>CM068375.1:320398377-321794627 GCA_034769895.1 Magicicada septendecula
ATTCTCCGACACCAAAGAGAAGCTCGTTAAAATACGAAAATTTTACATAATTCTCTTCAAGGTGTAATAGGGTTGACCGAAATTACATAATAACACATTAATTATTTAAGTTTCAAATACGCTAACACTGATATTTTTCTTAGAGAGATAAGTTAATATTAGTTAATTAAATTACTATATTCCACAATTCCAAATATCTCAGATATTTAAATAATTGAAGTAAATTAAAACGACCGAAGAGATTAAAGACAGGGGAACATACACGTTTATAGCAACGAATAGGCTTATATTGTGTGAAAATAATGAGACGTTCGTACTCGTTCAATTACAAATTGGCGCTTACAACAGTGGGGCTTGAATAAGACGGACGTTTCGCTAGTACCTCATAAGCGGTTCAATTACAAATTGGCGCTCAACCAGTGTAGGGCTTAAGTTAAGTAACTATAATTACATTCATATTACTTAACCAGAGCAGGCAACTGTGGGAGAATAAAAATGCCTGATACCAGAGGTAGATCAAAGAGGAGGGCAGAAGATACGGAGAAAGAAATAGATGAACAAGAACAGGAAATAGAAATAATAACAGATAGTGAAGAAATGGAACAACAGACAGACGAAATAACGGAAACTGAAATAATTGCGGACAAGGAAAAGGAGTAATGGAAGAAGATGCCCAAGGCGACCAAATAGATAAAGCTGGAGCCAGAGAAGTACCAAGTTGGCAGGAGATGATGAAATTTATGACAGAACAATTTAGGAAAACAAATGAGGAAAATAAGGAAAACTTAAGAGAACAATTTAGGAAAACAAATGAGGAAAATAAGGAAAACTTAAGGGAACAATTTAGGAAACAGGAGGAAAAATACGATAAAACAAATGAGGAAAACAAGGAGAATTTTAGGAAAACAAATGAGGAAATTAAAGAAACCTCAAAACAAATGAACGAAAGATTAAACCAAATTCACGAAAGGTTAGATAGGAATGAGGAGGATTTAAAACAAATGAGGGAAGACATCCTACAAATGAACAAAGAAAATTTAAGGCGAATGGATGAAAGAATTGAAAAAATGAATGAAGCAGGTTTAAAGCGGATTGAGGATAAGAAGGAGCAGTTCAATAATGAGATAATGGAAACTTTCTAAGGGAAGTTTGAAAACGATAACACGCTTAGCCCAGAAGTGGATGAATACAAGGAGGAGACAAATAAAGAAATGGAGAGGTGTTTAAAGAATATGTCTAAAACATTAGAAAGCACTTCTGAAGGTATTATAGTAAATCCAAATATAGAAGAGAATATCCAGAAAATAAGGATAATATGGAGAAAGAAAATAGTCCATACAAAGGAAGAAATGGAGATGAGGAAAGGTGGATTAATTAGTGCATTTAACATCCCAATTAATGAACGAAGGGAGTTCTGTAAAGGCATGAATTATAGAAGAAACGTTATGAAACACCAGCACTTTAGAACAAATGTGCCGTTTCAAATGTCTCAGCTGTGCAGTAAGCTATGAATCTGAAAATGATATAAGAGGGAAGATAAATAAATTTAGGAATGTCTGTGGTACGATTCACATAAATATTATAAATAAAACAAGACACAGCACAAGGATTAAATTTTACAAGACAATTGCAATTACCACGGTGATTTATGCGAGTCAGGCGTGGATCATGACAGAAAAGAAAATCGCCAAGATTCAGAGTGCTGAATGCAGTTTCTTCAAACTACTTTAAATTATACATTTAAAAATAGAATGAGAAATGAAAATATCAGAGCAGAAATCAAAGTAAATCACGTAAATGAAATTATTTCAATTTACGAAAGACAATGGTGGGATCATCTTTAAATGATAACAGAGGATCAATTGCCGAAAGTGGCACTGAACTATAAAGCCGTTGGTCTCTTCGACGTGATCGTCGCGAGGATGAGATGGTTGCCAGAACAGGTTTATATAACCTAATCTTTGAATAGGAGAGAAAGGAGAAGAAAAAGATAATGTATAATTTTATTATAATACATATTACATACATAATACATATATCTCACTCCAAATCTAACCTCTGAAGCTACCGAACTGGTGAAACAATTGCCAGGAAAATAAAAAGCCTCTGTAGAACTATACCAAGTGTTTATTTGTTACGTTTAAGTATTAATAAAATGTAATACTAATATTTTATAAGTATAATTTAAAACCTGTTTCATGATTATGTGCCTTCCATTTGTGGTATTCTACCCACCAAACTTACTCCCTTTGGTTTATTCTACCAGATATATAGATTTTAATCGCATTGTCGTTTGTTTTAATTACTCCAAAAAATATAGAAAATCGTGAAATAATTAATAATTATTGATTTCTGTTTAATTATATTATATTGAACGATTTTGTGTGTGCAAGATATTGGTAGATAATTTTATATTATGGAATTTAGATAACGTTTTCGTCTCATATAATGACAAAAGCTAGGTTCGCAAGACTGGATGGTACAAACAAAATTTTGTAAGCAATTTAGCTTATTTAAGAATGAAATTGAATTTGGTTTTAAGATATTTTGTTGTGTTATGTAATTTATTTAAAAGAAGATTAGGGGAAAGAGACTTTGCTTCAATACAGTTTGACCTGTGCGTCAAAATCACTTATGTATTTACGGGATGTTAATACGAACGGGTCAGTGTTTCCATTCATGGAGTTACAGAATTTAATATTTAGTTCTATTTACTGTTTTAGGTACGGGGTTTTCTTAATTTACTAAACCAACTACCTTAAAATATTAGTTCGATATAACAAACGTGTTCTAAGGATATATTGCCTTCAATTTATCCTGTAAACGATGGGTTGGGTTGTAATTTGTTCGAATAATTTCTGCATAATAAACTATAACGAATCAATATGTACCTCCGAATATATTAATAATCGACACAAGAAGATCGGAGTGAAGTATACATTTACGTTTTTTCAGGTATGACATTTTAGTATTTAATCGATTATGATTTTAACTGCAATCGATTCTTCGTACTCTCAATGGCCATGTATATTGTAAGAAAACGAGAGTGTTACCCTTTTAGCCCCACTGTTGGGCTAGCCAATTTGTAACGTAAAGAATTTTCGTTAAGTATAATGTTATTAGGAATAGGTTACTTGTATTTTATGTTGTGTGCACTTGAATTACATACACCGCCCGTAGGAAGTGTCAATTTGTAACAAATAAATAATGTAGCGACTAACTCGCACTGGAGTTGTCAATTTGTAATTATTAATGTGTTATGTTGAACGGCGAATGGTTTTGTAATTTGCCGCTTGCTCCCACTATGCCGCTCGTTTCCGTGACGTCACTCAACGTTACCAACTGACGTGGTGTCCGCTGTAATCTGTGAATTTATTTCCTAAATGGAACAGCAATAATAACGACGCAAATATAACATCAAACATATATCCTTATAGAAATCCTTTATTCAGAAAAACACTGGTTAATTGTTTCTTAAAGTTGATTATGACAATCACAATTGTGGCGCAAATTATACGTCTTCTTTTTACCAGTTGGCAGTAGTAGCCAACATTCAGTATTTTTTCTGATCAAAAGAATGCTTTCGTTAATGTTTCTATTAAAAATAAAGTATCTCAGGGCGTATATGGTTCGGGGATTACATTTAAACAAAATATTATTCTATAAATCAAAATACAAGTTTTACAGTTAAAGGATATTACAATGTTAGAGTGTAACGTGCACACAGGCAGTCGTATAGTGGTTACCAGTTCTGATAGGTTATGTCCAGTTTAGGCGTTTAACAATTATTATGTAAATCAAAGGTTCTTGTGGTGTTTGAAAAGGTTTCAATCTCAAATCGTGTTATTAGTGAGTGTTCTTATTGTTGGTGAGATATGGTGTCTGTAGTTTTAGTTGATTAGTATTTAAAAAGTCGTATATACAAATGTGGGTGTTGATGCACAATATAATAAGATGTCAAAATCACCAAATCCTCTTCTTTGTATGGTTCTTGTCGAATACAGGGCCCACGTCCACTTCAGATCTTCTCCCTGGTTCTTGGGTCTTCTATTTCATATAATGGGTGTTCTTCTGTTGGTGTAAAAAGTTCGTGTTATGTACCTCTAACTGTATTAATATGTTTGTATCGTTTTTTCACAGTTTATTTTATATTATGTAGGACGTTTTACAAACGCGTCTATCCGCTAAGATCGTTGTCAAAGAAGTCTCAATTTATTTATCCGAAATTTCTGGTTGCTAAGGGTAAACTTGGAATCTGGTTAGTTGATTCGGATATACATTGTCATATACTTTCATTATTTCAAAATCTAAATTTGTTCAAAACCTTTAAATTAATATTCCTTTTCTGTACTGATTGGGAATTTAAAACCATTATCAGCATTATTTTGATCTTTACATTTGTGACACATACACACTAAACATGCCTACTTTTGCTTAAGAACTACAGATGTTACAATTTTGTTATTTCAAATTTTCTTAAATAACTTGAGATGTATTATTTTGTTTCTATATTCGTTGTATACACTACTGCCTATAAATCTATTTATCCTTTCACATTTGTTTTACTAAATCTCTAACATTATTATCTAAAATTTACACAAGTTGATTTTACCTGTCCTATGTACTGGTGTTATTTTCATCACCATGTTTAAAACCTTTAACAGTTAAATTATCTTTTAACAATCATAAAAACTGTTTAACACATAACATTATTTTAACAAAACAAAAGATATACTATTCTATTAGTTTAAATTCATGCCCACATGGCTATGAATTTACTGAACCTTTGCACAAATAAACTGTTTTTTTTTTACTCAAACTGTACAATTGTTTGACGCTTAGCAATAACATCTTTTTATAGTCTATTTTGCTTTGCCAATCAATTTATCACTGTTTAACACCAGTTCTATGGTTATATTTGTTAACATAAAGAAAATGAAATTAATATCATTTAATTGATATTCTTTTAAAACAACTGTTTCACCTGCTACATACAAAAAACAACACAAATACCATGATAATAAAACAATGTGCTAAAACATAATAACATGCACATTTTTATAAAATAAATTCAGCACTAATTAATTAGTCTTTTGTCAGTTAATTCGTTAATTACTCTGACACTGTCTATGTTATGCTTCACATTACTTGTCACTATGTTTGTCGTTTACCCTATTCACTTAACACTTAATAGGTTGTATTTATAAACATACTAATTGGGTTTTATAGGGTTTTACATTTTATTGTCATTAAAAGGACTTCACTCTTGTTATAAAAATGTTATTGTGAACAAGTTGTTATTTGTTGTTTTCTGGACAATCTTATGAACACTATTTGTTACAATTAGTTGTATGGTTCATGTATCTATAATAAGGTTTTTTTATATTTTCATTACATCAATTAACTTAATCATTTACTAATATTTCTTTTACATAATATTACTTGTTTGGGCCTATTATCCCTCAATTTGTATTTTGATAATCTTGACATTATGATACTTTAAATGAAACCATTTGTTTCTTTATAGTACTGGTTCATAAGCCGTCTGTCTTTATAATTCTTTATTTGGTCATTATTGAAAGTTCATGACATAATTGGGGTTGAAGGTATTTTGCATCACTTAGCCTAAATCATTAATTTGGGTACGGTCAGTTGTCTTACTAGTCAGTCTAAAATGGTTAGTCGTTCCTCTTCACTATCATCTTGGAAGATAATGTTCTCCTTGTTAGCTTCTTAACCAAAGTCTTCATTAAATCAAATACGATATTAAGTTGTTCCCAATGTAATGTTACATACTACCCTGCCACCAAATTTGATCATTTTAATAAAATATTTTTGTTGTTGAAATTATCAATTATCTTCTCTTTCACATTATCATTTGTTATTCTTATTATGATCTGGTATACTTGTCTTTAATTATAAGCGTTCTATCCCTGGAACATGTTACTTCCCTAACAAATTAATCACCATATATTCTGGAATCAGTCGGGGGGCTCTCTTGACCTAATACCCCGCTGTCCTTATAATACATAATACATAAATAATATCGATTGCTGGAGCTATCTCGTCAGTCAATCACATTTAATAATCATTAGTCTATTCACGACTACATCAAATAAAAATAATATAATATATTCTTGGGATTGTTCACTCAGTTTAACTTCTCAGATCTAAGTATTTCTTTCCATTGATTCTTTCAGATGTTTATTTTCTTGTGGCGATATTTTTAACATTTTTTATTTTGAATTGGTACTATCTTCTTTCCTTCTTTATCAGTACTCCTTAATCTTCATTTTTTCATTCACTATTTTCATTCAATTAAAACATATCAAGTATCTGCATCTTTAGTTGTTGCTAATTCTCTCACAATCATGATAGGTTATTTGTAGTAAATTCGTTTCTGCTTTTGTCTTATTTTCATCGTCGATTGTCTACATTTGTCTTTTCTTATTCGTTTTATAGCACTATAGTTTCTTCTGAATTATGGATGTTGCATCTTTCTTTTATATTCCAATAATAAGTTCATAATTATATTTAATAAGAGGTGTTTATTTTGTTTAGAATTTGGAAATTTATTCCCAGTTGTTTATCCGCTTGATTCATAATAACATTATCAAACTGTACTGTAAGTTGTCCTTACTATTTATTTGAATTCTGAGATATTCAAATTTGTTTATTTAGCTTCCTTTAAAATTATATTCTGGATTATCAAAGTTGGTAAGATGAGCTTACTATCTTCTTTGAATTTTGAGGTATTATAATAATAAATTCTTCAGTTCCATATTAACTCTCATAAATAATTAGTTGTAAGTTGTTCTTACTATTTCTTTGGAATTTTGTGGTTTTCTAACAATAAATTCTTCAATTCTAAATTAATTCTCATAAATAATTAGTTGTAAGTTGATCTTACTATTTCTTTAGAATTTGGTGGCATTCAACTTTGTTTATTAGGTTCATAATACATTTTTAAGGAAACTTGGTTGTATGTCCCCTTAATCTTTTTTGTTTCCACATCATTAATGACATAAGTATTATTGTTATTGTTTTTTATAACAACATATGGTCCATTATACAGTAATAATAGCTTTTTTGCTATTCCTTCCTTAGAACTTGGCAATTCGCGGTTTTTTAACAATACTTTGTCTCCAATCTTGTACTGGATCATTTTCTGCTGAATTATTTTGTATTTTTTCCTTCTTTTCTCCACTTATTCATTCAGTTTGCTGTGGAATCTCACGTTGTCGAACTGGTAAGCTGGGTTGTTTGGGAAATTGATTATTTCACTAATTTCTCGTGGTGGTAGTCTTTCATGCATTATGGTATATGGAGTATCTTGTATTGCTTCATGGTAAGCTAAGTTGATAAAGCTCTCTGTTCGTGTAATGTAGTCACTCCACTTCTGGTGTTTATCAAAACAATATGTCCTGAGTATACGGCCGACCTCCCTCAGTACTCTTTCCGCCGGGTTGCTATTTGGGTGATAGACAGATGTTTTATATGTCTTGACACCTAGATCTAACAAAGTCTCCTTCCAAACCCTTCCTCGAAACTGAGTTCCGTGATCGGTAATAATTGACCTTGGAGCTCCTAACTCTGGTATGTATTGTTGGATCTCTATTTGCAAAATCTTTTTTGTAGTTGCCCGATTAATGGGGTATAGTTTTGTAAACTAGGAGTAATGGTCGAACATGATTATAATAAATTTATACTGTTTTCTCCCTCCACTACGAGGTAATGGTCCACACACATCTAAAAATACTCTCTCTAATTTACCAGTTGATGTAATAGGTTGCATAATTCCTTCTGTTTTTTCGTTATTGCATTTTGCCAATTGACAGATGTGACACTGCCGAATACATTCTCTAACTCTTCTGTTGATATTCTTAATGTAAGTGTGTTCCTCAAGTGCCTTCATTAC
Organism: Magicicada septendecula; assembly: GCA_034769895.1. Lineage (NCBI taxonomy): Eukaryota > Metazoa > Arthropoda > Insecta > Hemiptera > Cicadidae > Magicicada > Magicicada septendecula. The sequence goes on from CM068375.1 coordinate 320,406,296, forward strand.
TTTTAATGCACCCATATGCCCATATCGACTATGGTAGTCCAGTATTAATTCTGTTTCTAACGCTTTAGGTATCACCACCTTCCATGATCCTTGGTTATTATTTGGTTTGTAAAATAATATGTCTTCATGTAGACAGTAATATGCTATGATTTTTTCATCCTGTTGGATCAGCCTTTGTCTAAAATTGTTGATTTTGGTATCCTCTGTTTGTTGTTGTGCAATTGATTTCATGATGTTTTCCAAATCTGACTTGTTTTTTATTATAGTATATACCTTGATGATTGTTTCTTTTTCCCCTTCAAAAGTTTGTTGTTCTATGTTAATCCGGGACAATATATCTGCAGCAATATTCTGTTTTCCTGGAACATACTCCCAATTTATATGGTACTCCTGTAGTGCGAGTATCCACCTTGTCAATCTCCCATGGTTAATCTTGCAATATTTTAGGAAAGATATTGACTTATGATCGCTCCTCACAGTTATCGGGTATCCAAGAATGTAGGTTCTGAATTTCCCACAAGCGAATACAACGCTTAATAACTCCTTTTCCGTTACACTATAATTGCGTTCACATCCATTAAGTATTCTGCTTGCAAAACTCACCACCTGATGTTCTCCCTCACTATCTTCTTGATATAAAACAGATCCTAAACTTATATCACTGGCATCACAGTTCATAAAGAAAGGTTGGTTGAAATTAGAATGTTTTAATACAACTGAACTTAGGAAATTATGCTTGATCATTTGGAGTAAGTTGTCTTGTTCCTGTCCCCAGGACCATTTGTTCTTAGAGGATAATTGTGGAGAAAACTTTGCTGTCATTTCAGAATAATTTCTCTGAAACTTCCTATAATAATTGCAAAGTCCCAGAAATAATTGAAGTTGCTTTTTATTTTTAGGACTTGGGAACTTCTGGATAGCTTCAATTTTTTCATTGGATGGTGTTATTCCTTGTCTTGTTAAGTTAAAACCCAGGAATTGGACTTCACTGGCGATAAGCTTGGATTTTTGAAGTTTTAGGGTAACGTTATTGTCTGATAGTTTTTGTAATACTTGTCCTACTCTGTCACAATGGTCTTCCCAATTCACTGAAGTAATCAACAAGTCATCAACATAGACTGTGGTATATGGAATAGTGTCTGGACCCAACACCTGGTCCATACATCTTACGAATACAGCTACTGAGTTTACCAGTCCAAACGGTAGTCTCTTGAACTGGTAGTTCCTTCCTTCGAAAATAAAGGCGACGTACTTTCGACTATCTGGGTGTAACTCCTGCCAATACCCACAAACCGTATCCCAGGTGCTAATATATTGTATGCCATTGAATTTTTTCAATATCTCCTCAATCTCTCCGGGAGATGTTCTGTCATTAACTATGATCTTATTAATCTCTCTAGCATCCAAACAGAGTCGTACTTTGCCATCTTTCTTGGGAACGGCTATTAGCGGACTGGTATATGGGGAACAGCTATACTCAATAATATCTTCTGCTATCATTTTGTCTAGTTCAGTCCTCACTGCTTCTTTTAATGCATAAGCAAAGGGATATGATTTTTTATTAAAATTTACAGACTCCTTGAATTGTAGTGTAAACTGATAATCTTTTACTTTGCCAGGTATATCAGAGAAAACATAGCGGTATTTATTATATATTGATATTAACTTTTCTATTTGTTGTGTAGTTAAATTACATTCATTTTGTTCTGACCGAAATTGTCGGATCTCTTCTAATTTTTCCAACCATAAACTGTCTTCACTCCCAAAGTATTCCCTTCTAACATTCCATGACTCATCTTGATTATTATTGAATTTTCTTATACTATTGCATGAAGGTACATTTTTATTTTCTACTAATTTTGCTGTCCATTCTATATTATCCACTTTTAACGACACTATGGCCTGTCTCATGTCAATTATTGCTGAGTATTTTCTCAAAATATCACAGCCTATTAGTAGATTAAATGGTAGATTACTAGCTATTAGAAAAATCATAGGTATAGCTACATTTCTGCTGGTCACTGTTAATGATACCTGTTTTCTTATTGACTTGTTTTGCCTTCCGGTGGCTCCGATTAAAATTATATTTTGAATTGGTAAAGTTGGTAAGATGGCCTTACTATATTTTTGAATTTTGATGTATTCATTGTTGTCGATTAACGACACGTTTGCGCCCGTATCTATCATGCATCTTGTCTCTAGTCCATTCACTTGGGCGATGATATAAACGATCTCATTATTCGAACTATTTTGCGTTATCGTGTCTTCTTTCAGTAGTTCTTCTCTCACATTTTTTAAGAAGTGATTGTGCATTATCGTCATTGTATCGTCAGTCATTTTGTCTCGTCCTAGTAAGTACCCAAATTGTCGGTTCAGTGATGGGACCTGATGGATTTTCACTGCCGCAGTCCGTTTAAATCAGGGCTGATCTCCTCAGTCCTGTTGTCTGATTGATTGGGTCTGTCTCTACTCTGTGACTCTTGTACCTTAATGGCGTTATTATCGAACGTCACTGAGTTTCGGTTATTCCTGTTGTCGTCGCAGCTTCTACTTCGCCGATGTTCATCGCGGTAGTGCTGGTTACTCTCCTCTTGAAAACTTCTTCCACGGTTCCCATTATAATTTGCTCGTCCCTGGTACCAACGTCTTCCCACATCTCTATCGTCAATGCTTACATAATTCACTTGTCTTCGATATGTTTGATTTTGATTGTTATTATTGCCGTTATTATTATGCCTGTATTGGTTATCGTAGTTGTTGTTATAACCTCGGTTGTTCTGGTACTGGTGGTCTCTGTCATTGGCACGCTGGTATCCATTATTGTTATTATTTGTAGGAGGGCTACGGTAATAGTGGTTGTTGTTATTGTTGTTATTATTCGCCTCATTATTTCGTGTATTTCGTGGATAGTTGTTAGTGTTATTCTGGTTTTGGTAACCGCGTTGATAGTGGTTACCGTTGTTGTTGTAACTATTGTTCGGTCGTTGCCCGTTGTTTTCATATTGGGCGTCGCGGCGACCATTGTTTGTATTTATTTCATCGTTCCTTCGTCTGTACTGGAGGAAGTTCTTCTCTTGTTCCATCTCCGCTAATAATGTTGACATCTCCTCGATGGTTTGTATGCGTCCGTTTATTCGGCCTCTTGTAATTTCGCCACCATAGTGGTAAGCTAATAGCCGCACTAAACATTCTGTAGGAATTGCAGGCTCTAAATGTCTGGCTATGTTTATTTTGCCAAGAAAATATGCGGTTGGAGTTTGCTTGCCGTGCAGGTCATATCGGCCCAATCCTATGTCACTTCTTATCATGTGTTGCGTGGCATCAGACCAATATTTAGATTTGAATTGTTTTTTAAATTCTTGGAAGTTTTGTATACTCGGCCGCATCGCTGTCCACCAATTGTCATAGACCTTTCGGAACATTTCGTCCAGCATGCTCCTGATCACAAACCATCTGTCTTCTCCGGTTTTGGCTATTTTCTCTTCGACTCGTTCTAACAATAGCATGGGGTTTCTTCTATAATTTTGGAAGTCAATACCTTCTCGATTTTCCTCGCATGTTGTATGGGCACCGGTACATTGTCTGTTTTTTAGGGAATTAATTTCATCTCTATGGGCAGTTGTTTGATCTTGTACTCGATTGAGACTAGTACTCATACATTCCAATCTTTCTCCCATCACTGCTTGGTTGGTTCTTATATTTTCAACTCGTCCATTCGTTTCTTCCCGGACGCTCAGTATCTCTTGGTTCATCCGCTTACACTTTTCCTTGGTCTCGGATTCTACCCTTTTAATTTCAGTTACCGGTTCTTCCAGCTTCTTGTCCCATTCTTCCTGCAATTGCCGGTTATTAATTTCCATCTTGTTATTCCACTCTTATTTTAATGACTCTTTGCGTTCATCCAATTTTTTCATAGTCTCTTGGTAATTTCCCTTCAATTCTTCCCTCAATGCTCTATTATTTTCGTCTATTTTCTCCTCCATTTTACTGCTATTCTCTTTCAATTCTCGGCTCAATTCCTCCTTTGTTTGTTTATTATCACTCCTTATTTCCTCCATCTTCTTACTCAAATCTTCCTTCAATTCTTCCTTCAATTTTTCTAAGTTCTTATTACTCTCCTCCGTAGACTGTTTACTGTCCTTTTTTAATTCCTCCTTCAATTTTTCTAAGTTCTTATTACTGTTCTCTATGGACTGTTTATTGTCCTGTTTTAATTCCTGCATTAATTCCATCATACGTTTGACCAATTCTTGCGTCTTCTCGCCTTCCGTTTGTGTGGTTTCTTTTGGTTGTTTCTCCGGATCCTTCCTTGTTATAATTTCTAGTTCCTCAACCGGTGTTGCTTCTTTGTCTTCCATGTTTACTTCGTCTACTTTCTCGGTTTCGGCCGCTCTTTTGCGTGATACTTCTCGCTTCCTCATTTTGTTTATTTTTGTTTGTTTGTCTTTAAATTATAATTTAATTTATATTCAATTAAACGCCTCACACGTTGGTTCGCCAATTTTGTAACAATATCGAGATTGTTACTTTTTTAGCCCCACTGTTGGGCTAGCCAATTTGTAACGTAAAGAATTTTCGTTACGTATAATGTTATTGGAATAGGTTACTTGTATTTTATGTTGTGTGCACTTGAATTACATACACCGCCCGTAGGAAGTGTCAATTTGTAACAAATAAATAATGTAGCGACTAACTCGCACTGGAGTTGTCAATTTGTAATTATTAATGTGTTATGTTGAACGGCGAATGGTTTTGTAATTTGCCGCTTGCTCCCACTATGCCGCTCGTTTCCGTGACGTCACTCAACGTTACCAACTGACGTGGTGTGCGCTGTAATCTGTGAATTTATTTCCTAAATGGAACAGCAATAATAACGACGCAAATATAACATCAAACATATATCCTTATAGAAATCCTTTATTCAGAAAAACACTGGTTAATTGTTTCTTAAAGTTGATTATGACAATCACAATTGTGGCGCAAATTATACGTCTTCTTTTTACCAGTTGGCAGTAGTAGCCAACATTCAGTATTTTTTCTGATCAAAAGAATGCTTTCGTTAATGTTTCTATTAAAAATAAAGTATCTCAGGGCGTATATGGTTCGGGGATTACATTTAAACAAAATATTATTCTATAAATCAAAATACAAGTTTTACAGTTAAAGGATATTACAATGTTAGAGTGTAACGTGCACACAGGCAGTCGTATAGTGGTTACCAGTTCTGATAGGTTATGTCCAGTTTAGGCGTTTAACAATTATTATGTAAATCAAAGGTTCTTGTGGTGTTTGAAAAGGTTTCAATCTCAAATCGTGTTATTAGTGAGTGTTCTTATTGTTGGTGAGATATGGTGTCTGTAGTTTTAGTTGATTAGTATTTAAAAAGTCGTATATACAAATGTGGGTGTTGATGCACAATATAATAAGATGTCAAAATCACCAAATCCTCTTCTTTGTATGGTTCTTGTCGAATACAGGGCCCACGTCCACTTCAGATCTTCTCCCTGGTTCTTGGGTCTTCTATTTCATATAATGGGTGTTCTTCTGTTGGTGTAAAAAGTTCGTGTTATGTACCTCTAACTGTATTAATATGTTTGTATCGTTTTTTCACAGTTTATTTTATATTATGTAGGACGTTTTACAAACGCGTCTATCCGCTAAGATCGTTGTCAAAGAAGTCTCAATTTATTTATCCGAAATTTCTGGTTGCTAAGGGTAAACTTGGAATCTGGTTAGTTGATTCGGATATACATTGTCATATACTTTCATTATTTCAAAATCTAAATTTGTTCAAAACCTTTAAATTAATATTCCTTTTCTGTACTGATTGGGAATTTAAAACCATTATCAGCATTATCTTGATCTTTACATTTGTGACACATAGACACTAAACATGCCTACTTTTGCTTAAGAACTACAGATGTTACAATTTTGTTATTTCAAATTTTCTTAAATAACTTGAGATGTATTATTTTGTTTCTATATTCGTTGTGTACACTACTGCCTATAAATCTATTTATCCTTTCACATTTGTTTTACTAAATCTCTAACATTATTATCTAAAATTTACACAAGTTGATTTTACCTGTCCTATGTACTGGTGTTATTTTCATCACCATGTTTAAACCTTAAACAGTTAAATTATCTTTTAACAATCATAAAAACTGTTTAACACATAACATTATTTTAACAAAACAAAAGATATACTATTCTATTAGTTTAAATTCATGCCCACATGGCTATGAATTTACTGAACCTTTGCACAAATAAACTGTTTTTTTTTACTCAAACTGTACAATTGTTTGACACTTAGCAATAACATCTTTTTATAGTCTATTTTGCTTTGCCAATCAATTTATCACTGTTTAACACCAGTTCTATGGTTATATTTGTTAACATAAAGAAAATGAAATTAATATCATTTAATTGATATTCTTTTAAAACAACTGTTTCACCTGCTACATACAAAAAACAACACAAATACCATGATAATAAAACAATGTGCTAAAACATAATAACATGCACATTTTTATAAAATAAATTCAGCACTAATTAATTAGTCTTTTGTCAGTTAATTCGTTAATTACTCTGACACTGTCTATGTTATGCTTCACATTACTTGTCACTATGTTTGTCGTTTACCCTATTCACTTAACACTTAATAGGTTGTATTTATAAACATACTAATTGGGTTTTATAGGGTTTTACATTTTATTGTCATTAAAAGGACTTCACTCTTGTTATAAAAATGTTATTGTGAACAAGTTGTTATTTGTTGTTTTCTGGACAATCTTATGAACACTATTTGTTACAATTAGTTGTATGGTTCATGTATCTATAATAAGGTTTTTTTATATTTTCATTACATCAATTAACTTAATCATTTACTAATATTTCTTTTACATAATATTACTTGTTTGGGCCTATTATCCCTCAATTTGTATTTTGATTATCTTGACATTATGATACTTAAAATGAAACCATTTGTTTCTTTATAGTACTGGTTCATAAGCCGTCTGTCTTTATAATTCTTTATTTGGTCATTATTGAAAGTTCATGACATAATTGGGGTTGAAGGTATTTTGCATCACTTAGCCTAAATCATTAATTTGGGTACGGTCAGTTGTCTTACTAGTCAGTCTAAAATGGTTAGTCGTTCCTCTTCACTATCATCTTGGAAGATAATGTTCTCCTTGTTAGCTTCTTAACCAAAGTCTTCATTAAATCAAATACGATATTAAGTTGTTCCAAATGTAATGTTACATACTACCCTGCCACCAAATTTGATCATTTTAATAAAATATTTTTGTTGTTGAAATTATCAATTATCTTCTCTTTCACATTATCGTTTGTTATTCTTATTATGATCTGGTATACTTGTCTTTAATTATAAGCGTTCTATCCCTGGAACATGTTATTTCCCTAACAAATTAATCACCATATATTCTGGAATCAGTCGGGGGGCTCTCTTGACCTAATACCCCGCTGTCCTTATAATACATAATACATAAATAATATCGATTGCTGGAGCTATCTCGTCAGTCAATCACATTTAATAATCATTAGTCTATTCACGACTACATCAAATAAAAATAATATAATATATTCTTATGATTGTTCACTCAGTTTAACTTCTCAGATCTAAGTATTTCTTTCCATTGATTCTTTCAGATGTTTATTTTCTTGTGGCGATATTATTAACATTTTTTATTTTGAATTGGTACTATCTTCTTTCCTTCTTTATCAGTACTCCTTAATCTTCATTTTTTCATTCACTATTTTCATTCAATTAAAACATATCAAGTATTTGCATCTTTAGTTGTTGCTAATTCTCTCACAATCATGATAGGTTATTTGTAGTAAATTCGTTTCTGCTTTTGTCTTATTTTCATCGTCGATTGTCTACATTTGTCTTTTCTTATTCGTTTTATAGCACTATAGTTTCTTCTGAATTATGGATGTTGCATCTTTCTTTTATATTCCAATAATAAGTTCATAATTATATTTAATAAGAGGTGTTTATTTTGTTTAGAATTTGGAAATTTATTCCCAGTTGTTTATCCGCTTGATTCATAATAACATTATCAAACTGTACTGTAAGTTGTCCTTACTATTTATTTGAATTCTGAGATATTCAAATTTGTTTATTTAGCTTCCTTTAAAATTATATTCTGGATTATCAAAGTTGGTAAGATGAGCTTACTATCTTCTTTGAATTTTGAGGTATTATAATAATAAATTCTTCAGTTCCATATTAACTCTCATAAATAATTAGTTGTAAGTTGTTCTTACTATTTCTTTGGAATTTTGTGGTTTTCTAACAATAAATTCTTCAATTCTAAATTAATTCTCATAAATAATTAGTTGTAAGTTGATCTTACTATTTCTTTAGAATTTGGTGGCATTCAACTTTGTTTATTAGGTTCATAATACATTTTTAAGGAAACTTGGTTGTATGTCCCCTTAATCTTTTTTGTTTCCACATCATTAATGACATAAGTATTATTGTTATTGTTTTTTATAACAACATATGGTCCATTATACAGTAATAATAGCTTTTTTGCTATTCCTTCCTTAGAACTTGGCAATTCGCGGTTTTTTAACAATACTTTGTCTCCAATCTTGTACTGGATCATTTTCTGCTGAATTATTTTGTATTTTTTCCTTCTTTTCTCCACTTGTTCATTCAGTTTGCTGTGGAATCTCACGTTGTCGAACTGGTAAGCTGGGTTGTTTGGGAAATTGATTATTTCACTAATTTCTCGGGGTGGTAGTCTTTCATGCATTATGGTATATGGAGTATCTTGTATTGCTTCATGGTAAGCTAAGTTGATAAAGCTCTCTGTTCGTGTAATGTAGTCACTCCACTTCTGGTGTTTATCAAAACAATATGTCCTGAGTATACGGCCGACCTCCCTCAGTACTCTTTCCGCCGGGTTGCTATTTGGGTGATAGACAGATGTTTTATATGTCTTGACACCTAGATCTAACAAAGTCTCCTTCCAAACCCTTCCTCGAAACTGAGTTCCGTGATCGGTAATAATTGACCTTGGAGCTCCTAACTCTGGTGTGTATTGTTGGATCTCTATTTGCAAAATCTTTTTTGTAGTTGCCCGATTAATGGGGTATAGTTTTGTAAACTTGGAGTAATGGTCGAACATGATTATAATAAATTTATACTGTTTTCTCCCTCCACTACGAGGTAATGGTCCACACACATCTAAAAATACTCTCTCTAATTTACCAGTTGATGTAATAGGTTGCATAATTCCTTCTGTTTTTTCGTTATTGCATTTTGCCAATTGACAGATGTGACACTGCCGAATACATTCTCTAACTCTTCTGTTGATATTCTTAATGTAAGTGTGTTCCTCAAGTGCCTTCATTACTTTTAATGCACACATATGCCCATATCGACTATGGTAGTCCAGTATTAATTCTGTTTCTAACGCTTTAGGTATCACCACCTTCCATGATCCTTGGTTATTATTTGGTTTGTAAAATAATATGTCTTCATGTAGACAGTAATATGCTATGATTTTTTCATCCTGTTGGATCAGCCTTTGTCTAAAATTGTTGATTTTGGTATCCTCTGTTTGTTGTTGTGCAATTGATTTCATGATGTTTCCAAATCTGACTTGTTTTTTATTATAGTATATACCTTGATGATTGTTTCTTTTTCCCCTTCAAAAGTTTGTTGTTCTATGTTAATCCGGGACAATATATCTGCAGCAATATTCTGTTTTCCTGGAACATACTCCCAATTTATATGGTACTCCTGTAGTGCGAGTATCCACCTTGTCAATCTCCCATGGTTAATCTTGCAATATTTTAGGAAAGATATTGACTTATGATCGCTCCTCACAGTTATCGGGTATCCAAGAATGTAGGTTCTGAATTTCCCACAAGCGAATACAACGCTTAATAACTCCTTTTCCGTTACACTATAATTGCGTTCACATCCATTAAGTATTCTGCTTGCAAAACTCACCACCTGATGTTCTCCCTCACTATCTTCTTGATATAAAACAGATCCTAAACTTATATCACTGGCATCACAGTTCATAAAGAAAGGTTGGTTGAAATTAGAATGTTTTAATACAACTGAACTTAGGAAATTATGCTTGATCATTTGGAGTAAGTTGCCTTGTTCCTGTCCCCCGGAACATTTGTTCTTAGAGGATAATTGTGGAGAAAACTTTGCTGTCATTTCAGAATAATTTCTCTGAAACTTCCTATAATAATTGCAAAGTCCCAGAAATAATTGAAGTTGCTTTTTATTTTTAGGACTTGGGAACTTCTGGATAGCTTCAATTTTTTCATTGGATGGTGTTATTCCTTGTCTTGTTAAGTTAAAACCCAGGAATTGGACTTCACTGGCGATAAGCTTGGATTTTTGAAGTTTTAGGGTAACGTTATTGTCTGATAGTTTTTGTAATACTTGTCCTACTCTGTCACAATGGTCTTCCCAATTCACTGAAGTAATCAACAAGTCATCAACATAGACTGTGGTATATGGAATAGTGTCTGGACCCAACACCTGGTCCATACATCTTACGAATACAGCTACTGAGTTTACCAGTCCAAACGGTAGTCTCTTGAACTGGTAGTTCCTTCCTTCGAAAATAAAGGCGACGTACTTTCGACTATCTGGGTGTAACTCCTGCCAATACCCACAAACCGTATCCCAGGTGCTAATATATTGTATGCCATTGAATTTTTTCAATATCTCCTCAATCTCTCCGGGAGATGTTCTGTCATTAACTATGATCTTATTAATCTCTCTAGCATCCAAACAGAGTCGTACTTTGCCATCTTTCTTGGGAACGGCTATTAGCGGACTGGTATATGGGGAACAGCTATACTCAATAATATCTTCTGCTATCATTTTGTCTAGTTCAGTCCTCACTGCTTCTTTTAATGCATAAGCAACGGGATATGATTTTTTATTAAAATTTACAGGCTCCTTGAATTGTAGTGTAAACTGATAATCTTTTACTTTGCCAGGTATATCAGAGAAAACATAGCGGTATTTATTATATATTGATATTAACTTTTCTATTTGTTGTGTAGTTAAATTACATTCATTTTGTTCTGACCGAAATTGTCGGATCTCTTCTAATTTTTCCAACCATAAACTGTCTTCACTCCCAAAGTATTCCCTTCTAACATTCCATGACTCATCTTGATTATTATTGAATTTTCTTATACTATTGCATGAAGGTACATTTTTATTTTCTACTAATTTTGCTGTCCATTCTATATTATCCACTTTTAACGACACTATGGCCTGTCTCATGTCAATTATTGCTGAGTATTTTCTCAAAATATCACAGCCTATTAGTAGATTAAATGGTAGATTACTAGCTATTAGAAAAATCATAGGTATAGCTACATTCCTGCTGGTCACTGTTAATGATACCTGTTTTCTTATTGACTTGTTTTGCCTTCCGGTGGCTCCGATTAAAATTATATTTTGAATTGGTAAAGTTGGTAAGATGGCCTTACTATATTTTTGAATTTTGATGTATTCATTGTTGTCGATTAACGACACGTTTGCGCCCGTATCTATCATGCATCTTGTCTCTAGTCCATTCACTTGGGCGATGATATAAACGATCTCATTATTCGAACTATTTTGCGTTATCGTGTCTTCTTTCAGTAGTTCTTCTCTCACATTTTTTAAGAAGTGATTGTGCATTATCGTCATTGTATCGTCAGTCATTTTGTCTCGTCCTAGTAAGTACCCAAATTGTCGGTTCAGTGATGGGACCTGATGGATTTTCACTGCCGCAGTCCGTTTAAATCAGGGCTGATCTCCTCAGTCCTGTTGTCTGATTGATTGGGTCTGTCTCTACTCTGTGACTCTTGTACCTTAATGGCGTTATTATCGAACGTCACTGAGTTTCGGTTATTCCTGTTGTCGTCGCAGCTTCTACTTCGCCGATGTTCATCGCGGTAGTGCTGGTTACTCTCCTCTTGAAAACTTCTTCCACGGTTCCCATTATAATTTGCTCGTCCCTGGTACCAACGTCTTCCCACATCTCTATCGTCAATGCTTACATAATTCACTTGTCTTCGATATGTTTGATTTTGATTGTTATTATTGCCGTTATTATTATGCCTGTATTGGTTATCGTAGTTGTTGTTATAACCTCGGTTGTTCTGGTACTGGTGGTCTCTGTCATTGGCACGCTGGTATCCATTATTGTTATTATTTGTAGGAGGGCTACGGTAATAGTGGTTGTTGTTATTGTTGTTATTATTCGCCTCATTATTTCGTGTATTTCGTGGATAGTTGTTAGTGTTATTCTGGTTTTGGTAACCGCGTTGATAGTGGTTACCGTTGTTGTTGTAACTATTGTTCGGTCGTTGCCCGTTGTTTTCATATTGGGCGTCGCGGCGACCATTGTTTGTATTTATTTCATCGTTCCTTCGTCTGTACTGGAGGAAGTTCTTCTCTTGTTCCATCTCCGCTAATAATGTTGACATCTCCTCGATGGTTTGTATGCGTCCGTTTATTCGGCCTCTTGTAATTTCGCCACCATAGTGGTAAGCTAATAGCCGCACTAAACATTCTGTAGGAATTGCAGGCTCTAAATGTCTGGCTATGTTTATTTTGCCAAGAAAATATGCGGTTGGAGTTTGCTTGCCGTGCAGGTCATATCGGCCCAATCCTATGTCACTTCTTATCATGTGTTGCGTGGCATCAGACCAATATTTAGATTTGAATTGTTTTTTAAATTCTTGGAAGTTTTGTATACTCGGCCGCATCGCTGTCCACCAATTGTCATAGACCTTTCGGAACATTTCGTCCAGCATGCTCCTGATCACAAACCATCTGTCTTCTCCGGTTTTGGCTATTTTCTCTTCGACTCGTTCTAACAATAGCATGGGGTTTCTTCTATAATTTTGGAAGTCAATACCTTCTCGATTTTCCTCGCATGTTGTATGGGCACCGGTACATTGTCTGTTTTTTAGGGAATTAATTTCATCTCTATGGGCAGTTGTTTGATCTTGTACTCGATTGAGACTAGTACTCATACATTCCAATCTTTCTCCCATCACTGCTTGGTTGGTTCTTATATTTTCAACTCGTCCATTCGTTTCTTCCCGGACGCTCAGTATCTCTTGGTTCATCCGCTTACACTTTTCCTTGGTCTCGGATTCTACCCTTTTAATTTCAGTTACCGGTTCTTCCAGCTTCTTGTCCCATTCTTCCTGCAATTGCCGGTTATTAATTTCCATCTTGTTATTCCACTCTTATTTTAATGACTCTTTGCGTTCATCCAATTTTTTCATAGTCTCTTGGTAATTTCCCTTCAATTCTTCCCTCAATGCTCTATTATTTTCGTCTATTTTCTCCTCCATTTTACTGCTATTCTCTTTCAATTCTCGGCTCAATTCCTCCTTTGTTTGTTTATTATCACTCCTTATTTCCTCCATCTTCTTACTCAAATCTTCCTTCAATTCTTCCTTCAATTTTTCTAAGTTCTTATTACTCTCCTCCGTAGACTGTTTACTGTCCTTTTTTAATTCCTCCTTCAATTTTTCTAAGTTCTTATTACTGTTCTCTATGGACTGTTTATTGTCCTGTTTTAATTCCTGCATTAATTCCATCATACGTTTGACCAATTCTTGCGTCTTCTCGCCTTCCGTTTGTGTGGTTTCTTTTGGTTGTTTCTCCGGATCCTTCCTTGTTATAATTTCTAGTTCCTCAACCGGTGTTGCTTCTTTGTCTTCCATGTTTACTTCGTCTACTTTCTCGGTTTCGGCCGCTCTTTTGCGTGATACTTCTCGCTTCCTCATTTTGTTTATTTTTGTTTGTTTGTCTTTAAATTATAATTTAATTTATATTCAATTAAACGCCTCACACGTTGGTTCGCCAATTTTGTAACAATATCGAGATTGTTACTTTTTTAGCCCCACTGTTGGGCTAGCCAATTTGTAACGTAAAGAATTTTCGTTACGTATAATGTTATTGGAATAGGTTACTTGTATTTTATGTTGTGTGCACTTGAATTACATACACCGCCCGTAGGAAGTGTCAATTTGTAACAAATAAATAATGTAGCGACTAACTCGCACTGGAGTTGTCAATTTGTAATTATTAATGTGTTATGTTGAACGGCGAATGGTTTTGTAATTTGCCGCTTGCTCCCACTATGCCGCTCGTTTCCGTGACGTCACTCAACGTTACCAACTGACGTGGTGTGCGCTGTAATCTGTGAATTTATTTCCTAAATGGAACAGCAATAATAACGACGCAAATATAACATCAAACATATATCCTTATAGAAATCCTTTATTCAGAAAAACACTGGTTAATTGTTTCTTAAAGTTGATTATGACAATCACAATTGTGGCGCAAATTATACGTCTTCTTTTTACCAGTTGGCAGTAGTAGCCAACATTCAGTATTTTTTCTGATCAAAAGAATGCTTTCGTTAATGTTTCTATTAAAAATAAAGTATCTCAGGGCGTATATGGTTCGGGGATTACATTTAAACAAAATATTATTCTATAAATCAAAATACAAGTTTTACAGTTAAAGGATATTACAATGTTAGAGTGTAACGTGCACACAGGCAGTCGTATAGTGGTTACCAGTTCTGATAGGTTATGTCCAGTTTAGGCGTTTAACAATTATTATGTAAATCAAAGGTTCTTGTGGTGTTTGAAAAGGTTTCAATCTCAAATCGTGTTATTAGTGAGTGTTCTTATTGTTGGTGAGATATGGTGTCTGTAGTTTTAGTTGATTAGTATTTAAAAAGTCGTGTATACAAATGTGGGTGTTGATGCACAATATAATAAGATGTCAAAATCACCAAATCCTCTTCTTTGTATGGTTCTTGTCGAATACAGGGCCCACGTCCACTTCAGATCTTCTCCCTGGTTCTTGGGTCTTCTATTTCATATAATGGGTGTTCTTCTGTTGGTGTAAAAAGTTCGTGTTATGTACCTCTAACTGTATTAATATGTTTGTATCGTTTTTTCACAGTTTATTTTATATTATGTAGGACGTTTTACAAACGCGTCTATCCGCTAAGATCGTTGTCAAAGAAGTCTCAATTTATTTATCCGAAATTTCTGGTTGCTAAGGGTAAACTTGGAATCTGGTTAGTTGATTCGGATATACATTGTCATATACTTTCATTATTTCAAAATCTAAATTTGTTCAAAACCTTTAAATTAATATTCCTTTTCTGTACTGATTGGGAATTTAAAACCATTATCAGCATTATTTTGATCTTTACATTTGTGACACATAGACACTAAACATGCCTACTTTTGCTTAAGAACTACAGATGTTACAATTTTGTTATTTGAAATTTTCTTAAATAACTTGAGATGTATTATTTTGTTTCTATATTCGTTGTGTACACTATTGCCTATAAATCTATTTATCCTTTCACATTTGTTTTACTAAACCTCTAACATTATTATCTAAAATTTACACAAGTTGATTTTACCTGTCCTATGTACTGGTGTTATTTTCATCACCATGTTTAAAACCTTTAACAGTTAAATTATCTTTTAACAATCATAAAAACTGTTTAACACATAACATTATTTTAACAAAACAAAAGATATACTATTCTATTAGTTTAAATTCATGCCCACATGGCTATGAATTTACTGAACCTTTGCACAAATAAACTGTTTTTTTTTACTCAAACTGTACAATTGTTTGACACTTAGCAATAACATCTTTTTATAGTCTATTTTGCTTTGCCAATCAATTTATCACTGTTTAACACCAGTTCTATGGTTATATTTGTTAACATAAAGAAAATGAAATTAATATCATTTAATTGATATTCTTTTAAAACAACTGTTTCACCTGCTACATACAAAAAACAACACAAATACCATGATAATAAAACAATGTGCTAAAACATAATAACATGCACATTTTTATAAAATAAATTCAGCACTAATTAATTAGTCTTTTGTCAGTTAATTCGTTAATTACTCTGACACTGTCTATGTTATGCTTCACATTACTTGTCACTATGTTTGTCGTTTACCCTATTCACTTAACACTTAATAGGTTGTATTTATAAACATACTAATTGGGTTTTATAGGGTTTTACATTTTATTGTCATTAAAAGGACTTCACTCTTGTTATAAAAATGTTATTGTGAACAAGTTATTATTTGTTGTTTTCTGGACAATCTTATGAACACTATTTGTTACAATTAGTTGTATGGTTCATGTATCTATAATAAGGTTTTTTTATATTTTCATTACATCAATTAACTTAATCATTTACTAATATTTCTTTTACATAATATTACTTGTTTGGGCCTATTATCCCTCAATTTGTATTTTGATTATCTTGACATTATGATACTTTGAATGAAACAATTGTTTCTTTATAGTACTGGTTCATAAGCCGTCTGTCTTTATTGAAAGTTCATGTCATAATTGGGGTTGAAGGTATTTTGCATCACTTAGCCTAAATCATTAATTTGGGTACGGTCAGTTGTCTTACTAGTCAGTCTAAAATGGTTAGTCGTTCCTCTTCACTATCATCTTGGAAGATAATGTTCTCCTTGTTAGCTTCTTAACCAAAGTCTTCATTAACTCAGGTACGATATTAAGTTGTTCCAAATGTAATGTTACAATATTATAGCCATATATAACTAACTTAACGCATAGCATTTACATGAAACTTATAAGTAGCCTGAAGAATTTTGCAGATTTGAGAGGCAGAAACTTTGCTTTTGTTTTGTATGCAACTAGGGATTCTAAAACGATATTGCAGAAAATTAATAGATAAAAGTTTGTCTGGTGTAAATATTATATAGACTATAATGTAAATAATATCATGAAATAATATATTACATAATATATATGTATGCATGTATGTATATATATATATAATTATATTGTTATTAATATATAACTAATGTAATATAACATAATTGAAAGTATAATGTAAGAAACAAGGAAATAGTTATAGCATAATAAAAAATAGAGCATTGCTTACTTTTAGAACAGTAAGTGAATTCTACTACACAATGGACATCTATAATAGTAATCTGTCTCACTTGCAATCGTAATCTTTTTTCGTGCACACTAAGTTAAAAATTGATTATTATTGTTCAAGAACATTGTGTGTGTGTTAAAATCACGTGTAAACGACATATATTATGCTACATGTACGTAAAAATATGTATTTACCTTTCAGAGGTCTGCTTCAGGCGATTAACAGGCATACTCACAATGAAAAGCAGTAACACGCTCAATTTGAAGTAATGCGCACGGAAAAGACACTTAATTTGTGTAAGAATTAAATTGAAAAGTTGTTCACTAAAGTTATAGATTGGTATTACAGGTTTTTAAACTTTTATATGTAACACTCTCTGAAGATAGCTACCGTTTCCTAGTGTAGGCAAAATGTTCGCTTTAAAAAAGATATCAGACGTTGGTACATCGGTTTGTCAAATTTAAATTAAAGAAATAAGTTTCGTATGAGCAGTTATTTGTTCAATTAAAGGGCTGCTTGGTATAAAAAATAAGTTAATAAGCCATGCAAAATGATTGGTTAATAAGTTAGTAATGATTTCAATTACTTTTATAAGGCACTGATAATAGTTTTAACACTTCATAGCAAAGTTTCACTTCGAATAATCACTCAAACGCGCTCAGCTATATTCACTCGGCTACAGTTATAAATATTAAGAAAATCGAGAACGAAAATACTCTCCCGTGTTTTTGTGCAAGACAGGACACGACTGTTAGCCTACTCCGCAAACCTCTGACACACAAATCTAGCGCTACATAATTAAGATGGCATTGCTGTCTGACGTGGCGTCGATCCCTATTTCAATTCTCAGAATCAGTATCATTGGGAAACAGGGAATATTATTTAAAACATTTTGCTTAGCTACTTAGATCGACAACTAATTTAGTAATCCAAATGCATTGTAGTATTACTCTAATACAAATATTTGTCTAAACGGAAGCGATTTTACCACGGTAAGCAATAAAAAGAAAAAACGCTTCAAATCTGTAGGTATATAATTTTAATTGATTAAAAGTTTGACAAATTTTGGTCGATAAGTGGACACATTTTTTACAGAAATGTGTCGACGTTTCGACTGTTTTTATTGTATTCATCGTGGGAAATGGGAAATAATTAAACACAAAAGCAGATGATTTTATGTTTGGTGCATTGTTTTCAATACCATACCAGAAAGAAATATTTCTAGACCTTAACACTAATAAAATAATTGTTTTTAAACTCAAAACACCAATGTTTGATACTACTTACTTAATTTTTGTTTTGAAAAAGAGGAATTTTGATTACTCTGGGAACCGGTAGTCTCCTTTAAGCCCCTAGTTATGAAACGTAGACAATACAAAGGGGTATTTTCCCGTTATCTGTACCCGCAATGGACTTCGATGCTTCCACTATGAGATAGTACAAACTGGTTAGTGTGAGAAGAAGAAGAAGAAATGTATAAATTACAAAACATTGTCCAATTTAACTGCATCTAAAATGCATAATTTTTTATAAGTGAGTTTAATAAAGGTTGTTTTGCTGTTATAAAGGAAGGGCTGTATTTTGTAAAGGAAATACTATTCTTGTTATGGTAAGTTAAAATATTACTAAGTAAATATTGTGGCCGCAACACATTAACATTTTACAACATGTGGAAGAGAACGGTTTCAGCAAATTAACCACTGAAAACTTAGAAATTATATAATTGCTTGTAACACAGTAATATTAAGAAACCTTTCGAAGAAAATGTTTTAACAAATTATAAATTACACTATATAATTTTGATTTATACAAAAAATTTAAATTATTTCTTTCCTTATTATGTTAAAATATATACTTTAGTAAAGATGATGCCAATATCCGGAAATGTCGTGTGAAGAGAGATAATGTAGAAACCAAGGAAATGGTTACAGCATAATAAAAAATACAGGAAAGCTTACCTATAAAAGAAGAAGTGATTTTTATTACACAATGGACATCTATAATAGTAATCTGTCTCACTTCCAATCGTAAGATTTTTTCGTGCACACTAAGTTAGAAAGTGATTATTATTATTCAAGAACATTGTGTGTGTAATAAATTAATTTAATTTACCTCCGTCTTGTGGCTGCCTGATTATCTTCTTACCACTAACGCGTTATCAGGCAGCCACAAGACGGAGGTAAATTAAATTAATTCATTATGTTATATAGTGGCTTGGATACCATGAACATGGTTTTAAAATTGAGTGTGTGTTAAAATCACGTGTAAACGACATCTATTATGCTACATATACGTAATAAAATTTATTTACTTTTCAGAAGCCTGTTTTAGGCGATTGACAGCCACACACTCAATGAAAAGCAGAAACACTCTCAGTGTACAGATATGGGAACTAATTAGTGAAAGAATTAAAGTTTAAAAGTTGTTCACTAAAATCAGTGCCGGTTTTACCACTAGGCCGACTAATAGGCTCAGAGGGGTCCACAAGCTACAGACTTTTTTTACACAAGTATTTTTACAAAAGTCGGAGGCACTTTGATTCATTTAAGTATGATTTTTTTTAAATTAAATGATAAATTTTTGTTAATAATACAATTTGAAGACGATTCTTATTTAAATATTGTGCGCTTATTTTTAAGACGTTTACATCCTTGAAAACTAAGTTGCCCATGCGAATTTTGAACGTAAAATTACTTCTATTAAGCTACATATTCACTGAATATTAGTTTAACATTAGCTTGTTGTATCTTTAGTCAAAAAATAAAAAAAAAATAGAATTATTTTTATAATTTTATGAAAATTATAAACAAAAGTAAATGTGTTATACGTAAACAATAAATTTAAATTTTTTATGGTTAATTTCTGAATAAGCTTATTTAAGTTACTCTACTTAAAAAATAAATTTATTCGCTCAATTCTTTTGCATTGTTCTTAGTATTTTGAAACTGTTTGCTAAATGAAAACACACTTTTTTATAGTAGTCTACTGGTTTTAAATTTGATAGTATTATTTTGACATCAAATTACTTCTGCAGTACATATATTACTAGAAAGTAACAGCCGGGGGGGGGGGGCTCAGAAAACTTGGCCTAGGGCCTCAAAAGTCTTAACTCCGGCACTGACTAAAATGATAAATTAGTACAAGAGATTTTTAAACTTTTATGTATAACAGTCTCTGAAGATGGCTACCGTTTCATAGTGTAGGCGGAATGTTGCTTTAAAAATATATCAGTCGTTGGTAAATCGGTTTGTCAAATTTAAACTAAAGAGGTAAGTTTCATATGACCAATTGTTTATAAAGAACAAAATGTTCATAAAGAAACATTTGTTCAACTAAATGGCTACTTGGCATAAAAAATAAGTTAATAAGCCATGCAAAATGATTGGTTAATAAGTTAGTAATGATTTCAATTACCTTTATAAGGCACTGATAATAGTTTTAACACTTCATAGCAAAGTTTCACTTCGAATAATCACTCAAACGCGCTCAGCTATATTCACTCGGCTACAGTTATAAATATTAAGAAAATCGAGAACAAAAATACTCTCCCGTGTTTTTGTGCAAGACAGGACACGACTGTTAGCCTACTCCGCAAACCTCTGACACACAAATCTAGCGCTACATAATTAACATGGCATTGTTGTCTGACGTGGCGTCGATCCCTATTTCAATTCTCAGAATCAGTATCATTGGGAAACAGGGAATATTATTTAAAACATTTTGCTTAGCTACTTACATCGACAACTAATTTAGTAATCCAAATGCATTGTAGTATTACTCTAATACAAATATTTGTCTAAACGGAAGCGATTTTACCACGGTAAGCAATAAAAAGAAAAAACGCTTCAAATCTGTAGGTATATAATTTTAATTGATTAAAAGTTTGACAAATTTTGGTCGATAAGTGGACACACTTTTTACAGAAATGTGTCGACGTTTCGACTGTTTTTATTGTATTCATCGTGGGAAATGAGAAATAATTAAACACAAAAACAGATGCGAATTAGAACGGAGAGCAGTATATGTCTAATTTGTGTTATGCCTGAATGCAGCGTGTAGCGATTTTTTAGTATAATTTAGAAATAACAGATGTACGAAACTTTCAGACTAAATACGTACTCATTGTAATTAGTCACGCTGATCGTGGATTATAACTCCTAGTATCGAAAATTGTATGTATAAATTAAACAATTGTATACAAGGTAACACAATCAAATATATTAAAAACACAATATTTTAGTAAAACGAATTTGTACAGAGGTGGTGTTCAATTTCGGGGAACAGTTCTACTTATTGAACAGAAGGAAAATATCCAATAAGCATACAGGGAATAATGCTTTCTTTTCCGTCTGTATGACTGTATGGAATTCGCATAAAAATGGCTGAGACTTTACAAAACTATCAAAATGTTTAGCCTATTTTCCTTATAGAAACCAATTATCATTTCTGCGTTGTTAAAAATTAAGGAAAACACTAGATTATATTGTCGGATTTTTAAAGGTTGAATAAAATAAATTGGAACTGTCCCAATATCCGTATCCACACTAAATTTCCGACGTCTTGAATATGCGATTGTATCGATCTACTACAATGTAAAGAAGAAGAAGTATAGAAATTGTAGTTTGTTTCGTTTTTTAACGTAAAGCATAAATATGGGTTATTTATTTTGTGAGGTTAGATAATAATGGTTTTAGTTTTTACCTTACCGTTTAAAGTAACAAACAGTATAACTAGAAAATATATGACGTTTAATTTGTCTACACAAAGCTTAAAAAAGAAAAACAATAAAACAATAAACATAACGTAGTTTCACCAACAATCAGCAACAGAAAAGTAAAAATGAAAAATACAATTATTTCTGAATACCAAAAAAAGCAAACAACATATTATTGAAAAATGAAAACACGATTATGAATCATCGATGATCAAAAAATGAAGACCAATAAGAATTCGTTATGTGGTCAATACTTTTTTGTGTTATTCAGGAAAGTTTCAAAAACTTCACGGAAAACAAACTAAATGCGAAACACACACACAAATTAGAGACATGTATAGTATCTCGGCTTTCTTAGACTTGGTTCCTCCTTCCAGTGATTTGCAGAAAAACCAAATATTAGTGAAAAAACGAGTAGGCCTATTAATGGAAAAGGAGTTACGTCAAAAGGAAGGGAGACATACATAATAACAGATAAGGCTTTCTTCTAATTGGTTTCTTAACGTGAACTTCACAAAAGGCGAGTATTACTTTAAAGGCATATTGGTTTCCATGTGTAGTTTCAGTTTGCACGTTAACCTAACAATGCCAACTTTTGGCGGCACAAGCACACATCGGAGTTATGTTGTAGCTACAAAAATGTTACGTAAAAAATATGACAATCAAACACGATTTCAATCGCCAACAAACTAGTTTATAACATACGGAAATAAATATTTATGATTTCTGTTATCTAACCAAAATTATATGCGATAATCACTTCATATCGATGACAATAAACGCATAATCGGAATATCGAAAATGAATGCGAAGACAGTTATTCGGACAGTACCAATAAATTTAAATAAATATTTATTTATATTTTTTAAGTATATACCATGGTTTATATATTTACGCTGTGATAACAATTTGAGTGTAGATCTGTTTGAGAAGTGAGTTGTTTTGTAGGCTAAGTACAGAATTGTTAATTAGAAGTAAACATTTTAAAATTATGGCGGAAAATCTAAACTAATTTCAACCTTTCATGTAACTAATCATGATAAAATAATAATAAAAGATAGTAATATCTCTGTTACTTTTTTAATTCTCTAAACGAGACATCAATTGATTACAAATAAAACAAATATTTATTTACGTAAGAAGACATTTTTTGTTACAAGTAGTCACCTTTATGAAATTTAGAACTAAAAATTTTAATCAGCTGTTATTTAGTGTGTGTCAGCTGAATATTTAGAGCTAGTATCAGATAATAATTCAGTTTGTTTCTTTCCCCTAATTTCTTTCCGCAAAAATTAATTTTTTGCAAAAAACAACCAGCGACAAAGAGAAGGAAAACGGACCGACATAGACATATGTAGACTTCTGTAGAAATGCGCAGACAGCGTCAGGTACACAGATACACGCTCGAGCGAGCACACAAACGCACGCACACATTCCATCAGTTAATTAGTCTCTTAATGCGTTAAATTATTTCTATATTGCCCAAACGCCGGTAGTGATGATGACAATAAATATAGTGAAAATACCGACACAAATTTGTTTAAAATCAGGGTGTAGTTATTGATTAAAACTCATAAAGTTTCCATAATATATTGATTTGCGTTCACCAGTAAATTAACTATTAATTTATTCAAATCTTTATTACTCACTGATGAAATATTAGACTTATTACTATTCTCAGTCTTCATTTGTACCTTTTTTATGATTCATGGTTTATAATTATAATGCTGAAAATTTATGAAGTACATTTTTTTGATTTTAGTACTACAACAGTAGCCATTACCGGCATATAGGAATTTAATCAGTTTAATTTCAACTAATGCAAAACGTAACATGATTTACGTAATTCGTTATGCTAGTTCGTAGGAAATCCGCTCAGAGCGAGCCACTTGGCAGCTCTGACGAAACAAATATTATACAGGTAAGCTTATTACCTTTATAACGCTGAGTCAATATTTCAGGCAGTTTGTGCTAGAATGACGTTTACTGTTAGTAAATTATAAACAATATAATTTAATTACTACGTCAGTTGTCCTCAATGTGCCATTTTATAATGGTCTAAGTGAAAAATATTTCTGGCAAGCTTACACACCTCCAATTCCCACCGTAACACTTTCTAGCATGTGCAATTTTTTTGTAGCAGTATTGTTTTTTATTGCTTAATATCGCAGTTGCTGTGGTGTTACAAGCAGAAATTACAAAATGTAAACTGTATGATATGGTTTCTGTTAAAATTTAGTTTGACAATTCTCCGATCTATTAGGCCGTGTTACAATGCTACCGCATAAAACAGACGTTTCGGCCCAGTCACTTGAGGCTATCTTCAGCGTAACGACTTGAGCAACAACGGGTACTTTCTTCAACAGTTTTCCACAGTACTGTGACAAGTACTGCACGGGGCCGTTTAGACACATTCGTGGAGTTGGTCAAGCTTTTGGACTGAAGATGGCCTCCAACGGTGGGGCCGAAACGCCTGCTTCATGCGGTAGCATTGGGCCAAAGCTTTATAGCCCGGAGATTTTTGAAACTAATATTAACAGAGTTCACGTCGGCCGTGAAAGCTTAAAATACCAAAGTATGGTATGGAACTCTGCCGGAAGGTTTGAGTAGGTAACGTTAAAGGTACTGTCACAGTTTCAGATCTCAGTTAATTTAATTTGATAAAGCGTATTTGCATCTGTCCTACATTGTGTAATGAACGTTTCATACCAGCCGTTTATACGGAACGTGTTGGAACTGAAAACTCCCCAATGCCTGCTAAACGATTGTGAGTGTGTATAACGTCATGGGTGTCCCGTCTTCGATTCGACACTCCCCCCTCTTCATACAGACCACGATAGGCAAATTGTTCTTAACGTTTAGGAAACAGACATACGACAAATCTAAAAAAAACATTCATAACAATAAATGGTGTAATAAAGTTTTCTTGTAAGACAGTGCTACATATTTATTATAAAAAAATAAACAAAATATTAATAGTTAAATATTTTTTATATTATTTTTACAAATATGTTATTGTTTGATTTTATTTAGAGTTAAAAATCCACTTTATTTAGAATGACACATATAGATTTCAAATAAACTAGTTCGTCATTTATCCCCAAATCGTGTTTACTAATAACAAAGCCAGTAATAATTACATTCTTAAATATTTATTTTTCAAAATATTAAATGTATTTTATATGATTGTAAACAGCATTAAAGAGAAAAAACTTGTCTTGGTTTCGTTTTCTCACTCAGATTTGAATAGATAGCTTCATCAACTTTAACGCATAATTTCTGTTCTTCTTGTTAACAACCAATCAGAACTCATATATTAAATATGATTCTTTAAAGCACAATAGACAATTCTTCAATCATGGCTACATGATAACCATGATAACGATGAAGTCGAACAAGACTGACGCAAAGGTGGAAGATGAGTATAAAGTAAAAGAAAACTTGATTAAAAAGAGATAAAGTCAAGGGTTGAAGAAAACAAGTCATACTTTAAAAATAAAAGTCAATTAGGCAACGTTGCTGCAACATTGGCAAAACATTACAGTTTATAAAACGAGCAACAAATCTTCACTCAAGGTTTCGACTTCACAGCGGCCTGAACTGGCATGCGTCTCCACTATCTTTATCCAAACCGGCTGATGGGGGCTTGTTCCCAGAACAGCCAGAGACTTGCCCTATCGGACAAGCCTCAAAGAACGAAAAAGAAAAAAATATACAAAAACCTTTGCTTCAGGAAAATGTAAAGTCCTTTGTTTGTAGAACGTCTGAGACTATACAACAGGTTCTGAGACTACTGGAATTTAGACATGAATAGTTAGGTTCCTCAGAGAGAGAGAGAGAGAGAGAGAGAGAGAGCGAGAGAGAGAGAGAGAGAGAGCAAAGGGAAGATGAGAGAGAGAAAAACGGTGCGAGAAAGAGAGGAGACAGTGTGAGAGAAAGGGAAAGAGAGATAGAATGTGTAAGTTTGTGTGTAATATAAGGATATAAAGAAAAGACAACAAATGTATGGTTTTTATTTACCTATCCTCAACTCATGATCAGGTTTACGCAATAGGCTACCCACTCAAATGACTTTTTGTAGACAAATTTCTCTTACTGTTTTTCTCAAGCTAAAAAAATGGATCTAAATGTACATTTACTTACCTAATATTTCTGAATCGTCAGCTGTACTAAATTCAGTACTTCTCATTTCGCCAAATTTCTGTTGTTAAAATTAGTACTTGGACACATCTACGTCGAACATTATAATAAGACATATTTATCTTCCTTTACCAGAGAGGGGGGTTAATTCTTTACTTGTAATTGGTTACCAAAATTACGTTAATATATTGAAGTATTTTATCAATGACAAGCGCCGGTTGTTATCAGGGGCAACTGAAGTTAAGGCAAATGGGGAGGATCAAAAATTGAATTTATTGTCGTCATTCAAACAATATCATCATCATCATCTTCACAATACGGGTCAGGAAAGGTGCTGCTTGTTTCGCCTTCAAAGATCCTCTAGCCATCTCTTTACGAGTCTACCCACATATCTGTGTCCTAAAGTTTGTATTTCCAGAATGACTTTCTTTATAAGTGTTCTTTCCATCGTCGTATGTAATGTTTTAATTTTTTAATCGAGTTAAAACTTATAACTTTTCTCTTATGATAACATTCCTTATACGGTTAAGTTTAGAACACCTTTTAACTCCGCTGAAGAACGCCATTTCCGAGGCTTGTATTTTACTGTCTTGTTTCTTGGTTGTTTTTACCCATATAATATAAAACACGTTAGAGAATTCAACCTGTGAGTTGTTTGTTTCCCTAAGCTAAACAGAGAGTAGTTTGTAATATAGAGAGATACGAAAAACGCACTTTTTCATAACGGGGCGGTAGGGTGATGTTTATAGAATAGTTATGAGGTCAGTTTTCTCTCATACACATAATGGTCTTGACTAACCCATGGAACAGGAGCAGTAGATGCGAGTTTTAAACTTTCATCCAGAGTATAATGTAATCTGCATAATCAGAATGCTAAACACTGAAAATTTTCTCTGTATAAATATTCTTGTTCCACAGTTGGGTTTAGTGTTTACGGTCTAAATACATAGCTTAAAACAATCAAATGAGTGACAGTTCAATAAAAATTTAAAAAGAATATGATATAAACGTTTCCGTGTAGAACGTTAAGAAAACATAAAATTGGGGTCTATACAATAGAGAACATTACTAAACGTCTTACATAAAGTAGAGGAAAAGGTAGTAGCAAATAATAGATGCAGATTCAAAATATAATATAAATTAAATTGGCGACTTGCCAAAAGCGTAGACCTCGCCACCCGGCTCAAAGAATATACTCATTCTATAACTTTTCTACGTTTTTCGAAGGAAAAAGCTTTTCTCTTTTGCATGTACAATTGATTTTCTTGAGAAATATTATTGAATATCTTAACATGGTATTTGAACCAAGAAAATATAATTTAACATAAACAACTACTAATCACTTAGATTATCATTGTTATATATATATGGCCTCCTCCTCCTCCTACTACTACTACTACTACTACTACTACTACTACTACTACTACTACTACTACTACTACTACTACTATTATTATTATTATTACTACTATTGTACTACTACTGCTAATAATACCACCACTACCACCACCACCACCACCACCACCACCACCACCACTACTACTACTACTACTACTACTACTACTACTACTACTACTACTACTACTACTACTACTACTACTACCACCACTACTACTACTACTACCACTACTACTACTACGACGACTACTACTGTACGTACACCAGCTTTGCTGACGTTACGCCTGTTGAGCGGGGGGGGGATCTACTGAATGATAGTGCGTGCTTGTGTTGGTGCGGTATTACTGTTTCTGAACACATTGTTCACACGTATTTAGTTGTAATGTTGTGTGCGTGTTAGATTGAACGTTCGTACATTGTATGTAAGTGTAATTTACTGAATATTTGGTTAAAGTGTTTTTTTTTTATTCACTACAAGAAATACCTTGTGAGAGACGGGCAAGTAATACCGAAACTTGGTTAAACGTATTTTAAGTGTGTAGTATTACAGTGATGCGTGCAGTGGAATGCCATATGTCACCACATTCCTTGTTGAGCTGCAAAGGCGAACTATTGATAGTACCACCACCACCACCACCACTACTACTACTACTACTACTACTACTACTACTACTACTACTACTACTACTGCTACTACTACTACTACTACTACTACTACTACTACTACTACTACTCCTACCATCACCACTACTAGTATTACTACTAAACTAAATTTTTACGAGGAATCATTTTCTCAACAAATGTCCAGAATCTGTGGGTTTGAGTTTTATACCGGACCCACCAAAAACCGCCAACCTTTCCTCTTTTAGGACACTAACGTGGAACTATTTGACACGCTACTTCGGGCCAGGCCTATTGTTCTTCAGCCCTAGAGCTCACAGCTGACTTGTTAGCCTTCTATATTGTATTATCCAAATATATTTTCTACGCCAGAAGAATCTCATTTGTGAAGCGTGCCTCACAGTTCCAGGAGTCCTCCCTTGAGTCGTCGCTTCAACGATGTTATCTGGGGAGATCTCCTGTCTAATAAAATCTTGCAAGAATCTACTAAGTTGCTCCCATCTGTCGCAGACGAAGAATGTATGGATCAACAACAACAACAACAACAACAACAACAACAACAACAACAACAACAACAACAACAACAACAACAATAATGATAATAATAATAGCTTGCAATGGATTTTCAGTTTAATGATTCGTTATAATTGTAAAAATAGATTCAGAAATGGGCGGAGATTTTACTCTTCATGGACGCAACGTTGCGAGAACTTGGATCACGTTAGAGTTAATGGATATCAGACCTTAAAATGTTAAACATTTTAAGACAACGTCAATATTGGTAGCCTTAATTATTACGATAGCATCCGGTCTTAAATAACAATCAGACGACGGGAAGGGTTACAGGAATGAGGTGGAGAAGTTTGCTAACTGTCGCAGCCCCGTTAGTCTCCAGTTAGCAGTTAATCTCACAAGAAACGCGGTCACCCGCCGTTTTGGACAGTAACAAATTATATCAGAGGCTGCATATTCACGCCTCGTTGACTGCTTGAGGCGTGTCTTCTGACTGTGACACATTAACATTGATCAATATCCAGTAATCAATGATCAGTGACGGAGTTAGGATTTAAGCGTAGTTTCATCAGTGCCTTAAAAAGCATATAATGAAAAGCCTCTTTATTCACCAAGTAAAACAGATAAAATTAGGTGGTAATTGAGCCTTTAACTTTTCCTTCTTTAGTGTTATCGTCTTCCTCAGTTCTATTTCCACATTAATGGCAGCTTTTTTGTTTTGCGAAGTTTTATTGCCTCCAACCGATTCATACATTTGACTGGATTTCCCTGGATTCGGTCCTAATTTTTCCATAAATTTGACTTTACTGACGAAACCACCATTAAAAACACAAACTGAAGCAAAAATACCATACCGTTGTCTATGGTAATGTTATAACCTAACCTAACTTAAAACCCTATTTCTTCATAGATAATTTACCCAACAAGAATCTGCATGCTTATTCCTCTCTTTCAGAAGACAATGGCGACATGTTGACATAACTGAAATGTCCAATACCTTTCCAGTGTTTATGAAACCTACAGACACAACACCATTCAGTGACGTGTGCGCTCTCTTGTACCAGGAACCGTCAACTGTAACGCAAAAAAATCGTATTTCAATCAGCCTGGGACACAGCTACTTTCATAGATATCTTTTAAAATCTCTCCACAATATTTAGTAGCAGAGCCAAGTACTGTGTACAATATATGTACCAGAGTCGATATAAAATTAATTCACTACAATTTATAGAATTGCGCAACCCGAGAATGACCCTGAACTCCAGACACCAGGAGGAGCTCACATGTATGCAGAGTGAACTACCCACAAATGTATTCCAGACTGGACCGTCAACATCATGACCGACAATTATCTTAAAGAGATGTGACTTTATTTTTATTATAAACTTTAATAAACTTATAAAATAAAAGACGAAAGAACTTATAAAGGAAGATTTGATATAGTAGTTTGTTAGAGATAACAATTATTTAAATTTGTATTCAGGTCAACAAAGACAGTAATTAGTTTTTTTATAAACTGAGAAAAGAGTAAATTTTGTAGTTATATGATTGATAATTCAAATAGCATTCCAATACGTATTCAGAAATATACATATTAGTAATAGCATTTACTAATTACTTGTTCTATGCGACACCTATACACAGCTATGCACACAGAGAAACAAACACTCGCGCGCGCGGATTAAATTTCTCTGGATATTGAGTTTTCAAATTGTTCGGAGGCAAATAGTTTTTGGCAAATGAGAATCCTACGCAAAGACGAAATCATACTTCACTAAACACTCTTCAGTGTAAACTATATTCTTTTCAGTCTAAGTACTACACAAATAGGCCTATTATCAAAAATAATATTTATTTATATATATTTATTTATATATATATATATATATATATATTTCAATCACTTTCTGCTACAGTCCGTTGCTTGATGTATATAATACTATAATATTTATGACTAAATTTACCTCAAGATATACTTCTTTCCTTTAGGAACATGTTTCGGGAGATGATGAACCATAATGAACACAAAGGCACCATAATGAACATTTTGGAAAATTTACAGATTTACAAACATAAAACACAAAACAAACTAATACCAGAACAAATACAAATCAATACAAAACATGACACAATATTCAAAGCACTCAACATCGAAAATACACAAAATACAAAAATAGATACCACAACCACACACAATAATGCAACTTTAAAGGACCAAAGACCAACAAACTACCTCAATAACATCCAGAAGCCAACACACAAATACTTCACCAGAAACAAGATGGCGAAGGCTGAAGATGGGAGAACAAGATCTCCCGAAACATGTTCCTAAAGGAAAAAAGTATATCTTGAGGTAAATTTAGTCATAAATATTATAGTTATATATATATATATATATATATATATATATATATATATTTAGTTAAGAACCGTCTGCATGTTGTGAGGACTTACAATATGACTTTCTTTTTCACACTGGAAATAGGCAATTCATTAATTTACTCATTTTTAAGTTGATGAGGAATGAGTGTTTACTTTTACTGAAAAGGATAAGTAAACTGGGATAAATGATAAGTAAAACTCAGCGTCGCATATTGTCACAGGATACCTGTTTTCACACGTTTGAAAACACAATTATTAAGCGGCGATTTTTGATATGGCCTACAGCCTGTCCAGCGGAAATTTAAATTCCAATTAGATTTAAAGCTAAGTACACTTTTAAGTTTTAAATACAATTTCTAACTTATTATTATTAAACTTTATTTTCATTCAAAATCCTCTTAAATATCAGAAGTAATCTAAAAATGTCGTCTGCCCCAAAATTCTGTTGTAGCAACATGCGCCACTACCCCCTACCCAAAAATAGGTGAACCTTATGGCACAGACCAGTTAACGCTGCTCAATAACGCACTGCCAGAGTGAAATGCATCATTGTAGATAACATCCGACAAAATTAAACGATAACAAATACTTTAACATTATGTATATTAGGACCACGTGACTCAGTGAGTTTGAGTTTCACAAATTGGAACCGATGATCTCACTATGTTAGCAATTGAATTCTACAAAGTTTGTTTTCAGGAAGCTGTGTGTGAATAGCTTTTATTTAGAGAGAAAGAAACTGCAAAATATTTTTTGTGAGACACTAAAGTCTATATTTTTGTTGCACAGTATTGTGATCATCATCATCAACCTCAAGGAATAGGCTCATCTTGAACCTGCTCCGGGACCCACTTCGCTCTCGGCCGTCCTACAACTCTCTTCCCACCGGTCTATATTTCATTGCTAAGACTGGCATACCGTCACCCGTAATTCTTCCCAAATGTTCACACCACCTTCTATTTAGCTGTTTCAACAATGGACCGACCTCAGTTCCGTCCTTATATCCAAATTCTTCTTTCTATCGAGAATGTTACAGCCCGGAGTACCTCTCATATACTTCATCTCCGCTGATTAGATCTTTGCTTTGTCCCTTTCTGTCATACCTCTGGCTTCATCTTCATCTTCATACACCAAAACTGGTACCGTTCCAGTGTTAAAAATTCTTATCTTCTTTGTCTAACTTTTTAGGTATCTGTGGATTTTTAAACAGATATTTCTAAATTTGTGTAATTTTTCATACAGATCAATTTCTGTTAAATATTTAACGTAGCATAGCAAGTAACTGAAATGTTGGACTTGTTCCATAATCCTTTCATCTATAACAATCTTATGTCTTACCGGTTGCTTCCCTCTGAATGCTATTGTTTTTTTCTTGTCCGCTAATATGTGAAACCATATTCGTCTGCTATTCGTTTTATGTACATTGGCTTTTATAGTTTATCCTCGCTGTCCTGAATTACTACCATATCATCTGCGTACAAAATGGATCCAGTATTATAATTCTAATTAAATTATCTTTGCGACTTTTATTATTAACTGTGATTGTGCTTGTCGGATGAGTGTGCAAACAAGACAAGTCAGTTTTATACGACTGTGGCTGTTTCAGAGAAATAATAATATAAACTCCTAATATGGAGTTCTCTGGCGTTCTGCGAAGTACTACTGTTTTAAGGGGAAACGTCCGTGTAATCGCCTAACAGTATGTTATACAGAATGTTCACTAAAGATGGTACAAAACTTTGGGAAATTATTCTACTCATTCAAGATAACGAAAAGTGTTCAATGTACATAAGCCGGTCACTCGTTGCAGGTGAAACCGTTCTCCGTATTTACCTTACTGTTATTGTGTAGCCTGTATTTTATACAAGAAATATAGTATATCCGTTAGGTTCAACCACATACCATAAACAAAGAGTCAATGGATTACGAATTGGATAATAGGGCCATTTGTGCCATTGTGGAAAAGGAATAATAAGAAATTTAGTTCTTTTATTTAATAAGAAAGTATTTATTACTAGCTGTTACCCGCGGCTTTGCACGCGAATATTTGACTTTTCATAAGTATTTTAATATAATTTTTATTGTCTATGCCTATATGGCGTTCTGTCAGCTCCTATAACAGTTTTCACTCATTAGTCAAATTCTCTCCTAAGCTAATTCCACCACTTGTACTATTTTAACTCGTACTAAATTATTATGTTAATGCAACAAACTTTGGAGATTTAAAAGTACCAATTTATAAAGCATCTGGAGATATTTATAAAAAACCTGTTAAATCGAAAACGCTAAATTCTTTATTTTAAAAGTTACTGTGTTAGAAGCATTGTATAACACATTAAACGTTATGTTTTCCTCAACCACAGCTTTTATTTATTTCAGCAGTAATCTGAAAACCAAAAACCGTTGTCACCTAACCTCATAAATGAAAACAACACGTATTTTTGCTTTGAATTAAGTAATAGGACAATTTACAATTAGTACACTTTTCCTTTTCCACATCGTAATATCGATACAATCGCATATTATATAAAACATCAAAAATGTTCTGCAGGAATGGATAAATATACAGCTCTGATGACGCTAAATAGTTTTTGTTTATTTACTTGTTACAATGCTAATTAATTCTGGTCTCCATGGTGTTTTTGACATCTTTACTAGTAGTATTTAAATATTTCGTTACTTATTCATTGCATCATCAGCAATACTCATAAACATAAATTTTATAATCGTTTAAGACAATTACCAAATATATAGACGTATCTGTATACAAAATTAGACAACATATCGGTACAATCGCATATTAAAAACATTGAGAACTGCAGGAACGGATAAAGTTATATTTCCGATGCTGCTAAATATCATTTGTTTATTTAATTGCTACTATGGTAATAAATTTTGGTCTCCATGGTGTTGTTGACATATTTATACGCATCAACGAAAAAACATAATTAAAAGGGCCTAAATCGTGCGAACGGAGCAAAATATCAAAATTCCAAGTTAGACAGTGTTTTCGCCTTGTGTCAAAGGTGACCTGTGCAAAATGTGCTGGCAATCGGTGTAACGGTGTGGATTTGTATTCCGTACATAAATCCTCAGACTCTGAGTTTTATATATAAAGATACATACTTTATTATATATTTACAAATATTATAATATATATATGTATATTATGTTTAATATTTATAAATATTTTACCTCTAGATGTTTTTTCCTTATGTGGAGCATCTTTTGGTAAAATTATTGTTTCCATCATCAGCGTTCTTAATTTTGAATCTTGTGGAGTAATTGTGTTTTGGTTGGTTGCTATTATGGCTTCCTGTTGGTTCTTGGTTATTATTTTGTATGATTGTGGTGAATATACTAGTTTATTTGTGTATTTTCGATGTTGAGTGCTTTGAAAATTGTGTCACGTTTCATTAAATTTTCATTTCTTACCCGATCCCTCCGCGGTACTCATAGTACTGATCGAACAATCTCATTTCAACTAGCCTGTATCTGGCTTTAATTCTTTGTTTTCAGTGTCCAAGTCTCAATGCTACAAAGGCCGCATGGCGCTGCCATCACTCTGCACTTCTGAGAAATGCTTAAAACTTTGAATACTGTGCATACCAAATTTTAGTTCCATACCTCTTTTCTCTTCAGCGGTGATTAATTTAAAAAATGAAAAAGTTATAGACATAAAGAGGCAAAATTAACAATTTTCGGCGTATGTTTATTGGACACATTTCCTTCTGTTTAATTAGTAGGATAAATAACCAATTCTTGGCTCCATCTTTTGAAAACACTGTTTATATTTACATACGTATAGTCAGTTTACGTTTGATGCATTTATAAAAGCTTGATTATTATGTATTTTCTGGTCGTTTTTAGAGAGACCATGCAGGTACACAGGTAACGTCTCCCACGTTTCACTCATCATCATCATCATAATCTAAAGACTAACAGATTATATATTTATTTTTATATGTATAGTGGAATTTCTTTTTTTCTTTATGCTTTGAACCTTATGATTATGATCTAATATAATATTATAGTATAATTATTATAACATTATATATAATAGAATATATTATAATAGAATATAAAATAATATAATATATTATAATAGTGTTACGACGGTCTACTGATCGTCGTAAGGTACAGTGGAAATCAAAATACAAGACACCAATCAAGTCACTAATCACCTGGTTTAAATTATCACAGTTAAACAGTTTGTAATTAACAAGACAGTATCTTACAAAAATCAAATAAAAATTGTTCACACGCAATAAAAATTTCAACTAATATAAAACACAACTGTATTACAATTGGCCCGCGCATAGGCCTATATAAAAACACACAACACTTCGCCAGAATTCTACGAACCGCACTCAAAGAAATCGCAAATCAAACTGAAACTGAACGTCGGCGTCATTGAGTACGTGTATTTATATCCCGTCGAAATACTAGAATATTCCATACTACGCATTAACAAAAAAGGAAAACATTAGAGCGTAATTCATTGCGGCATTGACACAGTTCGCGCGGCTTCTACCACAGTCTAGCTAATGCGTCGAGAATCACGTAGGCCTACGCCACACACATTACGCCGGACTCCTCTGGAACATTCGATAAACACGTCGACTGCTCTGTAATGTCGTAACAATATAATATAATATATTGTATTATATTATATTATATTATATTGCATTATTGTTAGCCTTGTCAAGTTAGCCACGTCTCTCTCTCCACCATTGTCCTTTTTAAATTACGATAGGAAGTTCTACCCTCCCATTTCTTTAAATAATGCAGCTCTTGGTCGTCCTCTTGGTTTTTCTCCTAACACTTTCCTTCAAAAATGTTACTTAAGAATTAATTGTATTCTAACACGTGCCACGTACCACTAGATGGGGTATAATAGTTTTTGTCCAGTGAGGCTTACTATGGGTTTGGGTCAACAGTTAATATTGCACCGCGGTGGTGTCTGCTTATTTTCATTCTAGTAAACATTTTATTATAGAAAAAGTGTAGTCTATACGACATTTTGAGTAAGAATTTCACTGGATTACAATTAAAATTACTGATTTTTTTTTTTAAGTTATTGCTTATTATAAGCACGGATTTTGTGAAATTGACAATTCAATAGGCGCCATTTTGACAATCCTCAAATTTTACTTTTGTTTGTTTTACACTATTTAGAAATAGTATAGGCTAGCTAGCTACACACTACACTGTACTATACACAGTGTACATAGTATAGTGTGGTCTAACTATATATACTCTGTGTACAAATGTTTAACTACACACATCATTCTGTTTGACAGTAATTAATTTAGAAATAAAACGCATACGGAAATACAGACGGAAAACAAAGACTTTGTCGGTATGTGTAAACTGGAAATATTTCCTTCTCGTTAGTGGTTAAATTAATTTTCCGAAGCTTGGCACTATCTTTTAGAAACATTCTGTTTATATTTACAGATGTTAACAAAATTTATAATATTTTTATAAAAATGTCATTAAAATTCATTAACGGTCTGTGTAAGAGAGGCGATGGATTTGCACCTGGTAACATGTTTAACGTACGCCTAGAGGGCGTAAATTAGATTTGGTCCAGTGAGGGTAAGTTTTGGGTCGAGAGTTAATATCACACCGCCGTGGTGTCTGCTTACAAATTATCCCTCTCCGTTGGCTTTAAACCATAGGGTTGTGTTTGTGATAATCAGATTTAAGTAACCAAGATATATTTATAGTCTACTAAAGTAAAGAATATGCATGTTAAATTTAAAATAAGTCAGATACTTTCACTGATGCAATTTTAAATTTTTTATTGGTATCATCTATTTTATTTAACAACGTATTCAACATCGTTTATTCTATTAACGTTTTACAAAGGCACAGGAAACGTAACTGAAAGTGAAGGAAACCATAGAAGCATAACAACATTATGTACTGTGATGCATAATTCCTCTTGTTTCATGGTATGCTCCTTAGTGAATTTTTACAAACCTCAAGTTAAGCTAAGCATTGCATAAATTCCAACCACCGTTCCTGCTACCAAAATGAGATCTATTGCATAACTAACGACTTCTTGACCATGTTTGATTAGTCAGTTTTGTAAATAATTCTAAAGAATTGGTTTTCTTTTCTCTGCGTCTTCTTCTTTACGTGGTCAGTTTTTTTTTTTTCAGATTAATTCATTGTTAGGCAAATCTACATATTTTAAAATTCATAAAAACGGACATTAGATTTTATAAATTTATATTTTCTTAAAAAATCAATGTTTCTTCTACACTAAAAATTGTTATTCGTTTTCATCTTGATAATTTTAAAACATAAAAATAAAAATTACTGTCAGGAATTATTTACGTCACCAGGACCTATTAATCCTAAGAGTAGACATGCGTAAAGAAACTAAGTTACCTTACAGAATCCGTTTTTGAAGCCAATGAGTGACAAGATCTTATCAAAAGTGGAGAAAACTTAACGTCACCAGACACAGTGCACAACACAGAAAAACCTCTCCCAATAAGACCTCTAACTCTCTGCAACTGACGTCACAGTTTCATGCTTTTAGAATTTTTCGCCGGAGAACTGGTAACAATTTCTAATATAGACAACATGTTGGGAGACAAAGAAAACCGGAACAGGCTGCTTGCTTTCTAATCCGTGAAATTGAAGAAGGATGAGACGAATAGAGGAAGAATAAGGAAGTGAAAACGAAGCGGGGGCAGACATAATAAAAAACGTATAACCGTTTCTACTTCAGATGAAAGTTAAGTAAATGATGAGTAATGACTTTTCTCCTCAATTTAACACAAACACTTTATGATTATTAACGTTAAATCTATCTACATTAGTCACTTCTTTAATAAGATATATTTGAAATATGCTGCACTGCTCCATTCGTACACCTCGCGCTCCTAGGGCAGTTAGCTAATTCAACCCATCACTAAATAGCTGAAATGAAAATGCATTGTTGCAAATCTCTCTTTCCTACATAGCTTCTAAACATTTCCCCACTGCCACATATGTACGCACTTTAAAAAAACCGTAATACTTTATAGAATGTGAGCGTATTTAAATGTTTAAATACTGTTACAGGAATAACGTAAACATTACAAATAATTGTATGTTTCAACTACTCTGTTTGGTGTTAGATCACAACGCAAAGAGAGAGATATTTGGCGTTTACTTCACGACCGCTACCAAAATCCAACTCTGCGGTCAATTCTTTCACGACAGTGTATCACGATACGTTAGTCTTAACTTCAGATCCGCCACCAGAGAGCAGCATTATACAAGCTTTGATGATTACACAATTAATTTAATTCAAATAATAATCTTTTTAATTGTTTTGTAAAATCTTCAATTATTGTAGGTACTGTTCACATCACATACTACTTTTCAATTAACATTTTGAAAATCATATTGTTACACTATTGTAGCATTATTTGCTACGTATTGTTTGTACACGAATGTATACTAGCAAGAATATAACGTGTGATATGATCTTATTTTTGCTCATTGTAAATGTCGATTTTTTATTATAAAATACATATAAACACTTCTATGCCCTCTTCTTATTTAATTATCTGTTCTTTCTTATGCGAGTCTCGATTCTTCACAGAAAAATCTCTCTTACTCCAAATAGGAGTACATACGCGAGAGTCGGTTCACTCGCCTCGTTGGTTATCCCCTCTTACACGGTGAGTCGGTTCACTCACCAATCGACACTGATTTTCTCACTTCAGGCGTGTGTCCCACGATACACCCGTTTTATTTTTAGTTATTCATTATAAGCTACTTAAAATTCTGATACTTCCTACTGCTTTCTTCCGATGTGTATAAAGATATCCGTTGATGGTACTAAGTGACCTACTATTGATGATGATTAGTTACTAGAATGCTTAGTAAACACATATATTTACAAGATCCTACCATTACAGGACCCTTTAATAATATAATATTCACTACGTCTCGACCGTATTGATGATCTAATAATATAATTATTATAAGAATCTACACATTAATAAACAAGTGTATCACAATAGCTTTTATTATAATATATTAAAATTGATAAATCATGTATCTCTTAAGGCTTACACGGCCGGAGTGAGTGTTATTAAAACTGTATGATTCCGGACTGTTAGGCCGTGGTAAAGTGCGAGAAATGTCACCAGACGTTTCGACTTTGCCATTAACAGCCATCATCAGTGCAAGTTGAGTTATCATCGAACCGTCGAACATGTGACATCTACATTAGACGAAAGCTCAACTTGCACTGATGATGGTCCTCAATGGCACTGCAGAAACGTCTGCTGACATTTATAGCACTTGATTACGACCAAACAACCCGGAATTAGAAAATGTTGATAAATCATATCCTTGGTATTCTTCATGTATAGTCCCAGTACGCTCAGGCCTGTTTTGTCTGCTCTACTTATTATCCTTTGTTGATAGTGCATAGCCAGCTTTAAAATTTTTACCCACTCTATTTTACAATATGAGCTTTTGTCCGTTCCTTGAACCCATTCGTAAATTTTGACCATCGGTTTTGCACAAGGATCATTGGTTGTAATTATATGCTAAAAGAGCATTAGACACTAAATGTAAATTACAACTTACATAACTACCAAAAAGATTGAAAATTTTATAGTTTTTATGGCAGTGAAAAAACTACTCATAAATTTTTACTTTTCCACAAACAAAATAAAACCGAACGAATTTGTAAAAAGTAAGACACTACTCAATCGTAGAGACTTTGTATGTCTCTGTCTGTCTGTCTACCTCTCTTTCTTTTACACACGCACACACACACACACACACACACACACACACACACACACAAATATATTTGCGCTGCTGAGCTTATATTTGAAAACGCTTCGGAAATTATACACGTCCGTTGCGGTGGAACCGCTTCCAGCAGTAGAGTCGGGACGCGCGCCCTTATGTCTGCTCGGGTGGAACTGTAATACTCAGCTGACAGTCCTCCCCCCTCTCGGGTGACGTGTGACAATAAATATCTTACAAAACATTTGACACTATTGATTTCTGAATGTCAGTTTCTGTTCCACAGATTTAATTGATGAAATTAAATCTGTTCGTTATTACCACTAATGTTGTGAATAGTATTTTGTAACTACACCGTAGCACATGTTGTAATTGAAATTTATAACTGGTATTCTTAACAATCAGATCAGTTTTATAGTCGGGAGGAACTGCACACGTGAAGTACAGAGAAAGGTCTACTTTACTGTCGAAATGAAGGCGCTACACAGGTCCACAAGTCGTGACAACTTTTCCCACGCGACACCCAAGCCTTTACATAACACGTGTCCAGCATCACACCTCTGCTAAGCCACTTGCATAACTATCGGCGTAGCAATAGCTTTCACACAAAGTAGTTAACTACCAGATTATTTTTAGATATTTTACAAGCTCGTACAGCTTCTGTCTACAGTGACGCGCCTGACCGGATTTACATTTCTCAACACAAGTTTGTCGGTTTCATCTCTTTTGCCTCCTTACTTTCTTGTAGTTTTATTTTTTGTAAATTTTTTGTCTGTATATGGACTATAAATTAATAATTCTTGAAACCAAAGACGAGTAAAAAAGCGATATTTGTAAATTACAACATTCATCAAAATTCCTGGCAAATATAACCTGTTAAAAAACCACAGCAGTTGAAATTAAACATCCAAGTAGGGAACACCAGTTATAGACAATTATATTTTAAAAGGAATTTATAAGGTTTAGAATTTTGTTAATAATTATAATTCTCTTAATAACCCCATTTTTGAGGCCTGTATTTTACTGTCTTTTATCTTAGTTGATGTACATAATTCACACTCATAGGACAGTACAGGAACTGCAATAACTTTGTAGAAATTTATATTAAGAGAAGAGTTACAACTTATTTAATTTGAATGAAAAATTAAAAGGTTACAAACATCGGTAGAAACAACACTTAGAAAGCTTGTCAGGCTCCAGACCGGCCAAACAAATCTGGAAATACAAACGTCTAGGACCCAGGTGTGTGGGTGGACCCAGGAAAAGGTGGCTGGAGGATCTTTGAAGGCGGAACAGGCAGCCCTTTGGCTATGTCCTTTTGTGAAGCTGTTGATGATGTTGAAGAAATTTACATTTTAGTTATAAACAAACTACTTTGCCTGTTATTTGTGATTAATTTTTTTGATTATAACATTAGAATAATATTACATATTGTACTGATAAATTCTGTTACATTAACATCTTAATATATGTTTGCTGGTCGTAAGTCGACAAGAAATAAATTGCCTACTGGTATGTAATATAATGCTGAGTGTATATATAATTTTTTAATTTAACACGGACATGCGCGCTATCTTCGGTGACCACAGTAATAACGTTACGCGAACGAACTTCTCGTATACTCTGGTATATTTACTATC
Organism: Magicicada septendecula; assembly: GCA_034769895.1. NCBI lineage: Eukaryota > Metazoa > Arthropoda > Insecta > Hemiptera > Cicadidae > Magicicada > Magicicada septendecula. The sequence continues at coordinate 320,447,476 of CM068375.1, forward strand.
TGGTATACTCCTAGTGTTTACTTTCGTAATTATACTATTAGGAACTCAAAAAATTTGTTTCGTTTTCAGAGAGTTTAAACACTAGGAAAATACCAGATGCAAAATTAATTATTTCGTATAATTCAAAGTGAATTGGATATGAAAAATATAGGTCTTACCTATTGCCATTTTAAGTACCTGTAGACTGGGATAAGACACTGTTCAAATTAAAAACCTCACGAGATTAAACAAAAGTAAAAATCACACCCTCATCAAGCTTTACAAAAGAATAGCTATACTTCTGTGTACGTGAAACGCCGGCAATACGTGGTACTGAAGAAAATATAATTGTATCAGATGAAATGAAATGTGTAAGTAGTTTACACACATTTCTAATGAATGTCTAAGAGTATTCTCTCACATATTTGAAGTAAAGTGAAAGTGTCACATGAAAAACAAAAAATTGAATCCTTATACAAATTGTTCATGGACAATAGACAAAGTTGCTACGTACACTATGACAGTATGCCATAACAGATTACCAGTTATGAGCAAAATGGAAGATTTGTTGATAGACAATATGGATGCATCCGGATCTGGCCAACGGGTATCAAAGGTTTAGACTGATGAACATGAAGGTGAAGTAAAAAGAAGAAAGTAGAGGAGAAGTCGGATCCTAATGTGTAGAAGAAGTAACTACCTACAACACAACACTGTCAAAGGCTATGGAAACAAAACGAAGAGAAAATTAAAATCTTGTAATGAATAATCTATAAATAATATTTCCATATGATTACCATTTTATGCTTAATAAAATTACGGTAAACATATTCATGTTCAGCGTAAGTGTTTAGAGATTTCAAAGAACGACGATTACTTTGTCTGTAATACTGTCTGAGCGATTTAGTAAAAGCTGATATATTTATAATTTAAACCGCTAGATGGAGTACAGTAGATTTGGCCCAACGCGAACCTAAACTTGTTGCGTGTTTTAATGCTGAGCTCGAGTCGGCGTACAAATTATTAGCTCTAATAGATTTTGGCCATGTCTCAGCAATCCTGATAGGAATTAACATAATAGATTGTAAAAGTGTAAGCAAAAACATGACATAAAAACTGACTTCTGAAAGTACAATAACGATTTACAATGTTCCAGTAACGTTAAATTTAATTTTAATGCACAAATATTACGAGGTGTTTGAAGGAAATGTTTGAATTCTGTAATCTGCTATTTTAATAAAGCTGGTTTTCTTACTTTGTTTTTATATACTTTGTGCTAAAGTACAGACGAATTTTAAAGAGCGCATTTTGTTTTTAGACATCTACAGACTGTTGTATTTTCAGTGTGTTTCTTTAATTGGACTGCCCCATTCGTGTTCACCCCCTCTCTCACTCTGTCTCTTTACCTCACTCCCTCTTTTTCTTTCTCCCCTCTCTCTCACTGTACCAGGTTCCAATAACTTCTATGTCTATTGCGAGCGTTTGGCACTCCTGTCGTGTACTGCAGTGGTTTCCGTAAGATTCGCTGTCAGTGCCGCTTCTGGCAACCGGCTTTCAATGCGACATCGTTTGTCTAAATGGTGTTGGTTTCTAAAGCATCGATATTAAAGTTCTTGTCTTCTCTAAAGTTCTATGGCTTTCGTTAATACTCTTTCAGTGGCAATGGTTTTGGTATATAAACTTTCAATATTGTGATCTCTAAACTATTATGCTGAGAAAGCACCGCGGTTTTGTCACCTTTCTTTGCAGAGCTTTTGTGCCTTCATGTTTGCTTCTATTAGACTGGTCAATGTAAACTGGGGGACATTTACTTCCCAAGCCGAACGAGAAATCTGAGTTTCTGACCTGGCGCTTGGAACTTCAATTTGCTCCTAACCCGTCCGGGGACCCAGACTCCGATGAGGAGATTGCAGAAAAATTTGAGGCTTATCTCGGCAGCCCAATCACCTCCGAACCCGAACTCACTTCTAAGGATGAGGTTACTGACAGGCCGGAAGAGCCTTACATCGAAATTTCTAACACCGCCCTACAGAGACTTCCGGACCGGGGGGTTCGCTTCCTAGTCGACTGGTTTAATGCCTGCTTCCGTTTAATGCCTTTCCTAGGAAATGGCGTACGGCTAAAGGTCACGATGTTCCCAAAGCCGGGTAAAGACTCCAAGTTCGCCGAAAACCTCCGGCCTATTAGCCTGCTGTCGTCCACGTCGAAAGTCTTCAAACGACTAGTCCAGTTGACGTTCCGACATTCTGGTCCCCGAGTAATTCGGTTTTCGAGCCGGGCACTCCTCGACGCATCAATTGATGCGTTTCGTGGAGACTGTGGCCGAGGCCGGTTGCTCGCCAGAGCAGACCATCGCCATTTTCCTTGATGTCGAGAAGGCGTTCGATTGTGTTTGGCATCCTGGCATACTGTACAAACTTACGGAGATTCAGCTTCCGGATTGCCACACTCATTTGATTGCTAGGTTTCTTAGGATCAGAACCTTTCGCGTGAGAGTTGATAACACCCTTTCTTCGGAAAAGGCTATTACGGCTGGTGTACCTCAGGGAAGCGTCTTGGGCCCACTGCTTTTCTCTGTGTACGTCAAAGACTTGCCCAAGTTGCCTGACACCAGGTTGGCAATGTTCGTTGGTGACACGGCGGTGTATGCTGTTCATCGTCGTGCTGAAACGGCAGTTATCTGGCTCCAGGAACGATTGGACGAATACGTTTGGTGGACAGAGAGATAGAGGGTCGCCATCAACGCAATCGTAGCACAGGGGTAGTCTTCTCCAGACTCTACAGGCTCACCGACAGACTGTACGTAGGCGAAAAACTCAGTTGCCCTGGTCTCGAGAGCTCAAGTACCTCGGGCTCCACCTCGATCGTCGTCTTACCTGGCGGACACACTCCGAACAAGTAGCCCGCAAGACCGCCCATCGACTATATACACTCCGTCCCCTGCTGTGCAGCAAATCTATCATCCGCCGCCTAAGGAAGCTTCTTGTCTCCACCTATGTGGTGCCGATGGCTACCTACGCGATCCCCGTATGAGCCTACTTGGCCAAGATCCATAAGGGAAAGCTTCAGTCTCTCCTTGACCGAAGATTGCGATGGGCGTGCAAAGCCCACTTTCTGACATCGAATAAAATCATCCCTGAACCCCCCCCCGTGACCTTTTCCCTGGACGCCACTATACGGACACTGTGCCAAAAATTCTATCGCCGCATATTTGGAGTAATATGAATTTTCGTATTATTACATTATCGTATGTAATAATACGATACTGATCTTTCTCTCCACGTTGAAGATGATTTATACGTCATCATCTTCTTCACAACACGCCATAGGCTATGTCTTCCCTGTTCCGCCTTAAAAAATCCTTCTACCATCTCTTCCTTGATCTACACACACACCTGGGTGTCCCATAGGTTTGTATTTCCAGACTTGTTTGGCCAGTCTGAAATCTTGTAACTCTTTTCTTATACCCTCATTCCTTATACGGTCAATTTATAATAGCTTTAAACTTCTCTTGAGAACGCTATTTCTCAGGACTGTATTTTACTGTTTTGTTTCATTGGTTTTTGTCCATAATTTACATTCTTAGGATAGTACAGTGACTCTACCATGGCATTGTAGAACTTTAATTTAATATCCCGATTTACTTTGTTTCTAAAAATACTGTTGATTGTTTGCACCTTTAGAACTTACCTAATTTAACAACACCATAATTCCTATTATAGCCAATATGATTTCCAAAATAATTAAAGTGGCTCGCCTGTTCTAGAATTCGATCCCCAATCATTATTTTTGTTCTTATAGTCTCCTCGCCTCGAATTGGCATTACCTCCGTTTTTATAGTAGAAATTTTAATATTGTATTGTTATGATTCTTACGTTTTTTCCTCATATGTTGTTGATTCTACGTCTCTGTAATTCAATTGTTGTGTATTAACCTCTTTTTGTGACTTTGTTCTTCACGTCTCGATAGAGCGACACACTGCATTGTCAGGTATTGTGCTGAGCCATCCATTCCTATGTATTATAATGTACGTCATAATGTATTTTCTACTTTATAGTTAATATTTTACCACGAATTTTGTTTCTATTGCCTTTCTTTAAGCTCTTGTATTTCAATCTGATTGTCGTTTCTCAGAACAAATCTATAATATTTGTTTAAAAAAAGCAAAATTCGTTCTTGCAGACGTAAACATGATTTGATTATATAAATACAAATCCTGAACGAACAGCAACAGTTACATATAAAGAAAAGATGAACACACATACACCTTTTTTTCCTACGTAACTGACGATTTTTTGGCAGGATGTGTATATAAATACTCGCGCTTTGTGTGTTATGAAATAATAATTACGTCTAGAAGTATTTTGCTTATTTTGTTGTATTTAAATACAATTTCAGGTTAAATGTTTAAAATATAATGATAAAGAAACGTACGTACAAATTATTATTTCATAACAAATGTATATTTGTCTGTGCGTGTGTGTATGCGCGCGCGCATATATATCAATGAAAAAAGTATTTCGTCAAATACTTAATGAAATTAGACCTGATTTATTGTGGTCTAAAAACAATATTTTTGACGCAAATACGAATGATTATAAAGTTTTTGTGAATGACTTACGTTTTAGATTTAGCACAATATTGGTATTTGAATGACGAAAAAAGTCACAATTCACCCACGCGTTTTTTACTTGATGAGTATACTAAAAAAGGAGTGTAGATAGACGTTTTAACTTTTAAAAGACCATGGGATTTCTCCATTTTGCGACAAGAGTGAGCCTTAACTTGTGATTATCAGTTGCATTACTGATTTGCTTTTTTACACCCCGCTGATGATGATTCCATTTTGATGCTAAAATTTCCATTGTTCCGAGTTTATAATTACCCTAGTCTGGTCACAACCGTATACGTGGCCTCCTTCTTTGTACAACAAGTAAAACAGTTCTGACAATTGTCTGTTGATATTGACTCTACGCACACAGTTAACTGTCTGATTACAAGCCTTCTTTTCCAGCGGTGCAAACAAACCGTCACCAGCAGAAATTTGACCAATATTCTTCAATATTTTTATAAAAATGCTAAGCCTTTTCTTGAAGTAATAATTCTTATATCGGTAAACTCTTTCTCTTTGTATGTTGGTGCTACAAAAATAATGCTTCTACTTTACTTCTGTTCTTTTTCCAGGCCCTCAAAGTGGTTTTACATACACACAATTCCAGGGCAAATTTTCTGGCTGGTTCTCCAAAATCTATCCTTCAAATTGCATTAAATTCGTTTTTATATTTTGAGCCAAACCAATTTTATTTTGTCTAAATGTATTCCTATACTATGGAGTTACAGACATACAAACTACTAGATCAAAACAAAAAACCAGCATACTTTATAAACGTTATATTAAAAAAAGTTAAACATTGTTTTATTGAGCGCTTCGGAAATGAGTCTGTGAACGTAACCAAGCACTTCCGACGTCAGCAAAAATATTTTCCATCAACAGATATGAGAATGACTCACCCTGTCCACTAGCCCTGCCAGTAAGGGATAGTAGTCGTACAAGGGATAGTAGGCATAGCTCTTTGGATTGCACTACTGTATATGCACACTTATTATTGCTGGCGTTTCTTACATGCGCACAAGCTCTCCGCGGTTCAAATATATTTTGTAACAGTAACGCTAGCAAAGCCAGCCGGAATATATATATAATAATATTCAGTATAAAATATTCGCTTCTCGTGTTTATCGTTGTGAAGAGCATAATTTTGGAAGAATTATTCGACAAGAGGAAACAGTGCAACCAGCATTATTATAAGAACATTTTGGCAAAACTAAGAAAAAATGTGGTGACCAAAACTGTAGATAATCGGTTTTATTCTTCTTCAGGACAATGCGCCTCTTCTCACAGTACTTCCTGCCAAGCAGTTTTTGGCAACAATCGCATTACTACACTGGTATATTTTCGACAATCGCCAGATTTAGCAGCATTTGTCTTTACTATTTTCTCTAAAGTGAAATGTGTCCTTAAAGGAACATGTTTTGGGTACTTGCTGCAGTAATGAAAAAACGTGAGAGGTGTTATAACAGCTGCAAGAAAGTGGTCTGCTCTACGTCGTGGGGTAGTGGGAAACAAGTTTGTACCGTGTGTAAGTGCGAATGACATGTATTGAAGATGAGAAGTATTAAATGTGTAACACATTAATTGTGAGGTGACTATTCAGTGTCATTGTTTAACAGACACACCTAGTATGTGTGTGCATGTGTGTGTGTGTGTGTGTGTGTGTGTGTGTGTGTGTGAGAGAGAGAGAGAGAGAGAGAGAGAGAGAGAGAGAGAGAGAGAGAGAGAGAGAGAGAGAGAGATTGTACGAGATTTGATCAAAACGTTGATGCAGTTGTTGTTTATTTTAAAAGTTATGCCTTCATGCATCGATAACTTATACGGCCTCCGCCAAAGTAGTCTGAGTCGAACGTAACACGATTAAGCCAACCGTTTTGCAGTCTTCGAAATATTTCAAGTATGCACTTTTTGGTACAGTCTCGAACTCGCTTGACAATTTTCGTTTTTACGTCTTTAACGGTCGCGAAACGTTGTCTTTTGTGGAAATGATCACTGTTGGCAAGAGGAAGGATCGTGTTGAAATATATCTGGTGAATACGACAGTTGCCGTGTCATCATTATGCCGTTTCTTTTGCCAAACCTGCGAAAACTCGTAATAAGCAAGGACGTGCGTCTGGGCGCATTATCGGCCTGCAATTTTCATAAATTATTTTTCCGTAAATTTGGCCGTTTTCTACGAACAGCTTCATACAATTATCGCAAAATATCTTAATAGTATTCTTCATTTATTTATGCCCTTAACGATGAAATTTCATGGAACTCAAAAACATATTCTTCATCTGGAAACCGCGATCTTCAACTCATTTACTCACGGTCTTTGAAGCTTGTAAAACGCTTATTCACGTACAGCCGTTCTGCCAGAAGCCTTCTGATCACGTTTAGCAGGACATAGAAAATTATCTCAGAGTTTATACAAAATTTAATACATGTTCTTCAATCTTGCATTGTAGAATTACACAACAAATCGCCTAATACACCTAAAGACGACTTACTCAGTTATCTGTGAAATAAAAATTATTCATTAAATGGGGCTAGAAGCTTACACAATTGTCAAGTATACATGTACAATACATGTGTACCAACATCACATAAAAACAGTTTTTAATTGGACACTTTTTGAGGTGGAAATTACAAAATTGCACGAACTTTTTGATCAAACCTCGTACATATTTGTGTGTGTGCGCGCGCGCGCGCGTGTGTGTTGTAAAACAATCGATGCATCTTTATAATTATTATTAACAACTGTTTAAATCTAAATAAGTGCAAGAAGGTTATTTGTATACAGACTCTACATAAAACTAGTAGAATCATCATCTTGTTACTTGCAGCACATTACTTACCATATAGGCTATTTTGTCAAATGCTCCTAAGCGTGACTGTAATGTACTCAAATAATGGTTATTCCATTTCACTTTTAGCGTCTGCGTAAAACTGTACTGGCGATGAAAGATGGAAGCATCTAATGAGCATTTTTACAACTCAGCAGGGCATAGTTTTATGACTATATTATAATACCTTAAGTACGTCCATTGCTTACAGGCTCTACACTTTACGGTTTAATAAATATAAGTATCTGTTTAATTACGGCTGCGCCCGGAGTCTCATTATAAGGGCTGTTAATGTTAATTAAGAAAGTTTTCAAGAGCCTTCGCTGTGAAGCTCTGTTTGGTGTTAGCTAAGTGCATGCTATATAGTAACTTAGGTGAGCTGTTTAAAACTAACTGTAGCTTTATACAAAAAGTAACGAAAATGAATATTTTTTTCTTCACGAAGTGGCAACACTGTACGTGACAGCGATCCAAACAACAACCCCGGTGGATCTGATGCTGAAATTTGTTATTTAGTCTTGTAATTGTCAGGTCAAAAAAGTTAAGTTTATTATTTATCTCCGTTTCAAGAGTAAATTGTATGTTGTTATTGATACTGTTCATGTAATTTTTCATATATTTTCTATTTGTTGTATTGTGCTACAAAAAATTATGAATGTATCATCAACGTAGGGTGTGTATGATAATATTCTGCTGGAGAGTTTATTTAAGTTATTGAGCAAATACGTACTCTCACAATGATTTAGGTATGTCAGCTAGTAACCCAGACGAAGGTGATCTAGTCGACCAGACAAAGGTATGGCTGGACCTTTTATTAGATATAATAGTTATTATTAAATGTAAAATAGTATTGTTCCAGTATAACGTCCAGTAAATTAATTATTTCGTTGATTTCTTTTGAGTTACATACTCTAGCGTTCATGAGATTGGCTTAAGGGTACTTGGATGGAGATATTTGTCTAATAACAAGATAGCCTCTTCTGTCAACGATGTCAAAAGAGGCTATTTTGTTATTAGACTGTATTTTTATGTTTTATTCATTTTGTTAACGAAGTCAGTGTTATTTTTTATAGGGGAAAGTGGGGGAACTGTGCGCACCTAAGAAAAATGTATAATAACACAGAAATTTTCATATGAAAACTAATACTAAACCTATCAAACCTTTCCTTATTTAGTATAGTTCCTTAGGTTAAAAAATCATTTCAATCATATCAGCTGTTATTTTTACATAATCACAAATCTACAAGTATGCATTTGCGCACGGTTTCCCGACCCTCGGGTAACCGTGCGCATATGGTGGGGTAACTGTGCGCAGGAAGTACAATTCTGGGTAAATGAGGAGACGCTACTCTTTTAAACTGATGTTTTATTTCTAAAAAGTTGCATATAGTTATTATAATGATACATATATAGGTTTAATAATATTTTAGTTACCATAAAATATATTGATATATTTTTATTATTTTAATCTAACAAATTTAGGCTACTTTACAAAAATCACAAATGTAATTCTCTGGAGAGTCCCATCCAGTGCACGCAGCATGACTCCAAGAAGAACAATATACACATCGGTACCACAATTCCCCATCTTTCCCTACATCATTGCACGCAGAACAAAGATCTGCTGAAGTCTTCTCAACTGCATTTGGGTCTACAATATCGGTCATGTCAACGTCTATATCTTAATCTTGACATAAAAATTTCATATCGACCTCAGACTCATCAGAATTTTCAATGGTTTTCTTTGACCTTTTCCCTTTTTGTTTTTTAGCCGTAGGTTTCTTGCCTTTTGAAATCTTAGATTTACTTTCTCCTTCCAAATTTAATAGTCGTGCGGCTTTTCTAATCTCTCATTCTTTTTTCTTGCTTAAACTTACTTTCCTTTTTCTTTCGGCTTCTTGTAGTTTTACTTTCATTGGTGTGGAGGTAAGTAGTTCTGAAAGTTGTTTCTCACGACGAATCTGTTTTTCTTTCACTGGGCATAGGCCTCAACTTTTTTACTGGCACGGGGGCAAAGTCCAGGAAAGAGTTGTCCTTTGAGGTAGGCGGCTTAGGGTTGCCATAGATGATATTCCGGGGAATGAGCCCTCCACTTTTGGGAACATCACACGAGGTTGAATTATCCAAACCATCTTCATTAGAAATTTCTGTGAGTTCCGTTAGATTTTTACCATTCTGTGGATTTTCACAGCTAGTCACAAAGATTTCTTGATCATTTGGTGTGCTTGCTGAGACAAACTCATTTTCTGAGAACTTGTTTGAATCAAAAGGAAAGATTCCAGCTGCATTAAACCCAGAAATAGCGTTTTTCATTGTTGCTGTCTTCATAAAAGCTTTACTTAACAGCTCAGCTACATCGTATTCAGTTATTTTTTGATGGCCTGTTGTTGTCAAATGGAAATCGTACTCACGGTATAAGGCGTTTTTTAAGGGACCAAAAAATGTCAAATCTTAAGGCTGTAGCCGATGGGAAGTATGGGGAGGGAGAGAAACCATGTGGATGAAGTTTGCCCTGCAGAAGTTATAAAATGTCAAGGGAGACATAGCTGCTGTGATTATCCAAAATAAGTAGGACAGGCTCACTTTCAGTGGGGTGAGCATGCGTTTTAAAATGAGCCAACCACTGTAAAAAAATTTCCTCATTGCTCCATCCATTTGACGAGCAAGTATAGACAGCTCCAACTGGACCATTCCTTTGCAACTGAGTTGACATCCTTTTGCGAGGATAGACCATCAGAGGTGGGATAAAGTTTCCCGCTGCATTAGCAGCAAACAAGGCCGTAATATTCCGACCTCTTTCGGGTGAAGTAGCGGCCCCTACTTTCTTAGCCCCTTTTGGTCCGTAAACTTTTGGACATTTCTTTTGAACAGTAGTGATGCCAGTCTCGTCCTGGTTGTATATTTTGTGAGGGGAGAAAGGATGCCTTTTAAAAATCTCTTCAATGTTTTGATAAAAAAGCCCCACCTCTTCTTTATTAAAGGCTGCTATCCTATTGATGCTTGTGCCCTCTGGCTGCCGCAGCTTAATTTCCGGGTGTCTCTTTAAGAAAAAGTACAGCCAGTCCTTGCCAGCTAGACCTAGTCCGTTGTTAAAACTATTTCTAATTGTTTTGCCTCTGCGTACTTAAAAACTAGGCGTCTCAACTCTTTAGGTGTTAATCCGTAAAATAAGTTGCAAAGATTTAAAATATAATCTTTAAGCTCTAATTCAGTTTCCGATGAAAACAGAGGTCTACGACCAAGTGGTTCTACACAGGGTTTGTTTAATAACAGCTGCTTTCGCAGAGTTGACTCAGGAATTCCATAACTTCTCCCTACTTCTCTAATTTTTTTATGGTTTTCACGAATGTCATGAAGTGCTTTATGCAGGGTTTCAAGTGAGTAAGAGTTAATCTCCGTCTTCCTAACATACGTTCTCGGCATCTGCAATGGAAAAGTAAGAGAAATTTAATACTCAGTACTTAGCACTGAATCGTGTGGGGGGGAATCATGCGCACTACCGCGCACAGTTACCCGATCATGTACGTAGAAATGTATTGCTCTACCCTATCAAAATGATTGGCTAACATCTAAGTTATTACACATGTAGATGTTAATAAAGAGTCATAGATTATAAATATGAATTGCTAAAGTGATTAAAAACATTGTGGAAGGCAAATCCGTCTAATTTTCCAAGGAAGTCAAATAACAACAGTACATACACATAACAAAAATACAGCACTAATGGCCACAACAGTAGGTTTGGCGGGAAGCAACTGCGGTGGGGTAGTTTATTTGTCTACCGCTAGGTTTCAGCACCAACTGGAGACGTCTATGGCTGTTAGAAATTTCGTTATAATGATGCGCACAGTACCCCAACTCTCCCTTACTGTGGTATTTTTAACTTTATTTATTTCATTTTATTTTCTCTGTGAGATTTTTGCTGACGTTGTAGCTCGGTGCACTGGTAAATTTTAGAAGTGTTGTGATCGGCACGTTGGTCTTATGGATTTTTTAGGCCTACAAATTTAGAACACATTGAGGTCTGACGAGTTTTGTTAATCTCTTAAGTTTCAGGGTGTTTCAGTTTTTTTTAGGTGTGTACTCTAATGTAGTAGTAACAAATTTTTATTGTACAAACAGGTTTATTACACAGCATTAGCGTACACGTTAGAAATATGAAATACAAGAAAACCAATTCAGTCAATACGTATTTTGTAAACAATGTTTCAATAACGCGCGCGCGCGCGCGCGCGCACACACACACACACACACAAATAGTGTTATTACCGTTATGTAATTGGAACTAATTTCAGCCAGTTTAAATATAGTAAGGTTGGTTACCCTTAACTTGTTTTTTTATTTTCTATGAAGCCGACCGGACCTATGACTACCCATCCAACGCGAAATTCTAGATTCGCCACTGATAACGTTTGGTTATTTGTTCAACAAATTGTAACTTTTCCGTCTCGTCAGATTTAACCGTACGACAGTTTGTGTCAATGTTTGTTTGTCTCAAGCGTAAACAATGGCGTTGAATAATACTAAGCAGCGTTATGGAATTACATTTTGTAAACGTTTTAAGATATTGGCACAGGAATGGTAACAAGTCGAACAAAAATTATGGCAATTTAGCCATCTTGTGGTACCAGGTCCATGGAATTTTGTAAGATAGTCTTCGTTCTGAAATAATACTTAAATTATTATTATCCGGTAGGACTGCTAGGCCGTGGTCAAAGTTGGCAAACGTCTTAACGATGGTCATGACGGCCATCATCAGTGATTCTCAAAAGAGGTCTCAAATGTCTGTGTAGGTCTGAGAGTGAAGGCAGACCTACCCGTAGAAGCATTTGTATGAATACATTTTATTATGCATATTCCTTCAAATAATATATACTTCTGCAAGTAAAATTTTATAAATTATATTATTGTGTTTTCCCTTTAAATACGTTTCACAGAATTGTATAATATATAAAGAAATATCCATAATACAAAACCCTGCAAGAAATGTTGAAGTATACAAAATGATACCCCTTTTGTACTCGTGGGTGACTTTTTTGCCGGAAATTTTAGTAATATATTGATATTGGCTGTAAGAGTTTACGTTCTTTTGTTTGTTTTAAGAAACCGATCACAACAAAGGTATGATATCCGAAGCAGTACTGTTTGGAGGAGGACCCTGCCGAAATTAGAGAGAAGCTACCTTCAAGCTACTGAAATGTGCTGCCGAAAGAGTGCCTTAAAAACGGGATGTACATAAAGAATGCCCAACGATTTGTTTTTGAAGAGAGGGGAAGAAGGAAGGATTCAGTTTAGTTTGTGCTATGAAGGAAAGGAGACGCAGTATATTTGGTCACATGCTACACCATACAAATTGGTTCCCCCTACTGATCGAGTGAAAAGTAAAGGAGAGGTCCCAAATGTGATTATACGGAAGAGATAAAGAGAGTACTTTATCTCATGAGGTAATGAGTTATCTCATGAGATGAAATGAGATTTTTCCTCATCTCATCTCAGTGGTCAGTAAGAGACGGTTCGGAAGGAAATAACTTGAAAGCCCACAATCTCTGTGTCAAGGAAAAGAAGTCATTTTTTACAGGACTCTAGGTTAGAAAGTATGTAAGAGGATTAAATCAAAATTCGATAAACTTATGACGGAGCCTTGCTCCCGTACTGTGCAGTCAGTTGTGGACACATACTCGTAAACGTGTACAACACCTGCAGTCCGCTCAAAAGTAAGTCAACGGTTTGCACTCTGAGTGATCAGATCAGTAATGAGAACGTAAGAAAAGATTTAAATATATTTCTTTTCAACGAGAAAATTGTACAATATAAAGAACATTATCTGAAGCACATAAACCGATTGGACGAAAGCAGCTGAGTTGACCTCGTCATGGGTCATAATGCCTTCTGTTAGAAGATATGTGGCTAGGCCAAAGAAAAGACGCTTCTGTGCCAGCGAGCCTTAGCCTTATACTGTAGTTTAAATGAAGGTTATGTTGAATATTTTAAAAAATCAATTAGCGTATGAAACTGATACTGTATCGCTTAGAGTTTGGACTTTGCACGATTTGGAAACACCGACATTAAACAAAAACTAAGAATATATACCTTCGAATACTTTAGTGTACTACTGATGAAGAACAGAAAGAATAAATTGGTTAGACTAGGTGACAAGTAAAGAGGTTGTAAGAAAAGCGACCCTGACTACAGTTTGTAATTGGAAAAGCAAATTAGAGCTCATATATCTTGAGGAGATATTACGTGTTGTATTGTGTCATTAAAGGAGAAATATTTTGAATTGCAGTTCTTGCAAAAAAAAAAAAATCAGTTTTCTGACGATTTAAAGAAGGCAAGAATATATTGGAATTGAAAGACTAAGCTAAAGATGGGAATACGAAAAGCAAATTTTGCGGATAAAATCAGGAAGTCAGCCGTACAGCAGAACCCAAAGTTATAATTAATACAACAACAACTTTAATAATAATAATAATAATTGGTGGTGTAATAATCAGCCTATTTGTTTCCAAGTGAGTCACCGTGGATTCGTATCTAGTTATGGCTGTATCGTATTTGACAACGACCAAATGGATTTTGTCCCAAGTGACTATTAATGGATAACTGACGTAATTTGCTGCAAACGGTTGTTAGTATAGGCTTTTTAAATTTTAGGTTCTTGAATTTATTGTTTATGTTAATAAATTATTAAGGTGACTGGGGTGGCCATGTTAAATTAATAAAATTTAGGCACATTTGTCTCCAAAACTATATAAAACATAATTTTTTTTTTTTTTAATTTGAAGGGCATGCATTTCTGCATACGTTAAGAAAAGCATTTTTCAGAATACTTTTTTTACATTTCTATAAATTTTTAAAATTATAATCAAAATTTTGCAAAAATACCATATAATGTTACGTAGTTTTAAGTTGAATAAGAATTTTGGAAAACCCTATGCTTTATATGTGCACCATAGTACGGGAAATAAAAGAAAAAAAGTCATTCAAATATCCTACACCGTTTTTGAGAAAGTCTGCCAATATACTGAAAAACAGAATAACGCATTGAAATTTAGAAATACACTAATTAACGTATTTTTTCTTACTTCAGTACATCTCTGCTCCTTAGAAGTGTTTTTTCTGGGTCCTCTTGTTGTTTATAATATTCATCCTCAAATTTTCTTTTTGCCAAGTTTATATTTTAGTGACCCTTTTTCTAAGTTTCTTAATTGCTTTTGCAGAGCCACCAGCTCTCATTTCGTTCATTTTTTCATCGTCTGTATGCAATTGGGAAGGTTTCAAATTAAGATAGTACGTGTATTAGAGACGCTGAAATAAATGTACAAGTGCGGTAAACGTTTTACCGGAGCATTGCGTGGGCAGATATGGAACAAACTGTAAATAAGGAAAACAAGAAAGTATTCTTCCAATATCTAATACAAACAATATATAAGGGACTAAAATGAATATTTCATTTTGAAAACTATAAATATATAAGGCTTACATACCAAAAAATAGTTTTATGGTACTTTATATTTAAATAAATATATGAGCGTATATGTTTGTAAGGGGGCGGTAGACATGATGAAGATTTGATTGTATCTGAATATTGAAACAAGTGTTTTGAGAGTTTTTTTTTTCTTTTACTATTTAGCGTCAGCTAAAATCCTTGAAAACAATTTATGTTGTTTGACTTCTATGTGTAAAAAAATCAGCGGTAAAATTGTTTAACGCCTTCGGCTTTCAAGTTTTTGTAGTAAATCACATTTTATAGTGAAAAGCTTTCTCATATTCTATAACCGTCTTAGGCTTAACAGAGAGAATTTTTATGACACCCTACGATACTACGTCACTTTACGTGTCTTTAAAGGCTTCCAGCAGCGTACTGGTTAAGCCTTCTGTGCTAAGCCGTACACTTATCCTTTAACTTAACACTTATCAACGATAATTAATATAATATTCATGTTTAATCTGGTATGCAAGTCACCTATTCGAATTAATAAATTAATTTACCTTTCCATGTTACCTTTGGATGTAACCGCTTGTACAATACCGCCTTGACTAAGACTACGATAAAGTAACAACGATTCAGTAGCAGATTGAACTTGAACGGGTGCGCACACAACATCGCGTACAGTTCTTATGCAAACTGACATTTTATTAATTAACAATCTCGGTAGAGTGAAATAGTTTTATTTTACTATCTGAAGATGGAGCATAGTCTCCGAAACGCGTAATAGAAGAGTTTTATAAGAAGTCACACGGCGGATTATTGAAAGGTAAATTAATTTTGGTAATTAATAACTACTTAACATTTAATAAGGCCAGGTCGTGTAACTACGTACGTTCATAAAAGAAAATTTATGGTGATTTTTCAAAGAAGTTACTGTATATAGCACAAAATAGTTACCAATTTTGATATTGTTACGCTGTGACGATATATATCATCACACGATAAACGCGTCACGTTTTGTACGCGTTGTGTGAGCGGTAGTATTACGCAGTGCTCTCGTATCTATTATAAAAGAATATCATCATTTATAAATCCACTTCATTCTAGGTACAGTATATATCGACTACTTATTGTATGCGATGTAAAGCTGTTGCGTGGAATAAGTAGTCGTGATATACTTACTGGAATGCATTGGACTTATTAGTGATGCTATTCTTTTATAACAACCTGCTTAGTTTTATTACAGTTTATAAAAAAAGGAATTCATCTGTTTGTATTGACCTTTGTAACACAACTAAAATGTTTCTTTCTTTGGAGTAAAATAAATTAATATAAATTTTATTTTTGTGTTATTTATTATAAAGTATTTACTGATGTGATGGATTATTTCATTTAACCTTTTTTTCATTGTACATAAATATTATAGTCTTACTATCCTTTAATGTCGACTGAAAATCCATCAGACGACAGGTTGGTCCTTGATGATCCTGAATCTAGATGAGTACGTTGGTTTATGTACTTGGACCGGCTTGGGGGTCGCCTTCGGGTGTGTAGATGACGTTTCTCACAAGCACGGAGATATAGTCTTTCACCGCGAACAGATGTTACTCCTGAATTAGTGTCTTGTGTTTACACTTTTTCTCAGTCCCTTTAAAGTGTTTATATAACCTATTCGGGGATCTTGAACTTTCGCGGAATAGCACACTTACAATATTTCTTGCAGTAACACTGGGAAATTTTTAACTTGTGTTAGTCGCGACTAGCAGACGGATCGTTATGAACTACTCAACGCTTATCGATTCCCGTGATTGATTTATCCGTTTCAAATAAACATCCTTGACTGAATTCTTGTAATCTGATTACTTCTGCGGAAACCCCTACTCATGATTTCCCTATAGATAATAAAGGTTTTGTTTAAGAAAGCTTCCAAATAGAACAATTCTTGTCCAAAAAACCTGATAATTTTTACTACTGAAATTATAGCCATAGAACCTTTTTACTTAAAATATGCATACGTTTAGTTACATATTATTAAATTAACTATTGTCATCAGTTATGTCTTTTTATTACAAACATTCTTATATAAGTCTCATCTAAAAATTTCTCACATCATAAAAGTTATTTGCATTAACGTTTTTTTAATGAATATGCCGTAAAATAATTACGTACACTCGCACACGTGCACTACGTACGCTGCTAAGCACTTCCCACCATTGCATAGCATTTGAAGTTGTTTCACAAGCTTAAAGTACTTATAACTAACATTTACAACAATGTTCCTTATCAACTAATTTATACTTTTCAAACTGCAATCTCTACTTATTCACTCGATGCCTTTATATATTATCATACGCTTTTACCCCCTGCTAAATTCTATTTCCAATTTGAATGCCCATTGCAATTAGAATATACGAATGGTTTACAGTGTGTTCTGTATACACTCGTATATACAGTGGTTTCCCTAGCAACACAGCAAAGTGACAGTCGTGCCCTTTTACATTTTTGCTGCCATTTTGCGTAACATTTTGATTATTTCTGTTCGAGTAGAAACCTGTCAAAGTCGTTGCCCTACCAATAAGGTGTCTGGTGGGACTTCGTTGAAATATTCCATTACCTCCTTGGTACTAGTGTGACTGTGTATATAGTGTCTGGGCAGCTTCTGATGATGTAAATGATGGAACGAGACCGGCGGGCCGCTGCCGGGAACCGCATGGGAACGTGCGCCGAACCGACCGGTATCCACTGATGTCGTCCCATCCAATCATTATCGGATCAAACGGTAGTATAATGCTCCTGGTCATCGATCTGACATTACTAGGAACCCTTTGCTGGGGTCTGCCATCGCGAACTCGAGAGTAATGCAAACTCGAAACTCCAGTGAATTTTACAAAGTGAGTAACGGACGAACGTAGCCGTGGTCTAACGGCGGCCGATATTCCACCGACCTAGTGGGGTAAGGTCATTTTCTGGCCATCCGTCCCTTTGAAACCAACGAGTATCTTTTATTAAATTGTGTCAAATCTTGGCTGCGATCATTTGCGGCTGTTTCTATTCAAGAAAATATTACGAAAACAATTAATTGAAGAATTAATACAAATACGTGTGTAAATTTTTACGTACTAAAATCATATTATTATGTATTTTCATTTTCCTTTGCCAACCATTCCGAAGTTAATCTCTAAATAGTCATTCTAGATATCACTGTCTACTGCATTCTATTTGCTGGCGTCGTCATACAAGAGACGGTATTGATTCTTGCCCAGTAGCGATTATAGTTCACCTGTCGCAGAGGCTCAAAGCCTCAGGTTCCGCAACTTCTGTAAAATGCGTTAGATTCTTATGAAATGTGAGCGATTACAGTACAACACAGCTAAATAGGGAACCACTGTCAATACTATCTAATCACTAATTTTATTAATTTTCGAAAAATCCCGTAATATCAAAATAATAACTTTGTTAAAGCAAATATTGGTATTCTGAAAAACAAAACTAAATTTTCAATTAATTTGTTTTATGGCAATGTGTTACTTCTATGTCAGTGTTCTTCCCAATGTTTATTGCGGATAAGAATAGGTATTCTTACTTCACCTTGAGGTACTGCAACAGTTCTACAATTAACAAAAATTATCTTTCGCCTTCAGTAGCATTGACAGTAACAATACAACAATTTTCTTACCTTCTAAGTACGTTTACTTTTTAAATAAATATTTAAAAACGTTCACTAAAAATGGGACAGGACTTAAGTCGGTAAAAACTATGTTATTCGATATATATCCGTCTCTAATTACCTGCGCAAGAAGCATTGGAATAGAAATAATAAACTTATATTTTTTAATTTTCAGAAAAGTGAAGTAAGGAATTTATTAACAGGGGAGGGCTATAAGGATTATTTTGAAGAAAGAAACGACAGAGTTAAAGAAAACATAATGGCAAATACGAAGGAAAAATTTACGATCGTATAGACACGTAAGGTATATGAAGTATGAGAGAATGGCAAAGCCGGCGATACTGTGGCAACCAGATGGAAGGAGGGGCGTAGGCAGCCCTCCTCCTACTGTCGGAGAGACATAATGTTGGGCAGAACAGAGAACATCAAACTGAGAGAACTGCTCCATGACGTAATAGACGACAAATATGGAAGTGTAGGATAGTCACAATATGGAAATGTAATTCTTTATTTTAAATTTCAGTTAATTACCTCACATATGTTAAGGAAAACTACTGTTATGACGCGTCACCATTCGTCGTATTAAACAGTGAAAACAAAATACGGACACCAATGAAATCACTAGCTACCAGCTGTAATGAGCCACAAATAGCAACATAAAGTCAACAAGGTACTCTCCTACAATAATGCAAGTTAAATTTGTCCACACGCAATAACAATGTCACGTATTAATAGTTTGGCATTAGCTATAATACAGTCGTTAGCTATACAGTCGTTACTTTCCACAATCGCTTCGTCCGCAATGTACAATCTCGCCAGGTGTAACTAACTAACTAAGCCGGCCTCTTTTGCTTATATATAACTTGCAGATGTTCCGGAATAATTTTCCATTTTTTCGGCCTCGTGCCATCATAATTTGCGTAGCCACAAGCGCTAGAAGAGTCTGGAGTGCTACTCGCCTTTATGGCCTACACGGTGACGCTCCACCTCCTGGGGTAGCCGAGAATCGTGTAGAACGACACTTTCAGATTTTTTAAAGCACTACGTAATTGTCGTAGCGGTACTACCTACCTAATATCTTCTGTATGTAACAACTCCCCAAAACCAATTAAAAACATTTAAAATTTCAACACTCGTGTTTGTAAACAGATTTTGCAGAAAATTAAAAAAAAATAAACATTTGATAAATCTATGTTGAAAAGCTAACCGGGAATAAACTTTGTAAAACAAAAAGCATAATAACAAGTTTCACCCAAAGTACCGCTGTTGATACGAGCCAGGAAACCAATCAATAGCATTTTAGTTTCCCTGCAGTAAATTTCTGGAAGTTATGCAGGCATTCCAGTAACGCTTGCAATATGGCCCCAGAAAATATGACATTTTCTATGGCAACAGTTCACGGAAATTAGGGATTCAATGAAATCAAATTAAACTGGCCCGTTGCCAGTCGTGTTCACATTTCAATTCTGTTTCCTCCACTCCTTTGCCAAACAATTCTTTTGTACATACATTTTAAACAATTCTTTGGTTCTTTGTCACATAACCATTATCACAACACAAAAATCTTATCGCAGTGTTTGAAGCAGTTCCCTTATATCTTGTTTAGAGTTTTATATAATAGAGTATTTTAAATATAAAAAATTTCATGTAGTAACTAGGGAGGAAACAATGCAAAATTATCTAAAAATTATGTAGAAATTAACAATTCTGTTCTGCAATGGGTTTTGTAGTAAAACGCATTGTTTTCATTTCCTGATAAGAACATCAGCAAGGGGTTAAAATAAATTTAAACGAAAAAATATTGATAAGGGAAAATACGGACAATTCTGTTTCACTGTTTTATAGGAAAGAAAGAGACAGATGAACGAATGTGTGTGTGTGTGTGTGTGTGTGTGTGTGTGTGTGTGTGTGTGTGTGTGTGTGTGTGTGTGTGTGCAATACCTTCATGTAAATACACTGCAAGTAGATTTATTTTCACCTGACGGGTTATTACAATTCAAGCAAACATCTTAAGGTAAGAATAATTTTGTGAAACGTGCGTCATTTGAAAATAAACTTATTTACAGTGTATTTATTTGAAGATGTTACATGGTAGAGCAAGAAACCCAACGGGTTACTTACAAAGAAATACACATACACACACACATAGAGAGAGAGGGAGAGAGTGACAGAGAGAGTGAGGAAGATAGAGAGTGGGTGTGTTTGAGTGTTTCTTTGTAAAATGTCATTACAAAAATCATAAATATATTACTTCTGCAATAAATATGTTACATTTGTATTACTACAGTTAATATAATTTCTATACGGTACTATAAAATTAATAAAATGGATTCAAGTGTGTGTGTGTGTGTGTGTGTGTGTTTCAGAGCGTGCATTGTCTGAACAATAAGGTGCTTAGACAAACGTACAAACGTAGATGACCAAGTCGTTAGCGAGAAAGAAGCAAATCGTGTCCAACGGTCTATACAAGTATTGGACTCACTGTGTTTGTTTTATAGCCAACAAATTTCAACAGGCAGGTAATTTAAAAGGGAACTATCTCATTACGAGTACCGGGACGCTTGAACTGGTCTTATATTTCCAGCCTCTGTGATACAATGTCAATTACGGCAGGTAAGACACATTGCCTTAACAAATAAACCTAATACTTTTCATGGTTTAAAAGGAAAAATATTGAAGCGATAATACAAAGGGACAAACAAATAGGACTGGAAAAAATTTGTAAGAATTCCGGCTTTGCTTCATGGACTGGAAACGAGAATGCTTTTACGACCGCATTCGAGTAGAATCCTTGCAAGTTAGATGGGTAATCCTTCTACGCGTATGTGTGATGCGGTGGTCTAGAGAGGAATGGGCGTATCTTCTTTTTCTTCTTACGTTGATTAATGTGGCGCGGGACCCTTAGTTGTATCGTTCGAGATTCCACCTAACGGCTGTGCTGAGGTCTTGGGACCGACTTACGGTTGCGACTCGGTCTGCCTGCCCACTTCGATCACCGGGAGGGGCAATAATACAGCGGTCTTGTATGGCATCTCTGCGTTAAACATGTAATAAAGGCACAGTTACATTACACACGTACACACATTCAAATCAGTTTTCACCGTGTAGACGGCACAGCACGTGGTAACCAAGTGGCTGATTTCTAACTGTATATTCGGTTATATCGCGGCCAGATTGCGCAACAGGTCACGTACATAAAGCTTGATTTAGATGACGATGAATATTAGTAAATGACTGACTGG
This sequence comes from Magicicada septendecula, assembly GCA_034769895.1. Lineage (NCBI taxonomy): Eukaryota > Metazoa > Arthropoda > Insecta > Hemiptera > Cicadidae > Magicicada > Magicicada septendecula. The sequence continues at coordinate 320,469,230 of CM068375.1, forward strand.
AAAACTATTTACTTATCACAATAAACATAATTTCATGCGCAAACATAGGTTTTTACTAAGGTAGCAGGAAGGATGATATAACTATATAATGCAGCTTATGTAAAAGAAATTTACCGACACAGATTAAAAAAAAGGTTTTACGATTGTAAAAAACTTTTCTAATTACCTTTTACGACTTGTGTACCCTGACTTCTGCAGTATTTGTAATTAAAGTACGGAATATTTTTACTTCTTTTTATTTTTATTTAGCTCCTCGTAAACCATACTCCCACCCTTGTGCCCCTGTAACATGTTTTTATCGCAAAATAAGTAAATTTTGACTATTTACTTAAACAAAATGTTTCGATAATTATTGCAGCTTAATTTAAGGTGATACGTTAGCGCCTGAATGGAATACTTCTCTTCTAATTTATAATTTTAGGAACATGACTTCCGGTTCCCGACATTTTTAATAGACATTTTTAGTAATCACAAAAAATTCTACCTGTAGGGCTCTACGGATTGCTTTAAATGAATCCGTGTAAAAAGATTACAAGGAACAGTGGATTAAAAAAAAATACAAAGTTTTCGTCAAAACAATTAACACAATAATGTTAAAATTGTTGATTATTAATATTGTTATATTTACGTGTTTGTGTGTGTGTCGCTTTGAAGTGATCAGAAAATTCATAAGTAATAACGCACTCATTAATTTTCGTATACAAATTTCTTTTTAATTAGTCAGTATATTCAATTATTATATAAATTTCTATCAAGTATTTTGTTCACTAAATTCAAGTATATTCAGTACACATCAAATCAGGTTGAGGGGAGGCACCAGTGAAAATGAAAAATTTTTATATAAAACATATTTTCATTTTTCTGTTGTGTTACTTGGCTCAGAAACAGTTGAAAGGAAGGCAATCAATGACAAATTGCTAAAATTGCTATTGGGGTGGCAGGGGGTTCAAAATTTTTGGAAAATGCAGACGTTTTTTGAAATTGATATATCTTTAATACTAATTGTGATAGATAAATGATTTTTATACCAAATTAAAGCTGATATTTAATTTAAATTTCCACATATAATTATTATTGTAAAGAAAATACAAAAAAGTTATACTTTTTTTACTATTATTGTAAAACTTACCACATACTTTTGGTTTAAAATTTTTTTTCAGCCATGTGGTTGACCCTAGATGGATGAAAATACGTAAATTTAATTTTCTTAATATGTAGAATAATGCTGCAAGGTTACATCTCTCTGTGATTAGTAGTTGTAGAGAAATATCACTTTAAATATACGTAATAGCTAAAAATTAAATTTGCAGAAAAATGGAATAGTTTGTAATAAATACTGCATTAGGTGGTAACATTATTTCCCTGGTAATATGAGTTGATATTGTTAACACACACTGACTTATGTACTTCAGTACTTGTAAAAAATCATTTTATTCAAAAATAAAAGTAATTCATTTATAACAAATTCTAAATATTATGTAAGGTTCATTGAAATATACACACAGACTTCATAATCAATACATGCATCTAAAAATGTACAAGTTTTTAAAGCTTCTAAATTCTCCTGGTGAGTAAGTTATTCCTTCCGTTTCTTTTCTACTTTCTTCTTCCAACAACTCTGCTTTTCTCTTTTTTTTTCTGAATTCTTCAAATTTTAAACTTTTTCTGCTTGTAGCGAGGTGTAGCCTCTTCTGATCTATGCGTTTAGCAATTTTTGCAGTGTTTAAACCAACAGTTTGTCCACTTTCAGTTAGAGAATCAGCAATAGATTTAAAAATACCTGTATTATATGAACAGATTCCTTCACTTACACCAATTTGTAATTTTGTTTTGGAAATAAATATATTCTTGGGGCATTTCGACCATATCACGTTGTGCAGAGCTTCATTCGCATTCTGTGTTTTTCCAGCAATGCATCTGCTTAGCAAGGAGTCTGAAGCTAATCTTTGATAGAGCGGTAATATCTTTGACGCTACTTTTTCAGTAAGTGGTGTTTTTATTTTCTCTGAATGGGACCCAGGTTCTTCATTCCTAGCACGAGCTCGCTGGAAGAAACACCACGATTCCTGTCCAATAGGGCATTTTCCATGCATAGGCTTCTCATCTGTTGATTGACAGTGGGACAGTGTAGCATAAATTGCTGTTTTCATATTATCAACAATACCCAAGTTATTTTGAATCGCATTCCGATAATAGTTAGTTAGTTTAATTATTGTGGGATCTTTCAGTGATCCATGTCCTTTGCCACCGAGTGGTACCCCAGTTCCAGCGTGTTCTTTTACAATTTTCCTCAATCCTGTACCCAACCTTTTTGCAACATGATTCAAGCGTTCTATCTTCTTTATTTCTTTATCTCCATATATTTTCATGCGATTTAGATGTGCCAAAGTCTTGGCATCACCATCGGAAACCAATGTGGTGTATTGAAAGCCAAAACGTTCTGACCTCAACCAAATTTTTTTTGCCGCTATCATCTCCATAGCTGGAGATGATCCTTTGTAATTACAGTGACAGTTGTTTTTGTGTATTTCAAACCATTCTTTATATTTATTACTACTTTCTCCTATCATTTTTTTCTTTCTTTCACATATTGCACAAAATTTTGATAATATCTCAAAATCTATGACAAGTCCCGTTACCACTTCTATGCAACACCCAATGCCGTACTTCGAGGTAAATCCCCTTTCTGCCAACTTCCATCATAACTTACGGTCAGCTCAATCGGTTTTGAATTGTCTGTGTCGTCCAATACAGTATAAGCTTTCCGTACTTCAGTCCTTGCTTGTCGTAAAGAGGTTTCAACATTTTTTACGCTTATTCTAGAAATATTCCTACAATGTAAATTATAGGCTTCATTGTTCATCACTGGCATATTTAAAAACAAACTGAATACATCAAGACCCTTATGACCTTTGCCCATAGATGTAAAAGCATGGACTATTCTTCTATTTACGTCATAAGGCGGCCTCGAGGAGTCATGCTTCGATATACGGCCTGATGTTGAAAATTTTATTTTATGATCACTTGTTGAGCATGATATTTGAAATATATAAGCATAGCCTTTAACAACTGCTTCATTTACAACCACAGTTTTAGACAGACAGCCAGGGCAAGGAAACAGTGACAGTAACTGAATAAAATGTCTTTTATCAAGTAACATATATTCTGGTGCATCATTATTATTCACAGGGATAATTGTATTATAACTATTGTATAAAGCAAACCTGTCTGCTTATTGTCTTGTAGTAAACTATTTGATGATTCAGACAAACTATCATTAGCAATAGAAAAAACACCATTATAATCTAATGGAGATTGGGACATAACCCTACTTGTACCTGGCTCTGCATCATTTACTCTTTCCTTTTTTTCTTCCCATCCTTTTGCAATAATCCTCTTATTTCTAAGTGACAAATTCCTTTTAGATTTTTTTACTCTTCCCATTTTTCACTACACTTATAAAAAGACACTGGTAACCACTTCAATTGCAAGTAGGCCTAAGAAAATATAACATAACCTGCACTTTACTGAACAAAACCAGCTGAAGACAGAATCAGCTGACATGGGGAATCCGCTGACTACAAGGTAAAAAGTGTACCATTATTATGAATACTGTAGATTGAAGTAAAAAAAACAATGTACTGCTACAAAATAAAACTTATTTTAATCATAATCGCTACATTATATAATAATGACAAAAATCATAAAATCGGGCAAATTTCACTATCTACACGTACTACTAGATGTTAATTTTTTTTTATGAAAATGAAAGATTTCTTTAATAATATCTATATGGACATGCTCAGGAAGGTCTGTAGAATAGAATAAGCTAATAAAAAAAATTTCGAAATTTTTCAGTTTTTGGCGAATTTTCACTGGTGCCTCCCCTTAATTTAATTTAGCTGTAGTGTATTTTGTTTATATACGCGTATATGGAACCTCCCACTACTATATTTTTGTGCTACGAAATTTTGTTACTTTAAGGCATAAGTGTTTGAAAGCTTTCACTCAAAGCAAATATAAGTACGTTGGAGTAAAGGGAAGGTCGTGATCACTCTTTGAAACATTAAGGGTGCGATTTGATGCACCCTCAACCTCCTTTTACCATGATACAACTTTCATTCCACCTCCAGAGAGAAGTCAGCGATTTAGTAACCAAGTGGGGTGGGGACACTCACATTCGAGGTGGAGTCGTGTGTGTGTGTGTGTGTGCACGCTCGCGCGGTGTCTGTGTAGTTAAAGTAGGACTTTTGTTACTTATCTAGCTCAGGCATGCTATTTAAGAACGCAGTGTTATTTGGCTCCTGCTGTTGGGGTAAAGTGAAAATAGGCGATATAATTTTGTGGGGCGTAAGAATGTACTTGGGGATGCAAGTAGATATTACTGTTCCGTAACAGATTCAAGAAAACGTAGTATTTTTGAATTTTGAGCTTATGTTTAAATCACACACCCGAGCCCACTTTCTCTCTCTCTCTTTTTTTTTCTGTCAGCATGCCTGTCTCCTTTCTCTCCCTGTGTCTGTGTCTATCTGATTGTCTGTCTGTTTGTCTCTCTCCTCTATCAGTGTCTCTCTGCCTATTTCTCTCTCTTTCTCTTCTTCTCTCTCCTCTCTCTACCTATCTATTTATCTATATATCTATTTCTTATCAATTCATTCTTATTACACGTTTCTACCTTTTATTTTTCTTGTTTTCCGGGCATACATGATTACATTATAAGCATTTTCCGTACTATTCCACAGCTTTCAGTGACTAGCAACGACTCCAACTCATCAGATTCTTAATGAAAATGTCCTCGCCAATCTTATCCTCTCCAGGGTCAACACATCCTCTTTACAATTATACTTGGAATCCTGCATTAACTGCGTCAACGATCATGTTACAGATTTTTTTCTTAAAATAAATTTACTGAAATTGTATAAAGTGTATGGCTCTGAAACATGAGTTGGATAGACATCCGAGTAGGATAGATTAATCGGAGATGAGATCCTTGCGATCTGTTAAGGGTGCACACGAAGCGACAGACTCTGCAAATGAAGACATCCTCACAGAGTTGAACAAACATACAAGATCCTATTGGAAAAAACAAAAAAAGATGGATTACTCATCTGGATAGAATGCCAAACGGCAAATTCCCTAAATAAATTTGGCAATACAAACCTATTAGACAAAGAAATGTAGGAAGACCTAAAATGCGTTGGTGAAGTGGAATGTATTCCTTTGGAAACTATAGGCCTACAGGTGATTTTCCCAGTCCCTGATATAAGAAGAAGATACGTTTATTTCTCTCTAGGAAATCGAATAATACATAGAAGGAAACCCATCTAACCTGCAAGCACTGTACTCGAGTGCGGTCGGTAAAGCATCCTCATTTCCAGTCCATGAAGCAAAGCCGAGATTTCTACAAGTTTAACAGTCCCATATGATTTTCTTCGTATCTTTGCTTCAGGTTTTCCTTTTAATCAATGAAAAGTATTAGATTTATTTGTTAAGCCAATATGTCTTTTCTGTCGTAACTGATATTACATCACAGAGGCTGGAAATGTAAGACATGTTCAAGAGCCCCCGATACATAACGGGATAGTTCCCTTTAAATTACCTGCCTGTTGAAATTCGTTAGCTGTAAATCAAACACAGTGGGTTCAATTGTCTTTCCCTAAAAACAGATTTGTCCGTATTTTTCTCTTAGCAATATTATTTAATTTAAAACTGGTGGTATTTTAACACGGTGATGATGTTCTTATCAGGAAATGAAGAGCATGCGTTTTACTACAAGACCCATTACACAATAAAATTGTCAATTTGAACATAATTTTACACAATTTTGGAATTTTTCTCCTTAGTTACTGTATGATATATTTAAAGTACACTAACATATAAAACACTAAACAAAACAAAACAAAACAGAACTGCTTAAAACACTGCGATAGCATTTTGTGTTGTGCTAATAGTTATGTGACAAAGAAACAAAGTATTGTTTACAATTTCAGTACAAAAAACTGTTTGGCAAAGTTGTGGGGGATACAGAAGTGAAACGTGAACACGACTGGCAGAGGGCCAGTTTAATTTGCTCATTTCATTGAATCCCTAATTTCCGTGAACTGTTGGCTTCAGAAATTTCATATTTCCAGTTACCGCATTGCAAACGTCACTGGAATGTCTGCATAACTTCGAGAAATGTACTGTAGGGAAACTGAAATGCGAAACATGGGTTCCTGGCTCGTATCAAAAGAGGTACTTTGGGTGAAACTTATTATTCTACTTTTTGTTTTACAACGTTTATTTACGGTTAGCTTTTCAACATGGATTTATCAATTTTTATTTTTTCATTTTCTGTACTATACTGTACTACTTAAAACGTAGCTGAAGATATTTTGGAAATATGTTTACAAACACGAATTTATTAATGCTGAATTATTTAAATATTTTTGGATTTGTTTGATTGGAAACAATAGACCTGTTACATACAGAAGATATTAAGAAGTATGTATTGCTACGACAATTACGTAATGCTCTCGAAAATTCAAGAGTGTCGTTCTACACGATTCTCGGCTGGCCCAGCAGGTGCAGCGTCTCTGTCAAAAGCCGTGAAATCAAGTAGAACTCCAGACTGTTGAACTTCGCAATTATGATGACATGAAGCCAAAAAAACGGTAAATTATTCCGGAACATCTTTATGCAATATATAAGCAAAAGATGCCGGCTTAGTCAGTTAGTTACACCTGACGAGTTTGTAGAGTGCGGATCAAGTGATTCTGGAAAGTGATTACTGTGTTATAATCAATGCAAAACTCTTAATACTTGACATTATTATTGCGTTGGACAAAAACTTTCATTACTTTAGGAGAGAACCTTGTTGATATTACATTGTTATTTGTGACTAATTACAGCTGGTAATTAGTGTTTTCATTGGTGTCTGTATTTTGTTTTCACTGTTCAATATGACGAACCATGTGACCGTCGTAACAGTATTTTTCGTTAACATATATCTAATAGTTAAAATATAGATTACAATTTCTACTTCATTTTTGTCTTCTATTACGTCATGGAGAATTTTTCTCAGTTTCATGTTCTCTGTTCTGCCCTATATTCTGTCTATCCAAGAGCACGAGGAAAGCTGTTTACTCCACTTCTTCCGTTTGGTTGCCATAGCATCACCGGCTTTGTCATTATCTCAAAACTCATATACCTTACGTGTTTATACGATCGTAAATGTTTCCTTCGTAAGTGCACTTATGTGTTTCTTAACGTCCCTTGTTTCTTTTATTACAATAATCCCTATTCCCCTCTGCTGTTAATAAGCTCCTTACTGCATTTTAAAAATTTCCAAAAATATAAATGTGTTTTTTACATTTGAAAAGTTATTTCTATTCCAATGACTCTTGCGCAGGTAAGTAGAGACGACGTAATATAACATAATATAATAACATAGCTTTTACCGTTCTAAGTCCTGCCCCATCTTTAGTGAACGTTTTTCAAATAGGTGTATGTATTTAAAAATTAAGCATACTTAGAAAATGCCAAACTTGTTTGTTTGTTACTGTCAATGCTACTGAAGGCGAAAGATAATTTTTGTTAATTGTAAATAAATTCGAGTACCTCAAGGTGCAGTAAGAACGGCTATTCTTATCAGTGATAAGCATTGGGCAGAACACTAGCATAGAAGTAATAAATTGTCATAGAAAATTAATTGAACATTTATTTTTGTTTTTCACAATAACAATATTTGCTTTAATAATGTTGCTTTACTTTGATTTTACGCGATTTTCTTAACATTAATAAAATTGTCGAATAGATAGTAATGACAATGGTTGTATATTTAGCTTTGTTTTACTCTAATCACTCACACCTCATAAGCATCTAACACACTTCACAAAAGTTGCGGAACCTGAGGTAAGTTTGCGCGTCTGCGACAGGTGAGCTACAATCCCTGCTGGCCAAGAATAAATACCATCTCTTGTACGACAACGCCAGGAAATAGTATGCAGTACACAGTGATATCTAGAAGGACTATTTAGATATTAACTTCAGAATGCTAGGAAAATGAAAATGAAAATAGAGAAAAATATTTTTTATTACATAAAAATTTACATAATTTTACAAGCATACAAATTTACATGGGCCTCATGGCCCATACATACATTACATACACAATTTACAAATCTCACACTTCTTTATGGGTCTGAGGATTGCACTCTAACGAAAGTCCAGGCCAGTCGCATTCAAGCGGCTGAAATGGGATTTCTCAGGCACGAGGCAGGATATGTTCTTCATGATCATAGTAGAAACACAGATATACGGCAAGAACAGAATATTATGAGTATACTTGATAGGATTGCCCAGTATCGGCTGAATTGGTGGGAACATCTTTACCGAATGGATGACTGCTGCATAATTTCCCTAACAACTATGGAACTATGCGGAGGGGACGTAGAGGTGTGGGACGGCCGGGGAAGCGCTGGAGTGACCAAGTCCAATCTTAAACCACCCTTGTTTTAATCCTTGATGGTGACGATGATAATGACAATAACGTGGGTTTTGTAAGCGTTTGGTTTCATATTTTAATGGACTCACTTTTGTTATCATTGAAACACTTAAAAAGCGACAATCAGAAACTTTATTGAGAATAACTACATACTAGAAAATCACAACGAAAAACAAGGACGCAATGTTCAGTTGCCCTTGTAAATACTAATGCTGTCTCTAAAGTGCGTGCTGTGTTGTTTTGTGTATCGATTGTTTATTAATAGTAATAAGTGGGAATCAAATACGAAGATATGATTCCGTGAGACGAAATCTGACCTTTAGAGAATTTTGAGTTCGGAAGTGTCCAGAGCTTACGTAGGCCTATCCTGATAAAACTTTTTCAAAATTATAAAACAAAATTAACGGAATTAGACAAAAATTGCTTGAAAATATAATTTGCTATTCATTGTTTCTATCTTTACAAGTAAATACGTGCATATTATTATCTAAGCTGGAATTATATAAAACTGTCATCAGGACAGTGCTTTGCTATACATGTAAAACAAGAATCTTCACAAAATGCAACAAAATACTTGTAAACATGTTTGAAAAGAAGATCCTAAGGAAGATTTTGGGCAATGGGCATAGAGGAGGCAGATGGAGAATACCGTAGAACAATAAGCTGGATACCATATCCTAAAATCTTAAAATTTCTGCACGTATTTACTAATCTAGAAGGCTTCAATAGACTGGCCACGTGGAAAGAACTCTCAAATTTTCAAAACGAAAAATTGAAAGTAGCGGCCCGTGGGAAAGCGATGGGATATACCACAGATGAAACACGTTTACGAATGTTAAATTGAAGGATGCGGTTGAGGTTTAATCTTTATAATGGAAGATCCGAGTCGGACTGTCGCGTCACTGATGATGGTGTTACTTTCAACACGAAATAGATATAATACTTGTCACAGTTCCGTACTTATTGAATTGTACACATGCGCTGTAACTTAGGGTGTTCTTTGTAAATTTACCCATTTCACCTTCTCAAGGTAATGACAATAAATTATCTAACCGTTCAAAGAACATTACTTTTATCATGTTCAGTTTTTCAAATGTGTGGGGTCGGTTTAAACTACTAACTGTGGATGTTGTAGAAATATTGAACTGAAATCAGCACGCTGTAAATAATGTACTGGAGCTTGGGGTAATAAGAAACAAACTTTAAATAAGGAAAACAAGAAAATGCCTTCAAAAGTGTAGTACAATACAACACATTACTTTGTATAACACTAATAAACATTTGAAATATAAAATTTTATTGGTAAAATATAACGAAACATGTACGCGCATAATCCAAGAAGCAGCATATCACAATTCTGTTTTCAAATTAAAAAATATGTGTGTGTATGTGAGTGTGTGAGTGTGTGTGTGTGCGCGCGTGAATGATATGAGACATTTATTTTATTTGAATATTAAAACATGTGTTTAGATCATTAAGTTAAGCCTTGGCGAAAAATAATCTCGAAATAAAATTTTACGTCGTTCGCCTTCAATATGTATACAACTTCAGTAAAAATATTTTTCAACAGCTTCGGCTTTAAAGTGTTTGTATACTAAATCACATTTTATTCTGTAAGGCTTTTTCATATTCTATAATCTGCTTTAGTCTTAACAGAAAGGATTTTTATATCACCGTATCTAGCGCCTGTCTTTATGAAGTGCCAATTGCGTACGCTAATCATACTCTAATACTTAATGCGAAACCCTACAACGTAACACTTAATAACGATAATTAATAAAGACTAAACATTTAATTAGACAAGGTCGTGGATTAAAAATACATGGTTATTATTTCATTGTTTTATAAAGTATTTTTGCTTTACATTTTATGATACTTGTGCAGTCTCCAGTCTTCTTGAAAATGTAACACCTGGGTCTCAATTTGAGTTTTATAAGAAACTTCCATACGATAAACTGGGTATAGCCATTGTATTCTGGAATATTAACCTTTTTTTTCTTCCTAACTTTGTCCTTTAATGTTCTATTTACTGTACCGCATTTATATTGAAATCTGTTAAGTTTGTTTAGTGTGTGTTTACACGTTACATTGTCACCCAAGTAATTAGTGGACTGGTTAAGTTATTCTTCCTTTCCTCTCATCTTTTTCCGTTTCAACCATCTGTGAGCTGTGATTAAACAACTTTTTTCACTTCCTGAAAATGTCTCCCCAACTACGGTATTCCTTGATATTCCTTTATTCTTTCTCTTCCTCTTTGTTGTTTTTCCGATATCCAATTTTCTTTGATCTCTATGGTTTTCCCTTCGGACAGTACCCTCACTTGTGCAATTGTCTTTCTGAGCATTCTGTCTCTTTTCCTTCACTAATTCCACATGCTCTTGATCTAGACGACCCTCTGTATTCATCTTTGGTACTTTTTTCATTCTCTACTCTTGTAACGTGAAGATGTTGTTTGAAAATATTGTTAGTTTATTTAAGTTGCCCACAGATAGACAACCGTCTTTTCTTTAACGTGGTTAACATTTTTGAAACTTTTTAGACAACTTTTAATTTGATCATACGTAGAGTGTTTCCTGATGCTTTTCTTTGTTTTAGGATTTTAGTAAGTTACTTTTAACTTACTTCTTTTTAATTATATATTTCCTTTTTTATTCTTTTATTTACTTTTATTTTTACGTAATTCTTATTTTATTAAAACAATTTCTTTAAACACTTATGTCAAGTACGTCTAGTAGGTTACTGTAATATTCCACATAAAATACACATATAGTATAATATCACATATAAGAAAATGTTTGATCAGTAGAATAAGTGTGTTAGAATGTGTGTGTTTAATTTCAAATAGGAACAAATAAGCACGTGCCAAACCTAAAAGTTAATAATGACATTGAAAAATAACAATAATTTAGCCCTTGGAATAAGAAACAACAGAGGCCACAGTACTGTGGTTGAGGATGACAAAAGCAGTACTGTGGTCTCTAACGTGTACCACCCTACTTTTGTACAGCTCGAATTTTACATTGATGACGGCAGTCGATGGTGCTGTCAAAATGTTTGTTTTAGTTAGAAATAATGGACTACGACCAAACAGAACGGGATTAAATTTTTACAACAATGCAGAAATGAGGATTGGCGTAGACATAAAACACGGGAGAGGTGAAAATGTTAAATAATTGTCGGATGCCTAAAGACATATCATAGGAGAGATGGCATAGACGTTATCTGAAAGGATACTCCACAATAGAAGGCGAAAGGAAGGCCTACAGATAATACGTTGAAGATGACTACAAGAGTCCTCACGCGAGAGCGCTGTTTGGATCTATGTCGATGGAAGCTAGGGCGACAGCCGACACAAAAACGGTAAACGGTGATAATGGAAATCGAATTTGTAGTGTATTTGTCCCTTCTAATTAGGCCCATGTGATATATGTTGAGGCAAACAATACGACTGTTGAAACAACTAAATATATAAGTCTGTTATGCAAAATAGCATACCTGTTACTCTCTCTATACTCTGTCGTGCGAGTACAATAAAACCCTCAAAGCCCATCTTCCCTTTAGGTGCTCCCCGGTTTTTTGTGAGTAACTTTAGATAGAATAAAGTTCTCATCGGTTCTGAATAGTGTTTTTATTAAACATTAATCAAACTACAGCACTAAATCACTTTCCCTTATTTATAATCCCTTGATTATATTTGTCATATCTGTCTTGTTGCCTGACAGAAAATACTTTAATATTTCAAACTTATTAGATTCACATTTTAAAAGGAGTTTTTTTTAAAATAAGTATTCAGTTAGGACAAAAGTTGATAGCATATTTATTTAAAAGAAAAATAATTAAATGATAACCTGGATAATAAAGAAAATGGAAAAATCTAGGCTTTAAGGCCAACTTGGAAAAAACAATGCGAAAAAGAATAAGAACTTTTAACTGAGTACTACCAATCTATACAAGTCAGCAAATAAGTGTTCAGAATTCTAGATTGCCGGCAGTAAACAAGTTAAACAAATTCGAGCGATATTTGCAATGTGGCATCAGAAAACATGAATTTTTTAAGGAAACATTTTCTCGGAAATTACAAATGCAATGAAATCTGAAAATTAATCTGGCATCCAGCCAGTTGTGTTCACGTTTTATTTCGACTTCCTGCAAACCTGTGCCAAATATTTCGTTTAGCACACAAATTCGAAAAAAACAGTGCATTTGTTTCTTGATCAACAAACCGTGAGGACGGCACAAAGATATATCAAAATATTTTAAATATCTTGCTTCGTTGTTTAGGCAAACGTTATACGCCTATTAGCCTGTTTAAGAGAAAAAATTCTCCTTACAGTCAAACGTTTACAAAGTTTGTAAGAATTAAAAAATAAATGGAAATTTATAATCTAATAATTTTCTTGAAGAATTCCTGGTTTTAGTTTACCAATGAAAACACCTCCAATGATAAATTAAATTCAATGTTCACGGGGTTACGTCAAATCAAATGACTTTGCGTAGACACAAAAATTCTGGCAATACTTGATTTGAAAAGAGGAAAAATACCCCACGTGTGTTTGCGTGTGTCCGTGTGTGCGTTTCTGCGAGTCTGCGTAACACCCAAACATTAATAACAAATTTATTGTACAATGTAATTACATTCCAATGTAATTTCTGCGAAATATGTAATTTGTGTAGTATTTTTGGTCCATGGAAACGTTTTTTCTAAACATCTATTTGCTGACTTTTACAGTCTGACGGTACTTGGTTTGAAACTTTACACTTACTAAACAGAATAGGTATGTGTGAGTGTGTCGGCAGGAGTGGTCTGTTTTTGGGGATCACTGTTTTCGAGTATGAGCAAAAATTTTAAAAATACTGCGTTTACATGCATCTGTAACGAAAAATGGTTAGAACATTACTTGTAGTCCCTAATGTAGTCTCAGAGCCCAGAATCTTTTATCACACACATTGACTTTACTCCGAAGTAAATTAAATTTACTTGGAGTGAAAGCTTTTAAACAATTTATGCCTTAGAGTAACAAAACTGATTTGTGGTTAGCAAAAGTAAATATTCATGAGTGGATACAAATATTGTTCCATACAGAAATAAGTGTATAATAAATTTAATCATCCTGGTCACTAGATTTAAAATAAATAAGTCTGTCCACTCTGGTCAGAAATAATAAAATTTATTTATGTATATTAACTAAATTCAAGTATGCTTTCGAATTCATTAAGTAATATATAAAATATTGTAATGAAAAAAGTAAAAATAATCATTGGAAGATATAATGAGAGGGATTTGTTAGTTATGGATTGTGTAAATTATTTCAAAAATACGATAACACGCACACGCACACGCACACACACATTAACTTAGCGGTCGTTGTGTCCTTTCGTCGGTTTATGTGTTTGGAACTGTTCTGCTTTACCAATGTTTGAGTGGGACGTCTTTGACTTCTGCGACCCTCAGGCTTACTTTGACGTAACGTTCTCTAAATGCGATTCTCATCCATTCTGGACGGGTATTCTTCCCAATTTGCCTTGTATGTCTGCGTACGTCATTATAAGTACTAATGTAGTCAATTTTGATAAAGCTGTCTAATCTCTGGCTCTTTTAGAAAACGTCCTTCATAACCTTCACTTCAGTAAACTTTTTATTTCGTTTCATGTAAGCTCCTATTTGTATTTTTCCTGCTACCATGAAATGATTTGTATAAGCCAATAACTTGGATCCTCTGCATACATACACTTTGTGTACATTATTGCCGACTTTGCCATTCACTATCACCGTTTGGTTGAATGAGTTATCTTCGTCCCTTTTCATTCCAGCTATATTTATGGATCCATATTTAGTTGACAAAGGTTTTTGTTACTTATTTACGTTTATCGCGGGCCGACCATATTTACCCATTGCGTGATATATTGGTGGAATACCCACACTGGCGTTTAAGTTACCCAATAGCCTCGGAAGTGTCACACACTGACATAATTGATTAAAATTACAAATTATCAATTCAACTGTACTAACTGCTTTGACGAAGACTAATTAATTTCTCTAGATAGATAATTTGATCTGTTATCTAATTTTATGAAGTCACCTGAAGACGTTGGCAGATCAGTAGTAGCAGAAATGTATGAACTATATTTTTATAGTATGATAACGATAGGCAGTATGCAAAGAATTACAATTAAAATTGAAATGTGAATTTCCTGTTAAATTTGATTTAGTTGTTAACTTCGACACTTTAAGTTACATTTAAAGTAATATGTATTCGTAAATTCTGAGTATTTATTTACTTTGCAATGAAAATGTGGAATATGAACACGAATAGTAACTTACAACATGAAGGCGATATGCTTTACGAGTAGTTAAATAAGGAAAAGAAGAAGCGGAAATCTTCCGTATTTTAATTACAAACGCGGCTAAAGTCAGATTATAGGAGTCGTAAAAGTTAATTAAAAAAGTTTTAAAAATATTCGCCGCTCATGTTCTTGACTATTTACCTTAATGTAAAACTATATTTTAACATAAACTTATATTACTTTAACAAGTATAATTAATTTGTTTTTTCCATTATTTACTTACTAATTGTAAACAATATAATTAATGGCAATCTCCATTTTTCATATTTTGTTTCTTGTAAGTAAAGCCTGTTAGACTAACTAGGAGGTGCGTGTGATAATGAACCCTGCGAAAGATGTTCCTATATATGTTTGACGGTTTCCTGACTCTTTTACTCCTACGCGTCTAACCTCGTCCCTGGCAACACTGCATCTCACATTCTTCCTTCACGCCTATTCCAATGTTACTCGTAATGAATTCGTTTATGCCATAGACAATGCTTGTGTAGTAAGTAATAAGATCAATTTTTTCGTGAATTCCCAACACTGATAGACAAAGAATAGTGCAAGTGATCGCTATAACGTTCATTTATTATAATTAAAGTTTTCAGATTCTTAACATGCTTATATTTGAAATGTCATAAGCGTCGCAAGCGTTTGTTTTTACAATGTAATGAACCCACATTCCCGTCACTGAAACAATTAAAAACGACTTTTAAGCTAGACAGATAATGCAGTAGACGTTTCAGTCGACTTCAAACTAAACAGACTACTAAAACTTAACCAAAACCAAGGATGCGTTGTTCAATTCACCTTTTGATATATTAGTGTATGTGTATATATCATGTCGTATGTTGTTTTGTACATGGAATTTTTATTGTATGTATAAAATATATTACATAAAAATGGTTTAAAAACTCAACTTTACCACTCAACTCACAGAGTATTTATTGTTATATTTTAATAACTGTTTTATATTTAATTTTGCTTGAAGACTTCGCTGAGGTCGTTTATGTAGCATAAACGTAGCATTTTAAATATTCCGGTGACGGCAAAAGCTGTAACGTTCATCATGTTTTAAAGAAGAATTAATTTTAATTTATGTGTTAAGGTTTAAGTCAAGATACCAAACAATAAGTTAAATAAAGCTTCTGGAAGTGACGTAATTTCACGAGCTTTTTATTTTAATGAAGCACAACACATTTTTGTATGCCTATGAATTTACGAACTACAAGCCTATTTCTGAACAATTAAGAAGTGGATTCCGCTTTATCGGGACACATCGGGTCTATATCAATTTGGCCCAATTAATCGGCTGGCCGTATTATCCGAAATTTCTAAAAAGCAAGCAAGTAAGCCTTACAAAATAAAATTTCTTAATAACGAAAAACCAAACATAACTCTTAAATACAGTAAACTCTGCAATCATAAGATTTGTTACTAACAAAGTACATCTAAGGAAATACAGTAATAAATATATATATATATTACTAGAATTACAGCATAATAAAATAATATTAATAGGCCTATATTTAGAAAATAAAGTCACACACCTTTGATTATTGTTTTTCAAAAAACATCATCCAGTTTGCTTTAGCGTTTCCATTATAATGTCTGCAGCTCTACACAGTTTTAACAAATTTCCAATTCATGCGTAGGGCTGTCGTTATTATCTCCTTGCACAAAATCGAAGAAGTCTAGCGAACATTTGTGCATCGTCCTTGTTAGCTGCGTGGTTCATATTCATCGTCGTCATTTTCGTCAACTACATTTAGGCATACCAGGTCAAAACAGGGAATGATACAAAGAGACTAAACAGAGCAACATTGTAAGATCTAGTGGTGCCTGTAGTTTATGGTATGTTGTCAAGAACAAACGCAGAAAGTCCGAAATCAAATACGTCGTTGAGTTGTTGTAAACAATGTTCTCTATTGTTATGGTTTGTCGCCCTCTCTAGTCTACTAGTGTAAATTACATACTTAAATTAACAGGCTTATTACTTTTGTGTAAGAAGAGAAAATCTGAGCGATTACTGGACCGAATAACCGGCGAAGCAACTTTCTCCGTGTAACCCTGTTTTGTTATTGTATTTTGAATACTTACCGAATAGAGCCGCAGGTCCTATTAACCGGTGGTCGCAATAACCGGAATACACTGTACTTCACAGATGGGCGATAACGCATAAGAATTGAGAAAAGTATTTAATTTTGATCGTTGTTTGATGGTAGAAATTATTGATTTTATAATAATTAAAATCATCTGAGTATTAACAGAATTTTAATTCTCGATATCCGTTTTGCCAGGGTTCAGTTATTTATTCACTCTTCAGTGATTCGTCACATCCACCTTTGTAATTAAATATTTGGCTAAAAAGAATTCTCTGTGGTATGCCAGCTATCTCAGCACTCTCACGCCTCTAATCCTACGCAATGTGATCACATCCTTATTCAAAACTAATTCCGTTGCTGCTACTTGAACGTGTGCAGAAAACCCAAAAACTTTTGACGCGCTATTGAAGGCTTTTTAGTTGACTTCCAGGAGCGTTTCAGACAAGGAAGCAGCGTTTGAAGGAAACGAAGTTATTTTATAGTTAATGTGTAAGTAACTTATTTTATTCAGTTAGTATCTTTATAATTTAGACGATTTTGTACAGCAGTATGTATTATATTTGTCATAATATGTAGGCCAATGTAATATAATGCGAGCGCAATGTAGGCATTTTTGCGGCTTTTACTGTTCCTTTTTGGATGTTAATGCTCTGGTACAGTATGCGTATTCCATAATCAACTGGTCCTAACTTATTCTAAACATTTTCACATATTTCGTTACAAGGATGGTTTTATTTTTTCCAAAATGTATTTCTCAAATATCAAGTAGTTGTTCAACTTTAAATAATTTGTTTTCAAATTCTTTAATCACACGTATTTATTCCATTTTTATACATCAAATTCCATTTACACATTAAACATAAGATAGATAATTGATAATAGATAATGAAACTCCCAGCTATGTTCACTTTGTATGTTCATGGATTTCTACCAACCATTACATCATCATCATCATCATCGTCTTTACAACACGGCGTAGGCAAGGTGCTGTCTGTTCCGCCTTCTTCCACCCATCTCTTCCTGGGTCCACCCACACATCGGTGTCATACAGGTTTATTTTTCCAGTCTTGTTTGCTTAGTCTGGAATCTGAGTTTATTACAATTTTTTTTCACCTTTGTTTTTAATATTTTAATTTTATATCCAAGTTAAACAGTGTAACTCATTTCTTATACGATCCAGTTTAGAACACCTTTGAACTCCTCTTAAGAATGCCATTTCCGAGGCCTGTATTTTACTGTCTTGATTTTTGGTTGCTGTCCATTATTCGTACTCGTCAGACAGTACAGGGACTACCATAATTTTGTAAAACTTTAATTTTGTATCTCAACGTAAGTTACTTTAAATATCTGGTATAGTAAAAATACGTCTTGATTTTTTCACAGATCCTTTTGAACTTACCTAACTTGACATCAGTGTCATAACTTCTATCATAGCCAAAATAATTTCCCAAATAAATAAAATTGCTTACCTATTCTGGAACCCGATCACTAATTTTTTTATCTTATTGTCTCCTTACTTCGAGATACCGTTACCTTTGTTTTCATGGTAGTTTTTCATATTGTATTGTTTGTAAATCTGATGAAGCTTATAATGAGATTTTTGCAAATGAGTTTCTGCATTTTAAAGTACAAGCAAGTTGTCAGCAAACAACAGTACATTTAAATATCTGTCTTGTAATAACTTAATACCAGGGGTCCCTAGATGTTTCCATTCCTTTACCAGATTATCAGTGTAAACGACTGTAACACATTTTGCTTTTTCTAATTACTTTAAGGTTTTATTTTCTTGCAGCTACGGCGTTATGATGAAGTGACCTTTGAAGGTCATTTTCACTGCGTCTATTACAAACACGTCATAGACATACTACACTAAATTTAGTTTAGACATTTTAAACTATTAAAATCCGCATAACTTTCACTATCACATTACAAGGCAATGTAGTTTTGATACTGTAGGGGTTGTGTGGATAAGTGAGTGTTACAGCACAGAAACTCATTTTTAAACTCCTGCGCTGCGACCAAGTAGAATGAATTGTGACTTCAACTTGAAACTGTAATTAGAAAACTTTGGTTGGTTTTATTTCAAGACGTAAAAAACAAACAAACCTCCATTCCGCCACGTAGTGTTGTAACACCAGCAACTGTTATGTAGCCTTTAAAATTTTTAACGTTTCTTACTACATCCTAGTAGGTACGTCAAGCTTTGCTGCTAATAGTATACACTCCCAGATGAGTAAAGAACGTCACGTGTTCACGTGCGACGTCTCATCTATTTACAATGTACTGGAACTCTAGCGATTCCTATTCGCCACTTTTAACTCGGTGATGTATCCAAACAGTCATTGAAAGAATGTTCATCCGCTGTCCCTGTGATTAACCTAACTCTGTCCTGAATTCACAAAGATAGTGAATGCTCATTCTATCAATAATTTTTGTATCAGTTTTTTTAGATACTTTCGTCAGTACTTTCGACTTCTCATTACCCCCTTTCTTCTTCTTTTCTCCTTCTACTTCTTCTTTTTCTTTGTCTTCTACTACTACTACTACTACTGCTACTACTACTACTACTACTACTACTACTACTACTACTGCTGCTGCTTCTTCTTCTTCTTCTTCTTCTTCTTCTTCTTCTTCTTCTTCTTCTTCTTCTTCTTCTTCTTCTTCTTCTTCTTCTTCTTCTTCTTCTTCTCAGAGGTTGGTGGAATTTCAATTTCTTCCCTTCCGAACACAGTCTCCTAATTACTACATACTATTTTCCTCCTTATGTTTTATGCAAATACTCATGTCTGGTCCTTATCCACTAACTTTATTATAACGTATACGTTATTTCTTATGTCACAAAACTATATCATATCATGTACTACAGTTGCTCAACGGAGGGGTTTTGGAAAATAAAGGAGGGTTAACTGAGCGTGTCAACAGTATTCGAATGTAAAAGTTTAAAAATTGCAAATGTGTAAGATAATATAATTAGTTGGTTAAGTGAATACCATTGTGGTTAATTGTGAATACTAATGTGATACATTGTGGATATCTTACGAGTACAAAATCATGTTGTGTAAACAATGTTTGATGTGTGGTAGTTGAGGGGTGGATACGATGTTTTCCCCTTCGTATTAGAATGTAATTTTGGATCTCCTACAATTCGCGTATTGCATACTATTGTACATTGTTTTCGGATTGTGTCAGTTATCATCCGTACTTGTTCTTACGTATTTTTTATGTTCAGTCCTTCTATTTAATGCCATTCGGAATCAACAAAACATTTTAAAACCTACACGTCTGTCTGTATGTGTATTAAACTTACTGCAGGTTGCAGCGTTACAAAATATTACCAAACAGTACACAGCTTTTACCAAAAAAATTATCTCTACACAACCTCACCGAAATTTGCCTAACTACTTGTTAGAGCACTCCGTTGCCTGATTTTATAATGTTCTTTTTTGACATTCGCTAATTTTGTAAACATGTGTACAAAAGAGAACCAGCTTTTTAAAATATCTTTATTTGCATTAATAAAGTTTACAATGTTCACTACATCCACAGCTCCAGGAATTATACGCGTATGCTTATTGCATACTGTGAGCAGTGACAATTTAAGGAAAATTAGTGTCCTTGCTATACATTTAATTAAACAAAAAACAATCTTTCATAGCTTCAATTAGCTCTTATCGCCACAACGTTTGTCACGTATTTATTATGCAGTCACTGAAACTTTATACAGACTCTACTAAATTTTAACATAGGTCTATATAAATATATCCTTAACATTACAAAATTAACCGAAATTGACATATTCCTTTAAAATCTTAATTCACGACAATTATTACAACCAAGATTAGTATTAACAACTAATATTAATAATATACAATAACAAAACTCTTATTTGACAGTTATGATAATATTCAACATAAAATCAACACCAACTTAATCTGATATACTATTTGTAAATTAAAATGAGATTATTATGATAATTGTTAACAATTTTTAGTAAGAAGAAATTATGAATACTTTTACATCACAACTGCAACTAGCTATACACTTATCAAACAAGATACAAATACAAATCAAATTTTTTCTGTTGATGGTTAAAACCACATCCCGTGTGGTTAAAATTATTATTAACGATATGCAGGATGATAAAGATGGTCAACGATATTATGAATCAGTGTAATATTAACAATTAAAGTAATAGTATGGTTAGGTACATAACAATTGGAGACAAATGTTATGAGAGGGTGAAGACTTCATATACGAAGTCTGACCACTTATTCATTAATCAAGATTGCGTATGTTTGAGAAAAGTTCTTTTGTTTTCTCTTACTTATTATGTTGGCAGGTAAACGAATATAAAATCTAGATAGAGAACATGAATAAACTTGTTATATATTTCCTTTTTAGCTAAATGTATCAAAAGAGTTTCATTTGCACAAAAGAGTTGTCGAAAGTTTATTTTCTACAATCTCCACTTCTACTAAAACATATTTTAGTACTTTATATAGTAAAAATGTGTCTATGGTAAATAATTAATTTTCTCAAACCAAGAAGATTAATTAGCTTACTGGGATTATTTAGTTTTTTACACTGTAATTTAAGATAACATTTTCAATGTTTCCTGGATTTGTAAAATTTATTTGTGTAATAACTTAGCCTTTATGCGTCTCAGTTTATATTTTTCCTTATAACTAAAAAAGTAAACCAAGCTTTCGTTACTTTTATTTTTGTGATTATATTTACAGTAACTAAGCAACTTCAAGAAGAGAATCGTGGTTACTTTTCTGTCTAGTAAAATCTCTTTCCATTTTATGACTGTAGTAGAAAATACAAAAGTCTCAATTTATAACCATATGTCATACGGTGTAGATGTGTTTTTTCCATTAAAATGAATACAGAAGTAATACTAACATTTGTGTTTTTATTGCTTCTCTGCTAACTGGGCAACTCACTTAACCCTACTGTTGCAAACCTGTTCTAACTAAAGATAGATTTAGGGCACCTTTGAATTCTGCATGTCAGAAGGAAACTTTTCTTTTACGTCATGCTACATAATTCTACCAAACAAACTATATTCCCGACGCCAGGCTACCAGTAAGACAGCTCTGTGTCATGTCCCCATTTCTACTTACATATATCTAAAGATAAAGACAGTCTTGTTCTTCACGTGGGCACTTGTATTATATTTGCAACTTGTATAATGCAAATTATTGCAACTTCTTTACAATGCAATTTATTGTTCTCTTCTACCTTCAAGTTTTATTTTCAAAATGATTAATTTGCTCTATTACGTCAAGTTTTTATCTACTTCTTTTAGGTCTTTTTTCTTGATGCTCTGCTCTTTTACGTGCAGTCCAAGATTTTTATTTACAGTTCTTTTTACACGTTCGTGGTGTACGCTCAAACCCGCCATACCAACTTGACTACGTGTATCAAGCAAAATAGAAAATATTACTCTGACTTGAACAGAAATTAAAGAACTGAGGACACAACAGAATAGACTCACTCAGTGGAATCCCCGTGTTCCAGGATGAATAAAGTGAGTATGTGAATTATTGGAAGACTCTTATAATTAAACAATAAAAGTTGATACAAATGTTTCTGATTATAACGTTTTATCGGTAAACATAACTGTAGTTGAATTTCACTACCTTTTAAATGGTGATAAACAAATCTTATTAAAATGATTTTAAGAAATTTTGATTTAACATATAATACTAATTTAACTTTTTTCATTAGGCTGGAAAGAATGTTATTCTTTGCTATTCTAAATAATTTTAAATCATATTTTTTGTCCAATAAACTAGCTAAGTAAAATTAAAGCCCAGCTATCACAATATTGTTTGTGATAATCTAATTTGACTGTAATCCGTTTTTTCTGTTACTAAAAGCGCAACTACTTCGCTATGTTTTCAAAATAAAAATCATAATAAATGCTTGTAAATCGCTTTTACGCGTCACACAATGCTTTTGTTAGATAGTGTAAGTTTTATACGTTGAATGTATGTAGAATTACCTGTTTCACATTATCATCATCGTAAGCTTTCGGGTGTACTTTTGAAATAGTTAGAATGATCATTTACCAGAAAATAATTGAAAATCTAATGCTGTCCGAATTATGGAAAAAGGCTAAAAGATCTCATTAAAATCATTACAAATTAAACGGTTTTTAAGGTTTTTTTTATTTTTGTGTAATGTTTCAAATTGCAATGTTTCTAAAATGATGTATTTTTTAAATCATCTCTATCTGTTTTATGTCTCTTTACTTATAAACATAGCAACTATGTTTATCTTTACTAGTGGTAGATTTATTAACCAAAATAGTTAGATGTAGTCACTGGAGAAAGGAACGAAAGGTAAAATCTTAGAAACGATAACAGGAAAACTTAAGTATTATATTCTCACGTGTACATCGGAATTCTGAAAGCTACATGATTTGTGCTAATTTTGAATCGAAGCTTTTGAAGAACTAGCTTTTGATTAACATTAAGAGCACCATGAAATTGCCCGGAGAAGTAATTCATTAATTATATGTTATTTAGTCTATACGCGCCTTGCGGATCTATCACAATCTGTAGCTATTGCCGTCTCTCGTATTCTTCACACAGAGTCTTCTGTTGTGCCGATCACCAGGAATGCAAGCCTCCTCTCCAGTCTCATTGATAATGCCTTCTGTCCAAGTTAACCTGGGCCTTCTCCGTTTTCTGTCGCCTACGTGGAACACAGTAAGCTTATAGCAACTTTCTGGGTCACTGGTGATTAGGCATACTTTCTACGTGGCCTTATCATACAACGCGAGTTTTATATTGCTATATATTAAAACAAAGTGATTGATATAGTTGTGTTAATTATTTCTCTATGACTTGAACAATATTTTTGAACCGTCAACACAAATGATTTAAAATTGTGTTTACTTATTGTGTCTAAAATTTTCTTGTCAGCACGAAGTTGTCTTCTGATATCCTGATTTATAATTCACTGGAATCTGACAACTTTAGAAGACACTCCCCAGTAGTCCAGTCCTAGTGTTCTGAGATTTTGTTAGTTTATCTCTCGTGTCTCAAAACAACATAGATGAATATACTTTCTAATATGTCAGAGTAAATCATATATATTTTGTTTGTCAAGTTATTTTTGTACTTGAAAACACAGAATTCAGTTGTCGTATCAGCATTAACTCTTGTTTTATTTACAACTCATATATTTAGCTTTACTCCTATCATTTGATAGTAAATTTGTTGATAAGCTTCTGTGACTTTAAAATTCCGTGTAAATTTAAAATAGTGGGTACTGCCAACTCTCTGGAGGAACTATGAATTTCTTCGGCTATATCTTATCATGGGAACGACAATTTAAAATTCTGTCGTCTACGTAACAATAGATTGGAAGGGGTTTTAGAAATATAATTCTCCTACACGTTAACGAATTATTTACACTATTTACAAATTCATTTAGTTACACTATTTAGCGACCGGGAGGGAAAGTTTATTATTACCGATGTAGGAATAAAGTTTTATCTCGCCACAGTTACCGGTCTAGTTACAACAACCGGAATATCAAACGACAATGTCTAAAATAAAAGTTACCTCTCACTTTCAAATACAATATTTTTAAGAAATTATGGCTTTTTGCGCAAACGCTAACTATGAATAGAATATTTTTCAAAAACGTGATAAGGCTTTTCTGGGCGATTTGCCATTGAATTCAAATAACAAGTATGACACTGGAGAAGCAAGGTGTTACATAAAAAACTAGGTGTTACATGGAATAGTAAGGTTAAGTATGTCAATGAATATTTGTTGAGTTAAGAAAAAAGACAAACTTAATTTATTTTATAAAACAATACCCTTTTCGACCTCTACCTTTTACTATTTTGCCACTATCTGGGGAATTTGAATGGTATCAAATTATTGTATTCTTTGTGACATTAAAACATTTCTTACT
Organism: Magicicada septendecula; assembly: GCA_034769895.1. Classification (NCBI taxonomy): domain Eukaryota; kingdom Metazoa; phylum Arthropoda; class Insecta; order Hemiptera; family Cicadidae; genus Magicicada; species Magicicada septendecula. The sequence continues at coordinate 320,494,085 of CM068375.1, forward strand.
ACAGTAATCTGTAAAATTCAAAGACCTACATTTAGTTTGTTGCCAATGAGTTGAGTCGTTTGTCACAGCAGTTACTGTCGGTGAGCCGGAAAGGGATTCAAACACTGTGAAAGGGTAAGTACGACGTCTGGCTGCAAAGTAGTTGCTTTATGTAGCGTGTCCCTTGTGGTTGTCGCATGAAGCAGAAAACTAATGTCCTTATACTGTCAAAGTTACTGTTGCCCTGACACGAGTTAGTGTCTTTATCTGCATTTACTGCTGACTTGAATTTATTATAAAAGAGAAACAGCCACGGGCTCTTTTCTCTACTAGATTAATTGTATATAATAAAAAAAATTTCCCTCACCATAGTCAACCTTGTTCATCATCTATATTGCTACAAATTCCCCGATCGTCAGTGTGAGGCTGTTTAGATGTCATCACTGCTCTTTTGACTCCTCCCATTCCAATTTTGACTTTCTTCTTGCACTGTTGCCGTTACTTGCGATTGTAGTTTTTGACCTACCTATGGCCTGGATTCTGCGGAAATGCTAACAGCGCTGCAGGGCACCGAACACAATCACGAGTGACACAAGTTTTAAAACACTTGTATAGATGATTCAAAAAAATTATTGTCTTCTACAGAACATGTATCAATGGTGTATCAATTGTAAAATTTATAGGATATAAAAACTAATTGCTCTTCGCATAAGTATGTGCATTATAAATTGTGTTATATAAACCTACATGTTAACACAAACATTCTTAATATATTTAGGTTAATTATTTCTCCATGTTTTAATATGTTTTTAAACCGTTGATACAAAGTATTAAAACTGCGTCTACTTAATAGTCGAGCCTCACTAAACTCTTCATCATATTTTAGCTAATAATAACAGAGGATAAATTCAACAGTTGAGAACTTTACTTTTGTAAAAATTTTGTTTTAATGATATCCAAACCAATGTGGACGTAACAAGATTTGAGTATGTTGTCAATAACTAACTAACTAAGTAGCTAACTAAATAATTAACATTGTTATCGGCTAACAGATTTTAGCTCGACAATCCTATTTGGTGATGATGTTATATTTTTCAAACGCTTGCGAACTACAAACAAAAATTTAAACGTAACAACAGTTAAAAATTACTTTCAGTTTCTAACTTGTGAATGTGGGTTGATAATCTCTGAAGGAAAAAAGCAGAATAAAATTTTCCTAAATTTATATAAAGTAAATTTCATAAATCCCTCTGTTTTTTTATTGACAATTGAAAGCTGAATGCGTCAACAAACAACCGGGTACACACAATAAAATGCGATTATTGAAGTCAGTACTTCAGTACGTCTCAAGAAAGAACGGGAAGACGGTGACACAAAGCTCATACTTGGAACATAAAATCTAAACACCAATAGAAGCCAATATAGAGGGAATTTTACAGTCGGCGTACGTAGAACTTGCAATCGTAGGATACAAAATTAATTTTTATTTTCAACTCGGTAGGACGACGAAATATTAACAGAAAAACTGACCAAGCAGTGCTCCGCGGATCGTAAGTTCTAAAGCCTAATAAAACACTTTTTTATTCAGTATTGCTATTTTACATTCACGTTAGGAAAACATTCGTTGATGTTCTTTTCAAAAAGGAGTTTGTACACCCACCGCTCGTGGCTGTTGACAGTTTTTTTCCTTTTCACATTCTTTGATGTACTCTTTGCAAAAAGACTTGAAAAGAATTATTTAATTTCTCAAGTTGTTGTCCAAATCATTGCCATATGCTTCTACTAAATTTTGAGATGCTTTCATGATACCTTTATTGACAGTAATACTGTCTAATTTACTAAGAAAAGCTAAAACGAATGTCAACTAATTTGTATACTTCTAGCCTCTGCCACAAATTGGTCTACAACGGGAAGGAAACTCTGGCTTCGAAAAGTTTCTGAGGGTTTGTGTTCAGCTTCTCGTATCTGGCTACTATCAAAAAGTGTCAAAGTCAAACACCCGTTTATTTTGCGCTTTTTGGGATGTGTCTTTGTTGCGTATTCAGTACAAACAGATAATTCTGCCCGTTTCATCTCATACTTTTCAAAGCTATACAGTATGGTGCAACGTATTTATGTGTATGAATTTTTATATGTACTTTAATTTGTATAGCCCCACGTTCTTTGGGAGCCAAATATGCAACAATACATATACGTAAACACATATACATATACACAAATTTAGCGTGACCGGTCTCACGTTCAAGATTAGCAAATTATGCAACAATATAACATTTAAATTGGGTTTCAGGTGTATCTGCAATAAGAACTCTATGTAACTTGTAACGGAATTTCAAATTTATTTGATATTATTAAAAATTGTGCACATGGCACTGACTTCGATTTAAAACATTCGTTATTATTTGTTATTATGCCGTAAGGCTTATGCTATATACATCCTTACTGACTAAATATTCTATTCAACTAATTATTGTACTAAAGAAAAATCTCATGTTCAGACTACACAGTCAATTAATGTGTTTCAAAATATCAATATTTAAATCTCTTTTTATATATTGTAATGTACTCAAAATATTAATAGTTATTGAATTTATCTTTTGTTTCTCAGTACTGTTTTATCTCAAATACTAATTGTTTTCATTTAAATGTTTTGTATTTATTTTATTTCATATTAATTTGAACTCTTGTTACGTTAATCGTATTCCTAAAACATCTATGATTTTAATTCTACTTTACAAGAAACATTGGCTCTTACTTTTAAATAAAATAGAAATGTCTTTAATTGTCTTTGAGTTCATTGTATGATTAAGATATAAATAAGTTGTTTATCACCTTATTGTCGTCAATCATACTCGATCATTTTGATCCATCTGTAGTTGTCCTCGTCTCGCACTCCAGCGTCGGCTGTCTCTCTTCTCCTCTTGTCCAGCGTCGGTTGTCTCTCTTCTCCTCTTGTCCATCGACGTATCTCTCTCTGGAACTCTCCTCTTGTCCAGCGTCGCATCTCTCTCTGGAACTCTCCTCTTGTCCAGCGTCGTATCTCTCTCTGGAACTCTCCTCTTGTCCAGCGTCGTATCACTCTCTTGTCTAGTGTCGAATCACTCTCTGGAACTCTCCTCGTGCTGTTTCTGACGTCAATGGATCTTCTTATGTAATTCTTCTTATGTACTGCTCTTATTATTTAAAAATGATTGTCTTTACAACTTAGTTACATAGTTGTATGTAACTGGAAAATTTAAACTATTTACAAAAAAAATAAATACGCCGTGCGGACGGGCATAAGCTCCCGCTGCACCGTGGATGATTTAAGAAAGAGAACCACTGTAGCTTGCGTGTCCTATTTATACCCATGTCTTGGTCGACACCTGCAGTGGTACAAAATCGATATGTCAGAAACTGTCTCTGGATTCGGTTCCCCCACTCTTTGTCAAATTCGCTATTTCTTATTTTTCTGCGAATTGCAGAGTCCTGTAAGTATACTCTTATACTTATCTTATAACTATTTTTACAACACATGTTCACTGTAATTTTGGACATTGCAACTTAACCCTTTCGATTTGTACACAGTTATTTCACTATTACACTCGTACGGTGTGTCACTTTCGCGTGGTTTTCGTACACATATTTAGTAAATTTTATAAATTTTATTACATTTTATTGTGGTTTTGGATTTTAATTCTTAATTATAGTTTGTGAATAATTACGGAAAAACAGTAATTGTGCAATTATTCATCTTGGGGTGGTAAACTCGCCTGCATAGACCTGCGTTCACACACACTATCAAAATACTGGTGTACACACTTTCAGTTACATTTGTGTGTGTGTGCACGTCGATTCAGGTCGAAACACCTGTTCATATTTTTGTCTGAGCCAAGCTTGCAATCCCTGACATGCTTATTTCTAATATATTATTAATTATTTACAGTTTATTAGGTAAATTTAAATTTTTATATTCAATGCTCAGTACATCACTTATTTGTACTGTCGCAATGGTTTCTGTAAAGGTTTACAATGATATAAGTACTGCGACGGCTTTATTTACGTCTCGTCTGAGGTTTTGCAGAGTCACATTGATTTTGATAACTTGTTCCAAGCTAAATCAGAATCAGGGCTTTAAAAATAGTTTATAAAATTAGAATAACAATGCTTCTTTTAATACTTCTGATTTCTTTTCACATTCTTAGCTATTTTGTGCGTCTCGTTTTTAATAATATGTTCTCGGTTTTTGTTAAAATGTTTAAAATGTTTTGTTACTAATGACTTTGTTGTTTTGGTTAACCACACTTTTTATTTATTTTAATACCAAACGTTTTTTCTATACTACGTAAGACATCTTCAGTGGCTTGACTGAGACAAAGCACAAAGTCTTAACCTGTCACTTTTTATACAGCAAGCCCGTCTCAAAATGCTAGAAACAAGCACGTAATTTACAACACAGTATCACCATACAGTAACACAAAAATTACAACAAATTATTTTAGAAATAATAAATCACAAAAGACATATTTGACCTTAATAACGATTTTCGATTTTTGCAGCATAGTATTGCAGGTAAAAACCTGTTTAAAAGATCTTTCCAAACTCCCGGCAACATACAGCTACCGTCTCTATTAAAAATGTTCCTATTGTTGTAGAATTATATTCCATCTCTTGTTAAAAAAATATTTATAAATTAAATTTGTTGTAAATTTTGTATTATTAAATGGGGACACTTTGTTATAAATTAAGAGATAACCAACTTCCGTACTGTATACAGTTACAGTGTACGGTTTGTCAGTCACGTGTAACTGATCGGCAGTCGGATGGAAATCGCCAGTTTCTTCTGGACGCCTTTTACTACACGAATGCGCTTCACGCACGGCACAGAACGTGGTAGAATTATATCCCACCTGAAGCGCGATTAACTATAGGATTCAGAAGCGGCCTGTTGTTAGTTTAATACTGCGATTAGCGTGCGTTCAGTGTAGACTAACAATTATTGTAGGTTACTGGTGCAGCCACGTGTAATTGGTGACTTGTGTTATTTATTTTGACACTGATAATCTGAAAACAGATTACAGATGGGGATAAATTTGTTAAATCGAATCTGCAAAGACTCTGGATTGCAGATATCAACACGTAAAACCAAGGTGATGTCTTCTCGTGGAACTGATCCCGTAAGGGCAAAAATTATTGTAGATGGTACTGTCTAGAACGAGTTAACAATTTTGAATATCTGGGCTACAATGTGTCTTATAATGCACGCAATGACGTTGTGAATAAGCTGTATAAGTTCAACCTTATGTACGGGACCATTAGGCCGACGCCTTAATAACACGCCTAAAATTCTAAAAGGTTATGGCACTTTCCACACTTCGTTATGGATTTGAGAACTGGACTTTAACGAAAGGCCAAGCCAGTGCATCCAGGCGGCTAAAGTGAGATTTATCAGGCACGTGGTAGGGTATACTCTCCATGATCATAGAAAAAACACAGATATACTCGACAGGATCGCTTAGTATCGGATAAATTGGTCTCCGAATGGGTGAGTGCTGCATCCCAAAACAACTCTGGAACTGTAAGTCGAGGGAAGGGAGAGGTGTGGGACGTCCGAGGAAGCGCCTGGAGTGACCAGCTCTAATCTTTGTCTCTTTGAGACCGGAACAAACCATCCTTGGTTTAATCCGTGAAGATAATGATGATGATTATAACTGATAATTAATTGATATTTGTATGTGTTACATCATAGCGTGTATTGGTCAATTCTAAGTTTGATGAATTATAGTAGACGAATGTTTTTGTTTCTTTAAAGTTATATAATAAACAAGCCTTCTAATATCCAGTTTTTTTTTTTAAATTTTAACTATTTCAACTCTACAACCCGTACACGAGTCGTAACAATATTTATTCTTCTCATAGTATAAAGTCCTATGTTCTGGGTTTCAATCTATTAGTTTAATATCGGTTTGGAAAACATGCGTAAAAACACAGAATTAGATAATACTGCAGGCACAACATGTACTGCCAGTGCGAGTGGAGTCGTTTGTCAGTGAAGACACAGTCGCTGGCCGGGATAAAGATTCAGACACTGAGGATGAGTAAGTATGACGTCTGTACTAACTTCACGCAATGTGTCCCTTATGAAAGGTAGCAAACTAATACCCCCGTATAGACAGTATGACTTATTACTTCCCTACACAAATTATACATTTTTTAAATTGGACGTAGATGCATAACGCACGGACAGTATTTATAGTAAGATTTTGTAATATAGTTGATAATATATTGAGAAAGAAAATAATTTAAGTTACTTAATAATTTTTCAGCTGATTAAAGATGGATGATACGGCAAAATTTTGTTTTCAAATTACGGAGAGCTTTGTAAAAGTAGTTACAAAGCTTTATTAAATGTAACTTCTAAGGCTTACATGGCCGGAGTCAATGCTGTTAAAATTTTCTGATTCCGGGATGTTTGGCCGTGGTCCAATGCTATCCACGCTATCAGACGTTTCGGCCGTGCCATTAACGGTCATCATCAGTGCAAGTGAGCTTTGTCTAACGTAGATGTCACACGTTAGTACTAGCGGCCCCGTGAAAGGCACCTATACTTATAAATTTTCCAAGTATCACAAATTTGTAGTTGAAACCTCTCCAGCCAATCGGGAAGAAGCCAGTACGCTATTTTTTTCGCCACAACGTATTTCCACAAAGTGCAATGAGAGCCTTTCATTCCTTCGATTCATTGCAATTGCAGCATGCTTCTGGATCTGGACGGACTCCATATGCAGACGAGGGACGAGGGACTCCACTCATCGACGAAAATAGCTTCCTCTCTTCAAAGAGGATCCGATGGTCGGTATTCGTGAGTGCGTGCTCCGCTACGGCAGACTTCTCCAGCTGCCTCAAGCGACAGTAGCGGTTGTGATCACCTACGCAGGTGCGTTCACTGCGCTTCGTGATTTCAATGTACAACTAGTCACACGAACAAGGAACATCGTAGACTCGCAAGACGATAGCGGGCCATTACCACAGTACTAACGTATGATACTAACGTGGTACTAACGTGGTCACGAACGTGTGATATCTACGTCAGACAAATCTCACTTGCACTGATGATGGCCGTCAACGGCACGGCCGAAACGTCTGCTAGCGTGTACAGCACTGGACCGCGGCCAAACAGATCGGAATCAGAAAATGTTAACAACAAAGCTGTATTATTTTAGTCAGTCGCCAACAATAGATATAAAAAATTCTAGCTTCCCGACCCAAAATAACCTATGTTCCTCTTTAGACAAATTAATAGAATTGCAAACTGAGAACGTATGTATTTGTCAAAGAATAAAGTTATTACGGAAACAATCGAGATAAAAAAGTAAAATTATAAAATTAAAAATTAATTGTTTCGTATTAGGTTCAGAACCCTTAAGGATTTTACCTCGGTATTAGAGTTGATATCTCCACCACACTTGAAGTTGTCCTCCCCAACATCGTGTATAGGAGTTAAATGTATTAGATTTCTCTCGGATGAACTCCCAGAACAACCTGCAATCTAGAAGGCAAGGGTCCGAAATGACAGTACTCATAAACCTAACCTAACCTACCGACCCACCTTAAAAGAAGAAACAATGAAACCAAAAATAAACGCATACACATGTACGTTATCACTTCTAAACATGTACTTCATTTAAATACTGCTCCTAGTATTTATAGGTTAAGAGGTTACAAGCTAAGGAATAATGTTTTGTATGTGTGGTATTACAAACTCCCTTTTAAGGGTATTTGAATGTAATTTTCTCAACTCACTTGAGTATAAAGTGTTCGCTTAGTTCCAACGTAAAGCGTTGCATAACCGCCTTCACTTTAGTCTGATATATTGAATTTATTAAATGTCAACGCTTTCCGCAATGCTTATTTTATTTACTCAAATTTGCTTTCACAAATTTCTGTCTGTTTAAGAAATATTTTTGACATCACAAACTGTTAATAATCTGAACAATTTTTACACTCTCTGTTGAGAGATTTTTAGTTACGGTTTTCCTTTGAATTACAATATTCATGCCTTACGAATGCACCTGATTATAAATTCAAGAACAATAAACACGCACACACATACACACACGTAAACAATAACATGTGACATAAACTTACCAGATGCTAGTATTGTTATATTGTTAGACAGCAAGACAGAGAAATAATAGAATAATAGTTTAATAGAATAATAGAATGATAGGATGACCGAAAGATAGATAGATAGATAGATAGTTTAGTTTGTAGGTTGATGGTAATGTGGTGGTTTTCAATGTGTCACAGTAATAGCCTCATACAAATACGTAAATTAAGCATACTTTTTATAATATATAAACCTGATCCTAAGCATTCATGAACATGTTTTAACACTTAATCCTAACATTAGAATTCAGTTTACAAATAAGAACTTACGACAAGTAATTACAAATATCGGTATGGAGAACCATACACGACTCTCATGTTCTAAGATTTATATTTAAAATCATTTACGAAATGAAATGTTTCCATAGAAACTACTTCTTTCTACTTATTGCTTCAGCCTTAACCACAGTACTGTGGTCACTAACGTATACCACCACGACTGATGATGGCAGTCGACGACACTGCCGAAACGTCTGGTTTTGCAGGAAACATTGGATTACGACCAAACAGCCCGGGAAGGAATTTTAACAACAAACTACTTCTTTGTTGCCGATAACGTAGTACATATAAAAAATTATCCCCTCCCACTTCAACTATAATTTTCATTTATAGAATATTACCCCCACCCCATTCAACTAGCCTCTTCATTTATAGACATTTCATCTACGTATCTACAGTGGAATATTTAGATCTTCTTATCAGGGTACTTTATTTATCAAAATTAAGTACTTTACTCTTGTTACAACAAAACATGTTTCAATTAAGCTACCCTTTCCCCGTGACCGATCTCAACTACTACAACTCAACTCTACTACAGTCTCTACAACTCAGGCACATATGTAAAAAATTATTTGATTATGTTTGAAGTTACGGCAGTTATCATTCGTCATGAAAAAATTTCTCTTTTTACAACATAAAATGTTGCTGGTACACTACCCGTTTCCCTTAACCGATCTTCACAAAAATCAACAGGCCTTGAGGCCTCTATAATTCAAGAAGGTATACAAAAAAGTATATGATTCTGTTTGAATTTACGGCAGTTATCGTTCGTCATAGAGAAAATTATCCTTGTTTAAACTTAAAACCTTGCCGGTAAACTAGCCCTTTTCCTTAACCGATCTTCACCAAAATTAACAGATCTTGAGTACTTTGTAATTCAGGAACGTAAACAAATAATCATTTGATTTTCTTTGAATATGCGGCAGTTATCATTCGTCATAAAAAATTACCCTTTTAAAACATAAAACGTTGCTGGTAAACTACACTTTTCTCTTACCTGATCTTCACCAAAATCAACACATCTTGAAATCTCTATAATTCAGGAAGGTATGCAAAAAGTATTTGATTCTGTTTGAATTTACGGCAGTTATCGTTCGTCATAGAAAAAATACCCTTGTTTAAACATAAAACGTTGCCGGTAAGCTACCCCTTTTCCTTAACCGAGCTTCACCAAAAACAATAAGTCTTGAGAACTCTACAATTCAGGACTGTATGCGAAACATTATTTGATTCTGTTTGAATTTGCGGCTGTTATCGTTTGCCATATAAAAAGTTAAACTTGTTATCACATAAAAACGTTGTAGGTAAACTACCCATTTCCCTTAACCGATCTTCACCAAAAACAATAGGTCTTGACAACTCTACAATACAAGGCGAAGCATTTCTTGAATTTATGGCAGTTATCGTTTGTCATGAAAAAATTTCTCTTGTTACAACATAAAATAGTGGTGGTAAACTACCCCTTTCCCTTAACAGATCTTCACCAAAATCAACAGACCTTGAGCACATAATAATTCAGGAATGTGTGCAAACAATTATTTGATTCTCTTTGAATATGCGGCAGTTATCATTCGTCATAAAAAATTACCCTTTTAACATAAAACGTTGCTAGTAAACTACCCTTTCCTCTTAACCGATCTTCACCAAAATCAAAAAACCTTGTGTTCTAATTCAGGATGGTATGCAAAAATGAATTTGATTCTGTTTGAATTTACGGGAGTTATCGTTCGTCAAAAAAAAAATACCCTTGTTAAAACATAAAACGTTGGCGGTAAACTACCCTTTCCCCTTAACCGATCTTCACAAAAAACAACAGATCTTGAGAACTATATAATTCAGGGCTTTATGCGAAACATTATGTGATTCTGTTTGAATTTACGGCTGTTATCGTTTGCCATAGAAAAAATTAACCTTGTTATCACATAAAAACGTTGCAGGTAAACTACCCCTTTCCCTTAACCGATCTTCACCAAAAACTACAGGTCTTGAGAACTCTACAATACAAGGCTGTATGCGAAGCATTGTTTCATTCTGTTTGAATTTGCGGCTCTTATCGTTTGCCATGAAAACAAATCTACAGACAGACAAATACATAGACACACAGACAGACACACAGACACACACACAGACACTTGTCGAAAAATGACATTTTTTCATGTTTTGAGGGTACTACAATCAGAATCTGCAATTATCTCGAACACGATTTTTTTGCCGTCACCATACTTCCATTTCCTTATGGAACATGAAAGTAAAATGAAACATGATTAAATGCCAAAATTCGAATTCAAAATGAATATTATTAAATCTGTAAACTTTAGCTTGTTTCAGGTAGATGTTACATTTCTAATTTAATTGTAACCTTACACAAGAACAAGTTTTTAAATTGGTGAAAATAATAGATTCTGTTCATCTCTTTAACATCGCATACTTTATGTCTATAAGATAAAATGAGCGTCGAAACCCTTAACTTTAGGCCTAATAAAATTACCTCCTAGTTGGTTTCATGTTCAATAATATTGAAAGGAACTGAACCAACAGTAAATTGAAAGGAATAGCCAACAGCGTCCCCGACCCTTCCCCCACCACGTGTGGCAGGTGTTGCCTCAGTGATGGCAGCGTTCAAGCACGTTCCAGAGTACTACACAGAACACTTGAATCCTCATTATGTGGGTGCGCATTGAGGATGGAAGGTTGTTAGAGGCGTGCGATACCAAAAAAGCCATAGCAGCCGGCTTGCCAGTTCAGTGGTGTTGAGCGATTTCTTTAGCCTGGATCGAGTGTTTGTAGCGAATTTCTGTTGTGTTATAATTAGTGCTGAACTCTTGATAGTTGACATTATTCTTGCATGTCACAATTTGAATTGTAATTGTTGTAAGACATTATCTTGTTGACTACAAATTATTAATTGTGATAATTAAAGCTGGTTATCAATGATTTCATTGGTGTCTTGTATTTTGTTTTCCACTGTAGCATACGGCGATCAGTTAGACCGTCGTAACAATGTTAATCAAAAACTATTTGTACCTTGCACAAAATATTTATAGTATTTTATAAATATTAAGTGATGTTGACGTAAAATTTATTTTAAAGAAATGGAGGATGTCTGTTTTGAAATTAATAATCGGAATAAAAAAATTGAGGAAGGACATGATAGAATTAAGATTACTAAGGGGAATGCCTCCCTATAGCTTATTCCCATACTGAAGCCTGCAATAAATTAAATCATTATATAACATTTTTTCGAAGCAACACTTTATAAATAGTTTGTAAAATAAAATTATAGATAGACTGGAACAAATACAAAGGTCATTTAAGAGTCAATTGATCAACATCAAGTTAGGAGATAGAAAAACATTAATGGTATAAAAAGAAAGAAAATTAAAAGAGATTTCTGGAGAGGTGGGAAAATTAAAATCTGAATTCTCTTACCGTAACGTCAGAGATAGTGAAAGTACATGCTGCGTCGAGGTGGACACACCCTGTCGAGACAGAAACAAGCAAAAGTGGGAAAAAGAGTGTAGGACAAATACTTGAATTCTGAGAGTTAAATAATAAAGAATAACCACGCAAAACAAAGTCTGCTTTAATATTTCCGTTTTTTGGTTAAATCAGACGAGATTGGTATGTAAATGGAGTAGACTGCTATCTTAAAAATTATTATTAAGAAACGGCTCACTTTTCAGTATTTTGTCTGCGTCTCCTGCCTGAATATATGTATGATATAGAAATTCATTTGGCCTTTGCGATGCTTAGTAGACACTATTTGCAACCCCAAGGAACGCACAATCCTTCCTTACACCTAGTACACGCCGTTAGTCACTAGAGCAATTAATTCGGTGTTTCATGTTATAGAATAAGCAAAACCTTGCCTTTTTCTTCCTTCAAAGTCACCCAGCTATTTCATTTCTCCCTGGGTATGGCCACATAACCAGGCTTGCAAATCTATTACAGTAGCGCAATAAATCTTATAGGCTGGCGTATTGTTTCAGTTTCAAATTCTTTCTTAGCGTTTTTTTCTAGAAACGTTTACAATTCTATAGTCTATCATTTAAGGTAAAGAATTGCTAACTTATATCTTTGGGAGCACCGGAGAATATCGTGTTGTGCTATCCTTGTTCCGGTGTTAGTCTTCCTCAGATTTTTCAGGTTGAGGTGATACTGCTGGCTTCAAGGATAGTCATAACCGCTTTTTTACTAAACCCAAACTGACGAGCCACCAGAAACCACTGAGGAACTGGACGGAACTAGACCAGAAGTCAGTCAAACTTTGCTTGTGTAGAGCTGAAGTGGACACAAATATGTAGTTAATGCTTAGTGTAAGTTATCCTGCATTGGCGTGCAAACGAAATATTACACGCCGGAATGTAGCTAGCTTTATTAGTTGTATTGTTGTTGGGTTTATGTTTCTGAATCTGTCTCGATGTTGGGTAATCATCACAAGCTAAGGGAAATCTCACTAAAGATTGTCGGGCAATTATAATTGAGACAGCCTTTTTCATGACTTAAAAAATTATAGGATCCTCTACCGATACAGGTATTCTCATGCTAATATTTTTGGCAAAATTATCCTTAAGGATTTAACGATAGAAAGAAGTTCATCATCATCATCATCTTCACAACATGGCTTAGGCAAAGGGCAGACTGTTCCGCCTTCACAGAACCTCTAGCCACCTCTTCCTGGGTCTACCCACCACACACCTGTGTCTTGTAGGTTTCTGTTTCCACAGTTGTTTGGCCACCTGGAATCTGACGTTTTTTAAGCGTTCTTTCCACCGTTGTTTGTAACCTTTTAATTGTTCATTCAAGGTAAAATTTGTAACTCTTCTCTAATGGCCTCATTCTTTATACGGTCAAGTTTAGAACACCTTTTAACTACTCTTAAGAACGCTACTTCTAATTCCCATATATTACTGTCTTGTTTCTTGGTTGTTGTCTATAATTAACATCCACAAGGCAGAACAGAGACTGGCGTAACTTTAAAACGCTTTAAATTATTATCTCGGCGTACCTTGTGTCTAAAATTATGGTTTATTGTCCCACAGATTGTTTGGAACTTACCTAACTCAACATGAATATCATAATTTCTATCATTGGAAGGAAACGTTAATACATTCATTTATTTTGTGTTACAAAGAATAGTAATAGAACAGACAATTGACAGCAAACTAAAGTATTAGGCACAACAAATAGAGATTGTTTTGTTGCAGCAAACTTACTTTCCTCTTAAGGTTCTTTTACTTATCGTTTTTACTTACAACACTTGAAAACGTCTTGTGCGACAAGTAATGCTGATTCAATTAGTAAAGTACAGCCCATCGTCTTACAACATTGATTTCCTATACGTGCGAAATGTTTCTAAATGGAATTAAAAAATAAATTGAAGAAAGCATTGTTGTCTTTAAAATTGTATGCAATGTGAAACGATTTGTCTCCTAATCAATCGGAAAAGTTTGTTGTAACGTTAGTAATATTTTATATATACCGTACGTTAAAGTGGCCACTAAAGACGCGAACGCTGTCACAAAATCCGTCTCAAGTTGTAAACCTTTGCCGAAATAAACTAGCAAAAACAAAAATTGAAAAAACCCGTTATTTTCTGTTCACTTTGTAGTAATTCAGAAGGGAAGTGAGGAAACATTGTTTATAAGAATTATTTATTTATTTCAATTACAACAATTAACCAAAATTTTTAACATTTTGCTATTCTCCTTGAGTAAACATTAGCAAAATTTAACACCTCCTCAAAACACCATGTTCAGTCACTGAAGTATGTATGATCTTAATATTCTGCTACGTCGCCTCGGGGTCCCTTACAGTACAGTCTACCTAATTCCGATCGTTCTGCAGGCAGATACATTCTGTAATCTGGCATTAGCCATACACTAATCCTAACATCTTATCTTTATGAAGTGATAATTGAACTATAAGAAGAAGACTCATCATGTTCAACAATGTACAACGCTAATAATTCAGCTACCTGCAGATGAGCAGGGAATTCTTTAAAATATGATGGTAAGATAATCAACAATTTAAAGACAACACAACGGAAAAAATGAGCCACAAATAACAATCCAGCCGAATGAGTATCTTCAACACGTTTTTTCGAAGAATTTGAAGACAACGTAAAATCTGAAGACATCTTAATGTAAGAAATATTTCATGAACCGGATTTTAATCATGTAGACTAGTAGAAAGCAGGTCATCGATTCTGTGAATGTTTTAGAAGACTGATGGACAATAAACAGTGATCATTGGTGTAATATCCGTACAAACCACACAAAGCCCGTATGAAATAAACGCTTTGGTGTACAAAGGAAAGGTGTCATTCCCCTAGACCGAAAGTCCATCATCCTCTGATCTATTACAATTGAAATCATTTAAGAATTCAACTAGGAAATACTACTGCACCATCCTTACAGCTCATCGGAATTTTTATTTTTTAATTTTTTTTAAGAAGCATCACATTATGATGTTAAGTTTCAGAGCAACGGTGATGTAAAGAAAAATGCCATAAGCTGGTCTCACCATCAAAATACAGAATCCTTTCAGCAGACTTAAGATAGAGTCTGAAGAATTCGGACAATTATTCACATGTGGTTGATGCTTATGTTGGAAAGTAATAAAATTCCCTGACTAATTAAACAAAACATATATCCATTAATTTATTTTGTCTTTTAAATTATTACACGGTTACATGAGAGTCGCATAACGATACATGTTTAAAAACCACCTAAGTTTAATTACATTTATCAGTAGATAATTAACCCACCTATGAAATACTAATCCTTTCTATGTTATAGAAACCTTCCACTTTCTGCGCGTCAGCATGATAGACACTACAGAGTTAGATTATTAGAATCTGTCGGGACTTAACAGAAAGTTCCACAGGTGTGGCGGACAGCCCTGGGAACCCCCCTGGAAGTCCCGTTTTCATTGAGTAGACAGTAATTAATTGTGGGTCAACGTGTCACTTCAGAACACTGCATTTACGTACTTGAGCCTCTGTATGGAATACAGTGTTTAAGGTGTCGTGTTTTCAACGAACTATTTTTCTGTTTTCTCAAAGTAAGAAACAAAACAATTATTAAGCCCTAAAGTATTTATCAAGAGAGTAAGACTGGATTTTAATTGTTATTGGATTAAACAGCAAAGGGACACGTCTTTATATTGCCTTTATTTATTTGTTCTTTTCATTACTTATAAAAAAGCATATTCAGTCAGTCCATCAACATCAAAGGATATGAGAGCATGATTAAATGAAAATTTATGTAAGTAAAGACTCCAGATTTTGGATATTGTATGTTAGTCGAAGAGAGACATGTTCCAATTGTTAGTTTTAAGTACTTTTTAACAGTAAAAAGAAAACATTAGTGTTGAATTCGTAGTAAAATAATAGTGCAAAAAAAATTCATAGGCGTGTTTTAAGTCCTCGTGCGCAAGAATATTTAATTATTTATTGGGGCAATAGTAAAATGACATATATTAAATTGGATAGTTTTGTTTTAAGTGGAATTGTGAGATGAGACTTGTACCAGTATACGCTTAATAAAAAAACTTATCAAATGTCAGTAATTGTTGGTAATTTAAAGAAATGAATATATGAGTTTGTTAACAAAGACAGTTCTATGGCCATTAAATAAATCGTAAAATTATATTGTTTTTTTTTTTTGACAGCCCGTGCATTGCTTTCGAACAATCTTGTGCAAGAACAATTTTGTCTTGACTTCAGTAGCAGAGAATGGTTACGAAATACTCAGTCAACATACGAGAAATGGGGCAAATTAGTATTTTAATTCTAATTTCTTGTCGAACAAACTCTGATGCGTGTGGACGTAGGTAAAAGTTTAGGCGTTTCATTTACTAAGTGTATGAACACAAGTTAAAAATTTCGCTAGTTCCTGATATCGCAAATAATAGTGCTAATCCCGGGTAAGTGGAATATTTACTTATAGGGATTAAAAATGCTTCAAGCCTACTAGATTTATTGTGTGTATCAAATACAAAAATTTAATTAAAAATAATCAGTACTGTGAACAATAATTAACTGCAATTTATGCAATAGTTTTAACCAGAAAACGACGCTGAACGCCGGCTACCAGAAAGAACTCACATCGGTGTCCAGGGTGAATCGACGCGTCTGTATCCAGATTGAACTACACAAATCTGCATTCTGACTGGATCATCAATAACTCAGCGACCTACATTCGATATAAAAGAGAAGTTACTTTATTTTTTTTATAAACTTAATAAACGTATAACCTAAAGAGAGAAAAAATGTTTAAAACAAATTTTATGTATTAGATTATAAGAGTTAAAATGTATTTTAATTTGTATTCAGGCAAAAAGGAACAGAGTAATTAGTTGGTTCCTTTACATATTGAGCTATTAATTATTCGGGCTATTATTTAATTCCACTACTATTAATTCCCGCTATTTTTGATAGAGATATAAGGATACTGGTTAATTACTCTAGTTATTCCGCTGTTAGTTAATCGGCCTATTAGAAAATTCCGCTACTAGTTAATCGAGCTATTACTAAATTGCGCAATTTATATACGGGCTACTAGTTAAACTGGCTTTAACAAATAGCGTTATTAGTTAGTCGGGCTATTTGATGATAGGGCTATTTGCTAATTTCGCTATTATTTAATCGGGCTTTTAGTTAATTCCGCTATTATTTGGCCGGCCTGTTAGTCAATTGCCCTATTTATAATCGAACGATTAGTTAAACTGGCTTTTAGTTAATTTCGGTATTAGTTAATCGGGGTAAGGTTAATTGGGTTATTAGATGATTCCGAAATTAGATAATTGCGCTATTAGTTAATCGCGCTGTTAGTTAATCGGCCTATTGGTTAATTGTACTATTAGTTAATTAGGCTATTCATTGCGTTAATAATTAATCGTCTCATTCTAATTAATTCCGCTTTTAGTTAATCTTCCTGGTAGTAAATTATTTATTCGGAATATTGGCTAATTCCGCCATTAGTTAATCCTGTTGTAGTTACTGGGGCTATTATTTGTTTGCGCTATTAGTTAATAGGGTTATTATGTAATCAGTCTAATAGTTATTTCCCCAATTACTTAATCGCGCTATTAGTTTATTGCGCTTGTTAGTTAATTCCGTAATAATAAATAGGGTTCCTCTTTAATTGCGCTATTAGCTGTTCTCGTTGTTATGTGATTGCGATATTATCATACGGTCTGTTAGTTAATTGCGCTATTATATAATTAATGTGGCTATTAAATATATCCGCTATCAGTTAATCGGGCTATTGGTGGATTACTCTACTTAATTGTGCTCCTAATTAATCTGACCATTAGTTAATTGCGCTATTAGTTAATCGGGCAATTAGTTGATTGGGCTGTTAGTTAATTGCGTTATTTACAATCGGGCTATTAGTTAAACGGACTTTTAATTAATTGCGCCAGTAGTCACTAGGTCTATTAATTATTTGCGTTGTTTGTTAATTGGTTTAATATTAAAATCTGCTGTTAGTTAATTGCGCTATCTGTTAATCGAGCTAATTAGTTAATTGCTGTATTACTTAGATGCTTTATTATTTATTTGGGCCAATGGCTACTGCCGTTATTAGTTAATTGCGCTATTAGTTACCAAGAAAAAGAAGAAGAAAAGATAAAGAATATAACAAACTGTAGAGTCCGGAGAAGGAAAGTAATAAAAAGCTAAAGAATAAAATGATTATTAATGAATGAAAATTAATAATGAAAATTCCAGAAACGAGGATGTGAGTTTTACTCTGTCGTAATGTTTCATAGGCGTTTGTATTCACGTTTACGCTCCAATGTTTTAATAAGATTAAATTTAATTTGTCTTACCGTAACAAACGAAACGGATAAATAGGATTATGCACAGGCGTAGAAGATGTCACTTTTTACCGGGGCGTTTATAATTGTACAATTTTACGCACCGCTACTTCTTTACGTTAAAACGTACTTCAACCAAAACTGTAATTTATAATTGGCAACCTTAATTAAAATTACACTGTCGTGCGTCAGCGGTAGTATTTGTGCGTTTTAATGTAATCGTCATTGCGTACTTATGCTGTCTTGATCACTGGACTTGTTTAAGGTCACCAAGTTCAAAAGGAACACTGTGGGGACCTTCAGGTTTAAAATAGTGCAACAGAATTTTAGGTATGCAATTTGCATTTGGCCTTCCGAATTCGCTTTACGTCTTTGCACTTTGTTTTCACGATGTTTACCATTCAACCAGTTTAGCTTCTTCTTCTTCTTCTTCTTCTTCTTCTTCTTCTTCTTCTTCTTCTTCTTCTTCTTCTTCTTCTTCTTCTTCTTCTTCTTCTTCTTCTTCTTCTTCTTCTTCTTCTTCTTCTTCTTTAGCAAGGATTAAATCCAAAAATTGATTGATCCGGTTCCAACCAGATAGACTAGAGCTGGTCACCGCAACGCTTGTTGCCCCACGCCTTTTAATTCAATAGTTTTTTGTGATACGGCAGTCATTCATTCAATTAAGATGTTCCAACAATTTTAGTTGATACTGGGAAATCCTATCAAGTATACTCATAATATTTAATATCTGCTGTAAGTCAATATTTGTTTTGCGATCTTGAAGAGTACATATTCCGACGTGCCTGTTAAGTCCCATTGTGACCGTTCGAATACTACTGACCTGGGACTGTATATGAGGCTATTACCTCATAGAACTTTGGGCGGATTTGTTTTCTTGCTGATTTTAGAAATCTCCTGAAGGTACGAGATATATGTTGTAACCTAACGAGTCGTATTGGTTTAAAAGCCACACGTTGTTGGCGTCAGTTTGTAACCAGACGAGTGTATTACCGATAACTATCTTCGTCGTTATTGGGTTAATTTATATTTTAAATTTTATTTTTTATTTTTATTTTTGTTTATTTAATTTTAATTAGGGTTCGGGTTAAAAATTTATAACCATCCACATTTAATTATTTCTTACTCTCCTCTTAATTTCAATCGTGTAGTAGAATTTAATTTGAAGAAATGTTTTGCGTTAGCTGATTCGATTTGACAATCGATTCGTAATCTAAGAATTACCTACTTCTTCGTTTCGCCCAGCTGATGTTATTCTTCGAAAGTGTTCCTTCTTCTATACCTGAAATTCTTCTAACCTACTTATTTTTATAAATAAAACACAATTAATTGATAATTAATCTAATTTAATGCAATTGAGCAATTAATCGACTCTCGGCTCGATATTGTGATTCCCGGCTCGACTCCTCAATCTCAGGTCGATTGCAAACAAATGTAATTTAAATAAAATTAATATAATTGATTCGGGTTCTTTGAACTGTTACTAAAATGTCAGAAAGGAAATTTTTCTAAAAAGTAGAATACTTAAAAGTAAATTCTTAGTTATTAACACATAAATATTTGATTTTTTTGTTAGGAGATATACCACAGTAATTATATGTTTATGTGACCAAAGCTTAAAGATGGCGTCAGTGCAACGACTGGATTCGATCAGTTTGAGAAAATGGCCGCCATGTCACACCTCAAATTTTATGTTAATAATTTTTTGTCACTTTCCCTTAAATAAATGATTCTTAAATTGAGTGTCCACAGTTATAATAGTTGTTAATCAGTTTTCTTCGTTATATTGTAATTGAAACGGTGTTGTGAGTTTATTATAGTGTGGTGTTAGGTTTAACAGTGCTTTAAGTTAGTTAGTTCTGCTTACCAAATATATGTAGGACTGTTCACTTTCAAATCATACTTTACTTGTTCTTTTTCGTTCTTGATTTAAGGAATTATTATAACTTCAAATTCATATTAGTATTGTCTTTTCTTACTTTTCGGCTGGTTTCTTCTGAACATATATATATATATTTTTTATTTTACTTAGATTTGATACTTTGACATTTTAGCTTTTTGCTGTACAGCGCTGACTCGCTCGTCTTTATGTCTAACAATCTCAACTCTTGCCGTTTCTTCATCATTCAAACGGATTTGACCAGTTTTGTCAAATTCTGATTGGTTCATTGGGATGAACTCTTGAGTCATGGGACTGTGTTTGTTCTAAATAAAGTGACCCTTCACCCCCCAGTCTAATTTACTCTCTAGTTGTAATAAAATTTTACTTAATTTAGTTTACTTAACTAAATTCCTTATTTTATTCTGAACAATTTGATACTAGACATTGTATCATTAGCCTCAATATTAATTGATTTACCACTTTTACAAAAGATTGCTTATAGGCTTTTTTAGTCATTTGACTTATATAGAATTATTCTAAATTTCTGTAATTGTCTACTAAGGTGAAGTTATTATATAAAAATAAAACCCTGAATTAACAATTCTTGCTCATTTCATCTAACGTTGTATCACGCTCTGATAAAGTTAAGGATGAGACATTGATTTCTGTTTTCAGTTTGTCCAATTCGTTTCTAATTACAGTTACCCTTTCTGACTGATTTACTAAGAGCCCTTTAACAGTTAAGTTGTTACATTAATAATCTGAATAACGATGAGAATCACCTTAGTGTTATATAACAATAGATTAACAGAAAAATTATATCTTATCCTATTAGTGTACCTTCAGGCCTACTTGGCACTAAGTATGATTGAACATACAAGTAGCTAAAACACAAATCTTACTAAAACTATATTATTAATTAACATTAAATAAGAATATTTTATTCAGTTCACATTGTTTTTATATCATTTCATTCATTTTTGTTTTGTTCTCACTTATGGCATCCTCTCACCTTGTACATAGTTATTGGCCTATAGGTTTTGGGGACTTGGAATATAAATTAACATTGTAACACTAGTTTCTCACATGGTTTATATTTGCATTTTACTGGTGATATTAAAGAAAAGTAACAACACTTAGTTCCTTGTGTTATCACTAGTTAACATTTCACTGATGTGGTTTTGTTTGTCACACCATTAGATAAATGTGTCCACTCATTTTCTTATTTTATTATCTGGCCCCTTCCTGGTCAACTCCTTATGTAATTATGATTCCAATTTTAGTTACATAGTCTTATATCTAACATTTTTCCTTAACCTAAGGTACATTCATTCTTTAATAGTATTGTACTTTCTATTATTTTTATAATGGGTTGACTCTTATTTCTATATTATTTTGTTTATTTGTGTATGTATTTTCTTTATGTAATGGGAAGAAACGTCACGTTACAATGTGGTTTAACTTGTTCAGCTTCTTTAAATTACTGTTTGTAATGTAAGACACATTATAAAGCGCATATTGAAAATTACACAGGCCTAACTTGAGTATGAAGTTATAACTCCAAGTTTAAACTCAAACGACGACCAGTAAGCGTGGATAACTTTCTTGTTCAACATTAGATTCATCCTTACCTATGTTACCTACAACGCTATCACGTGACGGGTCATTCCACACATTTATTTTTAACGTTCAGAAATTTCTTCCCGTAGTAAACTGGGACACTCACAGTCGTACATTACCACTGCGTTGAGCCATCTGTCAGAACAGGTTGTCTCGGTGAGCCGGAAAGGGATTCAAACACTGTGAAAGAGTAACTAGGACGTCTGGCGACAAAGCTGTTGCTTTACGTAGCGTCTCCCCCTGTGGTTTGTCGGATAAAGTAGAAAACTAATGTTCTTATGCAGTCCGTGTAAAACTGTCAAAGGTAATCTTTCCTCTGTCACTAGTAGAATGTTCAACTAATTTTTCTGAAGGCCTAAATTTAACAGGAAAGCGAACAAGCCGCTAGCTCTTCCAGAAGTACGTCTTCCTGTACACACAGAGTTGTTAACACAGAGTTGTTATCTGTGTTCAGTTCATGAAATAAAACATAAACCTAGCCACCACCTTGTTCTCAATCACACATTTCTGATTCCTCTCCTGCTGATGTCTGTGTTTTGTTTCTCAGTGGTTGCCACTCTCCTCCTAATCTGCGCCTCCTATTTTCAACACTGTATGTAAGTGGCACAGATACTATATTACTAACTTTCAATACTGAAAATAAGTAAATAAACAGTTTATATTTTTTGTGTATTTTGATCATATAAATATATTAAAAAACAGATATATATTTTATATGTCCAAAGTAACAGGTTTGTAGCTGACTGCACTCGCAGAAATAATTTTTTTTTGTGAACTAATACAGTATATTTATTAGATATTTTTTGAAAAAAAAACAGAAATAAATTTGAAAATTATGAGTTTGAAAATATGTAAATTTAGAGAGTAGTCACTGGTTTTATATTTTATAAAGAGTTTTTACAATTTTACTTTCCTGGAATTTCTGGGTTTTAGTTGGTTCGGTCCGGAAGATCTTGTGTCTGCTCCTGCTTCGACACCAGCTCTTATCCTATTAAGTTGGAATGTTGATCTTAGGGTTTCCTAGTAGACGTTTTGTCCATCTAAGTTGCTCGTGATTCACTCCTCGTTGACAACCGTGGCGTCGCTGAAGATCTACAACGTCGTGCCTGACTGCGTGGACCAATTCAGCCGATCCCTCGACGATACAATCCAACTTACCAGAGACTATGAGAGACTTCTTATTAGAGACTGCAAGAAAGTGCCATATGAAAAACTGCGTAACTCACGGCTCACCCGTGCTTTTTAGAGATCTACGCAAATTACCTCATTTTTACATATGAGTACATTCTAGTTTGTTCGGGAAATCGATCACGAACATGAACTTCCGGTTTCTAGGCCTTTCCAAACCACGTGTTTTCAACTACATCTGCTTGCATAGTTAATTACTTTATGAGTTGAATAAGTACTATTAAAATGTATTTAATAACATGATAATAAGTTATTAATAGTAATTGCAAATTGTTTACTAACATAAATGACTTACTCGTAGTGTGTCAGTTAATTGGCTTATTGCTACTTATCTTCACACACTTCGTTACGCGCACGAGGCTTATTCATTTTCACACTGCACAGCATTGCTATAATTTTACTGTTATTATCGCCTTAATTTATAGGACAATTAACTCGTAGCCCGATTAAATTATAGCGCAAATAATTAAAATATACTGATTACATAATAGACCAATTAATTAATAGCCAAATTAAGTAATAGTGCATTTAACCAATAGCCCGACTAAATAATATCAAAATTTACTAAAAGCCCGTTCAACTAATATATAGTATATAAATACCTTAATTAAGTAATAGCCCGATTAACTAATAGTGCAATCAATTATAAGTCCGATTAACTAATAGCGCAGTCCAATAAAGCTCAATTATCTAAGAGCGCAATTAACCAATAGGCCTATTAACTAATAACGGAATTAATTAAGGGGAAACCTGCACTATTTTTCCAATGAATTTTAAATGGGCGGACAGGGGTTTAATTAGGTACCATTAATTAATGATCTATTGAAGCTATGTATTTGAAATTTATACCGTACATTAACACGTATATTTGTCACACGATGGACTTGTTTGAACAAATTTAAGAAAAAATTACAATATAAAGAAATTATTAATTATAAAGGAGTTGAACAAATATTTTTATTTAAAAATTGTTTATAAAGCTAATTTTTCAAAAGACGAGATTAATTCTAGTACACTTTGATTGTTACATTGTAACAATCACAACAAATGTGACTTAATAGCACTTGTAGTTTTTCAGAAAAGTGTACCTAATTTTTGAAATCCATGGTTACGAAAAAACGCGCGTAAAGCTATAATGGGATTGAAAAACAACGGTTAATACTTTTTATTTTATTTTTTATAGTCACATTAATGTAGTTAGTCTCATAAAAGTAGGCCTTATATTTTCTTAATCAGGATGAATCGGAGAATGTTTTTAGACAATAAAAATAAATAATTTTATAGATAAATAAATAAATTATCTCCCCTTAATAGTACGATTAACTATTAACACGACTAAGTAATAGCGCAATTACATAACGGACAGACTAATTAATAGAACAATCAAATAATAGCACAAATAACTAATAGCGCGAGTTACTAATAACGCAATTAACTAATAGCCCGATTAACTAATAATAGCGCAATTAACTAATAAACCGATTAACTAATAAGGCAGTTAACTAATGGCCCAATTAAATAATAGCGGAATTTACTACTAGCCCGATCAACTAATGGCCCACTTGGCTAGTAGGGCAGTTGACAACAGTAATTAACCAATAGCCTAATAGTCCGATTAACTAATAGTGGAATTAAACAATAGCACGATTAGAAATATCGCAATTAAATAACACCACAATTAACAAATAGCGCAATGAAATAATAGCCCGAATAATAAAAATAATAGCGCAATTGTCTAACAACCAGTTTAACTAATACCAATACTAACTAATGGCGCAATTAAATAATAGCCCGTTTAACTAACAGCGGAATCAACTAACAGCCCAATCAACCAATAGCCCGATTAAATAACAGCTCGATTAATTAATAACTCGATTAAATAATAACGTAATTAACCAATAACACGAATAACTAATAGGGCAAGAAGGTAATACCAAGGGTAAATAATATGCCATAATTAATAGCGCTAATGCCTAATAGAGGAATTAAATAATAGTCGGAATAAATAATAAAGCAAATAAGTAATAGCGCAAATAACTAAAGCACCATTAACGAATATGGTAATTAACCAATAGCACGATAAACAAATAGCACGAATAACCAATAGCTGTAATAAATAGTAGCAATCTTAACTAAAACACAATTAAATAACAGCCCGAATAATATAAGGTCATTTAAATAACAACTAGATTAACTAATACCGCATATAATTAATAGCCCGATTAATTAATACCTCAAATAACTAATATCAGGATTATTTAATAAAATGTAACTCTTGCGTTTCTTGTTCCACAATAACAGCTTTATTCATAAATGCTCAAATTTTTCTTGTTATATATTTTACATTATTGTTATTAATAAAACGTTTTACCAGAGTATATTTTAATTTGTAAATTACAGTGTGTCAATAGCATTTAGCTATTCAGATATAATTAATAAATTTGCATTTAAAATAAATTAAAATGAATAAAAATATAAAATTATTTACTCTCAATATATCTAACGTGTACACAAATATTCCAATTAAACAAACAATTGAAATTATTAAAATTAATCTCAAAAACAATAATAATAATAATAATAATTTTCAATATGTAAAACATATAACCAACATTTTAAATACTATTCTAAACCTAAATTATTTTATATATAATAATAATATTTATCAGCAACTAGATGGACTAGGAATGAGAGCTCCTTCTTCCGTAATAATATCAGAAATATTTTTACACCATTTAGATATAAAAATACATGATATTATTAAAATTCTATACCCTCTAGGTCATTACTACAGATATGTAGGTGACACACTCTACATATTTCAAAATAATGGTAATAACATTAACCAAATTTTTAAATTAGTTAGCTAATAATCTCCATAAATAAAATGTATTCTTTTAAAAATTTTATTATTAAAAGTAATATAAAGTAATAGTTTTGAAACAGGTATTTTCTATTATTTTTTTGTATTGTTATTTATGTTATGTAGCCTATGTGACAATATTCCAAAAAGTAATTAATAAGTTATTGCTACGAGTTTCTGACGTTGTTCAGTGTGAATAATCGATAAACTGTGTTACAACCTATAAACCGTACGATATAGTATATAGTATAATGTAGTAGTACAGTAGAATACTAATCAATTTTGAAAAATTTAAGTTAACCAGCACTCATTTATAATTTATTAAAAACATTTTGTCTATGCAAATAATTCGTACCGTCTTCAGGCCGAAAAACCTAAAATGTAAGAAAGCATAAATATCTAAACGCTCTTCTGATAAAGACAAACGTTTTTCTCATAATAAGGTAATCTACAAATACTTGAGACGATGGTGACGGGATATTATGTAACCCAAATGACTTACGTCGCAGAATCCATGTGATAAATTATTGTCACGAAAACTAGGTTTTCTCTTACTCGTATATATTAAGAGACGCATTTCATGCAACCGTCATTTGCCTGACTCTTTCTGACTAACACCGTTTGTATTACTTTGATTTTTGTATTTCAGGATTGTTTGTCAGTTACTGGAATTCAGCTGATTGATTTTTATCACAAATAAACCATCGCTCTTAACGTTTAAATGGGTTTACACACAGTGGGTCACATGTCGCTTAATATTACTAGGAATATCACTGACACAAATGGGCGGAGCATTTGATATTCGTAATAATTTATTTTTCAGTACTTTTACAATCAACCGTCTTTGATCCGTTAGATAAATAGATTCGTAATAATGTATTTATCAATATTCTTACAATCAACAAAATATATACACTTTTATGATACACACTTTTTATTGAATACACTACATTATAGTACAATATACATTAATTGTCATTAGACATATTCCACAATCTTTGCAACTCATCTCTACGATCAACCATTGATGGACTTCTATTAATTTTTAGCACTCTCTCAAAATTAAGCGCCGGTTTTAATAATAATCATTCTAATGTTTTCACTCTTGAAAGAGCAACATACGTTATTCCAACCTGAAATTCATTGTCTCTTAAATTAACAATTGCCTTATGGAATGTTATCCCTTGCGATCTATGTATACTAACAGCATATGCTAACATTAAGGAAATTGTTTGCGAGTACAAGAAATTTCATTTTTCTTGAAAGATGCCACTACTGGTACAATGGGTATTGAATTCTCGTACAGAACTGGTCCTGTATATTTTTCGAAAGATACGAGTATACATATTGGCATGTGATTGTTACAATTTTCGCATTAAACTGCCGGGTCATAAATAATATCAGTTACTCTCCCAACTGAACCGCTGGCTAGTGCTTTTGTGACCCAAAGATTTCTTCTAAGGATAACTCGATACATAAACGTAATTGGGCAAAAAATCCCTGAGAACCGTCAGATTTTCCTAGAGAGGCTTCTGGGCAATTACGGATTACATTGATTAGAGCCACGGGTTGTTTATTGCTTTCTAGTTTTCGTAATTAAAGCGTCCGATTTCAGCATTTTTCGACATTACACAGACAGTATCTTTGAAATAGCCCCCGATATTGTTTACATAAAATCTCTTTGATAAGAGCTGATAATCTTGTTCAGTGATTGTTCCATTTGCGACTCTATTTAAAGTCTCTCTGAAATTTTTTTGATCATCACCTTGCTGTCTCATAATCTCCGTTAAAAAGAAACATTTT
Source organism: Magicicada septendecula (assembly GCA_034769895.1). NCBI lineage: Eukaryota > Metazoa > Arthropoda > Insecta > Hemiptera > Cicadidae > Magicicada > Magicicada septendecula. Next base: position 320,521,672 of record CM068375.1, read on the forward strand.
GTACTATTTACATAGAAGATTCGATTGAATGATCTGAACATTTACCATATTGTAAAGACTCCTGTCACAAACCGGTGGAAGTTGGGAACAACCACCGACTAAATACACGCAAAGGCCACCAAAAGAAACAGCTGAAGGACGCTACTTTGCTTGTTCGAGTCGCATATCCACTTTAAAAAACAAATTCCAACCCAACATACTGGCTTCATCAATAATAACGAACCTCGCATCTTTTAATTCTTCTTCAAAAGCAATTTTTGATTCACTTTCTAAATCTTTGAAAGTTCCTCCCCTTCTATTTGAAGCATTTATTCTTAGAGCAGAATGAATAGTTTGACGAGCAATATTGTTAGCTGTCACACCAGTAGGAGCCTTTAAAAGAGTTGCATCGCAGCCAAAATATGAAATAATTCTCCTAACCATTTTATTAGTTACACAGCTTTTACCAGTTCCAGCTTTTCCCTGAATAACTGCAAGTCTTTGACTGCAATCATCATAGTCACATAGCTGATATTCTAAGAAAGATAATATCTTATTTTGCTGGTCATTGAAAATAACATACTGATTCCCAAATGTTTCTCGATTCCTTTCGATGAAAGAAGTTTTTTTCTTTATATCTGGATGTTTGTGATAGGCTGCTTCCCAATTATGAAGTAAATCGATATCACGATTACCTAGACCAACAGGAGTTGGTAGTGCATTAGGCAGTACTGCTCCTATGCCATCCAGTCTCTATCGTCAAAAATATCAAACTCGTTATTATTATCCTGATAAATTTCAATTTCTTCTGTAATTAAAGACATGTGTAATTGCTCGTGAAGCTGTCCAAAATTTTGTTTAGTATAAGCCATGAACCATGTTTCAATGTACTTCTCAAGTCTTCTTCATTACGCCAATGCTTATGTAAAATCAACTTTTGTTTACAATATAATTCATTATTGACTGCATTGTTATTGTTGCTTACAGGGAAAACTTGTACAATTCTTCCTTTCCTGTTTGTGCTCATAGAATTATTTCTTCACTTAGAAATTTTTAGCAAAATCGGATAATATTATTTCTTCCATGTCTAGTGGTCTACTACTATAAAACTGAATGAATGTATTACTGCCATTTTCACTATTGGTTCCATCAATTGCAACATTCTATTGTTATGAGAAGTACTCTAAAAGTTCTGGTACATTGATACAATGTAATTCCATGGAGTAAATGACATATTTCGGAAGCCCCGATGTCTCTTTCTCTGATCACTCTTATCATCAAACTTGTATATGCTCGACGAGATTCTTCATCCGGTGCTCTCGAGTCAACGATTTCTTGAAACATTTCCGTCAAATTTTCCGTCAAAGGCAGGTTCTGACTTTGAAGAATGTTTGGATACATATTCAACCACCTGGTATAAGGAGGTGATTATACTAAAATCAGTATTTGCTCTCCATGTTTGTGCGATGACAGGATTATACTGATTCAGGAGTTCAGCATTACAACCACACCCATGAGTCGTACCAGATCAGGCCATTAAAGATCAGCTGCACTTAAAATAAAAAAACCTGTAGAAAGATTATCACACTGCTCAATCATTGATTAAAGTTCACCCCTTCGTTGAAACCAGTAAGATTTTGATCCTTTTATTTTTCCACACCAATAATATAAACTTCTTATTATTTGAGGATTACTCGACAGCGTGTTTCTCAATTGCTGTATTGTTCCATTGGAATGAGATTTTCTAGCAAATATTGTCCCTCGTTGAATAGCTTGATGACGCTGAACATTGTTCAATGCAAAAAATATGAACCTAGGATCTTGTGCAAAAGTCGGTCTTTATATTGCATAAAAAATTGAAAATATTCAAGTGCTGTAAGTTTCATACTACTTGCTCGAGTATTATCGTTTTGTTTAGCAGATCCGTAAGGTAGTAAAGCGGAAAATGCCATGCTTACATATCCTTCCCACGAGAATTCATTTATGATATCAGCTAAACTTGGTATCAATGCAGATTGGAGTCGATAAACTTCTGTGATTCTAATATTATCCGGGATCATACTTTCATAAATTTCTTCAAAAAATTTGTTTTCACCTCTATTCACCTCAGGTAAATCAACAGTGGGTATCAGTCCATAAATACTATCATTTAATGGAAGTTGAGATATTGGTTTCATATCAATCATGATATCACTATACAATGGATTATTCATTTTCAAAAAATTGTGTTTCTAAATTTTGTCACGTCTCACATGAAAATCCCGATGTCCATTAACACTTTCCTTTCTTACAACTATATTGCTCATGCTCAGAGAAGCGGGTGTAGGGGGCAAGGAACTAACAATGTCCGTTATATTTTGACCAATATTATAATATTTCCCTTATAAGCATATTTACCGGGAAAGCTTCTCGATTTCACCGCACGCTTGGGTTACACACGCATCACTGTTTGTACTCTTGCTATCAAGAGTTGTTCTACATAAGTGAGATCCATCAGTTCTATAGGTACATCTTTAGAATGTACTGTAGGATTAACTTCAGTAATCTTATTTGGGTTTCGCTTACACTGCGAACACATACCAAAACATTTTTGCTGCATGAACACTCCAGGACAATTTACACATTCATAGAATTCTAGAGATCGTTAATTGTCTTCAAATTCATTCTGAAGATTCCTATACCCTGTGTTGTTTTGATCATATAACACATGGTTTCATGTTATGTTCTGCAGGGCCTTCAACAGTTGCTGCAGGAACATTTTGTCGCTGTCTCATCCGTCTTTGATTTGTAGTTAAACGACCAATATTTGGACCTCTTCTCTGTCAAGGCATACTATAAATAATACGTATACATTGTAACCACAAGCGTTTCTTGTTTATTTAATTTTTGTTTATTTAAAGCCCCTCGTTGTTGGTGCCAATTATGAAACCCACGCGTTTCTATGTTGTGTGTGTTTTTTATATGATATAATTATTTTGATCTATGCCCTTAATTGTTAAATAAGTAAGTGCGTAATTGTTCACCTCACGTTGCCAGGCAATTCTGAAACACTCGCGATTATTCGGTTCAATATTACTGAATTTATATAATAACATTTGAGATTACCTGGTTAAAATCATTGATGTCTTGGGCGCCAATTTGTAATAATGATTACAAATAAATTTTGTGGTGTAATTGTCTTTACTTACTGGTAATGGTTTGGTTAATTAATGGTTTAATTATTAAATGATTTTCTTGTTACTTCTTCTCCGGTTGGGTAATATGATTCACGAAGGTTTATTATAAATTAAATAGGTGGGTCAGTTTATTGAAATAATTAGAATTATGCCCTGTGCTCACTGGAATGTATCTTGGATGTTCTAAATTTCTTTTATTTTATTTTTTTTTATTACTTGAGATATTAAAAGTTTGTATTAATGATTAGTTGTGAGTTCCATCTGATCTATTCTATTTATCTGATCTGCGTTCACTAACCTAGTTAACACGTTTAAATAGCACGGTTTGTGCCAACATAAGTGTTTGCCAACTTAGTCTTCTGGAGTTGAAGTAAACACTAATGTTCAAAGTTGATTATAAAATGTTAATCATTATAAAATAATACGTCATACATCATTAATTCTTTTCACCTTTTCCTTTATTTTCTTTTTTTTTTATTTTATACTTTTACCACTAACATGAAGAACATTTCTCATAATATGAATTAACCAGGCTTGTTGTATTGATAGCTCGACAGTTGGAACATGAGTTCAAAAACTCTCAGAGATGTAGGCTATGATTACGTTTTGGCATTATAACACTTATGAGTTTTTTGACCACAAAAATTAACAAAAAATGCCTTTTTGAAAAACAGAATATTACAATATGAAATTAAATATGATATTATAAAACACTAAAGTAAAATCTAACGTGACGAACAGTTCGTATTTTCGTACAGTGTCCGGTGTCGGTGTTAACCTAGTTTGGGTAAGTTATTTAGTTAAACATTGAATACAAAAACAAAACACAATAGTTAAGCATGAAATAATATTAATAGTGTTAGTGTTTAACTACAGTGATAATATAAACATAAGTTCACAAGTGTCTATTATAAGTTACTATGGGATCGTGATCATTAATTATTAAGTTCGTCTCAAAATAAACAATATTTTAATTTTCTTTATTTTTTTTATAATTCACTGTTATTAATTATTCACTGTAATGTACTTTAATTATCAAAACCACTTCACTACGCTTGACGTTCACTGTTGGGTTACATTCCCATTTGGAGGTTAGACTGGGGTTTGTTTACACTGCACATAACCTCAATCAGGATCAAGACTTTGGTGACAAGACTATTTACATTTTTCGTAACACAGAGTCGTTCTTTACTGTATGATGACCGGCGAAACATTGTGTGTTGGCGTTGCATTATGGGTTAATTCACCCAACCGGTGACCGGTGAAGGTTTCTGATTGTTTGAATTATTAAACATTTTCGTTTTTAGAAGAAAATTCCGTTTTCTGGTTGATGCTCCCCAACAAACGCCAAGTTAAGCGTCCGTTTTTTGATCAAATATATTAAAACATTTTTAAATTGACATATCTTCCTTATGCTACTAACAATTAAAAATATATTACTACCATTAATCAGCATTTTTATGCTGATTATTTTGAGAACTTTTAAGGTATGGTTCTGTTCAGTAATAATAAAATAACAATTTTCACAGATTGATCTAATCTAGTATTCTTTATAAAATATTAATTTTACTGTTCCATCTTTTAATTCTTAGTTGTATAGTTGGTTTTGCTTTAACATCATATGGTATAACAATAGTGATAATAATTAAAAACATCAATTTATTATAAAAGCTTAGTATTGCCATCTAGGCCTAATCATGTCCATGCTCATTGGGAATTTCTTTCTTTCTCAAACTAAAATTACCTAATTCTACTACAAGGTAACAACTCTCAATTATCACTTATGATCTACTTGAACTTTTACAATATATTTTATACTTCACTACAAACATTTTATCTTGTACTGTCCATGATAAACTTCCACATTAGCTGTATGAAGTGTTTGTCAAAGCTGACAACTTATTATTTACATTATGCTTGGTCAATTCTTGACATTTCTCATTATTACCTTCTTACTCTACTAACATAAATTCTTTTATAATCTGTTGCAACAGTACAAATATATAAGGTACTGTGCATTGCACAAAATAATTTAAATAAGTAATTAGAATAAATAAATAATGCATTTTGTTAATAATAATAGTTCAGCTTGCAATCTGAATTGTAAAAGGAACGCCTAAATTTCATGTTGGTACAGGTGAATAATGCCAGTTGCCCTCTGTATGTGTGAACACACGTAACAAGTGTGTGTGTGTGTGTGTGTGTGTGTGTGTGTGTGTGTGCTACCTATCCGTTCATGAAAGCGCCACACTTTCAGGAACGATATAAATTATTTGCATCTATTTAATTTATAATTCTTGTGTGCATGGTAGCGAAAAACTGAATACACCAAAATGTGTATTTAAAGAACACGAATAAGTGTATAAAAGTAGTGCAAAACGAATAAAAGTGTAAATCATAGGAAGTTAAAAATCAATAGTAATTATGTTAATTAAGATAAAGAAAAACGGTTTGTGCATGATGAACACCTATAAATTACCGACCGAGTGAATATCGGGTAATGTGCAAAAGACTTCGCAATTCGCGAAGACGAGCAAATTAAGTGTGACAAGAAAGCGTGGGTTAGGAGTGACACTCTCGACAATACCAAACCTGCAGAATATTGTCGAGACCTGATTTTGGCGCCCTGGATATAAATATAGGGGACCCGCTAACATCATTCTCTTTCTCGTTCAATCATCGTGGCAGCTGGAAGCTATGCCCCGCAACTAGAGCAATTTTCTCAATCAACCATAGTCGCAGCCGGAAACTCTACTCTAAAACTAGCACTTCTGTAGCTGATCGACTACTATGGCAGCCAGAGGATCTACTTAGAAACAACAACGACAGTAGATCAACCACAAGCAGCAGCCAGGGACTTCAAAACTACACATCCGTTCGAGTGAGCAGTTGGAACCGGAGCCCATAACAAGGAACGAGGGTGCAGCAGAGTACAAGAATTCAGTAATGCAGAGTACGAGAATCCAGCGGACGAAGGACTACAGGACTCCAGGTCTACCAGACTTCAGGAATCCAGGACGATAAAGGAGCATCCCTTATCAAGGACCGAAGAGGACACGCTACAGGTGTACCGCAAATAATAAGGTGACAAATACACATGCATTTTAAAAACCGAGACGTAATCAAAAGCCTTTAAATAACTAAGAAAAAAATAGTCAATTTAATTAAAATATGAATCAAGAAATTGTATAGCTGTAAATTTGTTTTGGTACAATAAGTAAGGTAATATATAAGACTTTTAACGGTAATTGTTAGCAGTAACTGTAATTTGAAATCTATAATTCTTAGTAGTTAAATTGACAACGTAATTAGAGAAATTTATAGAAAGCAATGCATATGCAGAAATAAAGAAAAAAAAGAGCTTAGATAATAAGAAGATTAGATAATCAATATAATATTAATGAGCTAGCTGAGAGCAATATAAAAGAATTTATAACAATGTATTACAATATAAGATTATATAATATGTTTGTGTAATATAAGATTACGAATTACACGTAATAAGTACGTGAAAATAATAATCATTTTGAATCGCAAAATAAATAAGAAATGTGTTTGTAATATAAGATTACGAATTACACGTAGGCCTAATAATTATGTGAAAATAGTAATGATTTTTAATCCCCAAACAAATAAGAAACGCTATTAATAAATAAATTTAAGTGAGTTTAAACTATTTTACAGTGTTATGATTATTACGATTACACCCTTCATTCACACACACACACGGGCGCGCGCGCGAGAGAGAATTTAATGTGTCGTCGTGTTACATAAATATTTGTCGCACATCAATAAATTAAACACATTAAAATCGTCGTAGTGTTGCTGTAGTGTTGTACTATATCATTTAACAGGTTTTATTTACATAAATTGTTATCATTTTTCCTACCCAGTACATGTAGGCTTTTGCCTCGTCAGTTTCTTACTATTTACATTCTTACTTAGTTCCTAAACATCAATAGTTAATTATAATTGTCTTACTTATTATTCTGTTCGTTGTTCATACTTTTTATCGTGAAACAATTTATCTTACTTTCTTCATTATTTCATTGTCTTGCTTTAACATAGACATATGGTGAATAACCTAATTTTCATTATAACACTTTTATATACAATTAAATCTGTTATTATTCACTTATTTTATACTAATCATTCTCTGAATGGTTTCAGTGACTTGATTCATACTCAGGTATGATTATTCTCTGAATCTTTATTTCTTTTACTTCAAATTTTATCTAGTTTATAAATTTTCCTGATTGGTAAACCATTTAAGTTCTGCTGTATAGGTTTTCACCCATTTTTACGTCCATGTTCCTTATGATTCCGCAAATTCAAACAGAATCAAATAAGTTTGTGCATACAGGCCTGTTTTGTTGAGTACTAAAGACCTATTGTTTTTGGTGAAGATTGGCTAAGGGAAAGGGGTAGTTTACCAGCCATGTTTTTTGTTTTATCAAGGGTATTTGATATGGCAAACAATAACAGCCCCAAATTCAAACAGAATCATATAATATTTTGCATACAGCCCTGACATGTAGAGTTCTCAAGACCTGTTGGTTTTGGTGAAGATCGGTTAAGGGAATAGGGTTGTTTACCAGCAACATTTTATGTTTTAGCAAGGGTAAATTTTTTTGACGAACGATAACTGCCGTACATTAAAACAGAATCAACTACTCTTCTGCATATCTTTTTGAATTATATAGAACTCAAGGTTTGTTAATTTTGTTGAAGATCGGTTAAGGGAAAGGGGTAGTTTACCTGGAACGTTTTATGTTTTACCAAGGGGATTTTTTCTATGGCGAACGATAACTGCCGCAAATTCAAACAGAATCAAATAAGTTTTTTCATACAGCCCTGTTTTGTTGAGTTCTCAAGACCTATTGTTTTTGGTGAAGATCGGTTGATGGAATAGGGTATTTTACCAGCAACGTTTTATGTTTTATCAAGGGTGTTTTCTATGGCAAACGATAACAGCCCCAAGTTCAAACAGAATATTTGCATACAGGCCTGAATTGCAGAGTACTCAAGACCTGTCGTTTTTGGTGAAGATCGGTTAAGGCAAAGGGTAGTTTACCTGCAACGGTTTTTTATCAAGGGTAATTTTTTTCTATGGTAAACGATAACCGCCGCAATTTCAAACAGAATCAAATGATGTTTTGCATACAGCCCTGTATTGTAGAGTTCTCAATACCTATTGGTGTTGGTGAAGATGGGTTAAGGGAAAGGGGTAGTTTACCAGCAACATTTTATGTTTTAACAAGGGTAATTTTTATATGACGAACGATAACTGCCGTAAATTCAAACTGAATGAACTACGATTTTGCATACCTTTTTGAACTAAAGAGAACTCAAGGTCTGTTGATTTTGTTGAAGATCGGTTAAGGGAAGGGGTAGTTTGTCAGCAACGTTTTATGTTTTGAAAAGTTTAATTTTGTATGACGAACGATAACTGCCGAAAACTCAAAGAGAATCAAATAATTTTTTGCACCCTTTGCTGAGTTGCAGAGAGCTCAAAGTCTATTGATTTTAGTGAAGATCGGTTAAGGGAAAGGGGTAGTTTACCAGCAACATTTTATGTTGTAACAAGAGAAATGTTTCCATGACGAACGATAACTGCCGCACATTCAAACTGAATCAAACATTTCTTTGCATGCTTCCCTGAATTGTAGAGGACGGAAGGTCTATTGATTTTGGAGAAGACCGGTTAAGAGAAACGTGTAGTTTACCTGAAACATTTTATGATTTAACAGGAGTAAAGTACTTAATTTTTATAAATAAAGTATCCTGATAAGAAGCTCATAGTAATCCACCGTAGAAACGTAGATGAAATATCTATAAATGAAGAGGTTAGGTGAACGGGGTGGGGGTAATTTTCTATTATTAAAAATTATAGTTGAAGTTGGAGGGGCGAATTTTTTATATGTGTACTACTTTATCGGCAACAAAGAAGTAGTTTGTTGTTAAAATTCCTTCCCGGGCTGTTTGGGCGTAGTCCATGTTTTCTGCAAAACCAGACGTTTCGGCAGTACCATCGACTGCCATCATCGGTGAAAATCGAGTGCGAAAACGTGAGGTGGTATACGTTAGTGACCACAGTACTGTGGTTAATGGTGAAGCTATAAGTAGAAAGACGTAGTTTCTATGGAAATATTACATTTCGAATATGATTTAAATATAAATCTTAGAAAATGGAAGTCATGTATGGTTCTCCATACCGATATTTTATAACATTACATATGCAGTCTACTAGAGTTATTTATTATTAAGTTCCAGATAATCATATTTGGTATTGTGGTCTTATTATTTTATTTCATGTTCATCTCAACTTTACTATTTAACACATATTTTTACATTATACAGGGGCCTTACTTAATTATTATTCTGTTCTTCATTATTAGGAAAATATAATTATTTATGTTAGGTTAGGGTATATTTTTTATGTAGAGGGAAACATCACTTTTCAATATAAATTGATGAATAAGACTGAATAGAATATTCGTGGCAATATGTAATGGAAAGTTGCAGTTGCATCAGCGACTACCTAGATTCTCATCTAGAAATTGACACTTGTTCAACACTAGTCCAATCCGTACATCTGACTACGCTATAGAATAATGGTTTACTACTGTTTGAATTAAAAACATGTGAGACATGAATACAAATTGTATACAGCAAAATCTTATCTTATCAAGGGACAACCAGCGCGGGCGGCGGGAGCCGCACACGCACACGCACACGCACCGGCATTTGTGTACAGCAAAATCTTATCTTATCGGGCGACAGCCAGCTGGGCCACGATATCTCTATCTCTCTTCCTCTCACACGTTGAAGCTAAGATTTTTAAAACATCGTAATATCCCTTGAACCAAATAATTAAAGAAATACAGATTACATGTGTGCATTCTACAATACAGTCCGGATACGTATCCAAAATTTTATAACATTCGGTTGAGTTGTTTCAGAGGAGTTTGCGGCCTAATTTGTGCACCGAGTCGTGGATAGAGGGCTATGCCTGATTTCGCTACGCTCATCAGGCTCCGCCCAATAAGTTACCGTTATGGTTATGGTAACTTATGGTTTAGCAGTGGCCGTTCTTTAATAAACGATAAAAGGTTTATAAAGTTCTGTTACTAAGAAGACAATTTTGAAAAATTTATCACAGAAAGTAGGCTTTCACGGAAAACGTGCAGTAGGTGGTATCTGACTGGAAAACAACTGACGGGCTGTTAGGCCGTTGTCTAACATTATTAAAATTATGGTTGTTTTCGAAGTCTTATTATGGATCTTAATAACAACACTGAGTATGAACTATATAAACAACTTGAGAAGTTTATAATAAAAACAAAACCAGACGTTTCGGTTGTGCCGACAACGGTCTTCTTCATGGCTGCGGTAAAGAGGTAATAGTTCCCACGAGAGACTGAGATTGTGAACTGAGAACTAAGGTTCACTGAAGAAGGCCGTCGGCGCTTTCCCATAACAATGATAATTTTAATTATGTTGGACCACGGCTCAACAGCCAGACATTTGTTTTCCAGTTAAAATATTTATGTCGCCACGTTTCAAAAACGTTTATTGTCAACATCGGTACCTTTATACGGCCATACAGAATATGTTGAGCATTTTTGTGTGTGAATATATATGTGTAAACGTTATATTAAAATATAATAACAACATTATGTTATTATTCATTATTAATAGGATATAATTAAAATATTCTATATTATATTAATAATCATTACATGTAATAATTATTTATGATTTGCACCTGCACAGTTCCTGATGACTGCAAATAATTTTTATCGAAACGTCCATACTAATGTTTAAAAACTGTGTGCAGTCAACGACTAAGCCTCATAAAATATTTCAACACTGGAAGTTTTCAAGAAACGCATTTTTGTCAAGCGTCTTCTAAAGTTCTGTATTCTACTGTCTCATTATATTATTATACAGTATCCAAATTTTTATTTTATCGTGTATATTTTTACTACTTTAGTTCTCACCGTTTGGGAAAACACTGTTTTCTGTACTACCAGAAAAACGTATTATTAATATTTGAAAAAGAATGTTAAACACTACGGGATTAATTTATGAAAAATGTTTTGGATTCACGTTAATTCGATGGGCGTCTTCAGGCTGACCTGGTCAAAAACATAAAGAGTAAAGATAACACAATCAATTCTGCATCATGCAAGCGACGTGGAGGAACCAAAACTCACAAGAAGCATAATGCTCACAGTTGTCCTGACTTTGTTCGCCAGACTCTTTGTAGTTTGAGGGATATCGTAGTTTCTGTAATTATTTTCATTTTAATATTAGTTTAGACTGAAGACGGCCTTACATTTTGTGTTGGCTAAAGGTTGCTTTTGAAGTTAATTTGGTGATGGTTAACGTCAGTTTCTAAAATCTTAGTATGAATAATTCATCACAAATATTAAGAAAAGGCATAAGCAGCCATGTTCGAGAGAAACTGCTTAGCTAGCTAAATAAAAGATTTAATAAGATTTAATAAAGAAATATATATATATATATAATACATTAATAAAGTTTAAATTACGTGACCTAGTTACGCACTCAATATAAACTCTTAAGGAAACTTTGTTGTTGTTGGTATTGTCTAGTACGTAAATTTTTGAAAGTGAACAACTGGTTTTTCAGAACGTATCTGTTTAAGAAAGCGCAATTTGTTTTCAAAAACACAGGAAGTAACGCCCGTGTACGAAAACTTATGGAAATTCGGTTACTTATGTCAGAAATTCATAAGCTCTTACCTTTCTGAATTATATGAGTAGACTAAATAACTATCCGAATCGTTTCACTGAAGATGTAAAATACGCGAGAACACAAACAGGGACAGTCCATATAACGGCACACAGACACCACAACGCACACAAATGACCCTGCAGCGCTGGGTGCTTTATATGTACAGCGCACAATTGGATAACAAGTGTTATTGACGAGGTTAGTTAAATTCGTGAGTGTTCGCCATTAGCTTAGTCAGCATAAGTGTTGTGTACTGGGATACGTGTAAACTTTAACAACAAAGGATGGATGGAACTTGGTTATTACTGTATCACCTAACTGCGTATTGTTCAACCAGGTACGGTTTGGTTATCTACAAGAACCTAACTACAAGATGACCGCAGAACTAACAATACATATTAGGGGGAATTACACAAAAAAAAACTATGCAAACATAACTATCGATCGAAAAATTTACCAGGTCAATAACTTTACCGATAATGTGGTACGCTTACTAAGACTTTGTTTCTCTCTCCCTCTCTATCTCTCACACTCTCTCTCTCTTTAACCAAGCCCGTACGCACAACACACACACATACATAGTCACTGACTCATGATAATATTTTTGCGTTCCAGTGTAGACATATACGTTCCATAAAATTGTTACTGCTGGTGTTATTTCTTAAATGTGACATCAAGCATAGTTTATTAATTCATACAATGTTTATGCTTCGCAGATCAGGATTAGACTTCAGAAAATCCTTATGAATTGAAACCACAAAATACTGTATTAAATTATCCTGATAAGTCGGAATTTGATAACGAATCAGCAGACCGGCCGAACATTAAGTAGCCAAGGAGTATTTAGATGAAAAGCATTTAGAAAAGGACAGCAAGGGCAGAGAACTCTAGAAATTCGGCCGGAGGATAACGATCCTGATGGTGTTCTTTTTTATACAGCGTACTCAAGAGCCAAATGGCACTGCCTTCATCTGAACTGCATTTACTGGTGTTTTTATTGTCGTAAGTATTTCAACACACTATTAATACACATCAGAAGGCTTTGTTGACAATCATGGAGAATTTCAAATTTTGCTCTCTACAGACGTCTTACGCCAACAATTAAACTTCTAAAACCCTACCTTTTCCATTATGGACAAATAATTAAAATTTATTTGACAAATATATTTATTTGTTAACAAAACAAAACTTTGATTCCAACAAAGTTTTTACTTTTTTTACCAAGCAATTTTTGGCAAACATATGAGATATTAAATCCAGGTTTCACTATTTGCATCGCCGTTGCGGTTATACAGTCGTATTTGAGACAGAGATATTGAGCGTAATATTTGTCCGATATATTTGTACTTTGTGTGTATGTCTCTTTGGCTTTTGTAGTTGGATCTAGATTTTGTAGGTTTCTTACGTGTATATCGGGATTTTGTGTTTCTTTATTTCCCCGGGTCGGTTGATACCCGAAATCTTTCTCTCCGATGCACTTCTGAGCTACGCATTGTAAAAGAAAGATGTGAAACTTTTGAGAAGGTACAGACGTAATTCCAAATTTGTCGTTACTTTTTGCACAACCGATATTGGCTTTGTACTGGACAAGCCCATTTGGTGTTTCCGCCATTATGAAGATATAAACAACGACCTCTCGATTTATGATGTCCCAAGATGAAGCTGACTGAGAATAACGTAATCATATCTTGAAACACACGAACGATTATATAAATATAAAAAATTGTGTTCGCTCGTGTGTATGTTTAAACCAAATATAAAGACGGTGCTAGAGGAAGTAGCCTATGTATATATATTATAACGACTCATAATAGCGTCCTATCTGAGCGTTATATGAAAGTGTTAGACTGCTCGAGTACAGCAGCGTAAGCAAGAGAGAGAGCGTACACTCGCAGCCATCTCACTCTAATCTCGTCACAGCGACGTCCGCTATTGGTATGAACATGAAATTTTACTCAATTCGAATTATCAGTTCAACCTGCAGTAACTTTCAAACTGATAAATATAGGGCAATTCTGAAAACAGCATTGTATTCAGCAAGTAAAGCTTTATAAGTAGCCGCAATCTCAGTTAATATAATTAACAATTGAAGACGTTATACGGAAGACGAACGCCAAAAGGAATAACGAGAGAATTATGCTACATAGGAATTAGGTGCTTTCACAAACACACAGATAAAGACCTAAGCAACAATATTCTGTGATGAGATCTTTGAAAACACATTTGCAAATACCTGAAATCAATCAATTTGCAAATACAGGGAGTACGATTTTGACTAGAAATTCTATGCCGTTTCAAACCTGTCATGGAGTGTTTGCTCGATCTGTTAGAGATTGTCGAGACTGGAAAAACGTATGATTTATTTGAACAACCAATCAGAAGCCCGTATTTAAACAAACGCCAACTCAAACCGAGGGGTAGCGTTACTCTTCGATAGAATCTTCAATGCGCTAGTCGTGTATAAATTACGTGTAGAAATTTTATATTCACGCAAAGTTGTATTTAAGTGAGTAATTCGAGAAGTAGTCCGCAGTGAAGATAAACTAGTACCGTCCAACAACTCTCGCTGTGTAAAACAACATTAATTAATTAAATTAATTAATTAATATTCAGCCGTGAAGTGACCTGAGCAACAGAGAGCGACAGCATCTGTAATTGCCAGAGCATCTTTCTACCGGATTGATCAACATCTTTTCTTCTGGGCTAAACCATCGAAAGGAGGACCCCTACAGATTCCTATCTTCGGTCGACGCATCAACCAGTAAAAAGTAGATTCATTGATCAATCAAATATGCACTAAACAAATAATAAAAAGCAATAAACCATTTTTAAAAGACACTAAGAAGCACACACTTTGTATTTAATGTGTAAGATTAGACTTAACATAGAATAGGAGTGTAGAATGGAAAGTGAGGTGTAGTATTGTACGTACAAATTATTGTAGACCTGTTCTTTATCACTGGTTTGGAAGATATCAATCTCTTAATTCAACCAGATAAGAGCAATAGGTCGTTTGAACATCTTAATCTTTACTTTTCACACACACTCGTTAATTATAAGTGTTAGGGTAGAAATAAGTCATACAATTAACATTTTCAAGAGTTTAAAAATAATTAAAACATTAATTAAACATACTCAAGCAAATATATAAAGTGTTATTTGTAATGATTCCCCTTGAATCCACAATCACTGAACGAATCCTGAGAAATTTGTGTCTCTCTGCTCTGAGCTAAGCTTAAACCGTGCCATTAGTATCTGGGATTTGTTCTGGCGCCCAGGTAAAGTAATCTCACGGGTATGTAACGTTTTATCTATCATCCAAATATTAGATAAGAGTGTTAGATAAAAGGTAGCGTTGTAATATATATTATAACGATTCATATCAGATCGACCTATCATACATGTCAGATATACCTATATATGTCGACCTATCAGATCGTTATATGAAAGTGTCAAACTGTGCTCGTCTAGCGGCGTAAGCAAGAGAGAGGGAATAATCACAGCCATCTCTGTCTAACCTCGCCACTGCTACTACTGACGCGTGCACAGACACGAAATTTTATTCAATTAATTTTATTTATTGAAACTGCAATATCTTTAAAACTAATAAACATACGGAAATTCTGAAACCTCAATAGTGTTCAGCAATTAAAGCTCTATAAGTAGCCAAAATATCAACTAATACAATTAACATTTAAAGAAGTTATACAGAAGAAGAACGCCAAGAGATATAACTAGAGAATTAGGCTAGGTACGAATTAGGTGTTTTCACACTCATACAGAGAAATACCAAAGCAATAATATTCTGTGGTCAGATCTTTGAAAACACGTTTGCAAATACCTGTAATCAAACGATTTGCAAACAGTGGAAGTATGAAATTAGCCAGAAATTCTCTACCACCTAAAACTTGTTAAGGAGAGCTTGACCGACCTGTTCGATATTGTTTCAATTGTAAAACATATGATTTATTTGGAACAACCAATCTCAACCATGTATTAAGAGTAGACGCTAACTCAGAATGAGGCAATTGATCACTCTTTGTTCGGGAATTAAATATGCAAGACGTGTGTTAAATACCATCTCAATTGCACAAACAACGCAAAGTATTTATTTAAATAAACAGTTCGCGAAGTGGTACGCAGTAGTAGAGGAACTAGTAAAGTTCAATAAATAAACTCGCTGCGTAATAACTAATTAATTAATTAAATATTTAATAAATAAATAATTAATTATCAGTGAAGTGACCTGTGCACCAGAGTAGCTACAGCATCTGTAATTGTCCAGTATCATCAGTCAACGTTATTGGTCAACATCATTTCTTCTGAGCCGAACCATCAAAAGGAATATCTCTACTGATTACTATCTACGGTCGACGCATCAATCAGATAAGAAATATATTCATTGATCAATGAACAAAAAATAACAAAATAAATAATTAAATCAATAAACATTTTTAAAAGACAATATATAAATTCAAATTTTGTATTTAGTTATTAAGGTTAGATATAAAGTAATATAGGAGTGTTGAATGGAGAGTGAGGCGTAGCATTCAACGTGCAAATTATTGCAGACCCGTTCTTTAGCACTGATTTGGGTGATATAAAAATCCCTAAATCAACCAGATAAGAGCAATTGGTCGTTTGGACGTTTTAATCTTCACTTTTCAAGCACACTCATTAACCAATAAGATTCAGGTTAGCAATAAGTCATTAAATTAACTTTTGAAGAAGTTAATTTAATAACAGAGTCACTAATTAAACAAATTTCAACATTATTTAAGAGTTATTTCTGACGATTCCCCTTAAATATTCCACTCACTGAACGAATCCTGAGATAGTGTGTCTCTGTGCTCTGAGCTAAGTATTAAAATTATACATTATTTAATCCCATTAAAGTCCTTCCAATTCATCATTGTAATTATAAAAACAATTTAATATTTTGTTAATTATAAGATATTTTTTAGAAATATTGTAACACGACACATAACGGTATAATCTCAGAAGTATTAGTGTGCCAAAGGAAGAATCACGGGATAAAGAGGAACAACAATCTAGGGAAGGTGCCATTGATTATTCACAATTAATGAAAATTATGAATCAAATATTACGGAAAGCTACGAACAATCAAACAGAGGAATTGGCCTACAGAATTGATAGTCAGAAAGAGGAACTGAAAGAAGAACTGATGATGGTTACAGAGAACACATTAATTGAAAAGTTAGATAAAATTCACAAAGGAACTGACCCATAATCTAAAGGAACAAACAGAAAAATTGATACATAAGATAAACAAACAAACGGAGAAACCGAGAAATATAAAGGAAAAAATCAGATTTAGAAAGATAGTCAGAATGTAAGAAAAAAGAAAGAAGAAATGACTTACAATAACAAGATAGAAAAAGAAGAATTAACGTATAACATTCATCAAACAGATAATGAATTGGATAGGCTAAGGCAATATAATAAAAAATGTGATGAGATGAAAAAGATGTAGAGAAAAAACAACACTTTGTGACAGAAACACAAAAAGAAAAAATGGCTTATAGTATAGAGATACAACAAGAAGAATTAACTGATACAATTAAGCAAACAGATAATGAATTACATAGTCAAAGACAAAATAACAAAAAATATGATGATATGAAAACAAACGTAGATGAACCGAAACATGACTAACAGAATTGATAGTATTGTTACGACGGTCTCACTGATCGCCGTATGGTACAGTCTGTAGTAACAAAATACAGACACCATTGAAATCTCCAGCTTAAACTAATCACAAATGAAAGGTAATCAACAAATTATTCAACAAGTTACACTTGTACAATAATTCAAGTGAAATTTGTCCGCACACAGTAATAGTGTCAAGTAATAGAGTTACACGTTAACTATAACACAGTAAACACTTTTCACTAAGCCTCAACAGTGACTCCATCCGTACTAAGGAAATCGCTCAACGTAACTGACTGACAAAGCCAGCCTGCTGTGACTTATATAAATAGCGCAGGTGTTCGGGAATAACTTTCCATCCTTACTGCAGCATGTGTATTTCAAGTGGCCTTGAACATTCTGGAAGGTACATTTTGTTACGTAAGTGCACGGTTTTGATGCAGACGAGGCACGCTGTGCTAGTCGAGAAGCTGGTACTCGACTTTCCTAGAGTGTTCCGTAATTGGGTAATAATATAAAAGGGGAATTGGCTAATATCATTAATCAAACAGATAATGAGTTAAATAAACAAAGACAAAATAATAAAAAACTGTGATGATGTTAAGACAAATGTAGAAAAATTGAAACATAACTTAAATAATAGAATTCATAATATTGTTACGACGGTTTCACTGATCGTCGTATGGTACAGTGGAAAAAATACAAGAAAATAATGAAGTCACTAATCACCAGCTTTAATTAATCACAAATACAGTTTATAATCAACTTGCACAATAAACAGAGCAAAATTTGTCCACACGCAATAATAGTGTCAACTAATAGAGTCCCGCATAATTATAAAACAATCAGAATGATCACAGTTGCACACCACTATGTAAAAATTATCCCAATTAGCGCTTTCAAGCTTCACAGCCCATCGTCAGATTGGAATAGACACAAAATAAGTGGAAACAACCCCTTCACCCCTCTCCACCACCATGCTCACACACAACAAGCTATAATATAAATGACCCTTCCCCACCCCCTAAACCCTGTCCCACCATCTGTAGAGTTACATATTTTTTCTAGCAAATTCCTTGTGTTTCAGTGTTGTGTGTGTGTGTGTGTGTGTGTGCATCCTTTTAAACTACCCACTTCCTCTCCACACACGTGGGTCAGTCAACACCCTTATTTTAAAACATCCAAATAGTACTATGCAAAATAATTCTTAATATTATCTATCTGTCCTCTATCATTTACTTCTTAATCATGTTATAAAATATTTCTTCATTATCAAATTTAATTTTAATATTAATTAAATTGTCTAACCCTTTTTCTCTCTCTTTCAATATTTCTAACTCCTCTCTAAGCTTCCTTTCAACTGTGTTATTCACTACTTTTACAATTTCGTATTCTTCCAAAGGATTAACAAACTTATGGTTGTCTTCTATGAAATGTCTTGCATATAACGAATTGGTTGTTCTATTACCTTCTCCACGTTTGTGGTCAGACAACCTGCATACGAATTTCCGTCCTGTCTCTCCTAGGTACACCTTGTGGGACAGGGTTTAGGGGGTGGGGAAGGGTCATTTATATTATAGCTTGTTGTGTGTGAGCATGGTGGTGGAGAGGGGTGAAGGGGTTGTTTCCACTTATTTTGTGTCTATTCCAATCTGACGATGGGCTGTGAAGCTTGAAAGCGCTAATTGGGATAATTTTTACATAGTGGTGTGCAACTGTGATCATTCTGATTGTGATTTAAACCACTAACACAAATTTCTTCATTAAATTATAAAACACTTTGCCACAATACTTGGAATATCACTTGAATAAATTGCTACTTAAACTGACTTCTAAGCGGCAGCTGTCGTTGTTTAAATAGATAGCACACGTGTTCCAGATTAATACGCGTCAACACTACTCGAAAACACTAGAGCCTAATTGATTGCGACATTGTACACAGTGCGCCGACCGGTATGGTCTGGAATAGCCTCGTTTGTTGACGCATGTTAAGTGTCACGTATGCACACAAACTTTACAGCTGGGCTCTGCTGGGATAGTCGAGAAACATGTCGAACGTTCTGTAATAACGTAATATATAAACAATTCAATACAATTTGCCAGCCAAACACATAAGTTAAATATGACATACTTATTACCCAATTATGGATATTGATAGATTTATGATTATACAATTATAGTTTATGATTATTATAAACTATTGAATGAAGCAAGAGAAGGAGATAATTATGACTGGACACTAAGCAACGTACAAGATATGAAAAATAACTTGTAATGGTGAAATGATCATGTAAATAATTCCTGAAAAACGGAAAAGAAGGTGGGAAAATCATAACCAAGATAATAATTTAGAATATCCGAATGGTAACGGCTATGGCAAACAGCAAACTTATTATGGCAGCATACATGACAAGTTACACGTATCTCATTATTGTTATTGTTAACGTAATGCGGAAAAAGTGTTACACCATTACAAAACATTCTCGGCTATTCCAGTGAAATCCGGCTGTAATGTTGTGTGCATAAGTGATTCTCAAGATGCGTTAGCCAGACAGTTCCAGATTCGACGACCTCGCGCACTGTGTCAAGGTCGCAAACAATCACGTTCTGGTGTTTTCTAGTACAATTCTTGATGCGTAGTATGGATGTTTCTGGAATTTCGGAGGGGTATAAATACAAGTATTCAGAAATGCTCAGTTTTATTTTTAGTGGTGATATATTCCTGTGCGGTTCGAAGTATTGTGGCAAAGTGTTATGTGTTTTATATTTGTACGGGAAAATTGTAATACAATTGTGTTTTGTACTCGTTGACATTAGTATTGTGTGTGAACAATTTTTATTTGATTTGTTATAAGAGACTATCTTGTTGATTACAAACAGTTTAATTGTGATAATTAAAGCTGGTGATTAGTGACTTAATTGGTGTCTTGTATTTTGTTTTCCACTGTACCATAAGACGATAACCAGACCGTCGTAAGACACGATACAAATTTAGCCAAGCGAGAATGCCAATTAATGATCATGGATGAAATAAGCAGCGTCCTTCCTTCACTCAGCCTTCTCAAAGATAAAGAATAAAGGAAGAAAATGAAGAAGAAGACGAGGAGGAGGAGAGGACGAGGCGTAGGTGAAAGAGGAGAAATTATTTTTATAAAATGTCACGATCCGGTAAAAAACAATACGATCTACATTAAATTTATTTTATTTTCAAAGTAGGCCTAAATATATTTTTATTCTTTTTCTGTGACTTCCTTATAAGGGCTGTGTGTCCTGTTTTTTAACAACGGTCGTACATGCTGTGACCCCTCCTCTTCCTTGGCCGACCAATGCTCCTCTTGGTTTTTGGTTGGCTATCTATTGCCTTTTTCACTAGCCTTGTCTCATTCATTCTTGATACGTGTTAATCCCATATCCTTCTTCTTTCCGCAATCAAAAAATTAATACCTGTTACATTACACGTTTTTTTTATACTATTGTTTTGGAACCTATCGAAACTTGCCTTTTCTATTCCGTAATATGGTCATTCCTATAGTTAGTCGTTTTCTTTGACTTGTTGCTGTATCTGGCTTGGTCTCTAATGCACAAGATATTACTGGACGTACTTTGCTTTTGTAAAACCTAGTTTTTGCTTCTTGTGTGCGGTATTTGTTATTCCATATAACGTTATTCGTGCACCCATAAAATTCTTCTTGGTTTCATAAATTGATGACCCATTTCATCATCTGCCCTATATTTATGTGTAAGACTTGTTCCTAAATAGTCTACCAACATTAATTGTTCTATTATTCTGTCATTCATCACAAGCTTACACCTTAATAGGTCACGTGAAATTGTAATAAATTCTGTTTTCTCTTCCGCTACCATCAATTTATATTTTTGGCATGCTTTGTTAAAGTTATACACAGGTCATTGTAAGTTATTTTCATTTTTTTCTATTATAATAATGTCTTCTGAATAACATATAATGTTAATCACATTTCTACCTATCTTACACCTTCTAATATGTTTTACCTCTTTAATAATCGTCGTCGTCATCCTTTACAGCTTAAGCTTCTAGCTTGTTCCAGTCTCAATCCAAGTCATCTCCTTAATAATTTTATCTATAACTACATTGACGAGTATGGGACTTAGGGAATCCCCCATATTTTTATTATCAGCAATAATTTTATGCATCTACAGGTATGTTATTACGCGATGGGTGATGTCGCATTATTCACCTCTAATTTTTATAAAACATTTTAAAAATTAATTTCTGATTAAACCTGTGCTTTCAAAAAACTTTTATGATTGCATTACAATTGTCGTTTTATAAATAATTTTAATACCCTAATGCGCATTCTTTCATTCTCTACGTGAATACCGCAGAAAGCCGCAAATAAAAAATATTTTTCTTATTACTTCCGGTTAAACTTTACGCGTCCAGACAACAGTAATATTTTAAAAACAATTATTTGTTGTCAGTGAAAAGAGTTAGTTAGACAGTCTGCACACCGACATTAGTTTCCAACTGCAGCCCCAAGAGACACGCTCGGTAAAACAGGCACAGACGTCGTACTTACTCTTCCACAGTGTCTGAATCCGTTTCCGGCCCACCGACTGCGTTTTCACTGACAAACGATTGCACCCATTGGCAGCAGTTAATTCTGTTCTCGCAGTGACTTAGGTTGCTACAAACGTATCGTTACCAAAGTGTTACGAATCGTTGTGTTCAAACTGTGAAATGTATATATCCAACACCAGAAGAATAGTTAATTACAACTTTCTTTTACATACAACACTAATAACCAAGGCAACAATTGACACTAGTATATATAAATTATTCAAGACAACCAACACACGGTGTCATGACAATGAATAAAGATCACGTTTTTAGAACTTTAGACTCAATAACACAAGATACCAAGTTTCCGTGCAGATTCATAAGTAGTCTGTCGTTTCGATGAAACGGAGTGAAGAAAGACTCGCTTTACATAGAGTTTGGAATCCTCTGCTGTTCAACCTAAAACGTTACGCTTAATTCTAATCGGCCGATGATGATTTTCAGCTGACACTGTGCAAACTCTACGAGTTTATAAGCCGGTCCTTTTTTCCTTTGCCATGTACTGCGGTTACGGACGAACACCGTGTCAATTGTATTAAAAACAGCGTTTCACTGAAGATGGCATCCATTCAGAAACGTCTGATAAAATCCGTCAGAACGATAACTGTAGTAGACCACGGCTTAATTTCAATTAATTGCGGCCTGCATTATAATTTCGAAATTATGACGCAGGCCAAGAAAAACGTAGAAATAGAATACAAGTTACCAATTACAGCGAAAGAAAGTAATTCACAAAACACTTTACAATAAAACGCCGTCACAGTAAACACGCGAAAAATAAAAGTCAAAACAACAAGTACTATAGTAACACTCCTTCATCACTTCGTTTTGCAATACGCAACTCGCACTGCAACACAACTGGCCGGGCGCATCCTAAACCTTATCCTATGCATGTGTTGTGTACTATGTGGCAAGCTTCACCTTGACGCCGGTACGATAACCGACCATCTGTAAGTCGTGTACGGAAATTACGCAAACGTGCGAGAGCCTCGCGTAATCCTGACGCTCACAGAAGCTTGCAAAGCGTTACGTAAGTTACGCTTTTGTAATTTCTCAGCGCAACAATATTCGTTGTCTACACTGATTGTACATTAACTAACATGCGATATGCAAAATGTGTGTCCAGGAAAAAGGAAATAGCTTGATATGAACACCAATTAAAACATCGTAGAATAGATATTGTTATAATTAACTAAAATTCGAGAAAATTGCGGTAAACAGCAACCTGCGCAATTTAATATGCTACGACCATTATGTAACGCTATCTGAAAGTCGGTAGGTGCAGTTACGTGAAAGGCTTACACGATTCTCTTCTAGCCGAGTGTCTGTCAGGCCGAGCACTAAAGTACCCTCAAGGCTGTTCGAGCACTTTTAACTATGCTGGCACGCCGCTAAAAGAATTACAAAGTTTTCAGGAACATCTATGTATAAGCCACACCTTATTCTATATAAGCAACAGCGGCCGTCTTGGAAGTTAGTTACACCTGGTGAGATTGTAGAGTGCCGATCAAGTCATTGCTGCGGATTAGTGGAAACTAATTATATGACGAAACTCTTAATAGTTAAGATTATTATTGTGTGTGGAAAAATTTAACTAGAATTATTATATGAATGTACCTGCTGATTTCAAATTTTTCTTCGTGATTAATTAAGGCTGGTAATTAGTGACTTATTTGGGCGTCGTTATTCTATTTTCACTGTACAATTCGACGATCCGTGAGACCGCCGTAAAAATATGAATGAGATAAATTTATATGTTCTTACTTGAGTATTCTGCATTCATATTTTCATCAAATTCTGTTTGTTGTGTTTGGTAAGTCGTGGTTACTGAGTCTTGTGATGGACAGTTACATAGAATTTCGTAATATTGATTGATGACTCGTTGGGCAAAACTTGGTGAAAATTCTTAACAGTGATATGTTAAAAACCTTAGCAATAATGTTTCAAAAACATGCAAGTACTTGGTAAGTTTTGCAGTTCATTATTTACCTCTGATAATTGTTTCAGCTTATTAAACAGTTCTCAGAGAGATCACAGAAACAACTAAACAAAGAAAGTGAGGGGGATGAACATGTGTTGAGGGTGTGTACAAGGCTGTGTCTTTGCTGTCAAGGGTCTGTGGAAACTAAGTATAATAGGAAAGAAAATTCGAAAAAGAACTAAACTAAGTAACAACTTTCAATAAAGGGGAAACACAGAATACAGTTTGTTCGTTTGTTAAATTTTTGTTATTTTTAATTTCTTTTCTGATTTATAGAATTTCTAATAAATCAATTTTTTTAACTTTTTGTATGTTGTGCAGTAGTGTTATGTTCTATATATCTATAAATTGATTGTGTTATAAGGAATGCTTTTTGAAACCTCTATTGGCTGTATTACTTAAAATCGCTGTCTTATGTTCAGAAAAACACGAAATAAATTTACAACTCCGACTAGTCAGATGTCCTTCCACTAACATGGTGAGTAATATAAAATAGCATATTAATATTGATTTTATGGGCGCATAAAACTTATACAAACGTTTTCAAACCACTACAGCTATTCTTCCTTTCTTGTACAATCTCTTCCTTGGGGTTTCGCTATAATACGGTTTCGCTTGGATGCGAGACATGCTGTATCGTCTTTCCTTTTGCTCAGGTAGTAGTACAACAAGAAGAGATGGACGACAGTTTTGATATCGCAACAGAAATCGTGGATAGACGGACAGAAGAACGCAGTGACACGTAAATATTGACAGAATAAACTTTTTTTTTTGACAAAATTTAATCTCAACTACGCTTTGCTAACTGGCGGAAGACAGGAAGCATAAGATCGGATTATCGTTAAAGACAGTATAATGAGCTGCGACATTTAGTGTTTAATCAGATTTGTTCGACTCGTTAGGTTTGCTACGATTAATGTTTAATTTAATCTTATTTAAAACAGCGGATTGCGAATCTAATCCTGTCTTAACGAGATGGCAGGCGCGTTATTTTGATTTAATGCAAAGAGTAAAGCTTTCTTGATAAAATCTATTTTTGTTAAAAACTAAAATTGGATAGAACATTTAGTAACATGAGTGAATTAAATAACGATATTTTTGTTGACATTTTTCCGTAATCTTAAAATTTTTCCTTTAATAAGGTATTTAAAAACGGTCGAACGGATTGTTGTTTTAAATAGTAGAATAGAATGAAGGAACGCCAGTGTTAGAGCTGCTTAGAAATTTATTTACAGTTTAAGCAAACAACGGCAACAATAAATTGTCGTATACAACACTTATACAACGATCTAACACATTTCACGATTGTCAGCTACTTTACATCGCCGCGCTAAAATCTACACATCGGTAACTACACACGTCCGCATACAGTAATTATACACACACACACACACACACACACACACACACACACACACACACACACACACACACACACACACACACACACACACACACACACACACACACACACACACACACACACACACACAGTCACCATTTTACACTGGACCGCTGAAACTTCTGTTCTAAATCTCGGTCTCTCTTACTGGCCACTTTGAAAACCTGCTCTTATATTCCCCCTGTGAGTGTACACGGTAACACGATAGCCCTGGATGCAGTAAAGTAGTCTGACTGAGTGTTCTTGAGATAGGTCTGGAAGGCGTGACTGGATAAATCCAGAGCGTTGAGCAGTACTGCTGCCCATACAACGTGTGCAAGCCGACCGTTTGTCTCGCCAACAGGAGTCTTCATTCCATTCTGTCACTGCCGACTCTTGCTTTCATCTTCCCAATAACCATTTTCACTCAGTCATTACAATTTATTTTCGGTCTTCCTCGAGGTCTGTTCTCTCGTGGTTTACACCTCCTGGCTTTTTTTTTAATGTTTTAATCACATTAAGTACTACAAGTACACCGCTCTTCTCAGCCTTCCTTTCTTTGCTAGTGCATAAACATCCGATTTTTTGTATAATTCCTTTAGGTACCTAACTTTGACCTCTGCTTCTCTCTCTCTCTCTCTCTCTCTCTCTCTCTCTCTCTCTCTCTCTCTCTCTCTCTCTCTCTCTCTCTCTCTCTCTCCCCTTCTCTCTCTGTATAAATCATTGACTGGTCAAACAATTGTCTTAAGATTTTAATATTATCCCGAGAGGAATGAAAAAAATTGAAACGAGGTACTATTTATTTGGAGTGTCAGAACAATCCAGGTCACCTAGAAACTCTTGCCAATAAAGAAAAAGAAATGTTGAAATTTCATATAAATAACAACAATAAGAGTTGATGATTAAGAGGATAATGGTGGTGGTGGTAATTATGATGTTTACAACAATGGTGATAATGAAATAATAAAAATAATAATAGTATCATCGTAACAATATCTTTCTGACAATATTTATTTGAATGGTCTTGTTTAGAAGAAGGAGATTGTTGCCAGCCTCATAGAAAACTTCGAGTGCTACTCATATTTTCCCTACGATTCATATTTTAACTGTTACATTTGTTTTGTTAACAACGTTTCATATAACAAAACCACGAAATAAGGAAACTTGTATTTGCATGCATTTGCAACGAGGTTACAGTGTGTGTGTGTGTGGAAGAGAGAGCGAGAAATGTAGAGCTTACTCGAGGTGTTATGAAGTGACTCGTCGATAATTAATTACTGTCCACTCAAAATGAAGTAAACTTGCCCAGGTATCAAGATGTGCTATTTCCCTTCAAGTACAGATGACACTCCTAACCAAAGTGTCTCCTTTGTCTCATATTGGCGCGGAATGCATAGAGTTATTCTTAATACCAAAGGAAAATCTTCCTACTGTAACACGAAATAAAACTTTCAGCGATTCTGCCAAAGAAGCTCTTAATGACGACAGGTATACTGTACAAGGAAAAACAAAACTATTTTATGTGGTACCTTAGTTTTGTTCTATTTTTAATTTGAGAATTTAAGTTACGACTAAATAATTTAGTAGATTGTTTTTCGAGCTTTTTAATTTAAACATAAGAACATCTAACAAATTGCATGGAACAAACAAACTGTTGAAAGAAAACATTGGGCTAAATATTGACAAAGTTAAGTATAAAGTAATGAGAAACTTAAGAAGTAAAGACATTAACACTGAAGTGGAGGGTTGGACACAAATGTAGGACTACATGAAGTTGAGGAAGTCGTCTTATTTTACCCGCAGAGAAGAAAACAAGGGAGTATTGAAGGGGCAGGGACAACATAAAGACAAGTATAGCAATGTGAGAGAGATCTTTCTTCTAAAACTAATTACTGTTAAATGTAATGATCTCTTTTATTTTATTATTTAGAAATATGTTTATTAAATATATACACACACGCGCACACACACACTAAAAATACAGACACTCTCTCTCTCTCTCTCTCTCTCTCTCTCTCTCTCTCGCGCGCGCGCGCGCACACGCACACACACACACACACACACACACACACACATTGCACACATTGCAATGAGACAAACTTTCACAAGATGTGTGAATATTTGGGTACATATTTACAATAATCCTTAATTGGTGTCCTGTGTAAAGGGGTGTGAATGTTATAAGACAATATTGTTATTAGAATAAGTACTGCATGCGAACGTAGTTTCATATGATAACAAACAATAGAAACAGCAATGCAGTGCAGTGTGGAAATGAATAAGTGTTGTGCGAGTAACGAATTAAGTTTAGGTAATTAACAGTAAACCAATTAACAGACACACCATAAGTCATTTAATTAGTGCGCAAATTGGAGTAACTATTTATGCCTAATTATTTTAACATTAAATAAATTTTAGTAGAATTTATCCAACTCACAAAGTAATTAGCTGTACAATCACATGCAGTTAAAAATCCGTGGTTTTTAAAGGTATAGAAACCTTAAGTTCATGTTCACTAACTCGTGGACGATTTACCAAACAATCTAGAATGTCCTTTTGTTAAAATGACGTCAATGACGTATGTCTATAAAATCACGCGTCATCCGTAAGTTACGCAGTCTTGAATAATCTCTTTCAGTCCCTCACAGTCTCTCGTAGTGCTTGGGAAGTCGGAGTGTATCGTCGAGGGAGCGGTTGGAGTAGTCCACTAAGTCAGGCACGGCGTCGAGATCTTCAACGATTGATCAACAAGGGCTTGAGCGGCTGTCAACGAGGGCTGAACAGGAGTGACTTGGACCGACACAACACTTACGAGGAAACCCTGAGATCGGCATAATTAAGGGAAGTAAACTTATTAAAACTCTTTATAAAGTATAAATCAAAGACTTAATACACTAACTGTCAAATATTTCGAAACAAAATATATATATTTGAAACTCATAATTTCCAGATATAACTGTATAGGTCTATGTTTTATATTAAAAATAGGAATTACCAGTAAATGTATTAACTCACCAAATGAAAATTTATTTCTTCAAGTAAAGCAGTTAAAAACCGTAAATCTTTATAATAATTTATATATAATATATAAATTTATTTTAAAAATTTATGTTATATACATAAATAATACATATATAATACACATATATATTACATATATATTAATATTATACATATATATATACACACATACATATTAATATTACATGTATATATAACATTTTAAATATAATATCTTACATTCGTAAGGGCTGATACTAGAAGAGGACGCATGATACTACAACAAATGAAGTATTAAAGTCCTACCGTTCAATGGATACATATTTAGGATATAATTATTTCATATTTCAATAAGATAAATTAGATAAGTAAGATAAAATTAAGAATAAATTACTAATCAGGAATATAACGTTTTAAACGTCTACTGTACTACCTTGACAGCCGCTCAAGTAAGTCTGTGAAGTGTTATGAAGTAACACGACGACCCACAATTAATTACTGTCCACTTAATGAAAACCCGACTGCCCGGGGTTCCCAGCGTTGTCACCGACACCTGTGCCACTTCCCGCTAAGTACTGTACAGTCTGACGCCATTAATATAACTCTCCGCCGCCAGTCTCTCACGCTCAAGTAAAATGCATAACGTTTGCTTTATACCAACAGTTTCTTAAACCAAATCTTTTTGTGTTACAAATCAAAAACCTGTGTGAGCGCATATGTATGCCCATCAATCTTATAAATAACCCATTATTATGTGATTAGATCAACCTTGTCATGTTAAGTTAGTTCATTTACCTGAAAGTAAGCGTTGAGTTTGCTAATTGAAATACATTATTAGAAACGTTTTACGCTAAGAGGAATACATTTCTTTCAGCATTGTTAAATTAAGAGTCACTCCCCTACTCCATCGTGAATTTTCAAACAGGCCACAGCTGAACGGTTCCTGCAACGCATCTTCAAAGTTCCTTCTTCCTCTCCATACCCTTTTTAACTGTATTCGTTTTATTAGTAATTTCTATTACTCGTCAAGATAAAATCAATCAAATTTACTTTCGTTTAACTTAATCTTTCACCAAATTTCCTCTTGTCATTTATATTCTGCCTTTTCATTAATTATCATTTGCCGAAAGATAGGCTAACCTTTTCGACTGATCGTGGCAACACATTTAAAAATTTTCTAAATATTTCTTTTTTTTTCAGCTAGAAAGGTTGGCATTACAATTATTTTTTACATTATTAAGAAATTAATATTTGTCTGTAGTATACTAATCTGTTCCGAGTTATATTTTTAATATATTGTTTATTTTGTATTTTAATATATATTTACTTTAATATTTCATTTTTTATTTTCTTCTGTGCTTTATATTTCTGTTTACTTATTTAAATTGGTTCGATAAAATATTACTGGCGTCTTGGTTTTTCCTTGGTTTTGCGCTTTTTACGAGGAATATTCAGAAAGTAAGTTACGTTCGTAAAGATTGCCGCGGTATCGATACCGGCACGCTACCGCGCATGCCCGGTTAGATTGTTGAGTCTTTGGCAAGGCAGCAACGCCATTTGTAAACAACTGTGCCCTCAGCAAGCTTCGTTGGACGTGTTTATAATGTATAAGGAATTCGAGACGCCCGTCGCGTGCGAAAGGAGGTGTGCAAATACGTTTCTTGACTGAGAAAAGCATTAAATCGACTGAATTTCACCGTCAAGTTTGGAATGTTTATGGAGAAGAAACAATGAGTGATTAGGTGGTAGGAAGAGGGATATCGCCTTTTAACAAAGGGCTTGATAAAGGTCACGGCGGGCGGCCGCCTTTAGCGAATGGCGACATGACGCAGGTCGTTGATGAGAAGATTACAGAGAAGAGACGAATGACTGTGGCGTCGCTCTCGCTGTATTTTCTAAAAGTCTTCGTTCAGGTTTTGATAAAATTGTGTCTGATACACCAAACTACCGGAAATTGTGTGCACTATAGGTTCCAAAATTGTTTACGGAATAACACAATATGAAACGGTAGGACAGGCATTGGCTTTTTTTGACACGCTTCAGGCAGCAAGGGGACGACTTCCCAAAGCGTATAGTCAGCGGGGATGAGATAGCGTATCACAGCAATCTCGGAATCAAAACAATAATCCATGGTGTGGAAGCACACTTCATCGCCCGCAATGAAAAAATTAAAGTCCACGTTTTCCTCTCGGAAAGTCAGTGCACAGTCTTTTGGTACAGAAAAGCAGTTTTGCTTATGAACGTCTTGGCTCAAAGCAAGACAATCAATCCTGATGTCTATTGCAAAACCTTACGAAATTGCGTCGTGCAACTCAAGAAAAGCAACGTAGGATTTCACCAAAACATTGTGTTAATTCATGACAGTTCCTGCCACAGCAACGTAACCTTCGATTGTGAACTATTTGATTTTCAACCCTACAATCCAATCCTTACCCAAAGTAAATAGTGTTGCCTTTCCAATCATTAAAAATTCTTCCTTTGTAGCCAGATGCTCTATAGCGACGACAATATCAAATATTGTTGATGATGCGTGCTTCAAATCACAAGCAGGAAATTTCTACAACCAAGATATACAACACCTTGTGATCCGCTATGAAAAGTGCTTCAAAAGTAACAGAAATTATGCAGAAAGTAGTGTAAGGTGTGTACTTCAGTTATGAATAAAAATGTTTTTCAAGGTTTTTGATTGTTCTTTATAACTTGACGGAACTTGCTTTCTTGGTATCCCTTGTAGTTACTTGAAATGGCAACCATTCTCCAACGACATGTTCTTGAATTTTAAAATACTTAAAACCTGAAAATCGCAGGTGCAAACTGAAATCACAGACACTTTCTACATTTCTAGCCGTTTTGGTTGCACATTTTAGATATAGCAGATAATTGCTTAATTGTGTCTTGTCGTATTAGGCAATTGATTTTTAACTTTCTGTTATGAAAGCACAAGAAACTTACGTTAAAATCTGGAGAATGAAATTTTCTACTCCTAAAGTGGAAAATGTTTTCAGAATGATTCTGGTATATCCGGTATGCTTGAACGACAGGGATTTACAAACATTACACCAGCCTGAAAGATCAGTGATCAGTGGTCAGTGCACTAAAAATCGTCGCAGTACGATAAAGATTCGTCATCATCATCTTTACAACACGGCATAGGCAAAGTGCTGCCTGTTGAGTCTTCCAAAATACTCCAGCCATCTCTTTCTAGCTATCTCCACACACCTGTGTCACATAGTTTTGTATTTCCATAATTGTTTGGGCTGTTTAGAATTTAAAATTCGTTCTAAGTATTCTTTCCACCGTCGTTTGTAATCTTTTATTTTTTAATTAAAGTTAAAAACTTATAGTTTTTCTCCTATCGCTTCATTGCTTACACGGTGAAGTTTATAACACTTTTTATCTCTTCTAAGTCATTTCTGTCTAAGGCGTGTATTTTACTGTCTCGATTTTTGGTTGTCGTCTATAATTCACACCTATAGGACAGTGCAGGGACTGCCATAACATTTTAGAACTTCCGTTTTGTATCGCGGCGTACCTTGTTTCTAAAATTACGGTTGGTTGTTCCACAGATCATTTGGAACTTACCTAACTTAACATCAATATCATAATTACTGTCATAGCCAGTATTGTTTCCCAAATAATTATAGTGGCTCATCTGATCTAGAATTGATCACTAATCATGGTTTCCGTTCTTCTTGGCTCATTGCCTGGAAATGCCGTTATCTTTTTTTTTTTTTTTTTGATAGATCAGGTTTGTACGTTGTACTATTCGCAAATCTGATGAAACTTAAACACAGATTTAGATCTTTATCTCCTTATTGCTAAGCTCACCATTTTTGTTCGATGGAAGAGAAAGAAACCTCGTATTAAGATGAAAATTGTGCTTTTAATTTCAATAAATGTAACAAATTCCAAATTGCATTTATATCAATTGCGTTTGACTGTTTGTAGAATACGGCCAACCGTCCAACCATCCAAGTCCCAGTGCCTCTACAGCTGCTTCCGTGTCACGCGTTCTGCTGCTCGCGGCTGTCTGTCATCCCATTTTTCCCGTTGTACAAATCTTTATCACATCGTCTCATCTACCTTATTTTCCACAATCTATTAAGTCTCATGTCCCTTCAATTCTTGTATGTGACAACAGTTTAGGAACATTTTGGGCCAACGGTCGTTAGTCATTCATATCACCTGTCTAAAAAACATGAGGAGATTTATATTTACGGTAACCAATATTGTTATGTCTACTGATCTTTTGATTTATAAAACAATAGAGCCTGAAAACTGAACAAGATTTTCTACGGAAGGTCATCTCACTGCTTGCAGTCTTCAAGAATTACTTTGTCTTACCTCTCACGTTTCATAAACGTAAGTTACTATGCTTTCTAAGAAGGCAGAGCAAATTGTCTTCTTGAATTATAAATTACTTTTTCAAGTTTCTTACCTCTTTTTACTTTTGAATGTCTTCTACCAACTTTTGTTAACGTTACATCAATATATTTTAAAACTATTATTTCTTACATCTGTCATATCCTAATAAACGTCTGTCCGATCATCAAAGTTTGTGTCCAGGCCACAGATGTATTATATACAAAAGCTTTAGAACATCTAATTAGATTCCTGTTCATCTAGTGTCACACAACATGACCATTTGCGTGTATGAAACACCCTTGCCGTTGTAGGTATTAAGAAACGGCTAGTCTCATATAAGAAATTTCTGGAAATTGAATCTCGAAAATGTGTGAGCACTCAGCACATTTGCAAGTTCAAGACCATATTCACAACAATCGATGAACTACTAAAATTAGTTACGTAACATTTCAGCAAGTTTGACTGCAGAAAATGCTGAATGCAAATTACAAGTCTGTAAAATGTAAAATCTCACAGAGTCTTGTACACCGCTATGGAGGAGAGGGAGCTTCATTTTTGATGTACATTGTCACATGCGATTAACAATTTACACATTACTATATTCCCAAAACCAAAAACTTTAGTATGGGTTGTCGTGCAAAAGACGAAACAATTCAATTCAAAGCAAAGACACGTTTGTCTGCTGGCAACGTTCTTCCGACTGCCTTTTGAGATGCTAAATGTATCGTTTACTAGAATGTTCTACTCGACCGAGGAACAACTATTCTGAATACTACTCTGATCTTTTGAGCTACGTTAGAGAGGCCCGTCGATCCAAAAGGCGCAAGATTCCGAGTCACGGCGGTTTGTGGCTTTGCAATAACTTCTTCCCCACACTACACAAGCAAGAACCTCACTGAGTAACTTTGTATCATCGCCCCTATAGTCATGATTAATCACCATTTAATTTTCATTTGTAAGGACTTCTCAAAATATCGGTATGGAGAACCATACATGACTTCCATATTCTAAGATTTATATTTAAAATCATTTTCAGCCAAACAGCCAGGCTGTGTCTTACCTGCCTTTTTATTGCTGTATTAAATGAAAAATATTATA
Source organism: Magicicada septendecula (assembly GCA_034769895.1). Classification (NCBI taxonomy): domain Eukaryota; kingdom Metazoa; phylum Arthropoda; class Insecta; order Hemiptera; family Cicadidae; genus Magicicada; species Magicicada septendecula. The sequence goes on from CM068375.1 coordinate 320,555,685, forward strand.
TTACATTAAAATGAAAAAATTATAATTTTATTGCCTGGCAACAAAATTATTTTATTTTTAACAATTACCATTGTTTCAAAAAGTTTAAATAAATTTTCAAGTACTTTACTCTTGTTAAAACGTAAAAGGTTGCAGGTAAACTACCCCTTCCCCTTAACCGATCTTCACCAAAATCGAAAGTCATTGAGACCTCTACAATTCAGGGACGTATGCAAAAAATTATTTGATTCTGTTTGAATTTGCGGCTGTTATCGTTTGCCATAGAAAATACGCTTGATAAAAAAACGTTGCAGGTAAACTACCCCTTCCCCTTAACCGATCTTCACCAAAAACAATAGGTCTTGAGTACTCTACAAATCAGGGCTGTATGCAAAACATTATTTGATTCTGTTTGAATTTGCGGCTGTTATCGTTTGCCATAGAAAATAAAACGTAAAAGGTTGCACGTAAACTACCCCTTCCCCTTAACCGATCTTCACCAAAAACGATAGGTCTTGAGTACTCTACAAATCAGGACTGTATGCAAAACATTATTTGATTCTGTTTGAATTTGCGGCTGTTATCGTTTGCCATAGAAAATAAAACGTAAAAGGTTGCACGTAAACTACCCCTTCCCCTTAACCGATCTTCACCAAAAACAATAGGTCTTGAGTACTCTACAAATCAGGACTGTATGCGAAACATTATTTGATTCTGTTTGAATTTGCGGCTGTTATCGTTTGCCAAAAAAAAAAAAATTTCCCTTGATAAAAAAAACCGTTGCAGGTAAACTACCCCTTCCCCTCAACCGATCTTCACCAAAAACAATAGGTCGCGAGTACTCTACAAATCAGGGCTGTATGCAAAAAATTATTTGATTCTGTTTGAATTTGCGGCAGTTGTCGTTTGCCATAGAAAATACGCATGATAAAAAACGTTGCTGGTAAACTACCCCTTCCCCTCAACCGATCTTCACCAAAAACAAAAGGTCTTGAGTACTCTACAAATCAGGGATGTATGCAGAAAATTATTTGATTCTGTTTGAATTTGCGGCTGTTATCGTTTGCCATAGAAAATACCCTTGTTAAAAAAACGTTGTAGGTAAACTACCCCTTTCCCTTAACCGATCTTCACCAAAAACAAAAGGTATTGAGAACTCTACAATTTAGGGCTGTATGCAAATAATCTTTTCATTCTGTTTGAATTTGCGGCTGTTATCGTTTGCCATAGGAAATACCCTTGTTAAAACATAAAACGTTACAGGTAAACTACCCCTTTCCCTTAACCGATCTTCACCAAAAACAATAGGTCTTGAGAACTCTACAATTCAGGGCTGTATGCGAAACATTATTTGATTCTGTTTGAATTTGCGGCTGTTATCGTTTGCCAAACAAACAAAATTTCCCTTGCTAAAAAAAAACCGTTGCAGGTAAACTACCCCTTTCCCTCAACCGATCTTCACCAAAAACAACAGGTCGCGAGAACTCTGCAAAACCGGACTGTATGCAAAAAATTATTTGATTCTGTTTGAATTTGCGGCAGTTATCGTTTGCCATAGAAAATAAATCTACAGACAGAGAGACACACAGACAGACAGACAGACACACAGACACTTTTCGGAAAACGACTTTTTTTCATGTTTTGAGTGTAGTAGAATCAGAATCTGCAATAATCTCGAACACGATTTTTTTTGCCATCACCATACTTCCATTCCTTAAGGAATATGGAAGTAAAAAGACTCAGACAAAGAAAATGTTTCCAGTGATTAACAGGTGCAAGACTTCGTGATCAATTGGCTACGAACACATACAACACACTTTTGATGCAGAAGGAATTGGAAAAGTGCCAATGCAATGGAAAATTGTGTAGTTAATAGGGAAAGAATTAAAGAAGATACTTTCGTTGAAATTCGATTGTAGATTATGGTTGACTTGTGAAGAACCGTAGCAGTTACTCAAGTTATTTACACTGAAGATGGCCTCCAATAGTGCGGTCGAAATGTTTGTTCTATGCGCCAGTAGTGGACTACGGCCTAATAGCCGGTATTGAATTTCAACAGAGTTGACGGCTGCTGTGAAAGCCTAAGATACCAAAATATTTTTGTGTTTATTTATACATACGCTATATTAATAGAATAAAATCAAGTGTCTCGTAAAACCTTGTTTATATTTGATGGATCCTCGTATATGGAAAAGAAAACACTAACAAAACAATTAAATAATTGCACAATGTCGTTTATTGGAACAATGTAAAATATGGCAGAAACACACGTTTCAATTACACATTTTAAATTAAAATTTTTTGTTAATCACGCCAAAATGTAGCCAGCACAGTGGAAACAACAACGTCGCGGTTGGTAACCATTTGTTTTACTCAACATTTGCGTAGCCATTAGCAGCTGAAGCAATAAATATTTTAAAGTTTACACAGTTGTTAGTGATCTATTTAACAGTAGACCGCACACTAAGTGATAGAACGAAAGTTTGTTTTCATGATCATGAAGGTGCTATAGAGCAGCCAGCTTTATAAAAGAACAATTTCTGGTAAACTGAATCCTGAAAATACATCTAGACATACGTTTTTGTAATATCAAGAATTTAAGGTGCACACATATCGTAATAATTTTGCAAACGACGATACGTCACCTTCAGATTACTTTTGTCTTCGAAAAAACATAAGAAAAGACAAAACGACAAAGTTTCGTGATTATTTGCACGCGTGAAACAATTTAGATGGGCAAGGTAAAACTTATACAAAAGTTTATCTTAAAATATTTGTCTGAGCCTGTAGAAAAGGGTTTATTATTGGATGGAAATTAATTTCAAAAGTACAATATAAATATTATTGAAAAAAGTGTTTTTTTTTCAGGCAATTTAATTACGACTGGCGCCGCCTTTCGCATCCTAGCTTCCACTGACGTCGGTGTAAAATGTCCTGTTCTGTAAGACCTCTTGCATTCATTGCATGTTCGACGTCCATTTTTCACGAATGTTTAAGTTTTTCTGTTTTTCTTCTAGAGGTTGGAGTCCATTCCCATACCTTCCTTGGCCATCTCTTATCCGACATTATTTTTAGGTGCCCAAACCAATGCAATCTTCTTGCTTCTATTTTAAAAATATCGGTATGGAGAACCATACATGACTTCCATATTCTAAGATTTATATTTAAAATCATTTTCAGCCAAACAGCCAGGCTGTGTCTTACCTGCCTTTTTATTGCTGTATTAAATGAAAAATATTATATTACATTAAAATGAAAAAATTATAATTTTATTGCCTGGCAACAAAATTATTTTATTTTTAACAATTACCATTGTTTCAACAAGTTTAAATAAATTTTCAAGTACTTTACTCTTGTTAAAACGTAAAAGGTTGCAGGTAAACTACCCCTTCCCCTTAACCGATCTTCACCAAAATCGAAAGTCATTGAGACCTCTACAATTCAGGGATGTATGCAAAAAATTATTTGATTCTGTTTGAATTTGCGGCTGTTATCGTTTGCCATAGAAAATACGCTTGATAAAAAAACGTTGCAGGTAAACTACCCCTTTCCCTCAACCGATCTTCACCAAAAACAGTAGGTCTTGAGAAATCTACAATTCAGGGCTGTATGCGAAACATTATTTGATTCTGTTTGAATTTGCGGCTATCGTTTGCCAAAAAAAAAAAATTTCCCTTGATAAAAAAAACCGTAGCAGGTAAACTACCCCTTCCCCTCAACCGATCTTCACCAAAAACAATAGGTCGCGAGTACTCTACAAACCAGGGCTGTATGCAAAAAATTATTTGATTCTGTTTGAATTTGCGGCAGTTGTCGTTTGCCATAGAAAATACGCATGATAAAAAACGTTGCTAGTAAACTACCCCTTCCCCTCAACCGATCTTCACCAAAAACAATAGGTCTTGAGTACTCTACAAATCAGGGCTGTATGCAGAAAATTATTTGATTCTGTTTGAATTTGCGGCTGTTATCGTTTGCCATAGAAAATACCCTTGTTAAAAAAACGTTGTAGGTAAACTACCCCTTTCCCTTAACCGATCTTCACCAAAAACAAAAGATATTGAGAACTCTACAATTTAGGGCTGTATGCAAATAATCTTTTCATTCTGTTTGAATTTGCGGCTGTTATCGTTTGCCATAGGAAATACCCTTGTTAAAACATAAAACGTTACAGGTAAACTACCCCTTTCCCTTAACCGATCTTCACCAAAAACAATAGGTCTTGAGAACTCTACAATTCAGGGCTGTATGCGAAACATTATTTGATTCTGTTTGAATTTGCGGCTGTTATCGTTTGCCAAACAAACAAAATTACCCTTGCTAAAAAAAAACCGTTGCAGGTAAACTACCCCTTTCCCTCAACCGATCTTCACCAAAAACAATAGGTCGCGAGAACTCTGCAAAACCGGGCTGTATGCAAAAAATTATTTGATTCTGTTTGAATTTGCGGCAGTTATCGTTTGCCATAGAAAAAAATCTATAGACAGACAGACACACAGACACACAGACAGACAGACAGACAGACAGACAGACAGACAGACAGACAGACAGACACACAGACACTTTTCGGAAAACGACTTTTTTTCATGTTTTGAGTGTAGTAGAATAAGAATCTGCAATAATCTCGAACACGATTTTTTTTGCCATCACCATACTTCCATTCCTTAAGGAATATGGAAGTAAAAAGAGTACTTTAAAAATGCACCAATTTTTAATAAAACAACAAAAACTATTGCAGAAAACTGCGCACTAATTACAAGTTTATCATTAATATTTGGTGTTAATCACGGCAAAATGTACCTAGGACAGTGACAACAATAACTTTAGAAATAACAGGTAACTGGTAATCATGTGTTTCAATAAACATTTACATATCCACTACCAGATGAGGTGAATATTTTTTAAAATTTACACAATTGTTACTCATGTTTTTTTAACAGTAAACCGCGCACTACGTGGCAGAATGGATGTTTGCTTTTTCCATCCTGAAACTTTTCTAATTACAGTTTCAAGTAAAAGTCACAATTCATTTTCCTTGGCCGCAGAGTTGAAAATTAAAGAAATGAGTTTCTACGGCGTGTAAGACTTACTTGTCTGTTCAACAAATACGGTTGTTGAAATACAGTTTGTTTAACTGCAATTGTAAAAGTTATTTTAATTCAAATTTTTAGGTAGACGTAACCTGTGTAGGCGATACCCCATGGCTTTAATAATAGACAGTGAAGATAACCTTCGAAGATTGCTTTATTGTAAGTTTATGCTTACAGAGGACGTATCATGGAAGCATCTAAAACAAAAGCCAAGTTTATGACAATCGCTTAAGAGCGACGAGTAAGTTGATTATTAGAAATAGTAGGAAGTTTCGTAGCGCAAGTAACATCACTTACCTATCTAGATGTTTGTAACTTAAGTATAACTGGTCATTTGTAGAATAAGATCACTACATTACGGCGATACAATCTAGTGCGTTCGTGTTCATGTCTTGAACGTATCTCTAATACATATACGTACCTAACCAGGTTGTGGAATTTGGGTTTATTTTAATGACGACCAACAATTATATTAAAAATAAAACGAATATTACCAAAAGTGTAAACATGGTACAGCCGTAATAATAATAATAATAATGTTGTTTTTTTTATAAAACTACAAAAATTTTTCTTTCTTTCAAGTGTACATGTGCTTCATACACACATTTCAACAAGAAACAGATTAAAAAATTACATTTCAAATTACGTATCCCCGTATATCCTATTGATATTTAATAAATTTTAAATTTACATTATCTTGGATCACCGACAGACGTCAATAAATAGCTATAAATTAACAATTTAAAAATCTGAGAACACACATTTTTTACAAACAGAATTATCACTGTTGCACACCACTATAGAAAAATTATTCCGATTAGCGCTTTCAAGCTTCTCAGCTCATCGTCATATCGACAAGATTCTCAGCCCATCTCCGCTCATTTTTCCGATCTGACGATGAGCTGAGAAGCTTGAAAGCGCTAATCGGAATAATTTTTCTACAGTGGTGTGCAACTGTGATAATTCTGTTTGTGATTATAACCACTAACACAACTTTCTTAATTAAACCATTTTTTAAAGAAAAATTATTCTATTTGAAAGAAGGAATTGTTTAAATTCTTAGCGATCTTACGTTGAATAAAATATTCATATAAAGTCTGTCAATTCTTATACTTAAAAAAAAATTGAATCTATTGTAGTGTTTCAATTCACAAAAATGTTTAGAGAATATTGTTTTCGCAAATTCTTTATTCTGTAATTATTGTGTTTGAACTCTCTTGTCGTTCGGTTTTAAATAAATTAGTTCAACGTGACCCGCTGTTATCTAATCTATCACTCTGTCAAGGCTTGTGTGTGTCCTGGGAGGTACGCCTGAAGACTGCTTACGTTTTGGTCCAGAGTCGTCACACGGGTGAACAACGCGCATCACGGGACCTAGAAACACACGGCGTTCACACCCGTAACCCGATATACAAGAGAGAGAAAAAGAGAGGAAAATAGGGGGAGAGAGAGAGAGAGAGAGAGAGAGAGAGAGAGAGAGAGAGAGAGAGAGAGAGAGAGAGAGAGAGAGAGAGAGAGAGAGAGAGAGAATAAAAGAGAGAGAGAGGGGGATTGAGAAAGGGAAAGAACAAAATCTGATCTACCAGACTGGGTATGTATAACCTGGCGTTCCATTTCAGTCAAGGATATACTAGACCTTCACAATCCAATCCCGCTTTTTGCATAACAGAGTAAGCGTCACATTCAATAATGATATGAAAAATATTTGCATAGCTTGCCGATTTTCATCGTCTGTAGAACACTTACGTCAGATCCAATACTTATTCTTGATGAACGACATTTGGCACTACTACATCTGAGTGTTTTTTGTTATTCCGTAATTAATTGGGACTCTTTGAACTGTTAAACTTTAGGTATTTATTTCTTATTTAGAGAAGATATCACTGTAAAAACTATGGACGTAAACGAAACATATTAAACAACGTATAACTTGACAGTATATGAAGTATAACGGCGACCTACAATTAATTACTGTCCACTCAATGAAAACCCGAGTAGCCGGAGTGCCTTGAGTTGTCAGCGACACCTGTGCCACTTCCCGCTAAGTACAGACTGACGCCATTAACCTAACCTTGTGATACCTCTTACACTGATGGGGAATATATACAGTTTTCTTAATATAAAAGACGCTATTCTACAGTATTACGAATTAATATCTTAAATTTGCTCCAAGTAAACTACTGCTAATGACCATAGCGTTACACACAGACACGTAAATTTATTTTTTTATAAACAAAAGTAAATGATATGTAACCAAAGTTTATATAATTGTATGGACGTGTGAAGTTTAAATTTCTTATATCATGATGTCTTTTAATTTTTGTTTTTAAAGTAGCTAATGCGATACTGTAACTTATACTTATGTTATTGAAAATAAAGCATATGCCATAAATTGCTGGACTTAATGATGTCAAGTGATTTAGTTCCTAATGAATTATGATTTTTAAAAACTTCTAGTGCTAAATGTTCTCTTAAGGTTGCTACGCCCTGCTTAAAACATTTCTAAAGATGTTACTGTTACTTCATTAGACAATATTCTACGTGTTTCTCGGCTATTCCAGCGGAGCCTAGCTATAATGTGTGTGTGCGTACGTATTTTTCTGCTACTTTGAGATGAAGGACAATTACGTGGCAGTTCTTACACGTTCGTAGCCGAGACTGAGCCAGACTTTACCGGTCCGCGCACACTGTGTGCAAGGCCGCAAGAAATTACGCTCTAGTGTTTTCTAGTAGCGTTGACGCGTAATATGGATTACTCTGGAATCTCAGCGGGGTGTAAATACAAGCATTCAGCGACGCTTAGTTTCAGTTTAAGTGGCGATGTATTCAAGTGAGGTTTGAAGTACTGTGGCAAAGGTGTTATTGTGTTATAATTGTGCGGGACTCTATTAGTTGGCATAATTATTGCGCCTGGACAAATGTTGTTTGGATTATTGTACAAATTGATTATAAACTGTATTTGTAATTAATTAAAACTGACGATTAGTAACTTGATTGGTGTCTTGTATATGGTTTTGCACTGTACCATACGACCATCAGTTCGACGGCCGTAACATTACTATCAGATTTATTGTAATCATCAGAGCCTCTTAAATAATGCTATTAGTATGGCAGTGGGACAGCAATCGTAACAGTTTTATGAATGGTAATATATTTTGATGTGTATGGCCATGTTAATATAAGAAATATAATGTGTTTTAGAGTTATTAATATTGTTTGTATAACTTACAACACAGAGGTTTACTGAAAGCACTCGTGTCGTAAATTATTCTCTTCAACTCCTAATGTAGAGCGTGATCCTTTAATCACAACTGTATCCGTGCTCTTGTTATTCTGATTTTACATGTCCATAAACATGTCTCTTTGATTCTATCACGTCTCCTCCTACCTTGCGGTTTCCGGATGAGTGGCTCCTTTTCAATTTGGTCATCCGGCCACCTCAGTGCAGCAACGTCACAAACCACATCACATTTGTAAGACTATTAATTACTTTGTACAGTCCATAAACGGGTCCTGACGACGACAACAAATGTTGTCGGAACGTCGAGACGAACGTTTTTAATTTTTGTCTTAAACTCACAGGCCGGTGTCAATATCCTCAAAATTATTAATTACGGGGCTGGCAGGTCAGTTGCTGTATAATCTCGACATCGTCGGCAACGTTTTGTATCCTATTCTGGGGCATCTTTTTCAGGCCGCAAGAAGGCACAGTGTGTTAAGAAAAGAGTCACGGCAGATCTTCCAACACCCGACTAACATTTTCGTTTGCTTTTACAATGTGTGCGTGTGTGTGTCTGAGTGTGTTTAGTATATTCAGATGGCGTAGGATATGAGGATGATTTACATAGTTCCATATTCCATTTACAACAAGTAACAAGAGAGTACGCAGTGAAAATTTCATAGTAAAACTACAACCACAACAACTAAATTTCCATGTGAGGACTAAAATGGCTATAAAAAGCTGTTCTTTAAAAAATTGAACCGTTATGGATAACTTGAATGTATGAGTCTAAGGCTGATAAAAAAAAATAATTTATTTAAAAACATTTGTGGAACGATTCAGAGAATAGTTAAAAATAAAACAAGACACAGGAAAAAACTTACAATTTTGTAGGACAACAAAACTACTGACGATAACATACGGACGTGAGGTGCAGATCATGACAAAAATATTGTGCACAAAAATTGAGAGTGCTCAAATGCAATTTCTTAGAAATACCTTAAATTATACGTTGCAAAATGGAAGAAGAAGTAAGCAGGTAAGAGCAGAACTAAAAGCGAAAGATATAAATACAATAGATTAAACTGATATAAGACAAATTACGTGATCACCTGTAAGGGATATAGGAGGATCGATTGCCGAAAGCGGCATTGAAATACAAAGCTATTTTGTAGAAAAGACGTGGATCATCCGAGGATGAGATGGTTGCCGGACCACATTTATGTAACCTATTCCATGACGTAAAAAAGAATAGTAAAAAAGAAGAAGAAGAAGAAGAAGAAGAAGAAGAAGAAGAAGAAGAAGAAGAAGAAGAAGAAGAAGAAGAAGAAGAAGAAGAAGAAGAAGAAGAAGAAGAAGAAGAAAATATTATACAAATGATGTGTCTTTAAGTCATTATTCTATAAACTTTATTGTTCATTTTATAAATGTGGTTGTATTATATGTATTGACTGTATAGCGATCTGATGATGACAGTATATTTTGAGCATCCTCATAAAAAGTCAAAATATCAACAAAAGTGTCTTAGACTTTTTTTCCAATCAACAACCAGATCTCACAAAACTTTCAATATTAAAAGTTATTTACAAATACATGATTACTTAGTAGGCAACTTACGCCCCACTCTGTAATACGTTGATCACTAAAATAAGTTGTTTTTTTTTGTTGTAAAGATAACTGTATTTTTCCTCATCACTGGGAGAGAAGGCGGAGGAGTAGATTGATGGCGTCTGTCGGTACTCACCGGGAAATGGCACAAGTGTTACTGACAACACTGGGTGTCCAGAGCAGTGGAGTTATCATTAAGTGGACAGTAATTAATTGTTGGTCACCGTGTCGTGTCACTTCATAACACTTACTGAGCGTCTGTCAAGGAAATGAGTGTGCTACCATGTCGTTTCTTAAGTAAGTTTCAAGTTATTTTATTAATTTCTACATTAAGGACCTTTTAAATAACCACTCGATTTTAATTACTTCTGTTAACGTTTACGAGGGCTATGAGGCCGTAAAAAATGGTCGCCGTCTTCCCTTATTTATAACTAGGGTTTCGATTTATTTGCCCCAGCATTCTACTTAGCCATTCGTCGCCATATTTCTCTGGTTTAAAATGTTTCACTGTGTTTCCCAGTCGATTGCCTCCTGTGCGTGAGGTCACCAGGCCGTCTCAGCGTGTGTTCATACCGTCCACGTTTCACGTCTTTATTTCAAATTTATTTCTAATTCTGTATGGCCCTTTCACGGAGCGTAGCGTTGTGAAAATGTTCGGTCACTGTAGTGGCCAGGGTCATACCCAACATTCTTTAATCTACAGAAAATAGTCTTCTGTAATTATTACATAGTGTTACGACATCACAGAACAATCTACGTGTTTATCGAACGCTCCAGAGGGATCCAGAATGTAATGCGGTGGTGTATTTGACTCTCGACGCATACAAACGAGATTTTTTTGGAAGCCGCCAACCGCGCGGACTCTGTCAAGGCCGCAGTTAGTTACGTCGTAGTTTAGAAATAAGACGTAGTTTGGAACGTTCTGGTCTGTGAGCAGAGGTATAAATACATGGCGGCAGCGGCCTTAGTTTTCAGTTATAATGGCGATATATTTACAGTGCGTTTCGAGTTATTTTCGGGCGATAGTACTGTGAACGTTCAAGTGGTTATTAGTGAAGTGTTGCGTTTTATAATGGTGCGGTATAATTGAAATACAATTGTGTTTAATATTAGTTGACAAAATTGCGTGTGAACAATTTTTATTTGATTTGTTGTAGAGACTGTGTTGTTAATTACGAACTGTTTAACTGTGAAATTTAAAGCTGGTAATTAGTGACTTAATTGGTGTCTTGTATTTTTTTTCCATTGTACCTACGACGATCAAGTAGACCGTTGTAACAGTAGTGTCAGAAGTGGGATAGAACGGTTAACAGTGGAAACAGTGGACACTTTGTTCAAGGCGAGTGTAATTCGTAATTAATCGGTAAACATGGATGCCAGTCAGATGATGGAAGCTGTACAAACACTGCTGCGGGAGACACAGGAAGAAGCAGAACAACGACAGGATGAGAAACGCAGACAGGAGGCGGAAGAAGGAGAAAAACGACAGATGAAAAACGCAGGCAGGAAAGAAAAGAGGCTGAGGAACGTTAGAAAGCACTAATGCTAGAGACAGAGTAACGACGACGACAGGAAGCAGAGGAACGGAATCGTGAAACAGAAGACATCAAAGCATTAATACAGGAGCAGAAACAGATGCAAGAACATAGTACCGCAGAATTGGGTCTCCTACGAGGTGAGCTTAATAAACACGTTACTAAAATATCGGAGGTACAAGAATCAGTGACATTACAAATAGCTGAAGTAGGAAAATGTGTCTTGACTCTGGAAGAAGCTGTGTCAACAAAAATATCTGCAGCAGAAAACTCAATGGCAAACATAAGAGGACAAATTAAAAGTGAAGTTGAACAGTGCATGAAGATTCAACCAAAAAGAAAGTCTGAACAGACTGTGCCAATGATAAAGGCAGAAAAAGGAACAGGAAATAAGTTAATAGAGAAAGTCACTTTGCCTGCAGTAGGGACAGTTCATGTCAAAGCTCCAACCTTTGACGGAAGCAGTCACTGGGCAACGTACCTCCGCCAATTTGAAGCTGCTGCATGAGCAAATAATTGGACAAAGAAAGACAAGGCTGTTTCACTCCTTCTTGCTTTAAAAGGACCTGCGGCAGAATTACTACAGAAAGTGCCACCTGACAGCCAAAGCACACATGCCGAATTGATGAAAGCTCTGGAATTACGGTATGGTGATAAACATTTGCGAGATGTGTACTGCACCCAGTTGAGAGCAAGGCGACAGAATTCCGGGGAGAGCCTTCAAGAGTTTGAAGCAAGTGTCGACAGACTAATTAGACTGGCCTATACTGAAGCGCCAGAAGATTTTCGAACGAGTTTTGCGATGCAGACATTTACTGCCGGTGTTCGAGATAACGAATTACAGGAAGTGTTACGAATCGCAAGACACCAGAACAGTGCGGACGCCCTGATATATGCTTTGCAATTTGAGGTCGCCAAATCAGCGTCTGGTTGGACAATTCATAAAGTGCGCGTGCTGAAAGATCGCGACGGCACAGTCGATGAGGAAGAAGAACAAGGAACAGAGACTAGACGGTCGGCGCCACAGAATAAAATAAGAAAGGATGGATGACGAAAGTGTTATAGATGTAGGAAACCTGGACACCTACAACGAGATTGTCGGGTTAGAATTCACCAGCAGGGAAACGAGCAATAATCGGTACAACGAGGCGTGTGTTGACTAACTGGAGGATCGAAGCCCCTAGACAATACGCAGTTTCTACAATTCAGAAAAACAGCGGGAGCTTGGTGGTTACCGGATTCGTTCAAGAAAGGCCAACCTCGATTACAGTTGACACAGGTGCAACAGTTTCCATTGTGCGGTCCGACGTGGTGACAGATCTTAAGCCAATCTGGTGCTCTTGCAGCTTCCGAACAGCTACTGGACGGCTCTAAAATGTTTGGAAAAGTGGAGATACGCCTACGCCTAGGTCGACTTGAGTTTAATCATCAAGTACTGATTGCAGACATTGTGGATGAAGCAATTCTTGGTGTGGACGTTATGAACGCATACGGATTTATATTTGACTTAAAAAACAATATCTTGAGAATCGGAGGAGAAGAGGTAATGCTCTCCACAACGACGACATCACAAAAATCGGTGGACGTCCTAATCCAAGTGGCCGTATCTGTTCCGCCAAACTCCGAAAAGATCATCATGGTAAGAACCGAGGTAGATACTAGAGGCAACCAGTGCTCTATATTGGAACTCCAGGTAGTCAGCACACCGGGCATACTAATTGCCAGACGTTTAGTAAAACCTGACGAAACCGGAAATGTACCTATTAGAGTGGCGATAATTTCGGATCAAGCTGTCATTTTACAAAGCAATACACTCCTAGGAAAATTGGTTCCTGTGGCCTGGGTAGCCGGAATGACGCAACGAAGATGCAGTTCTTCGGATACTTCCAAAGTACCAGAGGAACTGCAGGAATTATTGAACAGATATTCTAATGACCTCTCAGGTGGTTAGGTAAAAGAACTCAGACAGTTTTTACATGAATTCAAACATTCTTTTGCAGTTCGGGGCAATCAATGGGAATAACCTCTCTTGTACAACATCGCATCAATACCGGGGATACAACACCGATGCGCCAAACTCCTGAAAGGCCTCCATTATCTAAGCAAGAGGAAATGTCTCGGTTAATACAGGACATGATAACAGAGGGAGTAATCGAAACTTCGTCAAGAGCTTGGTCTTCTCCTGTAGTGCTGGTAGCGAAGGAGGATGGTGGATTACGTTTCTGCGTAGACTACCGGAGGTTAAATGACGTTACAATGAAAGACTGCTTTCCATTACCTCGCGTTGACGATACACTCGACACGTTGTCCGGAGCACAGTGGTTTTCCACATTGGACCTGAAGAACGGAAATTAGCAAGTGGGTATTCATCAAGAAGACAAGGAAAAGACCGCTTTCTCGACCCCAAGTGGCTTATTCTAATTTAACGTCATGCCATTTGGACTCTGTAATGCACCGGCAACATTTGAAAGATTGATCGACCTGGTACTCCGAGGTCTGACATTGGAAACTTGCGTTGTTTATTTAGACGATGTCATTGTCATCGGGAAGACTTTCAAAGGCCATTTGGAAAACCTTAAGAAGGTTGTAACTAGAATTCACGGTGCCCAACTGAAGCTGAGCCCGAAGACGTGTTCTGTATTTCAGAAAGAAGTACAGTATGTGGGCTATCTGGTTTCGGCTGCGGGTGTTAGCATGGATCCTAAAAAATGTAGACACCTTAAGAGACTGGCCAGTGCCGAAGAGTAAACACGACGTTTGAAATTTCCTGGGGTTATGCTCATATTACAGACGTTTTGTGAAAGGCTTCGCTACTATAGATAAACCACTATATGAGCTACAGGAAAATAAACGAAACTCCCAGTGGTCGAGAAAGAGACTTTAGGATTTTTAGGACTTTGAAGATTGCATTATGTTCGCAGCCAATTCTCGCTTTTCCAGCTTCCGAAGGGAAGTATATCGTAGACACAGACGCAAGTAATACTGGTCTAGAAGCAGTTTTGTCTCAAGTCCAGAACGGTGAAAAACGTGTAATAGCGTATTACAGCAAGACGCTTTCTAAACCAGAGAGAAATTATTGTTTTACAAGGAGAGAGTTGTTGGCAATTGTCAGAGCTTTGGGGCACTTCTATAAATACCTCTATGGGAGAGAGTTTTCACTACGTACCGACCATGCCGCGCTTGCATGGCTCTTGCGATTTAAAAATCCGGAAGAACAGTTGGCAGGGTGGCTTGAACGTCTGCAAGAGTACAACGTTAAGGTACAACATCGACGGATGCGCCTGCATGGTAATGCATATGGCTTATCACAAATAAAGTGCCAAGAAAACTGCCGACATTGCCACAGAAACGAAGAACAAAACTCAAGCGAACATGTTCAAGCCATCACTGTAGATGTTCTGGCAGACGGCTGGACGACACAAGATTGCCGACAAGAGCAGATGACTGATGAAGACATTGGGCCGATCTTGATACCAAAAGAGGAAGGTCGCCGCCCGGATTGGCAAGATAACTGCCATTGTTTCGAAGTGCTGAAAGGCTACTGGGCATAATGACAATCCCTTACCGTAGAAAACGGATTGCTGAAAAGGGCTTGGGAAAGTGCAGATGGATGAGACGTGGTCATGCAGTTGATAGTTCCCCGAAGTAAAGTGCAGTCTGTTTTGAAGGAGATGCATGATGGGGCGTCTGGAGGCCATCTTGTCATTAACAAAATCCTTGACAAAATACGGAAGCGATTCTATTGGCTTTATCTTCGCCACGACGTAGAGGAATGGGTTCGGACATGTGAAATATGTGCTGCAAGCAAAGGCCCACAAAATAGAAGCAGGGGAAAAATGAGACAGTATAACGTTGGACTGTTTTTTGAGAGAATTGCCCTAGACTTTGCTGGACCATTCCCAGTTACTGACGGTGGAAACCGGTACATCGTGGTTGTAGGTGACTACTTTACTAAGTGGGTGGAAGCCTACGCAATTCCAAATTAGGAGGAACCACTGTGGCAAAGCAGTTAGTTCAAAAATTCTGTTGCCGTTATAGAGCCCCTATGGATATCCATACGGATCAAGGGAGAAATTCCGAATCAGAAGTGTTTAAAGAATTATGTCGTCTACTCCGAATTTGAGAGACCAGGACAACGCCTCTGCATCCTCAGTCAGACGGGATGGTTGAGAGATTCAATAGGACACTTGAGCAGCATCTTGCGAAGGTAGTTGACGAGAAGCAAACAGACTGTGACCCACGTATTCCTCTTGGCGTATAGATCAGCAGTACACGATACAACCGGCATTACTCCAGCAAAATTGGTGTTAGGGCGGGAGATTCGTCTTCCTGGGGACTTAATGTTCGGATCACCTGAGACTCAGTCCCAAGAGCCACAGAACTATTCCTCGCAATTAAAAAACCATCTGCGAGAAATGTATTGCTTGGTAAGAGGGCGGCTGAAGATTGCCAGTGACAAAATGAAAACTCGTTATGACATTCCCAGCAATAGTGTGGGTTTCCAAGAAAGAGTTCAGGTCTGGTTACTCAACCCGAAGCGCCGTCGTGGTCGCTCACCTAAGCTTCAGTCTAACTGGGAAGGACCCTACACTGTGGAAAAAAAAATCAGCGATGTTGTTTATCGGATTCAACAGGAAGAACAGCGAAATTTCAAGGTCGTCCACCTAGATCGCCTAGCTAAGTATTACTTCAGAGACGGTTTGCCAGTTCTGGACGAACAGGCTTAAGGAGGAGTCAGTTTTACGATATCACTGAACAATCTACGTGTTTATCGAACGTTCCAGAGGGATCAAGAATGGAAAACGGTGGTGTATGTGACTCTCGACGCATTCGCGAGATTTTTCTGGAAGCCGCCAGCCGCGCGGAATCTGTCAAGGCCGCAGTTAATTACGTCGTAGTTTAGAGATAAGACTTAGTTTGGAACGTTCTGGTCTGTGAGCGGAGGTATAAATACATGGCGGCAGCGGCCTTAGTTTTCAGTTATAGTGGCGATATATTATAGTGCTGTTCAAGTTATTATCGGGCGATAGTACTGTGTACGTCCAAGTGGTTATTAGTGAAGTACTGCATTTTATAATCGGGCGGTATAAATGTAATACAATTGTGTTTAATATTAGTTGACATAAAATTGCCTATGAACAATTTTTACTTGATTTTTTGTAGAGACTGTGTTGTTAATTACGAACTGTTTAACTGTGAAAATTAAAACTGGTATTTAGTGACCTAATTGGTGTCTTGTATTTTGTTTGCACTGTACCTACGACGATCAAGTAGACCGGGTTAACAATATATTTTCCTATTTCTCTTTCTTTGTTTTAACCTAATCCATTTTTTGTTACTACAATTTGCTCACACAGGATCAGTATACACGTGTTCGTCTGATGGCTAACCTGCATTAATCGTAACAGTTAATTGCCAGTCAGTACTGAATTCTGCCAAACCTCAACGTTTTTTCCTGTCCTATTGGAGGGTTAACCGCAGGTGTCTTATTTTCTTCTCCTAATGACGTCAATTATAGAATCATTATATAACATCTGTAAGAGCACTTGTTGAACTTTGTGGCTCCAGATTACAATAAACACTGACCCGCTGGTGGCCAAAGCTTCATTCGATAACTTTGAACAATCGCGGCAATTAGAACAGTGCGATACTTTAGTAATCTGTCCTTTTAATTGTTACAGAAATGACACAGTAGTTACTCAGTATTAAGCTGAATGTTTTGTGACATTGTAAAATTACAGATTTCTAAAAAAAAGACTATTAAATATAAAAGCGCCTGATAAATTATAAAATACAAAACAGAATCTTTGTAACTGCTAAGCTAGTTCAAAGAAGATGTAATTAAATAAATGGTAAATTAAGTTTTACACATTATGCTTTGAAACTGATGATTCAATTAGGTGTCACCTTTTAAGAAGAGAGGTTGTAATTTACAGGCTTAAATTTCGCTTTTGTGGTTAGCGTTTAGTTTATCATACAGAAAATAAGAATATGCCATCGTATAATAGGGCATATTTTATCAGTCTGAATTCAAAATTCGTAAGGTATTTTGTATTCCATAAAAGCAAAAAAGCTAGGAGCACACACACACACACACACACACACACACACACACACACACACACACACACACACACACACACACACACACACACACACACACACACACACACACACGTCAACAGGGGGAGCAGTGATAACAAATTTCATATCACTACGTAAAATTTCATCAAAAATATTCCTTGCAGTTAAAATAAAATATGAAACTCTGAAACTGAAAAGTCCATAAAAATGAAACTAGCTGAGAAAACCAATCTAGTTGTGAGCTGCGGAATGTTATTTAAACAAGTGCAGTATATATTTGTCAAAAGCCGGGCCGCTGGCCAAGAGGCTAAAGCCCTTGGTACATAAAACATTCATGGGACATTGAACAGAGCCAGCTGACCGCCCAATGTAGACTTATTTATTATAGAATATTGTTGCAACGATTGCATGGATAGTGAATTTGAATTGGCAGAATACAGTACGCTATGTTAAGAGATTCATTAAATTTTTATTAGCGCTTCAAGGAAATAATCACTCTCAGAATTAAAAACCATTCAATAAGTAAAGCCATAAATAAAATTCGGTAAATTAAGTAATTACACAATTTGCAATACAAATAACACTTAATATTTTTACCTATACTCTATTTTTAAGTGAAAGACATGACTTTCGTTTAATAACAAGGTAATTACGAGGTTAAAGTAATTTATTTTGCTACTGGAGTGCCACTTGAACGGACACAAAGAACACTGTTTATTTTAGCTGCAAATTATACTTCTTTGTCTTTTATGAACAAAAACCGATTCATAAAGGTCACTATTATACATCAACTAAAACTGGAATGTACATAATAATGAATCTATCTGAGAAAACCAATCTACTTGTGAGCTGCGGCATGTTATTTAAAAAAGTGCAGTATATATTACTTGTTTTCAAATAATATAAACTCGTTTTCATTACTTTACTAACGTTTAAGTTGCGTAAACCTTTGAAATTTTTAAAGCGTTGCACTATCCCATTGCTCACACTTTGCTTGCAAAGCGCCAATATCCATAAAGCTTTCTGTCTCTTCTTCATTAAAATATTAAAGTTACAATTTTACAAAAAATAAAATTAATCAAAATACGTAATGATTGTACCCTTATGTATTATTTTGTCTTATTTATTTTTTTCTTCTTCTATCAGAGATTAGGTGAAACACCTGTTCCGGTCCCACTTCACCAACGCTTCCTACATCTTCCTATACTTCGTTGTGGAAAAAGCTTATATTGCCAAAATTCGTTAGGCAACCTGCCATCTAGCATTCTCTTCAGATGAGCAGTCCATTTTTCTTTATTTTCTGGAATACGATCTTTGAAATTCTAAATGTCCAATTGTTTACTAATGTCTTACTTGTGAAGAACAAATTTTTTTACGGTACGTAAACTCTGGACACTTTCCCCAAATGTCAGATGTTGTCTTACGGGATCATATCTTCGTGTTTGATTGTAACTTAATGAAACACTCGATAGACAAAACAATACAGCACACACATTACGGACAGCATCAGTATTGCACAAGGGCAACTGAACAATGCGTCCTTGTTTGTTCTTGTTAACTTAATAGTCTGTAGTTAGTCTCAATGAAGCTGCTGACAGTCGCTTTCAAAATGCTTCAATGATAAGAAAGCGTGTCTTTTAAAATCTAAAAGCAAACGCTTACAAAACCCATCTCATTGTAAATCTATAAATGTAAAGATGTTGAAAGTTTTAACTAAAATAAATAAACTGTATAGCTATTAGTTGTTGCATATTTGTTTCACGGTGTTGTCATATAACTAAAACACAATAGGTTTTCCAAATTCTTCTCCTCCTAATTTTATCAAGAATCAGGCATATCATCTATTCCGGTCCGGAAAAAATATATACAATTTACCAACGCTTTACCTACTTTGCCGTCC
Organism: Magicicada septendecula; assembly: GCA_034769895.1. NCBI lineage: Eukaryota > Metazoa > Arthropoda > Insecta > Hemiptera > Cicadidae > Magicicada > Magicicada septendecula. The sequence goes on from CM068375.1 coordinate 320,575,101, forward strand.
AAAAGGCTTGCATTGCCAAACGTTCTTAGGCAACCTGCCATTCCAAATCCATTCCCCTGCATCCTATTTTGACGAGCAATTATATCTGCAATACGATCTTGGATAACAAAAATGTTGAAGTTTTTACGAATGTCTTGATTTGTCTTCCTGTGCAGCCTGTAACAGATAGCAAGGATCTCCGATGCCAGTATCCTACTCAGATGTTTGTCGTCGGAAGGCAAGTTTCAGAACCATACAATAACACTGGCACAGGCATTACCTTATCAAAGTTTAGTCGAGTTTCTTGTACTATTTTGTACATGTCGTAATTAGTCTAATTGTAAATGAACAATAATCTATTTCTAATCAGTAACTCATGTAAGTAGTTCTGTAAACAATGTAGAATCAGGTTTTATTATTATTAGGGCTGTACCATGTTTATACAGTTTCCAGAAACAAAGATTACAGAAATGATTAAATTATCATCTTCCACTTGTGCTTGTCCATCCAAAGATCTTCTCCAATTTCTCGTTCCCTCAATATAGTCCGAATTTCTTCTATACAGGTGATAGGTGGTCTTTCTCTTTTCCTTCTTCCAGGTGGGGTGAATTCCATAACGCTCCTTGGCAAACTTTCTTGTGCCATTCTTTCCGTGTGTCCATACCATTGTAATTTTTTTGTTTAGGTAAAACTAACAATTGAATTTTTTACATTTATTCTTCTTTAATAACTGTGTTTTAATAATTTATAATTTTCTCACGTCTGGATACTCTTGTCGAACATCTCCGCAAGTCCATCTCGGCTGTCATTAATTTTGTTTAAACTCACTCAAAATTAATGAATTTAATTTTCAATCCTCAAAAACCACTGTTCCTTACACTCATAAAACGGTTTGGGTCACAAATATAACTACATGTTTATAGCTTATATACATATTTCTTACTACATAATATCACATAAAAATAACGTTGCAAATTCTTACATAGCGTTTGGTAGCGTGTCCGACATTTATAATATCCTACAATTGACTCGGAGCCAAATACAGCTAACACAGTATATTGTACTTAACGGGAGATTAACTGCTTCTCACTGACCACACACTGGGAAGTTAATAACTTTTTACAGCTAAGTTATAAGTACGTGACAAGTAACAATGTTTATTGCTACTTTCCTCGTTCTAAGGTTAATACAGCGCAATACAGTTTCACTTTATCATTGCTAAATATAATCGAAATATACCATGCAGAACGGGAAACGTGTTGTTGGTGACACAGATGATATGGCGGTATTGAACAGAGATGAAAGAGATTTAGAGATTTTTATCGCTACAAACGTAACCTAAGCTCTCGGTGAGTCGGCAGGTGCAGTTACGTAAAAGTTCTACACGCTTTTCGACTAACCCAGCGTGCGGTATGTATTTCAAGATCGTCCACTCAAGTAGCGCTCCAGACTATTCGCGAGTACTTCTAACTGTGCAAATAATTCTCGTACGTCGCCAAAAGAATGGAAGATTGTTCTGGAACTTCTCTGGGCAATATATAAGCAACAGCGGTCGGCTTAATCAGTTAGTTATACCTTACGAGTTTGTAGAGTGCGCATGAAGTACAAGTAAAACAAGTGTTTGAGAAAATATATTTATTAAGTGAATAGTATAAATGGTGAGTAAAAATAGTGACCGTTGAAACAAAATCGCAGATCGGATGTAAGCTGGATGAAAAGAATTTGGAGGTACCAAAATTCATTCAAAATCGCAGATCGGATGTAAGCTCGATGAAAAGAATTTGGAGGTACCAAAATTCATTACCTTCTTTCTGACAGAGTTAGACTGTTTGGTTCATTAGTTATCATCGATAAACTTATATTTCTCCAGCCCGAAAGTGTTTCTTGTTTTTCCTGAATCTGTAATATAAGATTTGTTTTGTGAGATGTTCGATTTCCATTCCTATCGCGGTCCTTTTATTCCTTTTACAGATTGTACAAATTATAATAAATTTAAAAAGTCTCCTTGATTATGCATTTCCTAAGTAAGACCATGTCCGTTGTTCTTAACGATAGAACTATTAGGGTCTTAGTTATAATATTATAAATATTATGTTTGTGAACTGCAGAACACGGTTACAATTTAAATCAAAATGTACATAAATTATGCAAAATTAAATTAAATTAAATTATTTCTTTTAAAGCTGTGAGTAATATTTTGCGTATTTATGATTCTTAGCGTTCCCTTAGAAACACCACAAAATGACCTTACGTCGTGACCACATTTAGACTGTACCTTACAATGTATAAAAGATGAAAGGAATGTTACGATTCAACCAGACAACAGTAATTATTATTTTTTAATTTGTATGATCTATGCAAATCCCGAGCACATCATTAATATTCGGATAAATTTAAAACCATAATACATAATGATAATATATAATTATATTTCCGAATATTATTATATATTATCAACTTATACTATAATTAGTTTTGTAAGTCGTTGATATTATTATTTAATTAACTTTATGTACTTTTCACTGATAGTACCTCTGCAGAGGTTATAATGGATCATAAACGTGTGTAATCACACACACACACATATATTTTTTTTTGCAAAGACACAAATTATAACTGCATAGATAGGTTAATTTGAAATTACTACAACAGAGCCTATAATATCTGGAGGTACGGAAATTTTATTCATTAACACATATACTTTTATTCATTTACTATTGTATTATGGCTATATAATACAAAATTGTCTAATAAAGAATTATCTTTCAACAAATGACTCTATTGGCTTCTTTTACATATAAGTTACTATTGCGTAGAATTCCAAATGTTACGTAGACACCAGGCGCCCCGATCACTGCTCCGCTGCACGTCGGCCGACCGAAGATCACTAACGCTGAATATCCACGTCTCGGCACACACACACACTGCGATATAACTTATTATTTATATACAATTATACTATAGTGTTAGTATACAGTACATTATCAGTGAAGCATACGTCACGTCAATTAAACAATAATATCAACGACTTAAAAAAGTAATTAAAATTTGTTAACATATGGTATTATTGAAGAATACAGCAAGAAATTCGTTGAGCTACTTCTAAAGGAAATATATTTCCATGAACGAATGACTTCATAGATATCTAATACTTTTTTAAAAATTCACTTAAGTAGTAAGAATATGTTGAAGGTTTATGCAAACATAGATTATACAATAATATTTAATGGTGATCCAAAATTTCCGAGGGGTGCTAAAAGACTTTAATTTTTGAAATTTTTAATTATACCCATTCCGTATTTACAACAGTGTTACTTACAGTTTGCTGCTGCACGTAGTGGTTTAAATTTTTTTGTTTTACTTTGATGTTTTTTTCTGTAGTGCCGCCAAAGTACTGTGATCAATATTTAGCGTAAACATTGCATTCAGGATAGGTGGTGATTTCATTCAGTCTGATATTCGGCATAGATTTTTAGGTTTGTTTCTAAACTTCTATAACCTTTGTGGGCATGGTATCCTTAAATTTAAAAATGTTTCAAACTAAATATTTTATTTAATGTTGGTTAAAATTCAGTCTAATTTGATATTCCATAATAATTAATTAACTATATACACTACTAACAACTCGAATCACAAATTATTATTGATAAAAATGATAAATTTTTACCTTACAGCCTAAACTAGTTTTCTCTTTGCTAGAACTTTGTCAGAGGCTGCCGCGAAAAGCACTGTCTGTTCTGCTTTTGGAGACGGCGCCGTCGTTCAAAAGATCGTTGTTATGTGTGTCTTGTGTAAAATCTTCAAATATTATGTGTCATTTAAAGTGTGTCTGTTCGGTTAGGATGTTGCTTCTATGTGTTTGTTTGTGTTTGTATATTTCTAGTTGTTCAAGAGTGTCTAGTTTTCGACGTTCTGTGTGTAGGTGTAGGATTTCCATGTTGTCGTTAATGTTTGTGCATGCGTGGTCTGCCTCAATGAGATGGGTTGCAAAGGTGGATTCGGTTGTGGAGTGTAATGCTTTTATGTGGTCAATGTGTGTGTGTGTGTGTGTGTGTGTTTGAAACTGCATCCTGTCTGGCTTATGTAGAATTTATTACATCCTGAACAGTTTAATTTGTCAACACCATGTACATCAAATTTTTTTATCTGTTTATGTATTTTTGACTGTGTGGTGTGTATTCTGTTTTGTTTTCAGTTCTTCATGCGATTCTCTGACACAATACATTTTTCAATTTTTTTAAATTTAATCCACTACATTTTTGCCGTGTACCCCCTATTTATTAGGTAATCAATCTCAAAAACAACAGGGCTCTTTAAGTTAACGCCGTGGATAAGCGTGCCACGGTTAATAAGCTTCACGAACACGATTGATACTTTACAATGTTTCGTGTAACAACGCTGAAAGTACGGATGGGTAGACAGACAAAAGCTGGAAATCAAAATTCGGCTCGTTCAATTGTACTTTATAAGTACAAGATAATTCGGCTCGTTTAATTGTACTTTATAAGTTCAAGATAATTTTATATGTGTAATAATAATATTGTTCTTCAACGTACACACTATAATCACATAAAAATTAATGAAATGCCAACCAAGGCCGAAAAAATTATTTCTGTATTGCCCGTATCAAGCTCTGAGACAACGAGTTTGTCCAAACGTCAATACAAATGATTCAAAATGTTATCAGTATCCATTCATCATTTATTTGTTTATGGTAACTACAATACTAATATAACATTTAGTGTCACACAAACACAGGTTTATGAACAAAGAGATACACACACTTATTAATAAAATTTATTAATTATCGACATCGTTGGTAACGTTTAGTATCCCACCTTAGGAGATCATTTTCAGGCCGCAAAAAGCAACGGAGTGTTACGAAAACAGTTACTCCAGATCTTATGCCGAACGGTTCCCCCGACACTTGTTTCGGGTTAAAGCAACATAACAACTTTTTATGTTATTACTCTACTACTACTACTACTAATACTACTACTACTACTACTACTACTACTACTACTACTACTACTACTACTACTACTACTACTACTACTACTACTACTACTACTACTACACTACTACTACCACTACTACTACTACTACTACTACTACTACTACTACTACTACGTCGGGTGGGATACGAAACGTTGCCGACGATGTCGAGGAGGTATACAGCAACTGACGACGGCCTAACATCCAGGGAAATTACTAATTTTGGAAATTGCAACACCGTCCGTGTAAGCTTAAGACAAACATTTACACACGCGCGCGCGCGCATGCACATACGCCAACTTGAAACACAAAGAATAATTTAAAAACAAAGGGGTTAACTACCTTAAAATTTTCAACGAATATTTCACCCGCAATCGAATACCTCTTGTATAAAACAGCCAAATACTGGCTGTTCAGAATCTGTAACTGTTATACTTCTGTGGATTAATTTTAAAACTTCCGTTAACCACAGCAACGGCAAAGGAATTATGACTTTTATTTCATACTGTAATTACTAAAGTTTTGCCGATTTCATTGGAAACTGAGCGACAAAAACATTCCAATACTTTGGGTATTATTTATGGAACAAAATGTCAAAACCAACGGTTTCAAGTTGGTAACAATTTAGAACTGAATTCCAACATCTCTAAAAATATATATTTGAGAATTTAGGTACTTTATGTGTTATACAATAGTGGGGCTTTACTGAGTATATGCCAACATACTTGAGAGGAAATACAGAATCCTGAAGTGGCTGATGGTCAAGGCGTTAAAGAGACAGGAAGATATGAGCCATTATGGTTTCGTCTAACAAAACACGGGAGAGATGAAGATAAGATAAAGAACAGATTACAACAAACAAGAATACGATGTATTAGACAATTAATTTCCTTACCTTGAAATAGGATTATTACAAGACACACACCAAAGCAATAATTTAGAATTCCACGGTACGTAAAATAGTAAAGAACGAACGCTAACTTGGAAATAAACTAACGTTAAACAAAAAGTAACTCTAACGAAAGTAGACTACTGGAGTGGTAGACATGAAAAACGGACAGAAACATCCACGATAAAACACGAAGGAGAATGCAAATGGAAAAGAAGATGCTCGGTTGTACTGAAGAGAAAGGACTGACGTAAAAGTGAAGTAGAAACCATACGCAAATTACAAAATTTACAAACTGTAGTCCTTCAGAAAAGACAAAAGATAACGTCCTGGAGAGATGAAGTGAACAAGGCGATGCAAAAACGAGATCTCAGAAACAGGAACGGGAACAACGGGGTAACAGGAGTTTATGGCTTGTGCCGGGACATTGAATTTTTTCGGCGCGTGTAGAGTTGTTCAGGGCTACCAACACAGTTGGGAGCACTGCCAGGCTGTGCATTGTCGAAGCTGCGGCGAGGCGATGTAGTGACCAGTCGTGGTCAGCTGTTCGCTGTGTTTCGGTTTTCAGGATGGCTGTCTAGTTAGGTTAGCCAAAGGCTTTATTTTCGACATACTGGGACAGGTTTGTGTTACGCAGGCAGGTACGATCTACACACAATTCTTTCGGTCTCATTTCTCAGTAAGCCTCCAACCAGGACATTCCCTTTGGTCTGACGGCCGATGTAAGGTGTGTATGTATCTTTTTATTGCGTCGGTAGACTCCTAAAGACGTTCAGGGTCCTTGGCTGAGCCAGGAAAATGGGAGACGATCGGTGGTCATGCGAGCATCTGTGACAACCAGCAGAGCGGTTCTACATTAAGGCGCTCCCCGAAGTCGTCAGACCAAGAAATGCGGAAGAACCAAAATACAGCAAAAGATCCAGGAAGACCAGGAACGACTTCCAGTAAGCATTCACCATAGTCCATGCACAATTTTTGGAACCTCTGCTCGTCCACCGTTCATCCTGTTTCAACTCGAGTTCGTCGCTACATACTTACAGGTGAGAGCGTTTAATTTTATGCCTCTTCTAACTACATCAACTCCATAGACGGGCTACCCTTGTTTTCTACATTAAGTATCTGTCAACTCAATCCGTGTAACAAACTTATTAAGAACTGAAAATACTTCAAGGTCATAAGAACTCCAGTTTGTAAAAATTGTAACTGGTCATTGTAATAATTATTATTATTAAATTGTACAACTGGAAGTAACATTAAGTAATTTTGAAGGGTCACACACATTTACATATTTAGAGGTGATATACTTTGCTTTAAGTTTTTCTTATGTGGGTATGTTGAATTTAGTTCCCGGGTTTTCTTTTTTTAATTTATGTGTACTTTTGTGCTCGGGTCAATTTAGCTGTGTATATATATATATATATAATTCTTTTTAGTTTGTTTTGAAATCTGTTCTACACACACCTGAGTCTGTCAGACTTTGTCTGAGTTGGTCGTAGCCTATGAAAGGTTGCCCAGATTTTGTTGAAACTTTTCATGTGTTTCAATGTATCATCATGTCATGGATGATAATCATGATGTTTTTTTTTTAAGTTGAGTTACTCGGCCGTGTGGTTGGACTTAGTTTGAACACTGTATTTTAAGTATTTTTTTATGAGAATGCGGTTATGTTTGGACATAGTCCCTTGTAGTTGAGATAGTGATTTTTTTTAGTTTGAGTTATGCTCAGGTTCACACAGTTGGTGTGTGTGTTTAATGTTCTCTTAATTTTGAGAATTCCTTTTAGTTGATTTTGTTTGATTGAATGTACATAGTGTATTGTGGGTTGTATATTTATAAAAAATCTTGTTTTTTCTTGTTGTTGAGTGTTTTCTTTGTTTAGTGATTTTGGGGAGCTTGTTCTGCTTTCCGTCTTTGCTTCGCTAGGGGACCCTGAACGTCACTTGTAGTGAGACAAGTTTTTCCTTTTCTTCTGTCGTGTGTTTTCGTGTGAGTTGTTTATGTGTGCCCATTTAATTGTGTAATTGTGGCGGCTGAGAATATGAGCTCAGTGAATGTCGACCTTTATTTAAAGGATGAGCTAGAGTTTGAAGTTAGGCCCCGGGGTAGTAGGCGGCAAAGTGATGTTTCCTCCATGAGGAAGCAGCTTAGGGAGTTGATTGCCGCTGGAACCGGGGTTTCCGGATCCAATCTAAAAGATGTTGTCTCGGAGACGGAGTTATGTAGGGAGAAGTAGGAGGGGCTCAAAGACCTAATTGAGGACCTCGAGTCGGCCCCATCGACATCACGTTCCAACCAGAGACTGCGGCAGCGGTTACAACATCTTCTGAACCGGCTACAGAACATCGAGGCCCAGCCAGTGACGGTGAGGCAAAGACTGCTGTGGAGTCACTGAAGAATTGAGTGTCAGCGGCACTTCACGCTGCGCCGGTGGTTTCGCTCCGAACTCCTGAACCGACTCCCCTGTCTCCAGTAGTAGAGCCTGAAGTTAGGAAAGAGCGGGAGGCTCCTCTACCAGCTTCCTCGGGGATGGCGGCGGCTTCCTACCATAAATTGTCCAACCCCCTGACCGACATCATCCAGCAACTTCCTGTTGTGGATGAGCTGGATGAGGGCATATTATTGCTTTTCTTTGGGACTCTCTTTCAGTTATCAGACTTCCCAGGGATGTCTGATAAGACCCTCTTGGAGCTCATTTATCCATATTGCCGGGGTCCAATGGCTGAGCGGGTCACCCATACTATGCGATGTGGCGGCAGTTTAGACTCCTTCCTCGGAGAGGTGTTGGAATCATTCATACCCGGCCGACTACGAGAACAATTACGCCAGAAACATTTTTACCCCGTACAGTCCAATGGCGAAAGCTTGGCCAATTTTTTTCGCAGCAGCCGAGATTCTGCCCGGATTTTGAGATTGGGGTTAACCGAGCTGGAGGGGATTCAAGTCATTTTGGAGGGAGAGACCCCACAGGAAAGTCGCGCTTGGTTTTCAAGGAGCGCCCGCGTTGTTTTGCTGACCAGGACCGGCTTTGTGTTATGTCCAGGGCAATTCTGACTAATGACGAGTCAAGACGTCCAACGGTTGCGCGTGACCCTAACTACAGGACTGGTGAACGCCGTGCCGTTGAATCCCAGGACAGTCCTGGAGGACCTAGAGGTGGTCAGTCCGCTGGCGTGAGGGGTATTAATTCCCCTAATATAATTTGTTTTAGATGTAATAGGCCGGGGCACATTAGCCGATTTTGTTCGGGGGCCAGGCCGAGTCCAACGTCCTCTCTTAAGGTGTCCAATTCAAAAACGGGGCAACAAGGGGAAGATAAAACGCCTATTGCCTTCCCCTCCCCGCCGTGGGTTTTCTAAAGTACGTGCCTCCAGACAGGCAGTAGGTCCAACTTCTTCTGGCAACAAGGTCCTCCAAACCATCGATAACGCCACTTCAGTATGCCCCTTTCGAATGTTGGATTTGAAAAGGATTCAACTCAGAGCTTTAGTTGACTCTGGATCAGCACGCTCCATCATTTCGTCCAGAGTGTGCGAGGACCATAACAACAAAGGTCTACTTAAAGGGTCGGAAGAGTCTTCCATTGAGTGCTGGACGGCATCCAGGAAAATTCTGCCCATCTCCAGGGTAGTTACCTTCAAATTTAAGATCGAGGGATTTTCTTGGGTTTGGAGCTTTTTGGTTTCTCCGGCTCTGGGAGTCGACTGTATTATTGGTGCCGACTTCATCTTTAAGAGTGGTCTCATCCTCGAAATTCAAGACCACCAATGCTATTTTAAGTTTAATCGGGGTGTGGTGATTCCTTTCCTTGGATATCAGGGAACTAGGGAGGATATCCAAAGGATAGAGTGTCCCGACACCTCTAGAGACCATCTCAATCCGTCCCAACAGTCCGCCTTACATCAGTTGTGTGAGCAGTTCCCTTCTCTATTAACTCCTACCCTTGGGCTCACACATCTCTTGAAGTATAAAATCCGCCTCACGGACTCCAAGGTGGCATGCTCCCACCCTTACAAGTTTGCCCCTCCTAAAATTGCAATTCTAAGAGAGAATGTTCAAGAGTTGTTATACCAAGGGTAATTGAACCTTCTAATTCCAGCTATGCTAGTCCAGCATTCCTTGTACCCAAGCCTGGGGGTAAGCACCGGATGGTTATCGACTATCGTAAATTGAATATGAACATTGAAGTTGATTTCGTCCCTCTCCCAGATCTGCACTCGGCTTTCGATTGGTTTAGTATTTCACCATCATTGACTTCAAATCTGCATATCAACATATTCCACTTGCCAAGGAAAGTAGGCCCTACACTGCATTCTGTGTTCCCTGGAATCTGTAGCAGTATACTCGTGTTCCCATGGGCTTGGCCGTGGGGACGGAAGCATTCACTCGCCTACTTAATACTGTTTTCCATGATGTCAAGTTTAGTTTTGTCATCAACTATCTAGATGATTTACTAGTGTACAGCGAGATCTTTGAGGAGCATATGAGTCATCTTCATGAGGTGATGTGCAGGTTGAGGTGTGCTGGTCTTACTGTGAACCCTGAAAAGGTGAAGTTTGCCCTAAACCCAAATTTCCTTCCTGGGGCACCTTATTTCGCTTAAGGGTGTCACTGTGGACCCAGAGAGAACACAGGTCATTAGGGATTTTCCTTGCCTAAGGATGCCAAGTGCATCGCGAGATTTCTGGGCATGGTCAAATTTATCAACGTTTCATCCCGAATGCTGCAGAAATCACTGCCCCACTCAATGAGTTACGGTAAAAAGGGGGCTAAATTTGAATGGGGGATAGAAGGAACAGAAGGCTTTTGAGGCGCTTAAGGAGGCCATCATGTCTCCGACTGTCTTGCGGATGCCCGATTTTTCCAAGCAGTTTGTCCTGCAGACGGACGCTAGTTCGGTTGCGCTCGGGGTTCTACTTTTTGTTGACGGTGCTAAGCAGCCAGTGCAAATTGTATCGCGGACTACAACCCAACAAGAAAAGAAGTCATCTGTTTATGAGCTAGAGTGTTTGGCTGTGGAATTCGCTCTATATAAGTACAGGCGTTTCCTGAAACATGATGAGTTCCTGCTTGAGACCGATAATCAGGATCTCTCTTGGCTTCTTACTCATCCCCGACAACTGGGTCAAATTGGAACATGGGTGGTAAAAATTTCATCCTTTAAATTCAAGGTTCAACACGTTAGGGGAACTCAGAATGTTGTTGCTGATGCTTTATCCCGCATGTTTTCCTTACCCAGTGAAATACCATCTGAGCATCCCTGTGCCTCACTACTGTTAGAGTACAGTACTGTTAGACTTCCCACTAGCCTTTACTGATGTATTACCCCATCAGTTGGATGATGAAGAGTTGGGTCCCATCATCAATAAGTTAAAAGAGGGTAACATGCAGGCCCCTTATTTCTTGTCTAAGGGCGTCCTATGCTGTAAGGAAAGAAAAGGACGAGTCCCTAAAATTGTGCTGCCTAGCAAGTTAGTGCCCATGGTCTTCAGTTACTATCATAATTCCCCAGTAGGTGGACATCAGGGAATTTCAAAGACCATTTCCAGTTTCAAGAAGGATTTTATCTGGAAGGGTATGGATAGAGATATTGCTGCTAGGGTTAAGTTATGTCATCTTTGCGGGTTAAGCAAGCCTGCCCAAAACACCAAGTTGGGTTTGTTGTCATCGGGCGTGGCGAGCAGACCAATGGAGAAGTTGTTCATCGACTACGTGGGACCTCTCCCACGTAGCAAGTCAGGTAATTCTTTCCTGCTTGTTTGTGTCGATGCTTTCTTTAAGTTTGTTTGGCTACTGCCCTTACGGCAGGCAAAAGCTCGATTGACCACACTGGCACTTCAGAACCATGTATTTCAGCATTTCGGAATTCCGGACATCATTGTCTCTGACAATGATTCACAATTCATTTCGAGCGAATTCCGGCGAATGTGCTTCGCCAACGGTATCCGGCATGTAACCACTTCACCTTATTACCCTCAGCCGTCCCACGCGGAAAGATTTAACAGGAAACTTAGATCTGCTCTGATTACTTACCATGCAGAGCAACAGAATTGTTGGAACCAGAATCTCTAGGGGTTTCAGTTAGCCTTCAATACGGCCCTCCATGAAAGACATAAGGTGGTTCTCTTTGATGTGATGATTAGATTCTCGCCCACACTTCCACTGACTAACTTATGGAAAATTGAAGATCTTCTACCTAATCCTCCAGACATTAGGGCAGCGGACAGGTGGAAAGAAGCCTGGAAGAATCTGCTCCGTGCGCACGAGCGTCCCCGTGTTCGTTATAATCAGGGGCGAACTCCCAATCCCTTTAAGGTTGGGGATTTGGTCTATTGCCAGAGCCATCCGATCAGCTCAACCGTGGACAAAAATCCGCCAAATTATTTTATCGTTTACCGCATTCTAAGGTTTGTGTCACCAGTGACGGTGAGGTTGGGTGATCCCAACAGTGATGTTGAGAAATTGACCACTCACGTATCCAAATTGAAGTTTTGCCATGTGGCATAGGTAGGTGCGTGGTGGTAGAGACGTTGTTTTTAGTTAAAATGTTGAGTTGGCTCTTGGGTTCTCAGTTTGTGAGTTTGGGTGGCCTTAGGAGGTCAGAGCCCTAGTGCACGCTCGTGATTTCTTGCCCTTCTTCTTCTTCTTCTGTCTGTCGTCTCTTTATGCTGTCCCTGATCAAGACAGCATACAGTTACAGGGAGCTTATACACATACACACCCAGGTACACATGCACTCACACAGTTTCGATTTCTTATACTTCTTCTTCTATCGTTTTCCACAGAGTCTCTAAGTTCCTGAGAGCGGTATGTTTTCCTGAGGCTCCCGAAGTAGCCAAGAGGTGCAGTTGTCATTACATTGGTTCTTGGGCAACCAAGTTGCCCTTTTGGTGTGGGGGTGTGCCGGGACTTTGAATTTTGCCGGCGCGTGTATAGTTGTTCAGGGCTACCAACACAGTTGGCAGCACTGCCGGGCTGTGCATTGTCGAAGCTGCGGCGACGCGATGTAGTGACCAGTCGTACAACGTTAACTTGGAAATAAACTAACGTTAAATAAAATATAACTCTAACGAACATAGACTACTGGAGTGGTAGACATGAAAAACGGACAGAAACATCCACGATAAAACACGAAGGAGAATGCAAATGGAAAAGAAGGTGCTCGGTTGTACTGAAGAGTAAGGACTGACGTAAAAGTGAAGTAGAAACCATACGCAAATTACAAAATTTACAAACTGTAGTCCTTTAGAAAAGACAAAAGATAACGTCCTTGAGAGATGAAGTGAACAAGGCGATGCAAAAACGAGATCTCAGAAACAGGAACGGGAACAACGGGGTAACAGGAGTTTATGGCTTGTGCCGGGACATTGAATTTTTTCGGCGCGTGTAGAGTTGTTCAGGGCTACCAACACAGTTGGGAGCACTGCCAGGCTGTGCATTGTCGAAGCTGCGGCGAGGCGATGTAGTGACCAGTCGTGGTCAGCTGTTCGCTGTGTTTCGGTTTTCAGGATGGCTGTCTAGTTAGGTTAGCCAAAGGCTTTATTTTCGACATACTGGGACAGGTTTGTGTTACGCAGGCAGGTACGATCTACACACAATTTTTTCGGTCTCATTTCTCAGCAAGCCTTCAACCAGGACATAACCTTTGATCTGACGGCCGAGGTCAGGTGTATCTTTTTAATGCGTCGGTAGACTCCTAAAGACGTTTATGGTCCCTCCCTCAGCCAGGAAAGTGGGAGAAGATCGGTGGTCATGCGAGGATCTGTGACCACCAGCAGAGCGGTTCTACATTAAGGCGCTTCCCGAAGCCGTCAGACCAAGAAATGCGGAAGAACCAAAGTACAGCGAAAGATCCAGAAAGACCAGGAACGACTTCCAGTAAGCATTCACCATAGTCCATGCACAATTTTTGGAACCTCTGCTCGTCCACAGTTCATCATGTTTCAACTTGAGTTCGTCGCTACATACTTACAGGTGGGAGCGTGTTATTTTATGCCTCTTCTAACTACATCAACTCCATAGACGGGCTACCCTTGTTTTCTGCATTAAATATCTGTCAACTCAATCCGTGTAACAGACTTATTAGGAACTGAAAATACTTCAAGGTCATAAGAACTCAAGTTTGTAAAAATTTTAACTGGTTCCATTGTAACTTGTCTATCATACACCATGAGGGGGTGGTTAACTGTTCTACTAAAGTATGGTTGCCTTGCTTTAGCTATATGGAGTCAGATTACCTTTATTACCATTATTTTTACTATAATCATTCTTCAAAGGTTATTAGTGTTTTCTTTAATTATGTGGTTGGGTTATCTTAGGTATAGTCCGTCATTTCTACTGCATTAATGTTCGCGTTGTTCTCCCTCATGGGGTATGCTAGTTTGGCTAATATAAATATATATATATATATATATATATATATATATATATATTGTAACGTGCGGTTTTTTTAGTGTGTTTCTCCCCGATCCTTAAATAGTACTTTAGTTATTGGAAACTTTGTTTTATTTGACCCAAGTTGTTAGCGTCAAATCTGTAACGTGCGGTTTTATTAAGAGGTGTTAGCGAAACGTCCGTCTCATTCAAGCCCCAATGTTGTAAGCGCCAAACTGTAACGTGCGGTTATTGTATCAAGGTTTCCGCCTCTCCGCAGTCGCCACTTATGAATTATAAAGACCGAAGTTTAAATAAAGCGGTTGGGAATGTTACTCAAACAAAGCAGAAATCGAGTGTGTGTGATTTGGGTCCAGTAGGGAAGTTGTTTAGCCTGATATTGAAGAGAGAGCAAGTACCGTTTGTTTACCCTCGGTTTTGACGATTTCTAAATTTTTCAAATATTCGCCGTGAACCGAATCAGCTGACTTTAACACTAGTCTCCAAATATAGATTAACCAGACGACACTGTGGCAGTATACGACCAGGTGGATCGTCTTCTTCTTAGTTGTTCTGAAACTTAATACAACTACCCACTACAAGAAAGGACACACATTTTTATTTTTTAAATCTCAATTTTTCAATAATATTTATTAAGAATGTTATTGGTTTTTTCTCTTCCGCCAAAATACAAATATCACAATCGATCTTTTCCTTAATTAAGACATGATATCGACTTCATTGAGTAAACATGGAATTGTCAAAAAATATATGGTTTTTGACCAAATTGTATACTATATTTAAAACATCAATCAATATATAATTCTTTTATTTATTTCCCCAGGGTAAGTTCTTTTTGTTATGAGATGGTCAGAAATGGATAATTATACTACGCTTTACAAATACCGAAAAAATATTCAAAAATTTGTTTATTTTCGCTTAGTACGTAGTTCCGGAAATGTCCGTAAGAGAGCAGACTACGTTTGTTTTCATCAAAACATGTGGTTAATTTTTAATAGTTTCTTTTCTTTACTACCATTCGGTATGAGTTTTCTTCGTTAAATATTAAACGAAATGTTTATATTACCTCTTTTCTTGAAGTTCTTACTTGGATGAAGCCGTTTCTCCGGTGGTGTCCGTATTTGGTTGTAATTTCATAACCGTCTGGCAAATATTATCTCGTCAAACTCGAAACACAGCGAAGCTAGGCCTGATCGTCCAAAAATGGTTTTCTTTCACTTTTATTATGGAGTATAGCAATTTAACTTTGATAAATAAGGTAGTAGTATATAATGTTCATACTGTTGTTTAATTTTGTACCAATTTTGCACTTCTCAAAGATTTCTAAAAGGATATTTTAATAAAATTGTGGTCTCATCATTTTGTCAACTGGACAGGTTTAATTTTTAAATTCGATTAACAATACTTGTTATTTTCCGTTACTCTTAGTAACCCATAATTTTTATATATCTTTTTATTGGTTCTGCTATTTACTTTTTAGTATATAGGCAGTTTGTAATTATTATAAATTTATTTTTTATTTACAGAAAAATAATTCTTTTTAATTTTGGTTTCTTTCCCAATTTGGTTTACATAATAGTTTTCTGTTTATTTTCTTATAACTTTGGATATATGTATTTAATATTTTTATTAACTTTAAATGAATTTATATATTATTTATTAGTCTCTTATAGTATTCCTACACTGCACTACTTCCTTCTGCCATTTCCCTCATACAGTATTATTTTAATTTTTTATTATCATCTGATATTTAAATCTTTTATGTTTTTTTTAAAACGAACCCTGGGTTATCTTATACTATAACACAAATATTTTACAAAATATAAAATTAACTTAGGTATTAAACTTGGTTGTCTACACAATATAAATACTACAATAAATTAACAAAATACATAATTAGTTAGTAGCATCATAGTCTACTATCATCGTTTATAATTCTCACACCTACAGCACAATTCTGTAAGAAGTTCCCTTCACTTTCACTTATTACCTCATTGGGTACACTATAACTCACTTGTCACTGTATATCACTTTAATCGTTTATAATGTTTAGTGATACAATTTAATTTTGAGCTCGTTATAGTTTACCCATTTCTGACCTTTATGGTATTACAAGAGTTAATTTACTGGGACCGGGTTATGTACCGTTACATAAAGCCCACCCGCTAGAACAAATTAATTTTGTTTTTACTCTTTTATTAAAATAAATTGTTGATTGTTTCAATTCTCCTAATATTCTTGGTTTTTTTCTTCGTAATATCTTCCTTTATTTCAAACTAGTTGTAAACTGACTGGTAATTCAGACTGGTGGTAATTGCTGTTTTCTTACTCTACTCTCTCTCTCTCTTGGAGGCAAATTCATCAATTATTTATTTCTCTGGGCAGCGGTACTTCCACATTTTATTTGATAAGGACTGGTCACACTAATCATATTAAACTTGTTTTAACACTCATTTCTATTTACTTCTATAACTTATCTTTATCAATTAAGCTTCGGTCTGCTATCTTCCTTCAATTTTCTTCATCTATACTTCTGGAATCCAATATCACCCTTTTCAGCTATTTTATAATTATTATCCCTTAAATATTCAATTTCCCTAACATTTTTCCCTATCTTGTGCGGTGGTACCAGTCGGGTGGCCACTCTGGGTCCATACTGCGCTGTCCATCCTTACACCTTCTGAGACCAGGGGAACATCATCCCTGCTCATAAAAATTATTGCCGGAACATTTCTACGGTCAATACATAAAATAAAAAGATTATAAGTAGTAGTCAATTAGCGACTAGTAATAAACACTTTTGGGATTCTTCATACTGTAGCTGTTTGCATTTATTTATATATTTCTTCTTCTCCTTGATTCCTTCTTCTTTTCCATTAACTAATAGCATATAACATTATTGATAGGCCTTATGTTAAAATTCTTTTGACTTTACTTCTTGTGACATATTTCTCCGTATTATTTCTTCTTATATAATCTTCAATTCCGAGAAATTCTAATTTTTGTTGTATTAATTATCATCCTCCTTCAGTTTCATTGGAGTCATTAAATTATTCTTTATTCTTCTTATCTGAGCACATTACCATCAATTGTTTTTGTTCATTTAATTTTTCTTCTGTTTGTTACCATTGAAAATATTACTTTTTCCTATTATTTCATTTTAAATCAATTCTTTATAACTCTTATTTACTAATCTGTTCTTATTTTTTATTAAATCAAATGGTTTCGAAATATCTTAACTAAGTTGTACTTACATAGTTTTTATTAAATCGTCTTGTTCTTGAATAAATTGTTGAGTAAGTTGTCCTTACATACTTTTGAATTTTGGGGTTTTAGTCTCTTCATTTTAAATTATATGGTTTCAAAATAACTTGAGTAAGTTGTCCTTACGTAGTTTTTATTAAATCGTCTTGTTCCTGGATAAATTGTTGAGTAAGTTGTTCTTACATTTTTTGGAATTTTGGGGTTTTAGTCTCTTCACTTTAAATTATATTGTTCGAAATAACTTGAGTAAGATGTCCTTACATGCTTTTAGAATTTTGGGGTTTTAGTCTCTTCACTTTAAATTATACGGTTTCAAAATAACTTGAGTAAGATGTCCTTACATGCTTTTTGAATTTTGGGGTTTTAGTCTCTTCATTTTAAATTATATGGTTTCAAAATAACTTGAGTAAGATGTCCTTACATGCTTTTTGAATTTTGGGGTCTTTAGTCTCTTCATTTTAAATTATATGTTTTCGAAATAACTTGAGTAAGATGTCCTTACATGCTTTTAGAATTTTGGGGTTTTAGTCTCTTCATTTTAAATTATATGGTTTCAAAATAACTTGAGTAAGATGTCCTTACATGCTTTTAGAATTTTGGGGTTTTAGTCTCTTCACTTTAAATTATATGGTTTCAAAATAACTTGAGTAAGATGTCCTTACATGCTTTTTGAATTTTGGGGTTTTAGTCTCTTCATTTTAAATTATATGGTTTCAAAATAACTTGAGTAAGATGTCCTTACATGCTTTTTGAATTTTGGGGTTTTTAGTCTCTTCATTTTAAATTATAGGTTTTCGAAATAACTTGAGAAAGATGTCCTTACATGCTTTTAGAATTTTGGGGTTTTATTCTTTCCAATGGGTTGCTGGGTCGGTTTTCAGAAAATCAGTCCCCTTTTTTCTGGTTGGTTATTGTTTAGTTTAACCATGGTCCATTAGTTCAGGTACTCCCTTTACTCGGATTACTGGGGTACTCATAATGATTTTGGTATTTGTTATATACCTCTCTTTCACGTTGCATCGTAACTCAGCTGATACAAAGTCTTCATTGAAGTCACTGTTTTCCGTCATTGTTAGTGTTTTTTTTTAACTAACAGGTATTGGAGCTCCTCTGACATAACATATTTGCTCATATTTAATCTCATTTCATTCCCTTTTACCTCTGGATTATTTACCAAATATTTGAATGTTATATTCCGTCTTGATGATATGACTGATATCTTCTGATGCACTTCAATCGTCGACATATTTAAATGATATCCAAACTTAATTAATTCCCTCTGTTCATTAATTGGGAGGTTAAATACATTAATTAATCCATCTGTAATCATCTCCCATTCTTCCCTTGTATTTATTATTTTCTTTCTACATGTTTTTCTTATTTTCTTGGTCTTCTTTTCCATGGTTTGGATCGTCTCCTTGTCCTTTCTATTCTTATTTTCAGATAGCAATGCATTCTGGTCTTCTCTAATTTCTGTTTCCTTGCTACTCTCTTCTGTGTTTGGACTTACTATAATACCTTCGGAAGTGCTGTCTAACATTTCTCCAAATTATTAAAACCACTGTCCATTTGCTTACTTGTCTCCTCCTTGTATGTATCTGCTTTTTGGATACGCGTATTAACATTTTCAAACTTCTCTCCGAAAGTTTCCCATATCTCCTTATTGAAATTCTCCATTTTATCCTCAAATTGTTTTAAATTCTTATTATTCTCTTCAAATTTTGCATTCATCTCTTCTCTTTGTCCTTCAACAGTTTCTTTCAGTTCATTGTATTGTTCATTCATGGTTTGTTTGATATTTCTATGAATGGTCTCTATTTTCTCATTTAGTTGTTTGACTAAACTTTCCTGAATGCTATCGATTTTCTCATTGGTCTGTCTATTTTGTTCCTCCTGTTTCTTAAAATTCTCCTTATTTTCCTCATTGGTTTGTTTCAAGTTTTCCTCCTGTTTCTTAAAATTCTCCTTATTTTCCTCATTGGTCTGCTTCGAGTTTTCCTCCTGTTTCTTAAAATTCTCATCTATTTTATCAAACTTCTCGGCTATAAATCTCATCACGTCTTGCCAATTTGGTTCTCACCTGGTTTCCGCTTTATCTGGTTGGTCCCCTTGGGCATCCTCTTCCACTATTTCCTTTTCCGTGCTCATAATTACTTCAGTTTCTTCTTTATCACCCACCGGTTGTTCCATTTCACTGTTCGTAAATATTTCTATCTCTCGTTCCTGTCCACCTTCTTCCTTCTCCTTTTCTTCTGCCCTCTTCTTCGATTTACCTCTAGTATTATGCATTCCTTGTTTTCTCATAACTGCCGACGATAATTACATTTTTTGGTATATTAATTTATTAAATATATCAAAATTCTTTTCTAATTACAGCCCTTTTACGTTGAGCGCCAAATCTGTAACGTGCGGTCTTTTTAGAGTGTTTCTCCCCGATCCTTAAATAGTACTTTACTTATTGGAAACTTTGTTTTATTTGACCCAAGTTGTTAGCGTCAAATCTGTAACGTGCGGTTTTATTAAGAGGTGTTAGCGAAACGTACGTCTCATTCAAGCCCCAATGTTGTAAGCGCCAATCTGTAACGTACGGTTATTGTATCAAGGTTTCCGCCTCTCCGCAGTCGCCCATTATGAATTATAAAGACCGAAGCTTAAATAAAGCGGTTGGGAATGTTACTCAAACAAAGCAGAAATCGAGTGTGTGTGATTTGGGTCAAGTAGGGAAGTTGTTTAGCCTGATATTGAAGAGAGAGCAAGTACCGTTTGTTTACCCTCGGTTTGGACGATTTCTAAATTTTTCAAATATTCGCCGTGAACCGAATCAGCTGACTTTAACACTAGTCTCCAAATATAGATTAACCAGACGACACTGTGGCAGTATACGACCAGGTGGATCGTCTTCTTCTTAGTTGTTCTGAAACTTAATACAACTACCCACTACAAGAAAGGACACACATTTTTATTTTTTAAATCTCAATTTTTCAATAATATTTATTAAGAATGTTATTGGTTTTTTCTCTTCCGCCAAAATACAAATATCACAATCGATCTTTTCCTTAATTAAGACATGATATCGACTTCATTGAGTAAACATGGAATTGTCAAAAAATATATGGTTTTTGACCAAATTGTATACTATATTTAAAACATCAATCAATATATAATTCTTTTATTTATTTCCCCAGGGTAAGTTCTTTTTGTTATGAGATGGTCAGAAATGGATAATTATACTACGCTTTACAAATACCGAAAAAATATTCAAAAATTTGTTTATTTTCGCTTAGTACGTAGTTCCGGAAATGTCCGTAAGAGAGCAGACTACGTTTGTTTTCATCAAAACATGTGGTTAATTTTTAATAGTTTCTTTTCTTTACTACCATTCGGTATGAGTTTTCTTCGTTAAATATTAAACGAAATGTTTATATTACCTCTTTTCTTGAAGTTCTTACTTGGATGAAGCCGTTTCTCCGGTGGTGTCTGTATTTGGTTGTAATTTCATAACCGTCTGGCAAATATTATCTCGTCAAACTCGAAACACAGCGAAGCTAGGCCTGATCGTCCAAAAATGGTTTTCTTTCACTTTTATTATGGAGTATAGCAATTTAACTTTGATAAATAAGGTAGTAGTATATAATGTTCATACTGTTGTTTAATTTTGTACCAATTTTGCACTTCTCAAAGATTTCTAAAAGGATATTTTAATAAAATTGTGGTCTCATCATTTTGTCAACTGGACAGGTTTAATTTTTAAATTCGATTAACAATACTTGTTATTTTCCGTTACTCTTAGTAACCCATAATTTTTATATATCTTTTTATTGGTTCTGCTATTTACTTTTTAGTATATAGGCAGTTTGTAATTATTATAAATTTATTTTTTATTCACAGAAAAATAATTCTTTTTAATTTTGGTTTCTTTCCCAATTTGGTTTACATAATAGTTTTCTGTTTATTTTCTTATAACTTTGGATATAAGTATTTAATATTTTTATTAACTTTAAATGAATTTATATATTATTTATTAGTCTCTTATAGTATTCCTACACTGCACTACTTCCTTCTGCCATTTCCCTCATACAGTATTATTTTAATTTTTTATTATCATCTGATATTTAAATCTTTTATGATAAATCTTTTTTTAAAACGAACCCTGGGTTATCTTATACTATAACACAAATATTTTACAAAATATAAAATTAACTTAGGTATTAAACTTGGTTGTCTACACAATATAAATACTACAATAAATTAACAAAATACATAATTAGTTAGTAGCATCATAGTCTACTATCATCGTTTATAATTCTCACACCTACAGCACAATTCTGTAAGAAGTTCCCTTCACTTTCACTTATTACCTCATTGGGTACACTATAACTCACTTGTCACTGTATATGACTTTAATCGTTTATAATGTTTAGTGATACAATTTAATTTTGAGCTCGTTATAGTTTACCCATTTCTGACCTTTATGGTATTACAAGAGTTAATTTATTGGGACCGGGTTATGTACCGTTACAATATATATATATATATATATATATATATATATATATATATTGTAATATAATTACAAATTTAAAATAAAAATAAAAATATATAGATATGTGTTACTGTGTAGATTTGCCCTGACTGTAAGCCCCACTGTTTAGGCTAGTCAATTTGGAATATAATTTCAAATATAATAATAATAAATAAAATATAAAGATATAGATAATCAGAATTGTGTATGTTGTCTGGATCTCGGTATTGAACTCGCCGATGATACAGCTCCACTTTGGATTCACCAAATACAAAGAATAGATTTAATATAAATAGGTTATAACTAGGTGTGATTGATTGATAAATAACAAATAAATCAAACTTTATAAATTGTGAAAATATTTTTTCTTTTTCTTGTATTGAGTTTTGATGTAATTATTTAATTTAATTAATTAATAAATAATTAATTAATTGAGTGTGTAATTTCCTTATATATCTATTCTCTCACTGTAAATTATTTTTTTGTTTAAAAAAAATAATAGTAACATTAATTATAGAAATAAAAACCATTCTGGTAACTGAGTAATGATTTGCGTTTATTAACATTCAAAATTATGCGCCAGTCAAACTGCGCATGACCAAGGCATTGGCTATTATTTGCTCCAGTCGGTAGCGAAAAAGTCAACAAATATATTTTTTACAAGGTTAAATTTGTGGTTCTTTTAACGAGTCGAAATGGTCAGAGGGCAAGGAACAAGATACATTCTTAACAGGTATTCTTAAACTAAATGGTAATAGCTGAAATAGAACAAAATTATTATTGAAATTGTCAATTAAAAAAAATTAATTGCGAACCAAGTCGAAGAAATGACGTCACTCCCTTCAAACTGGCAGTGCACCGTGCTGGTGAGAAATCATGTATGGCCGCCGTCTCCTCGATTTTAACTGCTACGTTGCTGGAATTGGCTGAGATTCTCCCGCAGAAATAAAATGATATTCCCTTCTCTGCGAAGTGGTGTTGGTCCAGGAATATAGTGTAGAATGTCCTCTCGTCTTCTGCGATGTCGTTTTCGTGATGGGTTTCTTGTATTGTGTCCGGTGTTCAAATATGTGTATTGGTGTTCTGTGAATCTGGTCCCAAAATTGTTCAAAATGGCTGTTGATTTCTTGTGTTGAGTTTTATGGTGTTATTACTGTGTTTTGGAAATTTGTGAAGTGTTAGAAATTGATAGTTAAGGTTATTTTCACTTTTTAGATCATCTCCGTTACACGCTGCATAACCACACTTGGTTTTACACAAATTATTCTGTTTTCTGTACTCTGCTAACACATTTCCAACTATTCGGTTTCACGATTAACAATAGACTAATAGACGCAACGTCGTCGTTTTAGGGTAATTTGTGCTATGTCTTTTTCCTCTTTATATTGTTTAACTATAAAAATATCTGTCTAAGACTTGGTTCACCATCTAAATATACATAATAAGTTTTCTTATTTTTTACTGTATTTCAAATATTTCTTAATTTTACATAAATCTAACTACTCAGTAATATTGATTAGTTAATTTTACATCTTTTGATATATAGCTGGGTTTGTTTCAAGCTCATTTAAGCCCAACAATTACAATTTTATATAATGATTGTATGCCTCATATTTTGTACAAATTCGGTGTTTTAATGGTTTTTATTTGTTTTTTCTTATAATATTTCCATGGAATATACTTAATAACTCCGTGACTACTTTGTTGTTAATAATTTGGTTGTTAAAACATTTCAATATTGATTAATTTACTGTTTAGTCTGATTTGATTACTATTATAGGCCTATTATTATCTGTTTCCAAAAGAAGTTAATTTCCTTTCCTTTGTCATTCTATTTGCTATTAACTGTATCTGTATTAATTATATTTTCAATTTCTGTATTGTATATATTGAATTCTATTCCTATTACATAGATTGATTCTCTGATAGATAATTTTTTGGTTTATATGCCAGTCTGTGATTACTAAAATGGTGTCTCAGCTGGTCTGTTTGTACATTATATATGGTTTACTGTTTTGAATAAAATTATTACATTTTTATGTCCTACTTGCCTCTCTGACTTACACAATGGAAAATTAAATGACATGATCTTAAAATACAATGAAATATCTTGTATCTACTAAACTTTCTTTATAATAATAACATCATTGAACCATAACATATACATCTTATGCCTAATTTTCTCTATACTTAGAATTATAATGAGAACATATTATTATCAGTCTTTGGCTGTCCTTTGTTTTTATGTTTCATTTTATCACAACCTTATTCTATTAAAATATCTTATTCTTAGTAACAATTTCAGTTATTCACTGTCTCCTTTTATTTACTATAACTATTTTGCTAAAATATTAACATAAAAACACCTTAGAACTACTGACACTTTCAGTGATTAACTGTCTCTTGTGTTACCTATACCTAAATTGTTTATACAATAAAATAAAAACATCTTATAACTACTGACACTTGCAGTTATTGACTGTCTTTCGTGTTCCCTATACTTAATTTGTTCATACAATAAAATAAAAACATCTTATACCTATCATATTGTTATTATGCCTAAACACTAAAACACTTTTATTATCTAAATTACACTCAGTCATTAGACTGTCTCTTTAGTTTTTATCCAGTATTTCCTACACTAATGGTAGTCTGTTTTAATATATTTTTTATATCACACTTTATTATAAGGTGTCCTTTATTTTGGCTACACTAATAGTAGTCTGTTTTAATAGTTTTTTGACATATTATTCTTACAACTAGTATACAATTTGGTTTTCTGGGATTGTATCTTGTAACTTGTTCTGGGTCTACATATATCAGTCTTAATTTTGTTCCATGGTATGTATTACATGACTATCATTTTTTGGAATATCTCTTCCTGGTTCTGGTCTCTTTGTGGGAATCTTGACATATTTTGTCCCTTTTTCAATATCACATTAGTAGTTTCTGGTCTTGTGGTTTCTCTGCATCTTGACCTTAGTATTATTCCCTTATTATTATGGTTTCATCCTTTTATTTCCTTTTTATGGTCCTTCCCTTTTTACTGCTTCCCCAATCTACTGGGTATACTGCTGGTTTAACTGGTTTTTACATAGTAAGTTATTTTAATCAATGGTTTTCTTTGTTATTTTTCATTTTTATTAACATTTTATTGACTTAATATACAGTTTCTAGTGTAATCCTTAAAACAATTTATTCTTCTCACTCACTATGGAACTTTTTCCTTTATTTATGTTGCATTAAATCAAATGTTTAGCGTGATAATTTTGTTATGTTACATATGCTCTCCTGTAAAAGTGATTAGTTCAGATCATACTCTTAGTATGGATGAAATAATTACTACTAATTTTTTGTATTTACATTTTCTTCGTGATTACATGTTTTCACTTTATATACCTTCTTTTCCCACCGTTGCTTCCTCTCAAATGATGTGTATCTCCTTCATTAGTTTCTTTCTTCATTAATAAGTGATCTTCAATCTTGTGTATAACATTATCATTTTATATTCTTTCTTATTTGGTGCTTCCTCACCAGTATGTTTACTCCCTAACATTCCCTAACAAATTAATTGGAACAGTTCAGAGTGGCACTTTTGGCTTCAATCCCTACTGTCCAACACTTCAATTGAGTCCAGAGGTATTATCATCTCTGCTCATAATATTAAGACTGATGGCATTTTCTACATCCAGTCATAAGAATAAATAAACAGTAAAAGTAGTCATTTTTGACTAAAATAAACATCTTTAGATTCTTCACTTCATAATACGTTATATTAATTAATACTTTTATACACTTGACTCTTCTTCTCTCTTAAAGCTTATTCCATATTAGGTGGTTTAGGTATGTGGTATAATATACATTTCATCATGTTTACATAGTAAGTAGTATTTATATTTACTCTTTCTACCATCTGGTATCCATTGAGTTATTTTTATTGCTCATGGTGTAACATGAATTAATTCTTTATCACTTTCACTATAACAGTGGTTATTGCAACAACATTATCATTATTAGTATCAGGGTTTTTTGGTTTCTGGTCTCACTATTTGGTCTTTACTGAGTTGGTCCTTCTTCATTGTTCCATTTTTATTAAATTATTTTCTTTGTGAGTTTGGTTAAGTTGTTTCGATTAAGTCATATGATATTCTGGTTTCCTTTCTCCTTTAGAATTTTATATCTCTTTTTTACAAAATCTTTTTTCATATTTCAGAGTTATTTCTCATCATTTGTATGAGTAATGATATGAGCTTAATATTTTTTAATTTCAGATATTTTTATTCAACTACATTCTTTCTTATTCATAGTTGTTTTTCAAATATTTTGGTGTAAGTTGTACTTATTATTGTTTTGAATTTTGAAAATCTTTATTCATCAAAATTCTTTTCTCATTCATAATAGTCTTTGAAAGTTTGGTGTAAGTGGTACTTACTAACCTTTTTGAATTTGGAAAATTATTATCTCCATCCAAATTCTTTTTTCGTTCATAATAGTCTTTCAAATGATTTGGTGTAAGTTGTACTTACTAACTTTTGGAATTTTGTAATTTTTATTTCTCAAAATTCTTAATTTCTTCATAATAATCCTTCAAATATTTGGTGTAAGTTGTACTTACTGATTTTTGAATTTTGAAAATTTTCTATTTCTCAAAATTCATAATTTCTTCATAATAGTCTTTCAGATATTTGGTGTAAGTTGTACTTACTGATTTTTGAATTTTGAAATTTATTATGTTCAAAATTCTTTTTTTTTTCATTCATAATAATCTTTCAAATGTTTTGTTGTAAGTTGTACTTACTAATGGTTTTGAAGTTTGAAGTTTTTATTCCTCCTCCAAATATTTTTTAATGGATAACTGATTATAAGTTCCTTTTACTTTATTTGAAATGATAACCTTTAGTACATACGTATTGTTATTATTGTTTTTAATAATCAGGTATGGGCCGGTATACAGCAGTAACAACTTTTTGGTAATGCCTTCCAAAGTACTGGGTAATTCCCTGTTTTTTAGTAGTACCTTTTCTCCGACTTCATAGCTTATTATTTTCTTAACAGCCTTTTGATATTTGTTCTTGCGCCTTTCCTGGTCTTCTGCCAATTTATTGTAGAATCTGATTCGATTGAATTTGTATTCTTGACTCCTGGGGAACTCTATTATGTCTTGTATTTCTCTTGGAGGCGGTTTTTCATACATTGCCGTGTATGGCGTGGTACCTATAGAGGGTTGATACGACAAATTAAGGAATTCTTCAGTAGCTAATAAATATTCTTGCCACTTCTTTTGTTGGTTATAGCAATAAGTCCGTAATATTCTTCCGACTTCTCGCAGTACCCTCTCCGCTGGATTGCTGCTGGGGTGGTAGACAGATGTCTT
The DNA here is from genome assembly GCA_034769895.1 of Magicicada septendecula. Taxonomy (NCBI): domain Eukaryota; kingdom Metazoa; phylum Arthropoda; class Insecta; order Hemiptera; family Cicadidae; genus Magicicada; species Magicicada septendecula. Next base: position 320,602,515 of record CM068375.1, read on the forward strand.
GTAAGTCTTAATGCCCAACGTATTCAGAGTGATTCTCCACCTCCAACCCTTAAATTGCGTTCCATGGTCTGTGATTATGGATGTCGGGCTTCCTACCTCTGGAATGTAATGATTTGTTATTATTCCTAGAGTCTTCAGAGTGGTGGCTCTGTTCACAGGGTATAGTTTTGTGAATTTTGTAAAATGATCCATCATAATAATAATATATTTGTATCGATGGCGTCCGCCACTGCGGGGAAATGGACCACATATGTCCAGAAAGACCTTTTCCAGTTTGGCATGTGAGGTAATTGGTATCATCATACCCTCCTTTCTCTCATTGTTGGTTTTCACCAGTTGACATATCAGACAGGTTTTGAGGTAGTTTCTCGTTTTTCTATTGATACTTTTTATATGACAATTCTCTTCTATTGCCTTGATCACCTTCATGGCTCCCATGTGACCGTATCGTAGGTGATAGTCCAGGATGATATCCTTTTCGATTGTAGTAGGGATCATGATCTTCCATATCTCTTCATCAAGGGATGTCTTGATGAATAAAATTCCATTATGTATACAATAAAATTTGTTTATTGTGTCATCTTGGTTGGAGAGACGAAGCTTAATATGGTTTAACTTCGGATCGGACTGCTGGTGTTTGCTGATGTCCTGCACTATCTTCTCTAAATCGGATCTGTCCTTAATAATATTATAGATTTTCAAGGTGCTCTCCTTTTCGCCTTCGAACGTCTGTTCTTCCAGATTCACTCTCGACAATACGTCGGCTACTACATTTTTACTTCCAGGAACATACTCCCACTGTATATCGTATTCCTGCAGGGCGAGTACCCATCTGGTCAATCTACCATGGCTTAACTTGCATCTTCTCAGAAATGATATTGATTTGTGATCTGTTCGAACGGTCACTAGATATCCGAGGATATACGTCCGAAACTTCCCGCAGGCTAAGACTACACTTAGCAGTTCTTTTTCCGTCATATTATAGTTCTTTTCACACTGGTTAAGGGTTCTGCTAGCAAAGCTCACTACTAGATGGTTTCCACTTTCATCTTCTTGGTACAGTGTTGATCCCAAGCTAATGTTACTAGCGTCACAGTTTAGAAAGAAGGGTCGGTTAAAATCTGGATGGTTGAGCATTACTGCATCTAAGAACTTCTCCTTAATTGATTTGAAAGTCTCGTCTTGTTCTTGACCCCATCGCCATTTATTCTTGGACGATAACTGGTACTGAAACTGGGCTGTCAGTTCGGAATAATTATTCTGGAACTTCCTATAATAGTTACACAGGCCCAAAAATGATTGTAGTTGCCTTCTGTTTTTTGGTGTAGGGAATCGTTGTATGGCGTCTACCTTTTCTGTTGATGGTGTTATTCCTTGACTGTTTAGCTGGAAACCCAGGAATTGTACTTCTTTAGCTATAAGCTTGGACTTGTCTAGTTTAAGGGTGACATTATTTTCAGCAAGCTTCTTCAAAACATACTCCACACGGTAACAGTGTTCTTCCCAGTTGGTTGATGTTATTAGGAGATCATCAACATAGACAGTCGTGAATTGGAGCGCTTCTGGTCCTAGTATATGATCCATACAGACGACAAAAGCAGCTACTGAATTCACCAACCCGAAGGGCAACCTCTTAAACTGATAATTGCGCCCTTCGAAGATGAACGCCATGTATTGCCGGCTTGCTGGGTGCAACTCCACTTGCCAATAGCCGCATACGGTATCCCAAGTGGTAATGAATCGTGTTCCGTGGAACCTCTTCAAAATTTCATCAATTTCGCCAGGTGAGGTACGATCGTTAATTATCATTTTATTTATCTCACGTGCGTCAAGGCAAAGCCTTACCTTCCCATTTTTCTTTTGTATGGCCACAATTGGGCTAGTGTATGGCGATTGACTGCTCTCGATGATATCTCTACTGATCATATTCTGGATCTCTGTGCGTACGGCTTCTTTCAAAGATTGTGCTATTGGATACGACTTTCGGTTAAATTCTACCGGTTCTCTGAATCGTATGGAACATTGGTAGTTCCGGATCTTTCCAGGTTCGTCCGAAAATACAGCTCGATATTTTTCATATATTTCGACCAATTGATTCAGCTGGTTTTCCTTTAATTGCTCATTAGTATTGTGGCACTGGAAGTTACGTATCTCCTGAATCTTTTGTTGCCATAGGTCATCCTCCGAATCCTGATGTACTGGCTTGTTGTTTGTTGAGTAGTTGGACAAGTAATTCACCTTATTTTGGTGGTCGAGAAGTTGTCTGGAGTCTAAAGTCTTGTTATTTGTTAAATTGGCTACCCAGGTCGAACCTTCAGCAAAGAGTGATACCTTTCCTCGGCACAAGTCGATAACTGCTGAGTTTCTGCGCAATATGTCACATCCTATCATGATGTTGAAAGGTAATCCGGCTGCAACAAGAAATATCATATCCACACTAATGCCCTGACTGTTGACACTTAGGGATACCTGCTTTCTTATGGTCTTGTTCTGTCGGCCGGTAGCTCCTACAAGTACAATATTATTAATAGGTAGTACCGGTAAGTTTTTGTGGCATTCCTGCTGTATCCGGTCCAACTCATTTCGATTTATTATGGAGACATTGGCTCCAGTGTCTATCATTATAGGAACAGAAATACCCTCAATTTCTGCAATTATGTATATTATTTCATTATCATTATTATTAATATTAATCTCGCTTTCTTCTAGTAGGTCCTTACGGATATCTTTCAAATAATTGCTGTATATTATGGTAAAATTTTTTCTGTTTTTCTTCGAATTCATTCCTTCTTGGTTAAACCCAGCAGATTGGAGCAGTAAAGGGTTATTGGAGTTTATTACTGCCTCCGTTCGTTTAAATGTTCCGCTTCATTACGGATTAGGCCGTTGGAAGCATCAGCTTGGAGTCCTGAGACTGCTTCGTTTGGTTCTGCTCGATCGTCCTGTTGGGCTTGTGTTACAGGTAGTCTTCGCTGATTGTCCAGGCTGGAACTACGTCTGGGCTCGTACTCTCTGTACCTATTACTTCCCTGACTTCCTTGAAAGGTCTCGTACTCGTAGTATCGGCTCCTTCGTTGAGGCTGGTACCTTCTCTGTCCACTGCCTTCCGCTCTGATGTAGTTAATATTGGGTCGATATGTCCTGTAATTATTGTTATTACCTCCACTCGGGTAATTCCGGTTATAATTACCATGATAATTGTTATTAGAAAGGTTGGGGTTCCTCTGACCATTTGGAACATAGTTACGATTATTATTATAATAACCGTTGTTATTTTGTGTACGGGTATTATTAGTATTATTATTATTATTGTTGTGGCTGTTGTCATTATTATTAATGCGAGGAATATTATTATTATTATTATTATTGTTGTTAAATCTAGGTAAATTATTGTTATTTCGGGTGTTATAATTGTATTCGGCATTATTCCGATTTGCGGAATTATAATTATTATTGTTACCCACATTCTGCCGATTATTATTATTCAAATTATTGTTGTTACTTCTTGGTTCCGGCTTTTCATATCTCCTGCGACTTTGACGGTAATAGTCTTCATGCTCATACATTTCTAAAAGCTCGGTCATGGCTTGCACAGTCTTTATTTGACTGTTTCTTCTGGCTCTTATAATATCCTCCTCATAATGGTATGAGAGTTTGCTGACCAGGCATTCTTCCGGTATTCGGGGCTCTAGATGTTTGGCCACGCACACCTTTCCCAAAAAGGACGCCGTTAAAGTCTGGTTTCCATACGGGTTGTACTTTCCATGACAGATCCCGTCTCTGGCGACATTTTGTGTTGATTCAGACCAATATTTGGCTTTGAATAGCCTTCTGAATTGTTGATAGTCGGTCACCTCGTCTCTTATCGCCATCCACCAATTATCTGCTATCTCCTTGAACGATTCGTCAAGCACCCCTTTATTCTCCCTCCAGCGATTACCTCTGTGTTTGTTGAAGTACTCTTCGATTCTGGCTAGGAACTCCATTGGTTTGTTTTTATAAAACCTGAAGTTAATTCCTTCACGATTCTCACTGTTGGTACAACTGGTAATGCTTGTCGGTCGACTATGGAATAGGTCTATATCTGTCTGGTTCTGTCGCACCTGACTGTTGATACTGGTTATAGTAGCTTCAATGCCGTCACATTTTTCTGTGAATCGGTCCTGCACTCGCTCCCAGTCTTCCCGTGTTTCTTTTAGTCTTTCCTCCAACGTCTTCCTAGTCGTTTCTTCAATGTTGTTAACCTTCGTGTTTATTTCTGTCTTGATACTCTGTACTTCTCGTTCGGTTTGACTCCATTTTTCGTCAGCTCTTGTAACCTTTTGTTCGATTACCGTTAACTCCTCTTCTACCTTCTTGCTGATTGTTTCATTATTTTCAGCTATCTTCTGCCCCAGTTCTTCCTTCAATGCTTCCATCCTTCCATCTAATCGGTTCATATTTTCTTGGTTCGTCTCTCTTAATTCTGCTCTTAATTGTTGACTATTATTTTCCATCTTTTTATTGGTTTCTTCCAGTTTCTGGCTTATCTGGGTCAATTCCTCCTTCGATTGTTTATTGTCAGTTTTTATTTCCTCCATTTTCCCCTCAATCTTCTGAATATATTCCTCCATCTTCTCCTCGATCTTCTTAATATTTTCCTCCATTAATAATTTATTTTCGTTTTTTATTTCGTCCACTTTCTCCTCCATCTTCTTACTATTTTCTCTTAATTCCTCCTTCAATTGTTGGTTATCCTTTTCCAGCTTCTTACTATTTCCTTCCATCTTCTCCTCCATCTTCTTACCATTCTCCTCCATCTTCTCATCCATCTTCTTACCATTTTCTTCCATTTTCTCCTCTATCTTCTTACTGTTTTCTCTTAATTCCTCCTTCGTTGTTTTAAATTCTCTGAGTAACATCTCCATCATTTGATCAAATTTTGTATCTTCCTTCACGGTGGATTTCTCCGGCTGTTCCTTCTGTGGTGCAGGCTTATTTGGTTCTGCTGGCGGTAACATTGACTCCACATCTTCCACTGGTGTCGCCTCTTTATCTTCCATGTCTACCTCCTGCTCGGCCTCCATAGCCCTTTTCCTTGATGTAGCTCTCCTGTGCATCTCGCTCCCTCTTCCGACCTATTGACCGCTGCCAAGCTAAAAATAGGAAATTGGACAATCGTCCTTATTTTACAACTCTATTACCTCCTATTTAAAGACCCTTAAGTTGGACGCCAATTTGTAATATAATTACAAATTTAAAATAGTTAACAAAAATATATAGATATGTGTTACTGTGTAGATTTGCCCTGACTGTAAGCGTGTTACTGTGTAGATTTGCCCTGACTGTAAGCCCCACTGTATAGGCTAGTCAATTTGGAATATAATTTCAAATATAATAATAATAAATAAAATATAAAGATATAGATAATCAGAATTGTGTATGTTGTCTGGATCTCGGTATTGAACTCGCCGATGATACAGCTCCACTTTGGATTCACCAAATACAAAGAATAGATTTAATATAAATAGGTTATAACTAGGTGTGATTGATTGATAAATAACAAATAAATCAAACTTTATAAATTGTGAAAATATTTTTTCTTTTTCTTGTATTGAGTTTTGATTTAATTATTTAATTTAATTAATTAATAATTAATTAATTAATTGAGTGTGTAATTTCCTTATATATCTATTCTCTCACTGTAAATTATTTTTTTGTTTAAAAAAAATAATAGTAACATTAATTATAGAAATAAAAACAATTCTGGTAACTGAGTAATGATTTGCGTTTATTAACATTCAAAATTATGCGCCAGTCAAACTGCGCATGACCAAGGCATTGGCTATTATTTGCTCCAGTCGGTAGCGGAAAAGTCAACAAATATATTTTTTACAAGGTTAAATTTGTGGTTCTTTTAACGAGTCGAAATGGTCAGAGGGCAAGGAACAAGATACATTCTTAACAGGTATTCTTAAACTAAATGGTAATAGCTGAAATAGAACAAAATTATTATTGAAATTGTCAATTAAAAAAAATTAATTGCGAACCAAGTCGAAGAAATGACGTCACTCCCTTCAAGCTGGCAGTGCACCGTGCTGGTGAGAAATCCAGTATGGCCGCCGTCTCCTCGATTTTAACTGCTACGTTGCTGGAATTGGCTGAGATTCTCCCGCAGAAATAAAATGATATTCCCTTCTCTGCGAAGTGGTGTTGGTCCAGGAATATAGTGTAGAATGTCCTCTCGTCTTCTGCGATGTCGTTTTCGTGATGGGTTTCTTGTGTTGTGTCCGGTGTTCAAATATGTGTATTGGTGTTCTGTGAATCTGGTCCCAAAATTGTTCAAAATGGCTGTTGATTTCTTGTGTTGAGTTTTATGGTGTTATTACTGTGTTTTGGAAATTTGTGAAGTGTTAGAAATTGATAGTTAAGGTTATTTTCTCTTTTTAGATCATATCCGTTACACGCTGCATAACCACACTTGGTTTTACACAAATTATTCTGTTTTCTGTACTCTGCTAACACATTTCCAACTATTCGGTTTCACGATTAACAATAGACTAATAGACGCAACGTCGTCGTTTTAGGGTAATTTGTGCTATGTCTTTTTCCTCTTTATATTGTTTAACTATAAAAATATCTGTCTAAGACTTGGTTCACCATCTAAATATACATAATAAGTTTTCTTATTTTTTACTGTATTTCAAATATTTCTTAATTTTACATAAATCTAACTACTCAGTAATATTGATTAGTTAATTTTACATCTTTTGATATATAGCTGGGTTTGTTTCAAGCTCATTTAAGCCCAACAATTACAATTTTATATAATGATTGTATGCCTCATATTTTGTACAAATTCGGTGTTTTAATGGTTTTTATTTGTTTTTTCTTATAATATTTCCATGGAATATACTTAATAACTCCGTGACTACTTTGTTGTTAATAATTTGGTTGTTAAAACATTTCAATATTGATTAATTTACTGTTTAATCTGATTTGATTACTATTATAGGCCTATTATTATCTGTTTCCAAAAGAAGTTAATTTCCTTTCCTTTGTCATTCTATTTGCTATTAACTGTATCTGTATTAATTATATTTTCAATTTCTGTATTGTATATATTGAATTCTATTCCTATTACATAGATTGATTCTCTGATAGATAATTTTTTGGTTTATATGCCAGTCTGTGTTTACTAAAATGGTGTCTCAGCTGGTCTGTTTGTACATTATATATGGTTTACTGTTTTGAATAAAATTATTACATTTTTATGTCCTACTTGCCTCTCTGACTTACACAATGGAAAATTAAATGACATGATCTTAAAATACAATGAAATATCTTGTATCTACTAAACTTTCTTTATAATAATAACATCATTGAACCATAACATATACATCTTATGCCTAATTTTCTCTATACTTAGAATTATAATGAGAACATATTATTATCAGTCTTTGGCTGTCCTTTGTTTTTATGTTTCATTTTATCACAACATTATTCTATTAAAATATCTTATTCTTAGTAACAATTTCAGTTATTCACTGTCTCCTTTTATTTACTATAACTATTTTGCTAAACTATTAACATAAAAACACCTTAGAACTACTGACACTTTCAGTGATTAACTGTCTCTTGTGTTACCTATACCTAAATTGTTCATACAATAAAATAAAAACATCTTATAACTACTGACACTTGCAGTTATTGACTGTCTTTCGTGTTCCCTATACTTAATTTGTTCATACAATAAAATAAAAACATCTTATACCTATCATATTGTTATTATGCCTAAACACTAAAACACTTTTATTATCTAAATTACACTCAGTCATTAGACTGTCTCTTTAGTTTTTAACCAGTATTTCCTACACTAATGGTAGTCTGTTTTAATATATTTTTTATATCACACTTTATTATAAGGTGTCCTTTATTTTGGCTACACTAATAGTAGTCTGTTTTAATAGTTTTTTGATATATTATTCTTACAACTAGTATACAATTTGGTTTTCTGGGATTGTATCTTGTAACTTGTTCTGGGTCTACATATATCAGTCTTAATTTTGTTCCATGGTATGTATTACATGACTATCATTTTTTGGAATATCTCTTCCTGGTTCTGGTCTCTTTGTGGGAATCTTGACATATTTTGTCCCTTTTTCAATATCACATTAGTAGTTTCTGGTCTTGCGGTTTCTCTGCATCTTGACCTTAGTATTATTCCCTTATTAATATGGTTTCATCCTTTTATTTCCTTTTCTATGGTCCTTCCCTTTTTACTGCTTCCCCAATCTACTGGGTATACTGCTGGTTTAACTGGTTTTTACATAGTAAGTTATTTTAATCAATGGTTTTACTTTGTTATTTTTCATTTTTATTAACATTTTATTGACTTAATATACAGTTTCTAGTGTAATCCTTAAAACAATTTATTCTTCTCACTCACTATGGAACTTTTTCCTTTATTTATGTTGCATTAAATCAAATGTTTAGCGTAATAATTTTGTTATGTTACAATATATATATATATATATATATATATATATATATATATAGCTTTATGTTTATTTTCTAAATGTTGTAAATTAATAACTATCAATACTTGTCAGCAACAAGTATACTTAACTTGTGTCAGCAACGTAAAATCTAATAAATCTTGTTATTATGTTAAATATGTGTTGATTGCAAATCCTGTCACTCTGTTAAGCTCCAGCACACTTTTCGCTTCATCTAGGTTCATTAACCTAGTCTTAAATATGTACAGTCCTGTGACCGCTACAGGCTGAGATAACGCTGCAACAGCTGTATATATACTGCAATGAGACAAACATTTACACTATGTATAAATATTGGGGAGATATTTACACTAAGTCTCAGTTGGTGTCCTGTTCAAACGGGTTGTAAGGCGCTGTTGTTATTAGAATAAGTACTGCATGTTAACGTGGATTAAGACGCGAATAAACAATAAAAAAACAGCAGTGTATTGTAGTGAAATAGTAAATATGTGTTGTGCTCGTAACGAATTATTCGAAGATAATTAACAGTAAGCCAATTAACAGACACACTATAAGCCTATAAACACTGTAAACACAACATAAGTCATACTAGTGTGCAAATAAGAATAACCATTAATAAATATTTAATATTAAATAAATTTTTATAAATTTTTCAGACTGACAAAGCAATTAGCTATACAACCACATGTAGTTGAAAACACGTGCTTTGGAAAGTCTAGAAACCGGAAGTTTATGTTCAGCACTAAGTGTCCTATTTATCGAATATTCTAGAATGTTTTAACATGTAAAAATAACGTCCATATCTATAAAAGCACTCATCAGCCGTGAGTTAAAACAGTTTTTTTATGGCAGTCTCTTGCAGTTTATAATAAGGAGTCTCTCGTATTCCGTGGGATGTCACAGTGTATCGTAAAGGGAGCAGCTGAATTTCGTTCCACGGAGTCAGGCACCGCGTTTGAGATTTTCAACGACCGATGGCTGTCAACGAGGACTGAATCAGGAGCATATTGGATGGTCGCAACGCCCATGAGGATACCGTGATGTCGATACCTCACCGTAGGAGGACAGGGCCCGCGAGATCATCCGGATTGATTCAACTTAACCCAGCAAAGCCTGGAAAGTGAAATTATAAAACCTCTTTACAAACTATAACACAAATAGAGAATCTTTCTAATTTGTTAACTGTCAAATACTTTAAAATGTATATATTTTAAAACTCATAATTTTTCAGATACAACTGTATATGTTTAATATAGAACATTCTATAAGCAACAAATGTATATTAATTCACCCAATCAAAATTTGTTCTGCATGTGCAGTCAGCTTCAAACCTGTTACCTCGTATTACATACATATATATGGAAAAAAAGAGATAGAAAGATAGAGAGAGAGAGTGAGAGAGTGAGAGAGGGGAAGAAGAGAGAGAGAGAGAGAGAGAGAGAGAGAGAGAGAGAGAGAGAGTGACAATTTCTTTAATACTATCACGTACACGCCAAAGGCGAAATAAAGCACAATGAAACGGGCAGCGTTAATATCTAACAGAGTGGGCTACCAGAACCACGTCATGCATGAGTATTCAGGTAAATTAGCTGATATCGTACTTGCTTACTTGACCTTTACAATTTACGAGTGCATAGAGTTGAATACTTAGGATTTTCGTTCAGTGGTTGCAAAAAAGCTGCGAATTAGGATTTTCTGAAACTAACGCGAAGGTAGTCCGAACCGAATCCAGGTGAGCGCTCTGAGTCCGCTGCCAGAGAAGTCATTCTAATTCAATAATTCTAGCCAAAGTTGATGTTTCTGACCTAAATACTGTTACGGCAGTTACGTAACCCTCTGGAAAAGTCGAGAGTGTCGTTCAGTACGATTTTCGGTTTGCTAAGCTAGTGCAGCCTTTTTGTCAAGGCCGTATATTTAAGTAGCATTCCAGACTCTTTTAGTACTTGTAACTATTTAAATATTACTGGTTCGCCGCCAAAATATGAAACATTATTCTGAAACAGCGGCCGGCTTAGTTGGATAGTTACATCTGGCGAGATTGTAGAGTGCGGATCAAGTGATTGTTGCGGATTAGTATAAAATGATTTTCTTTTTATATTTAGACCGGAAATCTAATAGTTAAAGATTATTATAGCGTGTGGATAAATTTAACTTGAATTATTGTACAAGAATACCTTGTTGATTTCTCATTGTTTTGTGTAACTAATTAAAGCTGGTAATTAGTGACTTCATTTTTGTCTGTATTTTGTGTACACTGTACACTATGACGATCCGTGAAAACTTTGACGATGGTAACAATACTTTGTAAACACAAGGAAGTATTAGGTACAAAAAATTAGAATAGTGAAAAATGAGGTCTTTTTTAAAATATAAAATAGTTTTGGAATTTTGTCTTTTACCAGGAGAGATTTAAGAAATGAGAATATCACCAGTTCGTCTTGTTAGGCATAAACCGCTAAAAGCATCCAAATATACGCTGGACATGACCAGCGATCGGACGGGAATCGTGAGTGATCAATTTCTCCTTATTACTGGAACTATAAAGTAACGTTTATAAAAATAAAGTAAATATTTAGTAACGCTTAGGAGATACGTACAATTTGCGCCACGACTTCTTTTGAACATGTCGCATGTGTGATAGTTAGCATTTGGTTTCATTGACATAGTACCTCATGAATTAGAAGGATCAACCTTTTACTATCTTTGAAACAAATATCTAAACACAACTGGATAAATTTGCAGTTTGTACCAAAAGCAAGGGAATTGACGAATACCAAAGTATATCATAAGTATACAAGTAAATCCAACACTTTTCGCAGAATATCTGCACGCGTGACTCACCGATTTTGTTCACACTAACAAGTGTTGAAGTTCCATGGAAAATATGGCCATACCCAAAATTTTAGCTATCTAGATACTCTCAAACCGGAGGTAAGGGCACACTTTGAAGGCCCAAAACTGATCAATGTTAAGCTATTTTCTGAAATCAACATCTTAACCAAACAACCTGTGTGGGGCTCATTTTCTCTCTGTCTTTTCCTACACATCTTATTACATTTCTAGGAAGATATTCGATTCTTGTTGTAAGCCGTGTTGTCGTTCCGGACTCTGCTACCAAGTATGGCCCTTAAGCTTCGTAATCTTACCAGTCGTCAGTATTTTTCTCAGTCTCGGTCGGCCACGGATAACGTTTCGTCATAGTATTCGCAAAGTTACTGGTGTTAATAACTGCGGTTGTTTATCGAGGGAATCTATTAGTAATGTAGAATTTCAACATTTATACTTTACATGTAAATCCATTAGTGAACCAATTCAGTATAACAAATATACTGCGCTGGCAACCAATGTTTCAATAAATATTGTAATTATACCATTGGAATCAATACACTGATACTATTTGTTTAAATTAATTTTACGTACAGCACTGCTAGTAAATCTTGCTGGTTGCTGCCAGATTCATTTCATCCATTACCGTGAGCATAACAATTGTTTGTAAAAAGAGTGCCTTTACTGGATGTAACATACATCATATAACACAATGCAATGAAATAACTCACGATGTTGTAATTCTGTAATGTGTATTCTTATACATGATGTTGAGAGGGAGAGGAATGTGAGAGGAAAAAGACAACACGCAAAAGAGGGTACACTGCATTTTACTGACTGGATTGGCGACCTGCCGGATACAGCGCTTGGTACAAACCCGATTACTCATCATTATCACCTTCACAACACGGCGTAAGCAAGGTGATGCCTGTTCCTCCTTCAATGATCCTCCAGCCATTTATTCAAGAGTCTACCCACAAACCTGTGCCCTCTCAACCATCTAAGTGTTCCCTCCACCGTTCTTAGAAATCTTTTAACTTTTCTTTCAAGTTAAAAACTTGTAACTCATCTCCTATAGTCTCATTAAGTCTCATATAGTCTCCTTACACAGCCAAGTTTAGGACACCTTTCAGCTCCTCTTAAGAACGCCATATACGAGGCCTGTATTTCACTGTCTTGTTTTTTGGTCGCTGTCCATAATTCACGGCCATGCGACAGTACAGGGACTGCCATAAATTTGTAGAACTTTAATTTCTTATCTTGACGTATCTTGTTTCTAGAAATACGTTTGATTACCCTAGAGATAATCTGTAGCTTACCTAAGTTAACACCAATATTACAATTCTTATCATAGAAAATGTTATTTCTAAATAATTAAAGTGACTCAACGTTTGTAGAATTTGATCACTAATCATTATTTTTTATTTAATTGGCTCCTTGCCGATCCCATTACCAATGCCAAAATGTCATTACCTTTATTGTTATAGTGGAGATTTTTCATTTTGGCCCGATCATTATTAAACGTTTTTAAACATAATTGGAGAATTTTCCGTTACGACTTCATAATTAACAATAGATACGTTTTCTCTTGGTCTGATTACATTTTTATGAAAGAGTAATTTTTCTAATCTCTCTTATTAAAAGAGAATACTATCAGATGTGTCGGATAGCCTACATGTAGGGATACTCCTAACATTACCTTATGTTGGTTTATAACGTTCCACGTCTTCCGAAATCCAATCGCCAGCCATATTTAATTTTCCAATTATCCTCTTCCAACACAACACTCTCTGCCAGCTCTTTCTGGACTGTTCCTGTTTCTTCCTTCCTGCCGGCTTCCATTGTCAAAACTGTTTCAGAATTCTTTTTTGTGGCATTCAGCGAACATGTTTAAACCATATTAATTGTTTGCATTTCATATCGATTACCAATTGTGCGTATAGTCCCCATAATTTTTCGTACTTTTGGACCACCTTACTTTTCAAATATTACAGGCATGAATCTAATTACATTTAGTTGGCTGTAACAGAAACTGGTCACTTTAGTCCGGTAAGACAGCAACTTTATGGGACACAACCCAGAAAGGAAAGCCCGAATGTGGCAGCCCCACAATCGTTGTACAAAGATGATCGAGAGCATCATACTAGAGATTGTTCCTTGAGGTAATCCAACTTTTGTACATTTATATCATAAACGTTTGGTTATTACCTTACTTTTCTCGTGTCCGTGAAAGAAAAATCAGCATTTAGATGCTATCCGGCAAGTCTGATAGTAGCTACTCTCTTTTAAAAAGATAGATTAGAAAAAATTATACTTTCCTAAAAATGTAATCAGAGCAAAAATATATTCAGGAGAAATATTAGTTACTAAACTGTTGCAGGCCAGATATTTTAAGGTAATGTGGATCTTGAAGCCAAACCGTCCTGGAAAAGATATGATACATTTTTTTTACTACAAGCTTTTGTTCTGTCCGTTTGGACAATATGAATATAATAAGGTTTATTTTACTTTAATAACAAATGTGAAGTATTTGTGCAGGTTTATCCGCTTATCCATACTAGTAGCAAAGTGTTGGGATTCAGTCATACAGTGATCCAGTCGTAAGAATCTTGTTAAAGAAGATGACGAATAAAGAATAAGTAAGAACTATGAGATAAATGAGCTATTGAATCACGAACACATTGTATAAGATACATAAAAGCCCAAAAAATACAATGGTTAGGTCACCTAGAGCGGATGAATGATCAGCGTATGCTAAAGAAAAGTCTGTGGGCGCAGGTCTATAAAAGCAGAAAGAGGTGCTGACCGCGAGGATAAGAAGGGTGTATGATATGATAGAAGATCTCCAAAGAATGGATGTCAAGGTTTAGACTGAGAAGGCAGTAGACAGGAGACTTAAGAGAAGATTGGAGTTGGAAGCCAGGCCTCACTTTGGGCTGTAGTGCTGACGACGAAGAAGAAGAAGAAGAAGAAGAAGAAGAAGAAGAAGAAGAAGAAGAAGAAGAAGAAGAAGAAGAAGATGTTGGTGATGACGATAACATTATTTGTAATGTATTTTACATGGTGTTTTTTGTCAGCCCTGTTGGACCTGCAGTAAAATCTCCAAATTCTGATCAGTATTATACGCAGTTTTTAAGAAAAATGTAATAATATAAAATTTATATACTCTACTCAAAGGAACGTTCTCTGTGACTACGAGGAAATTAAATTTTCCCTCTTTTGCTACAAAATAATTATTACCGTAAATAACTGGTAAGATGGAAAGGAAAACTTTGAAACGTACCACGGCAGGTTATAATTAAATAGCAGAAAAGTACGTAAAACTTTTTAACATTTGAAATAAGTAAAGCTGTCATTGCTACTCCTACTATCTAACGTCGCTGCACACGGGCTGACGACATTCTATTTAGATAACAGGATATTTACTTTCCTTTCCGCTGGTAAGTTAGCGTAAACTTTAGAAAACTTTCTGAAAAAGAAATAACAAAGAACAACCGTCTGTGCTTAATTGGTTTTAAGTGAAAACGGTTCATTATTTTCTTTTAAATCAAGGGGAAACATGAGTTGCAACAATTTGGCAACAAATATTTAGCAAAGACTATCTGCATTATATGCAGGAACATAATTTCATTTCTGAGTATTATCATTTTTCAAAATATTATTATATTACGTAGAGTATAAAGAATTGAAATTTATTAACTTAATCGAACCTCCAACAATTGACACCTTTCTGAACCTAATCACAGTTCTTGCCCTTTTTATGCGACACGTTTAAGGAAGGAGGTATTCTACGTCAGTGCTCACTGTGGACATTTAGCCAGTTATAATACAAATAATAAACGTTTTAGTAAAATATGGGCAGAGATTTAAATAAGTAAGGAATTGTCAAGTCTTCCCACCGTAACTTTTAGATGAGGAACATGAATCGGTAAATAAAATCATAGAGGAGCCCGAAAACATAACAGAAAGTGAGGTTGAAAAATTCTTTAATACAAAACGAAACAAGAAACATTTTTTGTTTTCAGTGATAATGTAATAGACTCTTTGTCTGTCGTTGCCTGGTGCTACTGACATTAATATAATATATATAATAATTTTATAGGTAATCATAAATTAATACTTCTCAATTTTAAGCATATCTATATAACTTAAATCTATTGTGTATTGTTAGTTACAAACTCCTACAATAAAAATTAATATTATCTCTCCTAATCATAAGAGTAGGCCTCTAACTAGAAAAAAACAATTAACGTAAACCCAGTTTCCTCAGAAAATAAAAACAGACAATAAATTATTTATTAACTTTACCGAACTAATTGACTAATTGTAGCTCTCAATTAAGAAGTTACTCATATATTGTGATTTATATTTTGCTTCTTTGTGCTCAACGTGTACTACATGAAAGATTATCGCCATTTTAAAATAATCGTTAAGGTTGAAAATTATGGCATCTTGCCTAATATATCTCACTTCTGCATTCTGAATTCTGATTATAAGCTTTTGATGTTAATCCACCTAACTTTCCATGACTCTTCATAATGAGTTTTTTTACATTTCCTTATTGATTTACTATGACAATATTGCCACAAAAATTACATAACGCTTTAGAAAATTTTAGACCGTCATTCCACAGGTTTCTTGTCTTTCCGAGAGGATGCAGCCTCTCTGTCATGGTTCTGAACACACGTGGCCTCCAGACTGTTCCAGCTCTTGTTTTAAGCAACGTCCGACAGAAATATGGAAGATTCTTAACGATTTGTGCAGGATCATTACATCTAACAACTGCTGCCTTAGTCAATTAATTACACCTGGAGGATTAAATGATTATTGTGGATTTTTGAAAACGGATTATTTTATCAAGATGATACATGATTTAGTGACATAAATTGGGGTCTTTATCTTGTTTCCACTGTATACAATACGACGACCCGTGAGACCGTCGTAACAGTCGTGCCAGAAATCGGGTAGAACATTTAACAGTGGAAACAGAGGGTACTTCATAGATGGGTACGTTTCAATTTACTTGAAAAATTAGATACCAGTCAGATGATAAAAAATGTCCAAACTCTGCTGTTGCAGACATAGGAACAATGACGGCAGGAGACAGTAGAAGCAGAGAAAAGATACCAACAAGAGGTAGACGAAGCAGAAAAACGACTGGATGAGAAACGTAGACAGGAAAAAGAAGAGACAGGAGTACGACAGAAAGCACAAATACTGGAAACAGAAAAAAGGCAAAAAACACTAATTTTGAAATCTAAAAACAGACAAAAAGAAGGACGTAAGCAGATAAAACGGAAAGTCTTTTTAAATCTATGCAAAAACAGGGGTAACAGCATACTACCGTAGAGATGGGACTCCTACTTTGTGACTTGGGTGAATCAAGCAACGATCTTTATGGCCAAGAAGTAAGATTGTCTACAGTACAAAAACCTATATCAAATAAAGAACAAACAATATCAAAAAATGTTATCTGCAGTAGAAGACTCAATGGCAAACATAAGAGAACATATTACAAGTTAAGTCGAGCAGTTCATGAAACTACAACCATGCGTTTCAAAACAAATTGCTGAACAGACTGCACCAATCAGTGGTAAAGACAGATAAAGACACTGAAATTAGGACAACAAAGACAATCATTTTGACTGCAGGTAGGACAGTTTATGTCAAGATGGTAACCTTTGACGGAAGCAGCCACTGGACGTCTATCTCTGGCAATTTGAAGCCGCTGTTTGTGCAAATAATTGGACGGGGAAAAAGAAAGCGGTTTCATTCATTCTCGCTTTAAACGGACCTGCCGCAGTGCTACTACAGAAAGTGCCACCTGGCAGCCAGAACATTTATGCTGAATTGATTAAAGCTCCAGAATTACCGTATGGTGATAAACATTTACGAGATATGTACTGCACTCAGTTGAGACAAGGCGACAACGTTCCGGGAAGAGTCTTCTAGAGTATGAAGCAAACATCGACAGACTGATTAGATTGGCCTATCTTAAAGCACCGAAAGATTTTTAAATGAGGTTTGTGGTGCAGACATTTATTGATGGCATGGGAAATTGTGAACTTCAGCAAGTGTTACGAATAGTAAGATACCGAAATAGCTCAGAAGCTCTTCTTCACGCCGTCAAGTTTGAAGCTGCCAAGTCATCGTCCCGCTTCATTAATGGGTTTGAGTCAGAAGATCCCAGTATCAAATTGCCGTTAAGATGGGTGCAGAAAAACAATATTGCCGGACGCACAATTCAAAAGACCAAGAGCGCCACATCGATTCAAACGAGGGGGAGAAGACAGAATACCAAAGTTTTACAACTGTGGGAAACGTAGTTATCTACAGGTAGACTGTTGGTAGAATAAAATACCGTGAGGTGGGATTGATCGCACCAATTGGAAAATTAAAGCTCCTGAACAGCACACAGTTTCCACGCTACAAGAGAGTAAGGGAAACTTGATCGTTGTAGGTTTTGCGGAATGTAAACCAACATCATTTACAGTTGAGATGGGTGCAACAGTGTGCATTATGCACCTTGACTTAGTCAGCAACCGCCAACCTCAATTTAGCTCTTGTACATTACAGACTGTTAGTGGAAACCCCGTCGAAGTATTAGATCAGGTGGACATATGTATACGCCTGGGTCTCCTCGAGTTTAGCCAACAAATGCTCGTTTTAAGACATTGTCGTTGAAGTGATTTTAGCCTACGTCGATGAGATATGACGAATGCCTACGGATTTGTTGTTTACTTAAGGAAAAATGTTCTGAGGGTTGGCCAAGAGAAGATAAGCTGAAATAACAAGTTTTGCTTACTTTTCAATTAAGCAAGTAACACAGGGGAAATATACTGTATTTCAGTTAACTTTATCGAAAAGAAAATTCATTAGTTGCTACCTGTATTCAATATGTAAATAATTACGCGTGCAAACTCAGCAAAGTATCCGTGCATGACTCGGACTAATACATTACTATGGTAAGAACAAGTCAGGAAAAATGTGAATAATTTTAATAAAATATTGTGTTTACTTAGAAATCAATATGAACTGTCACTTCATAATAATCTCTTATGGTACAAAAAGTTTCAAATACAATGTAAGTTTAACGTGTGCAACTTTGGCGTTGCACAAGGAATCTAACTTAAAATTAATTCAAGCTTTTTAATAAAATGGTTTACACCGTGATATGTAAGAAACGATGACATTCTTCGAAGACTGAAGTTGCCTACGGTTACCAACGAGATTAAACTGTTTGCTATCACTGCTTGATAATGCTAGACATGTTCGCAGACATGTTCCAGACACGTACTTGGTAAAGAAAAAGTAGGAAAACCGTTTGAACTGGTGTCGGCAAGAGATATATTAGGAAATATCTGCAGTGAAGAGTACTCTACTTGTAGCCCATTACTAACATATTTATTAAGATTAAATTGCTTTATAGCTTTTAACTAGCTGTAATACAGTTCCATTTTTAAACAATCTGAACAATCACATTATCTTGGATGAACAGCATCAGAGCGGTATTCAGTAACATTCTTTTGGAACCTGAAGCGAAATTACCTAAGTGCTCCAGGAAATCAGAACAAAGTGTTACAAGTATTAATTTTTGCTAATACTTACGCTTAAGTTGGCTTCGTAGGATATTCCGTTGTAACTAATTACGTCTGTAATCCTTTGTATAAGCTTACGTATAAGTAAGTAACTGATTAATGGGTAGTTTTGCGTATAAATAACATTGGTTTTGCAGTAAGCATTAATAATGTTTCCTGTTGTAGGTGCATAGCGTCTTATTAAAATAAGAATAATAAAAGCATCACATGATTGTAATAATGTACGCATTAGTATGTGATATTTCTTTTGCATTAGTGCAATTAAAGGATTATCATGAATAGAAAGAAATAAAATAATTTTATAGGGAAAAACTTGGAACCGAGTACAGTATCAGCGAATGCTTTTATATTTATTTGAGACCAAATCCATAGTAGCATGAAAATTTACTCGATAAATGAAATATGAATTACTTTCTACGGACAGTTTAGTAGAATAAAACTAAAAAGTGTAGCAAACAATATCCTTTCCTTCTAGAAAGACAGAAACTAACAAGTACTGTTGTAAAATATGTCTATCAAGATCTAGAAAATATATGGAATCAGGAAAAAAGGTAAAGGAAAGGAAAGTGTTGAAAATGCGGAGATGAAGGGAATCTGCCAAGGAGAGGCAAAGGGAAACTAGAAGACTGTTATCGGGGGAAGAAGAAGGCGCAAAGTTGAGATGAGAATTAAGGATGAGCAAAGAAAAAACACGTTCAAAAGGTAAAGGAAGATATGTAATCACAACTCATAATTGGCTGAAAAAAAAAGTTAAGGAATAATTAGAATTATTATAAGAAATGAATACTTCACATTTGGATAACTAAAGTATTCTTGTTAAAGCGGTAAAACGATCCTTTAAACTCACAGCTAGGAAAATGACTTAATGTAGCCGCTCTCTCTGTATATTTTTTTCCGGTATTGCGTGTGTGTGTGTGTGTTACGCATTAATTTCCTTTCGAAAACACGAATAGTGAATTACAAGTGCTTTCTGTATATACTCCAAAAGAAGTAGACAATACATTGTTTTCCTTAACAAAGGTCGAAGAAGTAAGAGAAGGTCGTAAGTGGTAGTAGATCACTTAAGACTTTACATTATGGAAATCTTTGACCCTATTAAACTGAAGATATTTTGTTACATTAAAAAAGTAGCTTGTAGCCTCCTAACAGTAAAGTGGACTACAAAATTTATTTTTTAATTACACTACGCAAAAATAATCTCAAAACATTTATTAGGCACGTCATTTGTAAAACTTGGTTTGTTAGTGTAATTGCTTCTTTCCCTTAATACCATGCTTTACTTTAACACGACAATTTTCTTAAGACAATGTAAAAAAGTATCTTGTAACTTAAAAAAATATAATTAAAAGGTTTTAAAAATTTGAAAATATTATTAAAATGGAAAAACCTAGTGGAAAATAATTTATAGCTAGCATTAAGCTTAGTTTTGTACATATTTTAAAATAATTTTTGTCCAGCTCTGTAAGCTGAAACATGCACATTTTTCTTCACTGATTTCTTCTTGTGTTTTATACTTTAATCTTAATTTGGCTTCGTTGAAAAAAAAATAAAATAAATAAAATATTTCTGTGTTGCGGATTTTATGGTTAAAACAGGGAAACAGAAATATAAATAACCGTTTAAATAATTGAAATTTAAAAAATGTCTGGAAAAATATAAGAAAATAATTTTTTTTATTAGGTGTTCTACAGTCTCTTCCGCATCTCGCATTTCTCCATATCCTTCGAGTCATCATCTTCAATAACTCGAACTCTCATGCTTTTCCTAATTCCTGTTCTTCATGTTGTGTTGTCAGTCTTCCTTTCCTTCTGCTGTTTTTTGGTGTGTAAAGAAAATAATAAAAAAATAATAATTTTATAAAATATATTTTAAAGATATATCTAAGCTGTTAGTACCTTAACGTACATTGTCAATGTACATTATCTTGGATGGTCTGTATGACCGGTGTAGTATCCTTTCTGTTTTATGTGCTGGAAACTTGTAAGTGTACGTTATTCGTATCGTAAAATGACTGGCTTATTATTCCTTTTATTGTAATATTTTATTATTATTTAAGGAAAACTTTTAATAAACCCTGCTGTTAACTATTTTAAACAGACGACTATTTTGTTTGAAAGTTATGAGCCAGATTACAGCACATACAAGTCTATATTTTATTGAAAACTACAACTTCAAAATAGAGGTCGCCAATGCATACTACAGCTCAATAATTTGTTCTTTTGGTAACGCATAACTCAACCAGGTTGCAGCACTATCTGAGCTGTAAACAGTATAAAGACATGGAGTCCTACTAACAAATTGAAAAAAAAAACACGTATTGATAACATATTATAAACGTAACAAGAAAATTAACAACATTTTCTTGAAAATCTCGTTTTGAATATTTTGAATTTAATAATAGTTTAAGTATTATAAGAAAGTATATAAATAAGTAACTGAGGGGGTTAAGGGGTGATTAATATCAACAGTTTAATTTTTTCAATTTACTATAAATTTAAGGATTCCATGGCATTTCCCTAGTCTTAAAAACAATAGTCGGTTGTTTTATGGACCATTTTTTATTAGTACAAAACGCTGTCGTTAATTGGCGATACATTCTTCTGACATTTCATTCTACCAAAATATTTCTATTACATACTAATTTACATTTCAAGATAAGCTGTACGTGTTAGTACAGGGTTGATTAATTACCGTTAGCTAATTGTCATTCCCTCCGAAACTACCTGTCACACCCCACAGACTTACCCATACCCGTTAGACAATCACGTCTTGAAGGTTGTTATCTGTGTGTTATCACTTCGTGGAACTATTATATTCTTATAAACGTGTGCATCTCAATCTAAAATGTCAACGAATGCGCAAAAATATGTTAGTGTGTGTGCGTGTGCGCGCAATTGTTTATATTCATTTATACGGTGTTTTTAAGATAGTTAATTTGTTGGCGTAATGTGAATAAGCAGTACAGTATTTCTATCATAGTTATATTTGTTCACTCGTTCTGAGCTTCAACTGTATCATTTAAAAATCAATAAAATTATTTTTTATAATTTTAGTGTTACGTTTGTGTGCTTGTAAAATTTATTTGTACATCTGTTGATTTCCGGCTGATGATAGGTTAAGCTTCAATTTGTACACAAAAGTGTCTACGAATATGGTAAACTTATCTAGTAACTTAGATTCTTTTAATCTAGCTATATTATACATACAACTATACAGATGCACTAATTTTTTAATGACTAGATCTAATAAATCTTCCCAAATATGTTTTGATGTTTTTCTAAATTAATCTTTCATTTAATTACTTGATAGCGCATCATTACTCTTTGCCATAAATTTAAAAGCATCCAAAAATCCTAATTGTATACTATTTTCATCACTTTTACTAAAAGAGATATAATTTTCTATATTATTTGGCATTAAATCTATATTTCCTTCATCAATATCACCCATTCCTTAATACACAACTGAACAACATAACCTGCCAAAATATAAATATGTACTGGTAAATATTTTGAAATTTTATAATTTAAATTAGAGTAAATATGAGCACTTTTTCTATATTATACTGTTAAATAAGAATGGTCGTTCAGTTTTCTTATATTAACTGGAAGTTAGTTTCAGAAAATTTCAATTTTTATGTCGTCTGTAATTTCTTGTATTTTATCGTTGTTATTATTTTATTGGTAGTATTCAAGTCCTTTTAAGAGTTTTAAAGCTTGTTTTTTTTAATAGTCACATTTTCTAAATTCTGATAATATGATTTCAAAAGTATGGAAATTGTCTGCATTTTTAAAGTTATTTTTTTCAGAATGTAATGCTTGTACAATAAAGGGTATTTAACTAATAAACGTTTTAAAAGTGTTTAAAACTACCCTACTGTGCGTATAACCAGAAATGTACTTATTACAAAGTTTTGATTTAATTATTTCCTTAAGAAACATTAAAACACTATTATTTACAATATTATTGCATACTGTTTCCTTTAGTAGTAACGTTAATTCTCTTAAAATTATTAAACAGAATATAATTAAAATTGTAATTTTATACTGTTGAAATTATCGTTTGGCTGGCTGTTGGACCATAGTATATTACTTGTATGAAAGACACATGTTTCGGCCCTAACATCAAAGGCCATCTTTAGTGCCAGAAACCATTGAAGAACACTGAAGAAGGCCTCTGAAACGTCTACCTGCACACAGCAGTAGACCACGGCCTATCAGCCATGCAAAAGACATAGTTCAAACATTGTTGACGCCGGCTGTTAAAGCCTAAGGAATCCTTTACCTCTTTATTTGTAAATTCCTCTTCATCAAACATTGTTATAAGAAGGTCCATAAAACCTTAAAGGGTTTGAATAGAACCTTTTCCTTTTGGAAAAGTAATTTCCCCTCGAACACAACCACGACGGAACACATTTATTTAATTGCTCAAACATACCCTTTAATTCTTTCTGGCTCATAGCCTATAAGGATTGCAGTTTTACTATCCTACTGTAGTGTCCTAATTTGACGCAGTGGGGTAGTTATTTGGACTTCCCTGCATAGTTTAAGCCATCTTTAACTTTTTCACCCTTTCCTCAACCGATACGTTCTCATTGATATTTGTGGGCAGGATTTCAATTCAGCAATTTTATTTACTCTTATCACTATTTTCCTTACATTCATCTTTACAAACTTCGTTATTCCTATTGTCCATTCTGTTTAGAGCTTAAATATTGGATACCTGTGCAACGTGAGATAATCACAAAGTAGGATGTATAATTTTTTTTCGTAGTCTTTTTCGTACGCTTTATCAATTTCTCTTCTTTAATAACTGTGTTGTTTGTTCTATGGTTAAAGTTAACAAATCTTCAAAACTAGACTATAATTGTATAGATTTTTACTAGTTGTGTATGTTATATTCCTTTCCGATCATACACTTTAATTTAAGTTTACACAAATTTGTAAGTGATGGATCCTTACCACGTCGATTTATTAAGTTGTTCGTATTTATATTTGTAAATTTCATATTAGAAAGATATGGAATCCAATAACTTTTTAATTTATTACGTTGTATTTAGACAGAGAACCTCTAGATTACTAGAATGGCTTATTACTTTTTGGCTTTATTTTGTCTAGTTGGAACATTTTTTGACAGTTCTTTTACTCTTCTAAAACCTACTTGTTATGCTTACAGTGTGGCCTTCCTGATATTAGTTTTGTCTGTTTTTAAAAGAAAAAAACCTAATTAAAAAAGTTTTTTTTTAAATTACATAAAAAGTACTAACAATACTATTAAAATCATAATATTACGAATAGCATTATTTACGAAAAAATATTAATAAATATACTACAAATTGTTAAATAAATGCAACTTACAAATGAATTGTTTAAATAAGATGTATATCATAATGGTGTGTCACATTATTTGATTAAAAACTAACAAAACTATTTAAAAACACAGACATTAAAATACCATACAAAACTAATAAAAATAATTTACGAAAACTAAATAACCTACACAACAAACATTTCAGGTATGGTTTACAAACCAAACTTAACTTCACAAAATTACATTTTTACCAAGTTACTAATTTTTTCAACTAAAACTGTGTAAATTAGAAATTTATCGATCTCATAACTAATTTCTATTTCCTAAGGCGACTGGTAAATGCCAACAATTTCGACGAAACCGAAACATGGAAGTATGATAATGTTTTTAGGCTTTAAAAATAAGATTTCTAGACTGTGGGAAATCGAAAGTGTGGAAAAAATATAGTGTTAACATCAGCTGGAGCGTTACATTTTTCGATGACGTTACACATTTTGCATCACGCATTTTGTGGAATGACACCAGCCTAAAAACATTAGCATGTTAAAATGATGTAGACTTAGCTTTTTCAAATAAAAAAGAAGTATATTAATTATGCAAATCCTCAAGTAATCAGTACCATCCAAAAATGCAATTATCACAACGATAAGGACAGAAGCTAAAATACAGGCTGCAATCTGGTTGCTTCAAGCAGTACTGAAAGATGAAAATTATCCTTTTGACATTTGGCGCTATCTACCTTTAACTAAGCGAGATTTTGCAAAACTGAGCGAGATTCAGTGCTGCTACCTACTTAACTGTTCGTTAAACCAAACAACAATCCTGAAATATTGAACTCCTTTGAAACAAATAATTCATTTGTAGTATAAAAATATTTACTCCACAGTTAAATTTACTGCTATAAATATTAAAGAATTAATTGTTTAATTTAGGTAAGTATATATATTAACAGTAACAAAGATGTACATACATTCCAGTACGTATTCCGACTTTTATATTGTTTAAAGGTGCTAATCATTTTTTGAATGCAATGCTATTGTTTTATTCTGTAGTATTTAAGCATAAGTTTATCACGCAGAACAGTTCATTAGTTGAAAAGGTGTTTCAGACGTTGACACCGTAGTTACACCCAAAAAGCGGCCGCAAAATTACACATACATTTACTTACATTTTTAATGTAGAATCTTCAGTAAACATTTGAGTGTATAGGTTTTGATTAAACGGTATTTCCAATCTTTGTCACAGTTTGGTTTTAAACTGTTTCTGATGGTCTCCGATTACCAGTACCATTTGTATCGATTGTTTCCTCAATTTCTCTCTCTCTCTCTCACCCCCTCACTCTCACTCTCTCTCTCTCTCTCTCTCTCTCCCTCTCTCACTGTCCCTCATATTTCTGTCTCTGATTTGTCTTCTGTAATTTTTCTTATATCTCTGAACTTCTTCCGCAATGAGTTACAGATTCGACGATGCTTCTTGTTTGTTGTAGTTATCAGCACGATGTTGACTGCTTACTTCTGCTTTTTTTATCTGTGACTGAATGCGTATTCTCATAATTGCTTTTATCAGATTATTTAACTTTTCTGTTTTGAGCCTATCACCTTTTCGTCTTCAGAACTCCATTGCAGTATTTAAATTTTTTTTATTATTGTTTTTAAAAATTGTATCTCTACTTAGAATTTAATTATAATTTTACTTTCCACTTACACTCTGATGTTCTGATGCTCATATTCCATTCCGTGGAGTTAGCTAGCTTGATTCTTTCATTGTTTTTGTTTTCAACATTCTCCTGTTATACTATGCATTATGTGGTTTTGTTGTTTACCTGCCCGCTTTCTTTATTCTACACGTTCGGCGTGTTTGCGGTGCTAGAAACATACAGGTTAAGGAGTGTATTACTAAATTCTACGTAATATGTAAAATAGAAGCTTTTGTTTTTTAGAGAAAAGAATTCGTATTGATGACATTTCTCCTCCCACTGTTTCTTATTATACTTTACTTATAGGAGAATTTGTTCACTTCCCCTACTTACAGTTACCAATTATAAAAGTTTGCGGCACACATACATATTACACATATATTTACACAGTTATTTACACATATATTTCTTAGTCACTATGAATTCTTATTACAAAGTCTAACAAAATACCAGATCAGAACAACCCTCGATTTCCCAACATTGATAAACCCACAAAGGATTTAAACTAAAAAGACTTGGTAGTTTTACAATTTATTATTTATTTTTTTAAAATTTTTAGTTTATTTTAAAATTATTTTTAAAAATTTTGTAGTAGGGCCTACTGTATTATGTTTTTAGAGGTTTAATTAAGAAAGTTGTATTAGTGGTTATAATCACAAACAGAATTATTACTGTTGCACATCACTATAGAAACATTATTCCGATTAGCGCTTTGAAGTTTCTCAGCTCATCCTCAGATCGGAAATCCTAACTGACGATGAGCTGAGAAGCTTCAAAGCACTAATCGGAATAATTTTTCTATAGTGGTGTACAACAGTGATAATTCTGTTTATTTTTTTTACCAAGTGCCTATATGATTTATGTTTACGCTTCAATCAATCCACGTCGAATCAATTAATAAATTTATTATACAAAACTTAAAATAACTTTGAAGTATAATGATCAGAAAATTAGACAAATTAAAACTACTTTTAGAAGCGGTTATAAAAATTATTCTGTAATTAGTTAATGAATCTGGTTGCGTAAGCAACACAGCGCAAGTATAGTAGCAACAATAATATATTGTTACACGCTAAGTCTTTACGTATTCTGCTTAATTGTTTACATATTGACTCAAAAATCCTGTTATTGCTATTATCCCCACCTATAAGATGTGTGGTGATATTCGATGTTCCATCGTGTCCTATGTACATTCACGATTGTATCCCAAATTGCTTGTTCAGTATCGTCG
Organism: Magicicada septendecula; assembly: GCA_034769895.1. NCBI lineage: Eukaryota > Metazoa > Arthropoda > Insecta > Hemiptera > Cicadidae > Magicicada > Magicicada septendecula. Next base: position 320,629,674 of record CM068375.1, read on the forward strand.
GGCGACGAGGTTTTAGGCCGGTAGGAAAGGGGGAGCAAAACAGATTGGCCGCAAAACCGTGAGACAGTGCCTCGGAAGATTCGGTCTGGACGGCGGCAGTCCTGATCAATTTTAAAATGACCAAATTTAGTACGAGGCGCTCCGGGTCATCGATGTGACATTTTTAGCGTCATGGGCTTGAATGTTGCATAGGGAAGACTCTGCCTACTTGCAGTCTCACATTTGTGGGGAAGTTTGCAAACGGGACTACCAGACAATGCAATTCCCCTTATTCCGCCGCAGCGAGTCTGGACAAGGTTTACATAGACACATACCCAGCACTGTGAAACCAACGATGATCTAATTAACAGAGTCAACTCTTGGCTGGAAACGTGGTGTTGTGTTTTTATGCATGTAGTTTTTCGTATATATAATTTTCTCTGATGTAGTTATTTGTTAGCAGGATGTCGAACGTTGATAAATGCATAGCCCTGATATTACCAGAAAGTTGAATGCATAACAAAATTTTTATAGCAACACTTTCTTGATCAAAAACCACGTTTGATTTATATAATTGTTAACACCAAAATGTTAGCTTTCTTTGTAATGGGAAATCTACAGTGTAAAAGCAGGAAAATACTATAGGTAGGTCATGCCAAACTCAAATCGAACACAGGGTCAACCCTCGACCTAATAGCAATTGAATTTTCTTATTATATTTTAAATGTTCCGTTCCTTTTGGAGAGACAATTTCCAATATCAGAGATTCAATTTTAACATATTAAATCAAACATAAAATTTTTGACTGCCAAAATAAAGTTTTAATGAAATTGTCATGTTTCCTTTTTATTTGAATTTTTTCTTTGTTGGGCAACTTATTATTATTATGGTTCTATGTACTGAGATTAACCTCTATATTTATTGTGCGATTTCATATAGTTTCGTAACATTTATATACCAGATGTTTAAAATTAATTATTACTCTTTACGAAGTGTTTGGATTTGTAATTATTGAATTGTAAAGACTAAAGTATATGCATATTTGAAAATACTTTGTGTTTCTTGCAGGATACTTATGTTATCAAATTGTAATTACTTCTGCAAGTAGATTGTATTATTATTTATTGTTTAAGAAGACTAGGTCAATTAAACGAGAAAATGTAATAACAATCTACTTGCAAAAGTAATTAAAATTTGGTTGTGTGCATGTGTGTATGCGTGTGTGTGCTCGTTTGTGTGTGTGTAATGAATAGATTTTCACATCTTTTTATAAACCTATGATGATACTGACATAATTAGTGAAACATACGTCAGGACAAAATACAACAATAAATTTTAATTGAGGATAATTATTATGTCTTGAGGATAACTGGTAACAACATTTGACTAGATAAAGAAACATTATAACGATTAATAATATTTTTAAATGATAACACAAAACAATTCTTCGTTAATACATATTTAAATTTGTGACGAACCAGAAAATGTGTGCGAAACGTACAAAATATATAGCATGTTTGAAAATATTCATTATCTAATGTAACGTATTACATTAATATAGGAGAACTGCGAAATTTAAAATCACATTTGCTAATCCCTTCTTCTAAGTAGAATAAAAGTTGATTATTCGCTGTAAAAAATTTTATATGATGAACAATACTTTATATTTTAGTTTGTGTAAGTTATTAAGAAAATAATGTAATTTGTGTTTAGTCAGCTGTGATGGTAAACTGATAACGTTCCACTCAAGATAAAGTGTTATCATGAAATTTTTACAACTCTCTGAAAGTTCTCTAAAGTAACAGCATTAAGACATACTGGGCGTCTCATCGACTAACTCAGATGGTTGGTCTGTAATTTGATTTACTAACTCAATCTGGCACCCCACCCAATTTATCATCTTCAAACTAACTCCGCTAAATCAATTTTGTGTGCGCGGAGTTTAAGTAAATCGATTTGCAAAGACTTTAATATTTTGAACACACTATGGTTCTGATTCCTTTTTGTCAACGTGGTAAAGAGAATTTTTAATTAATTACAGAAACGAGAGGTACAAGATAAGCATTACTGCAAAAAGTGTGTGTGTCGGTTTGAATGTTAACGACTAATTTCCCCTCTGTGTAATTTGCCTTCTTAACTTTCACAAATTTGGTTCTGACATAATTTCGAGTAGTGCAGAAACATGGGGTACCACTTCAAAAGTAATTACGAAATAAATTGCGTTGGTTTATAGGCGTACCGGCAATTTCACGACTGTACTTTCGTTTGTGTGCGCGCGCGTGTTCCTTATGAGGGGGTATATTGGTAAAATGGTTAGCTAATCACAGAGGAACACCTACTCCCTATTCAGTGTATAGATCTGCATTCATAAGTACTACTACCCTTAACATGTTAAGAATAATTCTATTTGGAATTGATGCTGGGATTTATTTTTCTTTTGTTCAGAATTGTTCAGACATTCAGTCTACGACACGGTTATCCGTTTGTTCTTGCCTGTTCAACATTCTCCTCCAGTGTGTGGTGTTAGTGTTACTGAGATCGACCAAGGTGTGACTGTCTTTAGAATATGGACACAGATACATTCATATGCAGACTATGTTGTAAAAATCGGTAGATAGCGGCTTTTTGTTAAAGAAACCTTTCTAAAACTGGATGAAGGGGAACGCCAAGCAGGGTGTAACTGGACAAATGGCGCCAATCGTACACCTCATCGCTTTTAAAGTCCTTAAAAGAAACGTTGTGCGAGGACGCTAACTGATTTGTATACGCCGCCCGAGCCGCGCTGCGATGTTCGGCAGCTGCGTCCGCTGTTCCCGGCGTACGGCTGTCCTCTTCTTTCGGCAGCGGTACGTAGAGCCCGCTGCCGTCCCAGTCGATATCCATCACTGGTTCTACTTTGCTCTCCATTCTTCTTCCTTCTTCCTTTTCCTTCCGGCTGGCATCACAACGTCCGATCGAGTGCGCCAAAAAGCCCAAGTCGTGCGGAGCACAGCTTGTCGTGCTCCGGTGGTCACAGTGTCCGACTGCCATAGCTGTTGGGTTGCGCGTAGTGAGACGACCCAATGGTTTCCTAGTACCGAGCCTCCGGTAGGGGCTCCTGCCTAGTGATCCTGTCCAGACGGAATATTAATTATTTATTTAGTGCCGCTACAACGACATACAACGTCGACTAGTACAGTATTTGTCGAGGCCGTTTCCAAGAATTACCTGGAGGTGTTCGATACTTGCCAAGGACAGCTGTGAGAGGGTTTGTCTGGGTCCTCGCAGCTCGGACGTAAAATTTACGTGCAAGTCGCCGTGCGGTGTCTCCCAAGGAGCGGACACCGAGTCCTCTTCTCAAAAGTCGAGAAGAAAACCAATAGGGGCTTTGGCCGCTAGCCGAAGAACCCTATCGAGAACGCTTTTCAACTTTCTTTTATGAACGGTTGCGAGGTAACCCCAGACGGGAATGGCGTAGGTAATGATCGACAATAGATACGCGTTGACGATCAGCTTACCCAGCTTGCGGGTCATAGCCTTGTTGACAAGTATTGGAAACAGTTGCGCGAGACGAGCGGACGCTCTCTTTCGCATCGTCTCAGCGTGGGCACGCCAGGTGAGCCGACGATCAAGGTGGAAACCGAGGTATTTAACCTCTCTCGACCAGGGCAAGTACTTTCTACCGAGTCTCACTCGTCTTCGTGGTTCTTTCCGACGCTTTGAGAATAGCACCGCGGAGCTCTTGGTTTCGTTGACGGCACCATTCCAGCTTTCCGTCCACGTCGAATACGCATCGAGTGCGCGCTGGAGTCGTGGGATAGCCCTGTCAGCGTTCCGATTGGCGGTATAGACCGCCGTGTCGTCGTCTGGACTCCAGGCTCTCTGGGTGCGTCGTTGACGTACACGGAGAACAGAAGGGCCCTTAGCACGCTACCTTGAGGTACCCCGGCTGTAATGCGTCTCTCAGAAGAGACATGGTAGTTTATTCTCACGCAGAAAGTCCTCTCGGTCAGAAAGCTAGCAATCAAACGAAGGTAACAATCTGGGAGCTGGATTTCCCGGAGCTTGAACAAGAGCTCGTCGTACCAGACATTATCAAATGCCTTCTCCACATCTAGGAAACAGGCGACAGTCTGCTCTTTCCGACAGCCGGCGCCCGTGATGTATTCCACCAGTCTCATCAGCTGATGAGTGGTGGAATGCCTTACACGGAAACCTAACGATCGTCGACCAGTACATCGAAGTTTCTTAGATGGTCTAGGACTCTCCGTTGTACAAGACGTTCGAGGACCTTTGACGTGGCTGACAGTAGGCTAATGGGTCGGAGGTTGCCGGGAAGGGAAGCGTCCTTTCCCTGCTTCGGGACCACTATGATCGTCGCCTTACGCCATTTCTGGGGAAAATAGGCCAGTTTTAGACACGCGTTGAACAGCGCAACCAAGAAAAGTACTCCTTGCTCCGGGAGTCGAGTTAGAGCGGCGTTCGAGACGCCGTCCGGGCCAGGAGCTTTTTTCGGTACGAGTTCAACGAGCCGATCTCTGAACTCTTCCCTAGTAATGGGTTCGTGCTCCGCAGTGATCGGAAGAAACAGAAAGTCTTCCACTTCGTTCTCGATTTCTTCATCGAAGTCCCAGTCCATGGACGGGTTAGGAGCGAACTGTCGGTCAAAACACGCGCCCAAGTACTCGGCTTTCGCCTCCGGGCGAGCCAGGATATGACCGAAAGGTCCAGCAATGGCTGGGATACGAGGTCGGCGCCTCTTCCCTACCAACGCCGAAGGTATCCGGTAAGGGCTACTTTTGTCCGATCCGTCCACTGCTTGGGCCACGGCGAGTTCCCAACAGGGTCTCCGGTAGGCCTGCATTTCACGACGTAAAATGCCGGTCGCCCGGTTGTACGCTGCCTTGTCGGCCGGATCACGGGTCAACTGCCAGCGTCTCCGGAGGCGATTTCTCTCGCAAGCGAGAGCACCCGCCTCCTCTGGGATCCGCTGCCAGTGGGGCGTGACGCCAGGCTTCATCCTGGAAGACGCGTCGATCGCAGATACGACAGCCTCGTCAAACGCGGCAACTACCACGTCGACTTGGCGGAGTGTTTCGAGTGGTCCCGCCTCTGGAAATCGGCGACTTAACACCGGGCCATAGCGGTCTCATTCTACCACCTTCCTGACATATCTGCGTACGACGTGCTGGGTAGCGACATGTAACAAGATGGGGAGATGATCGGACGATAGTTCCGTTACCGCGGACGCATGGACCGGGCAGTCAATTCCTTGGTCACCGGTACGTCCAAGACATCGGGAGCCGCGCGGAGTTGTGAGGGGTAGAACGTAGGTAGGCCGGGCCCAATCACTGTTACCCTGCGTAAATCAGCAAACCTGCGTAAGCGCTTCCCGTTTGGGGCAATCAAACGACTATTCCAATCGCGATACTTACAATTCATGTCGCCGGCCATGATGACCCTCCTGTGTGCATCGAATGCGAGAGCAAGATCGGGGTGAAGGAGCTCTTTCTGCGGCGGTTTATATGCCGCTACCAAGAGTACACCGCCTAGAGTGTTCAACATTTCCACAGCGGTAAATTCCAGATGCGTCGTTGCAGGCAAGACGACTCGGTGATGCTCAAGACTGAGCCTAACCGCGACGGCAGTACCGCCACCAGCAGTGTCCGGTCTGTGGTTTCGATAGCACACATAGTTGGCCAGTCGTAACCGATTTGCTGGGGTCAAGTTGGTCTCATTGAGAAGTACTATATCGTGTTTGATTCGGGCCAGTAATTCTTGGAGTTCCTGGATCTTGTTAGCCAACCCGTTGGCGTTCCAGGAAAGAATGGAGAGGTCACGTTTGAAGACCCGACTCATAGAAGTCCTACACAAGTGGCGGCTTTCACCAAGAGCAAGAACCTCTCGCTTATATCAGCAGTCTCCAAGCGGGAGCGGTGGACTTGAAGGTCTGGGAAAATTTGCGGGGGTCGAATTCCGCAAGGAAGTCTTTGACGACCTGGTAGTCGTCAGGTACGGCTTTTGTGGCAGAGTGCCCAGAGACTGTTTGTGCGTAAGAGCGCAGAGACTTATCAATCGGAGGGTTGGTGGAAACCAAGGGTGTTTTTGGGCCAGGTGTAGCGCTTCTGGCGTAGGTGCTAGGAAGAGGGACAGATGCGATTTCGTCGGTCTTAACGCGATGCGCAGGCTGTCAGGACTGTGCGGCTCGCAGTGTCCGGGCGAGCCCGATGACTACATGTTGCCTTTTTGTTACCTTGACTAGCGATCTCACGCTATCAAAGGAATGGAACCTCCATCGATTTTATTTTGTTTTACGTGCTTAGTGATGACTGTTTTGAAGTAATCCTTAGTATCTAGGATATTTTGTAAATATCCGCCTGGTTTCCAGGCATACGTTTCTGGACGATGGAAGAAATCTCCTTTTTTTTAATTTAATACTACATAATTTATTTAACTGACAGCAGTAATGTTTCCACTCAAGTCTTAGAGAAGAAACCCTTAATTTCAGTTCAATTTTATTGTTTAATGTATTACTTAGGTAGTAATTATGGCGATAAATAAATATTTAAGAGCGAATTACAAAAAAACTGAATAACTTACCTGTGTGTGTGCGTGAGCGAGCGCGTTTTTCTTTGTGTGCATACTGTATTCAAATAAATTGGCAGAGTGCAGTTTTAATTAAGAGGTATTAATAATGTAAATAAATTTATGAAACTAGGTTGCGGCAAACTTGTATCGTGCACCCTACTTACATAACCTGTTTTGTTGGAGAACATCTGCACCGTCTTTCCAAGAAGACAGATGATACTATACAATTTCTAGGAAATTTTAGCAAAGGAATAAAATTAAATATCCTGTTTGCACTACTATAGCATGCGCTGTATGTTCTTTTAATGAAGTCAGAGTTTACCAGTTGCAACAAATATATGATCTTTCTTCTTGTTACTTATGCCTTCCGTCGGTGTATGGTATCACGAAAAATCAAAAACTCCTTCTTCTTCTTCTTCTTCTTCTTCTTCTTCTTCTTCTTCTTCTTCTTCTTCTTCTTCTTCTTCTTCTTCTTCTTCTTCTTCTTCTTCTTCTTCTTCTTCTTCTTCTCCTCCTCCTCCTCCTCCTCCTCCTCCTCCTCCTCCTCCTCCTCCTCCTCCTCCTCCTCCTCCTCCTCCTCCTCCTCCTCCTCCTCCTCCTCCTCCTCCTCCTCCTCCTCCTCATCCTCCTCCTCCTCCTCCTCCTCCTCCTCCTCCTCCTCCTCCTCCTTCTTCTTTTTCTGCTCCTCCTCCTTCGTTGTTCTCATCATCATCATCATCATCATCATCATCATGATCTTCTTGTACTTGTTCTTGTTATTCTTCTTCCTTTCCTCCTTTTCTAAAAAATTAGTAATAGTAGTCGAAACAATCATAATAACATACCTAATAATAATATCAATTTTGATTTTGGGATATGCAAAATACAGATATAAGATAGAGTTCAATACAAAGTGCTTACAAAGAGTAAGTTACGTGGAGTAAAAAAAATTTACTCATGATCGAATTTAAAAAAATTCGGAGCACGAATAAAGATTAAATTTAGTGCGGTAGACAGGCTGACCGCCGTGATATACGTTGACGGTCGATAGGGGTCGCCACTTTCCTGCGGCACTTTGTCCTTGACACTGTATCATGGGAAAACAATACACGTTAAGGTCGAATGTTGAGTCAGTGAGTCAGATGTCAAATGACGCATTACGAAGAAAACTTTAATTTTCTTAAAATGTTTTCGACATTAAAACATTTCAATAATTTAGAGTTAATTTTATACCGGGTGGTCGACGTGTATCTGACGATTTTCAAAGCGCCACAGTTTGGCATTCCTGGCTTGTAATCGGTAATCGGATTAGCTGTGGCCATGGATACCTGATGCCATTTTATTTACAAAGAAGCAGAGAACCGCTATACGTTCGTAATGGAAACTTATTTTTAAAATGGTGATTCAGTTATGATTACGGAGCGAGTATTCCGCCATCACTTCATGATGCTCCATGCCATGGTGCTCCTTGTTGCATTAAGATAAAGTAGATAAACAATTTTCTACTGTTTATGCAACGAAAAGCAAACCACCAGGTCCAGTGTACACAGTGAGAACCCGTCCAAATATAGACAGGACGAAAAGTGACAGTCACTTCTGCTCGATACGTAGTGATGTTACAGGAATTTCCTGCTCCCGAACAGAGTCGTCATGGGATCGACTTGAACGTTGAGTGGTTCCAGCAGAACGGCGCAACAGCCCACACTGCCAGAGAATCCATGTCGATTGTTTGTGAGATGATTCCAGGCCACGTAATTTCAAGAGGAGGAGTGGTGCACGGACGGCACGATGTCCTGATCGTTCAGTACATGACTAATTTTCCGGGGATATCATAGGTCTAGAGTGCACCTTAATAAACCAAACGACATTAAAGAGCTCAAGGCTTCTCCATACCGGAAGAAATCACAGCCACACAAAACAACATGATCTGAACAGCCATACCAAGCAGCGATCTAAAATCTACGGAACAGACTGCAGCAGTGCATAAAAAATGATGGAGGACATTTGAGAGAGTTCTTATTTAAAAAGTAAACTTATTGTGTCCTTCTAGTTGTCCTTTGTCTTTTACTGCCCGTTAGGTGCAAGTTCGACCTTGTCTTCTTTTTTCCCAGAGGAGCCACTGAATAAATGTAGAATGCGGTCCCATTCCGCCTTGCCATGAAACATAAATTCAACTATGCAGTTCGGCGTGAATTCCCGAGCTCTACTTCAAATCCCATCATATGTCTTGTTAATCTGCAGCACTTAAGAAAAAAACAATAATAGTAATAATAATAATAAAATGGTCTGCGATGTTAGCTGACCTAACAGTGCCTCCATTTCTTTTCGCCTTTGTTCCCCATATCGCAGTCGAAACAAATTGATGCGCACCATCAATTCCACCAGCGCAGTACAGAAACTGGGCCGTCGGTACCTTACTTATTTCATGTAGGAAATCCTGGAAACATCCGTTGCTACCCAGCAACTCGGTCTGGAAGTATCCTATTTCCTGTGCTTCCTCTCCACCAATTCCAATTCCTTAATTTCTGGGATGAGGCTTATTCGAAACTCCTGTTGCAAGGATATCTGCCACGTGTCAAGTGTGTGGGTCATCCCCTCCACTACTGGAGGTCTTTACAGCTTGTCTTTTCCTACTGTGTATTGCCTGTCGGTACCTAGGAGGAAGAGCAAGAAGAATAACTTAAGCAGTTACTAGAACGGTTGGTAGAGACCGCACAGCGTGAAGACGCAAACCCTAACGCGCCCCTCCTCCACACCTGCGCTAGCCGTTTACTGTACATCTCCTTCCCGATTCCCTTGGCCCATCAATCCGCCTCATATAAATAGACCTATTTTTTGGGGGTCATCAAGAGCCGTCGCTTACTAGACTTTGACCCGTTGACCCGACGACAGTTACTCCTCTTGCAGTCTGACAGATCTGTTTCCAGAAACACGACTGACTATCGACCATAACTCCTAGATACTTAGCAACGCACTTTTCCTTCGCCAGTCCTTCTGTCACACTCATGGGGACGATAGTAGGAATCCGTTTCTTTGTAAGGACAACTATGTCGGTCTTGTTAAGTGTTAGCAACAGACCATAGTCTACCACCCAAATAGTCATATCACGAATGACTCTGTTGAGCTTTAGTTTCGATAGTTCAAAGTCTCTTTTGCTATAAATGCTGCTACATTCAACCAGCATGGCTTCCTAAAGCAGTTATGTCTTGATAAGGCACTTGTAGGACACATTCCAAAAATGAGGTCCAAGTGTGGACTCCTGAGCCGCTCTAGCCGTGACCGCCATTTATTGCTCTCCTTTCGTGCATTCATAGAGTAGAGTACCACACCATCGTCACGAGATATTTTGGCATTTGAAGAGTGAGTTTAAGTGTCCGGAGAATACCACTCCACCTCTTTGAATTAAAAGCGTTCTTAAGGTCCGAAGTGACCAAGAGTACAAAGCGCCGCGAATAGTGATTGTAATTCTCAGCTTGTCAGATCCCCTTGATGACCTCCTGACCTGCATCCATCGTCAACCACCCTACTCTAAAACCATACTTTGTTGGCGACAGGTCTCAAGTCTCGTAAATCACCGACAGCAGTCTTAACTTAAAAATGTAGTCTTAAATTCGGTAGACCATAACGTGTCATTGCCATATAAAGTCACACACCAAATTAAATACTTAGAAATCCTCTTTTGAATTATAATCGGTATGTTTACTAATGTCTGGGATGCTTTATCTTCTCAAAATTTCTCTTATTTATTGATGTTTAAGATCTGATTTCCTCCGTACAGTTTCCACTTGATGTTAACCTACTTAAAAAATACTCAAATAAATTATAGCTTTTTATGTATAGTTTTATATACTCCAAATTTTATAGCTTTTCCTTGAACACATGCCTTTTACCTTTTTTTTTTTGGTTTTTTTTTTTGTTACCTTTTAGCAAATACTTCCTAGTGTTAACAAAGCCTTTATTCTTTTTAAGTCTTGTCACAAAAATTGTTCCAATACGTATTTATTTCCTAACAGTATTCCCAGTCTTCAATACTTCCCACCGTAAATTATAGCTAATTTTATGATTATGCCAACAAAGATTGATTATCTACATATTTAATGGTATTTATTCGTTCTCCATCCATTGCAATTCATATTGTTTTCCTGAGGCTTTCTCTGACAATTTTTTAGCGTATTTCATTCGTTTGTACGAAATATGTAAACTGTAATTTTTAGATTCTCCTATTTTTATCGATTATCCACTTAGAAACATCTCTCCAACAACTAATCCTATAGCTGCAATCTAAACCGAATTCATGACACAAATGCATGTCAATATTACCAATAGGTTTTCTTAGTTTCATATTATAATCTCGTGGTTAAAATTACACGTAATGTTTCGTAAATCGTGAGGTATTTTACATGTCTGTGGAACGTGATGTTGTTTTACAACAATTCAGTACGATTATAGATGTCCAATGGTTGACTGTACATCCACAAGTGTACTAAATACGTTTTACGTTTAACAGCGTAAAGTGGGAGGGATATTTGAAGATTGCATTTAACAGGTAAAAGTGTTGTCTATTAATCACAAGAATCTTCATCATTGAAATCTTCACAACACGGCATAGGAAAGGTGCTGCCTGTTTCGTCTTCAAAGATCCTCTGGCCATTACTTCCTGGCTCTGTCCACACACCTGTGTCCTATAGGTTTCTATTTCCACAATTTTTTGGCCAGTCTAGAATCTGACACTTCTTCTAAGTGTTCTTCCCAAATTTGTTTGTAATATTTTAAGTTTTCATTCAATTAAAACTTGTAACTCTTTTTTTATGTCCTCATTCTTTATAGGGTCAAGTTTAAAACATCTCTTAGCAACACAGAAATGTTATGCATTTAACTCTACTTCTTTACAAATTTACAATATTGTTAATTTCTTATTCTTTCTGTAATCATGTACAGTGAACGACGCCTGCTTAATTATACCATAACTTTATTCTGGAACGCAATTGATTATATAAATACGATTAAATTTAAATATAAAATGGTTTTTAGTACAGGATACGTTGGCACAACTGTAATATACTCAATATGGAGCGATATTGCATCTGACAGTAACATCACTTGTTTAATTTATGCAAGCGACACCGACGTTATTAATTAATTATGGAAACAGCGCCGTTCTGGTTTTCAGCTGCGACCTATTTCGCGCATCGTGTCATTAAATATTTAGCATAAACAGCATCAGGAAACATGTTATAATATATTCTGCATTTGGCAGAACATATAAAATACTAATAAAGCTTATGAGTATGTGTCGCTTTACGATGTATGAACGGGAGTGAGTGTTAAAGAAACGCAAATTTATTTCTTTAGTTTGATTATAATGAGACGTCATTTTGGCAATTTTGTAAATACTGCTAGTTCATATTGTATTATTAACTAATTATTAGCCAGTAGACAGATTGGAAATTATCTCTCGCTGATTAACAGCCTACAACTCGTAGGCAGCTGTTTCTTTCTTTGCCATCTTCAGCCGTCCTCTTCAATGGAAGGTATGAATTATGATTACTGTACTACTTAGCTCATACATTAGTCACAAACCCTTCTTTTAAAATGTTCTCGTGTCCGTATCCTTTAATTTGTTATATCTAAAATTAATATTAACGAAATTATAAAGCTTTGATTGGCTTTTCTCGTTTTCGGGCTTTTTCAACAGGCAATCTTAGGAAGACTGGTCTCTTAAACACTACTAATCCTGTGGAAGAATTCCTCTCAAACATATTGTTACCGTTTTTACACAGTAGAATATACAATTTAGAGGATACAGGAAGAGGATAGTCTTCTACACACTTTTATTAATAGTTTGTAAAACCTATAATCACTCTCAAACAGAACATTTTCCAAGCTTACAATTTTTCTTCAGACAATATTGCAAACAAAGAAAAACGATAATGTTTAGAAGTATCAGCACACAGTAATGAATAATTAACATTTGCTACAAAATTGCTGTCAATAAACAGTCACCGGATCACAAGAGACGGATAATTGAAGGCGAGTCGTTAAGGTAAGAAATGAAAATTTTTAGATATATTTTTGTTTACATTTTATAAACCAGTAAACATTACTGTTTAATATGATATTTGGTTTATTAAAACATTTAAAAATATACAATTATAAATGAATCAATTTTTTTTAAATTTAAAGGCGAATTACAAATATCATATTAAAAATATCACATATCTCAGGAAACAATTTACCCAGAAGGCTGTACGTTTGCGTGTTTTTAACACAAATTTTAATTTATATTAGTAATTTACATTGAAGTATTTTTATTTTTGAGTAAGCTTGTTTTTAAAACAAAGAACACATTTGTGTTGTTACTCCTGTGTGTGTTGTATTGTGTTGATCATGTTGATACATTTTTACAGTGACTAAACCAAAAAGACTTAAAACAAAGAGGAAACAAAGATATCAGACTTAACAGAAGCAATGTGAAGATAACAGATAACAGCGACAGTGCCAAATGTGCATAGTTTAGAACTCAAAGGACCTTACGACACCTCTTAAAAACCCACGATTTTTACAGGGTTGTAAACTTATTCCCCCGGGCTTCTTCGATTATGCATAGAGTCAGAAGGCGAATAGTCAAAGCAGCCTAAAAAGCAGTGGATCATACAAAATCGCTACGTTATCCGACCCGGCAAACGACGTCGCTAGTCCTGCCATGCACGTAGTCACCACATTGGCAGAAGAATGTTTTGCCGTTCTTCTAGCACCACACTTTAAGTGGAATCTGCAGAAATATATTGTTACACCATTAAGAAAGTTCCATGTTTCTCGACTATCCCAGCATAGCCCAGCTGTAATGTTTATGTGCGTACGTGACACTTAACATGCGTCAACCATCAATACAGTGTTACGTAATACGGAACATTCTCATACATTCAATAGTGTTGTTAGGTATATTTCTCAACTAGCCCAATGGAGTATGTTTCTGCCAAGGCCGCCATGAATTATCCTCTAGACTTTTCGAGCGTTTGTTAAGGACGCACATTATGGAATCCTGCAGACTATAAAGAGTCCACACCCGCCGTTTAGTTTATAGTTTACTTCGAGCAATTACTCTGCGTTTAAGTGGTTATTAGTGGAAAGTGATTATTGTGCGGGACTCGTTTAGTTGACGTTATTATCGGTGTGAACAAATTAACTTGAATCATTGTACGAGTATAATCTTATTGAATATGGTGTTGATTACACACTGTTAGTCGTGATAATTAAAGCGGATGATTAGTGACTTCACTGGTGTCTCGTATTTTGATTTCCTCTGTACCATACAATAATCTGTTACAGCGTCTTAACAATATTTTCTTTTACTCCTGTTCTACAGCTTACGATTTGCTTCCTTACAAAACAACCATCTAAAGATAATTTTTTACACATTTTTTATCACTATTAACGTAACATTCTTCAACCTATTGAACTTAGACACGAAAAAAAATTTCAAAAATTTTTTTATATTTTCAAAAAATTTCACATTTAATTGTACTTTATCTGCAGATGTGTAAATTTTTATTAACGTACAATTTAAGAAACAAATACGTTGACAAAAAAGTGTACCTGTCTCACGCTTCTCTCAATTTCGTGCTTATTCCTGCTTACCTCTATAAGAAACCGCTACAATTTTGTGCTTGCTGGAAAGGAGTGGTCAAAGTACAGCGACTTGGAATTACGAGGGTAGCAAGCTCTTACCGCACAGTCTTAGAACTAGTTGTTACTGTAGTTGCTGGAGTTACTTTACTGGTAAAAGAAATTACCCATGCCCAAACAAAAACAAAGTAGGCAAGAAAGTAGCGTCTACACAATCTACATATATCACATACGATTCTGGCAAATGCGATGGAGTAGTGTGGCCAGGAGATGTTAAACTGTGAGACCGGTCACAACTCTCGCCGCGTAAACAGGACTCGTGTTGCGGAAGACAATTACTTACCCAATTTCGTACTGGACGTGTCTGCTTTATTGAACGTCTGCACGGAATGAGAAAAGTCCGGTATCCAATCTAACGGTACGGTGTCTCGGCTGTCGACGACCCCACTTTTCGACGTGTAATAGTTGAACAGCCCGAAACTATAGTATTAGCGGAGGCGAAACATTGTAATCGAGACGGGAGAGTGGCGAAATAACCTTTCTGTGTGATGGCTACTAGGGTTGTATCGCCGTCTGTATTAAAATGGTGCTGAAGGAGGAAACCAGAGATCAAGATCTACTTTAATCTGAACATATAGGGGAGTAAGGAAACTGGATGGTGAGTGTAACAGAGATAATATTTTACGGACGTATTCTCTTATTCTGGCATAACACTCGTCAAATCGATCAATAGGCCAAATAATAATTATAGGAAATACAACTAATGATGAACCTTGTATAATGACTAATGTTCATAAGGCTTCAGGGCCGGCGGCGTCCACATAGTTGGGAACATTATTTGCCTGGTTGTTAAACCGTCGTTTAGCGGTTATGTTGACATACGTTTCGGCCTCACCATCCGTGGTCATCATCGATGTTAATTGTTACCCAACTGATGATGGCCTCCGATGGTGAGGCCGAGACTTTTGTCAACATGCAATCTAGACTGAGACCTTACAGCCCGGCTAATATTGTTTCTAACTTATGTTCGTCACTAATTCTCTACTTATTCTCGTCATATTTATACAGAATTTAAACTCTTTTTGCTACAGTCCGTTTCTTGATTTACATAACTTATTTATTATTTATACTGAAAATACTTCAAGATATTTTATTTTCCTAACTAGGAACATGTTTCGAGAGTTATTGTGCTCTCATCTTCAGCCTTCGCGATTCTGCGTCCACTTCACTAGACCCAGAATCGTGAAGGCTGAAGATGAGAGCACAATAACTCTCGAAACATGATCCTAGTTAGGAAAATAAAATATCTTGAAATAATTTTAGTAGAAATAATAAATATATTTATACAGAAATACACAGAGAATTACCTCTCATATTCTCGTACGTAGGTAGTGACGAGAAGAATAGGAAACATGGATGGATAGCTACTGGCTCATGGTTGTATCACACGCCAAACAAAATTTTCACCATCTTCTCCATTAATTAGCCTCTACACTTTTAAATTTGGATAAATTTTTATCCAAATCTCCCACGTCTCTCCATTACGCAGCCAATAGGCCTACTTCCTATTAAGGGTTTGCAGAAACGATTTTATTATAAATAATTTGTAATCTTAAATTATGGAGTTGTTACACTATTAAAAATAATCCATTAATTTATCTGATTGCAGTCCGAGTTGACATAATGTACTGCCGCTTCGGCATTAGTATCCCCATGATCACTTCAGTACCATTCATTATCACTACTCCCAATTTTTCTTACCTTCACTTCAGTGTATTGAAAAGTATTGTTCCAATATTTTTTATAAATTTTCCATGAATATTGTTATGCCAAGTCTCTAGGAAAGTCGGCAGGTGCATTTACGTAAAAAGTTCTACACGCTTCTCGACTAGCCCAGCGTGAGGCTTCTGTATCAAGGCCGGCCATTAACACACCACTCCAGATCATTCGAATGCTTTTAATTATGCAAATTGTGCTGGCTCGTCGCCAATAGAATGGAAAATTTTTCTGCACATTTAGAGAATCTATATAAGTAACAGCGGCTGGATAAGTCGTTAGTTACACCTGGTGAGATTGTACAGTGTGGATCAAGTGATTGTGGAAAATTATTACTATTTTAAAGTTAGTGGGTAACTCTTAATAGTTTACATTATTATTACGTGTGGAGACATTTGACTTGAATTATTGTATGCGAGTACATTGTTGATTTTAAATTGTCATTTGTGACTCATCAAAACTGGCTATTAGTGACTTCATAGGTGTCTATATTTTGTTTCCACTGAACCGAATGACGATCCATGACACCGTCATAACAATATTAACATTAAGAGGATAAGACGTGTTCATTTCAATTACCGTACGTGAATATCTGCAATTGGCGATATGCAGTATTTATTGCTTTAGTGGTAATTGGGTGACATTTGGTTTTGTTACACTAGTGTGTATGGATAATCATATAAATATATATATATATATATATATATATATATATATATATATATTTATCAGGGACGACGAAGTGCCGACCGAAATGCCTACGGACACCGGTACAGTGATAGTAATTACGGACGTGATACCAGAACCAACACGGGCCGAAGTCGTAGCCAAGAAGTATACAGGCGTGACCGGTACGAAGAGGATCACAACCAGCCTGAACCCCGACCGTCAATGAGCGGAAGTCCGCCAATAAATCAGCAAGACGATCGTAACAATCAGTCCGAGATGACGTTAAACTAGGAGCGGCAGTGAAAAACCTACTCGTACCCTCACTGAACCAGTCTATTGGGTTAAATCGCATCGTTACTCAAACCAACGGCGAACACACAATTACAATCGTGCGCAATAATTATTTGAAGAATATTATAGAGGAACTCCTCGAAGAAAGTAGCAACCAATCTGATAGTAAACATAACGAGATTGCTTATATTTCAACGCAAGTCAACGGAGTACCAGTACAAATTATGATAGACACTGGATCCAATATCTCATTAATCGACAGTATTGAGCTTCAGAAAGTTCAAGAAGCAAGTAAGACAATTATACGTACTTACGCTACCCATCAGCAACATTGTCCTTGTACGAGCGACCGGACGACAAAACAGAACCGTCCGAAAACAAGTGCAACTCGAACCGACAAGCAATGGACAAACCGTGACAATGACGTTTTTAGTAGCCAGTGGATTGCCATTCCGGATGCTAATTGGTTGCGATATGCTGCGCCAATACTCAGCCATAATTGACCTGAGTCAGTACAAACTTATTTTGAAGAAGAATGACATACAGTGGATATCTGAACTGACCAATAGTGAAGAAGTACAGCCACATGAAACAATGTACCATATCCAAAAGTACAGAAATACTGGAGAACATGTACTAAAGAACGGGATTTATGACGAGACCGACAATGAAGAACTATGGCAAGAAAAACTCGAAGAAATCCGAACTTTCCAGAGAGAGAAAACGAGCGCTCAATTAACAGCTCAACAAGCTGAACAACTGATCGAAGTATATAAGCGTTAAAAGCACGTATTTTCAAATACACCTGGAAAGGTCAGAGATTATCAGTGCAAGATTCAATTCCGAGAGCCTGTCAACTTGATAAAAAAATCTTACCCGATCGCATTCTCATTAAAGGAGGCGGTGAGAGCAGAAATCAATCGATTAATAGCTGAAGACATAATTGAACCAAGCTACTCACCTTACACCAGCCCTATCCTTGCAGTTCCAAAGAAACAGGGAAGGTGAGAATATGTCTAGACGCCCGTGAGATCAATAAGTACATAATAAATGATCGTACATCCCCAGGAGAAATAGATGGGATCCTGAAAAAATTCCATGGGACCAAATTCATCAGTATATGGGACACTGTCTGCGGCTATTGGCAGGTTGAATTACACCCATCCAGCAGAAAGTACATGGCGTTTATAGTTGAAGGACGGAACTTCCAATTCAAAAGATTACCCTTCGGATTGGTGAATTCGGTAGCAGTATTTGTAAAAATTATGGACCAGATACTTGTACCAGATGCGTTGCAGTTCACAACAGTCTATGTAGACGACTTGTTAATCACTTCAGATGTGTGGGACGAACATTGTCACCGAGTAGAATATGTGCTGAAAAAACTATCAAATAACCATATAACCCTTAAGCTAGAAAAATCCAAATTTTTATCTGATGAAGTGCAATTGTTAGGGTTCAACTTGTCTGGAAATAGGATAACACCATCATAAGAAAAGGTGGAGTGCATACAGAAGTTCCCAACACCAAAAAATAAGAAGCAACTCCAATCATTTCTCGGTCTATGCAATTATTACAGAAAGTTCCAAAAGAATTATTCTGAAATGACAGCTAAATTTTCACACCAACTGTCATCTAAGAACAAATGGACGTGGGGAGTCGAACAAGATATAACACTCCAACTGATTAAAAATAAATTCATTGAATCAGTAATGTTACGTCATCCTAATTTCACTAAACCATTCTATTTAGACTGCGACGACGTCAGTGACGTTAGCCTTGGATCCGTTTTGTACCAGGAGGATGAAGAGGGAAATCATTGTGTGATAAGTTTCGCAAGTAGAGTGCTAAACAGCAGTGAAAGAAATTATAACGTTACTGAGAAGGAATTGCTGAGCGTTGTGTTCTCATGTAGAAAATTTAGAACCTACATATAGGGATACCCGATTACAGTGAGGACTGACCACAAGTCCATATCATTCCTCAAAAATTGTAAGTTAAGTCATGGAAGATTGACTGGATGGAGTTTGATATTGCAGGAGTATGAGCTAAATTGGGAATACATCCCAGGCAAGAAAAACATTGTAGCAGATACCCTATCCAGAGTAAACATTAAAGAGCAGACGTACGAAGGAGAAAAGGAAACTGTTATCAAATTGTACCACATAACTAAAAACAGGACTGATTTGGCCAACATTATGAAAGAAATGGAACGACAACAAGCACAAGATCCCAAATTAAGCAAAATTCTATCACGCTTAACAGGCAAAGATGACCACATATCTCAATATTTTTGCAAACACCAAGGGATAATTTTCATAAAACCACAAAATAAATTCATAACGTGGGAATTAGCAATACCTCAAGCCACAGAGAAGGACTTAATTCTCGATTACCATGAGAGATATGGGCACATGGGCGCACTAAAAGTGATAAAGGCCTTACAAGAGCATGTATACATGAAGGATGCTAACAGAAAGGTAAGGAAATATATAAAGCAATGTCACATATGCCAACTAGTGAAGGTCAACAATAACAGAAAGGAGGGAACCATGATACCGATAACTACATCTTGTAAATTAGAGAAAGTCTTCGTTGACATATGCGGACCATTTCCGCGTAGTGGAGGCAGGCACCAATACAAATACCTCATCATTGTATTTGACCACTACACAAGGTTCACAAAGCTTTTCCCCATCAATCGAGCTACTACCCAAGAAATTTTAAAAATAATCCTAGAGCCATACATTAGAGAAGTGGGAGTGCCCAAATGCATCATTACTGATCATGGAACGCAGTTCAAGGGACAAAGATGGAAGAACACTTTACTAAATCATGGAATAAAAACGTACAAGACATCAGTGTACCATCCCAGCAGCAACCCTGCAGAGCGAGTCTTGAGAGAAGTGGGGAGAATTCTCCGTACATATTGTTATGAGCAACACGATGAATGGTCTAAATACATACCAGCAGCCGAAAACTTTATAAACTTATCGCACCACCAATTTATTGAAACAACACCATATACTGCAATGTTCCAAAGACCACCACCAAGAGAAATTACTTCCCTAATCCAATATCCGAATGACGAAGGATATCAGTTCGATGAAGTTCAATTTCACATATAAAATACTAGGAAAGACTGACAAAATCAGAGAAAAATATAAGCAAATGCAACCGAAACCCATACAATATCACATTGGAGAGCAAATATTACTCAAAAACAGAGGATTGTCAAGCACCATGGAAGGGATAGCCAAGAAGCTACTGTTACTGTACACAGGACCCTACATAGTAAGCAAAGACAACCCAAATTAATACATATGAGATCGTAGACCCAAAGACACAAAGAATAAAGGGGACATTTAACCAAACCTCTATGAAAAAATATTATTAAAAATGAGAAAAAACCATCCTGAAACCAATTAATAAATAGCTAGTGTTAAACAGTAAGAAAAATAAACAAAACCAATAATAATAAAAAGATCATGTATACCATACCCACTAACAATATCGAATCACTAAGAGCTAGAGAGTGTGAATAAAAGAAAAAGAATATAATTTGAAACAATGTATTGTATAAACTAAATAATAATAATGTGAAGAATCCTACAAATGATATTTATTTTATAGTCGCACTAAGACTACTTGTATAATTTTATAATGACTGACTGTAGATAAGTCCACCAATAAAATGTGTATTGTACGGCGGAGCAATGGAGTCAAAAGTACCCCTCCGATCCGATTCAATATAATGATAGGGAAAAATGTTAGGGAATTATATATCAAAGGGATAAGAACATTAATATAAAATATGATACAAAGATCAAGAAGTATATTGACACTCAAAAATAAAAAGAACCTATTGCTCTAAAATAACCAGTGATTGAGAAAGTAAAATGAAATAATGATTGATAATTCCAATCAAAAAACTGAACGATATTTGTTGAATTAATCAATTTTAGTGGCAGGGCAATATGTAATGGTACATATCTTCACCTAACCATAATGAGGAAGACATGACCAGATAATTTATTTAGTCATTGACACTAGAGTAAAAAGTGATGAATTATATTAGAAGAATGGGTGAATCAGAATAATAAAACGATCAGGCATATCAAGGTAGTCAGAACAGTAACTTATATTAATTCTTAGTAGTAACACACAAAGAAGTCAAAATAGTAAATACTGAAACAATACGATTTAACCCGAATAGCCCAATAGATGGTAAGTGAGAGAGTAGAACTAGCCCCAAAGGACCAAGAATAACCTAATGATGACAACTACAAATAGAATAGAAATAGCCATCGCACCAATAAGTGTAAATAAGAAGAATAGTAACTAAAAGACAATTAACCTATAATTATAGTGAAATAATCAGCCACAACACTAAGGAAGTGACGAATAGTGTATGACAAAAGAAAATGAACTAGGAAAGAACACCAAACTTGTATTAAACCAAAGAAAATTGTATATCATATTAATAATTGTAAGGAGAGACAAACTAGAGATACGAATTATTAAGTACTTAAAATATAGAAGGGCACAGTAAACCCCAAACAGATAAAGTAAACTATGACAAATCACATTAGCACAATACTAACATATTTGTGATACAATAAACCAACATGAACTTGCTAACATTATAATTAAACCTTGTAAAGTGAGAGGTAGAGAGTTAGAGAAATAGTGAACACAGTAGAGTGAGAAAGAGAATTTAAAGTTAGGTAATACCCACTAGTAACACTTAAATTAAACATATAAAGTGCAAAGTGATAGTATGAAAACCCCAAATTCAATAGAACCCTATTGATAGGGATTGACAACAAATAATCAGTGTTGAAACTATTAGTAAAGAGTTAAGAGTGATCGAAGACCACCAGTGAGTGGTAAAATAATAAGTGAAGGCTGATAATGGCTAGTCACAGAAAGGGCTGTGACACGTCATAGCAATTATCCAGTGAACACAAGTGTATTAATAACAAAATGAAACAAAGTGTAACAGACTAGATAATAAGTAGATTTTAGATATAGTAATACTTACTACTTGCCACATTTTAGTTTGCAAGTCTTAATATTAGGGAATAAGTTGTTAATTAGTATTGTTAATCATGTATTCAAGAACGAATGACTATCAGTGTGTTAATACACCAAGATATATGAGTTTATTCCAATAAGAATCCAATATCATTAATTTAAAATGATACATTAAAGAATATCTTTCATGACAAACTGATAATAATAAAAACAAGATGTTAACGTTAGATAATAAACAGTTGTTGAAAAGTCAGTTATGGCTTAATGTCATTTAGAGTTAGTCATAACAATATACCATTGTATTAATAATTAATCCATGTTTATGTCTTTATTTTTTATGTCAAGTAATAATTATAATTTGTCAAAGAGTACGGGGAGATGAAGAGTATGAGTGAATAATATGTCTCAAATAATTATGTTTAAATGGATCAGAAGTGTGTTTTCATGACTAAGGTTTATGTTCCAATAATTATGTTTAAATGATAAGAATTATGGTTATGAGAATAGTTAAAAAACCATTAGATGTTATGCCATATGTTATAAGAAATAAGATTTAAAAACCAACAAACACCAGTAAACAAGAAACAAACCATACATTCAAATACAATGACACCAAAAATGAATTATCATAGTAGACAAGTTTATATAAGGAAACAATAAAATTATACGCAATTACAAGAACCGACTTAAACATTGAATAAATAAACAAAATCTTGTATTCAAACAAGAAAAATAGTCAATTGCTGTTTAAGCCTATGCAAATTCCCAACTGTCAACTACCAAAAAACTTCAATTTATAGAATTAAACACTGACATTAGGAAGACTGAACCACATAAACTATGAAATACAAATAGACAGTCATTATAAGACAGAAATATTATGATAATAATGTAAATTGAGAAAACAGTATAATTAAATAAGATTCACAAAACTGTCAAAATGTTGATACCTAAGTGAACACTATAATATTGTATGTCAAAGTAATCCTTGAGCAAAAATATGAACAGTGGTGATAATATTTACTACTGAAAAGGGAATACTGAAGATTAATTACATTTAGAAGATCTGTAACCAGTTTGAATACAAATTCAAATAATAATTAACCAATTTCAGCCAATCAAAAAACTTTGAGTAACCATGACAACAACCGAATATTGACAAAATTCAGTTAGGAACAATGACTTTATGTAGTGACGCCAAACTGAAGAGACGCCATGCGATGAAGGGCCCAACTTTTCATTAGAAAAAACGTATTAGTGCCCATACTTTGGAGAAGGAATAGCGGTACATCAGATGGGAGGCCTTTACAACAAATATCTGCCAAGGACCAGCCGAAATTAATCCAGATGACCGGAGAATACTAGTAATCCAATCTGAAGAAGATGACAACCCAATTTGAGCCCAAGACCAGAAGTAGGAGGAATCTACATTGACACATTACTTCATATGGACGAATAACTATGCTCATCATAACTACTAACGTTCAGTATTGCTGAAGTTATTTGATTATTATTATAAACAAATTCTCTTTCCAAAATTTTAACTATAAAAAATAAAACTCCCACTGTTACTGAATATTTTCAAGGATTAATAAACCAAAGAAATAACTTTGTAAACGTTGAATGAACACATGATAACCTATGTTACACAAAGACACTGTCACACTTCAACATCACAATTTTCAATTTATAACAAACCTTGTATAATTTTAATGATCACAAACTTTTAATTATATGTTCTAATTTTGTTATCTTGTTATGTAAATCTCTGTTTCGTACTTAAAAGAACCCATTTGGCAGATTTATTTTGTGAAATAATAACCAGAGTCAATTGTAAACATTGCACTGCCAACCCAGCGCTACGCTGAGCGAGAGATTATATTGCCGAGGCTAAAACTTTTATTATACCAGTCATTATTTTTATGAAGCTTTAACTATAATTAACAAGAAAAAGTATAATAAAAAAGTGCATACTGATAACAAACTGTCCAGTATTTATTTGTAGAGTATATTACGTATATTTTGTTTACTAGCAGTGGGTCGACATAACCAACATTAATTCAAGTTGTTCCCCCACTCACTCGAGAATCAGTCACAAGCCAGACGGCGAACTATTTGAATTTTCGATAACAAAAATCAACATACTACACAAACAATAAATATTATACACACAACAACACGTGGCGATAATTTTATTACAATATATATATCTTCTTCTTTTTCTCCACGTCAAGTTATAGGGTTACAGACTGTTCCGCCTTCATTGAAGCCATCTCTTCCTTGGTCTACCTATGCCTCTTCTTCCTTGAGGTACGTATCTTACTGCTTGTTCAGGTAGTCTTATATCTTCAATTCTCTCGATATGCTGCCTCCATTTTATTTGTCCTTCCCTTACTCTTCTGGCCGTAGAATACACATTTAACTCGGTTCTTATATCTTCATTTCGTATTTGGATTCTAAGGGTGTAAACCTTGGTTTTTCTCAAGAACTTCATTTCACGTATTTGTATTCTTCGTCCATAATTTCTCGCGATGGTCCAAGTTTCACTCCCATAAGTTAAAACCTGTGTTGCCTTTACTTTACAGAATTTTACCTTGTTGTCTTTCCTTTCTTATTTCCAAGTGTTCTGTGTATAGTACCACGAATCATTTGAAATCTATTTCTGTTTATATCGATGCTGCTGTCACAATCATAAGTTACGTCGCACCCTAGAAAATTGAAATGAGATACCTATTCTATAGCAAGATTATTTATAAACACAGCTTGCTCACACACACATACACACATATATTACAACAACACACGGTTTTAATGTGTTAGCCCCACGTTTTTGGAAGCCATTTACAACACTACCAAATTTAATGTGGTTAATTATTGATGTGTGACATATCTTTAGATACGTTACATTACATTAAATTCGTGTGTGTGCAAGAATGAAGGGTGTAATCATAATAATAATAATGCTATTTGATTTGTTTATAAATCGTTTCAATTTTTATTAACACTTTTTTTAAATTTTTTTTGCGGTTTAGAAAATTATTATTATTTTGACATTTTTATTGCGGGTAATTTGCAATCTCAGATTACACGTTAATTTCTTATTTATTTTACGATTCCAAATGTTTCGTATTCTTACGTACCTACTACGTACAATTCGTAGTCTTATTTGACACAAAAACTTATTATAAAATCTTATTGCTAATACATTGTTATTAATTTTCTATGCTGCTCTCAGCTAGCTCAATTACCTTATTGATTATCTACTCTTTTAATTTTTTATATTAATTTATTTTTGCTATGGCATATGCAGTCCTTTCTATTAATTTCTCTGCCAAGGTCGTCATTTGCTACTAACAATTATATTTTAAATTACAGTTACTGCTAACTCTTATCGTCACACAGTCTTTCGTATTACTGTACTTAACGTACAAACAAAAACATATCTACAACTATACAGTTACTTGACTCATACTAGAATCGAATTGTTTGTTAATTTTTTTCTTTAATATTTAAAGACTTTTGGTTCGGTCTCGGTTTCTTATAAATGCTTGGTTATTTTTCACCTTGTTATTTGTGTTGTATATCTTAAGCGTGTCCTCTTCGGTCCTGGATACGGATGATCCTCTTCGGTCCTGGAAGTCCTGGAGTCGAGTATTCTAGGAGTCTAGTCGTCCCCCGTCCGCTGGATTCTCGTACTCTGCTACACTGGATTCTCGTACCCTGCTTGTGGTTGATCTACGGTGGTTGTTGTTTATAAGTAGATTTTTTGGCTGCCATGGTCGTCGATAAAATCTAGAATTTCTAGTTGTTGGACATAGCCTCCGATTACATGAGTAGTCGAACGAAGAAAAGTTGTAGTTCTAGAGCAGAGCCTCCGGCCGCTAAGATGGTCTGACGAGAAAGAGAACGATGTTTGCGCGTCCTCGTATTTATACCCAGACCGCCAAAAATCGTGTCTCGACAATATTCTGCACGTTTGAAATTGTTAAGAGCGTCACTCTTACCCTATGCTTTCTAATGACATTTAATTTGCTCGTCTTCGCGAATTGCGAAGTCTTTAGCACATTATCCGATATTCATTCGATCGGTAATTTTCTAGGCGTCCATCATGCACAACCCGTTTTTCTCTATCTTAATTACTCTAATTACTATTGATTTTTAACTTCCTACACTAACATTTCTTGTATTTTTTCCACTATTTTTTTATACACTTAT
This sequence comes from Magicicada septendecula, assembly GCA_034769895.1. Lineage (NCBI taxonomy): Eukaryota > Metazoa > Arthropoda > Insecta > Hemiptera > Cicadidae > Magicicada > Magicicada septendecula. The sequence continues at coordinate 320,655,813 of CM068375.1, forward strand.
TTGTTATATTTAACCACACATTTTTGTGTCTTTAGTTTTTCGCTACCATGCACACAAGCATTATAAACTATTTTAAATACAATAATTTATATCGTTATTGAAAAGGGCGGTGCTTTTCATGAATGAATTAGTCGCACTCACACAAACCTTTTACGTGTGTACACACATGCAGAGAGCAGCTGGCTCTACTCCCTGTCTCAACATGCAAGTTCTATTACAGTTTATATTGCAGGCTGAATGATTATTACTACCAAAATGCGTTATTTATGTCTTCTAATCACTTACTTAAATTACTTGGTGCAGTGCACAGTACTCAACCTATTTGTACTGTTGCAATATATATTTCAAATACATATATATAAACTACCGTATTTGAAATGTCAAATACCTTGTTTGTTGAAATTAATTAATAACGTTGAGATGAACACATTCGTTGCTGCTCAATATTTATTTTGCTGTTTATGAATTCGTGCAATTTGTGCCATCGCCATAACAATACCGTGGATTTTTATTGTTAAAGTACTATAATACCCGTGTTTTCTGTTTCAGCGTTTCGGGAATATTTAGGGCAGCACAAACTAATTTCATCGATGCATAACGCAATACACATCACAATTTGAGAGCTCTAATTTATTTAATGCTTGAAATGATGCATTTATGTGTTAACTAAATTCTGATTATAAATCCTGTAACTTATAAACGACTGAATGCATCTCGGTTTTTTTAGCCGAGTCTTGTTGTTCTAGTGATGTGCAAAATAGTAATTAAGCGGACGGGTCGATCCAATGTAGTGATTTTTCATTTACAACGGTAACCCTATATTTGTTTAATGCATTATTCAACCATCAGAAGAACACCCTCAGCCTGTGACCTAGTTTTTTTAAACGTTTTATATACTAACAACCTGCTTTGATATTTGCATATATATATTGCAATGGACATTCTAATAGCTTAGAAATGTGGTAGAGAGGAAATATATCACAGGATATAAATACTGTGCATGAATAAGTAGAGCTTGCAGGTTTGAACATTATAAATTAGGTATAAAGGAACGTTGTTGACAATGTTGTTTTTCAGATTTTTTAGGTGTTATGAAACAACTTTATGTGATGTGAAGTGGTCACGTAACGATGCTTAGCTGCGTGTGTAGTGCGCGTGTGCGGGGTCGCGGGGACACTATAAGCTGACCGGAAAAATAGTAAGCATAATACAAGACCAAAAAATTGTTAGCAGTAACAATATCTGTTTGCGGCGAAAGCATATAACCGTGTTCGTGAGAAACATCTCTACACTCCCAAAAGCGACTCTGAGGCCGGACACAGTATAACAAACCACGTACTAATCCAGATCCCTGACGAACCCATCGTCTCAAGAATCTTCAGTCGGCCTTAAAAGGAAGTAAATCTATATTATTTACGTACAATAAAAATTAATTATTTAAAAAATGACTCTATCAAATTAGTGAAGTCTATATAGTAAATAAGACAAAAAGACTTAAATATTAATCTATTTCATTGTATGGAAAGTAAATCTTTAGTTGTGTTACAATGGTTAACAGAGACAGATTATTTATTTTTTATAAACTGTATTAAACGCTCAGTACATTGTCATAAAATGATAGCATCATAATAAACCCATTTCATTCCAGTACAGTATATCTTGACTACTTATTCTATGCGACACGTATACATTGCAATACATATTTAAGACTGAACATACGTCCATTGCCGTCCCTTGTGTCTTGCGTTAGAAATGTTTCTGTTGTAAGAATCACCACGTTGTAAGGTCCGCTCTTCATTTAGCATACCTTATTTTACTCATCACTTGGGTCTACTCTGTTTCCGTTGCCTAGGTGGAACTCAGTATTGCAATCTTTTGCGCCAACGATGAGTAGGCATCCGTTTCACATGCCCAAATCATAAAAGTAGATAAGTATGTATAATATATAAATTTCTTTTGTCAAAATAACATTGGCTCTGATATCTTCAATTCTAATAGAAGTGATCATTGGCACCCTACTATACCTTCCCGAGAAGCCTGTTTCCACTGCTTGGAGACTTTGGTAGTTCCTTTGATTTATCTCACAAATTTCAGAACCAAACTTTCCAAGATGGCAAAGTAAATCATATTTTTAGTTTCGCGGGTTATTTTCCACTCAAAGAACAGATTGTACTGCCGCTCAATATGTCTACGTCTACCAGATCAAATCATAATCTACAAAAGTATTGTAAGACTATACGTAACATATAGATGTAAAACTTGAGGCCTAACACAGAAGAAGACAATTTACATGAATGCCCTTAAAAAATTAGAAATAAAATTACTGCAAATTAAAAAAATGAAATTTAGAAATTAAGGTAGATTTGTAAGTTACTTTAGCATTTTAGAGGAAAACCATTGCAGGAAACACCGTTAAAACATGAAGTCATTGCTGCCCTAGTTTTATTCCGGGATGAAACACCTAATTAGTGCATAAGAAAGTGGTAGTTTTATACAAGCTATGGAAGTAAAATTTATTCGACCTGTGAATGCTGAAAGGGGCATTAGAAGAACTATACTTGAAAATTTTTTTATAAAACATTTTCAATTAGAACAGAAATAAAATTAATTAATTCAATTTAATAGAATTGCAAAAAATCCACAGTGGTGTATCACTAAACAAAGTGGGAGATGATCAGTCTGTAGACCAAAAAGCACTAAAACAATTTATGTCACAACTCTCAAGTAGGCCTATATTTAATGAAGTGTAAAATGTAAAGAAGAAGATAGAGAAGAAGGAGTAGAAGACCCGATAAGAACTCGGCAATATTGAAAAGTACGAGGTTGCAAAGTCACCGCTTGGATGGGGATATATTATCAGAGTGGAGGTACCTGAGGTTGTAGAAAATATTCTGAGTTGCAATTATTTTATGATCGCTTATAATATATCAAACACAGGATATTGATAGGATTCAGAATATCCACACAGACAAAATCTATGACGGGAAAACAATAGACTTTATTTTCTTACGATTTCATGCATCGGTATTTTAATTGTACCTTAACCAGTTTTAATAAATTTTGTATTCAATTTAAATGTACCATAGCACTTTAACAACAAACAGATAAAGGCCAGATGATACTGAAGAAAATAAGTTAAATGGAATAGTTTCCCTTTGAGTATTTCACCGTCTGTGCCTAGAGTAAACGTTTTGCTCTGTGGCCCAGCAAACAATGGGATTAAAAATTTATCTACACTGGAAACGTGGTGATGGAGGTACAAAGCTACTACAATGAACTTTGGGCTCCCGGTCATCTTGGAGTTGTAGCCATCGGGCCATTGTCGGCATCAACAGTATTACTTACCGTCTATCACTTTGAACAGGCGAAGTGCGAGCAAAATAGGAAGTAAAAAAAGCAGGGAATAAAGGACACGTGTGTAGTCTTCCTTGTGGAAGTCAGCTTTTCGGCCACCTTGTGTAGTAAGGTATGTAGAATTTTTAATACGAAAAATTTTAACTACGGAATTTTTAATCACAAGTATCAGAATTGGAACAGAAATAATTAAAAGTCAATAAGCGAGTCTTTCTTGAGGATTGGGGGACAAAATCTGTAGAGAACCAATAACCTACAGATAAAGACCATGGCATTGCAAGGCTTCCATGTATTTTAAGGTGTTAATTCGTACCGGAAACAAAAACAACTAATAGAAAAAGTTAATACATTTTATTAGATCCTTAGATTCACATATCCTGCATGGGGAAATGGATATCGAAAAATATGGAGAAATTTAACCTCATGTGCGCTGTAATAAAGGTACTGGTTAGATGATGTAATGTAAGATAACACAAGACTTACAAGTTCTATAAAATTACGGCCGTTTCTTGAGCGCTAAAATTAAGGGAGTAGAATCTGAAACTTAAACGCTATAAATAGTAGAAGAGAACAATTAGCTAAAGTGAAGTTTTGTCGGCGGTTCTTGGGGTAACAAGAAAAGAAAGTGGAGGCAATGAAGAATGAAAGGACACGTAATAAGAACGAAGGACGGACGATTGTTTTTCAAAAAATGTTAATTTTACGGACCCGTAAGAATAAGAAATTTTGGCCGCCCAAAAACTTCGGAAGGTAATAGGTTGGTCGTTGAAATTCAACAGGTAAAACGGTCTATTGCTTGTAAGAAATTAAAAAAAAAATAAGAGAGAAAAGTGTTGATATATAAACTTGTCGTAAGTACTTGTCGTGGAAAACGGGAAAAAGCAAAACAGAAACCAATAACTTTAGGGAAACTAAAGACTAAATAGATACGGACGGATGAAAGATAAAATCACATAACAATCCTGTGTTGTATTTGTTATTGAAGTACTAAAGTTCTGGATATGAGTAATTTAACAATAAAAGTTCAATTAAAATTTTGCCTGTCCTCCTAAAACAACTTTACACCAAAAATCAATACAAATTAATGTAACAAAGAACAAATACGGATAAAATTGATAGCTTCGAGTTAAACAGAACAAGGCAGGGACATGTTTACCAGTACGTTTATTTTTTGGACATTGTTTTCTAGTAAACGTTAGATCAGCAGAGGAGCACAGTTGTGTTTCTCTCAGTGATAGGGAAACTCGACGTCAACGTGCGGAATGGTAGTGAGATTTAGACACGCTGAGCAGCTGCCGGATTGGCAGCTTATCTCTGGAGAGGTCTATTACTATCAACAGCTGACAGCTGCGTTTGGCCTGCAAAGAATGTAGTTCACTTTGTTTTTAAATTTACATGACAATGAACTGTGCCTTTACATGTTATGTTCAAAAGGCGTGAAATATGTCGGTTCCACATCGTTTTTTTTTTAATAACGTAATATTTGCATATCGACGCATTACAAAGTAGTAACAATATGAAAGAGGAAGTGGAAATATACGTGCAATATGTAAGAAATAGTTATTTATAATAAAATCGTGATTAGGAAATACAAGTTAAAGTTCCTTTTTCAAAGATGTAACAAATGTTTTAAAAGATGAACAAATTAAATTTTATTAATTTATTTATTTGTTTCAAATTATCGCCTGATTAAAACAATTATTAATTATTTTGATATATTAACATAAGCATTTTATTTTGGTAAATAATAATTGCAATTAATTTACGTACTTTCATTAATAATAATTATTGTAGAAAATATATGTATTTTTATGACTTTAATTACATTTAAAAGTAGAATGTTTTTTCGTTTTATTTTGACGAAGGACACAATTCAGAGAATATGTCTCTACCATAAGCGGTTTCATAATAATTTCGAGAATAATTGATTTTGTACCGATTTCTACATAAACTAACAAATAGTTGATTTCCTTTCGATACAAATTTATATCTCGGGTGATAAATATACATTCTCTGAAGCGTGCGTTATATTAAAATAAAACAGTAAAAGATAATACATTCTACTCGCAGAAATGATTATAATTCAAAATGTATGTGTATATAGATTGTAAATACGAGTATATATACAAGATCCCTGCAAGAAAACTTAACATATTACTTACAAATGAAAGGCATTATAGTAAAACAAATATTTGTAAGTGGGATGTAACAAATCTAGTAGCATTTCAGCCGAATTGTGACACAAAATATAAAACGCTAACAAACAGGGAAAGGAAATTAAGCTGAAATCAAGACAATTTTCACAAATAAGATCCTGTAAAGTGTAATCGACACCTATTCTGTTGAATGAGTCGGAGGCGTACACTCTGACGCGTAACGGTATTAGAAAACATCAAACTACTAAAATAAAATACCTCAAGTAGTCGTAATGTTGTAGATCATTGGGCAGATTTGAGAGCGGTAATAAACTAACAAATAACATTCGTTTGCAAATTATTAGACTCAAATTTTTTTCCTAAACTTTTATGCTTTACAAGTTTTTTTGATACTAAACTGCACGGCTGCTTTGCAAAGTTTCTGACATATTGTCTATCGCTATTGGTCCTTTCATAAAATTTAAATTGGCAAATGTGTGTTTTGTAAGAATTTTCTCTGTGACAAATGTACTCACAAAGACACTTACTTCAGTTGTTTGGTCACAACAAAATTCATTGTTTAAGGAAGGTTTCTTGTGTTTTTTCTTATAAAATGTGTCAAATTCTAAATGTTTAGAGATACTTAAACTTCCTTTTGTGAATAAGATTTATTTTCTCTGGTTTATTAGAATATTCAGGATATCAGTGATTTTTTACAGGAAGAGTCAGTTTGTGAAAATATTGACAAACCTAACCAAGGAAAAAGTCTTTAGCCGAGTGCTTTTTTAAAAAAGAAATATATTTTTATCGGGGTATTGGAGAAAACTTATGTTGTACCAAATTTAATTTAATATAATAATATATTAATATTTAACTCAAATGTGGCAAGTCGCTAATATTGAAATGGAAAGGCCTAGCTGAAAGTCAATATAATTTTAAGATGTGTAGGGCAATTAGCAAATATATGTATAAAGATAAATAAGCCTATATTTTAGAAATACATTGTTTATTGTTGGAACACAACTATGGACCGCTGGCCTATATAAAATTTAAGAAACATTTGGTAATCACCAGGTTATTATTATAATTATTTTAATTATTATATATAATTAGACTATAAATAACTAGTTGCTTAGGCTAACACAAGTCTTTTAATTTTTTTCTGATAATAAGGAGCAGAGAAACTAAAACAGTCTACTGTTATATTTTTCTTCTTTTTCATTTTTGATTGTTTTTTTTCCAACAAATTAATGCTCGTGTTGAGTAAACAGAATGGTCGCAGTACACGGCGAACCAAAAAAGACGAGTTTCCCAACCAAAAATGAAATGAATCTGTACGTCTTCTAAACAAACTAATGACTGCATATTGTGTGCTTGATTTCGATGCTGGATCATTATAACAAAATCCTTAACACCCGACATTTGCAGCAATTTAAGAACCAGTTTCCTAACGGAGAATTTGTTTTCATGCAGGATAGAACATAATTCTACAAATGACAGTAATAAATTGTATGATGGAAGGGATTTAAGTTTTCTTTCCTGGCCAGGTAACATTCAAAATAAAGATCTTTCATACCATATTGGACGCGCTTGGGTATCTGTCAAGAGAAAATTTAAGAGTAACATAATAATTAACTAGTCTGACTTCATAACTGGTCTTCTATGACGATGCCTCAGGATGAGGGATGTGAAGTGAAAATGCAAAAGTCAAGAAAACTGTAGTATGCTGATTTGCTCTTATTAGTTATTGTGATCTATGCTGCAAATGTTGGGTAAATTTGTTTCCAAGTGGTGTTCTTAATGATCTGTTAAGTTAGTAATGTGTCAAACAAAATTTAAAGAAAAATTCCTGTAACTAGACTAAATTTTTTAAATTCACCCAGTTTCTCTAATTGTTCAGACACCAATTGTTTAAACGCTGTAAGTCTTAGTTTCTAGTCAGGCAAAGGGACAGACAGTTTGAAGACAACAGGACACGCAATGTGTAGGCAACAATCCTTATAGGTAGTTGGAAAATATTATGTTTTATACAAAAGTTTAAACTTCAAAGCTGCGAGGTGTAAATACTGGATTTCGAAACAACAGAGACTCAGATACACCTGGCGATTTTCAAGTATTGCGGATCTAAGTGATAGTTGCGATTTATTGGGGAGTTACTGTTGTAGTAATTATTGCAAACCTGGAACAAGGTACGATCCTCTGTTGGACAAACGTAACTTAAATTATTGTATAAGAGTGCCTTTGCAGACTTCTAACTGTTGTTTATGTTAAATTAAAGTTTGTAATTAGCGACTTCATTGGTGTCTGTTATTCGGTTTCCACTGATGACTACGACGATCTGCCAAACTATAGTAGAAACAAATTATACATTTTTGTACAAACATCAAACTTTGTGTTATTTTATTAATTAGTTATTTTTATATGAATATTATATAACGTTGCAGAAATCAGATCATATATGGTATCCATAAATATTAGAGAAATGATACCAGATAAAATAATTTTATGAATAATAATGAAAAAATATAAAATAGAGTTAAGAAAGAAGAAAGAAGAATTATAAACAACAACAATGATTAAAAGAATAAACTAGACTGACAAACAAGTGACTATGACCCAACCCCAGAGATTGGCCAGATGAAGACAATAAGATGAGAAAAGATTTACAGAAATTAAGAAGACAAATCAATGATAAGAGACACAAATGAGTAAAGAAAATATATAATTAACCATGAATAAAACAATAATAAAGAAAGTACACTAACCATAAAAAATAAGTAAGACAATTATCATTCAATAAATTATGTTGTTAAGAACCTTATAATAATAAGAAAGTAAGGCACAAAATGTTAAAGAATAGTTATAAGTGTATATCTAAAAGATCATTGAAACCAAGAGTGAGAGATAGGTAGGGGGAGTGATAGCAATAAACAGTGAAGTGATGAGAATATTAAAATAAACAACTTATAATATTAAGGAAAAAGAATAGTAACCAAGTGTAACAAACCAAAACCATAATCAAATGATGTGTTATCCAATCAATCTAATTGTTGGCAATCAAGCTAATTGTGTTATCCTGTAAGAAACTGAGTAATTGTGGGTGTAAGGAATAGAAAAACATAGTATTTTAGTAAAAGAATTACTAGATTGATTATATTTATAGAATAAACGGTGTCGATTCAATACTCACCAAAATTGTTATTTTGTTAATTGAAAGAAAATTAATTTGTTTGTTTAGTGTTTAAAGGATTATAAACAAAGAAAGCCTGACTTTACAGTAATATGTTTGTATTTTTTATGTAAGTAATGAAGGTATAAAGAGAGGAGTAGTAGGACCATTTTAAGTAATGACATGCAATATAATAATTAAATTTAATGAGAAGAAATATGGCTGAACCATATACAGGCCATTAAGTTATTTCTATGTTATGTTTTGTTAATAGAATTAAGTGTTAAAAAGGTGTGTGAGAAATGGGAGTAGGAATAAAACTAGTAATGACCTAAACTTAACAAGCAACAAATTAATAACTATTATATAAATAAAAGCAAAATATCAGATAAGAAATAATTTTGTAAAAGTATAATAACACTAATAGATTGTAAAACAGATTCAAAGTAATTCAAAAGCCAATAAGTGCGAAATGAAAATAAGCAGACCATATATGCTTAATAAATAATGTTTAAATAGAGCAAAATAAGAAATTATAAGATGTTACAGTTAAGGCCTATAAATGACATAGCTGTCTAACTTCAGAAAACCAATTGTAAACAACTGAAAATTGTATTTAAATAATAAGACCAAGTAAATTATGTAATTACCATCAACTGACAATAATAACATGTCAGAATTGTGATAAACTGTATAAATAAGTAAAATATGTACTAACATAGTATTGTCAATATTGTCCAAAAACAATAATACATGGCCTAGACCAGCCTTGTGAGATGTCAAATTGATATTTGAAAGAAAATAGCGACATCTATGTTAATATTTCAAGCATTGGAAATATCCCCAAGGAAAAATGATCATTATAAAATATTTATCCATTTTGAACAGAAAACCAGGATTTATAACAATAGTTTCAAATGTACTTAACCAATCAGAGTCAAGCTGGTTAACATAACAACAGAACGTTATTATAATTTTGACCGTTATGTAACAAGAGTTCCATTATTAACTGTCTAGAGGTATAGACGCTATATTGATGCGGACCTATTAAAGCCTAATAACGAAGAAAAATGAAAGATAAATGAAATCAAATTGATTAACAGATATCAACCATAGTTCCAGCAACACATGGAGGAACATTAAACGAATATTAAAACTAAATTTTAAATAAAAACTTGATGTAAAAAGAAACAGACTCCAGAAGGAGATGGCATCCCTATCTTTGAAAATAAACGAAAGTACTAACCCAATAGTGAAGACACCTTGACGATCCATAACACTAACAACAGGGTTTTGTTAAGTAGGAAATAAATTATGAATAATTACGAACTAAAACTAACTTTTTAGTATTTAAGTACCACAATTGTAAGGTGGTGTACTTTATTTGACATGTAGTTTTAAACCTTTTTCGTACTCAAAAGAACTCACTGGCAAGTTAACTTGTGTAAATAAGTACACATGTCAGCCACGGCGGCATCCTACGACTGAAGCGCTGCCACCTTTTGCTATCCGCTGAGTGAAAACTAATTTGCGGCCGAGGCTAAACTTTATTATAATAACATTTATTGTACGACAATTATCAAAAATTAATGAATTATCGAATCAAATAAATAAGTACGAATCTTTACTACCTGTCTTGTGTTTATTTAAATTGTATTATGTATGTTATGTGCTTTAGCGGAAAATGGAATTCTTTGCTCAAATTTTATGTTGGCAACACGTCCATAGACAAGCGAAATTCGAGTTCCCGCCAGCCAGCGGGGTAATTCGAATTAAATATCACCGTACAGGAGACAATCTAATTTTGAGCATTTTATTTGTTTTATGAAAAACTATTTGGCGCCTTTCGGGAATTAAAAATACAAAATAGGACAGGTAAGGACTTCGGTACTGGTTATTCGTACGTTCGCGACGGACGCAGTCTGCGTCTTAACATAATTCTACAAATGACAGTAATAAATTGTATGATGGAAGGGATTTAAGTTTTCTTTCCTGGCCAGGTAACATTCAAAATAAAGATCTTTCATACCATATTGGACGCGCTTGGGTATCTGTCAAGAGAAAATTTAAGAGTAACATAATAATTAACTAGTCTGACTTCATAACTGGTCTTCTATGACGATGCCTCAGGATGAGGGATGTGAAGTGAAAATGCAAAAGTCAAGAAAACTGTAGTATGCTGATTTGCTCTTATTAGTTATTGTGATCTATGCTGCAAATGTTGGGTAAATTTGTTTCCAAGTGGTGTTCTTAATGATCTGTTAAGTTAGTAATGTGTCAAACAAAATTTAAAGAAAAATTCCTGTAACTAGACTAAATTTTTTAAATTCACCCAGTTTCTCTAATTGTTCAGACACCAATTGTTTAAACGCTGTAAGTCTTAGTTTCTAGTCAGGCAAAGGGACAGACAGTTTGAAGACAACAGGACACGCAATGTGTAGGCAACAATCCTTATAGGTAGTTGGAAAATATTATGTTTTATACAAAAGTTTAAACTTCAAAGCTGCGAGGTGTAAATACTGGATTTCGAAACAACAGAGACTCAGATACACCTGGCGATTTTCAAGTATTGCGGATCTAAGTGATAGTTGCGATTTATTGGGGAGTTACTGTTGTAGTAATTATTGCAAACCTGGAACAAGGTACGATCCTCTGTTGGACAAACGTAACTTAAATTATTGTATAAGAGTGCCTTTGCAGACTTCTAACTGTTGTTTATGTTAAATTAAAGTTTGTAATTAGCGACTTCATTGGTGTCTGTTATTCGGTTTCCACTGATGACTACGACGATCTGCCAAACTATAGTAGAAACAAATTATACATTTTTGTACAAACATCAAACTTTGTGTTATTTTATTAATTAGTTATTTTTATATGAATATTATATAACGTTGCAGAAATCAGATCATATATGGTATCCATAAATATTAGAGAAATGATACCAGATAAAATAATTTTATGAATAATAATGAAAAAATATAAAATAGAGTTAAGAAAGAAGAAAGAAGAATTATAAACAACAACAATGATTAAAAGAATAAACTAGACTGACAAACAAGTGACTATGACCCAACCCCAGAGATTGGCCAGATGAAGACAATAAGATGAGAAAAGATTTACAGAAATTAAGAAGACAAATCAATGATAAGAGACACAAATGAGTAAAGAAAATATATAATTAACCATGAATAAAACAATAATAAAGAAAGTACACTAACCATAAAAAATAAGTAAGACAATTATCATTCAATAAATTATGTTGTTAAGAACCTTATAATAATAAGAAAGTAAGGCACAAAATGTTAAAGAATAGTTATAAGTGTATATCTAAAAGATCATTGAAACCAAGAGTGAGAGATAGGTAGGGGGAGTGATAGCAATAAACAGTGAAGTGATGAGAATATTAAAATAAACAACTTATAATATTAAGGAAAAAGAATAGTAACCAAGTGTAACAAACCAAAACCATAATCAAATGATGTGTTATCCAATCAATCTAATTGTTGGCAATCAAGCTAATTGTGTTATCCTGTAAGAAACTGAGTAATTGTGGGTGTAAGGAATAGAAAAACATAGTATTTTAGTAAAAGAATTACTAGATTGATTATATTTATAGAATAAACGGTGTCGATTCAATACTCACCAAAATTGTTATTTTGTTAATTGAAAGAAAATTAATTTGTTTGTTTAGTGTTTAAAGGATTATAAACCAAGAAAGCCTGACTTTACAGTAATATGTTTGTATTTTTTATGTAAGTAATGAAGGTATAAAGAGAGGAGTAGTAGGACCATTTTAAGTAATGACATGCAATATAATAATTAAATTTAATGAGAAGAAATATGGCTGAACCATATACAGGCCATTAAGTTATTTCTATGTTATGTTTTGTTAATAGAATTAAGTGTTAAAAAGGTGTGTGAGAAATGGGAGTAGGAATAAAACTAGTAATGACCTAAACTTAACAAGCAACAAATTAATAACTATTATATAAATAAAAGCAAAATATCAGATAAGAAATAATTTTGTAAAAGTATAATAACACTAATAGATTGTAAAACAGATTCAAAGTAATTCAAAAGCCAATAAGTGTGAAATGAAAATAAGCAGACCATATATGCTTAATAAATAATGTTTAAATAGAGCAAAATAAGAAATTATAAGATGTTACAGTTAAGGCCTATAAATGACATAGCTGTCTAACTTCAGAAAACCAATTGTAAACAACTGAAAATTGTATTTAAATAATAAGACCAAGTAAATTATGTAATTACCATCAACTGACAATAATAACATGTCAGAATTGTGATAAACTGTATAAATAAGTAAAATATGTACTAACATAGTATTGTCAATATTGTCCAAAAACAATAATACATGGCCTAGACCAGCCTTGTGAGATGTCAAATTGATATTTGAAAGAAAATAGCGACATCTATGTTAATATTTCAAGCATTGGAAATATCCCCAAGGAAAAATGATCATTATAAAATATTTATCCATTTTGAACAGAAAACCAGGATTTATAACAATAGTTTCAAATGTACTTAACCAATCAGAGTCAAGCTGGTTAACATAACAACAGAACGTTATTATAATTTTGACCGTTATGTAACAAGAGTTCCATTATTAACTGTCTAGAGGTATAGACGCTATATTGATGCGGACCTATTAAAGCCTAATAACGAAGAAAAATGAAAGATAAATGAAATCAAATTGATTAACAGATATCAACCATAGTTCCAGCAACACATGGAGGAACATTAAACGAATATTAAAACTAAATTTTAAATAAAAACTTGATGTAAAAAGAAACAGACTCCAGAAGGAGATGGCATCCCTATCTTTGAAAATAAACGAAAGTACTAACCCAATAGTGAAGACACCTTGACGATCCATAACACTAACAACAGGGTTTTGTTAAGTAGGAAATAAATTATGAATAATTACGAACTAAAACTAACTTTTTAGTATTTAAGTACCACAATTGTAAGGTGGTGTACTTTATTTGACATGTAGTTTTAAACCTTTTTCGTACTCAAAAGAACTCACTGGCAAGTTAACTTGTGTAAATAAGTACACATGTCAGCCACGGCGGCATCCTACGACTGAAGCGCTGCCACCTTTTGCTATCCGCTGAGTGAAAACTAATTTGCGGCCGAGGCTAAACTTTATTATAATAACATTTATTGTACGACAATTATCAAAAATTAATGAATTATCGAATCAAATAAATAAGTACGAATCTTTACTACCTGTCTTGTGTTTATTTAAATTGTATTATGTATGTTATGTGCTTTAGCGGAAAATGGAATTCTTTGCTCAAATTTTATGTTGGCAACACGTCCATAGACAAGCGAAATTCGAGTTCCCGCCAGCCAGCGGGGTAATTCGAATTAAATATCACCGTACAGGAGACAATCTAATTTTGAGCATTTTATTTGTTTTATGAAAAACTATTTGGCGCCTTTCGGGAATTAAAAATACAAAATAGGACAGGTAAGGACTTCGGTACTGGTTATTCGTACGTTCGCGACGGACGCAGTCTGCGTGAGGTACGTTTAAGAGCGACGACGACTTGGTAAGACTTCGAGAGAATACAGAATACCTTTTACACTTTTACAATTAGACGGAAGTCATATTACAATATATTTTAGCGTCAATTGTTTTTTGAGTGATTTTCATGTTTAATATTTTCGTAAACGTCTTAAAATGATTAGTGTATAGTTAATAATATTCACAGTTTTATACAAACAAACGTTCCCTTATTCTGTTATTATATTTTGTATAAGTTAAAACTATTTTTCCGTAATTTGTTTTAACTAGCTAAGCTTTTCCTTATATAATTGTTTTACGTTGACGGATATATTGTTATAGCATGATATCTTTGTAAAGGGGAAAAACTGTGTAATGTTTTATTTCTTGATTATGTTAACAGCGTGTAATCATACAAATAAGATTTCCTATATCTTAAGAAACTAAAGTTTGTGTAACCTTCATAACAATATGGGCGAAAGTTTACATGGAGTTGTAACTGGGGCTTCTGAAATGTCAGGATTAATATTTTCTCCTCAAAGGCAAACACGTACTGTCATATTATGTCAATTTTGTTGACTCTGTTTACCTATTTAGAGCTGGTAATAAACTACAATTGTCATGTAAGTTTGTTGAAATATTCCACTGTACTGCCATGGACACCTTACGGAGATAGCCCGCTTTCACAGTTTTCTAAAAGCCGCAGCTGAACAAAGAATTATTTTATATAACGTTTTTTCAAATAGACAAACCAACCAATCCACCTTGTGACTTCTTTTTCATGTAGATGACTCATTTCAAACCATATGTTTTTTCATGAGATTATAAAATGTCCCTCGGAGGAGGTCGTCATATGTTAAAAATCTAATATTATATGCACTTATAGGCAGTAAGTGCTAACCTATTTATTACGTCTGGTTGACCATTGACCGGTTGTTCGTCTCCATGTGATAAAGCAGGTTCAAAGTGGTATCGTATAGCGGATTAGATTCAGAATTCCCAATAAAGTACAAGCTCTCGTTGTTGAAGCTAAAATGTTTTCCTCATTAAGTAATTAACAAATAACAAGAAAATTTTAATTTTGTTTTGAAAAACATTTATTGTTAAGTACGATACAGTTTGTTCTTAATTGTAATATCAATTATAGGTGTATAAATTTTGTGTGATTAGTTAACATACCTCAAACTAAATTTAAAATATAAGTTTCTTCTTTCTCAATTAGTTTAACAAAGGCAGTCCTTCCCGCAGGTACATTAATCATCTCATGCTATTCCCAAATGTGTAAGGGATCATCTACTGCTAAGGCCAATACAACGTCTCTGCGCAGAAACAGGTATTAACAAGTTCCTGTTTGCTGCTAAAGTTGTAGTAGAATTGACATATAACTGACATTTCTGAGGTATCTATGTTGTTTATAGCAAAAGTTTTAAGAACTTTATAACATGTAGTTATTGGATTGTTTTATGTCACAACGTACTGAATTACTTTTATTTTCATATAATACAGGAATGATTAGATCTTCCTATATTATATTAGGTATAATGATGTTAGTAGAAGTTCGTTTTCAGTATATTGCATATTGTAGGTGGTTGTAGTTTCTTGCAATGGTTATGTCTACCTACAATCCTACCATTCTACATACCTATTCTATAATAACTATATACCAAATCTATACAGAAATATATAAATCCAATTTAGCCACACATGCAATAAACATTGGACATGAATTCCCAGACATAACCAATATGACACTAATAAAACACATACCACACAAAGGTACCATAATGAACATTTGGAAAAATTTACAATATACAAACCTAAAACACAAAACAAACTAATACCTGAACAAATACAAATCAATACTAAACATGACACAATTGTCAAATCACTCAACATAGAAAATACACAAAATACTAATATACACAACAAAATCACACACACAATAATACCAATTTAAAGTACCAGGGACCAACAGGAAACCACAGCAACAACCAGCCAACACACAAATACCTCAAAAGACTCAAAATCAGGAAGGCTGAAGATGGGAACACAAGGCTTCCCGAGACATGTTCCAAATAAGGAGAAAACATCTTGACGTAAAGTCATTATAAAATATATATTATAAACATCACGAAACAGACTGTAGCAAAAGTTTCTGAATACATATATGTATACTAAGAGTTACGTGGCATATTATAAATAAGGGTAGCTATCACTCATCTGATAAAGGTGACAAGAATAATCTAAAGTCTTTATATTGTTATATCAAAGAGACCCTTTTTTGTTTCGTTTCCAATTTGAAATTTGCAGCGCCCTGCGTTTTTTAAATTATAGAACGGAGAGAAAAGACGTAAAACTTGCTAAAAGCAACTGTTGTAAATTGCTTGCCTACAGCAGGTGGGATTTCAAGGACATCGTCAGAAACAAACCAGAAAAAATTTTGATTTATCTTAGTGGTTCAAAGTAATCTCATAGACGCAGTAGCCCCAGCACAAAGTATGTAGTGTAGGCACTTACAGAGGATGGATACAGAGTGGCGGACAGTTTGAGATTCTATGCCGAATTGAGGTAGAATGAGGTGACGTCGAAGTAGGTGTGGAATAATGACATTCTAGAGGCAGCAGCAAGTACACGATTGCTGGAGTAGATGTGACTGCTAAATTAGCGTAAAAGAGTCAGGGCTATTCAAGAATACAAATTGTTCTTGAGGGAACAATTTTGAAACAAGTCTCTGACTTCAGTTATCTGGGCTGCACTATCAGTATTGGGAATGGCACATTCCGAGATATCACTACAAAAATGTCAAGGTTTCAGATGATGTGTGGCGTCTTACATAGAACGTTGAGGACAAAGACAAGGAAAGAGATAAGTCTTAAATTTTATAAAACAATGCCAGTGCCTACTTCACTATATGGATCTGAAACTTGGGTTCCTACAAAGAACATTAAAGCCAGATTCGAACTTTGGAAACGAAGTTTCTGAGAAGAACAAAGTTGCACGAGACAGGATCGTTTGCGCATTGAGGATATTAGAGAAGATGTGTAGGTATTCTCCATAAAGATCCAGATATGTCTCAGGGAATGGTTCCAGCATCTGGCCATAATGGAGGATGAACGACTACCTAAGATTGCGTTTAAATATAGAGTCTTTAGTACAAGAGATGTAGAAAGACCGAGAGTGAGATGAAGAGATACTCTGTGAAGACCGAACAGGCAATGTGACTACTACGAGAGGTGAAGAAGATGAAGAAGTCATCCTTTGCCTTGAACTAGAAAAATCATAAACTCACACGCAAAAAGCACACACATAAATTATAACAGGCAGTCTACAGTGTAGACAAATGTGTAAATGTGAACAATCTCGTAAGCGCTCTTGCAGGAACACACACGCAGGTAAGGCGTAACACAAGGTTACATACATAGACATATATTCGTGTATGTAATCGTAATTTATTTAACTTGTATAAAATGTATTTAATGTAACTTTAGATTTAAGACTTCTTTGGACCATATAATCGCAAATACACTAACCAAAATTTAATCACGTGAAAACTTAATAGGGCAAACAATCACAATACGTACGGTACAACGCCCACACAAAGTTATTACCCCATTTGGTAACAACATGTGAACATTCTTTTTAAAAAACGTCCTATCCAGAATGGTTGTCAAGGCGACCCGCGTAGAAATACCGTTCGTAAAATAGTCTGGAAACACGCACTGTGGTATACGGTAATTACGTTTTCCCATTAAATTTACGTAAACTCATAAATTGGTGTTTATGCAAATTTACTTGTGACGTTGTTCTGCTGAATCAAGAGTGGACGTCATTCAGTCTATTTGTTGAGCTTACTTTAATGTGTGTGTGCTAACAAACACGTACACACACACACACACACACACACACACACACTATTTTTATTGCTTTATTTTTGTTAATGTTATAACTTTTATTGAAATAAGTTAAATTTAAATTAATTTCACTTTAACATTGAATTGAATTTAAATAATGTTCTGACATAAATATTATGGTTAGATTGTGCAATATAACCATTGCGACCTAAGGATTGTGCAGAAAATTGGACATAAGTATTTTTATTTATATTTTATTTACTGTACATAATAAATGGTTTCCAAAAGTTGAATTTTATTATGAAAAGAGTAAATTTTTTTTTTCAATATAAAAAAAATTATTAATATCTAAATGCTATATCAAGTTATGAAAAAATTAATTGAGCTACAAACTAGGAATATTGAAATAAACTACGAATTGTTTCGTAAAAATAACAAATAACTACTACTACTACTACTACTACTACTACTACTACTACTACTACTACTACTACTACTACTACTACTACTATTACTACTACTACTACTACTACAAATACTACTACTACTACTACTACTACTACTACTACTACTACTACTACTGCTATTACCAGCACCACCACCACCACCACCACCACCACCACCACCACCACCACCACTGCTACTACTACTACTACTACTACTACTACTACTACTACTACTACTACTACTACTACTACTACTACTTCCAACCTATCACTACTGTCTGTATTTTTATTGTTGATGTCCTTATTATTATATTTGTTACTTATCTTTTTATTAGAACTAGTTAATAATAAGGGCTCCCAAGTATACCACCGAAGTAGCTTAGGAGTAGGCAGGGTAGGCTGCCTAATGTGAGCCGTACGGCATACAAGGAAGGCAGAGTGGCCAGCACTACGCTTCAGCCGACTAGAGCTACTTCCGATGTGATTAAAATTTTTATTCTTACAGCAGTACTTGTTATGAGAAAAGTTTTCGTAATGTTACTACCATTATCCATAATTATTCTTTCTTACTTATTGCCATATTTTTACTATTTTTACCTGGCTGTATAAGGAACAGTGATACTGTTGTTAAATTGCCTATGTGCGCCGTAAATGACTAAATAAGATTGTATCGGCATGCTTGATAATGCTTAAATTTAATTATGGTTATTAGTATATTATTATCATTTTTTGTGCATTTACTAAGCTTGAGAAAACTTAGACTGACAGTTAATGAAAGACTGGATGAATTGTATATAACTATTCAGTTGAATACGACAAGATTTCAAAATGCTCGTATTAACCAATGCACAAATACCCTGAAATTTATGTATTATGTCCCTGAACATGTATAAATTAAATTAATATATTTATATTCAATTAAGTACTAATGTGCACCCCACGTCTCTCTCTCTCTAATAGACACGCGCACACATAAACACAATAATAAAGATTCACACAGCACGCATGTGTATTAACTCATGTGCGTTCTGCCACAGACCAAACACAGAAGTAAAAAATCATCGAATTTGTTATTTATATCATTAGCGGAGACCACTGTATAGTGGATTGTAACCGAGAAGAGTATAGAGTTAAACGTGTCGTACAAACTATATTATCGTTTGAAGTGGTATTAAAGTTGCGCGATATAATTGTCAAGAACCAGTAATCAATAATTAACCATTGTCTAACTACATTTTACAGTTTCATTTCTTAAAACCATGCATTTTCTATATTGATGTTTGATGTATTTGTAAATCAATTTTTGATGTTTCTGGACGTATGAGGAATACGCGGTTATTTTGAACGTCTAAACATATTATTATTATTTTTATGATTATATAATTTATATATTCTTTCTATGCGATTTCATAATGTACATCTGATGGGACATACGTAGCTGTACATGCAAACATCGTTTTGATAAAGTTTACACAGACTGGTTACATGAAAATTTGGTTTTTCGATCAAGATCGTCATACAGTATAACAGTATACAGAAGTAAGTATACTATTTAGGAGTGATATGGGTCCACTACGGCGTTCTTGTAGCAATGAAACAAATTACTCAGCAACTGGCCAGGAAAGACAACTCCGATTAACAGTAACGATTCATCTGCGTTGCTTGGGCTGAACACACCTCTTTGTAGCAACTTTCGAAAGACAGGCCACTATTTTCACGCCTGCTAACAATCTCTTATTTTGATTTGTATAATTTTTATAATCCACCATCAACTTTGTCTTCTTTTCTCTCGCATCAGATAGTAAGCGAATTTCCGTATCCGGCACCTTGGCCTTGATATACTTCCCTGTCTAATATCCTTATATTGCCAAACTTAGACAATCTTTCATCCGGCGTTCTATTTAGATAAGCGTGCTTACATTATCCAGATGTAAATAAATCTTACTACTAATGTATATTAGTGATAACATTATCACCAACAACAACAACGGCAGCGTCAGCGGCAACAGCAACGGGAACAGCAACAAAAGCAGCCACAGAAACAGCAACTGTAACAGTAAGAGTAAGAGTAACAGTAACCGTAACCGTAACAGTAACAGTAACAGTAACAGTAACAGTAACAGTAACAGTAACAGCAACAGCAACAGCAACAGCAACAGCAACAGCAACAGTAACAGTAACAGTAACAGTAACAGTAACAGTAACAGTAACAGTAACGGTAACAGTAACAGTAACAGTAACAGTAACAGTAACAGTAACAGTAACAGTAACAGTAACAGTAACAGTAACAGTAACAGTAACAGTAACAGTAACAGTAGCCGTAACCGTAACAGTAACAGTAACAGCAACAGCAACAGCAACAGCAACAGCAACAGCAACAGCAACAGTAACAGTAACAGTGACCGTGACAGTGACATTGACAGCGACCGTGACAGTGACAGTGACAGTGACAGTGACAGTGACAGTGACAGTAACAGTAACAGTAACAGTAACAGTAACAGTAACTGTAACGGTAACGGTAACGGTAACGGTAACGGTAACGGTAACGGTAACGGTAACGGTAACGGTAACGATAACGATAACGATAACGATAACATAGAAACGATAAGAATAGAAAGTAAAAATGTGAGTAATTAAAATATTATTATTATATATCATATGTATGGTATCGTTAGACTATGAACAATAACATACCACAATAAATGACTGGAACTATATGTACAATATTAGGTTCGTGAAATGTACTGGTTTTAGGTTTAACTTTCCTTGTATTACGTGACAATGTAACTTTAGTTTTTGAACTGGTGTACTTAAATTAAGACACTCGTTAACTTTAGAGGCTAACATTGGCTGCGCTCAAAGTGCTCATTTGATTCAGTTTACTAAATCCGATTGCTAACAAAAATCATTTCGTTCAAGGCCACATCGTCTTGTTACAGTGGAAAGTAGGTTACAGTTACTTTTCTGAGTTACCTCTCCAGAAAGTATTTCACTTTACCAATTTCACTTGTTGAAGAGTATTGGCCTTTTTATGTGACGCTGTTGCATTTTCACATCGTTTAGTAAATGAGAATTTTGTACGGCGTCGCTCCTTGTTTATAAACGTTACAAAATAGACTTCTGGGTGAAAGTAATACAAATAATAAGCTATTTTACATGATTTTTAAATTTTGTTTTTACATATGAAAGTATCTTTTGTACATAACTTATGACTGTTATCTTATTGATACTGAATTGTACAGGTAACGAGAAAAGATGTTTCACATTTTATATTTGTAAAGGGCATAGTGTTCTTAATTCTGTTGAACTTCACATGTTGGAGTATAATGTACGAGTAGTAGCAAAGGTAGAAAGTCTTTACCTCAGTGACAAATGACGAGCGGTCAGGACAAAAGGAGAGAGTACCTAGTAAATAGAAAGCGTTAGGGCAAAGGCATTAGGCCCAGACACTGAGAAATCACTGCGTCTGACGCAGCGACATTTTACATTTCAAAGTTTATTACGTCTCTTATCTGACTTAATTGTATATGCAGATAACTGTGCACCAAGTGCTTAATGAAAATAATGAGTCATAACGTATTATTTCATTAAATTTTGTGAGCTTTTTAATTCAATGTATGATTTACAATTATATAATTTAACACGAAACAATTACAGGAATAATAATTTGTATATATTGCAAAGTTTATCATCATAAAATTTTATAATAAATTACTAAAATACTCCTACAGGCTCTTATGACTAATAAATTCAAACAGATTGAGCATACAGGACAGTTTGAGCACATGGTGCACATGGAAGGGATCTGTAACGTTGCGTGGTTGGAGGTGCGTGCGTAAATTTTTAAAACATAAATCATACTATGATAATCACTGTTACAAGTGATCTTAACCGTCCCCGTTTCCATCACCTTCTTCGTCTCCACTTTTCTTATCACCTTCTGCTTGATAGTTGAAAACAATCCACCTCTAATTCAGGCATTCATATCCATCCTGAAACTACTTAGCGTATTACTTCAGGATGGAGCTTATTGCCCCCTTATCGGGTACCATCTAGTTGTTCCTCATCTTTTACTGCCCGTTGGGTGCAATTGGGTCTGTTTTTTGTTTGTTAGTAGGACCCACTGAATAAATACATTGATGCGGTCACATTCCGCCTTACCAGGAAGCATAAGCGCAAATACGCCTTTGGGCGTGAACTTCCCGAGCTCTATTTCCAGTATCATTCTCTGTCTTGCGAAACTACAGCACTTGAAAAACGTGTGCGTGGTATCTTCATGGAGTGATTCTCTGTTTAGGCATGCTGGGCTTTGCACTTTCCTCTTTTATAGTAGTAGTAGTAGTAGTAGTAGTAGTAGTAGTAGTAGTAGTAGTAGTAGTAGCAGCAGCACAGTAGTAGATTAAAAATACTGTATTATACCAAACTACAGATACGATAATTCTAAACTGATATTACTGTATAATATATTTGGTGCTGTCATCCGTGTTACCACTTCTTACATCAATATTAACTTGAAACCTAGAAGGGCTAAAAGAAAACTGGTAAAAGACGTAACATACTGTCAAATATATAGTTTCCAAACCGGTTGTTTATTCGAATATAACAACAATATCCTGAAATGCATAGCTGTGTTTACGACCAAATGATTCTAAACACAAAGCAGTTGTATAAACAAGTTGCTTATAGTTGTAGTTTTTTGTTGATTTCTGGTGGAAATAGATACTGAAATTTGTAACAAAAATTTAAAGAAAGTATGGTAAGCCTTAAAAGGCAAATTTAGAAATCGGTTGATTTTATGCGCAAGTGCAATTAACGTACAACTTAAATTCATAAGACACTAACAATATATGATAGTTGCATAAGAAAATTACTTCCAATCTCAAACTGTTGTGGGAATGGCAAAAGCTAATGTATGTTAACAAAGTCTTGTTACCTATAAGAGTGTTTACGACAGGCCAAGAGGTATATATCTCTACAATATATTATAGTGAGCCACATGTGGTCGGCAATTTACTGTTTTATTGTAGGTTGCGACAGTAAAAATGCTGTTTAGGACGGTGTAAATTCAAAATGACGACATTATACGTAAATCAATCCAATGTAGCGTTTGTCGCAGCGTTACCGGAACTCGGCTTTTTGCCTCACTGAATAACCATCATTAGTTACAACTTCGGTAAAATGAAAAAAGATTTCAGTTCATGTAGGATAAATTATAGATGTTCTAACATCTACATTGTTCTAAAGTGTTCCAAAACCTGGGTACGAGTATTGGAAAAAAATTTACAGGCATTGCACAAATTCAATGAACAGAGAAGGGCATTGAAAATGCTTCAATAAATGTAAAACATATATATATATATATATATATATATATATATATATATATATTGTAACATGACATAATCAGTGCCCTGCCCAAATTAACAAAAATAGTCATTTTTCAATAGAGGTCAGAATATGTCACCTCACAGAGTCCACCAATTAAATGAAAAGCCTTTTTCTATGTCAGACAATGTAGAAACAAATGAAAGGTACAATACAAAAGTATTGTCAGTAAATATCTTGTAATTTATAATTAATAAATGTAAGAAAAAAAACTGTGCTAGTATAAGAGAGTGGGGAGCAAGGTAGTTAGTTATTTGGACACAAAAGACTGAAAAAATAACAATCCCTTCAATTACCCCAAGTGTAAACAAATAAACTAAATAAACCAAAACTAGTGTGACACAACTGTGTCAAAAATGTAGTAAGTGTCCGTGCAGTGTAGACAAGATGAACTTATATTATTTTTTGATTTCATTAGGGTTAAAAATGAAATAAAATAGAATTGTATCATTTTTTAGAAGTGTTGTGTAAAGCCTAGACAGTATATTGATCTTTGTGTTTATGTTTAAATATCAAGGCTTATAGATAAATGTTGTAAATTGCATAATGCCTGCATGCTAGATAAAAACAAACAATTCTAGAAATAATCAGTTAATAGTGATTCATAGAATTGAAGAATACTATAAAAGTTTATTAAATATTTTGTAATGATTTGTTAATGTTTGAAGTTAAACTTGGCCATGAAGGCAGTACCTTAATGTAAAATGATAAAAATTTTGTTACAGTTATTGTTATGGTACATCCAGGGTTCAAAATAGATAAATTAAATAACAGTCTATGTAAATTATAAAAAATGCTAAAGAAATGAAGCATATGGCCTAGGCCAATAATGCAATGTAAAGAAACTAATGTCAGAAATGAATAGATCAACCATTCAAAGTAAACAAATTTAAAAGAAAAGATTAAATCCGTATGATAAAAACACTTCATGTAATAGTAATAGTATTTATTAGATCAATTTAGGCCATTACTATATGATATAATCATTGTAACAGAAAAATAGGTCCAAAATTCAGAACTTTTGTAAAGGTGAAAAGTTATCTATTATAATAACAAATTATATCAAATAGGAATCAAATTGCATGTCATATAGTAAGAAAAAACATTATGTAACTTAAATTTAATGGGACTTAAAGTTTAAAATGGAGTATTTTTTTATACAAGTGTAAGAATATATGATCTCAGTGACACCAGTTTGGTGACCCGCAGTTCACCTACTTTAACCAATCGGAGGCCAGAGATTCTTGGTCTAGACCGTTGATGAAGGAAGAAAAATTATTATTCCATTATTAACTATCAGAGAGTGTAGATGAGCTATATAATAGCAAGAGAAGTGGAATCAACATATTGAGTGGTAAAACTAATTGACCGATGTCTAAAAATGAGAAAGTAAAACTATAAAAGAAGAGGATAAATTAAAAACTTAAACCAAACGATGAAAATAAAAATAAGAAGAAAATACGATCAACTAAATTGAACGTAAAAATCTGAGTACCCACATTGGGTGAGATTTGTCCAATTCATATAAACTAGTCACGACCACTACACAAAAGACAGTTAAACTCAACAGGCACTATTAAACCAAACACAAGTGCTAACTAAAGAAAAAACTAAATATAATACAGTGAAAACACTACAAAATTTATTTATTTTAAAAAGGAGTGAACAAATCAATTATACGTGGCGTCTCGGTAAAGTATACGGACGGCCATTTTGATTTGTGCAACTGCCTTGCGTAGTGAGACAAATTATTTGCTGTTGTCCGGCAAACAAACTGTTCACGTATTAGTTAGTAAGATTTAATTTACAGTTTATTGTAATGTATAGTACCTTTTCTTTGCATTTCTGACTTTTTTAACAGCTTCAAAGAATCCAAACACTGAGATATACTAAAAAGTAAAGTTATTAACAATTTTAAGAAATATATAAAGAAATATCAGAATCGAAACGAGCACAAGAGTCGATACGACTCAAACATAGTTCGACATAAACGTCGATATATTGAATCAAAGCAGTTAGAACGAATAATAAAAATAAACACCTTTTATTGGGAATTTAATTCGTCTTGTTATTTGTAGAATAAGCTTAATTTTCAGGAAATTTATAGCTAGCAGTGAGGAGTGTGGATATACGGACTACACGAACTGCACACACTGCAAAGAGAGACATAACCTACAACGAAACCGGCTGCGTCGGAAACGACGGTCAACGTAAACAAACAATTACCGGAAATATTTCAAGAGAGAGACCCAGTCTTACTCACTCTCTCTCTCTCTCTCTCTCTCTCTCTCTCTCTCTCTCTCTCTCTCTCTCTCTCTCTCTCTCTCTCTCTCCCGACAGTGAAAAACGTAGTAAAGACAACCACCGCTAATTCTCAAATCACTTTACATTCAAATAACAACCGAAGATTGATATAAAAAAACTTAATAAATACAATCAACTCGAGACTACAGATTACTACTAAATCTACGTCCCTTACGGACGAATATTACATAAATGGCGCCGCAACTTGGGGCTTAAAAATATCCGAACGTAGTTGAAGATAAATTCCGGGAAGAGTAGAACACTAACAAGGTGTACGTTACAGATTGGCGCTCCAACGCGAAGCGTAAACAACTTGACTCAAGATTAATAAAATAAATTATTTACAATAATAACTTCAAAGACGAAAACCCAGAGATAGACAATAAATCCCGTAACGTTACAGATTGGCGATCCCAACGCGAGGCTTAAGACACCCACATTTTAGAAAGTTACATAAATGGCTTCCAAACGTGGAACATTATTATAAACGGAAAAACTCAATTCGCCGTTCATCATATGACGAATATTACAATATTTATTTTCATTCATCAGTCAATGAATTCATTCTTCGTTTACCAATTTATCGATTATAAGTTAAACGTGGTCGCATTCTTAAGCGAAGTTTTATATGTATACTATGTTATTGACAACAAAGAAGTAGTTTCTATGGAATCTCACCGGTTCCCATTTTCGATCACGCACCAGCGGTCGTTTTCAAATGTGTGTGTCCTTATAAACATTTTCAGTTAAAATACAGTGAATTTGATGCAAGATATGGATGAAGCGAGGTTACAGGACGCGACCCAAGCAACTGTGTAATTAAAGAGAAAAGCCAAGCAGAATAAAAATGCAATCTAAAAGGAAGCTAGAGGAATGTGAAGAGAGTTCAGACAACTATAGAGCTGGGATGATGTAAGTTAATAATGTAAATATACACTGAATAGTTTGTTTCACTTTTACATTAAAAGCATGTAAACGCGTTTTCCTAATTTGATCAACACTTTTCTCAAAAACTACTAAACATATCTTAATTAAATTTTAGCATAGTTTGTATGAATAGTAGTACAAAATACGGCATAAGGAAGTTGCAATAGGTTTGTTTATAAATGATTTATATAATATAAAATACATTTTTTCCTATTAAAAACGTACTTCTATAAAAGACATTTTTCTCACTTCAGAATGTTCTTATGAAACTATTCTTGTAGTTTGTAACCTTTTATTAGATAATGGTCATACCTTCGGTAAACGTCATTCTTATCCAGGTAACATTCAAGGCTGTTCTGACCAATCGTTTAATCTAAACATGGATGACTTTATAAAGAAATACAGAATATGTTTTCGTAGGTATCTTAAAAAAAGCCATAAATAAATTCGCGGGCAGACATCAATTAAAATTTAGTAATATACACCCTAAAGCAAAAAGCAGAAGACAATTTGCTTTCCACGCATGTTTCAGCCTACTGAACGTGCGTGCTACTACTACTACTACTACTACTACTACTACTACTACTACTACTACTACTACTATTATAAAGTAATTAATTTCATTACCGGAGGCACCTATAATTGGAACAATATGACGACCTCTTTATGACAAACTCAATACTGCAGTGAACTGTATAATTCAATGCTCACTGCGCTGTAATTGGCAGCAGGGAAATTGTTTAGACGAGCGTGACTGGCTTGAAATTAGTTCCTCTACCTTCTCACTGTCTGAATGCTAAGTGTATGAAAAACGAAACACTTTGATGAAATAGTTTAATTTTTCAAACAAATTACATTTAAATTAAGTGATATGTTCAAAACTTTATATGCGTTTTACAAACATACAGTGTACATAACACGCCCGCGTTTGCACTCTGTAATAAAATACAAATTCTGATGATTCTGATGTTCTGATGTAATCAATGTGATCAAGCCCCACTGTTTGGGCTAGTCGATTTGTAATAAAATAATAATAGACGTTTAATGAAGAAATTTGTGTTAGTGGTTGAAATCACAATATTGATTGTGATTGAAAATAATAATAGGTGTGTGTATTGTTAATTGGTGTGGCTCTCGACGCCTTACTGGCCTGAAACACTTCCTTAAGTTTCCCAGCTGGTCGAGTCCCAATGGCAGCAAGACCGGTCGAGCAGCGTAATGTTGATGAAGAAATATATGTTCAGCTCCACCAAAAGTTTCAAAACAAAAATTGTTGTTTTGAAGAAAATTTAAAAAAAAATTGTTTAAAAAAAATTATAATTTAAAAAAAATTATAATTTTATTAATTAATTAATTATAATCAATTAATTAATATAGTGCCGTGAAGTTTTAAAAAGTGTAACACTCTTCTGAAAAATGTTATTGAAGTTTTGGTATATTTTAAATAAACTATCACCACTCATAAGATTGTCTTCAAACCAATCGATACTTGTTTACCTTTTTATTTTTTATCTTCACTTATAGGTGGTAAAGTCCTGGTAGATTATTAATTAGAATTATATTAGTGATAACTAGTAATATTTATGAAATAAAGAACTATTTAGTGTTGAAAAATATTAATGTTTTATTAGTTAATGGCAATATTGACTCTTATCGATTATAATATCGATTCTCAGGATATCGAAAAAGTTACAAAATATATTATATAAAATTCAAACAGGGTTCTTTAAACAGCCAATTATTATCAAAGTCAGAGAAATCGGGCTAATATTTAAAAAGTATAACGTTACAACAAATTAATAATTATTACTACATAGAGACATTGAATAATAATTTGAAAATAATATAATTGTTTTCACCAACAGCTGATATGTGCACGGAGAAGGCATTGGAATTGTCAAAGAAAGATGGCTGCCGTCAAGCTGGTCCAAACGTTGCTCGATTCTGCTACGTTCCGAATAATGTATTTACTGGCAGTATTCCTGTTCTGGTGTCTGCAAATGTCTTGTTAAATGTTGTATAGTGCCTGGTGTAATGTTTCTGGGTTGTATTTTGTGTATCCGTGTAAATATAAGTTCAAACACTTTTCCCTATTCCGACACTAATACGGTTATTGTATTATACAGTTTTCTGGTGTTTTGTGGTGTTTTTCGGAGTAGATATGTATTGTTCAGTGTTATTTAGTGTTTCTTGATTGTTTCTGTTATAATGTGAGAGTTCTAGAAGTATTTTATAAGTCACTCGCGATTTCACAAAAACGTACTATTCACTCGCTTGACATTACCGTTGTAAGTTAGGTTAGATCCGACACAAAACGCTTGTCATATTAACCGTTCGAATACCAATAATCAACTATCTTATTTCCTCCAGTTTCAATTAAACTCTTAGCCAATATAATATTATTCTTAACATTGGTCAAATATATTTTCATATCCTGTGCATATATAATAATACACTATATGATTGCCTAAACTTTGGTTATTTATCAATTTTATTCACTAGATGTTATTTAAATTAATCTTTCAGTTCATTCGGCTTATTTTCAGATTAAATAATGCCGTTATATAGTGTTTTCTGTCCAAATTTAGTAATTTTACTTTCATTTTGGGTATTCTCTGAAAAGTCAAAACATACTTCGTGTCATTATAAAAATTCAGCCATTTTATCAGTTATATTTAATATTAATAATCTTATACTGTATTAAAAAGGTTTATATTCCCTTATTTTCTTGTAATTAACTGAATTAGTTGTATTCTGAAACATTAATCTGGAATATATGACTCCCATGTCTAAATTTCTGAGTTTAGTCATTTTCATTTTTTTTTATAATTCTGAATATAATTTATTAAATTCTTTCTAAATGGTATGTGTAATTATATGGCTTGATCTCAAGTTTATTTTGTCTAAATCCCTTTTGTTTATTTGCATTTAAATGAGTAATTTCTCTGTTTTAATGAAATTTGGTTTTCTTTCTCTGGCCTATGATTTTTTAACAATTTTTTCTTACAAAATATTTTACAAACAATATATGATGTATGATACCCTCTCTGACTTTTAAATATAGTCTTATAAACTAAACATTTTTCCAAATTACACAATAACAATGAGTATTGGTTACAATACCAATAACAGTTAAACAAATAAAGAATATTTTTTAAATAAATGGTTGTTTTCAACCTTCAGACATTTTACAACAAAATCCTTATTTCTAACATGGAAATACGGTTCACAAAAAAGGTTTTTTTTACTAACTCAAATCTTAATTACTTCCTACTATTTACAAGTAGTAATTATTTTTATAGTTCTGATGTTAGTTGTATCAAACCCAAACAAATGGCCTTATATCTAACACATTTTTTAAACATTCTTATACTATATACATAAAAACCTTATATCTATATTCTTGTTGCTAACTATTACTATAAGTGGGATTCTACAGTTTTTATACCGTCTTTTACACATTGTCTTTGGGGAATTGTACCCTGTCATAAATAAATAAATAGCATAAATTGTTCAAAAAGTATTATGAAATCTTTTTTTCTTTTTGCATATAAAACAAAATGTTATTTTAAACAGATTTATGTCTTATAAGTAACATATTCTCACAGTACACATTTCAAGTTATTGAAAATTGCATATTTCATTGTATTCAATGTTTGTGATTGCCAAGAATGAAACACAAGGTTCATATTCTATAATACCCAAAACTATCACTGGTTCACTTTGCACTTTTATATTATGTTATTGCTAAATGGTCGTATAGTCTTATTAACATAATAAGTTGGTTAGTGTTTTACAATGGAGATTTGTTCCATGGGTACTATATTATTGTTTCATCTTAGTTCACAGGCAACTTTTACTTTATACACTTCTCTCTCTTAAATTTATATACATGTGGTTTTCATTTCGTTATACTTTTATTGGTTAATGATTTATTTTGGGGGGTTTGGGGATTTGGGTGTCTTTTATAAGAGCATGACATCTTCTTCAGGATGCTGCCTTCTTCTTCTTTCATCAGTCTTCTTTTCTCCTGCCTTCTGGGACTGGTATCTTCTCCATCTTCTTCTTGATGCCATCAGGTTTCTTGGGATCTTCTCCATCTTCTTCTTCATTTTAGAAATACACCACCTGTATTGGTTGATCTTGGCTTACTTTAGGGTTTCTCTTCTATTTATTCTTCCTCGTTGTGGGTTTGGTCATTTTCTGTACTGCTTGGTTATTCACTTTCTTACCTTCCTGGGTTATACCTTGAAAACCTTTGGTTATGAGACTGGTCTTGGATGACTCATCACTAGTAACTCATTTTATTTGAACTTGTATTTTCTTTATAATAATGATTTCTTTCCACAGTTGCTATGAATTAATCTTTTTATATTAAACTTAATGCTTTCTTCCAAATTTAAATATTATAACTTTATTATTCTAATGATCAATTGCCATTCAATATTATGCATACATCTGTCACGTTACAACTCGTATATTTTGCATATACTAGTATGATCATAAACACATCGTTGTTTATATATGTAGCCGCGTGTGGCTTGATATCGGGCAAAACATAAATAAAGTATTTAGTTTTCCTCAATTTTTATGAGGACCGCGATGTTATTGATCCAAAAGAATTACTAACCAAAGAGAGTTAATGAGGCACGTAAGATAATAATCAGAAAAAAGATGGCAAAGTGTTTAGCGCGCATCTATTGAAATCAAAGACGTTGGAATGAGCACACATAAAATTTCAGAAATGATAGGTTGAAACTGGAAGCTAAACAACGTAATTTGAGTGTTTAGAAGTGTTAGAAATCTTTAGTTTCAATCAAACGTTCTACGCTCTTTAGTAGTACGTCCGCAATCGCAAACTTCACACAGACCTAGAAACATCTTTCGTAAGCGACGAAGTTCAGAGATTTACGACAAAATTCAGCCATCAAAACGTAGATCACGAAAACGAGAGGTGTTCTAATAGAGAGGCTGTAGAACATTGGTTCGGAAGAGAGTAGACTCTGTAGAATTTGGCCTTAAGTGTTGCTACATCCTCAGAAACACTCTCCAAAAGGAGAAACATCAGTTGAAGTTGTCCTAACAAACATAATCATTTCAATTGATTTTCTTACTTCTTTGTTATAGATTTAGCTTATAAATTAAAAATTTTCAATTAAAGCCAATAAAGCAAATTTAATTAGAGTTAGTTTTTTGTTTTGAGAAATTTTTTGTCTTTTAGTAAGAATTGATGACAGTCTTCTACTCAATATTTTTGAAACACTAAAATATAGACACCGGTCCCTTACCCGTGTGACAGAGTGTCAGTAACAGTCGAAATCTAATAAACCCTACACGCAAGTAAAAAACCTGCCTTATTTTGTTGGATCATGTTAACAACAAATTTTTCAGTTAACAATCACATACTCTTGATATCATTGTAAAATACAAACGTTTCGCCGATTCTCAAACCTCCATTATTAAGGTTTTACTACAGAGGATTCTACATTTAAAAAATTAAACAACATGTTTGGTGTTCAAATGATAGTTACGCTGATGAGGTAGGGAAATGCGCGGCTTACATAGTACATCATTCCCATTATGTATGTGACAAGATGATGCAAAGCTTGGTTATCCCGACGGCGAAAGCATCGTAGAAATCTTTCTTTACGACCGTCAGCTATATACGGAAAACCCGTGTGCAAGTTAGTTAATTGTTTATTGCAAATGTAAACGATGAGACACATGAGTCTGGCGGATTGTGGTATGCAATTCAACAACTATTATTGAACAGTGGTAAGCTGTTTTTTATTTGTGATTGTCTTTTTTTTTAGGTTTTGTTATTATGTCAGAATTCCGATCTGACGATGAGCTGTGAAGCTTGAAAGCGCTAATCGGGATAATTTTTTTATAGTGGTGTGCAACAGTGATCATTCTGCTTGTTTTGTTATTAGTTAAGAAATTGTTTTTGTTAATTAAAATGTTTATTTATGATCCTTGAAGACTCTATATATAAAACAGTACATACAGAAACAATTTTCCTTTTGCAAGACATTTCATACTATTATTTCCTTCTTCCTTTAAGAAAAGCCTGAAAACAGTTTAGGTGTAACTATTGGTATTTGGAATTCGGTGGCCAATCGTAGTATTATACTGCGTTTGATATATAAATAGTGTTATTTGCAATCTAGTGCGCGTTATTGGAAAATTGTAATTTGCATCGTGTGACTATTACGCATTACTGGGTGTTGATATATGTAGGCCTATTTGTTTACTTGTCTTCATTTCAATCGTGTTAATTGCGTGATACTTAATGTTTCTTACATTAATATCTGTTGAAAATTTTTTAAACTTGAAGACATGTTGTTAATAAGTGCCGATGTTTCTTGAAACAGTTATTAATCCTGTAATAAACAAATTTTCTTCTCTTCATTCCTTTAATTCGACTGTGATAAGAAGACGAAGCAGTAGAGACTTGTGTTTCACTATACTTGGTGTTAGTATTTCGTTGCCATAGAGTAACACAAGAAATTCTTATTCGATTATTTGTATTGCAAATTAAATTTCTTAAGGAATTCAATCAATGTCCCTAATGAAGTAAAACAAAACGAAAACATTGAAGACTTATCGTATAAGGTTACAGTTAATAAGGGTGAGTCATCATCAGCCGTGGTTCTACAACCATTGATGGGTCTTGGCCTGCTCCAAAAGTCGATTCCATTATTCCATTGTGTTCAACTTTCTGAGGCCCTCCTCTATCTGGTCTTTGAATCAACTTCGGTCTCTTCCACTTTTTATACTACACATTGATTTCTGGTAGAAAATATTGTTACCAGAAGCCTACCGGACAACCCAGAACATTCTCCACTCTTCCCCTCGTCAAGTGTGGGAGGTATTGCCGAGTCAAGGCCGCGTTCAGGTTTGTTCTAGACTCGTCAAGAGGCCACTTGAGATACGCATTAACGTCAGCATTAAGTGGTGTTCAAATTAATGATAGAACGTTAACTCTAGAACTCTGTGCGACCTATAAAATCAGAGCGTCTGGCGTTGTCAGTTCAGTTACGTGAGCGATTTTCGAGAGCGCAGATCGATTGTTTGTCAAAGTGAAGAAGTATTGCGTTAATAATTGTGTGGAACTCTATTAATAGACATTGTTATTGCGTGTGAACAAAGTTATCGGGAAATATTTTACGAGTTGATTATAAACTGTTACTTGTAATAATTAAAGCTGGTGATTAGTGACTTAATTGGTGTCTTGTATTTTGTTTTACACTGTACCTACGACGAATAGTTAGACCGTCGTAACAATATGTTTCGTAGGCTGTCCTTCCTCCATTCTCTCTGTGTCCAACCCAGCTTAGCCCTGTATATTTTGATTGTCCTGACAATGTCCGGCTCTTTGTAAAGATGGTATAGTTCATAATTATTGCGCTTGCGTCTTCAATTTTCTTGTATTCCTCTAAATATTTTTCTTAGAATCCGTCTTTTACAGCAACCTAGAAATATCTCGCTATTTTTTTATCATTGTTCACGATTTTAACCATATGTCAGCACTGGCCTGATACTTGTTTTATAAATTTTGTATTTTGTGCTTCTTGAGATGAAGCTAGATGACAGATGGTTTTTTAATCCATAATATATTTTAATTGCGATATAGGCTATATATTCTTCTTATTATTTATGTGCTGGTAATAAGGATGTGTAATAATAATAATAGTTTATACTATTCAGTTAACAATTATTAAGAACTACAAATATCAAATTATTAATTTCATCAACGTTGTGCTTTGCCTGAACTCTTTCCTGCTTTGCCTGAACTGAGCCTACACGAACAACGATGAGGTCACTCTGCTTGTTTGTTTATTGCGCTATTAAGGTAATTAAGGTCAAGTGACGCATGCGCACTCGACATAGATGTTAGCATTCAATGCATGTTTTCATGTAATTATAGTAAAAGCCTTTTATAACTCATATTGTTAACTGTACAGTGGAAACGTATGTTATATTGTTAGTTCAAACAGACGAAGCAAATGTTATTGACGTGAGCTCTTCCCATCAGTTTTACTGCTGTGCTGGAAGAAAAGTAGTAGTTTAATGGGCTCGACTTTAAGGGTACTCGATAACAGGGCACGCTGAAAATATGTCATGATAACATGTTATTTTTTACTGTGCCACCTCAACGTCATGAAAAGTTTAAATTATTAATATGCCTATAAACCTGATATAATAATATTTAAAAAAACTACATTGTTACACAACGCGTAGGCTTGCCTGTACTATTACAGCGCTGAAAGAACGTACTATTTTGTGCATCCTGGATAACGTTGAAACTCGCACGCTTTGTTATGTAAATTTATTAAGTAAAGTAAACTGCAGGCTATCTTTAGTACCATAACATCAGCATTGATGGCGAGCTAGACCTCTCTACAAAGCAACTTTAAATGCAACAGCCAGCTTTAACGACCCGTTCGGAGCATCTAAATCTCTTTGCCATTCTGTGTAGGTTACAAGTATCGACTGAACCGACACTGCAACTTGGAATTTCTAGGGAAATTAATCTGCAGACACGCATATAATAAAATGTCTTCAATCAGTCTTACCATTCTAACATGTAATACTTTTATATCGTAACACTGATTACAATTCATTTATCGTAGTGTTTAATTTTTTTGCTATTATAAGAAGACTAAAAAATAATGCAAGCGTAGCAATATTAATGTATAAATATTATTACGTAATGGTTTGCAAAACGTCTTTGATTTTTCCTTAAATAATATGTAGGAAAGTTTATGTTATTATTTTTCGTTTTTTAATATATTTTCAAGACTACTCACAAAGACAATACTATAAATTAAACCAGACAGTGTTAACACTTATATAAAAATTTGGGTATTGAAAACAATATTTTTATATAGGCGTATATACAGTGCTATTAGGACTAAATGACAACATATTTATTGTGTTATTAAAACGTAAATACTTTGACATTATGGTTAAGAGAAATACCACATAAAACCAAGGTAACCGATTGAACTAATAATGAAAACAAATTAGGAAGAGATAAATAATATTATATGAATTATATTAATTTTGTGACTTTATAATTGACAGAGTAAATCTAATTTTCCGTTTGAAAAAAATTATAATTAAACCATCAAGCAGTTGGTAATAAGAATCGAAATTGACAAGAATTATCATATCAACGCGCGTAGGACAGTGGATATTCAGGAATATTACAAATTTGTAAATAAATAAATAAATAAAGAAGAGTGTGAAAACACACGTTAACTCAGCACATATAACTGAAAGAAAAACGCCACGGCCGTATTTTACAAATAGAAGCACGTTTTGGCTTTTTATAAGACACATAATTTATAAATTATGTTGAATATTCATGTAATCAGTACACTAAAAGAAGCACAAATTGAAATTTACTACGTTCTATTAGACGTCGGCTATTACGCTGCGAAAATCCTGCGAATAGTCTTAACTTTTAGTAGCCAAAAAGACAGGATTAATTGTCACAGCAATGCTACTTGTGTCAGAAACTAGAATTAGGAAACAAATTGATAGCTGCAAGTGGAATCTTTAATGAACGTGCAGGAATGTAATTGGCTAGTAAGCTCTTTAAGCTGCACGTTTTGTTCACTATTAACAAAAAATACATATTTATTTCTATGTACAAACAAATTAATAAATATTCTCTTTTTATTGTTCCCTCATGTTTGGACTTCCCACCAGTAACTTTGTAGAGTACCATCTAAAACAAGAGAAACATTTTAGGGTGAAGTTAGGGACATGAGTGTTGTTTTACAAAAGAAGGTTGATACATTTAAAATTTATCGTTCAAATAAAATGGAAAAGTGGTTTTGAATGGTAACGAAAGTGAATTACAAAACTCATTGTGCAGAATGTTTCCTATTTCTCTTTCCTTTTTTTGCTTCTTTAACGACAACCTTTCGTGGCGTAGTATCATGTCCCTCCTACACATTGGTCCAACATTTTAAACAATGTGCGATGGGTTTATCGTTTTTCTGTGCCTGTTGTATGTTGTTTTCAGTCAGATTTACCGTTAACGTTGTACATAAGAGGACAGAAGCTTTATGGGTTAAAAATAACGTCCATAAACTTTCGAGACGAGTTTTTGAAATATTAGTTAAGATGTAAATATAGCCCCAAATAGTAATTGTAATTTTATTA
This sequence comes from Magicicada septendecula, assembly GCA_034769895.1. Classification (NCBI taxonomy): domain Eukaryota; kingdom Metazoa; phylum Arthropoda; class Insecta; order Hemiptera; family Cicadidae; genus Magicicada; species Magicicada septendecula. The sequence goes on from CM068375.1 coordinate 320,693,096, forward strand.
ATAAAAAAGAAATACAACATTTTGAATAATAGAAAATAAGTTTAAATTTTAAAAAGAGTACTTGGTTTTATTTTATGTTACTGTAGAGGCCCGTGCTGCTAAAATCTCAAACCTTAAAGCACACGTCCTTTTATTTTAAACACTTTACAGCAATTCTACTTTTATTACTCTGTAAAGCTTACCTGTATTAACTCGTTTCTATAACATTTGTCCTATCCTCTTCTAGATTTTAATTGGTTGTCGGTGATATAAGCAGAGATTATGTGTTTTGTTCTAAGATGCGTGTAACAATAAGGGTAAAAATATAGTTGCTGACAAGGAGGCTTACATAAGAAATTCTCTGACTGTCCCGCTGATGGAAGTTAACCAGTTGTTTTATAATTGTTTCCACTACTGCTATTTTTCTGAGTTTAACAGGTCAAATCTAATGACACATTCGTTTGGCTTCCAATTTTAGACACTTTATAGTTTCACATTCTGAAGTAATATTGCAGTCTTACACTTTTAACTAATATAGCAGACATCAATTCTCTTCAAATTTATTTACTCCTTTTCCGGTGTATATAGTTACTAAAAAAAACAATTTCATTCATTTGTAACAATTGAGTTATTTAGGAGTAGATCAGTCTGCATTAGTTTCAAAGGGCTGTATTCGACAGTATTGTGCTTCAGCTAAACGTAAAAAGTGTCGAAGAAACAAGCAGTATGATTAAACGACTAAATCACCAACAAAAATGAAATAATCGCGATTGTGCTGTGTCATGTAAATGCAAACCATTTAATCGGACTTCATCCATTGTAATAGTTTTCCATTGGAGGAGATCGGATTAGAGGGCTTATCCAATGCAAATAGTGTATCACTTAAAGTTTAAAAAAATTATGTTTTTGATCTCACACACACATGATGATATGTGTCGTTTTGTTGTTCAGTAGAAACTTAATTAGTATTTCCCAAAATTAGAATTGAAATATGAAATCACCAACACAGGGGTACTCAAGAAAATTTTGATGTAAATTTATACAATGTTGTAAGAAAATGGAAGCAGCTACACAGTATATTTAATACTGACCACAATTTTAAAGAAACTTATTTTATCAAAACCCTTAATTCGAGCGGATGATCAGGTTGTAGCTGACAATTTATAGAACTCGAGAAGTGTTTTGCTTTAATTAAAAAAAAAGGAACAAAACAAAAAGAGCATAGGCCATTGCTCAAAGGAAAAGAAGCATTAAAAAGTTGAAGCAAAGAATTTTTATTACATTTCTGAATAAGGCCAACAATAGTTTGAAAACTAAACTACAAAAAGTGCTAAGCAATACGGCAAGAACAAACAAATGAACGATCTATGCGCAGTAATGGCAGGAAAATATACACTTTAAAACATTACACTCTCTCCAGAAAAGTCGTAGGTATCCAAAGAAACACTTGGCAGAACTACCGTAGCTGCTAGTCCAGAAAATGTCTCCAGCATGAAGAACAAATATGACGACGACGATAACGACAACGATGATGATGAAGATGACTCGAATGATGAAGTGTTTGCTACATGTGTATTTTCTACACGTTATTAGATTTAAAAAAATTTGTACTCTCCCTTCGCTATTTAATGTTGTATACAATGTGCTCACAATTATAGTTACGCCATTAAGTCATTTTACGTTAAACATGATATGCACGCTTTAGTATACAATATAAAATTTAAATGTGATTACGTACAGGACACAATATGGCTGCGTCATAATACATGCAACGTGCCGCGCTGTGACATCTGGCAGTAACGTATGGTTTATGTTTGTGTCCAACACCAGTATATTATTAAATTATTTATGCAGGCAATAAATCGTTATATTTTCAAGCTGTGACCTGTTTTAGAATTCAGCCATGAGACAATAAATCCTAATTTAATCAATAGCATAACAATAATTCATACTGCAAACCGATTAACCATAACATTAAAGCTTTCACGGCAGGAGTTGTCTTCAGGAGAATTACTTTCCGGCTCTTGGGTCGTGGTCCTCTTTTTCAAACGTTTCGACTGGAGCTGCGGGAGTAATTCTCAGTTGTCTTCTGTTATCCTCCTCTGTCTACTAACTGACATTTACACTGGTAAATGATATTTGGTCGTCAGAGAAGCAGAAGAGAAGACCACTCAGGATGACGCCAGCAGCTGCAGTCAAATATTTTGATCTACAAAAAGAGGGCTACGACCCATTAGCCCGTAATATAATTTTACTGAAAGAAAATGATTAACGTTTAGAAGTATACGCACTATACAATGTACGGGTGGACGAAACTTTAGAAGACAAGAACACCGTACCTCATAACAGTACAACTGATGTTATACGTTATCTGTACATTGAATGCCATGGAACACTGATTGCCTAAGCAACCGTGAAATGGACTAACGGAGATCGGAAACAAACACACTCTCCGGGTAATCTGTCAGCCGCTATTCGTTCTCATGAAACACGCGTATATGAAACAATAGTGTATTTTGATATCAAAAATATTGTAATTTACTGACGGAGTTGTTATTTTATTACGAATTCTATCTTCCCGAGCATACTCCTTAGCGTGACTCAGAAGTTTTATCTTTGAAGGTCGGATCCCATTTGCACATTCTTGTTGTTATGGCCGTACTCAACACAGTAGGTACTTCCGTGTTATTTGAAATAACGTTACCTGCGTCCAATTTCTTTTTTATTCATTCTAAATTCTGAAGTGTGGCTGCATAGATTAAATTAAAGTGACTCTACTGAGCTTAAAAACCTTTTCCTTGTGTTAAGCACATTTGATGTTATAAACATTTGCGTTTGGTTTCTCATAAAATTTTTGCAATTATATGCGCAAACCACAGTTTTCGAACACTTTCCAAACTGAGAGTTTCATGAATAGACGCGTGTGTGGTGTGTTCGAAAAGTCCAGATCTCTGGTGAAATTTTTAAAACAATAAAACCTACAAACGCAACTACTACAACAAATATTAGACTTATTTTCAGAGACTAGAGGGACAAGAAACTTTCCGGATAAGTTCGGATGGCAACACAAAAATCAAAACTACTTGATAAATTATAACAGTTTTTCTATCTTTATAAACACAACATTTGTTATGAATAATAGTAAAGAAATCAAAATACATGGACCTACAGCATTTTTAATAAGACAGACACGTTGAAGTGTAAATTATTTAAAAGGTTAGACATTGGGCAAAACTGGATACGGAAAATAAAAATAATTTGTTAATTTAGTTAAAGTAACTCAGATAGGATTACAAGAATTTGAAAAGTACTGCTAGAAAACCATTTCAACCAAAATAAAAGTACTTAGAAAAATAAGAATACTTGTGAAAATAGCTAGGAGGATGTATTACAGTAAAACAAGAAGCATTAATTGTAAAGAGATACTTTTAAAGGACATGTATTCTGATAAATATTTAATACGTATATAAATTTTCCTTGAGAACAGTGAAAAGTATATCCATAATGCCTTTTACTTATAATTAATTTTACCTTTTAGGGGAAGGGTTTTATAACATTCATTTTCAAATCAATTTTAAGTAAACTAATAAAAACTTTTCTAATTCATAAAAGTTTTATTATATAAACTCATAAACATATTTACAAACATATTTCACTAACCTTCTGAACTACTCGTTAAATTTGTTTTATAAAAAATAAACAAGCTTATGCGTATTACTGTTTCTGAGAAAATGTACCTATGCATTTTTATTTAATATGAAGAATATAAAGATATCTGAGCCCCCTAGTAAGTGGAATACTTGTTACATTATTCGGTAGTTTATTATTGTACACCGAATATGTGTGTGTGTGTGTGTGTGTGTGTGTGTGCGCGTGTGCGTGTGTAAATGATCTACGCATGTGTAAGAAATAAAGTAACAAATATATCATTTGTTCAATTTTATTTAAGTATAAGGAAATTTAATAATTTTGTTCACTGAGATAATGGTTAAATTGTTCGGCGTTTTATTTATTACAACAAAAACAACCACAACAATAATAATAATTATTATTATTATTACAAATTATAATTATTACAAAAAAGGCTGTGAAATACGTAGGGGTGAGACTAGACGCAAAGCTCTCCTATTGGGATCAAATAAAGTATGCAGCTGATAAGGCGGCCAACGTTACAACGAAGCTCAGCAGACTTGTGGCCAACGTAGGAGGCTCCACTGCAAGCAAGAGGCGACTGTTGATTTCGGTCACAGAATCCATCCTTCTGTACGGTTGCGAAATCTAGGCCAGTGCACTAAAGATGGAAAAGTACAGATAACGTATGGCATCGGTGTAGAGAAGAGGAGCCCTCAGAGTAGCATCCTCTTACTTGACAGTGCCAGAGCCAGTAGTTCTGGTGATAGCGGTAGTGATTCAAATAGACCTGTTGGCTCCAGAGCGGAAGTATTTATTCAAAAGAAAAGAGGAAATTGGAAAGATGCCGCAAAGCATGAAGCCAGGGATCTCACTCTCCGGCACTGGCAAGATCGTTGGGATAGAGAGGATATAGGAAGGTGGACCGCAAGGCTCATACAAAACTTGAAGGTATGGATCGACCGCCAACACGGTGAGGTCAATTACCATCTGACCCAGTTGTTCAGTGGCCACGGCAATTTTAATGCCTACCTCCATAGAATGGTAAAAGTGCAAAGCCCAGCATGGCAATACGGAGACTCTCCCCATCATGATGCATTGCACACGTGTTTCAAGTGGTACAGTTTGGAAAGACAGAGGATAAAACTGGAAATGGAGCTCGGGGAGTTCACGCCCGAGATCGTAGTTGCACTTATGCTTCGTGGTAAGGCGGAATGGGACCGCAGCAGTGCATTTGTTCAGTGGGTACTACTAGAAAAAAAGACACTCCCAACTTGCACCCAACGGGCAGTAGAAGAGAGGAACATCTAGCAGGAGCCCGATAAGGGCGCAATAAGCTCTATCCTGAAGTAATGCGCTAAGTGGTTCCAGGATGGTTATGAATGCCTGATTTAGAGGTGGATTTTTTAGTGGGTGAGAGTCTCACATACCAGATGTACAAGCATAAAGCATTGACGGTGCATAAAGCATTTCCCCATCCTAAAAAAATTACAAATAATTCACTCTTCACTCGACTTCGAAAATGACTCTAATTAAATTTGAGTAAAGTTTACAATAGACTTTTGATGGTGACTATGCGAACAACAGACAGTAAAGCTCACTTTGCAGTGATTCCAAAAATAAATTACTTGTAGTCAAAGAATTCACACATAAACGGATTTTAGAAAATTCGAATCAAGAGGAAAGATTAAATTTTCTGTTGTAGGCGGGCTGACCGCAGTGATGTACGCCACCGGTCGATAGCGTGATCACATGCCTGCGGCACTTTGTCCTTGACACTGTGTCTTGGGAAAACGCCATTATAGGTTAAGGTCGGGTGCAAGATGATGTATCATATGTAAAACTTAGTTTTATAAAAAATAAAAAAATAAATTTTTTAATATTTCTATATTTCAATACTTTCGATTTTAATTTGTCTAACAGAATAATCATTTCAGATTATATTGCCTGTGTGTAGGGAGGGACGCGAGTACGTATATGTGTGTGACAACTACAAATTTTGGAAATTCTTATTCTAATTTTTTACAAGGAAATTTTGCTAGATTGCTAGATAAATATATCTAACCATTTATAAAAATAATGACAACGTTTACAATAAAATAAATTTGTTTTTTAATATAATAGTAATTATTATTATTATTAATGTGATATTATTATGTTTTAATGCGGATGGAAAATGCATTATACCTATGCATCATGTAGAGACACAGTTCTTAGGTGTGCGTTACCACCTACCATAAACCTCAGTTCTTTTCTATACTAATCAAACCTTGACTACTTTTGCATTTCATCACATTGGGGCCTTTATTTAACCAATACTGGGCTCCTAGACACATCTTATTCACCACTCGAAGTTCCGATTCAGATATCTCTGTCTTCTTGCTTCATAATGCTCAGCACACTTTTCTTAAATGCTACCAAATGGTCTCACTCGTTACTGTCAGGTAATGTAATCTTTACGACCTTGTTGCGACCAATCTACGACTCAAGCCTCTGCTTCTTTACAGCTTATCTATCATATTATAAGAACGTTTGACGCGCATTGTCCAGATACGAGTACTATACGAGAATGCCGAGTTTCTGGTTTTATCCACTTTGAACAAGTACTTGCAGTCAGACGCTGTATGAGGTAGTAGTAGTTGAACGGGCGGTTCAACCATTGTTGTAGACACCCTATAAGTTTATCAGCCCACCTGCCTCTATTCCCGTTATCCCAGTGGTCCTGTCACCAAAGAATGGTTAGATACCTGGCTCTAACACATGATAAACCTCCTTCTGTATCCATATAGCCTACTTACGCTTATGAGCCAATAGGTCAATAGGAATAACTAGCAAAATTATCAGGACCTCTAGTTCTGACACATTTTGGTAAAAGCTCATCCATTCTCCTTTGCACTGTAGCCATCTGCTGCTAGAAGCTTCATCCTGCTAATAAATTGTTGTTGGCAGCTATCATTGCTACGTATTTGATCTGTGTCTAGTACAATAATTTTGTGCCTAGGTGCGCGCGTAAGTATTTATTTATAGCCTTTTTACTATCGAAACTAGCAGGCCCTATGAGCACCTCTAGTTAGAAAATCCTAGCTCTCCGTCCGCCGGGTACGTCAGCAAGCGGGCCTGAAGCCCTATCCTTATGAGGAGATTAACAAATTTAGCCACTGTATTATGTAGAGACACGAATTTTCGCACAAAACACAACCTTGCCCAGCGGGGGCCTCGAGCAGGCCCCGTTTCGGTACCGAGTCAAGCGAACGATGGGGGCCAGCCACCGCACTCGAGTCAGATACAGGATCCTGCAGCGCAGGTTGCACAGACTCGAACTCTGGAGCAGCACATTTCCAACGCTGGACACACGCTTTGTCCCGATTATCAATTCTGATACAACCGAAAATCGGATAACCACGCGACCCGTAAGGCATCGTACGCCAGGGTGGGTTTCTAGGAAGGGGATGAGGCCACAAGTAATCAGCGGTATAGCCCATCCCACAACCCCTGGGCCAAAGCCCGGGGCCTATCTGGTAGGGTTTCCCCAGCCAAGAGGCGTTTTCCTGCACGGCCCTTTCCACCAGTTCAAGGGTGTCCCGCATGTAGGTCTCACTTGTTACTAGGATACTAGGCTTAACCGCACATGATCTTAGCTAGAACCACTGGGGAAGAGGTGGTTTCCTAGGGGCGCTGGAACCACGGTTACCGTTCGCCAGACACCCACCTTAGCCCAAGTCAATCGGCTCAATCCAACCGAAATGCCGGTTCACCCAGGGAAAACTATGAGGCGGCGGGTGATAGGTGGAGAGCGTAGAAGCTGAACCCACAGGGAATGGTGCTTTAAGGGTCTCTTGTTCAGAAGAATGAGCGTAGTTTCACTGAAGTCAGGTTCTGCTCATGTTTCTAAAGCTGAAAGCTAGCCCAATATACAATTTAATTTATCCTCCGCTAAGTTCCTGTTGTATTTTGGATAACAATTACGGCAACAGTGTCGTCTGTATACCCCAAAGAAAAGATGATACCCGGTAGCTACATGCGCAGATTCAACTCATGAGAAATATGTGTGTAAATAGTGTCAATATTTCTTCTCCGTTTTGCACGTAATATCGTAGTTACAATAACATGTGATTTACTGTCTTCAAAACGTGAGGTTGTCTTTATAGTAAATAAGTATCTTTAATTAAATCCAGCAGCTGCCTGAATATCCCATAAGTATACTAATTGTTTACGTTTGGTAAACGTCGGGTAGGTATTTAAAGATTGCAGATATCGGACAGAAATTGTAACGTTTATTCGTATCAACTGTAGTTTACACAAGGCTTAATCATTCCATATTCAAACATTACACATCATTTTTACTACTTTACTGTGTCATTAATTTCTATTAGTTTCTTATGTTTTCTATGTCTTGCAAAATAGTGGAGAGAATGAGTAATGCCTTATGGTCTCATTCCTTCATGAAGGAAAGTTGCAGCCGCACCTCCAAGTGGTGGGGGATGGGCAACACCTACGGGTGTAGAGACCGACTGACAGCCGGTATGAGCTGTCCGTCGTCTAATTGTCATTGTCAAGTAGAGGTTAGGGTACCTTCTTGCTCTTGGGGTGAGAAATTGCCCCTAAAGACGGATGACCTGCCATTGGTCAACGACGAATGATGTGGAAGGCAAGGAGAAACCACCACATTAAAGATCCATATGGATATCTCAACAAGGAAAACTGGTTTCTTTAGTCGGATAAGACAGCCAGTTTATAGGAGGACACCAAGAAAAAAATCGTGCTGGACGAAGGTTAAGCCTGAAGGTGGCAGCCCCACCATACGTCTTACACTGCGATATAATAGTAACATATCCAGGGGACATATTCACTATTAAATTGCCTCAAATAAGGACTAGCAGGACGGATAAAGATTTTCTGACCACAGCTGTTATTAAACGGAAAACACAAAATTGGCGTGTGAAATGTAAGAGAACTCGGACTGAAAGAAATGTAATTTCAACGGGAACTTAATTAAATGAATGTAGATATTGCCATCATTCCTGAGACTAAGAAGAAACTTAAAGGCTCGACCGAATTAGGGGACTACATATTAATATACGGTGGTGTAGCTGCTGGGAAGCGTGCAGCTCCAGGTGTAGCAGTAATGATAAAGAAGCGGTTGAAAAACAGGATTCATAGTTACCGGTTTGTAAATGAGCGCATATTAACAGTACGATATAAAACCATTATAGGGTACACAACATTGGTAGCTGTATATAGGCCAGAAATTGGTCGCAGAGAATACTCAGAAGAATGTTACAGGATCTTACAGAAATTTGTCAATAATATACACATAAATGATTATGTGAAATACCAGGTGGTTTAAATGCACGTGTTGGAAACTCCCCTATAAGAAATATTACGGGATGTCACGGAAAAAGAATGGAAAATGGAAATGGACGATGCCTCATCGATTTTGCAAAATTCGGCAATTTTAAGATAACCAAACACATTTTTCCCGCATAAAGAGATACATAAATGTACTTGAAAAGCAAGAGGATCTCGTTTAATAATTGATTATCTTTTAGTTAATGAAAAATTAGAAAATTTAGTGGAGGATACTAGGGTTTTAGAGGATGTAACGTTGAGTCTGACCATTTTCTGCCCATATCAAAAATGTGTATTCCAGCTAGGTAGAGAAAGGTTCAATCTACAGAGCGCCAGTGCTCCAAGCAAAGTTTTAAATTGTAATTTAATTGTATTGTGAAGACATTTACTTAAGCCACAGACGATGAGTTGCATAGCGTTTAGTTGATTCAAAGTTTTAAAGTTCACCTGATCCAAGATGGAAGTATAAGATACCTGTATCAGAGCTTGTTGAGTCAGTTTGCACAACACGAACCCATCAGTAGAAATATAAATGAAGAAAAGGGTAACATCAGAGACGTCATATCCAAGCAGCTTTGAAGCATTGGGGACGAGACGTAAAAGGTATGGAAACCAAGGCCAAAGGTTTTAACGACACAAAACTGGCAGATGTGTCTTCCAGAACATTTTTTGATTGGTCCCCCTACAATTAATACCTTGTTCTTTGCAGACCACCAGGCTATTCTGTCGGACTCTGAAATCAGATTGCAGATGGGCATTTGTTAAATCGAATCTGCAAAGATTCTTAATTGTAATTATCCACAATTAAAACTAAGGTGATGGTTTTTCGTGGAACTAATCCCGTACGGGGAAAAGTTGTTATAGATGATACTGTCCTAAAACAAGTTTGTAATTTTGAATACTTGGACTACAAGGTGTCTTATAATGCAAGGAAAGACGTTGTGAATAATTCGCACAAGTTCAAACTTATGTGCGGCAGCATCAGACAAACCCTTAAGTCAGCAAGTAAAGAAACACGCCTAAAATTCTAAAAATGGTGGCTCTTCCTACACTTCTTTATGGGTTTGAGAATTTGACTTTAATGGAAGGCCAGGCCAGTCGCATCCAACTGGCCGAAATGAGATTTCTCAGACCCGTGGCAGGGTATACTCTCCATGATCATAGAAGAAACACAGATATACAGCAGGAACTGAATATTATGAGTACACTCGACATCATAGCCCAATGTCGACAGAATTGGTGAGAACATCTTTGCCGAATGGGTGACTGCCGCATCCCCAAACAACTATGGAACTACAGTATAAGCGAGGGGATGGAGAGGTGTGGGACGTCCGAGGAATCGCTGGAGTGACCAGCTGTAATCTTTGCCTACTTGAAACCGGAACAAACCGTCCTTGATTTAATCTTTGTAGATGATGATGATGATGATGATGATGTTTTCTGTAATTATTTATATTGTAGGACGCTTGCTTATTTATAACACAACTTTGCGGGACACAATTGTTTATGTAAATTGTGGCATGCATGGTATATTACGGTCTTCAAATGAAAAATTTCTTCACGTACATAATACGTTGGTACTACTGTAATATTCTCAATATGGCGCGATCTGGCAGCTGGGAGTAACGTCACATATTTAATTTATGCTAGTGACACCGATGTTATTTTCATTAATTATGGAAACGGCGCCGTTCTGGTATTCAGGCGCGACATATTTCGCGTATCGTGTCATTAAATATTTAGCATAAGCTGCATATGGCATACCTTTTGTAATGTTACTGAATTCTGCATTTGGCAGGACATTATAATGCGTTAGTAAAGCTTATAAGGACGTGATCCTTGATGATATAGCAAGAGGAGTAAGCGAAAATAAAGTCAAATTTCTTTCTCAGCTCACAATATAATAAAGTTGTTTTGGCTTTTTTACAAAAACTAATCCTCCTTACTGCATGGATAATTATTAGCCACGGATAGATTAAAAATTATCTCTTGCGCATTAACAACGTCCAAGCTGATTGACTGCCTTCCGTCTTCGGCCTTTCTTTCCAGTTAATGCTATGACTTACAGTTAATGTTATAAACTATTTGGCCAATACATATACAGACTACCTTTTCACCTCTTCTGCACTTCAGTTTGATTATTATTACGACAGTTACGGAACCTTTCAAAAACACGAGAGTGTCGTTCTACGCGCTTCTCAACTAGCTCAAGCGTGTGGCGTCTGTGTCAAGGCCGTCCACTAACGTAGGAGTCCAAACTGTTCGAGAGCACTTGTAACTAAGCAAATTATGCTGGCACGCTGCCTAAAGAATTGAACATTTTTCCGGAACTTCTGCAAACTATACATAAGCAACAGCGGCCGGCATAATTAGTTACACTTCACCAGGCGTTGTTGTAGTGCGGCTCAGTGGTTGCTGAGGATTAGTGGAAATTGATTATTGTGTTAGAACAGTGAGGAACTCTAATAGTTGACATTATTATTGCATGTGGTGTAATGTAATTTGAGTAAGATGTACTCGTACGAGAGTGCCTTGTTGATCACAAATTGTTATTTGTGTCTAATTAATGCTCGAATTTAGTGACTTCATTGGTACTTTGTTTCCACTGTCAAAAACGATGATCAGTGAGACAGTCGTAAGAATATGTTAAAATTCATATTAGCAAATTTATAAAGGTTGCCGTGGTTTTTCCTATTTTTACACTTCTCAGCAGGCAGTGTCAAGAAGACCGCTCTATTGAACACTAACGAAATTTTTATTAATTTGAAGAATTCCTTCTCTACACGTTTAGTGACAGAATTTGTAAACCTGTCAACACTTCTGGACCTATCAACACTATCAAACCATAAATCCTAACACGTCAAAATATTCTCTGGGAATATTTTTACCTTAATTGCATTTTGTCTTAAACTCTGTAGGATTTTTATAAACATTTAAATTTTAAAAATATATGGTGACAAAAGTGCAGCTTTTTATCGCTTTGCATAAGGTGTTCTTATTTCTCCTCACCTTTACAAGAAACCGCTAAAATTTCGTGCTTACGAGAATGGAGTGGTTACGGAACAGAAATGTGTGGAAACCTCAAGGTTTCCACAATAAACTCTTACTCCATAGTGTTGGAGCCAGTTGTTCTTGTGGATGAAGTAGTGACCCCAGTTGATATTCCTGCTGCAGAAGTAAAGTACACATGCACAAGGAGAGCCAAAGTAGGCAATCAAGTAACGTCTACAGGTGCTACGTAGCTCAATATAAGGCGCTGGTAAATGCGATGTTGTACTGTGGTTAGGGGAAGATAAACTCTGAGGCAGACCACAAACCTTGCTTAGCATACAGAACGCACGTTTGGGGAAGATAATTACTACGTCACAGAATTTGTCACTGAATTTGGCTACTTTAAAGAATATCTCCGTAGGATGGGAAAAGTCCTATATTTAGTCTGTCGGTATGACGCCTTGATTGTCGGCAACGATTACCCCAAGTTTACATGTAATAGTTTGGTACAGCAGAGGCGAAATTTTGAAAACTCAGACGGCTATAATAACGCTTGCAGGAGAGGACTATTGAGACTGTGTCTCCGTCTGTATTAAAGAGTGCTGAAGAACAGAGGCACAATCATCATCTTCACAGCACGTCATAGGCAAAGTGCTGCCTGTTCCGCCTTCATAAATCTCCCAGCTACCTCTTCCTGGGTCTACCCATTCACTTTTGTCCTTTATCTTTGTATTTCCAGACTTGTTTGGTTAGTCTTGAATTTGACAATGTTTCTAAGCCTTCTTTCTACCGTTGTTTTTCATCTTTTCATTTTTCATTCAAATTAAAACTTAACTAAATGTGTCTGTAAGCGGAGAGCATGCAATACATCCTTGCAAACCGACGATAGCCTTAAAGGAGCCATAAAAACTTTTGATAAAGGCGGTGTAACAAAGGGGTGAAATTTAGTACCCTGAAAGAGAGCCAATAGGATTGCTAGGTGGTGTAAAATTAGGCGTCGGACAAGGACGTTTGTTAGGCTTATATATAACGTACATGTTAGAGTACGTTATACATTTGTGCCTGTTTTATCATCATTTTGAATGTTTAAAAAGTGTACTATGAGTTTTAACCACTAGCTACTTTACTATCTCTCTTCAAAATGTCCTTAAAAATTCTTTGGTGTCGATAGTTAGGTAAATGTTGTCACAGGCCTTTGTTGTTGTAAATGAGGGGCAACAGTCATCACAAATTTATTGTCAGCAATTCCATACCTTGGGACAACTTTAGTAAATTGAATTTGGGGAGGATTTGGTGTTGATAATGCAACATTAACATCTAATCGGATGAAGGTTACAACGTGGAATATTAACGCTCTTGCTACTTTGTTTTTGGAAATGTTCAACAAAATAGAAGAAGCAGTATGGGTGTTAGCATCTCTAATATTTTTTTCCATTCATCCTTCTCATTACACAGTCTTCTCCAAATTCTTAACCCCCATATTCCTGAGATCCTCCTCAACATCCTCAATCAATCTTATTATTGACCTTCCATTTGATCCTAATTACTGGTCTCCATTCTAATTTTTTCTGCTGTTCCATCGCGATTTTGTGTTTCAGCCAGGCTATTCTACACTTTATAAACCTATTATGTCAGCATCCAGTATCATATTATTTATTTCTTGATTCATTCGTAACAAGTCATTGTTATTTTTCACTGATCCTAAAAGTTTTCTCAGTATCTTGCGTTCAAATATTTTGAGAATCTGTTCATCTTTTTTGTGTTAAAACCCTGGATTCAAGAGCATATGTTACAACTGGTCTAATTACGTCTTTGTGTGTTTTTAATTATAATGAATTTTTCAGTGTTTTCGGCACTGTTAATTTTGAGTATGCGTACTAATAACGGTTTCGATTTTGCCTGCATATTATTATTTTCAGTGTTAGAGATTTTAGAGTTTATTTGTAAGCCAAGGTAGCAAATTTCACTAACAGGGTGTCCCGTGAGGAGAGGGAAATAATTTGAGAAATGGTTCTTTAGTGTAAAAGAAGAAAAAAAGTTTATATAAACATATGTCTGGAAACGCTTTGTAAGCGAGTTACGGCTAGCGAAAGATTTCGCCCGGGTTTCGGTTCCCCCGGGTAAATGAAGACTTTCTAAAATTCTGGGAAGGGGAAAATTCTGTTGTTTCTTATGGTTTTTGACCTGAACAATCGAATAAAACAGGTCGCAGAACTGTATCTCCCACAAGTTTCATGATATCTTACGTAAAACAGAAAAATCTTTGCCTAAAAACAAATTTTGGAAAATTGGAAACAATTGGAATTTTTTGTTGATTTTTATTGACTATATTTACACCATTTTTCTCAGAATTAAATTGTTTACAAGTTTTTTTGAACTTTTATGCATTTATTAGTTATTTAACAAAGTTATTTTACTTCTAACCTAAAAACACGTTTACCGCCTCATCGACATGCTGGGTAGTGTCGAGCGGGATATGCTCAGGTAGGCGGCGACTGAACGCCGGGCCAAAGCGTTCCCACTCGATTACCCGCCGCTCGCCGCTCGTCGCGTACATATCAGTGTATATGTACACTGATGGGGCAATGGTCCGAGGACAGTTCCGAAATGACGGAGACGTGGACCGGGCAATAAACGCCCCTGACCGCGGCAATGTCCAGTACATCGGGGCGGGAGTTAACCCCCTCGAGGGTTAGTATGTAGGCCCGGAAGGACCCATGACTGTGACCAAAGCCGCATCAGCATACCTGCGTAAGCGGGACCCGTTTGGGTTCACAAAGCGACTCCCCCAATCAGGGTGCTTACAGTTCAGGTAGCCCGCCAGGACTACCCTTCTGTGTGCGCCAAAGACGGCCTTCAGATCGTTCGACAGGAGCTCCGTTTGTGGAGGCTTGTATGCGAAAACCGCCGAGAGCACCATGGGGCTCAACCGCGGTGCACTCGAGGTTCCGCCGCTGAGGCAGGACAACGCGGTGATGGCGAAGACTCGCCTTCACCGCGATGGCGGTGCCCCCTCCTGCGCGATCTGGCCGGTCGTCCCGGTAGCACACGTAGTTGAGTAGTCGGTGTCGACGATGCGGTGTCAGGTACGTCTCACCAAGACGAAGCACACCGGGCTTGTGACGGGCAACGAACTCTAAGAGCTCAAAATGCCGGGAAGCGAGGCCGTTGGCGTTCCACGCCACGAGCTCGAGGTCTCGCTTCAGGGATTGCCGTGGTTGTCCGTTCATAGCAGACCAATAATACGGCAGGCTTCCACCAAGAGGAGGAATTTGTCTTGTGGCGAGGCTGTTGCCAAGCGTTTCTTGATTTTGAGGAAAGTTTGGGCTAACTTCTGCAAGTCGTAGCTTGCCAGAAAGTCGGAAACGACGGCGAGATCATCGGTAGGTGATGTCTGGGGAGAACGCTTGTCGGCAGCTGCATAGATGTGGCGGGGCGCGGCGGTGGAAGCCTTGGGGCAGGTTCTGGAGCGGGTGGTCGCTCTGGCTTTTGGCGGACAGGCTTGGGTCCAGTGGCAGGTTTTGGCTGGCCCGTGTTCTTGGCCTGAGGTTTACCTTGCTTCTTGCCTGATCTTGGGTAGCGAGGCTTGGGTGGCGGCGGCAGTGGAGGATCAATTTCCTCATCGTCCTGCGGCAACGGGACTTTTGGGTAGGCAAGTATCACGTGTTTCGGTTCCGAGGGCGCGGCTTTTGGTGTGGCCTGTTTAGCTACGCTCGGGCTCAATGCACTTGGTGGTGGTTTCGGAACCGGAGCAGACCTTGGGACTGGTTTCCGTACCACGGGTTCAGAGGCTTTGGCCGTTTATACTGGCTACATATCATGTCTTGGCTTGGGCTGGACTGGCTTAACAAGTTTGTCCAGCTGCTTTTTGTAAACGGGACAGCGCCTGTTATTTGCAGCATGGTCGCCGCCACAGTTAATACAGTACCTGTGATTGTCAGGAACAGCGCAGGCCTGCGTTAGGTGGTCGAGTCCGCATCGGACGCAGGGCGGCGCGTTCCGACAACCGAGGCTGCAGTGGCCGTACTTCTGACAACTATGGCACTGGGAAACCCTCCCGGTATGACGGCAGGGCTCTACGCTGGCGCAGAGCCCGAAAAGCCATTTCAACTCTAAAAGGGCCTGGGTGGGTTCGCCCTTCTCTACCTGGAGTCTGATAAGGGGCAGGGGACTATGCGAGCCATAAGTTGTATACAACCAAGAGGCTGCCACAACCTTGTAACTCGCGTCGCAGAGTTCGTCAAGGACAACCTGCTGATCGGCCTGTATGTCTAGCCCCCGAAGGACGAGGGCTACAGGCTTGATGCCGTTCAGGGGGCACGTGTGGATCTGGAACGATTCTCGTTCCAGCCACTGGAGTACTCCCAAGTGTTCAGATGCGCTGCGGCAGGCAACGCGTACAGTCTCACTCGCTAGGAGTTTGACAGAAGCGTTATCTGCCAGCGCAACGACCTTGCGGAGTCGGCGAGTAAAGCCGATAATGTCCCTGACGTTCGTGACGAACACCGGCGGGATCCTTCCTTCGGAGGTGCGGCTAGGCGCAACCTCAGCGGAGGCTTGGAATGCCGCCGAGTCCGTAGCCGAACCCAGGGAAGCCAGTGAGGTAGACTTCCTCGGCTTGCCACCATGCCCTACTACCACCCAGTCGGCGGAAGCAGAGGTGATGTTGGGGGAGTCAGACTCCGGCAGAGGATTGGGGCTGCCTGGCCGACTAGCGGCCGTGCAGCCGGAAGGTCCGGCCTTTACGGGCTGTGTCGGCCCTAACAAAGAGCGATTATTGTCACGTACTTGCGCGGGTTGAGCAGGGCTTCCCGCGGAAATCGTAGGGTTCCCTGCCGGCCGGGGGGCTCGTCGCTGCCGCACAGTGCTTCAGGGACACTAACAGCGGGATCAATGCTGACTAGCTCAGCTCTTTGCCCAGCGGGTATCCGGGGGCCGAACTGTGACACCGTCACAGTGGCGGCGCAACCTGCATCACTATTTGTGAGTCTTAATCTCGGACTCCCCGGATTCCGGTGGGTAGCGTTACCTAGTCGACTTACCTGCACTGTGCGGCAGGTCTCAGTCATGCGTGTCGAGTCTTCGTCTTTCAGGCAACGCGGCTGGTCGATTTCCATCGCCGCTGGATGTCGGCGCTGGTGATGTGATATCTGTTCTGCCGGTTTCTTCTTTACCGCTGTAGTAGTTTGTGCTGAAGGCCTCTTCATGGCAGTAGTGTAGAGGTCGACGCGATCCTCTTCTGCGTTGTTCTGATGACGTCTGATGTCTTCTAATAATGAGCAATGTCTCCTAATGATGTCTCTTCGGCTGTGCGCAAAAATTACTACTAGAGCTGTTGGGTTGCGCTTCGTGAGACGACCCAATGGTTTTCTAGTACCGAGCCTCCGGTAGGGGCTCCTGCCTAGTGATCCTGTCCAGACGGAATATTATTTAATGGCCGCTAAAATACATGCTCGTACTAGATCGACTGGTACAGTATTTGTCGAGGCCATTTTCAAGAATCACCTGGACGTTTTCGGTACTCTCCAAGGCCAGCTATGAAAGGGTTTGTCTGGGTCCTCCAGCTCGGACGTAAAATGTACGTGCAAGTCGCCTTGCGGTGTCTTCTAAGGAGCGGACACCGAGTCCTCTTCTCAAAAGTCGAGAAGAAAACCGATAGGGGACTTTGGCCGCTAGCCGGAGACCCCCCTATCGAGAACGCTTTGCAACTTTCTTTTATGACCGGTTGCGAGGTAGGTAGCCCCAGACGGAGATAGCGTAGGTAATGATGGGCAACAGATACGCGTTGACGATCAGCTTACCCAGCTTGCGGGTCAAAGCCTTGTTGACGAGTATCGGAAGCAATTGCGCGAGACGAGCGGACGCTCGCTTTTGCATCGTCTCAGCATGGGCACGCCAGGTGAGTCGACGATCTAGGTGGACACCGAGGTATTTAACTTCTCTCAACCAGGGCAAGTACGTTCTATCGAGTCTCACTCGGCCTCGTGGTTCTTTCCGGCGCTTTGAGAATAGCACCGCGGAGCTCCGCTCTTGGTTTCCTTAACGGCAACTTTCCAGCTGTCCGTCCACGTCGCATACGCATCGAGCGCGCGCTGGAGTCGTGTGATAGCTCTGTCAGCATACCGATCGGCAGTATAGACCGCCGTGTCGTCGGAAAACAGGGCCATCTGGACTCCAGGCTCTCTGGGTGCGTTGTTGCCGTACACGGAAAACGGAAGAGGCCCTAGCACGCTACCTTGAGGTACCCCGGCTGTAATGCGTCTCTCGGAAGAGACATGGTCGTCTATTCTCACGCAGGAAGTCCTCTCCGTCAGAAAGCTAGCAATCAAGCGAAGGTACCAATCTGGGAGCTGGATTTCCCGGAGCTTGAACAAGAGCCCGTCGTGCCAGACACTATCAAAGGCCTTCTCCACAACTAATAAACAGGCGACAGTCTGCTCTTTCCGACAGCCGGCGGCCGTGATGAATTCCACTAGTCTCATCAGCTGATGAGTGGTGGAATGCCCCAGACGGAAACCGAACTATTCGGGGACCAGTACATCGAAGTTTCTTAGATGGTCTAGGACTCTCCGTTGTACAAGACAGTAGACTAATGGGCCGGAGGTTGCCGGGGCGGGAAGCGTCCTTTCCCTGCTTTGGGATTACTATGACCGTCGCCTTACGCCAGTTCTGTGGAAAATAGGATAGTCTTAGACACGCGTTGAACAGCGTAACCAAGAAACCTAAGATACTCCTTGCTCCGGGAGTCGAGTAAGAGCGGCTCCCTGGCCGTCCGGGCCTGAAGCTTTTTTCGGTACGAGTTCAACGAGCCGATCTGTGACCTCTTCCCTAGTAATGGGTTCGGGCTCCGCAGTGATCGGAAGGGACAGAAAGTCTTCCACTTCGTTCTCGACTTCTTCATCGAAGTCCCAGTCCATGGGCGGGTTAGGAGCTGACTGTCGCTCAAATCACGCGCCCATGTACTCGGCCTTCGCCTCCGGGTGAGCCAGGATTTGCCGAAAGGTCCAGCAATGGCTGGGATACGAGGTCGGCGCCTCTTCCCTACCAACGCCAAAGGTATCCGGTAAGGGCTACTTTCGTCCGATCCGTCCCCTGCTTGGGCCACGGCGAGTTCCCAACAGCGTCCCCGGTAGGCCTGCATTTCACGACGTAAAATGCCGGTCGCCCGGTTGTACGCTGCCTTGTCGCCCGGATCACGGGACCGCTGCCAGCGTCTCCGGAGGTGATTTCTCTCGCAAGCGAGAGCACTCGTCTCCTCTGGGATCCGCTACCAGCGGGGCGTGACGCAAGGCTTCATTTTGGAAGACGCGTCGATCGCAGATACGGCAGCCTCGTCAAACGCGGCAACTGCCTCGTCGATTTGGCGGACGGTTTCGAGTGGTCCCACCTCTGCCGACTTAACGCCGGGTCATAGCGGTCCCATTCTACCACCTTCCTGACATCTCTGCGTACGACGTGTTGGGTAGCGACTTGTAACAAGATGGGGAGATGATCGGACGATAGTTCGGTTAGCGCGGATACATGGACCGGGCAGTCAATTCCTTGGATCAGCGCTATGTCCAAGACATCGGGAGCCGCGCGGACTTGTGAGGGGTAGAACGTAGGTCGTGCGGGCCCAAGCACTGTTACCCTGCGTGAATCAGCACACCTGCGTAAACGCTTCCCGTTTGGAGCAGTTAAACGACTGTTCTAATCGCGATGTTCACAATTCAGTCGGCGGCCATGATGACCCTCCTGTGTGCATCGAACGCGACAGCAAGGACGGGGTGAAGGAGCTCTTTTTTTGGCGGTTTATACGCCGCTTCAAAAAGTACACTGCCTAGAGAGTTTAACAGCTCCACACCGGTAACTTCCAGGTGAGTCGTTGGCGGTAATCATGGACCTAGGGTCCGGCCCGAGCCGGACCGTGAGCAGGGGAAGTGGAACGCTCAGGCTGTCTACGAGCTGGTCTAATAACCGGCTTCGTTAGATACCTCTCCTTACCAAGAGAGGTGTCTACCGGCCTCTTTACCCAGGTGATATCCCAGCTTGCTTACCACTGGTGAGGCCTCGCAAGGATCGTCCTGGGCAGCGCTACCTATGAGCCTGAGCGTCAGCGAAACAGATGCGCTGCGCAAATTAACTCTGGCAGTCTAGTTTCCTCTTCAGCGGCAACATGGTAGTCCTGAAAAGAGTCGCTCGGCTGGTGGCCATTAGAAGATCCGACGAACTCAGCTCTTCTGGTGCTGGCTACTCAGTTCACCAGCCAGCTGAGTTGTTGTCTTCCGTCTATTTGGGCCTCATGAAATCCAGCAAGCAGGGTAGCAGATGGGTTTGTCTGTCCTCTTCGAAACGAAGGCAGCAGGGCAGCAGCTGAAACAGCTAAATCGCTTTCGTTAACGTCCAGAGAGAGCTGGTCCAAGAGAGGAAGTCCTTTCAGAACGAAGAGCAGAAGCAGAATGTGTCCTCTCTCCGCCTGCGCCAAAATTTTCTAGCGGCGCTCTTTTTATGCCCTGACAGGTCGTGTGTCATGAACCTATCAGAGTGCCGCTGGTCCCTGATTGGCTCGCCTCGAGCACGTTAGATGGTCACGTCTCGGCCGCTGGTCCCTGATTGGTTCGCCTCGCCTTCTCGTGTCACGTCTCGTCTGGCGCCGAGAGCAGATTTTCGCCTCGCTACGTCACAACTCCACCGGGTCTTGAATGCTCTCCGGCGGCCAGAGCATTGTTCTTCTCCGGCGGGTTTCAGCCGTTGGCGGTGAACCTGGTATGGGCGTCCGTCCTTCTCCACTGTGTAAATGTGCCCGCCGAGTGTTGCGGCAAAGCTAAAGGGCTGGTCCGGCGTGGCTCTTGACGTACACCAGCTGCCCTACGGCCAGTGTAGGGTCCTGTGTCCTCCGTTCCGTATACCGCCGTTGCTGATACTTGGTTTGGTGTGACCTGGCCGCCTCTTCTCATTCCTCAATTGGCCGGACGTCCTGTTCTGCGTGTGGCCGACTCCAGTCGCCGGGTCGGCGTAGGTCTCTGCCCAGCAGAAGCTTGCGCGGTGTCACTCCAGTGGCGGCGTTTGCACGATTCCGCAGCGAGAACAGAACCTTCGGCAAACGCTTATCGCAGTCGCCATGGTCCTTGCAGTCATGGAGCTGGATCCGCAGCGCCTTCTTGATCTCGCCGTTGCGCCACTCGGTCGGGTTCGCCCTGGGATGGTAGCTGGCTGTAGTCCACTGTCGTATGTGCAGCTTGTCCCACATATGCTTCCACTTATGGCTCGTGAGCGGCTTCCCGTTGTCGGTGAGCAACGCCTCTGGATATCCCCAACGAAGGAACACTTCTTCCTCCAGGTAGCGAATAATGGTGTCGGCGTCCGCCTTCCGCACGGCCTTTGCTTCCACCCATCTCGACATCATATCCGTGACCACTACGATGTACCGGTTGCCAGCTCGAGTCAGCGGATACGGTCCCATGACGTCCAGGGCGACAGTATTCTAACATCTCCTGGGACGGTGAGGTCGCTGTTGGTCCTGTTCGGGATTGGCGCCGGGCTTGTGGAGGACGCATATTCTGCAACTCCGAACGTATCTGCGGACGTCGATGGTTAGGCCGGTCCAGACAAAGTCCTTGATGACCCGAAACGTTTCTTCGGCCCCCGGATGACCGGCTTCAGGGGAATCGTTGAAGTGCCTAATGACCTTCATGCGGACACTCGGCGGCACGTACAATCCTGGTTTCTGGTTGCATCTGTCCTTCCAAACCAGGCCGTTGTCCACCCGGTATCCTCTCGCTGTAGCCGCCGCAGGGTCGTTACTCCACGGTTAGCACTCCTGGTCGCTTTCTTGCGCCTCCTGCACTGCCTGATGGATGCCGACAGCCGTGATTTCTTGTAGTCGCCGAGCAGCTGCCGCAGCACTGCGAAGTGGTTTCTCTTCAGGCTGCACCGTGGCTCTTCTTGGACGCCGGCAGTATCTTCAAGCCCAAGTTCTCTCGAGAGGAAGTCCGGCAACTCGTTCTCCTTGCACGGGCAGTGGACGACGTTGAATTTGAAGCTCTGTATCAGTAGAGCCCAGCGAGCGTACTTCGTCTTCTGCCCGATCGCCTGCTTCAGCCAGGTTAGCGCCTTGTTGTCGGTCCTCAGGATGAAATGGCAATCCTCCAAGTATGGCCGGTATTTCTTGATGGCCCAGACGACTGCCAAGCACTCCAGTTCGTTGGAGTGGTAGTTCTTCTCCACCTCGCGGTGCTTGTCACTGGCGTACGAGATGACACGCCCCTCTCCGGCTTCGGTGCATTGATAAAGCACCGCTCCAAGTCCCTTTTGGTTGGCGTCGGTCTGCAGAAAAATCGGTAAGTCGCGATCCGGTCGTGAGAGTTTTAACGGCTGCCGAAAAGCGGCCTTAACCTCTTGGAAGGCTCGCTGAGTTGTCTCGTCCCAATGCCACTTTCTTGTCCGCAGTAGGTCCGTTAACGGTTCCGAAACCATGTCAAAGCAGGTGAAGTACTCTCGCAGCCAGTTACAAGTTCCCAGGAAGCGTTGTATCTCTTTGTTGTTACTGGGAGCCGGCTGGTCTTCGATCGCTCTGAGATGTTGCTGCTGTGGGAGGTTGCAGTCCGGAGTAATCTCGTGACCCAGAAAGGCGACTTCTTTCCAGCCGAAGTGACACTTGCTAAGGGAGCAGGTCAGCTGGTGCATCTACAGCCTTTCCAAGACTTGATCCAGGTGTCGCAGGTGCGTTTCCCAGTCGGGGGAGTAGACAATGATGTCGTCTAGGTAGACGAGGCAGCACTCCCGTAATAGTCCCGTGAGAACATCCTGCGTCAGCTGTTGGAAGGTGCTGTGCGTGTTCTTCAGCCCGAAGCACATCACCCGGAACTGGTAGCGACCTCCATCTGGCACCGAGAATGCTGTATACGTCTTTGCTTCTTCCTCCAGCGGGATCTGCCAGTAGCCGCTCTTCAGATCTAGGGTCGAGAAGACTTTGGCCCCGCTGAGGTCCTTGATTGTTTCGTATATCAGCGGCAGTGGGGAGTCCACATCCTCGGTCTGATCGTTCAGCCTCCGGAAGTCCACGCAGAACCGAGGTGTGCTGTACTTCTTCTTCACAATCACCAAGGGAGAGCTGTATGGCGAAGTGTCCGGTTCAATGATCCGCTGCCTCAGGATATCTTCTACCTGTTCCCGGATGGTGCATTTCTTCTCGTCGGAGTACCGGTACATTGGGAGCCGGAATGGTTAGCTACATTACTTCAGCCGGATCTCGTGCTTGGCCGCAGATGTGGTGCGGAGCGGGCCACGGGAGAACAGACTACGATGACAGTGTAACATTTCCAGAAGCCGTTTACGGTGTTGGCCACCTGCTGACGTTTTCAAAACCCCCTTTTATTTTATAAAGTGTTTTATAAGTTTTTTTTATATTTTATTTTATTATATTTATTTATTTTTTTTTTAAAGGGGAGAGACATAATTTTTAAAACTAAGTATTGAACCTAGAGGATGCATGAAGTGTGCAAAGACCCAAGGTACAATTTCAGACATGTCCACTGGGTGGATGACAGGACTTGCAAATGAAAAACTCTATTAACAATAACAAGTGCAAAATTTATTTGGTGTCCAGTCTCATACATGATACAATAAAGGTATAATTAAATAACTGCCACTGACTAATATTGAAATACATATACATATCGATGTTATACATCACTGCATTACAAACTGATAAATGATTGACAATTATCAAAGACTAAGTGCTATCCCTAATCCACTTAATTAAAAAAAAATAGTTGACTGGCATACATCATTACATATATACATTTATTATACTACACCATAATTTCATGAGTGACTGCTTAATTCAGTGGCTTGTAAAAAAAAAGGGAGTAACTCAAAGAATGATAGTGATATCTGATATTTGATGCAACACTATGTCCAAGATAAAGATTACAGTATTTAATATTTGACATTTGATGTTTAATGTTAACTTTGCTAGCTCTGTCTACAATTGTTTCAGCACATGTGCTATAACATCACTAATATTATCATATTCCCCCCCTTTGAAAATTACACATAAACACGTACTTAATACATATAACACACACCCAATTCCTGCACCAACCCTCTCGCAATAACCCTTCACATAATATATATATATATATATTACAAACAATACCAAGCTTAGAAATTCACACAGTTAATGTCACATCTGAGGCGAAAATTCATATAACCATAAGAAACTGATTTGCCCCCCCCCCCCCAAAACAGAAACAAGATAACTTGAAAATTTATAAGTTAATACATCATTCAACAATTCGGAATCAATAACTCAGAGAATTAAGTCATAATCATTGTTAAAGCCACAATACATTAACGAAAGTCAGACACCCCCCCCCGTTCCGGAATTATGCCCACATGGCAGGACGTGATTATGCAGGACATCACCAAAGCTCAGATACATAGAACACACAAAAAACGGGAAACTTAGAGCTGTTCCTCTAGGTACATGTGTATGTGCAATTCCCTTACATAGTGTAAGAATGTTGTGAAATATTACATAAGGTGCTTAGTTGTATACAGTGTGAGAACATGCAGGCACAAAACTTAACATGTGTGTTTGCAGATCTTGTGCAAGTTAAATGTGGGTATTATAAGTCTGTTTCCGAGAGCGTCTGCCGATACCGTATTGTGGTAGATGATATTGGTAAATTTAAATATAGAAAGATCACACCTGGATTGTCCAATGTAACTAGGATGTAGCTTGTAGCTTGGAATGACAACTTCTGGGGGCAGAATTTCTCTAGGTGTTTGTGTCTGTGTCCCAACTGACGGCATCTCACGGCTCATGTAGCTTCTCTGCACAAGGGGTTGGCAGATCTTCGGCAAACCCCGACACCCATCTCGCCATTGGTCGAGCACCTAAGACAGGCAATTTGCTGTATAGTGTCATAAAGAACATAACATAATCACAGCTCGCACACACACCACAATTATAATATAATGGAGAAAACACACTTTAGTATTTAGCAGGGCAGCAGAAACTTTTCACAAACTTATTCTTATTAACAATTGCTCTGACCACAAGATGTGCCTTATTTCGTTTTATAAATATAATATTTATTATTCCTTTTTATAACCATGAAGTTCTTTTCTACCTAGGCTATTCTCATTAACAAACACTGAAAGGGTAGCTGAGTGTAAGATATTTTTAAAATTTTTAAATTGCTTTAATCGAGTCAATAAGTTACATTCACTTCAATTGTAATTTAATTCAATTGTACACTAATTCATGGCTAACAACACACGCACACACAAGTTACCGTTTATTAAGAAAACCTGTAACACAAAATATTTTTAGGTTAATAGTTGAGTTATTATAAAAACTAAATGCATGCCTGGAGCTTGCTTTAATCTATCTTGCCATAGTGGATGTTTCAACCAGGCAGAACATATCGGATGCCGTCAATCGAGACCAGAGGAATTTCCTCGGTGAGGGTTGGAACAGAAATGAGACAGATCACATCGCAATCTTCACCCACGAAACTTCGCTTCTAACCAGGTTAATGCGTACAACAGCTGGGCAGGCCAACCAAACATTCGTCACTGCTTCTAACAAGCGGCCTACGTACACACAGCGACGACGCGCGATACATTAGCATTGAATTACGGCGAGAACGCGCCAGTTTTAAAAGAAATGATACCCGCCCATGCAACCGAGCTTCGCGTTTTAACCAAGCGCCGAACGAAGTACGGCACAGTTTGAAGGCTAGCTTCGTCAATGTCCTCTTCCTCGGGCTCCGAGCGGTCATTCCAGAAGACCGAATGTCGGTTCTCGCTGCCAGTGTGAAGGCAGCCCCGTCGGTAGTCCACAACTGCTTGGTTGGCCGTGAGCCAGTGGTGGCCCAGTGAAACTTCCTCTTGCAGTCCTGGCACTTCTAGCAGACTGGTGGTGGTCGAGAGACTTCCAATTACAATGTCTGCGACGACGGCGGCCGTTGAGTGAGATTGCTGACCGTGTAGCTCTAGCTGGACAACTCGTCATCCTTCCTCCGGGCAGCAGACCGGCTCGTACGAAGTCGTAGTGTGCGGCGGAGTCCAAGGCTGTGGTCAGTTTTCGGCCGGCGATCTCTATTGGAATGCGCTGTATGTCTGTACCTAGTTGTTTCACGCACCCCAGTGGACTATTTACCGGGGCGCTTGGTCGTTTCCCTGCCGGTTTTTCACAGCGCAGTCCCGATGGAAATATCTTCCCGGGCAGAAGCGGCACTTGGGCGTTAGGCTGTTCATTCTTTGTTCCTCTTTCGTGCTTGAGGCCGATCGACACTGCTTCGACCCCCCTACTCGATCCAAGAAGTTTTCAGCAGAGTCACTCCGACCTCGCGCACGACTATCTTGATCTAAGTCCGCATCGATGCTCATTGCCCGTTGTAAAATTTCCTCTAAAGTTGTAGGCGGCGGGAACCTCTGCGCGGGTCGAAGGCGTGGCTGCAGCTGTTGTGTACGCATGGCTATCCTCTCCTCTCGTCACCTCCGGGGTACAGACGCCGAAACAGCTTGATTTTTCTCAGGATGAAGATTTCCGCCAATTCCTGCCGCTGTGTTTGTCCGTTAAGCTCGGCCAGCAGCTCTGCGTCGCGTTGCGTCCCGCAGAAGTGATGCCGGAAGCGGTCGCAGAACTCGGGCAGTATCTCTCTGCCCACGTGGCAGCTTCTCCTCGGAGCTGCCGCACTGCGTAATCTGCCCACTGTTCAGGTGGGATTCTGTAGTCCCGCAGCTGTCGCTCTAGCTGTCGAAGATACCGTTCTGGATCCTCGTACTTGAGGCCATGGTATGTAGCAGTGATCACCGGTGGCAACGTGCACCTCACAGCTGCGGCGAATTGCGCCAACCCTTGCTTTATCTAAAACCCGGTGTCCCGCTTGGTGTAGCTGTTAGGCGCCATGTTGTTTTGTGTGCCGGCTGGTAGCTCTCTGGCATGGCTGGATCTTACATCCGCAAGATGATCGTCGCCCCACGTTAGGCGCCACTTGTCACAGGACAAATTTTTTGAGTTTTTGAGGTCCTTAAAAGGACCATGTGTCGAGGACGCTAAATCATTTGCGTATGCTGCCCGAGCCGCGCTGTGATTTTCGGCGGCTGCGTCCGCTGTTCCGGGCGTGCTGCGGTCCTTTTTTTTCGGCAGCGGTATGTAGAGCCCGCTGCTGTCCCAGTCGATGTCCATCACTGATTCTCCTGTGCTCTCCATTCTTCCTTCTTACTTTTTCTTCCGGCTGGCTTCACGACGTCCAATTCTAGCGGCGCTCTTTTTATGCCCTGACAGGTCGTGTGCCATGAATCTATTAGAGTGCCGCTGGTCCCTGTGTGGCTCGCCTCGAGCACGTTAGATGGTCACGTCTCCGCCGCTGGTCCCTCATTGGCTCGCCTCGCCTTCTCGTGTCACTTCTCGGCTGGCGCCGAGAGCAGATCTTCACCTCGCTACGTCACAATACAATACAATAATTGGGCGGTCTGATCCATTCAGTGTAGTGTGCTTATTAATTCATGCCGGTTGCCCTATTTTTGTTTAATCCATTATTCAGTAAAAACCAGTAGCATATTGTCAGCCATTATTATATTATATAGCAGTATATAGCAAAACTTTAGTTTCGAGGTGTGAGTGGTCATCCTCTCAACATCCCCACCGGTATCACCCAATTTTACCGTAACGGGCGACACAAACCGAAGAATGCGGTGTGGTCCCGACCAACGATAACACAGTTTAGCGGCCCTTCTGTCTATGGCTGAGCTTATCGGGTGGCTCTGGCAGTAGACCAGATCTCCAAACTTAAAAGGGTTTGGAATTCGCCACTGATTATAGCGACTACGGACGCGCTCGTGCCCACGAAGCAAATTCTTCCGGGCCTCCTTCCATCTATCCACCGTCTTAATGTCCGGATCGCTAGGTAGATCCTCAATGTTCCACAAGTTTGCCAAGGGAAGAGTCGGCGAGAAACCAAACATAACCTCAAAGGGTACGGCCTTATGACTTTCATGTAAAGCCGAATTAAATGCCAATTGTAACCACTTTAGATTTTGATCCCAACAATTCTCTTGTTCAGCGTGATAGGCGATAAGGGCTGAACGGAGATTCCGGTTGAATCTCTCCGCGTGGGATGGCTGAGGGTAGTAGTGGGAAGTGGTCACATGTTTGATGCCGTTAGCGAAACACGTTCGCCGGAAATCACCTGAGATAAACTGTGGTCTATTGTCCGAGACCATGTGGCCGGAAGACCGAAATGCTGAAAAACATGGGTCTGTAGCGCAAGGATGGTCGATCGAGCGTTTGCCTGTCGTAAGGGCAGTAGCCAGACAAACTTGGAAAAAGCGTCCACACAAACAAGCAGGTAGGAATTACATGACTTGCTACTAGGGAAAGGTCCCACGTAGTCGATGAATAACTTCTCCATCGGTTTGCTCGCCACATCTGATGACAATAAACCAAATTTGGTGTTTTGTGCAGGCTTACTCAAGCCACAGATATGACATGCTTTCACACGAGTAGCTATGTCCCTATCCATGCCCTTCCAGACGAAATGTCTCCTAATACTGGAAATGGTCTTCGAAATTCCCTTATGTCCCCCTACTGGGGAATCATGATAGTAACTGAAGACCATGGGCACGATCTTGCACGATGTTCAGTTATGATAGTAGCTGAAGACGATCTTGCTAGGCAGCACAATCTTCGGGGCACGACCTTTTCTTTCTCTGCAGCACAGGACGCCCTTGGACAAAAAGTATGGGGCCTGTACGTTACCCTCTTTTAGATTTTGGATGATCGGACCCAACTCTTCATTATTTAACTGATGGGGTAAAACATCAGTGACAGCCAAAGGAAAGTCCAATAGAACAGATCAGGGTTGCTCAGAGTGGGCTTCACTGGGCTGGGAGGACATGCATGACAAGGCATCTGCAACCACATTTTGAGCCCCCTAATGTGTTGCACTTTGAATTTGAAGAATGAGATTTTGACCACCTATCGTCCTATTTTACCCAGTTGCCGGGGATGAGCAAGAAGCCAAGAGAGAGGACTGATTGTCGGTCTCGAGCAGGAACTCATCATGTTCCAAGAAACGCCTGAACTTATCTAGAGCGTACAGGACAGCTAGACACTCTAGTTCATACACTGACGACTTCCTTTCTTGTTGGGTCAATGTCCTGGATATAAACGCTACCGGCTGCGTAGCACCATCAACAACCAGGGACAGAACCGCCCTGAGCGCAACAGAACTCGCGTCCGTTTGTAAGATAAATGGTTTCGAAAAGTCAGGCATCCGCAACACAGGCGGGGAGATGATTGCCTCCTTGAGGTTATCAAAGGCCTTCTGTTGCCTCTCACCCCATACGAATTTGGTTCCCTTTTTTCTTAGTTCATTTAAGGGAGCGACGATCTCCGCGGCATTAGGGATGAACCTACGACAGAAATTAATCATGCCTACAAACCTGGCAATACCCTTCGCATCCCTAGGAGGAGGAAACTCTCGGATGCCTTGCGTCCTCTCCGGGTCAACCGTAACACCCCTGTGTGAGACCAAGTGCCCCAAAAACGAAATACTTTGATGAGCAAATTTGACTTTTTCCGGATTGACAGTGAGACCAGCACTCATCAACCGACACATTACCTCTTTCAGATGACACAAATGTTCTTCATAAGTTTTACTATAAACTAATAAGTCACCCAGGTAATTAAAAATAAATTTAATCTTGACATCATGAAAGACTGTGTCAAGAAGCCGCGTGAGGGTTTGGGCCCCCACTGCCAGGCCCATTGGTACCCTAGTGTACTGGTAAAGATTCCAAGGCACGCAGAACGCCGTGTAGGGTCGGCTTTCTTTAGATAGAGGTATCTGATGATAGGCCGCATTGAGGTCAATGACGGTGAAGTATCTTGCCTCACTGAACCAATCAAAAGCAGAATGTAAGCCCGGAAGGGGAACGGAATCCACTTCTATATTCGCATTTAATTTCCGATAATCAAGTACCATACGCTGTTTACCCCCCAGGTTTGGGCACCAGAAACGCTGGAATAGCATAACTAGAATTAGAAGGCTCAATTACCCGTTGCTCAAGCAATTCTTGAACCTTCTCTCTTACGACAGCCATTTTTGGAGGAGCGAACTTGTATGGGTGTGAACGTACTATGGTGGAGTCAGTTAGGCGAGTTTTATAATCCAAAAAGTGTGTGAGCCCCAGGGTAGGAGTTAACACTGTAGGGAATCGCTCACACAACTGATTTAAGGCATACTTCTGGGAAGGAGTGAGATGGTCTCTTGCCGAATCGGGACACACTACTTTTGGATACCTCGCTTAGCTCCCTGGTACCCAAGAAAAGGAATGACAACTCCCCGATTAAACTTGAAATAGCATTGGTGCCCTTGAATGTCTAATACGAGACCACTCTTAGAGATGAAATCGGCAGCCACGATACAGTCGACTCCCAGAGCCGGAGAAACCAAAAATCGCCACACCCATGAAAAACCTTCGATTTTAATTTTAAAGGAAACCACCCGGGAGATGGGCAGAATTTCCCGCGATGCAGTCCAGCATACCACCGAAGACTGATCCCACCCTATTATAAAGCCCTGTTTTTCAAGGTCCGCACACACTCTCGATGAAATTATGGATCGGGCTGATGCAGAGTCAACTAAGGCTCTGAGTTGACCCCTTTTCAACTCGAGCAACAGGAAGGGGCATACTGAAGTGTAGTTGGAGACAGTTTGCAAGACCTTGATCCCAGCAGATCCGGGACCTACTACCTGCCTGGGGTTAAGCAAATCTGTAACAGAAAGACCTAACGGGGAAGACCTCCTCCGACTTATCTTCCCCGGGTATTTACGTTTTACATTTTTTCGGTTGTGTTCATTCTGGGAAGGCACCGGACGCTGTCTAGTACCGGGACAATATCGTGCAATGTGGCCGGGTCTGTGATATCTGAAGCAGACAGATTCACGAGCATCACTACTTTGAATGGCCGCAGACCGAGAACCCTGAGACCCGGACTGCCCTACACGTCGTTCGACAACTTGGCGATCCACACTACGCCTAGCCTCGTGACCTCTAGTGTCATCGTTACCTTGAATGGTCTTGGACAGGACACATAGCCTGTCCAGATCGATAAAGCTCCGGAGACGTTCAGCAAATACTAAGCGTGACCGTTCTTGGGGAGTCACCCCTTCCAGAATAGTTTGGATCATTTCTCCCTCAGGCAACCCCAGTCTCAGGATCCTGGCAGCGTCCTTAATGCTTAAAATGAAATGTGCGAGGGCCTCCCCATTTGCTTGTACTCTGTAAAATGCTTTTGCCTCAGCTGTTCGCACAGCATACCCGGTATGAAAGCGTCCAGCATTTCCCTATGAAAATGGTCGATACTACCACCATCCCGAAGGGTGCTGGTCACCCTCTTAGCCATAGATCCCCTGTAGTACGGGTAAATGAGCTCGAGCAAGGTCCGCCCCGACATCCCCGGAAAATCCGCTAAATGAAAAAATATCTGAAAAAATTTTAAAAGTCTTTCAATATCCAACCCATCCAATACTGGGAGGCGCTGGATGACCTCGGACAACGGGTTTGGGAGCTTGTGATAGCTTGCGGCAGCCACCCCCGAGAAGGCAGGAACCGGCGCTGTAAGTTCTAATTTGTCCGCGGCCACGAGAGAAGAGGGACCAGAATTCGCGTCCGAGGGGTGGTGCTGGCCGAGATAAATCTCTCGCAATGCCATCGTCATTTGTTCTCTAAGCGGAGTAATGGTTTTCTCTAATTCCGAGGTGGTAGCCTGTGATTCTGAATTCTGTAAGCGGCTTAATACATGCCAGTGTGAAGGCAGCCCCGTCGGTAGTCCACAACTGCTTAGTTGGCCGTGAACCAGTGGTGGCCCAATAAAACTTCTTCTTGCAGTCTGGCACTTCTAGCAGACTGGTGGTGGTCGAGAGATTTCCAATTACAATGTCTGCGACGACGGCGGCTATTTACCGGGGCGCTTGGTCGTTTCCTAGCCGGTTCTTCACAGCGGAGTCCCGATGGAAATATCTTCCCGGGCAGAAGCGGCACTTGGGCGTTAGGCTGTTCATTCTTTGTTCCTCTTTCGTGCTCGAGGCTGATCGACACTGCTTCGACCCCCCTACTCGAACCGAGAAGTTTTCAGAAGAGTCATCCCGACCTCGCGCACGACTATCTTGATCTAAGTCCGCATCGATGCTCATTGCGCATTGTAAAAATTCCTCTAAAGTTGTAGGCGGCGGGAACCTCTGCGCGGGTCGAAGGCGTGGCTGCAGCTGTTGTGTACGCATGGCTATCCTCTCCTCTCGTCACCTCCGGGGTACAGACGGCGAAACAGCTTGATTTTTCTCAGGATGAAGATTTCCGCCAATTCCTGCCGCTGTGTTTGTCCGTTAAGCTCGGCCAGCAGCTCTGCGTCGCATTGCGTCCCGCAGAAGTGATGCCGGAAGCGGTCGCAGAACTCGGGCAGTATCTCTCTGCCCACGTGGCAGCTTCCCCTCGGAGCTGCCGCACTGCGTAATCTGGCCACTGTTCAGGTGGGATTCTGTAGTCCCGCAGCTGTCGCTCTAGCTGTCGAAGATACCTTTCTGGATCCTCGTACTTGAGGCCATGATACGTAGGAGTGATCACCGGTGGCAACGTGCACCTCAGAGCTGCGGCGAATTGCGCAAAGCCTTGCTCTACCTAGAACCCGGTGTCTCGCTGGGTGTAGCTGTTAGGCGCCATGTTGTTTTGTGTGCCGGCTGGTAGCTCTCTGGCATGGCTGGATCTTGCATCCGCAAGATGATCGTCGCCACACGTTGGGCGCCATTTGTCACAGGACAAATGGCGCCAATCGTACTGTAACCCCTCTTTCAACTTTTAGACTTTATAAAAAAAAAACCTTTTTTTTTTGAAAGAGGGGCCACTAGTTATTTAAAACTAGGCAAGAGCCTAGGGAAGCCAAAACTGCGCTGGGTCCAGTATGACGGGACTTGCAATTAAACTCGTTGTTAAGCTACAATAACAATTTTATTCAGCTATTTCAAATAACATGCAAGTATCACTCCCAGTATACAATATACTTTTATAGGATTGGAAAAACTTTTGTTACAAACTTTTACTCCCAGTCATTACAATCCTCTGAAAATATGCACGTATCATCTCATCAAATTAGAATACATGTAGACATCAGCATAATAATATCTCCCAAATATAAATAAATATAACATCAATCAATATAAATACATAATTACACATAAATAAATAGTTACATAAATACACATAGCGTACACATATCGATATACACACATATATACTACACACATGTTCACCTGGCAGGCAGCTCCTAGACATTTCACCATGCCGCCGAAGAATACCATCTTCAGTATCAGTGACCTAGATCCCCATCCCAAACTACTGTAAAAGGGTAAAGTGCCCAGCCTCCATAAAAAAACTTTCATAAACCAATCCATTAACCCGTCCGGTTATGACTGCTTGCAACCAATGAAATTATTACAAGTATTCAAAATTTCAGAAAGGTTCCCCCAGATAGGACTGTGCCATGGCCAGGTCAACATGGCTGCACGGCCGTACGAAATGTATAACAGAATTTATGGTTGGAAGTAAGAATCAATTGTGTACTCATATTAGCAACTGAACTAGTAATACACTGGCTATGGCAGTAAAAGAACCTGAATGAAATTTCACTTATACTGAATTATTACTGAGTTAAGATAATTTTATAAAATATACATAATACGGTTTAGGATTGCACCAATAGTGTGCTCATATTAACAACTGAACTAGTAGTACACTGGCTATGGCAGTAAAAGAAACTGAATGAAATTTCACTTATACTGAATTATTACTGAGTTAAGATAATTATTATAAATATATATATATATAATGACCATTTTAATTAAAAAACTTTATAACATCAGCCCCTAATAAAACACATTTGAGGTGTTCCTACAGAATTGGCTTGGCCACAGGCGAGGCCATGCGCACCACCAGATCCAGCAACATAAAACATGCTATAGACCTGTTACTAACGGCACCTACGGGTGACGTCCACAGGTTACAGCACCTCCCCAAACCTTTAAATCAACAAAAAAAACGAAACGCATATAGCTATGAATACCCTTAATCAATGCAAGCATAATTCACCCCCCCCCCCGATAAATCAGTAATCTTAAGTCACACACACTTTTACCCTTAAAGAAAATTTCGCAGCAAAATTCGGTAACGCATGACTCCGTCCGGGCTCACACTTACTCAGGGGGGCTTAAGCCTTAGTAAAATACACTGACAAAATTTACAAGCACTAATTGTCTCGCTGTACTTGTGTCCCAACAACTTTAACTGGAGATGTTCCAGGAAGAGAATAAGATGTTCTACATTGTAGAGGCCAAAATATATATAAATGGGTTAAATGTCACCTGGTAAAATCCGGCACAAAACCTGATGTATTGTCCATTTCTTCCTCCCGACGGCACAGACGGAGAATCACTCGTGTAATACCATTGGTGGCAGAAGTTCGGCCACCCGCTGAAGTGAATCGAGAATCGTCATAGGTCGGGAACCCTGAACAATTATATATATTGACAATTACTCAAATGTTACCCAATTCACGATCCCCCTAATATTCATGACTCCAGCATAATTCACACACTACCACATGCTCAGATTAAAGGAAAATTTTGAAATTTTAAGAAAGCACCGTAATTACCTTCAGTAAAAAAATTAGAATTAAATGA
Organism: Magicicada septendecula; assembly: GCA_034769895.1. Classification (NCBI taxonomy): domain Eukaryota; kingdom Metazoa; phylum Arthropoda; class Insecta; order Hemiptera; family Cicadidae; genus Magicicada; species Magicicada septendecula. The sequence continues at coordinate 320,727,778 of CM068375.1, forward strand.
CTAGTATTTATAGACAGTTCGTCAACTAAATAAACCCTTATTACAATTTCGAGATGAGTTGCAAACTTAAACAGGTTCATAATACATATACAGTTTCATATACCTCTACATTTAGATCATAAAACCTTCTCTTACGCTCCCCTTTGATTATAATGAAATTGTTATGATATAATTAGGAAAAATACACAGCCATAATTACTTTATAAATACTTTAACTCAGCCAGTGTTAGCTTTCAAGACATGCATACACAGAATTTAACCCGCGCTTGCCACGTGGTGACCTTCGTATATATATCGCATTGCATCGGCATTAATTTAAGCTAAATTACAATTCTTTTATTGAATAATAAGTAAGTTACCTTGAACAGACTTACCGGCGAGTCGCGTAGTCGATTACCTAATCATGATAGATTTTAGCAGACAAAAAATCAAACTGGTGGTCGCCGGGAGAAATTGGTTGCTGTTTCATGTTCGGCTGCCTGGCGAGTACTGCACACCGCAGTCACAAGAAAAATATTACGTATCACTCCCGACAGAGAGCGCGCGGATCGGCAACAAAGCATGCAGATAACAGCTTATACTCCGCTCAAATAATTAATTCACAAACCCCCGCAATAACAGTCACATAATTAATGTATTCCAAGACTCGGCACAGTACACACTATCGTTTTTGAGGTCCTTAAAAGGACCGTTTGTCGAGGACGCTAAATGATTTGCGTATGCTGCCCGAGCCGCGCTGTGATTTTCGGCGGCTGCGTCCGCTGTTCCGGGCGTGCTGCGGTCCTTTTTTTTCGGCAGCGGTATGTAGAGCCCGCTGCTGTCCCAGTCGATGTCCATCACTGATTCTCCTGTGCTCTCCATTCTTCCTTCTTACTTTTTCTTCCGGCTGGCTTCACGACGTCCAATTCTAGCGGCGCTCTTTTTATGCCCTGACAGGTCGTGTGCCATGAATCTATCAGAGTGCCGCTGGTCCCTGTGTGGCTCGCCTCGAGCACGTTAGATGGTCACGTCTCCGCCGCTGGTCCCTCATTGGCTCGCCTCGCCTTTTCGTGTCACTTCTCGGCTGGCGCCGAGAGCAGATCTTCACCTCGCTACGTCACAATACAATACAATAATTGGGCGGTCTGATCCATTCAGTGTAGTGTGCTTATTAATTCATGCCGGTTGCCCTATTTTTGTTTAATTCATTATTCAGTAAAAACCAGTACCATATTATCAGCCTCTGAACTAGATTCTGATCTAGAACTATGATCTAGATTCATACTAACGACATGCTTTGGTAATTTATTTATATTTAAACCTCGACATCTATACATATGGAGACTTCTACAGTTGAAGGTGTTTTGCACACCATAGGCTTCTGTTGTGCCAAATAACCAGATTGTCGTCACCTCCCCCGCATCTTATCAAGTATATCTTCCTAATGAACACCAGATGGAACTCATTCGAGCAACCTTTGTAGTTAACGATCACCAGGCATCCCTTCCACAGTGTGTACCAAACGAGGCGCTCGGTGCCTGTAGTCTCTATATTTGATTTGTTGGAATAAAATTGTCCGCTGACACATTGCGCAATACGTTGGACAGTAATCATGCTACAAGATCTTTTCCAGAAGTCCATTTTTACTGCTTCGAACATTAGGTAGTTTCTTTGACTTGTCCCCAAATTTATTTTGATACTTCCTACGTTGCAGAGTAAAAATCATGTTTTGTGCTTTGTAGGTTATTTTATAATAAATTCATGAGTTGCTTACAAAATACAAAAGTCTTACATGAAGAAAAATGTCTTTTGGTAAACAGCGGTAAAATTATATAAAGTCATTATATATAATTACTGGGGTTACTAAACGTAGGTAGTGCATAAGAAAGGTGGTGGTCGCATAAATGCCATAGAAGTAAAGATTCTCTGACGTGTAAAAGAACAGAAGTAAGAATATACAAATTATCAAAATATATATAGAAGGTTATCAATTTGAAAAAAATAAAAATAATGAGTACATCTTAATAGATTTAGAAAAACAAAGTATGCAAAGCGACGTACCACTAATCCAAGTAGTAGATCAGTCAGTAGAATTCAAAGCACAAAAGAAATGTTCTTTTTGTTGTGCAGACTGGCTTAGCCGAGTATGGTATAGGTCTGTGTACTATGGTCTTGACTTTATGAATCAAACAAGGCAGATTTCTCCACCTACAAGGAATATCTATCTTTGATATGAGAAGAAAATGGTCAGACTCAACGCCACATCCTCTACTAAATGTGATACATCTTCTGTTAAAAGCTGATACAAAAACTCTTGTATTTTGTACCAAATTACTCAGTGTTCTATTTAATAAAACATAATTAAATATTGACTGAAATCCTCTTGCGCATCGACTATATTTGTGTATCTCTTTAAGGGGAAAAACGTGTTGGTTATCCTAAAATTGTTGAATGCGGCAATACCAATGAGCCGCAGCCAATTCCCGTTTTTTCTGTTTATTCACCATTACAGGTTTGACAGGGGAACTCCAAGTTCGTGCATTAAAATCGCCTGTTACTATAATGTGATCACTTCTCTTTATATTGTTGAGAACTTTCTGTAGGAACTCATAACATTCTTCTAAATCATTTAAGACTTCCCTCCCGGCTATACGCAGCTACATATGTTGTGTATCCCATTTCTGTTTTGTAATGTACTCTTAACATTCGTTCATTAATAAACTGATAGCTATGTATCCTGTTTCAGTACGTTTCTAATCGGGAATACTACGCCTGCAACTGCGCGCCTTTTTGAATGTGCGACACTCTATATTAATGTGTGTGTATATATATATATATATATATATTGCAATATACAAATAAATACTTTCGCATAGGATAGTTGTGTGAGTACAAATTATGAACAAGTCTATATTGGAGGTGAAGAAAAATTATTTATTTAGCACACAAGTAAATAATGCTTATATGATATATTTAAATTTAAGCAATGTCATGTATAGTCTTTCATATTTATAAAAGAGTTTACATAATTCAGTTTGGATAAGTTTACTTGATACGTAAATATCCTTACTCGGCGTGACGTCACTCGCTGCTTCGCTGGTCTCTCTCTCTCTCTCTCTGCACTGATTGGCGCTCTGCTACCTCCCTCACTCTCTCTCTCTCTGCGCTATGCTGGGTTCGTCGAACAAGTAATAACACTAATTGCAGATGTACACATAAACTGTCACTTTCCGAATTATTAGTTTGTATCGCTCGGAATTTGTTATTATTAGTATTTAACAGTTATGAATTATTGATTCTCAGGGTTGTAATGAGTTGTAATTATAAAAGCGGTGTATTAGGCTTACACCTTCCGGCTACTCTTGAAGTGTTCCGCGTTAATAAGATTTACCCCGGTAGATAAATCTCCCTAAGCGGAAATCTTCTACTAACACGGAATAGCACTTAATATAATAATATTGGATATTATGTGATTCACTCGCTTGGTTCTAATCGAAAACTCGAATAGAGTTCCAAGGCTTAAAGTTACGTTAGACTAACCAGATCGAACAAGAAAAACTCTTGACGAAAAGCACACTTTCACTAAGCAACGGCTTCCGATGAACTGCCTAAAGTACACCTGACAACGGACGAATCTGACTGAAATTAGGGGCTTCTGATTGGTCAATCGACTGTCTACATGTTAGATTGAACAAAAGATACACGGGTTGTAGGCGAATCTTTGTATAGATCTGCGAGAGCCTGCCTAGATTTTATCTAGAAATTTTATTACTCTTCAATACATAAGCCTGAAAAATTAGGTTTCAATCACTAAAAAAACCATGTTTAAAAAATAGCTGAGAACATCAGAGTATACACAAAATGTAGCTATTTTCATAAATAATTCACTGTCCAAGTTTCAACCCGATATGTTACTAACGCGGAAGATATAACAACGAAGGTCAGCACACGCGAACGCGCGCACATATTCACACACAAAGTACATGACGTTATAGAGCAAAACGTTTCAAAGAATTTGGTATAACACAAGTCCTTATCCATCACTAAATACAAAACTTATAGCTAATTGACAAAAATTGCATAAATCAAATTAAAATATATTTGTCCGTCATCCATGCTCTGATATTCTTATTCATAGATCATCATCCTGTGTTTTGTTGCACACACTGTGTACACACACACACACACACACACACACACACACACACACACACACTGCATATAGTCCTGTAGCTGTATTGACATTTTCAGCTTTTCGTGGTTTTGGAACTGATTGCAATATCCACACTCAGTAGTTTAAGTTTTTGTTGAAGTTCCGCTCTTTGAGTTCCACTCGCCAATTTTCTATTATTCCGTAACTCCAAGTTCCTTTCTTCTTTTACATAAAGCTATACTTGGTAATCCATTCCGTTACATCTTTTTTGCGACAGTTTAGTAGCTAATATGTCCTATTAATATGATGCTATCATGTTGCCGGGTAAGGCGATGGTGGGGCTACCTTTGATCTTAACCTCCTCTTGAAACAAATTCTATTTTATGAGCACTTTAGAACAAGGAATGTTGGAATCCCAAATACTATAGGAGACGATACGAGGCAAAACGGTCTAATTTCTAATTTCTGCGAGGAACGAAAAAGAAGAATTGTTGATAAGTAAACAAAGAAAAAATTAGAGGAACCAAATTTTAAGGCGAAGTAAAACAACAAACACTAAAAATTTATTTAAGAAAGTTGTGTTAATGTTTATAATCGCAAACAGAATAATCACTGTTGCACACTACTATACAAAACTGTGTGGTGTGAAGCTTGAAAGCGCTAATCGGAATAATTTTTTGTAGTGGTGTACAACAGTGATTATTCTGTATGAAACACTAAAAAGCTAAGCACTGATGACAGGTATAATGCTAAGCAAGTAACATTCCTGCCTTTACACTCATGAAATTATACATTTTATGAAACAATAAATGTATATGGATAAAAGCTATAGCTCCAAGTCAAATAGAACAAAGACAGAAACCCGTACATGTATTTTGTAGACGTTGTATAATAGTAAGAGTTAGGCCATATGAGCAGACAGCACAAATATGTTTCTCAGTGACAGAGAAAGTCAACGTTAACAAGCAGAATCGTAATGAGGTTCAGACACTCTGACCGACCACAAAAGCTGGCTGCTGGATTGACAGGTTATATGTATATATAAGCTCTATTGGTCTATTATGATCAATAGCTGTGTTGCGGCCGAAAAGAATTTAGTTGGCTTGGTTTATAATTTGCATAACAATAGCTTTATTTGTTATAAACAATAGGCGTGAAGTGTGTTGGTTTCATAACGTTCCAAAATAGTGTAATATTTGCATACTAACAGACCATAATATTTAAAAATTATTAACAATATAAACAACGTAGTCTAAATACATTTACTGTATAATAAAACTCTTATTATTATTTTTAACAAAATAGTGGTTAAGAGATATTAATAAAATTAGTAGTTCGAAGATAAAACTAACTTTTTTAGACAAAAAATTAAAATATGGTAATTTATTAAACTAATTTAATTCAATTTTATGTAAGTTATCAACTGAATAAAACAATTTTTAATTCATTTTGTGTAATTAAATTCGTTTAGTATTTAAATAATAAGAATTTTAATAAATTTACTTATTTAATTAAATCATAATTGTCATAAGACAAACATATATTTTGCAAATTTTAATTACGTTTATAAATTTATTTTTTATTTATTTTATCATTTTATTTAACCTGGTGCAAGTTTTACAGAATATATTTGTATCACTAGGATGATAAATAAATTAGAGAATAGTCGTTTTTGTTTTGATTTTAATATAAAGTAACGAATATTTGATTTTATTTAGATATAAATTTATATCCCTGATGATACAAATATATTATGTGAAACGTGCGGCATGTCAACAAGAATCCTCCAATAAACATAAAAAGTTATTTACAATGAAAACCTTTTTTGAAAAAAAAAATTGCATATTTTTGAGAAGGGGTAGACCAAATCTCTTAGTATTTCAACGGATATGCAGTACAAAGTATAAAACTATCACAAACAGAGAAAAGAAAATAATCTGAATCAAGAAAATTTGCACAACTAAGATCCTGTAAAGTGTCATCAGTGCGTATTCTCTTCGATGGGTCGGACGCGTACAATCTGACACGTATCGATATTAAAACACTTTAAACTACTAAAATTAAACTCCTTAAGTTACTGTAAGACTGCACATCATTGGATAGCTTTTTGAACGGTGATATATGAACGAATCAGGTATTTCATCATTGGAAGAGAGAGTTAACTGTTTCTAAGGCCAATGGATTCAATGTGTGAAACACAACTAAATACGAAACAAAATACTGGATTATTAAAAAAGAATTAACCAATTCCATAACGCAGTAATTACTTAAGAAAAGTAAGACAAAATTATAGCCAAATAACAAGTATTCTACACATATTCAAGATTTATTTTCTATATTTCAAGTGTTCAAAAAGAATGAACCGATTTCATGAAAACATTTTTCATTTCTTAGCTTTGCCATGAAATAAAAAATTGATTCAAATGAAAGAGGAGGTTTCTAAATTTTGATTGGGTGAAACACAAGCGCTGTAGTCGCGTCAATTCTTAGGCAATATTTGTTTATTTTTTTGCATTCCAAATGGTGAGTTGAAAGCAAGAAGTGTTCCGCAATTTCGAGTTAGCGAAAACAAAATTGGTTGTCACAGTGCAGCGTCCTTTTCAAAGACGATTCGACATTAATCCGCCTCTCCGAAGAACATTCGACGGTGGTTTCGACAGTTTGAAGGTAGTGGGCGTCTGTGCTGAGGAAAAGGTACTGGGCGACCACGAGTTTCAGAGGAACAAGTGAAGAGAATTCGTGTTGAGTTTGAGCGGAGCCCACAGAAGTTCGCAAATGCTTGATTAGTCATGAGCTTGCGTTTCCACAACCCGTTATGTAGTGTGTTAAGAAGACGTGAAGTCTGCAAAGAAATAAATTGTATTGTTGAATTCTATTATCAGTACATTTATTTGTTGAACACTTATGGTTTGGTTGGAATTTTGTATTACTATTTTTAATAAAATATTGCGTTATGAAATCGGTTATTTCTTTTTGAATAACCCTATATTATTTGGTAGAGATCTAGGAAGGACAAAAAAACACAGAGAAAATCGTCTTCCAAGTTGGATCAGGCGGGAAGACAAATCCTTGAAATCAGAAACCATGACAAGAATAAGAAGAAAAAGGAAAAGGAAATGATATATTCTTATTATTTTCTGCCTATTTAAAGAGCAGCATACAACCAAATTATTCACTACTTTTACAAACTTTCTTCACTTTACTTAAAAACATAAAGTATTGAATGTTTTATAAGAGACTGTTCAGTGCTGTATAACTTTTTTCACTTGTTTATCATACGTATACAGTTTATTTCTTTCAGGAACATATGCTTAAGCCAGATAAGTGAATAATCACTATCCATAAATAAATGTCATGCATACATTTAGCCAATATGTGTTAACTATTGTTTGTTGTAATATGACTCTTGCGCGCGTTCCATGCATCAGTAAAAACAAGTATGCTGGTTTTTTCACTTGTTCCTATTAATTGAGGTCAATATCACGAAAGTAAGGTATTTTTTTCTCTTGAAGCTGTTATTTTTAGTTTTCAGTTTGGTTAATGTCAAATGTCAAATAAAAAGTTGCGTATCCAGTCTAAGTGTTCAAATTTAGCATACTTTTCTAATAGTGCAGGGAGCAATGCCTCGCCTTCTAATCAGACAAATATGTTTTTTAGGTAACAGGACATAGAATGTGTAGCCAAAGACCATTAACGGCAGTTGGGGAACGTTATGTTACATACGAAAGCTTAAACTGGGTCTCAGTTGATATAAATTGTGTTCCATGTAGTGTAGAAAGTATTCTGTGAAATTCCGAAAAAATAGGACTTTTTGAGGATTGGAGTATAACATTTTTAACCAAATAGAGATCTATACTGATTTAGAGTTGATTATATAAAGTAAAAGTTTTTGCCTTTATATTGTTTTATGGCGTGTTTGGAAAGAGCCTATTCCATATGAATAATTTTGTCTAAAATATATATCGTATATATTATATGACAGAAAAAATGTGTGTGTGTGTGTGTGTGTGTGTGTGTGTGTGGTGGGGGGCGGGGGGGCGCGCAGTCTGTCGCGCTCCGACATGTGACAGTAACGTCACTTAGTGCCTGTGACCGACACCGGTTTATTTATATAATTATGCAAACGACACACAGTTATATTGTCAGTATGCCACCACCTATTACAAAACCAGAGCTTAATCATTGAAGGAAAACTGGAACTGCATACGACAACAAACACAGACACACTCGGACAACATGACAAAGAACTATGTAATCTACTCCCTGAACGACGACTGGGTTGACATTAACATTGAAAGATGTGACCAAAGTTTGTAGTAACTTTAACTACGATTTTTAACTAACAGAACAAATTGTTTTTCATCGTAAATAAAGGTACTGTTATTTAATCGAAGTTTAATGAAGAAAGTTGTGTTAGTATTTAAAATCACAAGCAGAATTATCACTGTTGCACACCACTATATAAATCGGAATAATTTTTATATAGTGGTGTGCAACAGTGATAATTCTGCTTGTTATTTAATCGTCATGCCATTTTGAACCTTCACTGCCGACAAAACATGGTTCTCTTAGGTCCACGCACAAACTGAAATGACCGCCCGAGAACTAGTAAACTTATAAATTAATAGTGATATTATTTTAAATCTACATAAAAAATAATTGAGAGGTAGGTGGCGTGGCTGTCGTTTTAATATGTTGAACTCCCGCTATTTAAAAGGTCTCATTACTGCAGGTGCTTTAAAAGATGAATATCTAAGTACACTTTTGTTTCAACAAATTTCTTGGCTGTCACATTATCTTTTCCCACATTATAGACACATTTTAAATGTAAATTTATAATTTATGTTAATATCACATTCAAAGTTTTATTTTCTGTTTTTCACATGGTAGGATATGTTAAATTGCTAATATCGTGATGCAATATTTTGTGATACTTTATTTTGTATCTCGACTTACCTTGTTTCTGAAAATACGGTTGATTCTTCTACAGATCGTCTGGAACATCAATCTAACTTAACATCAATGAAATGTTAAGATATTAGGATTTAATATTATCTGAAATTATAGGGGAGTAACGAAACTGGATAACGAGTTTAATAGAGGTGCCCTCCTGAAGTAATTTGAGGAGGGATACCAAAGTAATGTTATCATGGATGCAGGGAAAGAAATTATGTTTGTTACTGTACACCACAGACCACCAGAAGGCGTCAGAAACGGCCGACTCGTCCCTTGACAAAGTGTGTAAAATTTTGTCTTGCTTAAAAAAGGAAAACAAATACACGCATCAGCGACCCAGCGAGTCAACAAAAATAATAAAACAAAAATACTCGTATAAGTAGTAAAATAAATATGTTTAGGCGAGTAACGGGTCTATTTTGTAAGGCTATAATACAGAACGAAGATTTGAGACTACAGATTGGTGCGGGTAGACATCTAACGACGAAGTAGGAAGGAAGAGTGTTGATACGTCACGGCCATTTAAATATTGTTAAGTTCATGTGACTAGGCGGAAAGCATGCAGTGAATCCTTGCAAACTGAAAACGAGTCACAGCACTCTAGGTTTTAATGATTTTTCCCTTAGTTCAAAATCTGGACTTGATTTCTTTATGTTTGCTGTGTATGAAACTTTACACTTTCCTGGTCTGAACATTAATTTTTTCAAACTGTTCTATTTAACGTATTTTGTAAAACAATGTTACTGCGTTACAATCGTTATAACTACGTATCAAATATTTTACTTGCATATCACACACACACACACACACACACACACACACACACACACACACACACATACATCGGTCTCTTTACAAAATATTTTTTAAACAATGGACAGTACATCCTATCATTATGCACAATAATATTGCATACCTTTACATGACGCTAAACGGTTGTATGTACAAACACCTAATCTTCTAATGTGGTGTATTCATGGTTCATAACTTAAAGGTACCATGCATATGGTTTATAATACATTTTGGATTACTCATATTCTTAATTTTGATTAATTTTTGGTTAAATTTACTTCCCAGGCTGTTTGGCTGTAGTCCAAAATTTATTACAAAATACAGACGTGTGGTTTTTTAATAAACTTTGAACCACAGCCAAACAGACCAGAAAGTAATTTTAACCAACTGACTCCATCCGTGTAAACTTTCTTGACAAATTCGATCGATTTTGGTCATAGACCATCGTCAGGACATATGCACTGTGCACTCGCGGTCACTATATTGTAAAACAGTTACTATTTACAAAAAACGAATTCGTAAATACTGAATGGTATGTTTGATATGGTATGCTGTTCTATGTACAAAAAATCCATCATATATATGGTACATTTAGGGTATGAACAATGAATTCACCACAATAGAAGTTTGAGATTATAAGTACCATTAGTAAGCAATAAGTGTGTGTATGTTATATATAAATCACATTATCATTACTTGTACACTTACTTCAATTCATATCGTAGAGTATCACAAATATCGGATAGTCAATACATCAAAAATTTAGTGGCATTAGAAATAATGGGAGTGTATTGACACCACTTGACAGACGCAGGAAATTAATTGTCAAGCAGGAAAAGAAGGAGAGAGTCAAGCAGAAACAAACAAACCCGTTACACACGGTTAATTTATAATCGATCAGTATTTAATTATGTTATAGTGCATGAAAAAATTTCGTCTGTTCAGATTCAGCAAGATAGTTTACAATTGGTACAATTATTTTACTTACACCGTGGAATATCCATATTTTTTGGTACTGATACATCATAGATATAGTGAATGTGTGAGAGAGCACCAATTATACTTAATAGATACAGAAAACTAATTACAAAGCTGACTATTGGGGAAAGAAGAACCAAGTCAAGCAAAGAGAAACAATACAGGCAGAAAGCACCATATGTCGCATTACCATGGTTATTAGTTTGACTAACAACAGCTGAAAAACAAAATTTAATATACTAACTTGAACACACCATATTTAGGTCATGCGGAAGAGTAACAGCTGGAAACCCTACACCCTGAGGTTTGTCGTCTTGTTCGTATGTATGATAATTAGTAAAATGTAAATTTGTTATTAACTCGTAACGTCTGCAGGAAGATTCTACGTGCAATTATATGTTTGATAAGTTTGGACTGGGAATACGTCTGAACGTGAACGTATTTCCATCTGTATCGTCAGTTGTCTGGCTTACATTATGCAATTATCCAACACCGAGTTAATCATCCAATCTCCTTGTCTGAAGATCTTTTTCGAACAGAGAGACGCGTAGAACTAACGACTGGATTCACCATCCACAGTCAATAAGAAATGCATACTCTGAATAAACAGAGAAAGTAAACAATCCCCATTTGTTGTTTCAATCCCACAATAGCTCTGTCTATCTCAAGAAAACTTTTATTCTTCTGATGTCCTCGTCGTGGATCAGTTTACATTCCAACTTTACTGTATTCACTACAGGTAATAATTTAGACTTTCCAATATTTTCTGTTTTATCTTTTATGACATTATATACATTTGACATTATGTACATTAAATATCACAATACTGTTACGAGAGTTAAGGAACACTCTCGAAGAGTCGAGACCGTCCTATCACACGTTTCACGTCTAGCGAAAAAGGTGCAGTGTCTCGGTCAAGGCCGCACAGTACGTGCCCTCTAAACGTTTCGAGTGCTCGTTAACTACACGAATTATGCTAAAATATAAAATTATTCTGGAACACCTGCAGACTATATATAAGCAAAAGTGGCTGGCGTAGCGAGTCAGTAAGAGCTGGTGATTTAATCAAGTGCGGATCGAAGTATTGTGACGAAGTGATTATTGTGTTATAAATAGGGTCGTATTCTAATAGTTGATATTATTATTGATTGGGGTCAGATTTAACTATAATTACTGTATAAAAAGATCTTGTTGATTTCAAATTACTATTTGCGACTCCCGTTACCGGTCTACCAACTAAATGACCTTATTTCGCTAGCACACTACCCAAAGACCGTTTAACGCATTAGTTCGGGCTAGACCTTCTTTACACCACCAGGACTCACCTCTAGACTTGAACTACAACTGCCTATATCCAGTTATGATTATGTTCGCCCATTTTATTTCACAGGGTACCTTAAATATAAAGTGAGAGTCGGTGCAACTGCTCTTTGCACTGAAGCACCACCTCCACAATGGCACCCAGATTGATACGGAAGGACAAACGTTATTGTCTCTTATGTAACAATTACCGCCTCTCTGTATGTCCTGTCTGCTTCATACATCCTTCCTTACACTGCGATCCAAGAAGGAAAATTTACCTACTACCCTGCTTCTAAATTTTAATACCTAAAACATTTCTTCTTTTGTGGGTAATATTTTGTTTGTGAATTTTGAGGTAATGCCTCCGGTAAGTAAATTTTTATAAAGTAAAAGATTTAAGGAATCTTAATAATTTGGTTTTTGTCTTTCTCTGTCTCTTTCTTTCTCTTTGCAATGTCTCCTCTATTTATAATTACGCACAATATTCCTTATATTTTCTAAGTATATTTGGCATAAATGTGCTGTAGAATCAAGCAGAATACGGATACTTATTTTATTAAACATACTACTTGGGCAATGGGACATTACTTTGGAAAAATCGAAGTCATACACAGGAAGGCGAGCGCCCGGGGAGACATAAAGCAAGCGCCAAGTCTACTCAGTACATTAAGCACATAATTAATTGTGAATGACTAGGTTTTCTCTTCCTGAGTAATTTACGTTTTTCTGTATTCCATGCCATTGTTTTACTATTACTTGTAACTCATAACTAAACTTTGCGTATCTGATAACACCTATATTAATCTTTTGAGTAATCTGTACTTTATTACCTATTTATACATTACAATTTTAAGTAAGTTGATTCAATAAGAACATCAACCTTATTGCTATGAGAATTTCGTAACGCTCTCGAAAATTTGAGAGCGTCATTGCTCACGCTCCTCGGTTAGACGAGCAGGTGCAACGGCGCGGTCAAGGATAAGAACTCACGTAGGCTCTAAATTGTTTCAGCTACTGTAACTACGCAAATTATGTTGGCATGCCACCACGAATATGAAAAATTATTCTCGAACAACTGCGGGATCTACATAAGCAACAAAGGCAGGATTAGAAGTTAGTTACACCTGCGATATTGTATAGTGCGGATCAGGTGATTTTTGCGGATTAGTAGAAAGTAATTATTTTGTTATATTTAGTGCGGAACTCCGATAGGTGACATTATTATTGCGTGTAGGCAAGTGAACCTTGAATTATTGTAGAAGAGTACCTTGTTGATTTAAAATTGTTATTTGTGACTAATTAAAGCAGGTAATTAGTAGTCTAATTGGTATCTGTATTTTTTTTCCACTGTACAATACAACGATCCATGAGACCATCGTAAAAATATCATAAAAGAAATACGACACATGGTGTAGGCTGGTGAAAGAACATCGGCGACATCAGCAGAACATAACCTTAGGAAGTCCGTAATAGTAAAGCTAAATTCAGCGCTGATAATGAATAAGCCATAATGAGACTACTTTTGTAAGTATAGAAACGCTCGGAGAAAACTGATAACATGCTTTTGTAACAAATGTCTTATGAAAGACGTATGGCCTGATTACAGGAAATAGTATTCCAAGAGTACGGTTTAATCGTCAGTAGTAGTATTTATGCTAAATTTAGGTATATTTAGGTAGATTTTTATAATGTTTCAGGTACTTAAACGAAAGGATGATAGGACTGATGCTAATATAGGACTTGGGGAACTGATAGGATGAAAGGAAAATAGTGCTAACGAGAGCGATATGCGGACGCTCTCTGGGAAAAGGGAATAAAGGAAGGCCAAGTACACGGTGACTGGACAGTATAAGAAAAGACGTGAGTTGCTGAGTGTCATAACGGATGTCACCAATATCACAGTCTGGTAAAGGATGTTAAAGGAGATGTGTGATGCTGTAAGAAGAAGATAGAATGAATCAACTTTAGAAAATTGTGGACATAGATTTAAAAAGATCTCAAACACTAGAACAAAAAGAATAGTGTTTATAGGGAAGCACTGTGTAAAATTCTTGTTGATAACAGTATTTGCAGCAGATAACACATTATTGTATTTTAGGCTGTGACAACACATACAAAAAGGTCTAAAATGCTGAGAAAGTTTAAATACATTTAGTTATACCTAATAATAATTGTAGACGAATGGAAATATATTAAAGAATAATGCAAAGACAGCTGATGTTTAATAAGAGCATAGCACTGGAACATGAGCTGTCCTGCACAAAAAGTTATTTCTGCTTCCTCTAAAATAAAGTTTGTGTAGCTGCTAAGAGATGCATTTTGAACGGACATCTTATAAAATAAGTATACGTATAAAAAAAGATAACATGATACCATTAATGACACTGATGAAATCCTAATATAATAAAAGAATAGGAAGAAGTCTTGTGGAACGCATAGTAGCTATGCATATGATTAAAATAGTTTCCAATTATCTCGACCTGTTTAGTCTGTTTGCTTTCCGCATAAATTAACTAAAAATTAATATTAAAAAAAAGTGCCCCTGCATCTTCTGACAATTTTGTAAAAACTTTTTTTCATGAGATTTCTCTACAGAGCTGGATTAGCAGGATGGATGTGCAGGTCTCTGGGATCTCCATAGTTAAACCTAAGGATTTTAATTTACAGAGTTTGTCAAGAAAAATATGTACACTAAACCACTTTGTTTGTTAAAAACAAAAAGCACGAAATAAGAAAACCAGTTGAATCTGCTAACCCCGACGTTATTTTTTTGTTTATGGCTGGAATCGTAGCAAGATTCAATTACGTGCACTTTTTTGGATGTTAACATTTTTAAAATATATGAATTATAGATTTTTCTTTTGAATAAATTTGCATGTCAAATTTAAATCATTGAAATTTCTATTTATTTGTTTATATATAATTTTAATTTTACACGTTTGTTTAAAATATTTAATTACACATTTGTGTGGGAGAGTGTAGTTAACTTTTAATATATTACAGATTTATGTTGAATATCCTCGTTTAATTGTATTCCACTCAATCATTTTATGCAAATTGCTGCATAAAATGCGTTTTAAATATTAAAATACAGCCTCATTTTGTTATTTTGCTTCTATTAGCATTTTGTTCTTATTATTATAATGGGTGTAGTATGGGATGCGATACTGCGACCTCGCTGTGACGTCCGGTCGTATATTGTGGCTTTTAACGTATGGTCATGGCACAGATTTTATGCAATTAATTGTTGGAGCAGCAACATTAGTGGCGCTCATTCCCGCGACCTAATTTATAATTTAGCGTTAACAAATCATGTGATTTTGGAAGAAGAGGAACTTTACATTTCTAGTCAAACAACCGCTTTAGTATTTTCATTTTAGACTTTTCCTTTCACGTTTTAATAAAGTAAAATTGTAATTAATATAATTCATACTTTTCTGCAAAAACAAACATGATATTACTAAATTATTGTATCACTAAATTATTTTTATTTAAATTATTTTAGATAATACATTGTGGTGCCTAACTTTTAGATTAGTATGTTCTTCTGTGTTAAATATTATGAAATTTATGTTATGTTATGGTATAATATCTATGTTAAATAGGCATAACTGTGTTGTACTAAATTCTTGCCAAACTAAAAACACGGTACTGTTTTATTAACTTATTATATTAACTACACAGAACTGTACAATCTAAATTTGCTAACTTCATTTTAACCCAAACGACCTACGAAAACCATTTACTTTTTTGCGAATTCATTGAAATTTGAATGGACTGAGTTTAACTTTTTTCACAGTGAGCGGTTAAGGTTGGTCGTATGCTAGTTTGCTTTACTTTATCTACCAACCTTTCAGTTCGTTATCTAACCTCCATTCCAACATGTGTATCGCTAGTTTAATTTCAGACAAACGCTACAGTTTTGTTTGACTAATTCAAGGTAAATTTAAAGTCTTCTCTAATTTAGTGGCTAGAAAATGAGCTGACATTAATATATGTAAGCGGAAGCGCATTCAGTCTGTCTGTCTGCTAGTCGCTGCCATTTCAATCTCCTACTAATGACAGCTGGGAGGTTAGGTAATATCTAGCCTATTCTCTTAGGTGGTCGCTCCATGTAGGCCGTGACGTTTATTCTGATTTCATCTTCTAGTACCTTCCACTTAGTCTACGTATGTAATGTGTGCAGCGCTAACGCCTCAGCGATCTATCCTTGCACGTGAACCATACGTGGTTTTGGTTTTCGTGTGTCTAAACGCGTTTACCCGAACACGCTGACCAATCAGTGTCTGTAGCGTGAGGCTAACTGACTCGTTACATAGCCTGTTGCTATAATTTAGTACCATAGTTTGCCAGCATACGACTCCAACGAACGAGTGAATAAATCGGTGTTCAGATTCAGGTGTTGCAAGTTCTAGGTGCATCGTTTTTTAAAGTAAACAAAATGTCAGATACACATGGTTTTGTACGTGATAAACTAATAAGTGATAAAAATTTGATTAAATCTAAGCTTGATGCATTTTAAATTGATGAAACAGAAATTTAATTTTATAGACACCGTAATAGAGATGCCGACATTTCTCATAGTCTGGGTGGATGTTGGAAACGGAGAATCTGTCTGGCTACCTGCAAGAAGTTGGAAAATATATTTCAAAAAATGTACAAAATTCAGCTTTACTGCTATAACGTTAAATATACGTTTATTTCAGAATTTTAAAATCGTCTGGCAGCAACTTTAAACTGAAATACCTGTGTGGCAAATATATTTTTATTTTAATATATTATAAAATTTAATATATCAAAAAACCATGCATACTGCTATAACGTTGTAGTTATTAATTTTGTTAATCATTTGAGGCTTTGTGGGCGGCAAAGGAACCAATAGCAAGTCACCAGACTCACGACTACGTTTCTAAGATGTCAAGTTAATTTCTATGTAAAGTATAAAGCGTACTGAAATACCATAATCATTTTCGTCCCCAGTTCTTGGTCTATAAATGAATGACGCGAATTTTAAACTTAATATAAATTATTTCCACTCTTTTTTCCTGTATTACTTTTCTTTGTATGCATATGCTTAAAAACCAGTGCTGCAAAAAGAAGAGGAAATTGTAACAATGTCGTTGATACTCATTTGACTAATAATGCCATCCAGGCAATTCTCTACATGTTTGGACGGGAACCCGCTGACAAAAATTGTTCACACTTTGACTGTTTTTCATTGTTTTTCGATAGAAATTAATTACATTACCAATTAAAGAGTAAATTTATTCGCTATACGATTGATTAATCTAGATAAGGAAATGTGTTTTTTGTGGTGAAAGAGTATGTTTAAGACCAATTTATTAAAGAGTATGTACACTACATGTGATAAAAATATTAAGAACGCACGTCACATCTGAACAGAAGTAGCTTACAAATAAAATAACGTAATTATTTGGTAAAGAAGATACATTTGCTAAAATTTGTAGAAATAACGCAAAAAGTGATAGTTCGTCAGGCAATAACGCGAAAAAAACGGTAGTGTTGAAACTAAGGCTAGGATTAAATAGACAATGGTGAGATAATAATTAGCAATGAATATTGATACTTATATTCTTGCAATTTGTGTTTTACTTTTACACTTGGTTATTTTCTAGTATCCCAAAGTTGAATTCGAAACACATAATTGTATTATTATAGAGAAGACATTTGTTTTCTTTTGTAACCTGCGACAAACAAGTTTCCACCCCAGTATATAAATGTTACTTGTGTTGAATTGGACTGATTAATTTTCAAACATGGTCTGTTGATCATGACTTCTGATTTATTTTCTTCTTCGAAATTATAGCCAGCAACGTCTGTGTTTTTATTCACGTGCAACAAGGAAACCTACGATTGACGAGTCAACGAGGAGGTCATACGGATATCCGCACAAAGTAGTCTATAATTATTAGAAACAAGCCACATCGTTTGGTAGGTTTGCAATACACCAAATCGCAAATACAAATGCTACGGATATTTTTATTAGCCTTGATTCTTCCGTACATAAGACAAATTTTTCCACTTTCTGTACTTTTTCTTCTTGCCCACTTACATCCCCACGCAATTCACCCAAGGGAAACAGCGTACTCTTGCGTCTGCTTTTGCTGGTGTGTCAATAGTTTGTGACTTTTATTTTACGTTCCCTTTTCCTCCCTTTATTGCTTTCTTGTTTATTGTTGTTCCTGTTATTCAAGCAAGAGCGTTTTGCGTTTATAATATACCGTTGTTCCTTTGCTTTCAGTTGTTCTGTTTCATCTTGTATGCGTTGAAAAATTAAAATGCGGATTAGCAATTGTGGAATTTGCAAATTAAAGCAAGAAGAATTTTTATTAACAGAATGTGTTCGTGGCAGCATCGCTTGTAGTGTTTCTTGCAATACAGTAGCGTTTGCTAACTTCTGAATAGTGTCTGTTGGATGATTGAATAACAAGGAGAACAGTTGTGTTACGAGTATTTTAGTATTATTACATGCATCATTAATAAATATGAGTATTGATCTGTCTATGGAAGAATATGGATATGTCTTGTGGAAGATTATGATCAGAAGAGTTTTTCCTTTCCATCTTTTCAAGGTGATTAGAAGTCTGTATCAAAACACCTGTGTTGTCGTAGGTACGTAAACACGATTGACAGTGCCAGTTGAGAAAAATAAAGGAGTTAAACAACGTTGTTGTACCTCTCCGACACTTATTAATATTTCTTTTGGCGATATAATTAAAAGATAGAAGGAAAATTTTAAATGTTGACTAAAGCTTTCTCCACAATGTACACTTAGCATTTAGACTTTGCATGTAGACGATGTTGTTATTTTACAAGGGTGCACGTTACGAGACAGAATTAGCAAATAAGGCGAGAGTTGCAAATGTTTAAATTACAGGATATAATTACTTAATACAAGGTCAACTGGTGTAAAAATTTGGAACAATGCAGCAAGATCGCCTACCCAAACTTGCCTTGAATAAACCTACAGGTTATAGTAATGTAGGGCGTCCAAGGAACACGTATGAGATAGTTTCCGGAACAGATAGTGCAGCCTAATCCGTGAAGGTGAGATGATGCGGAGATGATCTGTCCATTATTTAAATGGAAATAGGACATAAGTTCCGATCCAAAAGTGATCCAATCATTTAAATAAATAACTACTTTGTTGTAAAACCATGACACATCCAATCGCTTGAACAATAAAACCATCTTAACAGAATGAAGAAAGTTGTGTTAGTGGTTAAAATCACAAGCAGAATTATCACTGTTGCACACCACTATATAAAAATTATTCCGATAGCGCTTTCAAGCCTCGCAGCTCATATTTCCGATCTGACGATGAGCTGTGAAGCTTGAAAGCGCTAATCGGAATAATTTTTATATAGTGGTGTGAAACAGTGTTAATTCTGCTTGTAATAAAATCATCGACAATTAGGGAATCATACATTTGATGCCACGCAAAAATATATCTATTTTTCCATATTGTCTTCTCTCCACTGTGATATTTACTTAGAGAAGATTTGCATTTGATCAGATATTGAGTTAATTAATCTACTTACTCTCGAATATCTCAAAATGTGTTGTTTCAATTTGGGATTCACTTGTTTGTAGTTAAACAATATTAAACGCTTGCTACAACTAAATTTGAATTGAAAATGAATCTTGTTTTTTGGGGGGGTTATGTAATAAACGTATATTTAGAATTAATCATTTTCACCCTTCGTGAGTAGAAGAACTTCCACTTAAAACGGCTTTCGCATATAGGGTCTAAACGACTTAGTAATTATAGAATGGAATAAGACTTTACAGCTCGAGCCGTCATTTTTATAAACGTGTATCCAGCATAATTCTGTTTGCGGACTTATTAAAATTACTGATTTCTAGCACATTCATTGTATATTAATGTTTTCAGGATACGTATATATACCGCTGCTGTTGTACATGATTATTACCATCATTGTTAATCACATTCTACTAATTTATGTTATGAAAATAAGTGCGCAAAATTATTTTTAAAATGCAATGGTATTTGACTGCGTGTCGGTCAGCATATTGTAGTTTATATTATGTGTCCCATAATCGCGATCGCCCGTCTGTGAATTGTGGCTCTTAATGTATTGCTGTGGCACTGATTTTATCCAATTAATTATCGAAACACCGTCATTAGTGGCAAACATGCCTGCGACCAAAATTTTAATTTAGCTTAAGTGCAAAAAATTAAAAAGTTTACAACAAAAAGGCTTAGTTAAATTCTACATAATAAAAAACGTTTCAATACTTTTTTTAATATAGACCTGATGTTTTGGAAAGCATACTAATACAACTAAATCTTGGAACCTGGGAAGACTGTAGATGGAGGATACAAATGAATTCTGAACCAGATCAAATAACACAAGGTGCTGACATAGTCCAGTTCATCAAGAGTAGAAGATAATAATTACGTAAAACGAATTTACAAAAGTGCAGCTAAAATAATCGCAGACTATAACACAATAGGCCGAAAAATTAGAGTAATACCTAGGGAAATTTGAATAGATGATGTGTT
Organism: Magicicada septendecula; assembly: GCA_034769895.1. Classification (NCBI taxonomy): domain Eukaryota; kingdom Metazoa; phylum Arthropoda; class Insecta; order Hemiptera; family Cicadidae; genus Magicicada; species Magicicada septendecula. The sequence goes on from CM068375.1 coordinate 320,748,486, forward strand.
GGATGATTCGAGAAGTATGAACGTGAGAGGCTGTAGAATGTTGTGTGGTGAGAGGACGATAGAGAAGACAAACATAGAGAAAGCTAATATCCGCACTTTATTGTGGCACTTGAAGTAGAAGAAGCAGAAGAAGATTAATGCAATCAAAATGCCTATTTAGTACCCGCGCATATTAATAAGATAAAAATGAACAATTAAAATTCTGCACTTAAACTTTTAGTGTACGTGAATTGACTAGAATGTTAAAGAACGTTTCGTTAAAGAATGTTCACTTGAATGAAGTAAACACGGAGTTGAAGGAAATAGGAAATATCAATATTACAAAATTGCTGATACAACTGGAAAATTATTTAATCACACATATCAAACTGAGAAGCAACACAGTAAAATACAGGCTTTGGAAGAATAAGAGAAGTGTTACTAGTTTTTTAATTAAATGAACATTTATAAGTTTTGAAACAATACTGAAAGGAGGAAGTAACACTTAGAAAAGATGTCAGATTCTGGACTGGACAAACAAGTATGGAAATACAAACCTATAAGAACCACGTGTGCGGGTAGACCGAGGAAAAGATGGATGGACGATCTTTGAAGGCGAAACAGGCAGCACCTTGCTTATGCCTTGTTGTAAAGATGGTGATGATGATGACGTCGACGACGACGACGACGACGACGATGATGATGATGATGATGGTGGTGGTGGTGGTGGTGACGACGACGACGACGACGACGACGATGGTGGTGGTGGTGGTGGTGGTGGTGGTGGTGGTGGTGGTGGTGGTGGTGACGACGATGATGATGATGATGACGGCGACGGCGACGGCGACGACGACGACGATGGTGATGGTGGCGGCGGCGGTGGTGGTGGTGGTGGTGGTGGTGATGATGATGATGATGATTATGATGATGACGAAGACGATGATGATGTAAAACTGAATCACATTTAGCGCAGTGTCGCTTTACTATTACAAAATTTCTTGCTGGAAACATTGTTAGTTTGGTGGTTTAGGAGTGCTTGAAATATTTATCATATTTTTACTGCAATTTTCTCTTTGCGAGTGGAATAAAGGTAGTTATAGATTCACTGCACTCAAATAGTTATTTAGCCCGCATTGTTGACGATATTTATAGTGCAGCAACGTACTCATTGGCACTTAAGAATTACGTATTAAACAGTCTCTACAGACGTGCGAATTATTGCAGCCGCTTCTTCAATCGTCTTTCCCAACGTTATATAATAACATTAGCGAATTTTGTAGTCTAATACTCTAATATTATTACCAAGCAGAACAGTAATATTTTTAAGTATTTTAAGTAGGGACAACTTAGACATGAGCACATAATACCCATTAGAGTTGTTTTTCGGGACAGCACTTACAAACCCTATAGAGTCTTTACCAATGAAATGATTCCTATGGCAACTTCAAAAAAATGGGGCTAACCACGTAATTTCATCAACCAGTGTCGTGATTTTAAGTGTCTGTTTTTGAGGGTCTGTATTTCATATTTCATTAAAATATTTTATATATTTCTATGACAAAATGCATATACCAATTTTATTATCTGTAAACATTTAAATATTTCCTTGCTATTTAATGTTTTAAAACAAATTTAAAATTTTGTTAATGTTACCAGCGTCTGCACATGGGGGAAGAAAATTACTAGCAGTTTCGTTGTATTACTTATTTCTCATATTTTAATATAAAATGTCATTATGATTTTTTCATGACTTTGTGAATATTTAGATATCTAAAAATGTAATTCTTATGATTCACGTGTATTTATGGTTACAATAAACTTGAATAGCAACTAAACAATTCTCTTTTTTATAATTTTGTAATATTATATATGAAAATCTAAACCTTTTCCCGGGAAAAAATTCTAGTTGTGCCATTCTCTATATATCGTGAACTCATTAGACCAGTAAGCTCTCCTCGTAATTTTTGCAATTCCAATAATCCATAAGTAAATTTTTGTTCCACGTATTTGTTGCTGCATTGGTTAGTAATTATGTAAGGTGAGTAATTTGTCTCTTTCCGTCCGGATCTCTCTAGGTACTGAAGCGTTCCAGTTGTTGCATGCCTAGGTGTCGACGAGACACAGTTGCCTTCTCAAAGAAGTCATTCTTGCAGTAAGTTGAGCCAGACGTCCGGATCCACCACAGAGATCCTAGTTCCTGTCTAATTAGCATATGTACAGACACACATACACCCACACACACGCACAATGCAATTAATGTAGACAGTGTGTTTCCTGTTTATACTCCTCTTCGTCGAATTGCTAGAAACAGTTTTAGGTAGAAGCTGTTCTTTATAAAAGGTAAACCCGATGCTCTAGACTCTGCACAGGCAGCGTGTAGAATAGTAATGAGGCTCCAGATGCGCTGAGCGGGTCATGAACTTTACTGAACTCACAATTACTTTGTGCGATCAATACTATTATTACTTCAGTATAACAGGTACTCAGATTTATTTAAGCATTTAGAGTTATACTTTGATTTATACATAGTTACTTATTTACTTACTTAAGATTGTGTATAGAGAGAATTAAATATGTTCTTTTATTAATAAATTTAAAAACCTGCAAGTGATATAATTCACGTACACGAATATAGAAAGTTTCTCTCTCTCTCTCTCTCTCTCTCTCTCTCTCTCTCTCTCTCTCTCCCTCTCTCTCTGTCCATCTCTTGTCTGTCTGTTTGACTTACTATCTCTCTCTCTCGTCCTCTATTTCTTTTTCCCTCTGATTCTCTCCCGCTACTTTTGTTTCTCTTCTCATTTTTCTTCCGCCTTATTTATTCTATATAGATCCTTTTTTACCAGCCTTTACCTTACCACGACATTCAGTTCTGACGTACCTGTTTATATTTTTACACAGCTATGGAAACAGTTTCTCTGTTCACTTTATCTGTAATTAAACATTTTTTTAACAATTACAATATTTTTATATTTAAAAATGTATACACCGATGTAAAAATATTGTTTTCAGTAACAATAACCCAATAAGAAAGGGCCACGTAAGTATTCGAGTTGAGACATAATGTTGGAGAAGAATGCAACGCATCTCATAAAGTAGTCAAATAAACAATGATCATCTTCCTCTGCCTAGAATTTGGAGTGCAGTGGTCCGCGGGCACGTAGCCGTGTTTGGTCATCTTTTAAGTTTTCTGCATACTGAAGCCTGACTTAAATAAGCAATAAGAATATATTAGAACTGATAGATCAAATACAAAGGATACGGAGAAGTATCCACAGGAGGAAAGGCTCATGTTTGGAACAGTTAAATACTAAATAGGTGTAGTAACTCTATGGCTATCATTTTCAAAGTAAAAGTTAATTGAAGAGTTGCTAGGGAAAACCTAGACTAAAGTGCGTGAATAAAATGGCTAAAAAGGTAAAATTTAAAAGGTACGGATGTTTCAAGGAGTGATCAACAGAGAAATGTGATGATTTTAGGCTATGGTCGCTTGCCAATCTTTCGACTGAAGATAGAAAAAAAAAGAAAAAGAACTCAATATGATTTGAAATTCTTCTGAGTGATTTAACAATATTTCCAGTTACACAAAAATTTCATCATCTTCTTCACAATACAGCATAGGCAAGGTGCGGCCTGCTATGCTTTCAAAGATCCTCCAACTATCTCTTCCTGGGTCTACCATTACACCTGTGTCCTACCGGTTTGTATTTCCAGACTTGTTTACCCAGTATGGAATCTGACATTATTTCTAAGTGTCCTTTTCACCGTTGTTTAAAATTTTTTACTTTTCATTCAAGTTAAAAACTTATAGCTCTTCTTTTATTCTCTCATTCTTTATACGCTTAAGTTTAGAGCACATTTAGGTCCTCATAAGACGATATTTCCGAGACCTGTGTTTTACCGTCGTGTCTCTTGGTTGTTATCCATAATTCACACCTACAGGACAGTACAGAGGCTGTCATAAATTTGTAGAACTTTAATTTTGAACACAACAATTTAAATTATGAATTGAAAACAAGCCCATATACTCCTTGTATAATGTCTACTATTTAATTGTGTGAGTTCTTTATATACATTTGATGTAGTTACTTATTACAAGTATCTTGCGTATTTATGTATCGTCGTTTCTTTTCGTTAAATACAACTTTATTTTCCTCAACAAATTTTGCTCTAATTTGCAACCCCTTTAATATTTGCATCTTGTATCTTAAATGCACGTTCCTTACAATACATGGTATTTTCATCTATATTTTTAAATTTTAGTTAGTGTTTTATGTTTTATAAACAGTTCCTCCGAAAACATTGTTAATTATTCTTATTAATACCAATTTATGTTGACAGTTTTGTAACATGCATATTGATTTTAAAAACGTAACTATTATAAATCATTTTATGTGAACATTATGCAACACTGCGCGGAGATGGGTTTAAATACATTATGCGGTAATGTTATCCTAACTGCATTATGGCGTGCGCGATGTGACATCTGGCAGTGACAGTTCACGTTTGTGACTGACGCAGATATACGTGATTGAATTAATTACTAAAACAACGATACATGATGACCTACATCAGAATTTAGTTACTCAACAATAATGTTGAATTACACTCAGAAAGATTTGAGAGGGTACAGATAAAATGCTAACTTTTTACTACCAGTTTTCAAACGTAATACCCTAAATACACTAAATAAACCACTTCCCCTTTGTTTTGTCATTATCGTATTGTTCACCTTCTTTGCTAAGTGGGTTTGTACATGTTGCCGATTAGGTCTGCCATGAGCTGACTAGACTGTCGCTATTAGAGAATATAAGTGTAAGTTATGTGAGGGGGCAGCCAAATTATAGCCACATAGATTGTCAGACCATCTGTAAAAATATATCCCTCTAATATCTGAAGATGGACATCAACTTGTAATGCAGAAACATTAATTACAATTTATCGGCGGTGATTCCACACTATCCCTATAAGCTTAAGATTCTAAAATAATGGCTGTTCCTATACTTTTGGCGTCCGAAATTCCTTATCTCTTAATAAGTGAACGCAAAATTTTGCTTTATGAGTTGTTGCTCTAATATGTTTCTCTAGCCATTAAACGCCAGGCGATTAGACCACACGCATGTCGCCCACCGTCAGAGCGGCAGGAACTTATTATTAATTGGTTTTGAGGTATTCACCATCTCTTCCTTCACATTAAATTTGGTCTTGAAACTGATTTTTACAGCAGTTCTCTCCATTACATTAAGAGAGTACTTCTTCTCAGCAAGAGCGGTGTTTCCTCATATTACAGCAGGGTTCCTAGAAACGTGAATATCGCACGTTATATCGTTCACTCATATATGTCTGATGTCACCTTTGCTAAAAAATAATCTATCATCAGCCTTCGCTCTCTGTCAAAGCTATGTCTGCTACAAACGTATTAAAACCTGTTCTATATATCTATATGACGTCTGTTATCACCCATTGGGTTGAGGAAATTGAAGGCTAATCTATGCCAAACTGCTTGATTAAAGTTATGCGTGTCCCTTAATCAGTTAAGAGGCAACTTTTTGTGCGCTAGATAAGGAAAACGGTAAAGCATGAAAGTGCTGAAAAATGTCTTACTGGTCTGGCACCTTGTGTTAATCAAATTTACTAGGCATTCGGACGCTCAGGTTTTTGAAATTTTGCTATACCATACGTTTTAATGATACATTTTTTGTGAAGAATGGGGAACTTTTTTACCGGTTACATGTATGTAACAGGTAACAGGTAACAGGTAACAAGTAACAGGTAACCTCCTTTTACCACAGCAATATTTACGGAAGATGGACTCGGCATAGAACGTTATGCTGTATAGTGTCTACACTCCATTGTTTGCTTGTCAAGAACGTACTGTTGTACGGACGTTCGTGTCTTTGCATAATACAACGGCTAAGCTCCTTAGTATGCTTTAAAGGAGAGGGCTCTCCAGTCCCTTAAACTACTCTTATTTTTAACTATTTTATGCCCGGATTTATTTTTAGCATACCACATCATGAACCACTAAGGATCTCTCAAAGGTCTTTAATGTCGTGATATCCTACGGCCTTCTTAATCGTCACGGCTTTGATCTCTTTGGTTCGTCCCCCTTTAGAGACAGTCCCCCATGCCAAGGGAAAGAAGATGCCTTGAAACTCTCTCTACCTAGAAGGACAGAGTAAAAAATGAGAAGGTGCTTCCTACAGTAGGAGAGAAAAATGCTGGATATAGTCAAGGGTACAAAGAGAAATTGATTTGGACACTAAATACGGCAAACACGAGAAAATGTGAAGGTGAAAACATTGGAAAGCGGAATAGAGGATTAAGAAGAGATGGTAGCTAACATGCAGGTGCAACATCACAAAGAGAAAGTACAAGTCCAGAATAGAGAAGAATGCAGAATGCAGGGAGCATCTCCTTTAAGACCTGTCCTGGAAAGAATACGCACAAAAATCCGTTCTACCGAAATTCTCGTAATTTGAGAGACGAACTCCAAGAAAAGTATTTAAGAATATTTTGTATTTTTTCAATGTTCAGAGGTATTTTATTAATAAAAATCCGTTAATCACGTACACACGGAGATACTATAAATGATGAGACATTAATAAATGAAACACTAAAAGTAAAGGAGAAGATAGACCGTACATAACAAGAAATCGATTCCACATTGTCCGAAATATAATATTACAATCATTTTTAATCAAAACCACGTTACAGAAAGCAGCTTTATGTTTGGGTCAATCAAAGACATGTTTCAGCTTACGTACCTTTAAACTAAATTTCCGGGAAACGCCACTCAATAGCCAGTGTTGATCCACGCGACACTTATGCTGATCGAGTTTGCGTATGGAATAACAATGAGTATTTGAAGCGCCGAGTGTCTCATCAAGCTGACTGCTGAATTCTAAATTACTAAGGAGAGATGGTTAGCTCGATCAATAGTGACCTGATATTACTGAAAGGAACATCTAAACCTGCTTTAAGTTTTCATAATAAAGCAAAGCGTGCTTCAACGTTATATAAAAATTACTATTTTTTTTTTCAATTCCACATTATAAACATATTATTACCCTGTAAATAACAGGACTTAGTTGATCACTCAGAATGTCGAAAATCTCAGTACTTCACAAACGCATTGAAGAACGTCGAATTGGATTAACAAACAAATGGTAGGAGCGATAAAGATACCAGTGAAATCAGTGGAAAACAGAAACGAATCCTCAGAACAAGCAACGTAAGCGGTGCTTGCCCAAAGAAATTCAGGCAAAAGTAAATAAATGTTTACGTAAACAACATTATTGTTGCCACCAAAACATTTTCACATGTCTTCTTATCTTTCATGTTTTGGAAATCGGTGGCGCATTTGTCACCTGTCTTTCAGTTAGGCCTGAAATAATATTGATGACTTGATTTAATGAAAGTCATTAATATCACTTTGTTTTCAGTTCTGTGCGTTGTTTTAACAGCTGACTAACTGCTCCGCCCCCAAGGCAATTACTTTAGAAAATGCTTCGGTTGACTATGATTTGACTATGATGTCACAAACATTAGCATTTATTTTGCATTTCCTAACTACGCTTTCGTTATCTAGCCTTACTTTTACATTAGGCTACAGTTAAAAATACTCAAACTTATAACAACCTAACCTACGAGCCAGCGATAGCTGAGTCCCGGCTCGGTGAAAATGCGCTGGGTCACATGTTTCTAAAAGCCACTTTTTTAATCATCATACTAATTACACTTGATGAACATATTCCTCGCAGCAAAATAAATTAGTGTAAAGCTGAAAATTTTTTAATGATCTTTAGCACTGGAATTTTATGTACATATGTTCTGTGCTTATATTGTGCTTAGAGTCGATGCTTGCCCACTCATCAGGCCAGTAATTGCCTAGAAAAAACTTTACTCTGTCATCTTAAGAAGCATAGGAATATATGGCACTAAAACGTGATAGGTAAATAAGAGAAACTTCAAAACGCTTTAGAAGTGAAGAAGTGTCTTGGAGAAAGTCTTATAGGAGTGTCCAGGCTCCAATTTGAAGAGATATTTGTGTAGGCAGACAAAATAAGATACCGTACATGCAAAGAGCCTTGTGCGTTTAACCACGTAGAAAGAATGCTAGACTATGCCAGAATGGCAGACTATCGTTGACCCAAAATGTTGTTCCACGTAGGAGATGGAAACGAAGTTCAGTCCAGGAGATGTTAGAAAGAGGATTTCATGACGAGATATAAGAACATGTTTAAAGCGGGAAGACACAAATTTTTAACTGGCAGGGTCTGAGAGATATCAGTATCTTTATAGGCATTTGCTTGTTGAAAGTTTGAGATTCTAAAAAATAAACATATCGAAAAAAGAGGCTAGATATTATAATAGATCTCGCCGAAAGAAAGAGAAAAGGATCACTGCGGAGACAGTATAACGAGGTTCTTAAACAAGCTACAATGGACAGACTGTTGACAGAGAAAAACGGACATAGCAGGACGTTAAAAGGGGTTCAGGAAACCATAAAGACTGTAACTAAACGGTAAAATGTGACAAGAAGGATATAATTTGATTGTGACTTCCCATAAACGAAATAAACCCCAACGAGAGATGAGTTTTTTCTTTGCATACAATCAGGTTCTTAGTTTTACTAGCTTGTATTAAAAAAGTAACTGTTTTCTGGAGCAATATTTCAAAACAAAGAACAAACATTACGTGAGTGTAAAATGTTATTCTGAACAACAGTTGTTTGAAAAAAGTTTAAACACGCCATTTCAACATCTGTTACAACTTGTACGTTTTAGCAAAATGTTATAATGGCTGTTGCAGTTTCCAGTGCTCGTCATTTATTACAAAAATACAAAAAAAGGGGAGAAACATGTTACTGTAAATCATGTGACCGGTAAGTGAAGAAGTTTTAGAATTTACGTTATTATCATTGTTGCGGATTGGAAGCTCTTGAAAATCTTGAGTTGTTCCAAAAACGCTATGTAGAAAAGGCTGGGTTTTAAACGAAAAGAAGTGGACTGTAATTCTGTCATTTGATCTGCGTTTATTGAAATGTTAAAATTTATAGACCATTGTCGACACGTGCGGATGTTTTTGAGGCCATAACGCCCATAAAATTAGTTTTGAAAGAAGTCGCAGTCCATTGTAAATGGACGCAGGTTGACTGAGTAAATTAGTAAGTACGATACATAATTAAGAATGATCCAGAAGCCGCGGCTGGAAGAGAGATTTTTTAACGAGAGTACCGTCGGTCAGCTGACCGCCGGCAGCGCTTGATAAGCAAGTGACGTCATCCGCCCGTGTCGCATTGCAGTGGTCACGGCACACATCTGAAAAATAAAGTACAAAGTTTGAACAATCACCGTCATCGTCGTCGTAGTCTGCTACATTTTTAAACCCATCGTCGCCACCATCACCTACGTCGTTATTACCATCTTCAGCGTCATATCACCGTTGCGATCTTCGCCATGTGGTTTAAGTACCGGCTACTTATCCTCATTTCAAGTTTTTGATAGACTGTTTTGTGTTTTGTATTTGGGAACTTGTTCAAGTAGTGTTCCTAGTAACAGTTTTCATTTCCTCTTTCAATTATTGTCTATGGTCTTTATTTTTCATTGTTTTTATATGTATGTACTTAACTAGTACAATTTTAATTATAAAAAAAGATTAGAATAGGAACTATATTCTAAGGCTACATTCTTAGAATAGACCCTAATATAAACAAAAACGATGTGCTTGTACTTGAACCGGATTGGTTAGATGAGTGGCCGTATCACTAAATCCACTGCTAGAAATAAAGTAATTCCGAATTGATTATAATTACATGATTAAAAATACATGCTCAAACTTTTTATACAACTGGGATTAGTACAACTAATAAAAATAAGGTAAATGCTGTTATAAATATTTAAATCTGTTAAGAAAGTTGTAACTTTGTGCCTTTTGTGTTGTGTCACTCCGCTTTTTTACACCATGATCCACTTTAAGATGAACAAATTTTAATCATAGTGTTTTAGTGTTTTAATCGTTTGCCTTTAATTGCCTTTTTAGTGTTCATCTATGAGTTATCCACAAAAAATTTTATTTTTTTCACAGAGGTGACATAAAAACAAATATTGAAAAACAATACAAGTAAAGTTATCACAAAATGCTTCAAGGCAGTTGTGTCGTATTCTTGGTTCTAATAAAATTATATCTTTAAACTTAGTTGAAAATTCGTTTTACCCTTTATGAGCAATGAAAACGTACACACACGCTTCACAAACGCTTCACACACACACACACACACACACACACACACACACACACACAATTTACAAGTAATAAGTCGCTTACATGGCACATAAAAGGGGTTTACAGTCAGGAAAACTGGCTTGTGGCGCCTCTAGATCCGCATTTTATTTTTTTCAGCTTCCGGCATTCAACCTTGCCAAGATTCTACGCCTCACACCCATAAGTTAAGACATTCCAAACAAATGTGTTTGAAAACCGTCTCGTTACCTCCATATGAGCACTTTGCTTACCAAGTGGTGTAAGTTCAATTTTGTCATTTGGAGAAATAAAGAATTTTGCGTTTGTGTTAATAGAAAATTCTTTTGTATTTTGCAAGTTTTATACAAATTTTGAATATACAAAGTTCAAATGAATAATTAAAAGATTATAAAAAAATGACATTAAACTTTTTATTTAACATTGGGAAAATGCAAAACATTTATCACTTTACTGCTTTAGTTTACTTTTTGATTTTAAAATATTTCTGTCAAAATAAGTAAGCTTAATTTATTAAAAAAGTAGAAAAATAATAATAATTTATTATTAAATAATATATTCATTAATGTATTAGTCTATTAGATAATTATTTGTTCTTTTTTTAATATAACCGATATCCTTAATCTGCAAATAAGAAGAAAATAAACTCATACTACCTATAAAAAGCTGGCAAAAAAAGTAATATAAATCATTTTTCAACAGATTTTATTAGTAAAGTTTAGTAAATATATTCATGCGCTTTTTGTATTAATAGGACATAAGCAGGTGTATTGAATTGGGGGGATGAAGGGTAACAAGTCCATCATGTCTCTTTTTTTAATTCTGAGAGACTTTCAGTCCATTTGGATAGAACAAATGCTGTTCAATGTTCACTAATGACATGGGCCTTCCTCGTTTTTGAGCTGGAGAAATGTTTAGAATTTTGATGTCTTCAGAGTTACTTAGAGATACCTTGTACAACACTTGGAAAGGAAGATTGTTTTCATACCGAATGTGTTGCTTTAGAAGCCAGTTTGCAGCGTCTTTACTGATATTTGTCTTCCTTCTTCTAATGGCTTGTTTAGGCTCCTTTGTGGAAAAAAGTGTCTTTTGTCATTTGACAGATAATAAAATTTTTACTTCTTCTTGCTGAAGCCATTACATCGTACAAGTCTGAGGGGACGAAAATATTTATTTATTTGTTGCTTGTTCAATTTCAGCAAAATATCGGTCGTTTGGTAAATAAGAATGTCCAGAAACAAGCCATTTTTGTTCAGTAACTTAAACAGTGCTTTCTGGGGATAGAACATATTTCATTAAATTAATGGCACATTAATATTACGGTTTTGATCAGCACTTGTGTCTGAGTAGATTACTATGTGAATCATACCACGGCAACATGTGTCAAAATGTTGAAGTAAGCAAGAGGCGACTTCTTGGCAACCCCTTGAGGCTTGGGTTTCGTCCCAAACATAACATTGTTATTTTTTAATTCGTGTATATTCTAACATTGTATGCATACAAACTGCGCTTGTAATAAGCACCGCTTTTATTAAGGATAGGAAACGGAAGAATTTTCTGCATGTCCATTGAACAAAAGTACAGTCCGTCATCATTATCAGTTTTTCCCTTATCTTCATTTATTAGGACCCTAGCTTTATCCGATTTTCGTAAATGTAATTCGTGTTCACTGTCAAGGTTTTTTTTTTCTTGGTCAGCCAGATTTAAGCCATTTATCTTAATTTTATGTTTATCACATCTCTTACACGTGTCTTTCTTTCGAACATGAACCCTAGACTATAATGGGCATTGAAAATGTGCCTATAATAACTAATTTTAACAGCCTGTCGCTCATTATCGAAACAAAGTTGTTCATATATATCATACATTTTGCTTAAATCTAAATGTGTATTTAAATATTTTTCATGTGCTCTTGTATAATAAGATACGTATTGCGTAAAGCTTCCTACGTGCTTGCTTAACAAAATTTGTAACTTCGACAGGGAATGCTATAGGATTAGGTTTCTTTCCCCTTATGTCTGTACTAGGAGACTTAACCCCTTTGTATTTTAGCAAAGCCCTAGAAACCCTACCATAAAACTGTTTACATACGTTGATGGTGTGCGTAGGCGTAGTTAGAGAAAATGGATACTTTAAGGTTCTTGGTGGTTTCATGTTACTACAACAGCGTTGCCTTTTGACGTCACAGCATTGCACCATCCACATAAATATGCATTCTGTCTGCCAAAATCACCCATATCCCAAAAGTGTTTATGTAAATGTCATCTTTCTTCAATAGTTATCTTACTATCACATTGTTTTCTACACTCACAGTTTTGTCTTGGAAAGTTTTCTTGTTAACCATGTTACTTTTTTGATTAACCTTGCCATTGTTTCGTAGTTTCTTGGCAACATTTCGTTTGTATTTGTCTGGCTGTCTCAGACTCTTTCTTGGTCGTATGGTCGTAGTTCACAAACTTGAGGTACCATTATGCTCTAAAGCAAAGTTATTACATTGCAAAAACAACACTGTAATTAAAAACAAAAATACGCACAAGGGCAACAACACCACTATCACAATTGAGGTTATGTTGACAGTAGCAACTGAGCACGAGCAGGCGGCAAACTGGACTTTCACCACTGGTTACAAAAACCGCGCTGCTGTTCTGTTCAGTTGACTAACAAAGTGCTTCTACTCGTTGCGTATTTTTCAAGTAGGACTTACACCACTTGGCAAGCAAACAGAGGGCAGTCTGAGGAACAATATTCCACCATTAACTCAATTTCGGGTTTTTGGACTTAAACCACTTGGCAACCAAGGGGCTTATATTTAATTATTTTTTTATATTTTTTTCAAACGCCTGCTTTTCTAGAGCAAACTTACAAGCTATTTTCACAAGTGAAAGTGCACCCCTGGCAACAAACATTTTCAACCTATTCTAAAATTTTATTACCTAATGTAGCATCATCTATAAACAACTATAACTAAACTAAATAATTAACTAAATTAAATAACTATAAACTAGAATTATAAACAAGAAAAATGTATGTGTTTACAAACACATGTGTTTATGGCACTGTTACGTGCTGAAGAGTCGCTATCCAAGTCAGTCTGTTATATTTGTTCCATCGACATAGAAAGAGTTTTGGTTTATTCAAGCTTGACTTCACCATGGCCACGACGATGAATGCGATGACAAGCGAGGACTAGAGGTATTTCAATGGGTCTCGCCGCCATTATCCATAAAGTGTAACAAGCATTATAATCTAGTTCAACTTTAAACCTCTACAAAGTAAATGGTTTTGATGTGGGCCATTGTTTCTTTGGTTTTGAGTACACAGTGTTTCAGGAAGCAGGAGACTCTTTTACGAGACGATTATTGAATTGGTAATAAGAAAAGTGTTATATATAACATTAGTCCGGAAATCCTTTGTTTTCGAATTACGGCCTGATGGTTCAAAATGGTGAACAAAGTCACAAAAGTCCATGTGGTGTATCAAATTAAAAGACATTATACTCACAATCATAATTTACTGTTCCTTGTTAAAAATTTCAAAACATTTTGGACATCATGTCTCAAAAAGAGATCACAAATTTGAAAAAATTCAAAAATTTTATTCGTGTGTCAGACTAAGTAGAATTTTAGCACAGATGAGAATGTTTGTCATTGTTAATATTTATCGTGTGATTGCCTACTCTGCAACTGTTATTTTATTAAATACTTAAAATTAATGTAATTGTGATTTTAGTGTTTTTAAAGAATAAATAATTTTCTAATATAAAAATTTGTCTAATAATATAAACAGGCTACTAATATGATCAATCTACTTTGTCCAATACAGTTAGCAAGTTGTGCAGCTTACTAGCGTTTATCTCGTCGCTTTAGGGAATTTTAAATATTTTTACACCTACAATTAAGATTAGTGGCGTAGTAACGCTGTGACTTTAGACATGTACACAAGGCACTATTTGCACTGTAGCTGGAGCTGTCGCGGAAAAATAATACTGATAATTAATTTCATGATTATTCAGTAACCTCGTGGAACTGTAGTACCGAAATGACTGTTACTGTTGGCTGCAAACACTGCAACACAGGATCACCGATGATGAAATCAGAGGGAGAATTAATGTAGGAGGACAGTGTTTGGTCATATTGAAAGTAAAAAGTGACTCATACAAGCACGAACAAAGAGGTGCAGGAAAACGTAGGTAACAAGGATTACAAACTGCAATACTTTGGGAAACGTTAAAGACTCGAAGCAGAAATGAAGTGAGGGATTGGAAGCGAAAAAGTAAAGAAATCAAAGGCGACACGAGGCTTTGCCTGACAAGAGGAAGGTAGCTACAGCTGTATAAATCCTATAGTTGTGCGTATAGGAATACGTGTGTTTGTATCGGCCAAACATTTCTGTTCTTTATAACACTGTATTCGAGCCAGCAGGTGGTCTAGTGGCTAGCGCTGGCGATTGATGCGCTCTTTGGTCCCGGGTTCAATTCCCGGCGGAGGCTCCGTATGGCGTGCACTAAGCGTCGTGAGGCAGAACTAAGTAGGCGCTGAGATAACAGCGTCGCCTCCTGGCTGTGAATACCGCAACTAGCGGCTGGTGGCGCGTTGTACTAGCCATGCAACCGTCACACTAACACAAAAAAGCCGCGCGCGGTACGCCTTGGTCCTTAACGGACTGTTGAGCAGAGGTTTTTTTATAACATTGTATTCACATCAGTTGTACTGTAGACAGTAAAATTGCTTTTGCTGATTACATTCCTACTCTAACGAATCGGGTCTTACTTTTCTGTTACACACATTTAGGCCGTTACAGGATCTTTGTCTTGTATCAATGTTTTATGATTCTATTTCTGATTAAGATGAAGAAAGCTTTTTGATATTTAATCAAGTTTACATTAATATGCTAATTATTTAGTTTATACATTTCAAACATTGCGGTTATCATATATTCGGTTTTATTATATTTCGGATATAGACACTGCTTGTGGTATTAGTACTGTAATGCCTTAAATTACCAATAACATGTAGAATCATCCCGACGGTAATTATAAATTATTAAAACATGTCTCCAATGTCAAGAAATACTTTTCTTAATGTTACGGTTATTTGTACTACACTGCCTTTCAGACGTGGAATTTATCAGTCAAATCGTGCTAAAGAATGTTGGAAAAAGCTCCACATGTAAACATATACAAACAATGGCCTAGATACCACAACGGAAATAAAAATTTTAATATTTTGGTGCTTGCAGTAAATAGTAAGTGTACAAAAAGGTATATACAAATTGATCACCGCTTTCTCGAGATTTTTAGGTAAGAATGCTGATAAATTTAGTTTTCCCAGTGTATTTAGTACTTATTTATGTCTATTTTAGCCTTCCAATCTCTTTCGGTTCTTCTCGGCATAATTTTAATAACGTTTACAACTTCTATTTTTGTTTAAGAATTACAATAATTACTATGCCAAATTATTATTTAAATTATTTATGCCTTATTCGCGGCGTTTCGTATTCCTAATACTTTCTTGCAAAAGCTCTCGTATATTCACAGGTGGGTTGATATGAGGGTAAAGATGTTAGATTTTCTGACCAGTAAGCAAGAAGTATTCGTTCGTTTACCAAGCAAATCTATTTAAGGATATTTCTCTTAATATATTGTAACGTAACAAAATTGTCGTTACATATAAATAATAGAAAACGTCGAATAAGAGTGTACCACGAACATATTTATTCAAAAATTGAGAAAGAATAACTGAAGTATAAAGCCAAATGTGTATCTATATATTCTAACGTCACAGAACGTTCCATAAAGGAATTTAATTGCAATGTAAATTATCATAAGAGGAAGGTGAGGTGAACAGTATCGAACCCAAGTAATCCGAAAAATTTTGTAATATTGTCCGATAATTAATATCATTAACATGAAAAAACGACAAAGACTATGACTAAGACTCAAACCCCATATATATATATATATATATATATATATATTGTTTAAGTGAAGAACAGTGTAAAACTGATAATATACTATAAGAGAAACAGATAATCTCAGAAATGACCAAAATGAGGTCATTACGTATTAAGAAATGTAACTCTCAATAGGGTATAAAAAAACTATTTATTGTGAATTAATGGACAAGATCTATTATTATACTTTGTAATATAAATAAAATAAATGTATTAAATGATTTGAATACATCATTAAAAAGGATATAAGTTAAAAGAAAAAATATATAAATGTTATGACAAAAAATCAAGGTTTTGGATTTGAGACCAATCACTCAGATTTTATGTGAAAATTAATTATTATAGAATTAATATAAAAACTATATGTAAATGTCAATTAGACAGAGGCAAATAAATTATCTTAAATAGAGAAAGCTGTAAATTGATTAGAAATCAATTAAAAAAGTAAAAAACTGTGTTAAACTGAAAACATGTGCTGAACATATAAAATTGTAATATTTATGAATTTAATGTTGTCAAAATGCAACAAAATTGTATTCTAAAGTTGAAATACAATATAATGTAACTATACTTATATATATGACCACCTAAACACTTTAACAGTCAAGTTATGAAACTATTTACCTATACCATACCAGGCTGAGGCCAAAAAACCATCACAAAAATAGTCATATTTGACAGAATAATTGCATAATATTAGAAAAAATAAAGGAAAAAGGTACAACCCTATAATGTACAATGGAAAGGTACTTGCTCAGTTGATGACAAGCTTAATTCTTAGAGAATTTTAAATATAAACGTGAAAATTGTCGCACCAAGAAAATAACTCATCTGTGCAAAACAGTAAGATGCTAAGTAATATTACAGTAAAAATAAAATGTATCAGGATAAACCAGGTATTCCCAAAGATAAACAATATAACAATCTCTAAGTTAATACCCAAAAAATCCCATAATAATACCGAAAAAGACAAATTATCATCAAAAACTAATGACAAAAATCTAGGCCATATGTAATGCCTATAGAAAAATGAACTTATTTATATGTTATATGTTTTAATATTTGTTTATTTTGTTATGAAAGGATAAATATGTTATGTATTAATGATATAGCAAGGACCAAGCAACTTCATAACATTTTAATAATTAGAGAATTAGAATTTTGTGCAAACACTACAAGGTAAGAATTGTATTTTATGTTAATTTATTAGATTTAATTTGTTCAAAACCAATCGTGTATGGTATCACTGTATTCAGTTGAAAGCAGAGAATCCAAAAATAATAATGGCATGCAGATTGTAAGTAGTTCTGTAAAATTGTTTGACAAATACCAGAATAATTTCAGTAACATCCTTTAGTATGAAAAATAAGAAGTTTTTGTTCTAAAGCTTCTACGGAAGTCAAATTTGTTCTATGATGTTCCATTTGCATATTCTCGAACGTTCCAGAAGAAAATTTTACTCAAAAATACCGGAAGTTCATGTTTAAAAATTAAAACCATGAGCCTTACAGAGTATAAAAGGAAGACGAAATTTGACACAAAAAACACTTTATGCTTTGAATCCACAAGAGACACATCACCTACGAATCCGATCATCTCGTCCAAGGTGAAGTCGAAGAACAAGAATTCAACACGAGGACACAGAAAGGCTTTTTCCCGTAGATGACAAAAGACTGACTTAACCTATACAAGGAGTATACGCTAACGTGTTGTTGAATAGAGCAGCAACACGCCATATTTAAGAGAAACGCACACAGCCAGATATCCAGCGGCCCTGAAAAGGACCGATTTTAATAGAGAGAATTAATTTCGCTGGTATTTGCTAAGACAAACCGACTTTGACAACATTCCCAAAACAATTTACTGACACGAGCCTTCTACATTGAGTCTGGAACTAGCGCTGTGACGGCCGAATAGAGAAACCACGCAGACAGCTGTTCGCCGCCGCCAGAATTCAAAGCATAGATACAGTACGAATTTATTTCAATCGTGCGGAGTTTTAAAACCGTAATTTGACTTATAAATAATTACCAGTGCGTGAGGAACGTAAACACGAAGAGGCGCAAGATTGGAATCGTCCCCAAGAATAGTGTCCAGTGAAGGAAATACTTACCCACCGGAACGTGAGTTGTTCAAAAGTTAAAATAATTTATACCTGGTATCATTGTCACACAGTTGTACTACACATGTCAAACACCTTCAAATCACACAATCTTTGTAAAGCATCCCACTGATTTGTCTTGATAGTTCAAAGGAGTCACGTCCTGAGTATAAAGTTTTTTCATACATTAAATTCATGCTATTCAACTGAGCAATAAAATATTTATTAGCCGATACTTACTTAAAAAACTTGTAAATAATAATTTTTTGTAACTCTGCAATTTTGTTTAATTCGAGTGTTAGTCCTTCAGACGATTTTTATGAAAAGAAAGATCACTAAACATACGTTATTTACAATTCAAACTGTCTTGTTCCATTTTTTTTTATATAATTAATTTAACAACTAAGAAATCAATTTTTTAATAATAATAATTTCTTGGAATAAATATCCAAGTGGCGCCCACATACACATATTAGCATAAGTTGTGTTTGCAGGACAACATCGTCGCAGAGAAACCAGCCATTAGTAAGTATTAAAAGTGCGCGGAGATTAACACCCGACATAACAACAACACAACACACAATCTCTTTTCGTTATAATATGAATAATGTCAAAGCAAGCCAACGCAGAAGAAAGAAGAACTATAATAAAAGTATCATCAAAGTGATAGGTGGAGAATAGAAGATAAAAGATCAAGCCAATAGGTTAGCAACATTGGCCCAATAGATCAGAATAGTGAGGGGACATATTAACCAATTATCATAAAAGTGAGAGGACATGCCAATAGATTATAAAAGTGAGGGGACATACTAAATATTATCATAATAGTGAAGGGACATATTATATTATCATAATAGTGATGAGACATATTAACTAAGGAAAATAAATTATCACCATAGTAAGTGAACATATAATGTAAGCAAAATAAGTGAGAATTGTGACAAATAAATATGAATATAGTATAAATAATTATGTTATAAATATGATATCAATTATCATACAAGTGAGGGAACAAAAGATACCCTGTAAGTGATAAAAATTAAATATGGAAAAGAAGAAACCTGATAACTATAAGAAGAAGAAGAAGAAGAAGAAGAAGAAGAAAAAAAAGAAAAAGAAAAAGAAGAAGAAGAAGAAGAAGAAGAAGAAGAAGAAGAAGAAGAAGAAGAAGAAGAAGAAGAAGAAGAAGAAGAAGAAGAAGAAGAAGAAGAAGAAGAAGAAGAATGTATCATGAATAATGAAGAATATGTAGCAAGAACAAGACACCAGCATTCCCAAAGTAAGGAAGGCATCACGACCAAAAGAGAATAGGATAAGTGTAATAACTGCCAGATTAGTTATAACATCATCCAACTAGGAAGGATATAATGAAGACCAAATTGCAGAGAATCAAGTGTCGAAAACTTATTAAGTAGCCACAGACAATGATAGTGAATACCTTATATGAGTGCACCGATACATAATATAATAACACTACCCCAAATAAGCACCACAGGCAATAAAAGTGAATGTTTATAGGAGAGGGAGATAAAAAAGTGTTAACAAATTGAACCAGTGATTACCAAATAAACTACACAAACATACAGTGTACAAGTTGTAAACCAAGATTGTAACACAGACAAATTTAGTAAGACCACCAATATGTTGAAAATAAAAAAAGAGAAATAATTGCTCAAAAGACTACTGAAATAAAATATTAAAATCCTTGATAAGAAATATGCCTGGCGTGATAAGAAATACTAAGAAGTATTTATAATTAGGTCTTTAGAGTCTTTTTCTCTCACTAATTAATACTAAATATTAAGATATCTATGATTTTAGCAAAATGCATTCTTGGCGTGTAAGCCATACATGTCCCAGCATTTGTATTTGCTTATTTTAACATTATATCTTATCCTAATATACCCTTCCGGTATTCAAATAGTACTTAGTATATTTTTACATCTTTGTATAAACTTTACTCCAGTAAATGGTGCTTCATTTATTCATATAGTATTGTTTATCTACATAATGCTAGTGTTGTATGATGTTATTCTTTCTCATTTTTGATTAGATATGTTCGTGGTACACTATTATACGACGTTTTATATTATTTGTATGTAACGACAATTTTGTTACGTTACATATGACTGAAGTATAAAGCCAAATGTGTATCTATATATGAATAATGACAAACCAAGCCAACGCAGAAGAAAGAAGAACTATAATAAAGTATTTTCAAAGTGATAGGAGGAGAATTGAAGATAAAAGATCAAGCCAATACGTTAGCAACATAGGCCCAATAGATCATAATAGTGAGGGGACATATTAACTAATTATCTTAAAAATGAGAGGACATGCCTATAGATTATAATAGTGAAGAGACATATTAAATATTTTCATAAAAGTGATGAGACATATTACCTAAGGAAAATAAATTATCACCATAGTAAGTGAACACACAATCTAAGCAAAATAAGTGTGAATCGTGACAAATAAATATGTATATGGTATAAATAATTATGTTATAAGTATGATATGAATTATCATACAAATGAGGGAACAAACGATACCCTGAAAGTCAGAAAAATTAAATATGGAAAAGAAAAAAACCTGATAACTAGAAGAGGAAGTGTAAAGAAGAAGAAGAAGAAGAAGAAGAAGAAGAAGAAGAAGAAGAAGAAGAAGAAGAAGAAGAAGAAGAAGAAGAAGAAGAAGAAGAAGAAGAAGAAGAAGAAATGTATCATGAATAATGAAGAATATGCAGCAAGAACAAGACACCAGCTTTCCCAAAGTAAGGAAGGCATCACGACCAAAAGAAAATAAAATAAGTGTAATAACTGCCAGATTAATATTTATAACATCATCCAACTAGGAAGGATATAATGAAGACAAAATGACGGAGAATCAATTGTCGAAAACTTATTAAGTAGCCACAGACAATGATATTCAACACCTTATATGAGTGCACCGATAAATAATATTAAAACACTACCCCAAATAAGCACCACAGACAATAAAAGTGAATGTTTATAAGAGAGGGAGATAAAAACAAGTGTTAACAAATAAAACCAGTGATTACCAAATAAACTGCACAAACATTCAGTGTACAAGTTGTAAACCAAAATTGTAACACAGACAAACTTAGTAAGACCACCAATATGTTGAGAATAAAAAAGAGAAATAATTGCTCAAAAGACTACTGAAATAAAATATTAAAATCCTTGATAAGAAATATGCCTGAATGTCAGAACAACACAGGACAAAATATGAATAATATGATAACCAATGTGTTGTAAATAAAACAATTTGTTATAGAGAGACAAAACCATATATACAAACCAAAATACAAACCCATAAAGTGTGTGACATAAATAAGTAAAAATTAAGTATTGTTGTATAAACAGATAGTATGAAATGTGTACAAAATGTGTAGAACATTGTAATAGACAATAGTAATAACATATCATAACAAGATTATAATATTTAAGCAGAATGTTGAACAAATGAAGATGCATATTGTTGTCAAATCAGTAACACATAACCTCATTTGAGCAGGATCTACAACACACAATCACACATAATAATTACATAAAGCAATTAAGAGTAATTGTTCAAAGCAAAAACCAAATAAGGACAGATGAATAAGATAATGAACACTATATAAGCTGAGAAACACAATTATATAAGTCAATTTATTGTTACAAACAATAGCCAAATCAGCCAAAACACAAAATGACTATCAGAGTTACACAAAAAACACTATTAAACTTGATAGCAGAGAGGAAAATTGTTTACCAGTAATAAGTATCATACTCAATTCCTCTATGGGTATACTTAACAACCATTATATGAGTAAAGTAATAACAATTTAATGATAAAAAAATATACTTGACCAGTAGGACTAGATGCAAATAACCACTCTATTGAAATTTAAAGATATTTAAACCAGCCAGAAGTTAGTACAAACACTAGACAGACAATGTACAATGTCTAGGTACACTTTAATAAATAAATAGACATGTATCAAATACTAACAATGACAAAATAAAGATGTCAAAATAACGAAATTATAGCATGATGTAGATAAACAATACTATATGAATAAATGAAGCACCGTTTACTGGAGTAAAATTTATACAAAGATGTAAAAATATACTAAGTACCATTTGAATACCGGAAGGGTATATTAGGATAAGATATAATGATAAAATAAGCAAATACGAATGCTGGGACATGTATGGCTTACACGCCAAGAATGCATTTTGCTAAAATCATAGATATCTTAATATTTAGTATTAATTAGTGAGAGAAATGGACTCTAAACACCTAATTATAAATATTAGGATAAGATACATCAAAATATAGAGGAAAAAACTTATTTATATTAAGAACCAATATAAGTGAATTTTGTGAAGTGAATTAGGTTATTTATGAACGGATTTGTAGCTTGTTTGGACTTAATAGAAAGACCCAAGTATCCGCAGAATAATGAGACCATTCATTTATTAATCAGACAATTCATAAGAAAGTTATGTACAATAACAAATTTTCTATCATTTCCAAAAAGGAATGAACGCGTCACAGTCTAGCCTCCAACCCAAACACGGACGCCAAAAATTAGAAGTTTTAATATTACTAAAGCGTTTGGGGTTGAGATTAAAGACTTTTCAACCAATGAGATGACCTAATTTTACTAGACGCCAGAGACGACTTCGCCGAGAAGCATGATTTGTCCTGGAACCATCAAGGCGAGTGGAACGTGCGACAGTCAGCAAGAGATTTTCAAATTTGTGCGCGTTACCCCAGTATAGTTCAGCAATCTAACCTAAACAGAGTAACTAACCTCTTACGTGTGACAGTGCAACGAGTGATTGTGATAAATATGAACCACCGCTAGTGTATAATAAGGGCGATGAGAAGTGTTAAATGCAGGGAGTACTATTTATTAACAATATTTTAAAAAGAAACGAAGTATAATAATTACCGATTGGTAAAGTTTATATTGAAACTACTCTAGTCAAGTACGGACTGTACATGGCTAAATTAGTAAGTAATTGTCAATTGATAGGCACATGAGTAAAGGTTCTTGGTTTTATTAATTATATTGGTTAAATAAAATATTATTGAAATTTTAAAGAAAATAATACATGAAGTCAAAATAATAACGAATATCGAGAATAACAAGAATAAATATAGACGCTAACTTGACTACATCTAACGTTGAACCAAGTCAGTTATAAAATAACCTCCGAGAACTATCATTGTCATTAATAAACAATACTATCATTTCAAATATGTGTTATGTATATAGTTTTAGGATTTATATAATATGAATTAAAATATTTTAATAACTCACTCTGAACAACCAGTGGAGTTAAACCTATAAAGAACAAACGTTCTATGTCAACACTGAGTCCAATTTTAAACTTATAATCATTTTAAAGTGACTCAAGTAATAAGAACTTATGTCTTCAATAAAATACCTTTCATTGGTAATAATTAACCAAATAATTTTATTTCGATACGCAGCGTTTATGAACGCGTATCACACTTGTCTGAATAGCTGACGGTAGTTCACCAGTTGTACCATGATACGATAGTTTTAATATCGTATAAAATAAGTATTTGAGGTTAAATTTTGTTTGATTATTAGTTATTCTATATAAAGTAATATTGTTCAGTATTAACATCTTTGTAACTTGTATCATGACAATTAAAAGAACTCATGAACTTTGGTAATAATAACCAAGAGCAACCAAATAAAGTTAACAATAATACTGTATATCGTAGCAGTGTTACCAGCCCTGAGCTGAAAGACTCTCATCAAATAATTAACTTTTTTGTTGTTTAATGACTATTCATTGTTTTAAAGGGAATTCAACTTAAATCAATTTGATGTTAATAAAGTAATAGTTATCTTACCTGTGAATCAGTCGTATTTATTTTATTAAAATAGGCACAAGGAAAGTTCATTCAAGGAGCAATTGTTTCCCAAGGTGGCAGCACGATAATCGAGCGGCCAGTATTTAAATTTTAAATCAGTATTAGATACAAACATCATTTTATTTACTGTCTGCATGCTAATGCCCAAGTGAATTATTTTGTGAATTGTGTTGTGACTTTTCAGTAATACAGAGCCTACGTTGGAAGATTAAGGACATTCACCGATGGTAAGTGGAAAGGTAAACATATCGGAGTGCAACAGAGAAATTTAAAAGTCCTTTTTACAACCTATATTAATTCAAATCATAAAAAACACAAACGATAAACATAATATAAACAACAATCAAGTTTTTACCTATTTTCACCTATACATTTTAGTGGAACTGAATATGTAATATTACATTTGTAAAAAAAAAAAAAATTACATGTGTTTGCCAGTAACCTTATTACATATAACACCTCAGTAAAATTTACAGGACACTAATACATAAGATGTGTCAGTTCAAACACAGTTTTATCTAAAACAGATGCAAAACAAATTTACTGAAATACAACATATTTTTATAAAAGTACTATTTCAGGACCATAAAGAAGCTCATGTGTTTCCAATATAATTGGATTTTATTTTCAGTATGCAATATAATCCATCAAAAACATTTAACTAATATGATATATAAACGAATTGGTAAAAGTATTTTAAAACAAAAACTGGTTTAATAGATAGCATAACAATTTGTCTAGGTATTGTAAACACTTAATATTACACACACACACACACACACACACACACTCAAATTTGAAATATATTTTATATGAGACTACTGATATCTAATAACAGGGACAGTTTGAAGTGGATGCTGCCCTCTGTGAAAGCTTTATAAAGTTCTGATCGCAAAGCTGGCGGTGTTGATCGTCCAGGCAATGCACGGCTTTGTGTGGAGTAATAATGATCTGAGGACTCCAGATGCGCTGAGGGCGGGTCACGAACTTTACTCAGCTCACACTTACTTTGCAATATTAATACTGCTGCTATCTCAGATAAGTAAACAGTTAAAGAAGATACTTGGATTCTTAAAACGTTTATACCACTCACTTTTATAAATCATGGACGTACTACCTACGTACCTATCTATGTCCTATTACGTTCTCTCTACTTATATCAGTTACTTGTATATAAAATATGTAAAAGCACAGCCTTCGAACTAACTTTTGATGAGTCTAGGAACAATCGGTACTCATCTTGAACGTGTTGGTGCCTAAGAGTCTTCATAAGAGAACAAATGTTATTGCAAAACACCACATACTGTCTCACGGAAGTAGTCTTTGAAAAATACAATGGCGGCTACGATAACTTCATATTCTTATAGTATAAATAAAATTTATATTTTTAGGCATAATGTCCACATTTTTAATTAAGTATCAAGTGTAGGAGAAAAACTATTATAAGATAGATAAATTTAGAATGAAAGAGAAATGTTTAAAAAATTGTTTCAGTAAAGGCATAGATTACACTCCGCGACACCATTCTAGGGTTGTGCAAGCTCCTGGATGACGTAAGGCTTTCCAAAGTTCCGGAAGTTTTAAATCTGCGTATTTATTCGACCCACATGTAAGAGAATCTGGCAACATACGAGTACTTTTCCACACGGACTGATTAAAATAATGCGGTTTCTGTGTTCAAACATTTGTATTTTCTTACTTCATTATGTATTGCAACAGTGATAATTAGATGATATTTGTTGTTTATTACAAAGTGTGTGTAAAAAAAAATCGTAATGTTGAAAGATATTTTCTATACGATGACTTTGCTTACTAAAAGTAATATCACATTATTGGGTAACGAATTCTTTAACGTTCAATTGTTTATAATGATCTATGATATCAACAACAGAATTTTAGTAAATATGTTACTACATCAACGTATATTTTTAATTAACTATTCAGGAATTAAAAGTATAGATCTTTTTATACATTTTAAAATTTATTTATATGTTTAATAAGCTAGTTGCGTGAAAATGAATTTTAATCGGTTTACGTTTAAATTTCAGTTAATCAATAAATATGTTAGTGCGTAATCTTATGTAGAACTGAGATTTTAAATTTGAAATAAATAATTTTCTGTTATATGTTTACTGAAGTAGACAATTCATAAACACATTTCACGCGGCCTGTATGCAATCGTTTAGATAATATGTCTAAAGGAAACAATTTTGTCCACTGACATCATTATTGGACAAAATTGATTTATACAAACAGCCCCAAATGTTTCGCAGTAAAATTTTAAAATACCATAAAGCTGGTACAATGCGTTGGTTAGCATTTATATTGTAGTTGTTATTATAATGGCTGCATTATGGGACCCGATGCCGCGGCAACTTTATCACATTTTGGCGTACGATGTGGCTTTTAATATATTGTGGTCGTGGCACAGATTTTATGCGATTATTTATTGAAATAGCACCATTAGTGTTGCGTTCCTGCGGCCCACTTTATAATCGAGTTGTAAATACACAACGACATTTGCAAAATAAAGGAACATATTTTGGTGTTAAAAATTAGCTATTGATCATGGGTACAAGAAACATGCCTTAATTTACACCTGTAAAACCTTTTTTTATATCCAAAAAGCTATTGTAACCTCCTCTTCCTTTAAATGTCTTAATTTTTCCTGTCGCCAATATTCTGTTTTGATAACACCAAATATCCTTGCCGTAACGTAAAAAACTAGTTTATTTCCTTTAATTACAGAAAAGAAAATCGGCTTTTAGTCACTGAATACTAATACTTTCGTTACTTTATTTATCGGACCGTAATAAATAATTGCAGAATTGTAAGTTTCCGCCTATTATGAAGAGATAATTCTTAGAATACGTCTATCAACATTTCAACAAACATTATTACTACCATCAAGGGCTGTACATTGATAATAAAAAATAATTAATTTGCTAACATACTTAATGAGTGTTTTGCGAGGATGTGTGTGTATGCCTTGAATATATAACTTACGACAAAAGTTTTTCAAAACGTACAAATACTTGATAAGTTTCAAAGTTTATTATTTCCTTCTGATAATTGTTTCAGCCTATTAAGCTATCCTCAAAGAGATCATAGAAACAAGTAAACAAAGCTATGATCTCTTTGATAAAAACTTAATATTTCTTTTATGAATTTGCTAACTGCTATAATTTTTTATTGTTCGACTAAGCTTTTCGTCATTACTGACATCTTCAGGTCTTAAACAACATTAAATCGTTGTTTAAGACATGAAGATGTCAGTAATGACGAAAAGCTTAGTCGAACAATAAAAAATTATAGCAGTTAGCAAATTCATAAAAGAAATAGTAAGGATGGCTGCTAATTTAAACAATACGAAGAAGAAAAACTTAATAGGATGAAATATTTGTCAGAGGTAAATAATAAATTGTGAAACTTAACCAAGTGTTTGTATGTTTTTTTAAAAATACTTGTAGTAATATGTTTCATCAAGCGCCCAACCAGTCATGAATCAATATCGTGTATAATTTTTAATCACTACTATAACTTGTATAAATTATGTGTTGAACATACAAGTCGAATGTAAGTTATAAGTTGAATATATATATAACTTATAATCACTTACATAAGTAATATGCGTTGAATGATGACTTATAAATATATTTTGTTTCTTATATTAATAACATAACATTAAAAAACTCGTTAGTGATTAATATTTAATTTATGGTTCTTAATTATTTCTCAACTGACCCTACATTAATGGCTATGTTAGCGTCTGTACCTATCCTTTTAATTCGTGTTAGCATGAAAAGCATAGACTCTCCCTGCAGTCAGAATACCTCAACACGCGTAAATATTCTATATTGACACAGTGTACGTAGAAATCATATTTAAATGAGTAAATTTTGCAAATAAAACTTTCTGACACAAACTTTATATACTTGCATTAGATTAAATTAGCCGCGAAAATCTTGAACCTAGTAAGTGTTATGAATTATCTCCTTATTCATATTGAGTGTTAATTTATTGAGCCGATATTTCGTAAACTACGAAGCTCCAAAGAATTTCCAAAATGATGTGGGCCGGCAACATGGTGGAAAAAGTCCTGCAGTTAGAGGAACGTTTCACTAGATGAAAGTATCCGCGAGCAAAAGTATAGCATATTCTCCGACTATGTGCAGAAGGATGAAGAAATCGGGTTGTAATAAGTAAGAAAATATATTTTTAGATGTGTGTCAATAATATTGTTATAGTAACCACCATAGTGAAATCTAATAAATGAACGAAGTGTGATGGTGAGAGACAACAGTAAAACACAGCTTCCTACCTACGCCTTTTTCCAAATTGTACCCTGTGGGATAACCCTATCTAAGTAATCCCAGCTTTAGATGCGATTGTACGTGTCCGGTGTAAGGTTTACCTTCAGCCACCTGCGCCTGCCTTTCCTAAAAACTTTTCCAGCGCTACTGTGAACAAATAATGTCTTATTACGTTATGTAATTTTATAAAATATTTCTACTTTACTAGATATTATTTTAAGATAAAAGGTTTGCTATTACTAGTTAAGGACTTTTGTGTTCATCAAGAATACTCCATAACTTATCTTCCAACACTTATGTACCCATTAACGTCTTTTAGTTAGTGTTATAATCTTTTTCATACAGATATCTTCTAGTAAACAAAGGTGTTGGTTTAGTAGTTAGATTGTTGTAAAATTAAAGATTGGTAAGTAACAAAATCACACAAACAGTATGTTATTTTAAGTAAAATACTTTTAGTTTAAATAAGAGACGGCTGGAAACATTATTACTACAAGGTTATTTTACTTTTTCTTATACAAGAATACTTATTTTATCAATCGTTTTGATGTTTGTCAATAATTTAATTTATAAAGAACCTATTTTTTCTTTAATACACATCATTGTTAGGTATTCTGTCACTTCGTGTACATGAATTCAGATATCGCAAGAAATTCATTTTAAATGCTAGTATTTTCTCTACACGTCTTTGCGTTGTGACCTACTTGTTAAACCCGCACAACACAGTAGAATAGAATTCTATTGAATTCCATTTCTGTGTCTTTCTCTGTTTTCTTCGAAACTATTTTTACACATTACTACGCAGAGACTTACTTTTTATACAGATTTGTACCTCGCTGCCGTTGACGTAGTGATGTAACATTCCAGACGCAGATAGTAGAATACTTGTTCAATTGTTGTATTGTTTACTACAGTTTTTCTATCTGACCATGATTCTTCAGTCTAAGAGCCCCATCAATTTAGCTTCGGACCTTCAATGCACAATATTACCTTCTTCTTATGCATGATCTTCATTTTCTTCTATTGCGTCTATTGCTTCTTCTTATTTGTTTTGTATTACTTTTTACTTTAAGAATTGCAAGGGTCAGTCGCGGAGCGACATCTATAAATTGCTGGTACAACTAAAATGTTTAGTGTGCTGCAAGACGTATATTTCGAGTGAACACTTGTTAATTTCAAAATATATCTGTCAGTTTATTAAATTTTTGAAAATATCTTGTCACGCGTGTTTTTAAAATGTATAAAATCAAACATCATATTGTGATGAATTCTCTGTTAAAATCGTTGTGGCGCAAATGAAAAATCAAAACAAAATTGTAAATGTGTTCGATGACCCTGAGCCTTCAGAAACAACGGTAAGTGAGGCACGTTCGAGTTTAAACGTGATCGTACAAGCACTGAAGATGCTTCCAGGAGTGGACGTCCAAGAAGTTCAACAAAACATAACATTATTGAAAAAAATTTACAAAGTGTGAGAAAACCGCAGATTGAGAAGTGGATGATGTTGCTTAAATCGTAGGCATCTCATATGAGCGTGTGGATCATACTTTAGCTCAAGAACTTGCTGTGGAAAAGCGTTGTGCAAGATGGCTGCCGCATCTAAAGTTGTTGTATTTCTTGGACGTCCTGTGCGGGGAAATCATCTTCACTGCTCCTACGACCACATTAAGCTCAAGTGCCTACTTACAAACCATTGGTTTTGAAGTCACAGCATCTCCTGGCACATTTACAATTTTTTTTCTGAATTTTATTTGGCGCTAAACAATTTTTAACAAAGAATCACACCACAATGTTTGACTTTGTCCTCTTTTCAAAACGCGCATAGAATGTCAATTGTAAACAGACTCTAAACAATGAATAAATTGATAGATAGATTTAGAGATTAACAGGACTTTACATAAAATACAATTTGTTCACCAGAAGAAAAACTGTAGTGTTACCGCTAAGTTACAGATGTCGCTCCGCAAACATTCAACTGACCCTCGTAGAGGTAAGTCGACCTCTTCCGGAATTGTCTGTTTATTAGAGTAACAATGTCTCTTTTCTCTCTTTTCTATACTTGCAATAAAACCCAAGACTATGTGCCTCCTGTTTGCACATTTTAGTGTTTATTAAGTTTACATTAGTATGCAGCGACACAAATTTAGAAATTATACTTCCCAACCTGAACGACTCTATAGCGATACTATAGAGAAAAGCTCACGTCAAGAAAACACATTCTATCGCCAAGCTAAATGTTTTCTAGACATTGAACTCTACTTTTATTTACCCGGAAATATTTTAAGAAGAAACTGATGTCTATAAAAGCTGTCGGCCAGACACAGCACAGGTAGTGTGTAGAATAGTAATGAGGCTCCAGATGCGCTGAGCGGTCATGAACTTTACTGAACTCACGATTTACTTTGCACGAAGTTTATGGAATAAATACCTCTCTTATATCAGTAAAGAATAAACTTAAGATTTATTCAGTTTATATTAATGAACAACAACAACATTATTATTGTGCAGTATATGTTTGTTTTTAAATCGTTAATAATTTTTACTTTTATTAGGAGCGCATAAGTTAAATTAAATAACTCAAAATAATTAACTCTTAAGAAAAAGTATGAAGTTACAATTTATTTAAATTCACCGAAATTTTTTCCATAAGTAGTATAATAATTTTTTTATGCTATCAAATTTATCTATTTTATCTATATTGTTTTGTTAAAGAATATAGTCACTAATTATTGAAGCAACAAAATGGAGAGAAAGCTAAAGTATTAAACAGTTACCACAATTATGTACTTTACAATTGTACTTCTACCGCATACAATCCGCTAAAAACAAAACTCAGAGCTGAATGATTACGTAAGCACCTGGTATTTTATATTCGTCAAAATCTTCTTGTTTGACTTTCATGTTCCCTAAATAAACTTGCGAAATCTATTTTAGTCCAAACTCTAAGAAAATCTAAGAATTTTAGTTTCATAGTATAAGAGTCTGTTTTGGTGGCTCCCTATTTACTGAGTCAGTCTCAGCCTGTCCCATATTAAAAAGCATGTTTTATTAATTTATTCCACAAAATATTTATTTTACATTCCACACTCATTACTTTTCTACGATAAACTATTGATGCGGTAAAATATAATAGGTAGAAAGCCGGAGAAAATATTGTATTGACGAATAATTGCCACTTCAATGGAGGAGAGAGAAAGAAAGACAGGTTAAGTGGCTGTAAAATACTATGATTGAAGATTTTCCTTGCATGGTGAGATAGTGATTGGCAAAAAATAATGAACAAAATACTGCAAGAAGGGCCACGATTGCTTTGGGAACCATTTAATACGGATTGAAGGAAGTGTGTGACAAAGTTCTTTGAATGGTATAGTGTTTGTCAGTGCTGAAACGTGATCGCCAAAGAAAGGGTAATTGTGAGTAGATAAGTACAGAACGGAGTAGTGGTGTAAAGGATTAAAGATGAGTAAAATAGTTAATATTTAAAAAAAATAAGAAGACATATTCTTTTTAGCATAGAATGAAGAGGCGAGACAGTCCACAGTCGGCATTTTGGGAAGTAATACTGTCCGTGAGGTAGACTGGAATGAAACGGTGCTCTATTAACTTTTGACAACAATGTGCAGAAACGAAGAGATTGATGATGAGATTTTATGTGAGGATTTGCATGTGAAAATAGAACATTTGTGATTGACCAGGTATCATATACGTAAGAAAGCTGTTGCTATTTTGCCACAGGTATTGAAGAATAAGAATTAATTAGGTGCTAAAAAGAAAAAAGAAGATTTTGCCATGTAATCAGATTAGATTGAATTAGACAAGAGGCAGAAAGAGATGGAGAGAGAGAGAGAGAGAGGGGGGGGAGGAAGAGAGAGAGAGACAGTAAGAAACAATTACTGTTTGTGTGAGAGAGAGAGAGAGAGACTGAGTTAATGAGAAGGAGGGAGACAGGCAGACCGACATACAGAGTTGGAGATACTGTCCACAAATCCTATACTCAATGTAGTATACATTATTTGTTATAAATTCGCTTGTACATTTTTTAATCAATATTCAAAACATTGTATATTTCGAATTATTCCCTCACGTTGAATTCTATCCGTCTTGTAAGTATTAATATTAATAATTTTGTAGTATTCTTATTTTGTTAGAGTCACTTATTAACGTTATTACGAATGACTAGAAGAATATGAAAACACACTGCAGAAGTCAATTACTCAAAAGAAAGAAAAATTGGAGAAACTGAATAATGTTTTAACAGAATGCGCCTGAAACAGGAGACAACACTGACGAGTCATCTCGTAGGCAGTTGAGCGCCTAAATCTCTAAAGCTGATCACTTAATCTCTTAGATAGCACTCTTCCCCACAATTTTGGGGGGGGGTAGTGCATATGCCGGAAGGTAAAGTCCTAGATCGTTCAATAAAGGTCAAACAGGGGATGCGTCAATGGGAAACCCAAGAAAGCGGGGGATTGGCAACATATCAAACAGATGTTAAGTATTGTAAGTTGTGAAATAGAACCAATGAACCGTGACTCCTGAAATAAATTAACTTTAGAAGCCATAGAAATGGATGAATGATGCAGTAAATTAGAAAACACAAATTTAAATTTATTAAAAGCAGTAAAGGGTAGGAGAAACAAGCCTAAATTAATAGAATTTAGGACGAAAACACATATGTCGTAAGACATAATGATTTCATCGAAACATATTTGAAGGTAAAATTCTTCTAATAAAGTGATAAATAGAAAATATGAGTTCAAAATTGGGGATGTGCTATTCACCCATTTGCATTTGTTCACTTGCAGACAACTGGAAATATTAATGAAAAAGGAAACGCGTGTTGTTGCAGCGATCAACCTTTTGATGATGATGATGATTTGTTGTTATTGTTGAGATGATGTAACTGTAGTTGATGCATTTCAAATTCCTATTGCATAAATGTTTTGTTTCATTGTGTTTACTGATGTTTCGTGATCCGCGTAACGTTTACAAATATCGGTTAGATTTTGATAACGTTATTCAGTTACATTCAAATACAAACATTTTCACTGCGGTAAAAAATCTAATCATGCAATTTACGTTAATTGCTTCTGTTACATGAAACTGTCCCGGCTTTATCTGGCCAACAACGGAACACACAACAAAGTTTGGTTCTGGTAGTAACAGCTGCGTCCACTGCCATTTGCCTAACCCTGTTGTCTGACTAGTGCCGTTTGTATGGAAGATGGGATTGATATATATTTTACGCAGTTATTGTAAAACGAAATTCTCTCTGTTTCTTGATCGTAAAATTGAAACTTACTCACCATTACTTTTTATGGCAATTTAGATACCAAATAATGTTATAAATGCCCATTTCATAGATCCTCTAACGTCACTGCATGTACACAAAATGTACCTCATAGATAAGGATAATAGGTAGAAACTGGATATAATATGGTTTCGGTAGAATATTTAATTATGTGGAGAGAGAAGAGAGAAAGTAAGACGGTTTAAGTGTCTGTAAAGCACTGTGATTAAAGATTTACTTTGCATGGCAGAGATAATGATTAAAAAATTAAAGCCGCGTTTGCTTTCAAAACCATTGAATACAGATTTAGGGAAGTGGTTGGCAAACTGTTTGGAATGGTATAGTGTATGACGATGCTAAAACGTGGTCACCAAAGAAAGGTTAAATGAGAATAGATAAAGTAAAGTACAGAACGGGGTAGTGATACAAAGGATTGAAGACAAATAACAGATAGTTAACATTTAAAAAAACATGAAGGCAAATTCTTGTTAACAGACCATAAAGAAGTGAGGCAGTCCACAGTCGGCACTTTAGGGAGTAATAAAATGTGTGAGCAAGCCTGAGAATAAAAATGAACAAAACTAAAGATAATATACTGACTGACGAATAATGAGATCCAATAGTGTATCAAATGCTGCCAAAGTACTAGTAACAAATAAATTATTTTCTCATAAATTTTACAAAACGGAATATAGAAAATCCAGTTGTACTCAAGCGGCCTAAATGAGATTATACAGCCACGTGGTAGGATACACTCAACAATGTCACAGTAGAAATGCAGATATCCAGCAGAAATTGATTATTATGAGTATACTCGATAAGAATACCCAGTATCGGCAAAATGGTTGAAACATCTTAACAGAATGGGGACTCCCACAACCACAGGCAACTGAATTCTAAGCCGATGAGGCAGAGAGGAGTGGGTCGTCGTCTAGCGACCAGGTCTAGTCTACCTGCTTGAGACCTGAACAAACCATTTTTCGTTTACTCCTTTTTAAAGATCATGATTATTACTTTACAATTCAACCTTCGTTACAAATACTGTGATTGTTATCGTTCGGTTACTTATTGACAGTAACGTTTAATTTACGTCTTGTCTACACTACGGTAGTGTTCTCAAATCTGAATTGTAATAAATTTATTACTAAGAAGGAAAGTAAGCTGCTTACTAATAAGTTGCTTGCTATTAAGGTAGCATCTGTTTAGCATTGAGTAGAATAAAAGAAAAACAAACTATATTATTATTATTATTATTATTATTATTATTATTATTACTGTTATTATCAATTTATGTTAGTATGTTGTTCTTTTTTCTTTTAGTCACTTACGGAAATCCTTCATCTTGTGAAGTTCCACATTCCCGTTCCACAAATACTCTTTGATTCTCTGACACATTCTTGCTCATTCTTCTTCCGATAACGCCTTTAGACATATCCCTCTCGACCGTATCCTTAATTTCTCTTCGGGCATATCCGTCACATCCGCAGTTGTCTCTTTCTATTCCTCTCTGTTTCATAGGTCTTTTCCCTGATTTTCATTTTTACATATCCTCATGGTCACCCAGGCTACATGAATATTGTGTTGCCGTGGAAGGTAAAGATCTTGTTTGCTATAATCTCTGGTTCCATTCCATGCCCCTAATGCGTCTGCTGAAAGCCATTTGTTGTATTTGTAACCGTTGTCAAAACTGATTCAAATTTTTCATACAATTCGCGGTTTTGTCTCAAAGAAAATTTTCAGTCCTTTGTTGAATCATTTCTGGGTCTCATAATTTTCCTTTGAAATTCTATTTTTTTTTCATCTTGTACTAGGAAACGGTAGTTTTTCTTTCCTGTAATGAAAACTGTCTGTGTTGCATATGTAGTTGATGTAAACTTTAAAGAACAAATCATGGAAATATTATAAAACTGAACGTGAACATTGCTTCATTTTGCATCTTTTCTTTGCCTCAAAGAGTCTTAATTCGTTTTACATTGTTTTATTCCTTTCATTTGAGTTTATTTATTTTTAAATAATTTGTTTCAATTCAATTTTTTGTGTATGCCTAATTCTCAATTCAGTAATTTGTTTCTATTTATATCAAATTATTTTTGTTTCGTTTCTTATCTTCTATTGGTGATACAAAATGGAACATTTTTGTGTAATCTGGGATTAATGAAAGATTAAGTAACAAAACCGTGATTTTTTCCACAATTAATTTTATAACCAAATTAAACTTCATGATTATGGAACGGAATTAATACAGAAGAAGATAAGAATTGTTGTAATTAAATACGGAAATTACGAACACATACATATAAATTACATCTACTACTCCAGCAATTAGAACAAATTGAACATTTGTGCAAGGTGATTAAAACAATTGATCTACACTAAATATGGTACGTATTTACCGCTATAACCGGTAATCTGAGAGACCTGTGTTTGGGAGGCGAAACTGTAATGGTGATACTAAAATTTAAAATATCTTTAATTTATAATGGTGTGTAAACCTGATTTCGAAGGAAGTATGAAGACGGTGGCAAAGGAAGTACAACTTAAAGCAGATTACATTCTGTTATTGGGGTCCATCAATAAGCAACAGGGCTGAAACAGCATAGTAAAGATGATAATCTCTTATGGTTGAGAAGTATGTAATATATGAAAAATAAAGATGTGACGGTTATAATAGAGTACTACAAGCGTAAATTAAATACGACTAGACATATTAGGCTTTTACAACAAACAAAATTTGCTGTAACATCCTTGTGAGACTATGTTGCAATTGCTTGGAGGGGATGGCAATATTTTTTGTCTTTTTCGAGAACCATAACCTTAATGTTTTTTGTTTACCTTTAACTTACGACTCCTCACAGCTTGACTTATATTTGTAACTTGTTTTGCTATTTGAAACATCATCCTATTTTATACTATGCTATTTTAACTTATCATACGGTGATGCGCTCTCTTCTAAATGTACTTTATATATTTTATAATATTGCAAACCTGTATGATGTTTTTATTCATAAAATATTTTATTATATCATCAATTGGCATACCATGGACGGTCGGGTTTATGGCTCTCTTTTGTCTCTTTGCGTTTTCATTTTAGATATTATAACTGCTTATTTTGTTTCCTGTCATGACTTCCTGTAGCTGCGACATTTCATCAAATTCCATTAAGCATTCCTAATAATATTTCGTGTTTTAATTTTATCCACATATTTCTATCTTGCTTAACTCCTCTAAATTTCACGAGACATTTTCGAATACCGTTTCCAGTGACATACACTACACCACTTAGCCAAGTACACTACAGATTTCTTTATATTATTTAATCTGTCTACTGCGTTATTGTACAATTACAGCCATTTGGTATGTTGCCTTTGTAGAGTCCAGTCACTGCTTTTTCTAGCTTGTCCATATTTATCGTCAACTGCTTTATTGTACAATTATTGTCCTTTGGTCGCACACCTTCCTAGACTCGACTCACTGCTTGGTCTAGCTTGTCTATATTGACTGTCAATCACGTTTCTAATATAGCAGCTGCCCTCAACATACCTGTAGAACTAGAACTGTGGGTAATAAATTATAACTTAATATTTTAATTAACTATATAGAATACTACCGACTATCATAATACACACCATTGGTAGATATACATGTAGTTAATTAATAAAAACAGACACGTCGTAGACAACAACATTCAGGAATTTAATACAACCATCTCATTGAAGCAAACCACACATACACAAACATAAACATCAACATGGAATCCCACACATGCACAGAAAAGGCCAAAATCTAGACACTCTTGAATATCTAGAAATATACAACACATGAAAATGCATAGAAGCGATCATCCTAAACCAACAGACACAATTAAGATCACAGATACTATTTGAGCATACAGTATTACAGAAGACACACACAACAACGACCTTTTGAACAACGGCATTGTCATCAAAAGCAGGACGAACAGCGCTCCTAGCAGTAGCCTATGCCGAAGCTGTAACGGAGCGAAAGCTTGCTTAGGTCATAAGGTAAATCTTTATCATTTTTATCTATAATACTGTGTGTTCCGCAACCTATACAGGCCTACTAGAATACTAGTGTTCTATATAGGCCTAGCTAATAGTAACAACGGACACGTAATGGACAACAAAGTCTAGGAGATAGAGAGAGAGATAGAGAGAGAGAGATAGAGCGAGTGAGGAGGTAAGTTTGGAAGCTCACACCACAACAATGATATGGGCTGGTTACTGTAACCTGTAGACAGTGTCTTCTCAGTTGCTTTATTGCTCCCAACGGAGCGCAACTGCGGCCAAAACTTTCTCTCTTTGTGAAACTCAGAAAACTCGATTCTCACAGTTACTACTGACTGTGAACGTTGATACCTCAGTAAGAGCTTTACAGAATTCGTAAGTAATGGAGAAAAATAAGAAATATACAACTAGAGAGGAAGTAAATAACGATGTAAATAAATACGCAAGAATTACAATAGGGTCAGGTATCGAAACGTAAAATTCACAAAGTTCCTGGGAAAAACTGCAAATACAGTATTACTATTAGGCCTACTGCTGACTTTGATGTGAGGGGAAAATTCTAAATATTTTTTAGCATGAATCTAATGAAGTTTTTATTAATTATTTATTGTATTATCAGATTATAAAATATTATTATTATTATTATTCCGGATGTACAACGTTTAGACATTTTCTGGAACAAAAGCTTACAGAATTGATCAAATTGTAACCTTCCATTCCAGCTTGTACATCCAAAGACCTTCAATTTCTCTTTCCCTTCATACAGTCTGATTTTATTCTATGGAGGTGATAGGTGGTATTCCTCTATTCCTTTCCTTCTTCCTTGTGGGGTCCATTTCAGAACTCTCCTTAGCAACTATCCTGTGCCATTATTTTTGTGTGTGCAAATTATTGTAATCTTTTGTTTGAAGAAAATCAACAGTTGAATTTTTCACATTCATAACATTATTTCTAATTTTCTCACGTATAGACAGTCTAGCCAAACGTCTCAAAAAGTCCATCTCTGCTGCCATTAATTTTGTTCTTCTGTGTTTATTGGTAGTCTAAAATTCTGAGCCGTAAGTCATGATACTTCTAACAATGATTTTAAATATTTTGGTTAATTTGTTTATTCTTCAGTGTTGTAGTTAATTGTAGAGGTAGCCATCATTCATAAATTATTTCTGGATTATACTTCTTTGTTTTGCTTCTCACCCCTATTGCTTTGGCAGTAATTTTCACTCCTATATACTTATATTCCTCCTTACATGAAATCTTCCCATGTTTTTCTCCAATATCATGTCTTGTTGAAGGTCACCTATTGCCATGTATTTTTATAATCATACTTACCTTAACTCCAACATTTCTGATATTCGTGTATCAATGTTCTAGTCATCTACTCTATGTCTTCAAAACTTGAGCCAAAAGTAATTGTGTATCAGCAAACTCTAATGATTAAACTATATCAACATCAAGTAGAAATTTCATGTTCCTGCACTCTTTATTTCCAAGCCTCTATTGGTTTCTACGTATAAACTTTAAGAAGCGTCAGTGATAGGCTAAAACCTTTGGTGACTTGAAACCCTGGTGACATAGACTTTCCTATTGTTTCTCCATATAGAATTGTTGTATACATTTTGAATTGCTTTTATGATAATGGTGTTGATACTAATCAGCTTATAATTATATTCATAGGGAAAACATCTATTGATTTTTTCCTGAAGTTTACCAAAAATGCTCCTTGCATGGATACCAAAATGTCTAAACAATAATGCAAATTGACGACTGTTACATGAAACATATTGTTGGTTTTGTAACTCTCCTGTTTTTCTAATTAATAATACATACCAATATAATTGGTTACAGTTTGCGACTTACGAAGTAATGTTGTTAATTTTGTGGATTTTATTTATTGCTCTCTGCAGGTTCTTTAGTCCAATTAGTAGCGCCATCTGTGTCTGTTAAAAATAATGGTAATGTTTTGACCACAAAGAATAAAACTAAATTTTAAACGGGGTCTTAAAAGATTAGGACGTAGTTCCTTGGGTAATACTTTCACAATTGTCAATCAACACGAGTGATACGAAAATTAATTTAAAAATATAAGGAAGTGCATGTCATAAGACAAACTTTCATATAGCTAAGGAGAGGTGTTTAAATAAGGTTATTTTTGGTTATGGTTCATTCAGAGGTATAATTCAGGTTAGCTAGGAGCCAGGTCCTGGATGCGGGTAGAATAAACAACAAAAACTGGAAGGTCGAGAAGGAGGTAGACCATTGCGTAAATTTGAAGTTTGCATAACTCAGTGTCACGTAGTAACCAATTGTGGTAACTATCACCTGACTGTAAGTACAGTAATGCAAAATAAACCTAATGTAATCCAGTATACACAACAGTATGCCGTAATACAACACTTATCAAAAAACCCTATCCATTTGTTTGTGGATAAGTAACAAATAAATTAAATCAAATTGTTTTTGCTTAAAAATACATTTTTTTTATAAGCACTAGTCAAGCGAATTATGTCTTAGTCTGTATTAAGTGATTCGGCAACATGATGTTAAGGTCTGACATATTCTTTCTGGCTGAGATGTCCGATTGTCCCTAGACAAATATCGACGAACTTAAACTGATGATTGCAGGAAACGATCATGATTGAAATAAAATAAATCGAGAGCCAAACAATTAGACAAAGTTGGCGAGATCGGCTGTGTAAACACTGAGGAAATATATGTGTAAGAGTTGCTATACATTGTTCCAGAAATAGATGATTGAAAGTTACTATACACTAAATAAAATGGCCAGAAAATACTGTAGTTACATATACAAAACCTTTCAATTAGATAAAGATTTGTAGGTTTATGTATTTTTAGTGTAGTAATTTAATTTTATGTTATGAAATCTTATAACGCCGTCAAAAATAATACAAGGAAACGTTTGTACATAAACGCGTTATGTACATTTTACGGGAAACAAAGGCAGCGTTACAGAATAAAGAACAGCAGATTTCGAAATATCAGTTACTTCTTTCTGTTATGTAAAGTGTGCCGACCTTTTCTGGACAACAACAACAAACACACAACAAAGTTGGAATCAACAGCAACAGCTGTGCCCACTGCCATTGGCTTACCCTGTACTGACTGCCTCGTTAGCTACTGGCGCTTGTATGGAATATTGATTTCATACATGTGTAAAATATTATTAGTAAGCAACGTTTTCTTTATTCTGATCCGCAGAATAAATAATCTTAATGCAATTTATGCCAATTATCTCGCAATTCTAAACATAAGAACAGTTGCACTAATTAGTATTTTATTTCTGGCGCTACCCGATTCAGACCCCGTATTACACTTGCTTTTACATAGGAAATCCACATTTCGTTTCAATCATATATGGTGGTCAATAATTGCTGAGTTAGAACCTTACAGAGTTTTTCCCTTCTCAACGATTGTTCTAATTGTGTATAATCTTATGTCATCTTCTGTTACAAGTAGCCGTGACTGTAATTTAACTCTTTGTCGCAAGACATGTACTCTGACGATCATGAAAACGCATTTTCTTTTCTGAACTTCTTTTTCAACAGACTCCTTGGTTTGTTTTCCTCAGACTTCTGTGTTAGATGCCATATCTAGCTAAAATATGTAAAATATTCTGAGTTAGTTTATTGAATTTATAGCTATCTAGACATTCCAGAACAGTTTCTGTTTTGTCATTATACATGGAAATGTATTTTATTACAAAATTAAATGGTACTAAATACATATAACGTGCGCACCTCAACAAGATAAAATTAAAAAAAAATTATCCCAAAATGCAATTTCCAATTCTGTTAAATAAAATCATCTTATGTAGTTGAGATAAGTTTGTAACCTAACTCCACAGCAGTAGTGGTTGTGTAGACGCTGTCCTCGCGCATTCTTTATTGTTCCCAAAGGTGTCGCTCTTAAATCCCACTATAGTCGCCAAAAGTAACTTCGTTCGTATAGCTGGTATGGCGTAATTATGCTCTGTCTACAACGGGTCAAATTGTAGTATATAATTCAATTTTATTGTTTATTATCATTAACATATTGTTACGATGGTCGTACGGAGTGTTGACACTAAAATGTAGAACAAATTATTGCCTAATAATAAATTTGTTTTTTCGAATTTTAATAATAATTTTTATAAAAAGACTCTTTTGTACGTAACAAATTCCACTCTTACAGCTGTCCAACCTACAATGAAACTACAGCCAAAACGGTGCTGATATACGACCACAGTTGTTGAAAGCCGGGAACCGTTTTATGTAAGAGGGTTCGAGGGTTTAAGTACCTTGGAGCAACATTCACGGAGGACGCAACGCGTGGGATTTATACAAATGTACAAATCGAAGCGGAAAGGTGCTGTTACTGCGCTATTAATTAATTTATAATATCGAATTCTATGTAGGAATATCAAGTTGTGGCTCCACAAGACACTTATCTGACCGGTTGTACTGAACGAATATGAGGAGTCAGGTCTCAGGAAGCAGAACTTCATAAAACTTCATGCTGTTTAACGGAAAGTCTTACGAAAGACATTCAGCCTATTATAGGATACGGTAACGAACAATGTTGGATTTTACACTACCAGGAGTTGCGAAATATTTACGAAGCCGCGAATGTAGTAAGCAAAACTCCAATGGACTGGACTTCTGCTGAAGATGTACTTCCACCGATGGACTGTAAAGGTGTTGGGTTCCAGTCCCGGTAGAAGAAGGCCATTTGTTGCACCGAGGAAGAGGTAGAGTGATTAATCGTCACTAAGGTTTTAAATATAGGGATAGTGTTACAAGAATGGTAAAGGAGGGTAGGAGACAGAGTCCAAGGGGACCTGGTTGCGGCGCGCGGTCCTCTGGGCTTGGTCGTATCAAAGTAAAAAATGTGGCTTTCCTGTAATAAAATTTTAAAAAATGAAACAATTTTAAATAAAAAAAAACAAACTACATGCTGTCGCAGAAAGTATTCTGAGTCTTATCGTTAATACAGTGTACTTTGGAAGCGACGAATAATTTTGTTGCTATGTGTCATTGTAGCTGGCCGCGCCTACAAGTGCTAATTAAATTTTGACGACAGCAAATATTCCAGTTGCCTGTGTGTGTGTGACCCGCATACACATTGCTTACAATTGTTTGTCATACGTGACGGGGAACAATGGCGGGCAGCCCGCATTTATGTTCGTCCCATATCACGAGTTATGTCAAGCCGACGGTCCAACAAAATGAAATTGTGCATAGAATAATATTCTCTTGTGAATTAACATATTATTGTATGTAATACACTTTGTAATTAGTTTAAAAAACTGAAAGTAACAATAATAATAAAAAAGATACTTTAAATCACACCGTATGTATAAAATGTTACAGGTAGTTCAAAAGAACCATATGTTGTAAGTCAGTGTATCCATATGGATGCCATAAACGTTTGTGCAAGTTCTACAAAGCACCTTCGTAAATGCTTGGATATCATGATTCAGCTGTAAATTTGACAAATGATAAAGCTGTGCAATGAAACGTGAAATTGACAAAAATTAAATCCGTCTATTTCACAGCTGGCAAATCAGTACTACTGATGGCTTTTTATTGAACCAAGAGGAAAAATTATAAGACCTGACTGAAAAAGAGTGGTACAAATATTTTGTGATCTTACAATTGAAAGACATACACTATACAAAATTCAGAAAGGTAATAAAGAAGAAATTTCTCTTTACAGTTTGCGGTACCCTGAAGTCGTACTATTACCCAACGAACAAAGTCAAAACGAGAAATTTTTGTTTAGTTCCTCTACTAACTCGTTCAGATTGCTGAGGTGGACATCGTCTGATTTTATTCAGCTCTACAGGTCAACAAGAACATACATGTTGTAAAAGTTTGCACTGCCTGGATATGAAACAGGATTAGGAATTACAGATGTACCAAGACTTGACAGTAAACAAGTACATGATTTACGGTAATAGGCCTACTTCTTAATATTCCTAGAAGACAGTAGAATGTTTGATGTCATTTGTACAACAGATGAAAATTTTACGCCTCTTCTT
Organism: Magicicada septendecula; assembly: GCA_034769895.1. NCBI lineage: Eukaryota > Metazoa > Arthropoda > Insecta > Hemiptera > Cicadidae > Magicicada > Magicicada septendecula. Next base: position 320,792,368 of record CM068375.1, read on the forward strand.
TTGTCAGACAGAAATTATGCCGTTAAATTCACTTCCGAAAGGGTCATATGATTATTAGAAAGAAAATAGTCTGTGTTGACGTCAAAATTAGTTTTGGTGAGTATACACCACGCGCTGATAAAACAAGTCTGCGACTAAACTCATGTCCAGTTTCGGTGAGGCTAGAAAGAGCAGGTGACGCCTCCTGATGAGCGCGGCGAAATCCGTCACATTGTCCGGTGGTGAAGTTGCCCGGTCACATTGTCCGGTGCACAAGCTCTAGGCAAGAAGGTTTAGCAGAAACGCCTTGTTCAGGTGGAACGTAGAGCAGATCTCATTGTATATCAGTGTTTAAAACGACCAGCGACAAGGTCGCTGTGGCGTACGGGAAACTAAACAGTACCATTCATTCGTGAACATACAGCTGATGCTGTCTCTCGACTCTTACACAACAGAGGTTTATTTTATCCAGTGATCTCATTGCAAGCCGCATTTCTCTCTATATCCCCAATCCACAATCCCCTAAGCCCCTCCCAAGTTACCTTTGTACAGTTGGAATCGAGTTTAACAACGTTTTGAATTAGCCATTATCAGCCATAGACACAATCAGCGCTTCGTACTGATTGTGTTTAAGATTGCTTAGTCACCACGAATTAGCCTACTGACATTTTTCTTCCTACGACGTATGGAGTAACCTCTCTCGGCTCTATCGTCACAGGTTGACCGCATAGGTTTTGCCTCCCAATGGGACTGTTGAACAACGTTAGGCGCCTTCGCAGGTGTGGATCGCGGAGTATTATTTTAAGTCCTTATGGGTCGAAGTGGTATCAGCACAGGCTGCGGTGAACCAAATCCAGCAGAGTCTGCTTGCCTTGCTAATAATTGTACTGACTTTTACAGGCTGTCAGGTTTTGCCCTGCCTCTCTTCGTCGGCTACCTGCTGTTCCATCAACCCTGACGCTGTTAAGTTTCGAAGCTCTAGAAGACAATTCGTTTTTAATAATCGTCTGAGTAGAGGTAGAGGTCTAATGAAAACCACCTAATAGAGCTCATTTTGATAACATTTCTTGGTCCTAGAGGTCGGGGCTTGGAACAATAAGCAAACACATTCATATATCATTTGAAAAATCTATTTGCTAAAAATTCCTACATTAAAGCTTCGATGTAAACATTTAGATTAATCAAGTGTTTATATATACGGATGTCAGTTGTAAGTAGAACAATGACATTTTAACATATTAAAACAAAATTCGGACACATTCTTGTGGCAGAGCTTAAGGCGTATGTATTCAGTGAAAATGTATACAAAAGACGAGGTACACGACATGCGAAGGTGAGATGTTATTCGTCAGTCAGCAGTTTCAGTAGTTTATTGGCGGCGTGAAGAACATAAACATGACGGAGATGGCGAAAGAACACGTTGACATAAAAAGCTACTTTACACTTTACAGCCTATAACCTGGTTACCGAACGTAATGCTTAGCTGCAAACGCGATAATAAAATGTCAGACACAATGTAATCAGATAATGGAACGGATAAGCTTTTCCTCAATCCGCAGATTCGATTCCCTACAAGATCTTGCTGTCAACGGAAAATACACTCATCTTCTGAATTAAACTCGGTACATTAGTGTATTACGTTGTTCCATATCGCGTATTTGTTTGAGGTAAACCGTGGTAATAAAATTAATTTGAATATTGGTGTACATGTAGCGACACGTAAAAACCAAGATGGTTAGGAGTATATTAAGAAAAACTACAGTATTTTGGAAATGCCAGCGTTACATAAAGTGGAGAATTTGATTTAACGTGTAATGAGGTATGTGGGCGTGAGAGGACAGGATATGATAACAAACTGAGAGAGGAAGAGGACAGGATGGCTATTTCTTTGTGTTCTACAAATTCCAGAAAAAACGTGTCACAAAAGTACAGACCATATAAAACTATTAAAAATTAAAAATAACATAAATAAAAAATATTTTGTGGTATTAAAATAAAACGCAAAAGAAGAAATACAATCAGTATTATAAGAGACATAAGTATTGGATACACAGAATTTACACGTGGTCTGTTTTCCCAGTACGATCCGCAGGCTGATGAATGCCTAATAGTTAAGAGAAGTACTGCGCTGTAGTCAGTTAGACAGAGTGGTTCCCCTGCGCACGATGTGCATGGTCGAAAGGAGTTCGTGGAATTGTTTGTCTCGACGCCGGTGTTGCGGCTCCGTGACCCACTTAAGGATTTACCCGCAGTAGCTTCAAAGTGTGCTTGTGTGGTCGAAAGCCTCGAGTGTCGGAAGGCGTCCTCCTGAATACTGAAGTGCCACGCTCAGGCGAATGACCCGTGTGATTGGGCACTTGCACACTAAAATATAATCTAATTTTATTACGATTATTTTTGTTCTTGCTACATCATTACGCACTTACCTTACGTACTCTGAGGAACAATTAATGACGTGAAGAAGTAGGTTATCTATTTAATATTACTCAAACGTATTTTATAAATTTACTCGTATGACTCAGAATTATTGAAACTAAATTTTAAATCTAATCGGCATAATATACGTGTCTGAAGGCCTCATTTTGAGAGTAGTATTAAGGCCTGTAATACACTGAACACAGACTTGGTAAAACGTCAATTCCTTTTTACAAATACGTAATGTAAAATTAATTATTATAACCCAGAAAAGAGGATATTGAACTCAATATAGAGTGTAAACTGAGATATAACACATTGTTCTTGAAATATCATTGTCCCTTGCCGGAATAACTAGTCTTCAAGCAAGCAGCAACACACAAAAGACATAACATCACTTACTTTAAATCTGTAATCGCGGATAATTTAACCGTGACTGGTCGTTTTCTACCAGCACGGTAAACGATATCGTTATAACAAAAGCTGACGGTTCAAGTGGCTGTAGATTTTCTATCAATTATGTAATCAGTAATACTATACACTCAGTGCAGTTGAGTCCCTTGGCCTTAATTACTGCTGTGGCTATCAAGATGGCGCACTAAGCTCACAAACACTATGACGTCATATTGTGTCACAGACGGTGTACACAGATAAGATTAACGATTTTCTGAACATCTTAATATTGCACGTCTCTTTTACATGTTAAGGAGATTACATGCCACGTTTTTGGGGTCATCTTACTACATTTAAACGGGATTTGCAATTTTTAATATACAAGGGATATTCAGAATGTAAGATCCGATAGGGTATTAAAAGAAACTAAGAGTATACTTACAAAACATTTTTAATTTTATTTAAAATACAGACCTTAAAATACGTTTCTATATAGTTTTTGTCATTTTTGAAACACTTTTCATAGTGAAGCGCCAGACATTGTATACCTTCAGCGTAGAAATTTCCCGTCTGTGATTTGATCCATGTATTAACAGATCGTATCACATCGTTGGCCACCAAGGAAGGATTCCGCATGCTTGAAAAGGTGATATTTGCTAGGCGTAATGTCTGGGTTGTAGGATGATCAAATTGTTGCCGGCTAAATTTTGTAAGTTATTGCGTTGCAGCGGCTGGATGTGTGCAGTGTGTGTGTGTGTGTGTGTGTGTGTGTGTGTGTGTGTGTGATGCCATGATTCATCGCAGTGTCCCGGGGAAAGCATCTTACGTCCCTTACCCTGGATAGGACTAAGGACAAAAGTTATATCCATCTTACCACAATTGAATCGTTTACTGGTTCTTCTCCATAAATATCGAAAATCTGACGGCTAATTTCATCTGTTTTAATTCCTTTCGAACTTTCGAATTCGAAAATCGAATCACATACCTACTTTCACACGCGGTGGGTGTCTCGAATTTCTTGGAGATTATAAACACGCCCAACCAAGATTACTCAGTGCACAGTTGTTTACAAATAGCGTTGTTGGCTTGACAACGAATCAACAAAACTGCTCAAAACTGGCCGCGCATCCGTAACAGTGTGCAGCATGGATACCTCGGCAATATATAAAACGGAACTTACTTTCTGAATAACCTTTGTACAAGTTTTCCCGCTCAAGTTTTAAGAAAGATGTTTTTCTTAAATTGACGTTAATTTAGAATATATTCGTCAAAGGAAAGACAGACTGACAGACTGGAGGTTTTTGTTACGGGAAACATTACAGAAATGAGTTATACCTGCAGCGTGTCGCCACATAGTATAGAGATGGGGGGACATCCTATTTTGAGGGAAAATTTATCAGGTAAGAGTTTTGTAATATAAACCTGCATAATATAAACTACACGTGAATGATAACTGACAAGGTACTAAGGGGTACAGTGAGAAGCAGAAAGAAAAGTCCAGCAATGTTTCAAGAAATGAACACCGAAAAAGATGGAAATGTGATAAAACGGAATTGGTTTGGGAATATCCTTCAAGGAAAGGGTGGTAATGTATAAATAATACGATAAAAGAAAGTAAAGTAAAAGAGAAAAATGGGAAGTCAAATGAAAATATTATTTAAGATATGAATGGACGACGTTTGCATGAAGACGTTAAGAGGAGTGTATGCCTCTACAATACATTTTAAAATAATATCTGTATGTGTGGAAGAGGCTGAAGCAGAGTAAATGTTCAGCTTCTGTATCTTGGAGAGAAGAAATGTTTTAATTTGGTAAAGTGTCAATCAGCTTAAAGAAAGAAAACAAACCAGTAAATTAGCATTCCGTTCTTTTATTCACACACACACACGCACACGCACACACACACACACACACACACACACACACACAAAATCGCGCGCGCCCATGCGCTTGCGCTGAATTGCCTAATAAAAAACAACATTTTGTGTTGACTGACTGCTCATTAAAAAGCAATTATTTCATTAATATTGCTTTCGAACATTATTACAATTTCATTTATTACAATTTCAGTAGGAAAATAAGCCAGTCACCGACTCCATTATATGGTAACTGCTATCCATTTTTTCCACGGATAAGCATGAAATACTGAAGAGAAATTTCATCAGTAAAATGAATAAATTTATTATAAAAAATATATACATGCAAATCATTTAAAAGAATATGGTTGCAGGTAATACCGAACTTTGCAGGACATCAGGTATGGATTCAGGGGTCATAACTTTTTTAAGACCTCCGACCGAGACAATGTTTTATGAGTACGACCTCCAAGTCGTACTATCAGCCCGTGACCACTTAGTAACTGGAAAACAATTCATTGGCGATGCCTCTAATACCTGCTGATTCTTGTCTTTTGTAATGAAAATAAATGGTCCAGTATGTCGAAAGCTTTTGTGAATTCTATAAAAAAATTCAAAATTTGATAATTTTGATTGATGCTCAAATACGTCTTGTTGTTGAAAAAATGTCACGTATTCTACTATACTCTTTAATAACTTCTCATTGATTTCATGAGCACATGGATTATCAGAACATCGATGATGTAGTTTCTCATTATAACTATATTTTCTAATGACTTAATATACTAATATTTGTGTGTGTATTCCGGCGCGCGGGTACTTGTTTGAGACAAGTGCAATTTTATTTTACAAATTGAAACAGTATTCATCAATGTGTTTTGTTTTTAAAACGGGATCCAATCAGTCAATGAGAAGGTTGATGAACTAATTTCAAGCCAGTCACGCTCCGTTAAACAATATCCCTTCTGCCAATTACGGCGCAGCGAGTATTGAATTATACAGTTCACTGCAGTGTTATCATAAAGAGGTTGTAATATTGTTCCGGGGTGTCCCCGCTATTTAATTACATATATAATAATTCTAATAGTAGCATTAGCAGTAACAGTGTAGTAGTAGTAGTAGTTGTAGTAGTAGTAGTAGTAGTAGTAGTAGTAGTAGTAGTAGTAGTAGTAGTAGTAGTAGTAGTAGTAGTAGTAGTAGTTGTTGTTGTTGTTGTTGTTGTTGTTGTTGTTGTTGTTGTTGTTGTTGTAAAAGTCGTGGTCCCCTGGTATGGTGCTTGCACCCATTAGAATCCTACCGCCTTTGTCGAAACGTGACTGATCGTGTGGGGCTGATTAGCACGTACTGAAACTCTACCTAATTCGTCGAAACAAGTATAACTGTTATATTAATTTTTGCTCTAAGTTTCATATGTTTGCTACGTTATTTTGTCTCTTTACGTTTCGTATCTTATACGTAGCGTTTCTTTTAAAGCGCCGTGGCAGTCTCAAATTTGTTTTTATTTAAATACAGCTTCCGGCCAGTTCTTCTACTTATTCACCGACTTTTCAACTGGTCAGTAGGAGTAAACAGTCAAACTGTCCAATCTGGTTGCAACGTCTCATCTGCCTACTTGTTACATATGAAGACGAATTTGGTTAAATTTGGTCTAGAAGCTCTACCCAAATTGTGAAATTAAGACTGAAATTGTCCATGTTCATTAAGAAAATGTATTAGATAATTTTCAATCTACCATCGTTTCCTACGAGCCACTCTTTTCTACTCAAGTCATGGCTCTTACATTTTTGGCTTTTGAATTAATCATGTCGAAATCTCTGTTTGATGCAGCATAATTGGTTACACGACAGCCAGTACTACGTGTCGCTTACTAAACGTTTCTCCTACAATATAACTCATTACAAAGTACTGGTACATTTGCAGACATGTTGACAATTGTTTGTATATAGCAGATCCATCCTCAGAGAGATCCCTTCTCGATTTTCCACCTTCGGCGAGCATTTAGTTAAGCTGAAATACTGGTTAGAATATGTGTTCGAATTGGTTTTCGCTCAAATTTGTGAGTGTTAATCAGTTGACTAATTTCCTTGTGATGTCCGACTGTTGGAAGATTGAAGACTGATTGATCACCAGCTTCTGAGGATCGTCGAAATTTTGCTGAAGACGTCCAATTTTGTCATTATTAATTTGTTAAGAACGTACTTTTTGAAATAAAAAAAGTGAAATTTTTTCGGATATAAAACATATTGTAAGATGACCCTTTGTATGTGGCTGTAATCAAATCAAGCCCCGCTGTCTGGGCTAGCCACTTGGTCACTAGACCGCTGTATGCCGGTCGTTACAAAAGAATAAAAATAAAATGGAAAATTCAATAAAAATAGAATTTTCAAAATAATAAAATAATTTTGTTTATGTTTATAGAGGTATGTATAAGAGATAAATCTGTTTTTTAAAAGGTTCTTGTAAAATTTTAATAACAGGTAGGTATTTATTGACCGTCGAGCACTTCTTGAAGATTTACACCAAGTCTGGAGTTAAATAGATTAACTCCAGGTAATAATCGATTGGTGACTTTTCTGACTGGTCCAATATCTTGTTCAGATAGAATATATTCTTCGTACTTAAGTCCTTCGGCCTTATAAATACCCTTAAATTACCCTGTGAAATAAGTAACAGATACAAAATAATGGAAATATAAAGATTTATTGACAATTTTAAATAAATACTCGATATTTTATCGATGGAGAGCAATTATCGACTCTGTCTCAGGAATTATCGATTGTGTCATACAGAACAAAATTTTATGTTATATTATATTAATAGACAGGTTCTTTGAGCGATTAGAATTAATAGTCAGAGAAGGGTGACGAGAAAGTACAACATTAACAATTAAAAATATAAATACAATAATTACTATTCAATAGTATTTTAAATAATTCAGTATATAAATATTTGAATAAATGTTTTGTCAAACCAATGAAGATTGACGTCACTGCGATATGGATAGCAGACTCCGTTTTCAAGATGGCCGCTAGTCGAGTTGGTCTTGGTTACTGCATATACGCCGTGTCAGAAAATCACAATAAAATTCCCTTTATTAAGGTTTAAAATGTCCCCGCACTGGTGTAATATGTCTGTTAATCTGTTTGGTGTATTTTGGCGAAGTGTTCTGTGTAAACTGGTGTTAGTTAGTTTATTTTCTATGTGTTCAACTTCTGCGGTTAAGTTCTCAAGTTATTGGTTAGGAATTGCAGAATAAATCAGTTGAAATATAGTCTTTTAATTGTTTCTATCACTCGGATTATGTAGTTAAGTGTTTGTTTTCACTATTGTCGTGAATGTATTAACAGCTTTAGCTTTAAAAAGTGTTTAAACCGTTTAACTCTCGTTCACTTATTTCAATGGCTAAACGATAGTACCATCTTTCTCGATTTTAAAGAAAACGTTCTTTACACAACTGTCCAGCTTGATATTCAACAAAAGACTAATTAACTTGGTCATAATTCTTGCCCAGTTAATCTTTGAAAAAGTATTGTTAATATTTTTCGACTTCCCATACATATGATAAAATATTACATTATGTATGGAATTTATCTATTTTATTCCTCACTTTTATGAATTATTAACCTTATTATTGGTTTAATCATCTCATTCCCTTTAAATTGATGTATAATAGTCTATATCTGTAGATATTTTGTGGAAATTAACAAATTTCTTTACTTTATGGAAATATAGGCTCAAAATTGGATTTCCGTTTTTATACAAAATCCCCTCCATTTAAATATTATTAATACTATTATAATAATAAATTTTAATTAGTCATATTCCTCTTCCTTTCCTTAAATACATATAAATTACACCTTTGAACTGGTTTTTTGTGTTAATCTGTAAATTTGACATTGCTCTTTAAAATTAATTAATTTATATATTTTGACAATTTACAAAATGTTAAGGTATATTTCCTTATTATCATTTTAATTCATAGGATCATTCCTAGTAGTGGTTAATTGTGTTATCTTATATAAATCTTGGTAGTTTACAGGATTTATAAGTGAGTTATACTATTTTATATTGGTTCTCTGATTTCACCAAATGGCCTAGATTTTAGAATTTTATATTTCTTTCTTTCTCAAATAATTTAAACTTAATTCCTCCTCTGACTTTACATAATTACAATTATAACAAAATAACATGATTTATAACTTATTGTGTTGTGTAGTAGTTAATTAACACTACATATTTGAAATAAATAATTATGAACATGGTTTAGCAATCTGCACAATTGAACATATTGCAGATATGGTTTGAACATATATTTTTTAACTATTTTTGAGCTAACATAGCATACCTATTAGAACATTATTACTGGTATGTAGGTTATAATTTATCAAACATAATTCTTTTTAAAACACATAACATAAATCTTATTTTCTAATAAACCTTACAAATACATTTATTTAACACATTGATTTTAGGACTGTGAAATAACAGTCTGTCTAAACATGTTACACTTATTCATACTATATTAGTACCAGTCCTTTCTGGGTTAAACCATTATTATTGTGATCCCCTACATCAGTAAACATTAACTCCCATACTCTATTTATTATCATTTTTTACAAATGTCTTGTAAATAAAGATTTACATTAAAATAATAAAATACTGGAAACCTTCCATTTTATTATTTTATTATGCTGTTTATTATTAGATTTTAAAGTTGTGATATAGCATACTACTAAGTTATAGTATCACCAACTTTAAGTTTATTGCTTTTTTTTTTTTAAAAACACTTACACAAATTCACTTTCACTGTTGGTTCTGATATTTTGAGTCTTATTATCTCCGACCAGACCTTTAGTAATCATGGACCGTTAAGACTAGTTTATTTTCTTTATTACACAATAGCTTTAGTCGGTGCACTTCTTATAACGCTATACAACACTTTAGTTTTCTCAATAATTACATTTTATAAGATTTTGGGTATGTTATACTTTCTTTTGCATAGTTTTTGTGGGTTTGGGATTGATAGTAGTTTATATTATAATAGGTTTTACTACGGTGTTTCTTTCATACTATTTCTTCCTCTCCTCCGGTCTTCTTTCTTGTCCTTCTTCGTATCTTCCTTCTGGTATTCAATCTTGTCCCTCTTCTAGTCTTCATTCTTGTCCCTCGTCTAGTCTTCACTCTTCTGGTCTTCCTTCCGTTCTTGGGTAAACCAAGGTACTTGGTGTTATCACGACTGAGGTTTAGTTTGGAGTATTTAATTTATTCACTGAACTGACTTTATTCTTCTATACAGGTTTCAGGGTATTGTTTTCTTCCTGTTCACAAACTTTATTCTTCCCTCTTCTTGTTTTTGGGGTATTTTGGTATTCACCACTCTTTAATTGAATCTCTTTTTTCTTTGATATGGTCTTATATAACTGGTTTACTGCTCTGAGCTTCCTGGGTAACTTACTGATATTATACAATGAGTTGATGAGTTGCTTCAATACTTTCTTTGGTTTCTTTTAACAGTGGTTTTTATATATTATGTAGTGAGGATTTTTATCTTATTGTGGTTCATTCCTCTGATTTATTTAAATGTCATTCAATATTATTATAACATTTGTTGGTGTAATTAAACTTTATGATTTCATATGACTTAAAATGCAGCGGATTTTCTGTCACGCTACAATATGCATGAAACGATGTGCTAACTCTGTGTCACAAGTGTATAAAAACTTCAGTCTCCCGAGAAGCCAACAATAAATTACAGGACAGATATACCGTGTATTATATAAATACTGTATACTGTATAAATACGTATAATAGGTATACTGTGTAGTACCAAGCTTACTGTGTGTTGGAAATAATAGAGGTGACAACATACTGTAAGCTACAGACGTGTTTACGACTCCACCAAGATATTATATATCTCAGCAATAACTTCCAGTGACCAACACGTGTTTGGCAATTTGTTGTTTTACTATAGACGGTAACAGTAAAAACTACGTGAACTAAGATACAAATTTACAATGGCGGCTTTGCACGTAGAATAATGCGCTGTACACTCTGCAGTGGTGTTGTCAGATCCTATCTGTAACCCACAATCATCAGCTAAAATTTCGGAAAAATTATTGTTTTCTATATCTGATCCCAGAATCCCGGTACAAACTGGCAGTGATACCGGTAATATTGTTATTATTTACTTTTCCTTCACATTGTTGTAGTTGCCGGTGTTTCCATTCCACTATAAGTCTTAGAAAATATTGCTTGTTCGAAAAATTATGAACAATCTTGTATTAGGATTACTTGTATAACAGGGATATTTTGGTTAACCAAGTGTTATAAATTTCCGAAAATGGTTTGTTGTATCCAATAGATCAGCTTTCCTAATGTTATAATGGTTGTTTGTGTTGGCGATTTTATAGTTTTTATAATTAATATCTGTTTTTGGTGTTATTATTATTTATTTAATTCCTTCTGCAAGAAAAGGAACGAGATACTTAACGGTACACAATGGCCAGTAGTATATAGGAGACAAGCCATAGGGAGCCCGATAAGGGCGCAACAGGCTTCATTTTGAGTAAAACGTCCAGTATTTCCACAGTACCTATTTATCTTAGATCTTAAGTTGTTAGTAGTGTGTTGGGGGGAGGTGTATCGAGCCAGGAAGTGTGACGTCACGATCAGCTGATGACCAAAAGTAGTAACGTCACGAACAGCTGGCAATGACGTCACAGGTAAGTGAAGTCAGATGACGTCATGATCAGCTGATCGGCTGATGATGATGTCAGTAAAGTCAGCTGAGCGTGATGTCATGTTCTGGTCATCAAAGTAGATCGTGACGTCACACTTCCTGGCTCGAACCCCCCGTATTTGAACGTGTGTGTGTGTGACTTCCTGTGTCTGTACACGCGCGCATTCGGACACAAAATTTTCTCCGTTGAAAGTTAATTTGTCTCGGTTTCGGTCTCGGTCTCGGACATACCGGTCTCGGACGTGGTTCGGGCTCGGGCTTGGGGCGGAGCGTTGCTTGCGACTGTTGACACAAGACTGAACGGTATACCGAACGAGCCCCGTTTATATAGGAGGACAATCCCCCCCCTGTTCTACTATTGCGTGTAACTACGCAACACCCTGTCCACACGAATTGCGTCATAACGCTTCACCACGGGGGGTACGATGCATCGGTTCTGACAAGTGAATTGCACCACAACGCTTCACGCACGGTGATACGACGCCGCAACGGTTCCGATAAAAAAAAATTAAACCAGTCCACGAAAGTCATCGAGAGATGTTGCACCGGCAACGGTGAACGAAACACTGACCCCTGTCAACGCTGTGTCACTCGTATAATCGGTGGCAGTGGTGGAAAGGGAAAGAAACGAGGAGGGGTAAAACCCCTTTTGGTACCATTTAATTTATTACCAAAGAAATAAGGGAAATAATAAATAAAATATAATAACAGACATACATACTGTCTGTTGCATGAGAGAGCCAGAGAAAATCAAAGCGAAATATTTACTTATCTGATGTTATAATATTAAATAAATTTTTTGTCGGATAATCCATAATAATGTTAAACTTTTTCTTGCAAATAATCAACAAACCGCCACAGTTGGGTCGCTAATTTAACAAGTATTTGCTAACAAAACGCTCAATCTAACAATAAAATTATGCCAACCGTTATAGCTACTGTCGTCTATTTTGTTTATAATTGGATTCGAATCGTGTGGAATGGAGCTAGTGCGGCGTGCAATAAAATGGTAGAGAGAGAGAGAGAGAGAGAGAGAGAGAGAGAGAGAGAGAGAGAGATAATGTCATAATTTTAAATACAAGAGAACAGTAAATCTCTCAGCGGTTCACCAGAACAGAAGAGACCGTAACAGATCTCGACGCTCGCGTCTACTTAACACTTCGCTGCACAACATTTGATGCATGTAAACTAATAATAAGAAGATAAAGGGATTAAAATAAGATAAAGCGAGAGAGCACGAGAGCGGGAGTGCACAGCACAGGTAGGCCTATACGGGTAGATCCAGGAAGAGACCGTTGGAGGATCTTTGAAGGCGGAAAAGGCAGCATCCTGCCTACGCCGTGTTGTGAAGACGATGATGGCGAGAATGCAGCAACTTAATCCAGCAATATTTTATATTTTGAGAATACGGTTTCGAATTACGGGAAGGCGTTTCGGTGTAACTTTACGTTCTCCCTTCATCAAGTATAATAAAAAAATTATTTGAGAGGAGCTGTTAAATCTGGCACGTTTGCTATGGATTTCCACTTGTTGCAGAGAAATAACTAGTGTAGCCTACTGAAGAATAAGAGTGGATGGGAAAGGGAGAGAGAGAGAGAGAGAGAGAGAGAGAGAGAGAGAGAGAGAGAGAGAGAGAGAGAGAGAGAGAGAGAGAGAGAGAGAGAGAGAGAGAGAAACAGCCAGACAAATAGACAGACAGACAGAGAGTTGCAATTGAAGACAGGACGAACCAACGAGAGAGCCAAAGTGAGGTAGGTACTCACCTAATGATATAATTTTAATTAAACGGTTTTTTGCAGGAACTGAAAACTCGGCAAATAGAGCATAGATCATGACCGCTGGGTCCACACTTTACTCGGCAAACGAGTATTTGTTAAGAAAACTCAAGTTTTTTTATTTTTTAATAAATATGCGAGATGCAAGAGGAACGAGCGGTGCACCGGGCTAGCGTGATACGGACCGCAAACCGATCTGAAGCAAATAAGAGGATATATATATATATATAGATAGGAAGCGATTAACGCGCGCGCGCGATTCAGTATTCGAACGTGTTCGGATGCGATCGACTATTAAACTCGTACTTGTTACAATCACACTCTGAATCTCGCGACCGGCGTCCTCTAACGGAACTCCTTTCCGAGCCATGATTTACCCGAAAACGATAACGTGGTCGCTGCGGAAACGCATGAATACCGTGACGGAGTTATAAGTAGCCCTATAACTATCAACACAGAGTATGCGGTTAAATTGATGAAAGACGTGCCCGAGTACAATAGTTGTCATATTTAATGTTTTTTACACAATAATATCTGTAGAATTTAATTTATTATAGCTAAAATATTATTTACACTGTACTTGTAATGTAAATTTACATGCCTAATAATTGTTATACTTTGTTCTGGAAACATTATTAATTATTTCAGTAAATTACAATAATGAAACTCATACAGTCCAAAAAAAATAAAATTTGTCATAATTTGTCATATATTATTGTTCGTTATTGAACATTACACACAATAACTTTTGATTGTGAGTGAAACTAGTTTCAAGACTTTTAGTGCCTGTTGCGAAACATATTATACAAATATATCAATTTTATCAAAAATACGTGAAAAACTTATTTTTAACTGTTAAAATTAATGTTTTGAAAAAACGGCTCTGTGGATTTTTAAAAAAATAGTCTTTAGTTACAGTAAAGAAATCCATAAATCAAACAAAAGAAAAAAATCTGAGGTGTTTTGACCTTTGATTTAAACTTGGTTCAGGACCCCTGTGATACGTTACCCTCTGGCCCGCTAACCTCTTCGTTGAGGAGAACAAGAAGAGGAGACGTTTCAGGCACACGACTATTACATGGTTTACTTACCTGCTTACCTACACCTAATACATGTTAGGTGGATGTAAGAGCTGGGCTGAACTCCTCATTCACATGGAGAGTAGCTAGACGCACAGCATAGTACTGCGCCGCCTAAGAATTAAATACCGAAAAACACAGATACAGTATCTGTTGAAGTAATGGTCCGAATAACTTATGCATATTCGCCTGAAACCACCAACTTGAATAATGAGAGACGGGTAAGATTGTGGGAATAAAAGTGGGCACCTACGTCCAATACTAAACGGAGAATGTCTGATGATGGGAGAAGAAGAAGGAGGAGGGGAAGGAGGGAAGGTAAGGTGTGGAGAAAAAGAGAGAGAGAGAGAGAGAGAGAGAGACCTAGTGTACACGACAATTATCTGTTTAACGTGGGTGCAATTCTATGACAGTAAATGGAATAACAAATGGTACAAAGAAAAGATAAAACATGGTGATACTTGAAGCGTAGGAGTGCCACTTCATTTCACGAATACACTGTTGAAAACGCGTTTACATAAGCAGCATTAATAATAGACATTAGTCCAAATAATAATAATAATAATATTAATAACGATAGCATGCTTAGACGTGTAGTAATGAAGTAAAAGAGACAGCCAGATATGTGGCCAAGAATTGTGGGAGAGAAAGAGTTAATGCCACACCTCAAAGAAAATTGTCACAAGATTTTCAGACCGCATTTGTATTCACCAATTTACAAAAAAGTCCCATGTTCAGTAAATTCCACCGGCTATTTCAATGTCAATATTTCCTGAAGTTGAATCCATGTGATCGAATCACTAATGTCAAAGAACTTCAACTATGTATCAATTGTTTGAAACCAGGTCATAAAGCAGCAACCTGTAAAAACATTCATTCATGTAAAACCTGCAACAAGCGTCATAATAGTTTGTTGCACTTGCACTCTCAGCAACCCATGTTCGAACCTTCATCACCGCCTCAGTCAACTTCACAAACTTCAGGTTCACAATCAGAGTTGCACAATAAGCCGACGGTTACAATTTGTTCCAATAACAATGACAATGTTTTACTAGCCACAGCAGTGGTAAACATACAAGATTCTCAAAGAGCAGTTTTCTCATGTCGCCTTTTGCTTGACTCAGGATCTCAGTCACACTTCATGACAGAATCTCTGGCCACATCATTAGGATTAAAACGTCGTAAGTCCCCTATGTTAGTGACTGGAATAAATACAAAGACTACTGCAATACGACATACTGTTCGTACAGTCAATAAATCAAGATATAATGGCTTCCAACAAGAATCGGAATTCTCCGTCATACCACGAATTACAGACGAACTGCCAACAGCCCACAGAGATCGTAATTTGTAACATATACCTAAAAACATTAACCTTGCGGATCCACAATTCCACGTACCGCAAAGGTGGATGGGCCACTTGGAGCTGATATTTTCTTCAGTCCGTTGTATATTGGACAGATTAAACACGATAATCAACCTACGTTGCAAAAAACGGTGTTAGGTTGGATCGTGTGTGGGAGAACAAACAATCAAAATAGCAGCCATATTAAAAAACGAACGGTTTGTGATTTAAGTCATAATTTAAATCTTGAAGAATTTATGTCAGCATTTTGGGAAGTTGAGAACTGTGAAAACCGACACACTTTATTGAAACAAGAACAAGAATGTGAAGAGCATTATATGTCTCACGTCGGCAGAGCCGATACTGGGCGCATTATGGTTCAATTGCCATTCTCAAAGGAAATCAATCAACTTCGTTCATCTTGTGAACAAGCTGAAACCCGACACCAGAGCTTAGAACAGCGACTGTCAAGGCATGCATCATTAAGACAGTCGTATGTTGCCTTTATGGATGAATATCACAAATCTAATAACATGGAACTAGTCGAAGAAAAGCGTGAACCTGAGGATCACTACTACATGCCACATCACCCGGTCATAAAAACTCAAGTTTGAATACAAGATTTCGAGTCCTTTTTGACGCATCGTCAAGGACGTCAACAGGAATATCTATGAACCAAGCATTGATGGTGGGTCCAACCATACAACGTGACCTAATTGATATGTTGTTGTCGTTCCGCTCCCCAGATATGTTTTTTGTGCCGATATTAAACAAATGTATCGACAAGTTCTAATGCATCCAATTCACAGTGATTTCCAGCGTATCGTCTGGCGAAGGGACTCAGATCAACCTATCCAAATATACAAATTGAACACTGTGACACACGGCACATCCGCTGTTCCTTATCTTGTGATAAAATCTCTCCACTATCTAGCAGACTTGGAATCAGTGGAATTTCCTCTTGCTTCAAGATGCCTCAAGAATTATTTTTACGTAGATGATGTTCTTACTGGTTGCAATTCCATGGAAACAGTACAACGACTACAGAGAGAATTAGTGCTTTTACTTAAACGAGGTGGTTTCGAACGTCATAAATGGTGTTTTAATAATCCACGGTTATTATAATTTATAGATTCAGACAACATAGAGAGTGAATGCCTTATAAAAGGTGGACATGATACAAAAAAGACTCTGAGAGTGCGTTGGAAACCTTATACAGACATCTTTCATTATAAGACAACACCACACACAGCAATTGGTCCTGTAACAAAGAGGTCAATACTATCAGAAATATGCAGATTGTTTGATCCATTAGGTCTTATATCTCCAGTGCTGGTAAAGGCTAAGGTCCTAATGCAGACTTTATGGCAGCTGGACCTATCATGGGATGAAACGCTTCCAAAATATATTTACAACACTTGGACTCAATACAAGAAACAACTTGAGGAGTTAAACAATTTAGTCATCAATCGTCGCATAACCTCCCTTGTTGACATATCCACAATAGAATTTCATAGATTTTGCGATGCATCAGAGAGATACTTTGGTGCCTGTATATATCTACGATGTACAGACGTCATTAGTAATACTTCAACATATATTTTGTGCGTAAAATCACGAGTCGACCCTATAAAAAACATTTTACTAACTCGATTGGAACTTTGTGGAGCAGTACTATTAGCTTGTCTTACCCAGAAGATCTCTAATACGTTGGGCAGCAACATTAACTCATACACATTTTGGACTGACTCTGCAATACTACTCCACTGGTTGGCTTCGCCTCCAAATACATGGAAAACCTTCGTCGGTGAAAAACTTCTCTGAAATTCAGACAGCAACTAAACATGGAACTTGGTATCACATTAAGTCTCAACAAAACCCGGCGGATATTTTGTCACGGGGTGCGTTCCCCAAGGAGTTGATTAACTGTGACTTATGGTTGACTGGACCTGCATGGTTAGCAGAAGAAAGAGAATGCTGGCCAAGCAGCTTATCGTGTGACTTCAAATCTACAATCTGCAAGTCTATAGAGCTAGAAGAGAGAAAGACGACCATCGCACATATGTCCATAAATTCAAACTTTGAACTGAAAACTAAATTCTCATTTTGGGCTAAACCTCTGCGTATAACAGCTTGTTGCAAACGTTTTATTCACAATCTGAAGACTCCTGCAAGTAATATAAAATGTGGTCTACTCATGGTAGAAGAAATTCAAAACGCAAAGGTATTCTGGATTAGACAAATTCAATTATTGCATTTCAGTGAAGAAATCCACGATCTCAATAACACCGGCCAGATCAAGAAGCGAAGCAATATACGTTCTCTAGTCTCCTTCGTAGATTCAAACGGAATTATCAGGGTGGGCGGTAGATTGACGCAAGCAAAAATTCACTATGATCAGAAACATCCAATTTTACTTCCTGAAAAGGACTATATAACAGAATTGATTATATTGATTATATTATAATCAATTCTGTAGAATTGATTATAAGAAAGAACACGTAGTATCCATGGATTCAGGACCACAGGCACTACTAGCACAAGTGAGAAGACAATTTTGGCCAATCAATGGCAATTTATTGACAAAATGAATAATCAAGAAATGTGTAACCTGATCAAGAAATAATCGAATAGTCATATTTTAACCAATGGGAAACTTACCGGCGTGCCGTGTTATTCGTGACCGACCATTCATATACTGTGGTATTGATTATTGTGGCCCAATATTTATCAAACGAGTTACGCAACGAAAATCATCTCCATACAAGGCTTACATTGAACTTTTTATCTGCATGGCCACCAAGAGTATCCACATTGAAATCGTTACAAGTCTCACAATATCAGCTTTTCTAGCTGCGTTAAGACGCTTATGTCCAGACGTGGAAATGTCACTAACATATACAGCGACAATGCAACAAATTTTGTAGGAGCAAGAAATGAATTATTTCCAGGTCCCCTTTCCCAACTTTCTTCCGATCCCAACGATCTTTAGCCGTAAACCCCAGCCCATTTTCTAATTGGTTCCCCAATTACTTCCTTCCCTTAACCTGACTTATCTGTAACCCCGTTCAACCGAATTAACAGCTGGCAACGAGTTCAACAACTGATGCAATTCTTCTGGGAACGATGGTCCACAGAGTACCTGTTTACACTGCAACAGCGCACGAAATGGACTTCTTCCGCAACACCAATACAAGTGGGATCCCTGGTATTCATCTAGGAGGAGTTCAGACCACCCCTCATATGGAACCTGGGACGTATTAGAGAGCTGCGTGCTGGTCGATATGGAGTTCCTCGTGTCGCCACAGTGCAAACCTCACATGGACCCCTGCGGCGGGCGATGACTCGTATGTGCCCTCTTCCCATCGAAAACACAAATTGAAAAGCCACATCCTTTCAAGGCGGGCGCGATGTTCAGCATTCTTCAACTGCGCGACGTCTTCCAAGTGTGTGTTGCGCTCTGCAGGACGGGAACTGTTTGTGTTGTGTCGAGTTAGTTAGTAGTCAGTTACGAGTTGGCCTCGAACCGAGATAGACACAAGAGCACAGTAAAAATTCAGATTCACGTATCATTCAAATTTATTGAATTTATTATCGTTCATAATAAACCTACTTCAGTGAAAAATTACCGAGTTTTATTCTCGAACAATAATAGAAAATTTATTCCGATTAGCGCTTTCAAGCTTCACAGCTCATCAATAGATCGGAATAATTTTTCTGTAGTAGTGTGCAACAGTATTATTTCTGTTTGTGATTATAACCACTAACACAGCTTTTCTTTCTATTTGTATCGGTCATCTGAGGACCACCTGTCAATTTCAATTCTTTCTTCCTTTTTCTTTCCTTTTTCTCCAACATTCTTTCATCTTTTCAATATATCTCTTCTTCCTGCCTTCAGTCCACTTTGAACCTGCGTTTTTCACTCTCGCACCCTGGACTCCTTTCATTTTTAACACGTTTGCCCTAAAAACGTATCTTCCAATTGCTTCTTCTGCGTTTATTTTATTTTTTTCTAAATCCTTTTTGACTCCTTTAATACAATTTGAGATTGACTTCTTTCAATACACAGATATTTGAAGATCTGTTTTCTTAACCTATGTCGTCCATTCTATATAAATGTCCAAAAAATGCTAGTCCTAACACAACTTTATTAACTAAATATTCTGAAACAAATTGGATAAGGTACATAACTCTTTCCAATAGACTTCCTGAGCCACGTAGCTGGGGGTTGTACGGCGGGCGGTAGACTATCCAGCTTCGGAAAAGATCCACTTATTGGAACCTTCAAAAGAAATTTAAAAAATATATATTACAAAAATTTATAAAATTAATTAAAAATTTTATACTAAATTAACTAAAATGTTATCATGTTAGTAAATTTGTGAAGCCTAACTATAGGGTCGAGTAGGCCCAGTGTCCGGCTATATACCATGACAAACGAGCCAGCTTTTCAGAGATGGGATATATACAACGACCTCTGACAAAATGTACTGAGCACTGTGCCACTACCATAATATCAAGATGAGTTCGGTTTGGTTAAATTCTGTGGCACTGAATGATTTACTGGGGAGTCGTTCGCTGTAAAATTGGCAGGCAAGAACTAATAGTAATGATGATAGAAATCTACATAAAGGTGCACGTAGGGTGTAACACAAGGCGCCGGGGCAAGAAGTGCTATTGTTGTACTAGTGGAAGAGAATCGGTCGGCTGGAGAGGGGCGCTGCTACATCAATCGTGTATCCACTAGCGGTCGTTGCAATTCAAACACAACAAAGGAGAAAAGAAACAGTGAGATATGAATAGAAAAAACTTCTTTCTTCAGCCTTAGCCACAGTACTGTGGTCACTAACGTATACCACCTCACGTTATCGCACTCGATTTTCACTTATGAATGCAGTCGACAGCACTGCCGAAACGTCTGTTTTCGCAGAAAACCTTGAACTACAGCCAAACAGACCGGGAACGAATTTAACAACAAACTACTTCTTTGTTGCCGATAACGTAGTACACATGACATATAAATACAAATTATCCCCTCTCCCTTCAACTATCATTTTCATTTATAGAAAATTACCCCTACCCCATTCAACAAGCCTTTTCATTTATAGATATTTCATTTAGCTTTTTACAATGGATTATCATGACCTTCTTTTCAGGATATTTTATTTATCAAAATGAAGTACTTTACTTTTGTTAAAACATAAAACGTTGCTGGTAAACTACCCCTTCCTCTTAACCGATCTTTACCAAAATCAACTGGTCTTGAGTCCTCTAAGCTTCAGGGATGTATGCAAAAAAGTATTTGATGCTGTTTCAATCTGCGGCAGTTATCGTTTGTCATAAAAAAATTACTCATGTTAAAACATAAAACGTTACAGGTAAACTACCTCTTCCCCTTAACGGATCTTAACCAAAATCAATTAGTCTTGAGTCCTCTACAATTCAGAGATGTATGAAAAAACTATGTGATTCTGTTTGAATTTGCGGTTGTTATCGTTTGCCATAAAACATTTCTACACTTAGACACACAGACACTTTTCGAAAACTGACATTTCTTCTTGTTTTGAGGGCAGTACAATCAGAATCAGCCCTAATCTGGAACACGATTTTTTTCACCATCACCATAATTCCGTTTCCTTATGGAACAAGGAAGTAAAAATTGAACTTAATTAATTTTCAACGCTTATATAAATGCCAATTTAAAATATAAATTAAATTATTGTCAGCTTCGGAAACATAGACGGGAGGAGTAGCGCAGTGGGGAGGAGCATTTTTTGCACAGTGTTCATTTATCGTGCTGGCTGTATATTCAGCTGAAAGTCGAATCACTTTAAGCTAGTCTGCCTACTGTTTCGAAGAGGCTGAACTCAGTTAGTAACAACGAGACACCTACATGTGTACACAACAAAACAACACTTTTCTTTACTGCACAGTTCGTTCGTCATTGCACGCGTTTTAAAGAAGCCTACATATACCGGTTTGTCTCTGGCAATGTGATGCGATGTGAGTTGTGCCACGGCTAGAGACCATGGAATTAATGCCTCCTTCTTCGAGTGAAAAAGACTTAAATATTTTTTTTAGATACATTTGTATTACAGTGTATAGTGCAATTATGAAATAGCATTTCTGGTGAATTATGAAGCAATTGTGTATGACTGAAGCGAGTTCTCTGTTTTAACTCGACCATTTGTCATTTGTGTGTCTGTTTATCTACTGTTTGGACTACAACCCACGACAAATTTTGAATGCATCAACTGATTTTTGTAAAACATTGAATGCATGTCCATATTTTTACCCCACAGACCACTATTGGTTTTTAGATTGATGTCTCTAAAGAAATATAGTGACAGGAGGCAAAAGTGTTAAGCGCCAAAATTTTGAAAAATAGCAAAAATAAATGTGGGGTATCAAATTAGGGAAAATTTTAACCAAAAGCTGAACGTAGTGATCAGTCTTGAAACAGTAGTGTTCAGTCTTGTTAACAGTAGTTCAGTCTTGTCAACAGTCTTGTTATCAGTAGTGTGAATTCTTGTTAACAGTATTGTTCAGTCTTGTTTACAGTAGTGTTCAGTCTTGTTAACAGTAGTGTTCAGTCTTGTTTACAGTTGTGTTCAGTCTTGTCAACAGTAGTGTTTAGTCTTGTCAACAGCTGTGTTCAGTCTTGTCAACAGCAGTGTTCAGTCTTGTTCTTGAAACGGATGAAGAATGTTGAAGAAAAAACAAAATGGCGGACTGAATATAAAACATCTTGCACGCGTTAAAATAGTTACACTACTCGTCATGTGGCCGTAAGAAGAGGAGGACGTTCAAACCGCAGTCGTCAAGTTTCAAGCGTTCCGCGGTGTGCAGACGAGTATGTTGTCAAGGAGTTCGCCGCGGTAGACCTGTCTACACGATGCTTTACGGTGGGGTTTTCGCGCCTCCTTACGAACTATCGCGTCTCACCGAGAAGACGATAAGAACCAACGAATGGTTGGAACGCCGTTATCAATGGTTGAGATGGGACGACGGTTACATTCCGTACACGGACGTGTCGCGTACGATCGCACAAATCTGTTCGAATTTCACCGCGATCTACACTAAAGGATTGGAGAAAGCCACTTTTCTACACGTGTACAACCGCAACGTTATCGACCTCAACGAAATGAACTCGCCAACGGCGAGCGACCGGTTAACGAGCTCGTTACAGTGTCCTATCGTGCAACATCAGAACGGCGACGACAGCGGAACGTTTACCAGGTGCGTGCTGCGTAGAGCGTCCTTCTACAGCGAGTGGATGTTAAACGCGAGAAAACAACGTGCTTTACGGTGTACTCTGTGCACGAGCGTTATGTATAACAATATATATTTTAATGTGTGTTTGTGTGTGACTTTACACTACACAATGCAACATTGCCTATTATAAGTATGTGTATAGTAGTTAAGTATATAGTTTGTGTATCGTACAGGATATCGAGGTGCGTTCTCTGAGTTTTTCACGTTATGAGACAGAGAGGGAGAGAGATAGAGAGAGAGAGGGAGATGATTGATTGTAACCGGCTACGTCACTGTCGCGGTAGAGATACTCATAAACGCAGTCGAGTTATCTGAGACGAGTCACAGGCACGGTAGAAACACCAGTAAACTCGCCTCGGTTTAACAGAATCTTCGTGTGTGTGTGTGTGTGTTTGTGTGTGTTAAAAAGTCGCTTCTCGATATTCCAACCGTATACCGAACTGTTAGTTTAAGTGAAAAAAAAAAAAAAAATTATAGTCAAAAATAACTTTAGCCGATATTGTGTAGTGTACGTTTGATTTTTTACCTAACACTGTACACGTTAACAGTTATGAGCTCTTAGCGTGTTAGGTGTTAGGTAACGCTGGAGTAGGCCTGTTTCATTTGTCCGTGAAACGGGGAAACTATGTAAAATGAAACGAAGCGTATCACGTCTCAACTCCTGGGTCGCTTGGAAGGGACGAGACGATATATCATTGTTTGAATTATACGTAATTGACACAAAGATGTATATGCATCTATTTATAAAATTCACTACAATAATTTATGTCAGTGTGTTTCACAATACTTGAGCTGTTACAGGAAATTCTTGTTACAACTGTTGCATCATATCACCGTGAAACATTATGGTGAAATTTGTGTTGACAGGATGTTGTGTAGTTACACGAAGTGGTAGAACAGGGGATTGTCCGCCTAAATAAACGGGGCTCGTTAGCTATACCGTTCAGTCTTGTGTCAACAGTCGCAAGCAACGCTTCGCAATCAGCAGACTTACTACGCAAGCTATGGATTCGTTTATACAGGAGTTTGGAAGCGTCACCGTATACGAATACGTAAGATGTCACGACTTACAAACGGGTACGAAGTATCCGATTCGCTCGTTGCAGAACGAGACAACCCGGTACGGACCTTCTCTGGCGGCCGTTATAACGAAGGGGTAGGACAGCACGGGATTACTAAAAGTCTACATGGCGAAGAGATACTCGAAACTCTTTACGGATGAGGAACTGCAAGGCATACAACCGGACACGCTTTACCTACAGTACAAAGGACAAGAAGATCGTGTAGCATACATTACTATTTCAAAATTGTAAATATTGTATGTCTGTATTTTTGTAAAAATTTTGTATATGTGTCTTTGATAATACATATATTAAAAAATATTATGAGCGTTATTTTCCCTCTCCTTGTTCCTTTACCCCTTCTATCACTACCACCATTTTTACCGGTGACACAGTGTAGTCAGTGCCCAGTGTTTCGTCAGCAGTCGACATGTGTGTGTTTGTGTGTGTGTGTGTGTGTGTGTGTGTGCCGGTGTAACGTCTCACGATGGCCTTCGTATTCAGGTTTTCAAACGATTGTGTTGACGATTACAGATAGTAGTGCAGTGAACGGATGATGCAATTCACTTGTTAGAACTGTTGCATCATACTCCCCGTGAAACATTATGGTGCAATTCTATTAGTGCTTATGAGTAGTTAGGTACTTTGCTATGACACAATACTCGTTTTATAATCTCAAATTACAGTTTATTGCTTAATTATTTTTCTTGTTTCTTTGTTAATAAATTAAATAGAGCTAACAGGTTTTCCCCCCTCGTTGCTTTCCCCTTCCACCACTACCACCGTTTATACAAGTGACACAGCGTTGACAGTGGTCAGTAATTCGTACACCGTTGCCGGTGCAATATCTCTCGATGACTTTCGTGGACTGGCTTAATTTTTTTTTATCGGAACCGTTGCGTCCTATCACCGTGGTGAAGCGTTGTGGTGCAATCCACTTGTTAGAACTGTAGCATCTTATCACCGTGGTGAAGCGTTATGGCGCAATTCTATTAGTGTGACGAGTAGGCAGGTACTTTGTTATGTTGTTATGATACAATACACGTTCTAAGATTCCACATTGCTGTTTATTGCTTAATTATTTTTTATTTTTAAATTAAATGGTGTTAAAAGGTTTTTACTAATTTCAATCGGGTCGTTTGTTGGTATTGACGACTTGTTACATAAAATATCGCTTGTATTAAAATATGAAGATATCTTTTGGTATAAACTAACTTTTAACGGAGAAAATTTTGTGTCCGAATGCGCGCGTGTACAGACACAAAAATTCACACACACGTTAAATTACGGGGGGTATCGAGCCAGGAAGTGCGACGTCACTATCTACTCTGACCAGAACATGACATCACGCTCAGCTGACATTACTGACTTCATCAGCCGATCGGCTGATCATAACGTCATCTGATGTCACTTACCTCTGACGTCATTGCCAATTGTTCGTGACGTCACTACATCCGGTCATCAGCTGATCGTGACGTTACACTTCCTGGCTCGACCACCCCCCACAACACGCTACTGTTGTTATCAGTGTTTGAATTAGATCTTTAGGTCTTTCGTGGTTGAGCTTCCCACACAAACGAGGATAGATGATTTTCTATGAAAGTGGATACACATTTTTCCCTTAAACAAAACTATTCTGGATCATAATCTCTAACAAAGGACTAAACCAAAAATAGTCTGTTCTACATTATCCAAGTATACAGACTTTAGCTGGTCACACGAAATTTTCTTTGGACGTCCCCACCTAACCGTTCTTTAAGCTTATAATTATGTAGGTGTTTGGGAATGCGGCATTCGTCCATTTGGTTAAGATGTTAACTATTTTAGCCGTTATTGGGCAACCCTGTCAAGGAAACTCATAATAATTAGTTCCTGCCGCACACTGAAAGGAACATTTCAATGATAGAAGTAATTTTTACATTGTGTCATACCTTACAAACTATGGTATGGTGAAGAAACTGAACAGGTTCAATTATGTATTTAAGACCATCAGCAGAACTCTAAAATCAAAAAGTAAACAAAGACTCCTGCAGTTTACAACGAGACGGCCGCGGCCCTTCACACACTTCACTATTGATCGGAGAATCGGACTTTAAATAAATACAGTTCCAAACGTATCAGAGCGTCTGAAATGAGATATCTTTATACGTTGCACGAAATTTTCAAGAAAAACTTTTTTTTTTATGAGGTAGACAACTAACGTAGCATGTGTGTCAGAGGTCAGGAAGTTATGTTTTAAAATCGGCCAGCGACACGTATGAGAAATTTCTTCTGCTTCCTTGGTTTCTTTGGCTACAATATTATTTTCCATGCGTCACCGAGAAAGTCGTGAAAAGACCTGAAAACCTCAGAGGAATATAAATAGCAAGCTGTGTTTCAAAAATTAGTGTATTTGTAAGTTGCGTCTGACAAATCTAAATGACAATCCAGTTGTTTCTGTTACGTAGGGGGGGGGTATACTTGTGTGTTGTTTGACAGCCATTTAGTATACAGAGTTGTGAATTATTTTGTAATGGTGTACGTAGAGATCTGTAATATTGCTTGCAGCAATATTAATTAGTTGATATTTATTGTCTGTTGCAACTGTTTGTATTGAACAACTTACCTAATTACTTGTTGTTCAATAAAATTTTTATTTATGAAACTGTTGTCAAATTTGTGATTAACAATTTCTCTGGTGTTGAATTATTCAGTCCACTGTTTATAGACGACAATTAGTGCGATTGGAGTAACATTATTATAAAAATACTAATTCCTTTGTGTTATATAAATCTGAATAAACGCAGATTTATAGGAAGGAAATGGCTGCATTTTGTGGAGAACAATACGGAATTTTGTTACTCGAGGTGTAAAACGTATAACAGCAAACAGTCTGTTAAAGCAAACTGAGTCCCACGTCAAAAATAGAATGTAACATATAACATAAAGCAAACGTGACATTTCACTCAGACAGTGAGATGTTTGCTTTGCGATGAAACTGTAGTAACACGACAGTGTCCAGTGAAGCACAAAGGCAAACTGCTGTTAGGTTTTTCACCCAGACTTTTGTGCGTTTAGCAGAGGCTTGATTCATATAATCCAACCTTATAGGCAACATAAACACATTTTAAATTACGGAAAATATAAAATATCTAATATCAAATATATTACTTCTTGAAGATAAATTTATACACCAGCATTAACGTTCAACTTCTAAAAATGTAACTTCGTGTTTTAAAATTGTTTTCGTGTTTCTTCAAGTCTTCTTATTTTCTTCTTTTTTTTTAAGTTCTCCTTTTTTCTATTTCTTTTCCTTTCCTTTCTTCTTATTTTTCTTTTTATTTTCCTTCTCCTCCTACTCGTATTCGTATTCCTACTTCTTCTTCTTCTGTTTCTTCTTTTTTTCTCCTTGCTTTTCTTCTGCTACTTTTTCTTTTTCTTCTTCTTCACTTCACGGAGTTAGCACATTGCCCGTTCCGACTTAGCAGTATATCTCGCCCTCTTACACTTGGTATACATACATCCCTTCTTCCAAGGGGTCTATACATATATGCTACTTCAGATAACCGTCTATCCTCCGTTCTGCCTAGATGTGTCCATCATTCCACACGATATTTATGAATTTTATCATTCGTAGGGATTTCCTGTACCTCTTTCATAATGTCCTCATGACGCAAATGGTATTGCCTTGTACTACTATTTTTTTGTTATGAAAAATCCTTCCTTAACTCAGAATTTTGTTTATAATTGTAATTGGAGCAATTCTACGTTTTGCAACTATACATTAACACAGACGTTCCCATTGTATTATAAAATGTAATCTTTGTTTTATTCATTAGTCTTCTATGTATTATGCCACACAACAACTGAAATTTTGATAATTTTATAGCAACATCTCGTCCTATTTCATTACTTCATTAGATAGTAAAACTCCGAGACTTTTTCCAAAGGTGTTTCCTCTGGAACAATTTTTTATCTCAATGGATACTTTCCCAAATAGCCATGATCTTTGTTTTTTCTCTAATATTTTAAAATTGTATTTCTGCAAATATGCTTCAAACGATGTAAAAAAACTACAACTTATATTTAGTTTGCTGTGTTAAAACTGCATATGCAGCACATACGCTAATAAAATATCCAGACTACTGTTCTGATTACTTTTAATTTATGTTAGTCAAACCTGAGAATTTTAACAAAAATTATTTCCTATTAACTACTGTAAGGAGTCTCATAAAATAATATCTTGTGAGATGTACAAGTTATTTATGTTCAAAGTCTAAAATAGTAAACTATCACTAAACGAATTTTTATAAGAGCAGCTAATTCAAGGATTTAGTACGCTACTGATAATGTATTCAGTGTGAACGGTTTAGAGTGAACAGGTAAATCACGATAACAACCGATGACTTTAATTAATTTCCTTGTGATGTCGTGAGATCAAAATAAAATGCTGGCCTTATTTCTACAGGATGGGAAATTTCATAGAGTTTTTTGAAAACATAAAACTAAAACACTTTGAAACGTGGTTTATGTTACAAATTTTTTTTCTTTTCTTTTGGTAACCTGTGATTTTTAAATAAGATACAATGCTGTTTAGGTTTACCATACTGTATAATTTAAACTATAAAGTCTACTTCTTCTCTTTTAATCCTTCAAAACTGTAAACTTATGATCTGTTTCCATAAAGGTTTTATAAATGGAAATTAAAATTGTTATTATGTTCTGGAAATTTTGTCAGAAACAAAATATCCTCGCAGCCGAGTCTCGGCTGCTGAGCGATGTGAGACCAGTTCTGGGGCTGCTACCTTGTAGCATTTAACTTGCTCTGGGCGTTTATTTAGAGACCGGTATCTTAGACTCTTCCACCGTCTCAGCGGCTGAGAAATTTTCTCTTCCGTCTTCCAGAACGATAGCCATTACAAGACGCTGAATAAGAGAGGAAAAATAAAAACCGATAGCCTTCGGACACTGTTGTAACACTGGGGTTAGAAAAACCACATTTTTATGGGAGAAACCGACTAGATATATTGAAGTAAGGGACCCAGGGCAAGAGTACAGATAAATATCCTCGGCTTACCACACACACTCTCAAGAAGTGAATCCCAGGACACAAGTTGAAAGCCAATATTTTATTTTATTATTTTAGGGTGTTGTTAAATTTCAGTTTGATGATTTGAAATATACTCGAACAAAAACAGTTGAGAAAAAAGAAATTTCAAGCTGTTGTAAAAATGCATTGACAGGATTTGAGATACTTCCTCTGCGGCTGAAGTTGCACCAACTGAGTAATAGGGGTTGGACCGCTGAGTATTCTTTCCGACCGCTTAAAAATACCAAAAAGCGTAAATTTCGCGATTATTAAATATCATATTATGTGCTCTGTGTTTACGCAAATCTAAATCAGCAGAAATCTCAAATATTAGATTTTAGAAAATACGTAACGTTTTGTTTGATAAAATTGAATCGAAACCGTCTGTGTATAGCGAAGGACAGTGGTGACAGTAGTAACAAAACGCTGGAAGCTGCAGACGAGTTTACGACTAACGAAAGTATATCTTACAGCAACAACTTTAAGCAACCATCACGTGGTTAGCAATTCCCTGTTTTATTGTAGGCTGCGGCAGTAAAAATGCTGTGTAGGAAGGTGTAAATTCACAATGGCGGAGTAGGACGTTTTAGTGCGAGGTTTCCACGTCTTAGTTTTCCCGCACAATAAAATTACTAGCACCAGCTACACCTTTAGCGGAATAGCTCAATAGATTCGTTTGTCGAGGTTATTTCTAGACATTGAATATTTTTCTGTGTCCAATATAACCTTAGTTTTATATATTCCACTATGTGACTGTCATTCGTATACAAGGAGTGATAGATAACTAGAACTTTTATTCAGATTAAGGTGTTTTACAAACTCAAAAGTTAAGGCTTGCATTTCTATAATTTTTAATTAAAAAAGTATCATTTAATAAATGGTCATAGGTGATTGGTATACAATATCAAATACACTGAGGACAATTTAGTATTGTTTGAGACATTATTAATTAAAGCCATTCCATTTCCTATGTTTCACTGTGATAAGATAAATTCATCTTTCTCACCTCCTGTACTCTCTCTCTCTCTCTATCTCTATCTCGCTTTTACTCTCTCCTCCATTCTTCCCTAGTATAGAATACGATACTCTTATAGACCCATCTTCCCCTTGCAATAGATGTCCTTGTAGAGAATTCGAAGTTGTCCTTGTATCCTCCGCTGAAGCACAGAATATTTTCTTTATGCTGTGCCGGACAGAACTAATGAAACACGGCCTGATACAACTAGAAGCAGCATACGGCCTGCTACAACTATTATGTCCAATTTATTAAAAGGCTACAAGTAAGACTCAAATTTAAAATGTATAATTCCAATTAAAATTTAACGAATTTTCACTATTCGGTTGTTAAAATCAGTCATAATTCTGTACGTACAATAAATGAGCACATACCCAGTTTACAATTTAGGCACTAAAAATAAACTGGTACTACTCAAGTAGCCAACAAGTACAGGAATGGCCAGACAGTAGTAGGTAGCAGACGGCTAATTTCATGTGAGCTACACTTCTTCACTTTACCATAATGTGGTCTGACATAGCAGGTTTGTGAAATCGTGTGCAGACTTTGCAAAAAGGAAACTTCTTGTTCGACCAATCCTTCGTGCATACTATACATACCGGATAACTGTTAAATCTCTCATTTACATTTTTTGGTTTTATCAGTATATGATTATTGTTCCCGACGTATTTTTTTTTCTACTTTTACCAGGTAATGTATTGGAGGTGACGTATGATGGAAATGTAAACATTTTCCTCACGCAGTTTCTGTGAGACCGAGGATATTTTTGTAAGTATCTCCAGTGGATGGAAAGGGTGGCATCTTCTCAACGCAAGTATTGAGAGGAGAAACAGTGATCTCCAGAACGTTTTTGAGTGCTTATATTTTGAGCATGAGACTTACACTAGTTTGTCCCTTCTTTGGCAAAATTTTGTAAGTATTTCTCAACGTATTTCATTGAAACGTTACGTCCATTAGCATCTCGACAGCAAGCCCTTACGTGCTGAACTTATTAAATATTACTACGACCATTGCAAACATTCTCGATAAGACGAAAGTGTCCTTCTACACGCTACACGCTTCTCGACTAGCCCAGCGTGTGGCGTCTGCGTAAAAGCTGTCTACGCACGTAGAACTCTACACTATTCAAGTACTTGTAACTACGCAAATTATGGCGGGACGCCGCCACAAGAATGGAAAATTGTTCTGGAACACCTGAGGAACCTATATAAGCAATACAGCGGATGAACGGAAAGTGATTAGTGTGTTATAATTAGTGCGGAACTCTTAACAATCGACAATTATTACTCCGTATGAATACATTTAATTAGTTTTATTAGCAGCCATCTTAACACCAACTTTGTCACTACTTATTGCCTCACTGCTAAATACTTCGTTCTTGACGAGGCCTTTCGGTCTGAAGATGGTGGACACCGAAAGACCTCGTTAAAACCAAAGTATTTAGCAGTGTGGGAATAAGGAGTGACAAGGTTGGGATACATTTAACATAAATTATTGTATGGGAATACCTTGTGGATTTTACATTGTTATTTGTGAATAACTAAATTTGGTAATTAGTGGCTTCATTCGTGTCTGTATTTTATTTCCACTGTACAAAACGATGACCAGTTATATAGTCGTAACAATATGTATTATTTTTTTAATTTATGTCTACTGGGTAACAGTAATCTTGAGGAATTTTATAACATGAAAGTCTGTTCATTTAAACTGGCAATACAGTTATAGTAAACAAATTTTCTAGTGACAAAATTTATTAATTCTGCTGTTTGAAAACTAGTGTCCGTGTAACTGTCATAAGAATTATTATAATTGTTACATGGATTCATACATGCAATAAAATTAATTAATTTTACACTTCGTCTACTTTTAGGTTTTATTAACATATTATAATGTTTATTCAGTATAAATAGATTCCTAAAGGTACATTTTATAAGATACCGCTGGGTGTACGGGTAAAGTAAATTGTTTTTATCCGCCGCTAGTGGTGTAGTTCAGTTACTGTAAATTTACTGTCATGAGTTAGTTTCATAGACGTTATTACGATCTTTGTTAGTAAAGCAGAAAAAAACAAAGTAAGTAGTAACACAGAGAATTCTGTTTGACTGAAAATGTTTTCCTTTCCAGTTAAATGTGTCGAGACCACATAAAATTACAGTAATAAGAAGAAGCGAACTTACCTAAGTCTAACCCACACAGGCTTAGCGAGACAGGCTTCAGTGTGTTTAACGAAGCCTTATCGCGCATTTGGCAACAAGCCCAGTCGTGTAAACAGCATGTTTCCTGACAACGTCGTTTGTTGAAGCAAGTGTAAAAACAGAGTCTTGGAGACAAACTTATTAGTTACATTTCAAATTTGCTGATAAATATAAAGCGTGGGGCTATAAAAATATAACAATTTGTGTTAGCTTGTGTTTGGTTACTACGGCAACAATATATAAACAGATAGTTTTATAACCTCAAGTAAGCTATGCCATTTCAGTAAACATGGCTCGATGGCGAATTAAACATTATGCGGTAGCTGTAGAAACGTTTTAAAAGTAATGATTTCTATATAAAACACTGTTCAGAAATCATTTCAACGCTGGGAGTCACGGAAGAGTTCCAGATCGTTCTTCAATACCAAACTGGGTAAGAAGATTTAGAGCCAATACCTCGACATAGAAAACAGTTGAAGGAAGTGTAAAATCAGTGCGCACGGTAGGAAAAGTGGAAAGAGTTGAGCTTCTGTAAAGCGTAGTCCAAAAGTCTGATAGGAAGCATAATTTCCCGTAGGTCTCTGAGAAGGATATTGCAACAAAATCTCCATTCCTCCAAATTTAAGTAGCCCAAAATTGTTTTAACGTGATTACACTGAAGAGTTGGTTGATTTGTTTAGTGAAATATATAAATCTAAAATAACTAACAAAACCTTCCTGTAAAGTTGACTATATCAGACGCATATTTTTACTTTTCCGGGTATGTCAATAAACAAAACATGCGCTATTAGAGTGACAGTAAGCTTCAAGAACTATATCGTTTACATCTTCATAGCCATCGACTCATTGTTTGGTTTGGGAGTTTCCTCCGTTTGTGTGTACGGACCGTATTTTTTTTTTTTGAAGACTATAAATAAATTCCAGTGAAGGCGAACTTACTTCGATATGTGCAAATGTTGAACAACTTTATTCTTACTTTGTTAAATGATGTAAGTATTAATACTAACTCAGACAGGTTCCAGTAGGATTCAGCTATCGTACACACTGTACAAAATATAATGGCTGTTTTGTGACCTGTGTTCGAGGATCGGTTGATCTCAAGATTTGGTGGAATAAACTAGCCACGGCGATTTTCAGACATGTTTGCGAGCGATTCCTTTTTTAAGAGCTTATCTGAAAATTAAGGTTTTCCAGTCACGACCACGTGATTTAAGTCAACTCAGGTAGCAGATCATCGACGAAATTAAGGTGATTTCGCAAACCATGCTGCAGAGAGCCATGAACAGATTTTTCAATTGGCTTGAAAAAGTAAACACGTCAATGAGTTTACTTGATGATAACTGCTTAAGGAATGGTATTTTCGAACGGTGGACATGACTAAGTAAAATGAAATCTTATTTCCTTTTTATTTACACCATATTTGATTTTAATATATTAAACGGGTTCCTGTTTTGATAGTTTTAAATTGTTGTGTTCTCATTGCCCCACCCTTTAAATCCATTGAATTTAGTGAAAACAAAGATACTTATCGTCTTTTTTATACTTGTACTGTTAGTGTTTAACACGCGACAGTGGTAATCGCCTGCCGCCAATGGGCACAAATTAGCTACAAAATGTAAATTGCCCATATATTTTAATCGTCAAGTAAGTGGCGTACTGTATTTCAGAAAGGACGTGGTCATTACTACACTAGAGTTCACAAATTGAGTGGTCAAAAGCTATTACCCCAATTGCATAGTTTGTGCTTTTAATACAGATCACTATGTCGAGGGTGTACTTGATACTAATTACCGGCTTGGCAGATAGATGGTGCGCCAAGTACACAAACAGAATAACCTAATTTTACTTGACGTACATTGTAGTCAACGTTGATTAAATTAATAACTGTACTTACTAATAGTATAATTACATTAGCTAATAACATGATGTAATCAAATGTTAATAATAATAGGCCTAATAATAATAATATTATTATTAATATTGTTATTGTTATTAACGGAAGCATCCAGTAAACCCCGGTATCAACTTATCACGAGGCAGATATTTGAATGTGCTGTTGTTTGCTGACGACTTACTCATACTTCAAAATCACAATCTGATTTACAAAATCTGTTTTCAAGGTTTCAATACAATACAGTGCAATACAATATAAAAATCTCTAATATAAAAACAATGGTAATGCAATTTTGAGGCAAATAACCACTAAGAACAAAAATAATTATTAATGATAGAATTCTAGAACAGGTAAGCAATTTTAATTATTTAGAAAATGAAATTAGCAATGTTATTGATTATTTGTAGTTATTTTAATTATGACATTGATGGTAAATTAGGTAAGTTCTAGATGTGTGAGAGAATCAAGCGCTTAAAAAAAGAATGTATAAAGAATGTTGCATTAGAGAAGAGTTATAAGTTTTAACTTGAACAAAACTTTAAAAATTGCAAACAAGGGTAAAAAGGATACTTAGAAAAATTTTCAAATTCCAGACTGGCCAAAGAAGTCTAGCAATACAAACCTATAAGACACAGGTGTGTGGGTAGGCCGGGAAAATAATGGTTGGATGATCTTTGAAGGCGGAACAGGCAGCGCCTTGCCTATGCCGTGTTATGAAGACGATGATAATGATTTCGTATAAACATTGAAAATATATCTGAATTGATCTATCATAAAAGATTTATGAATATTGAGAAGAAATAATACTAGAACAAATAAAAATGAAATAAGATGATAAGCTGTTCATGACTAAGGCATGATGACGTTGATTATTATTATTATTATTAGAGCGTAATATTATTAATTCTAATTTTGTATAATTCCTACTTCTAATTTAGTTTAGTTTCTTTTATTTAAAAAATATCTTTTATTTTTAAAAGCATTTATTTAATATTAATTAAAAAGAAGTTAATAGAATCTTCCTTGCGTTACTCTGTGACCGTGAAGAGATTTACACGTTTCGTTAACATCACGTTTTGTTGACAAGATCGCACGCACAGTTGCCAGTTTTCAGTTGAACGAAATATTTATACACCAGAGGACTAGTTTATAACAGTTTTAGGTACAGTTTCAAGGAATAACTCCATTTATGTACAACACGTTTGATGTTTCCTCATGTTCGCACATTTCAACACACATTAATACTACAAACATTAAATACCACTTAATACTGTCAAAATAAATACTGCAGCTAAACAATGTTAAAAATTACGGGAATGTGGAAAGTTGTTGCGCCATCCTGCGGCTTACGTAACGCGCGGTATGTGCCGGGTCCTCAGCGAAACTGTATCGATTTTTGTCACTTTCAATACCAAACGTTTTGCTCATTTTGTAATATGGAATCTTCGGTAGTAGATTTTAAACTTTAGTCTCAGTCCTGTATTCAACAAAATTTATAACAGCAGAAGTCTGAATGTGATGACAACATTCTACGATATTTGGCTCTGAATAATCTTCACAAATGGATCTAGTAAAAGAATGTATGCTTGTCCACACTCCTAAAAGCAGATGAATGTAATGGGTAAATTTTTTCCAATTGCAACCGATTTTTATGGTACAGTCACGCCGGGTAAAGGGCTACAAATTTTAATAGAAAACCATGGTATTAAAACACGATCGAAAAATTTATCAAAAGTAATAATTATTAAAACAGTGTTCTCTTGTAAGCGCCCAAAACAAAAAGAGTAATACAAAATTATCTCCTCATTAATTAACCGTAAATGCAAAAAATTGTTTATCAAAGTATTTAAACCTACTAAACAAATTAAGGGCTATGAGACTGCAGACACTTTTGTTAAGGAAGAATTTATGATTAGCGAAAGACACAAATTGAGATCACTAACTTTTACACTCATATAAACAAATTTAATAATTATTCGAATATTAAATACCAGGCTTCGGCAAGAAATTACAACATAACTCACAACCAACCCCAAACTTTGACACTAAACAACAACCCCACGAGTCATATATCCTACAGTCCAGTCCATGATTATCTGGCCAAACCCTTTGACAAACTTGACATTATTCTCTGACCAAAATGCTTCTAGCATGATCACCCGAGAGAAGTCATTAATTAAGAATTATTGGAGAGGAAGTTAATAAATTAAGAAACAAATGCAGTTTAAACAAAATTTAAACAAGTTAACAATCCACATTAAACAACATCAACTAAACAATAATTCAATTTAGTATTGTGACATATTGTCGCAGATCTCTGTAGAATAGAGAGCCACCAAAACATCTGCGAGACGGAGAAAAATCTGAAGCGTACGAGAACGTTCCGTCATTCTGCTACTCACAGAATAAAGCGTCACATTAGCCAGAATATTTATTGACCGATTCAAGATAACATTCCTAACGTATTCTTTCTCTGTGTAATACACTGTAGTACAGGTAAAACTATATAGCTCTTACATTTCTTGAAATTTTAATTATCGCGTTTCTCTTCTTCTTTTTTCTACTTGTTTCTTCTTCTTAATCTTTCTCATGTTCTTGTTCTAGTTTTTTGCTCTTGTTGTTGTTGTTCTTCTTCTTCCTGTCCTTCCTCTTATCGTTCTTCTTTTTCTCCTTTTGTATCCTCTTCTTCTAGGCATACTAAAAGGAGATAAAGTTTCCCGTGCTATGTAAGATTTTTCCGAGCCTCCTTTAGTCAAACTGTAATCACATTAAAGGCATCTGGATTTATGCCAGTATTAACTGGAGGAGGCTTAAAAGAAGACAAAAGGAGAGATAATCAATTAATGAGGAGGGCCAAAGAATTTAGTGATTCATATACGTATGATTTTGTGTGGATATGTGTGTTTAGTACAGGGCCACTAGGGGAAGACAATCAGGTTGTGATGTGGACGCCCCGTAGACGAGTGAGTACCTCCCGAATGTCTGACTTTGAGGGCGCTAAAATACTATTTGACCACATGAATGCCGTCAAGAATCTTGTTGTTTACGGCATAAAGGAAAGAACCGCAGTACAGAAAAACAGATAAGGAAACAGCATTAGTTGTGGCATATCAATGGTGACAGATATAAGTTTTCAGTGATCATGTTCGTTACACAATATGACATTGTATAAGGTAGGACGTTTCATAACAGTCCCATGTTTGATGACTCCTGTCCTCCGTGACCTCGTATCACTTTGTTACGTTGGGTACATTATTATTGAAATATAAATAAACTTCCCTTTTTAGAGGTTCCGTCGTGTATATAACGTAACGTAATAATATTATCTAATGATTTATATCTATTGTCTCCAATTTCTTTTAAAATGTTTATCAATATTTGATAATAAACCTTCTGTTTCCTTCAAAGAGACTTAAGAAGCATTATTTTCTACATGGAAACATACAATGATTTGTCCTACAATAAACTCGCTTTCAACCTTACACATCTGTTTACGAGCCCTAGTACAGGCTTCGTAAACGTAAAACATGAAAGCCAGCCGTATACGATCACTATTGCCAACTTCTGCAATAAACACTCACCGCGGAGTTTATTGTCTATAAAATCGTATAGACATAACAATCAGCTGTGAACCCAGTAATGCAAGAGCTGAAACGGGAAGTGATCTAAATGAAATGTCTCCGAGGATTCACAGACACTTCAATATTTATTTCTCATTTTACTTTCTCATTTAAAATAACAAACACATTTTATGTTATCTTCAGCTGATAACAAGCGTTCACTCAATATAATATTTTATAAACATCGCTTAAAGTTTAGAGTATTAATCAAGTCTCTTCCACACTTTTCACTTACACTACAAGTGTATTAACATAATAAGGGTTTGAATAAGATTATAATATTTACAAAATTTGATTGAGAAACTGTAAAAGATGTTTCAGTTTACCAGGCTATTTTCCAAGGATTACGTGAAAAATTGAGTACATTAGATGTCATGGATATCTATTTTAGCTGGTTTGAGGTGTTGGGATATTTTGAGGTTAAATCTACTTGAACAATGGAAATATTACAGGAAAGCAAGAAAATGACAAGGGAATAGACTGAATTCTACGTACCTCCTTTATTAAAATTAGGAACATATATTTAAGTTTATTTGAAAATTTTATTCCTGTTACTTATGAACGTTTCCAGTTTCCTGAACTTGCCCTTACTATTTCCAACTTTTGTCACCAGTTACCTGTAACACATGTTTACCACCAACAATTTTATGGTATTTTATCTATTCATGTGACTCTTTTGAAGACTGGCTAAAAGGTTGAAACAATTTTCAGATTTTTTTCAAAAACCAAATCCGTGACAAAACCCACCGGATCTTTGTTAATGTCTTATTGTAGACGATGTAGACAATTACCTACACACTTGAAAAACCATACATGATAAGGTGAACAAGATTTGAATAAATGAAGGCATTAAAAACCAAATTTTAAAATTTTGACAGAACAGGCACTTAAGAAATTCCCTGGCGGGACATAAGGTCACGAAGTTGGGAATCTCGTAGATGTTAATAACCACTTTTAGTAAAGTGGTAGTAAAGTGTTAATAACTATTCATTTTCTTGAAAATGTGACTATGAAAAGTCATTTTTCATACTATGAAAAGTCATGTCCTTTCATCGACTATGAAAAGTACCTCTAAGAAACAGTTGAGAAATAACAATAATAAATAACAACTACATAAATATATTCATTTATTGTTAGCAGGAATCATAAAATCACTATTGCTGCTGCTGCTGCTACTACTTACTACTACTACTATTATTACTACTACTACTACTACTACAACAACAACTACTACTACTACTACTACTACTCCTGCTGCTGCTGCTGCTGCTGCTGCTACTACTACTACTACTACTACTACTACTACTACTACTACTACTACTACTACTACTACTACTACTACTACTACTACTACTACTATTACCAAAAATAACAACTCCAACGAATATATTGTACGGATGCAGCTCTCGGTGAAAATTACTGCGTTCCAGCATCCGTCAAAATTGAAGACGCTCGTATGCAATTTCATAGTTGCGTACATAGCTATCGACTTCCTCTTAGAGCAATGATTTCCTTGTTAACACTAATAATACTAAGTCTTAGTATTACTACTACTACTACTCATCTCAATGGAGGTGAAATCTGGCTTGTCCAAACTACGGGAGGCGTTGTTGGAATTCCTCGAGTTCCTGCGAGCACCCAAGCAGGTGAAGGGGGTAGACCGTGCCACACAGACGGAGGAGGGCCAAGAAAGTGGGGCCTCGTCTTCTGCGGGAGGTGGCAGTAAGCGAGCTAGCACCAGCCCCCTTCCACAGAGGACCACAGATAAGAAGAAGGTAAAAGAAGACACACCCAGTGTATGGCAGACGGTGCAGTCCAGGAGATCGGTCCGCGAAGCGAAAAGACTGCTACAGAAGAAGGAGCCCGGGAAGGAGAGCAAGGCCCCGGCGACCACGGAGAGGAGGACACGTGCATCGAAGTCTTGACCCGAGCCTTTGCTCATCAAGCCTGCAGAGGGGAAGATATTTGCGGAGGTCCTGACACAGATCAGGAGTGATGTTAACTCGGAGACGACGGGAACAGAAATCAGGTCCGTCCGCCGCACTCGCTATGGGGATGTTCTCCAGGAGTTAGGATCTAAGACCACCAATAAGGAGGGCTTCTGTGAGGGGTTGCGGGGAGTGTTGGGCGAGTCTGCTTCTGTCCGCAGCTTGGAACCCAGGACAACTCTTGAGTTAAGGGGACTTTACTGCCACACAACAGAAGAGGAGGTCCGTAATGCCGTCGAAAGCGTTGCAGTGACCTGGCTGGGGACATGAAAGTGACGCTGACCAAGGCAAACATCCGGGAGCAGAAGATGGCGATTGTGAAGCTGGGGGAGCGAGGAGCTGCTAAACTCCTCGAAACTGGCCGCATAAAGATCAGATGGGTGTATGGCAGAGTGCGCCGAGGGGCCTGGTGATTCGCTGTTACGCCTGCTTTGGTTTTGGCCATCGTCAGGCGGACTGCAAATGGCCCGACAGAAATAAGGCAGGTATATGCATACAGTGTGGCTGTGCAGGCCATCTGAGAAAAGACTGCCAAGCCGAGCCGAGGTGTTTCCTCTGCGAGGAGTGTGGTTTGGACTCCGATGCTCTAAAGCATGTTCCCGGGTCGGGTATCTGTGCGGTCTTTCGACAGAAGCTTGGGAGGGCCCAGAGCAGGCTTGGCTGATGAAGGAAACCTGCATAGGAGCAGGACGGCGGACGCCCTCCTGGAGCAGCTGAAGCTGGATGTGGGTGCCAATCTTCTGATCATCAGCGAGCAGCACCACGATAGAGAGGAACCGGAATGGTATGCTGACTTACTCGGGATGGGTGTCATCTGGATTCCCGACCCGACCGTGCCGCTCCCTTCAAGCCATGGTACCGGAAGTGATTTCGTGTGGGTGAGATGCGAGGACATCACTTATGTGAGCTGCTACCTCACCCCTTACGAGACCACCCACGAATTTCGTGAGAAAGTGGACAAATTGGAAGACACGATTCGTGAGATGGAAGGACCCTGCGTGGTCGCTGGGGACTTCAACGCCAAAGCGGTGGAGTGGGGAATGCCTGCGACGTGCTCCACAGGACGGTAGGTGTTAGAGATGGCAGCAAGTGTCGGGCTCGCGGTGGTCAATGTGGGCGGTGTCTCAACTTTTAGAAGACCTGGTTACGCCGAGACAATCCCGGTCATCACTTTGGTACCCGACGCATTGGCGCACAGCGTCATGAACTGGGAGGTGTTGGAAGATTATACTGGTAGTGATCACCACTATATCACTTTCAACCTGTGGAGAGTTCAGCATTCGCCTATAGCTGAACCCAGCCGAACACCTGGCTGGAACGTGTCCAAACTGGACGTGGATTTGTTGCAGGATGTGATCGCGATCGGAAAGGAGGCGGTGATGAACAGCTTGGGTCTGACAGTAGAAGTCATCGGTGGGACAATGCGCCTCATACGGAATGCCTACGATGTGTCTATGCCCAGGAGAGCGAGACGCCGCGGGAGGAAGACAGTGGCGTACTGGTGGACAGACGAGATTGCTGACCTCAGGAGGCGTTGCTTGCGCTTGCGTCGTATGGCGACCAGAAACAGACGGAGAAACGCGATGGCAGCAGCCGAAGCGCAAGACGAATATCTGCTCGCCAGAAAAAGACTGAAGGAGGCCATCAACAGAAGCAAGCGGCTCAAGTGTGAGACCCTCAGGAGTGATCTAGATACTGATCTCTGGGGTCAGGGGTACAGGATTGTAATGAGCAGGCTTGGAGCCCGGCCTCGTAGCCCAAGGATGGGCGAAAATCGGATGGCTTCATCGTGGACGGTATATTTCCTCGTCACCCACTGAGGGATCGTGGGGAATATCCAGGCCCATTGCAAAGACGTCCCGATTTTCAGCGAGGACGAGCTATCAGTAGCTGCTAGCTCCCTGCGCAACAAGAAGGCACCAGGGCCGGGTGGTATACCTGCGGAAGTGCTGAGGGTGGTCGCTAGATCCTGCCCCCAGGTGCTACTTAATATGTACAACCGCTGCCTCAAATACGGGTCCAGAGACTAGTCTTAGTCGGCAAAGGGAAGGGCGGCCCGAATTCCCCGTCGGCATACAGGTCTCTTTGTATGCTGGACACGGCGGGGAATCTACTGGGACGTCTACTCAGGCCTCGCCTAGTAGCGGCATTTCGGGATGCGGGAGATCTGTCAGCGAGGCAGTACGGATTCAGAACGGCCAGATCCACCATTGGAGCCATACAGGATATCTTGAATGCCGTCCAGGTGGCCCAGCGGGCTAATCACTTCTCCAGAAGGATGGTGCTACTCGCTACACTGGACGTACGCAACGCCTTTAATTCGGCCAGGTGGACAGACTTGCTAGCGGCTTTGAAGGACGTCTTTCAAGCGCCGGACTACCTGCTCCGGATAATAAGAAGTTACCTGAGGGACAGGGAATTCTGGTACGACACAGCAGATGGGCCGCGCAGCAGAGAAATAACAGGATGCGTAGCTCAGGGCTCTATCTTGGGCCCCGACCTGTGGAATGCCTTCTTCGATGGAATCCTCCGGACGTAGATGCCAGATGATACCTTTCTGGTAGCATATGCTGATGACGTGGCTGCCGGATCACCGCGAGAGACGCAGAGGAGGCGCAACGCATGCTGAACCAGGTCATGCGCAGGGTCCGCATCTGGATGGAAGAACACGGTCTGAGCCTTGCGACTTAGAAGACAGAGATTGTGCTGCTAACTCGACGACGTATACCCACAATCACACAGTTCGTGGTGGAGAAAAAGGCGATAATATCAAAGCCAGCGGTGAAGTATATAGGGGTGCACCTGGATACTAAGCTTTCCTACTGGGAACAAATTCGATGTTCCTCGGAGAAAGCAGCTAAGGTCGTTGCTGCGCTGAGCAGGCTAATGGCAAATGTCGGAGGCCCAGCTGCAGGAAG
This sequence comes from Magicicada septendecula, assembly GCA_034769895.1. Lineage (NCBI taxonomy): Eukaryota > Metazoa > Arthropoda > Insecta > Hemiptera > Cicadidae > Magicicada > Magicicada septendecula. The sequence goes on from CM068375.1 coordinate 320,834,983, forward strand.
ACGGGACTGCTGATGTCGGTGACCAACTCGATCCTCCTCTACGGATGCGAGGTCTGGGCCGATGCACTGAAGAAAGAAAAATACCGCAAGCACATGGCCGCGGTACAACGAAGAGGAGCACTTCGGATTGGAAGCTCCTACAGAACGGTGTCGGAACCAGCAATGTTGGTCGTCGCTGGAGTAATGCCAATAGATCTGATGGCTGAGGAGAGGAGGAGGGGCTACACGACCAAGGAAGACTTGGGGTTTCTAGAAGCAAGAGCACTGGCCAGGGCACACTCCATGCGGAGCTGGCAACTACGATGGGAGCAGGAGAGTCGAGCTAGGTGGACGGCGAGGCTGATTGGGAACCTCCCTGAATGGGTGGACAGAACGCACGGCGAGGTAGATTATTACCTTACTCAATTCCTGACAGGGTATCGTTATTTCTGTGCATACCTGCGAGGGATGGGTAAGATAGAGGATCCGTCGTGCGTGTATGGCGACTCAGACTCTGATGACGCTCATCATACTTTCTTCGAGTGTCAACGGTGGGTACTGGAGAGGCGAGGACTAGAATCGGAGATTGGCCCCATGACACCTGATAACATCATAGGCGTCATGCTCAACAGCAAAGAGGAAAACTGGCACATGGTTTTGACCTTCGTGAGGATAGTCCTGCCGCAGAAGAAGCCTGAACTGGACCCTCTTACAGGTCGATGATATAGATAAAGCTGTAGGAGCCTAGTAGGCGCAATACGAGGTGCCACCCTGAAGCCATACGAATAGTTGTTCCAGGGGGGGTTCCCTGCCTGTAAAGTGGAGGTTTTTTGGTGGGTGCGAGTCCCACACACCGGAGACCAGTCGGGTGTCTCCTGATGGTGCATAATGCATTTTTCCTCCCCCGCAAAAAAAACTACTACTACTTTTACAAAAAATAACAACTCCAATGAATATATACTCATGCAGCTCTCGGTGAAAAATTACTGCTTTCCAGCATCCGTCAAAATTGAAGACGCCCGTATGCAATTTTATAGTTGCGTACATAGCTATCGACTTCCGCTTAGAACAATGTTTTCCTTGTTAACACTAATAATACTAAGGCTTACCACAAATGGTAATATTGAAAATAGTAATAGTACAAGTCAACGTTTTATTTGTTATTGTTGTAGGAAAAATAGTATTAGCAGTAGTAGTAATAGTAGCAGTAAAATGTCAATGATACTATTGATGAGAATTATTTTAATAATACCGTCAATAATATAAATGAAAAGAAAGAAAGCTAAAAACAAGCAGACGTAGGAAAAAATAACTATGAAGAAAGGGTAGATGATGTTTGGGGATAATAGGATTACTTACAACAATGTTAATAACAATAGAAATGCTTCCGACATTAACTGTTTGACACGTGTCAAATATGGCTGCAACCACTCAACATTACACCTTGTACTCGCACATTGTACAATGTCACTTTTAAAAATAAACTCCAACTGCCTAAATACTGTATGTTCAAGGTTTTGTACCACCCGTTTTAGTTAATAATACTGAATTTATTAAAAAAGTGTATGAATATTTAAACAGAAAACTTAATATTCCTGAAATTATTCTGTGGCATAAATAATTTAAAAGTAGGTACTTAATATTTTATTTAAACAAAATTCATTTTAAATGGGATATTTAAATCACAAGTTTTTGCAATATATTAATTAAGATAAGGGAGGTAAAAAACTATAAAATATAAAATATCGATCCCTTAGACTATGTGATTTCTCAACCCTTGTCGCAACTACTTCAAGTTAATACGTACATTGTGCTTCTGCTTTCCTTCACTGCAAGCCATTTGCCACTGACTTATGGTGCTATATCTAAGTTCACATCGCAATTTCAAGTGGCCGGCTTTGCGATAAAGTGTTTAATACTATGAAGTTACAAGCAAAAATATAACGTGACACCTCTTACTCTTACCTAAATGTTATAGGTATCACAAATTGTTGTACACAATAGCATTATCTTATATCAGAAGACTAGAGTAAACAATCTTTCGTTTGTAATTTGTTCGAGCCTGTGTTTATAAGTAAAAACATCTGTAGGGAAGGGAAACGTAGTACAAACGTACGTTAACCTAAAGATAGAACGTGCAACACTATCATTTAAAATGAAAATATATGTTAACAAGTGTACTGGTCAAGTGAGCTTGTCCACTAAGTCAGCGCTCTTAGCTATCAACTATATTTCTTAATGTATCTTACGGTGATTTCACTGATCCATGGCAGAGAGGTCTAGGTACACAATGTGGTCGACGATGTAACTTTGAATAAAATTCTCTCTGGGCACAATGCATTTACGTTTGCTGAATCAGACAAAAAATTACAGTACGGCTTGCTTGAAATTTGACAAATTTTATAACCTGTGTATGTTTCTTCAAATATACAGTTATGGGTGTTAAGAGTTGAGGTCCATTCGGAGTAATAAGGGAAGAATTAGGCAAGTACATAAATTTGCGTATATTCTATGTGATCCCTGTAGTAGAACCAATATAGTAAGCAAGCTCCAATGGTTCCAGTATTTATCTGGCAAGAAGGATACCGTTTGAAAACAGACTTCTGAGCGCTGTTACCTTATATTTTTTACAAATAGGAAAACTAATATATCTTTACACTTAAAGTATGTAGTTTATATTATAAAATGAAGGAATGGAAATTAGGAACGGGATAAATAGAAATAAAAGAAAGAGATAAAAGAAAAGGATAAATTATGTAGGAATAAAAGAAGGGGTCACATTGCATTTGACTTTTTTTTAATTTTCAAACGTCATTATAAATAATGTATACGCGACAGCCCGTGTCGTCCAAGGGTAAGCTAGATGAAGAGCTTGAATAAAGGTACGCCAAATCAGATATAGTTTATATATTCAAGCTGATAGCTAATAGACTCCAAATGTAATGAACGGTAATGTGCAACGTTACGGTTAAGAGTGAGGTACAACAGATATTTGACACGAGGCATGTTACAAAGGTGTACGCAGGATAACAGCTTGGTAGTACTTATGCGGTGTGGTTTAAGTGGCTTCCTTACTATAATAGTCGACGAACTCATGAGAGAATTATAATTTCTACTTGGGCAATGACATTTCAACACGAAACTTTCTCTGCTAAAGCAAAAACGATAACTTTTATGGGCAAAATCTCAGTGTGAGTTGCACTATCACTTGTGAGGTAGATCTTGATAAGATCGTAAGTGGGCCACGTTTAAATGACAACATATGTAACAATTGGTCATCAAGTGTCAAGTAAATTTACAAACAAGGCTCACGTAGAGCATTGTGGTTTATGGGATGTATAGTTTATTTTTAAGTGATCATCTTTATTTTGTAGAAAGTAAGTAGTTGTAGACCCTGAATTTGGAGTGGTTGTCTATTATTATATCACATCAATTTATTCTCTTTGTCAAGAGTAAGTTACTCCACTTGACCTTAAGTACCGACTCGGTCATTAGATGGCGCTCTAAACACACAAGCAGTATGACGTCATGACGGTGGTTCTGACCAAAAAGTTTGTTTGGTGACATTAATATCTCGCACAGTGATTGATGGCGTATATAACAAGATTTACAACGCAAAATATATTTGCTATCACAAGATAACCTTATTTTTATTAGCTCTTCATTTTTCTTTGATGTTTGTCTGTGATTACCCACAATACTTACTAGTCTGTCCTATGAGGACAACCATATTTTTCTATATTTCAGTTATTGTTTGTTCCTCAAATATTGTGTTGTCTGGGGATGTACAACTTAAATTCTAAGTACCCTTTTAGTGATTGTTGCAGTTTCTTTAGTTTAATTATTTAAACTATTTTTCTGTGGAATCACTGACTAAATATTTGCGTTTATCTTAAATTTTGTTTGAGTTAAATTTTGTGTTTTTTGGTTTTCGTATCCCAATTGTCTTTCTGTATTAAAATATTACTACAACTATAATACTGTAAACAATCAACACTTTATAAAACACAAATACACAATTTGGCATGTAACAAATATGTATTTACGCCTGCGTCATATATGTGTTACGTGGCACCGTAGGTCTGTTGCTGATGTTTCGCTAGGGCGGTTAAAGTGGCAGTTCCAAAAGTTATAGATGTTTCCAGATGTCGGTCGGTTATTTTTCTAGTATATAGATTACATACGATACACAGTCTAAGTATGAAACCGAGCCGGTGTTGTGGCTTGTGATTCAGTGCGTGCGTGGATAGTGGTACTTTGTGTAAAGTGATAATTGTGTGCGTCAGTCTAAAAGTGGTGATTTGTATTATTTATTGCAACAGTGTTAATAGAGCGGTGTTTATTATGTGTTTCTTTTTTGTGTATCTTAGACAACCGTAAAACTAAACAATATTTGTGTGATAAAACTGGAAGAACAGATAAAGAAGGTTGGGTTGTTAATAAATCTGGACAAAATAATGTACATGTGTGTTTAAGATGTAGACGTAATGGAAGAAATACACTGGGTGATTGAGGCTAGTAGATCACTTTGAGCAAGCGGATAATTATACTTACGTGGGATCACTGCTAAATGAGGACAATTTAAACAGCGAAGAAATCAAAACAAGTATAGCAAAGAGAAATAGAGGGTACTGTGTAAACAAGGAAATATTGTGCTCTATGAGCCAAAGTCAAAACGGAAAATTTATAAAAGCCATGTCTGGTTTACAGCTGTGAGAAATGGACCATGCGGATAAAGATGAGGAAGATCTTAAACGATTTGAAACGAAAATACTTAAGACAATTTTGGCGCCATTAGTGCAACAAGATGTCATTACTGATGGTACTACTCCAAGATGGACTTGGAGAATCGGCATGAATCTTTAACGTGATACATTAATATACAACTAAAACCGAATTCACAGATTCACAGAAAATTATATGGCTAAGATATATTTATAGATTGGAGGAGACTAGAAATACAAGAGGTATCACATAATGGAAACATTAGAGGCTAGGCTCAGAGGCCGAGAAAGAGGTGGATGGAGTGTATTGAGGAGGACCTGCAAGCCATGGGGATTGGCGGATGATCGATTTTGGTGAGAAGAAAAGAGAAAGGTGTCGGGTTGTCGATAAGGCCAAATCTCATAGAGAGATGTAGAGTCAGAGGAAGAAGAAGAAGTTTTGTATACCGGCTTTTAATGTTACTTCAGCTAACAAAAACGATTACTAAAATTTTTATTAATTAAAAGTTTTTCTGGGATTCAATTATCTTTTCTAGTTTTAAAATATGACGATTCTTCGTAACAATATATTAAATTAGCAATGATCCACACAGTTATATGTCTTCAACTGTGTAAGTTACTAGCAATGTTAAATCTACTTTAAATTCTTAATAGTAACGCTTCTTTACTTCACAAACCCCACATCTTTTGCCTTAAACGTATTGCCACATTCAGCACTGGAGTAGACGTTAACTGAAATCACATTAATACTTCAACTAAAAACGCGGGCCCGGAGAAACTTACTCAATTATTTCAAACTTAACTACTCAAGCTCTGACGTGTAAACAAATAAAATCGTTTTATAACAGTAATAAAAATTAATAAAAATCTCAACTTCTTTTCAAACGTACACGATTTATATATACGTGAATTTTTCATATATCCTCAGAAAAACAAGATGAATTTTCTTTCATTAACTACATAAATTACATTCAGAAAATATATTAATTTAGTTTAAAATTGTTCTAATCAAAGTAAGCATTAAAAATGAATTAAATATGAAATGCTATACAACAGATGCCAGGAGTATTTTGAAGTATCAGAGTACAAGACAGTATGAAAAAAAGAATCTACCTAACGACCGAAAAATATACTGCTTTGCAAAATGCTCAAGTCTGAAAAATTTTTTATAAACAAAAGAAAAAACTGAATATAGTAAATCAGATAGCCCTTGAAAGGTGTTGTAGAAATTTGAAAATTCAACACATACACAACACTCTTTGGGGAATGAATATATGTTTTAAAATGTTTTAAAGCATATTGTACAATGAATAAAGGAAGTCTCAGTATGGTATGGTCAATTCAGGACAACGCAGAAACGAAATTGTCCTCGGAAGAAGATTAATAGGACACTTACAGAAGTTATAAGGCAAGGAATGCCGATAAGGGCATGCAATCAAGCTGCATACACGCTGCGAAAAGCCAAATTTGTGTACAAAACTTAGTACTTGTAATTGCTTGTGTTTGTTTTGTATACAAATTACGAGGAAGTACACGTAAGTGTGTCTCCTTAAAGGTTTACTAATTGTTGTAGTAGAACCTACTTGAATGTCGTAATGGATCAAAACAGTTTACGCAATAAAATCTGTAACTATAACCAAAAACAAGATCATGATTTTTTTCTCTCTAATTCGTATTTAGTTATAAAAAGATATAATGATAGTTACAAAAAAGAATCTAAATTATGTAATAAAATTTAAGTGAGCTGAGTTTAATACTGCAGCGTGTAAATATGAAGGCTGAAGTGGGATACTGGAAATATACGAAGCCCAGAAAGTAAGTGTTACGTGGAAGACAAATCACAAAAATTGCCTTCATTTTTCTGCGTCGTAACAAAGTCATTACGCAAAAGACACAGAAAAAATCTCTCCACTTTGAAGAGCTCCTTTAATATTTGAAGTAATTACGTTTCCTTATCGCTTAATACCGTCATCATCGTTATCTTCTACGCTAGACGTTCTAAGCACTTCCCTACTGTTTCTCTAAGTAGTAACCGTCTTAGTTTTATTGTTATAAAACCTTCGTCATATTGCTGTTTACTTTAAAGTTTGATTAGACATTATTTTGGTATCAGTCCTTTCGATTATTCGCTTAAGGTAAATTAGTTTTTTTATTACAATAGTGGAGATTTAGTTTGATGTAAATATTTTGATTTCTAAGTCTGTGAACCGTTATTCATTATTTTGCGCTTAATTGAAGCAAGAAAAGGAACATTGTTTAGCTTTACATAGTGATGGCTCTAACGACACTTGTTCATGGAATGCGGTGTTACTGGTACAGTAAACGTGGTCTAAATGAAGAGAAAAAGACGGCAAATGAATAGAATTTCGAAGATGTGCAGCAGCCTACCTTTGTGAGTATAGACAGGTGTGAGAATACATTTCACTACTTAATGGGATTTGTACAGTGTCTCGCCCCAAGCATTACTTATTCAGGCCCCAAGGCTGTGAGATAGTCAGGTCAGTATTCGTACTACTAAAAATCAAGAAATTGCACGTCTTAGAGGCTAAGATATATGATTAACTGTATGAATGACAATAAAGAGATTAACTGTTGTAAACGTAGTTAAACTGTACACAGCGTGGAGGGAGGGAAAATAAATAATAGACACTTGCGTCAGTGTTTCTAAATTAGATTGGTAGACGACGAAACGCATAGCGTTGTGAAAGAAAATATTAACTGTGTGTGTACAGGGGAGCCAGTGAAGAAATGGCCGACATTATGTGTGTCGACACCGACCCACTACACAGTGACACTATGAAATCACTGGCAAGAACACCAGTAACGGCAGCGGGCGTGGGTTTTCTGCACTTAAACAGCTCAGCACGTTTTCTGTCGGGTAACCAAGTTTATTTTTCAACCAGATTAGCCCTCCTTTCATTTAAAATTTTCTATTTGACTAATAGCTTGTGTTGTGATATCCAACAATTTAAACATAAACATGCAACTTTCGTGCAGGTCAGTTATAAACTCTTATAACGAATTTCTGGATATTGCTGGGTGTGGACGTATCAGTTGACTGCTCTGCTTACAGATACATATATGCATTTATTTATTTATAAAAATAAACATACGTTGGCGTTGGTATTGTGCTGCTATTATTGTATATAACATCCTAATATTGTGCAACACAGCAGAAACCTTTTTAGTTAAACTAAGTGGGAAAACACAGTCCTGCAAAACTTAGTTGCTAGTCTTATTATGACTAATAAACTTACTCTGACTTACTGACTCTGGTGATATGTTGTTATAAAACATTCTCAATAATGCACATAGTTAAAAGTACTATCGGATTTTATTCAAAGGATAATAAAATTATATATTAACAAAGTGTATGTTTACCAGCTTTTAACAACAAAACTTACTAACTTTAGTTTATAATTGTTATAACATTGTCAATAATGTACGATGTTAGTAGTAGTACTACGGTTGAAAGAAGGTATAATGGAAAATTAAATATTAGCAAGTTTTTATCTGGTTTTAATAAGTTAGTTAACGTAACAAATATAAACATTTTCTTGATATTACTATTTCTTGTGTAATATTTAATCGAAGTCGAGAATAAAAGATAATTTGGTGTTTTCCTTGTGATGACTTCAGTGGCAAAACTAAGAGCTTTCCCGGGTTGGGGGATAAGACTAACTTTTTATGGCGAATGAGATTTCCACTGGTGAAGTATAAGACGAGATTTACGGATGAATATCTTACTTTTTACGACAAACGAAAAATTTTTATTCTTCCCACATAATTTTATATTTATATTTACTAAACTCTTTGCGTCTCATAGTCTTGAGTAAACCGATGTAAGGAATCTTTCCAATACGTACGTTAATAATTAAATGTTGAGTTTCTTTCATTATTAAGAAAGCTTACATTTATTTTATTTACTTATGAATATTGTAATTCCTTTTATTTATGTAATTATTATTGAGCCATTTTTTTAAACACCCAACTGGCTTAGAAATAGCCCTACGTTAGGTAATGAAGGAATTCGCATGAAATTTTGAAGTAAATTTGAAATGCCTCGGAGGGGGGTTGTTTGCTCCCCTTCCTACCTTTCGAAGTTATGCCACTACATGGCTTAATAATTTTTCTAAAGAATTTATATGAACCTACAGAAATAAAAAGAGTACACATTTGGCCTGCGTTTAGATTTATAAAACATTGGCTGTAGTAGTAATGTTGTCTCATACTACCTGTATAGGAGACGGTTTGTGATCTTTCAGATGGACCACATAGTTGCCTCACAATAACTCACGATGATTGGTTGAAATGTTGTACCTCACTATCACACCTAACAAGTTGCCTGTTCTTGCTAGTGTGTTACGTTAGTTTTATCAATCGGCTACGTTGTGTTGGATGTTTACGCATGTCGCTCTGTTACATCTTCTGTCTGTTTTTAACAACAAAATTGTCAGTCGTTGTGGGATTAGGGTTTCATGAGTGGTAAATATACTACATTTCTTGATATTTTCATTGACTTTATGTTAAGAAAATATTTTTATCGATAAGAGACGTTTAAATTTATTAAACTTCTAAGGCTAATTTTTATTCCACAATTACCATGAAATATGCCAGTATCTGTGGTACTCATTAATATTCTGTTTATGATAACTATTTACAAACACAAATCGCTTTACAAATACCAAATTTTGATTATTCATATTATATGGCTTACTAAATTAGACAGCTGAACTAAAGTTTACAATTTAGGAGGTCAAAAGCTAGTACAGCAAATTACAAAACCCGTGCATACGTCGTTCCCTATGCCGAGTGTACTTACATCACTTGACCTTAATTTCAGAATTCGCAGTTAGATGGCGCACTGAAAACACAAATATTATTACGTCATAAATCGGCGTCACCAATGTAATTGACCAGCTATTTGGACCGCTAATTCCAAAATTATATAAGTTTAAGAATCAACATTTAAAAAAAATTATTTTTTATTTAGTTTCTTTAAAGGTATCTGTAATTCTTTCAATTTCCCTGTAAATATTGATTACACATATTTTTTCCATAATAAGCTTGTATTATAAATAATGTTTCTGTTTATTCGTGAATAAATTGTTTTTATTTATGGGCTTGTGCTGCTTTAGAAATCATTAGTTATTTTATTGCATTATTTTTGTTATGCGCGCGCGCTGCAATGCCTAATAAAACAATACGTTGTGTTGGCTAGTTGCTCATTAAAAAACAATTGTTTCATTAATAACGTTATTATTATTATTATTTTAAAAACCAATAAGAACTTTTTAATTTGGTGGACTCTCAATGAAAGAATAACTACTTATTTCATAATCATTAAAGCAGTTCTTTCATTAATACTGTTAATATTATTATTTAATAAAACAAATACAACCTCATTAAAAACAAGAAACCAAACAACCCTATTAAAAACATAAATTAAAAGCCTACAGCAGCTAAAACCTACAACTAAGCGTGGCTGACGATGAGCGTATTGAGTGCTTAACTATATTTTATAATATATATATAATTATTTGTGTGCGTGTGCGCGCGTTCGCCTGTGTTAAGTGCCATTTATTTTACAAATTAAAACAGTTTTCATTAATGTGTTTTGTTTTCAGACGGGATGAAATCAGACAGTGGGAAGGTTGATGAACTAATTTCAAGCCAGTCACGCTCCGCTAAACAATTTTTCCTTCTGCCAATTACGGTGCAGTGAGTATTGAATTATACTGTTCACTGCAGGATTGAGTTATCATAAAGGGGTCGTAATATTGTTCCGGAGTGTCCCCACTATTTCATTACATATGTAATATTAGCAGTAGTAGCAGTAGTAGCAGCAGCAGCAGCAGCAGCAGCAGTAGTAGTAGTAGTAGTAGTAGTAGTAGTAGTAGTAGTAGTAGTAGTAGTAGTAGTAGTAGTAGTAGTAGTAGTAGTAGTAGTAGTAACAGCAGCAGTAGTAGTTGTTTTTGTAAACGTCGTGCTTCGCTGTGTGTGGTGCTTGCACCCATTAGAACCCTACCGCCTTTGTCGAAACGTGACTAATCTTAGTGGGGTTGATTTGCACGTACTAGAACTCTATGTAATTAGTCGAAACAAGTATAACCGTGATACTAATTTTCCTCAAAGTTTCTTATTTTTGCTACATTCTTTTGTTCCTTTACGCTCTATATTTTTACGTAGCGTTTCTTTGAAAGGGCCGTGGCAGTCTCAAAATGTTTTATTTTTGTTTTTGAGAAACTTCTCAATATCAAGTGCCACTTACGTCTAGTTCTTCTGCTTATTCACCATCTTTTCAACAGAGTAGTTGGGGTAAGCAGTCCGACTGTCCAATATGGTTGCAGTTTCTCATCTGTCTACTCGTTACATATGAAGATTTATCGTGAGCGTTTTCCTGCTCATGTTCACACTGTTGACAATTTGATCTACAACCTCTACCCAAATTGAGAAAACAAGACTTAAATTTTCCATGTTCTTTAAGAAAATGTGTTACATAGTTTACAATCTACCGTCGTTTTCTACGAGCTTCTTCTTTCCACTGAAATCATGGCTCTTGAGTTTTTGCCTTTTGAATTAATCATGTCGAAATCTCTGTTTAATGCAGCATAATTGTTTACATGACACCCAATACAACGTGATGCTTACTAAACCTTGTCTTACAATATAAGTCATTATTTGCTGGTAACATTTGCAGCCTTGTTGCTGATTGTTGCTGATTGTTTGTGTACGGAAGATCCATCTTCAGACAGATTCTTCCTCAATTTTCCACCTTTGGCGGGCGTTTAGTTATGCTGAAATACTGATTAGAATATGTGTTCGAATTGGTTTCCGATCAAATTGGTGAGTGTTAATCGGTTGACACCCCTGGTCATTCCCTAACATTCCCTGGTGCTGTCCGACTGCGAAAACTTGACTGTTCACTAGCTTCTAAGCTGAATGAAATCGTATATCGTCGACATTTTGCTGAAGGCGGCCAATTTCGTTTTTATTGATTTGTTGAGAACGTACTATCTTACAATAAAGAAAAGTAAAAATTTGCGGATATAAAATATATACTTGAAACGATGTGCTAATTCTATGTCGCAAGTGTGTAAGAAAATTTCAATCTCCCGAGAAGCAAACAATATATTACAGGTCAGATATAACGTGTATAATATAAATGCTGTATAATGTGTTTAGTATCAGGCTCACTGTGTGTTGGAAATAATGGTGGCGACAACATACTGGAAGCTACAGACGTGTTTACGACTCCACCAAGATAATATATATATCTCACCAATAACTTCCAGTGACCCACAAGTGTTTGGCAATTTGCTGTTTTATTGTAAGCCATAAAACTAAAAACACCGTAAAATAAGATACAAATTCACAATGGCTGCTTTACAAGTAGAATGTACAGTCTCCTGTGTTGTCAGGTCTTTTCTTTACCGCAAAACCATGAGCTACAACTTCACTAAAATAATCATTTTGTTGTTCAAACTATCGCGTAATGTAAAGACTAGCTGGCAAGACACTTTTATTATTGTTAAATATTTATTATTTATTATTATTGTTGCTTTCATCGTTCATATTTTCATAGCTGCCGGTGCCGCTGTTTACATTTTACAATTAGCCATTAAAAATATTGCATATTGAGAAAGTAGAATGAGTGTCGTATTAGGATTATTGGACGAACAGGGGCACTTAAGTTAATGGAGGCTTAAACATATCTCAAAATTATTCACTGTGCTTAATACACCAGATTTTAAGTGTCATATATTAGTTTCTGTTGTTGTTTTTACCATTAATAATATTACAATTTTTTTCGTTGTCATTATTACTTACTTAGTTGGTTGTGCAAGAGAAAGCAAACAGACCCAACAGGAACCCAATGGATAGTAACATATAAAAAGGTTGTATCTGCTTCTGGATTGTATCTTGTATTCGGCGAAACAGGTTGTATCTGGCGAAACAGGCCCCATTTTGAAACAAAATGTCAGGTATTTTTACAGTACTTGGTTATCTCAGACACTAAGTGGTTATCACTATCTGAATTAGATATGTGGTTAAGCTTCCCACACAAGAGAGGACAGACGGTTTCCTATGAAGGTGAATAAAAAATCGTTCCCTTCAAAAAAAAAAATATATTCATGATTATAATCTTCAACAACGATTTTTTTATTACCTCCGCTCAACAGTCCGTTAAGGACCAAGGCGTGCCGCGCGGCGTTTGTGTTAGTGTGACGGTGTATGGCTAGTACTACGCGCCACCAGAATCTTCAACCATGGTTAAACCAAAAACAGTTCGTTGCAGTCCCAAGTAGACAACTAGAGGTGGTCACTCCACCGCTTCTTTGGACGTCCTCACCTATCCGTTCTTTCAACTTATAATTCTGTAGATGTTTCGTGATGCGGCATTCATTCATTTGGTTACGATGTTCCAAACATTCTAGCCATTATTGGACAACTCCATCAATTATACTCATAATATTAAGCTCCTGTCGCACACCAAAATGAACTTTTTAATAAGAAGAGCAATTTTTATGTTTGGTAACTGTGCAGTTGGGACGTTATTTTCTAACGACCAATGCGTCCTGTCGGAAAGCGGTTTGCAGATAGCTGTACACTGACCACTGACGACCAAACTAATGGCTCTTCATGAAGCAGAGATCATATGAGTAAACATTGTTGAAGATGGTACTGATTTAGAGCAGTTCAGTAATTATAACTACCTGGGCCAGTAATGAGTCATGCCTTATAAACAATGGTATGGTTAGGAAACCGAACAGGTTCAAATATATATTTGAGAAAATCAGCAGAACTCTAAAGTCATCAAGTAAACAAACACGCCTGAATTTCTACAACGTGATGGCCCTTTCCACACTTCACTATGGATCAGAGAATTGGACTTTAACGAAATACAGTTTCAGTTGTATTAGAGCAGCAGAAATGAGATATCTTAGTTACATTTCACGTTATCTTCAAGACATTTTTTTTTAATTTTTATGAGGTAGACCACTTACGTAGTTTGTGTGTCACAGGTCAGCAAGTTATGTTTACAAAATCGACCAGCGACACGGATGAGAAATTTCTTTTGCTTTCTTGGTTCCTTTGACTGCAATATTATTCTCCATGCGTCACCGAAAAAGTCGTGAAAAGACCTGAAGTATAAATAGCAAGCGGTGTTGTAAAAGAGGCCGGCCGATTGTACAAAGTTGCGTCTGACAAATCCAAATGATGTTACTAATAGATACATGAGCGTTGTTTGACAGCCTTTTAGTACACAAAGCTGTGAAATATCTTGTAATGGTGTACACGGAGATCTGTGTTCTTGCATGATAACATTTTTAATTAAGAAAACTGTTGTTAAATTTGTGATTAACAATTTCTCAGGTGTTGAATTATTCTGTCCACTGTTTATAGACGACAATACGTGCGATCGGCGTAACATTATTATAAAAATACTAATTACCATTGTTTTATATAGATCTGAATAAACGCAGATTTATGGCAAGGAAATGGCTGCATTTTGTGGAGAACTACATTAAATTGTGTTACTCGAGATGTAAAAAGGTATAGTAGTATTATGTTAAAGCAAACTGAGTGCCAAGTCGAAAATAGAATGTGACATGTAACATAAAACAAACGTGACATTTCACTCACACAGTAAGATTTTTGCTTTGAGATGAAACTGTAGACACATGACTGTGTCCAGTGAAGCACAAAGTTAAACTTCTGTTACGTTTTTCACGCAGACTTTTGTGCGCTTCGTTATGTATTTAGTTCCATATATCCCAACCTTATTGGCAACATAAACACATCGTAAAATAAGAAAAATTTCAACAATCAAATATATTACTTCTTGAAGGCACATTTATTCACCAACAGTAACGTTTAATTTTTAAAAATTGCAACTTCTTGTTGTAATATTTTTTCGTGTTTCTTCTAGCCTTCTTCTTTTATCCTTCTCTTACGACTTCTTTTCCTTCTTTTCTTTCTTTTTCTTTTTCTTATACTTCTCCTTCTCCTCGTACTCCTACTCGTCCTTATTCTTCTTCTATTTCTTCTTTTCTTCTCCTCCTTCTTTTTTTCTTCTTCTACAGTTTACGAAGTAAGCATGTTGCCCGTTCCGACTTCACAGTATATCTTGCCCTCTTGCACTTGTTCTGCATACATCCCTTGTCCGAAAGGGTCTATAAAATGGTGCTTCAAATAACCGTCTATCTTACACTCCGTCTAGATTTTGCCATCATTTCAGACTAAGTTTATGATTTTTACCGTACCTGGAGATTACCTGTAGCTCTTTCATAATGTCCTCATGACTAAAACGGTATCGCCTTGTACTACCATTTGTTTGAACATAGCAACTTATTTCTAAACTTTGAATTTGATTAATAATCTTAGTTGAAGGCGCCTACGATTTACAACCATACATTACCACCGGCGCTGGTATTGTTTTATAGAAATTAATCATCGTTTTCTTCTTTAGTGTTCTATGTATTATTCCACACAACTACTGACAATTTGACAATTTCATAGCGACGTCTTGTTCTGTTTTATTACTTAAATAGTTAGTAAAACTCTAAGCTTTTTTCCAAAGCTGTTTCCCCAAGAACATTTTTGATATGAATGAATACTTTCCTAAAAAGACATTTTCTTTGTTTTTTCTCTTATATTTTAAAATTTTATTGATTGCAAATATGCATTAAAGGATGTAAAGGAAACTGCAGTGTTAAAACTGCATACTTAGCGTACACGCTAATAAAACATTCAAATTAGTGTCCTGATTAATTTTATGCTAGTCAAATCTGATAATTTTAGCTAAAATTATTTTTCCATTAACTACTGTACAGAGTTTCATAAAACGATATCTTGTCAGGTTTACGAGTTGTTTATGTTCAGGGTTTAAAACAGGCGCTTTCACTAAACAGCAGCTATTTCTTTTTAATATTCTTAAATTTTTATTACAGCATCAAATTCAAGTATTTAGTACGCTGTTATTACTTACGTAATATATTCAGCGTGAACGTTTTAGAATCAACAGCTAAATCACGATAGCAACCCAATGGTTATAAATAATTTCCTTGTGATGTCGTGAGACAAAAAGAAAATGCTGGCCTTATCTCAACAGAATGATAAATTTTTTATGGTTTTTGAAAACAAAAATAGAAGACTTTGAAACGTCTTTTATGTTACAAATTTTGTTATTTCCTTTCGGTAACCTGTGATTTTTACATAGGATACACTGCTGTTTAGGTTTTCCATACTGTATAATTTAAACTATAAATCCTATTTCTTCTCTTTAATCCTTCAAAAGTGTAGAAAGTGTAGATCTCTTTCCATAAAGGTTTTATAAATTGTAAATTAAAATTTTTAAGATCTTCTTGAAATATTTCAAAAACAAAATATCGTCGCGCCCGAGTCTTGGGTGCCAAGCGATGTGAGACCAGTGCTGGGGCTGCTACCTTGGAGCATTTAACTTGCTCTGGGCGTTTATTCAGAGACCGATATCTTAGACTCTTCCAAAGTTTCAGCGGTTGAAAATGTTCTTCTTCCACCTTCTAGACCGTAAGTCATTTCAAGATGCTGAATAAGAGAGGAAAATAAAAACCGCTAGCCCTCGAATACTGTAACTGTGGTTTGGAAAACAATGGTTTGGTACAGATTTATAAAAGTTAGCGACCTAGGGCAAGAGTCCAGCTGAATATCCCTGGCTCACCACACCCATACTCTCAAGCTGTGAACCCCAGGAGACCGGTATATTTTATTATTTTACAGCGTTTTTAAATTTTAGTTTCATGACTTCAAATATACTAGAACAAAAACAGTTGATAAAAAGAAGTTTTTAGCTGTAGTAAAAATGCATTGACAGGCGTTAAGATACTGCGGCTGAAGCTGCACCAACGATGTAATAAAGTTTGGAGCCTTTTTTTCCGTCGTCTTAAACATACCAAAAGCATACATTTTTCGATTATAAAATATTATGTGCTCTGTTATTACGGAAACATCAGTAAGTAAAAATCTCAAATAATGGATTTTATAAAATACGTAACATTTTTTTTTATAAACTTGGATCGAAACTGACTGTGTATAGCGAAGGACAGTAGCGTCAGTAGTAACAACATGGTGGAAGCTGCAGACAAGTTTACGACTAACCAAAGTATATCTTCCCGCTACAACTTTAAGTAAACATCACTTGGTTAGCAATTTTCTGTTTTATTGTAGGCTGTGACAGTAAAAATGCTGTGTAGGAAGGTGTAAATTCACAATGGACGCTTTAGTGCTAGGTTTCCACGTCTTAGCTTCCCCGCACAAGAAAATTACTAGTACCTGTTACACCTTTAGTAATATAGTTGAAAAGATTCATTTGTCAAGGTTTTTTCTAGACATTAATTCTTTTTTCTGTGTACATGATAAGCTTAGTATTTATATATTTTACTATGACACTATTATTCGTACAGTGGCAGTGCTAGATAGCCAGGAACAGTTCAGGTGTTCAGATTAAAGTGTTTTACAAACTCAGAAGTTAAGGCTTGCATGTCTATAATTTTTATTAAAATGGTGCCTTTTAATAAATGATCTGAGGTAACTGTAGTCGGTATACAATATCAAATACAGTGAGGACAATTTAGTATTTTTTGAAACATGACTATTTTTAATTAAAGATATTCCATATTTTGTGTTTCACTGAGGCAAGATAAATTTATCTTTCTCATATTCTGTTCTCTCTCCCTTTTGTTCTTACTCTCTCCCCCCTTCTTCGCTATTATAGAATACGATACCTTTATTGACCCATCTTCCCCATTCTCTTACTGATAGTTTGCAATATATACCCTTGTAGAGAATTCGAAGTTGTCCGTCTATCAGCCGCTATGGTACAGGATATTTTCTTTATGCTGTGCCTGACAGAATTGATAAAACGCGGCCTGCAATTAGAATTGACAATTAGAAGCAGCATACGGCCTGCTACTACAATTATGTCTAATTTATTAAAGGCTGCAGTTAAGAATCAAATTTAAAATGTATAAGTCCAATATAAATTTAACGAACTTTCACCGTTTGGTTGTTAAAATCAGTCATAATTCTGTAGATACGATAAGCGAGCACATACCCAGATACAGTGTAGCCGCGAAGAAGGAACTGGTAATACTTAAGTAGACAACAGGTAAATAAATAGCTAGACAATGGGACGGAGAAGACGTCTAACTTCATGTGACCTGCGCTTCTCTTCTTTACCATAACGTCGTCTGAGACAGCAGATTCGTAGGTCTGTGAAATCGTGTGAAGACATTGTAAAAAAAAATGTTTGCTCAACCAATTATCCGTGCATACTATACTTATCTCATAACTGTTAAATATCTCTCATTTTATTTTTGTGTTTTATTAATATGTGGTTTGCATTCGAGGAATATTTTCTAGCTACTTTTACCAGGTAATGTATTGTAGGTGGCGTATAAAAGACATGGAAAGATAAACGTTTCCTTCACGCAGTTTCTGTGAGATCAAGGATACTGTCGTGAGTAACTATAATAAATTTAAAGATTGGCATCCCCTCAATGCGAGTACTGAGTAGAGATACAGTGTATAATAATAATACAATTAGGTATTTCCACTAATTTAATTGCCTAAATTACTTTTAATATAACCAGAAGCAACTAAGATTTTGCATGCCATATTGTCATATTAAACTTAATTAATTAAATTTATCTATTAAACTATTAAATTAAAATTTAACAACGTTTTCTGTTATAGTGATAGTTTCATCAATCTTTATAAATTTAATCATCTCCTGTTTTATTTTATCGTTAGCCTTAAAATATAGCTTATTCAACACACGTGAAATTTGAAAAAGTTTATTTTTTATAAACTGAACTATTATATATAGCTATTTCACTTTTCATTGGATGTTTACCTTTAAAAGACGTTGTTTATAATTTTTTGTGAACCTTTGTAATCAATCCTCATTTTTTGAATAATAACTATGTCATCGACATAAAGCAGGAAATCCACAAAAATAAATTAAAGATGTTTAAAATATTCTATTTTAGTTTTTACCAAAATTTACCTCTAAAACCCATGTTATTGTTTTTTCCCTGAATCAATGAATTTTCGTTTCCTGCTTTTTGGTAGTCAAAAACGGATCGACACTCTTTGAATAAAAACTATGTCATCAGCCTATAGCAAGGGACGTATATACGTATATAGATCTTCCCCTTCTTCTTCACGGCTTAGACTCTTTAGTCTGTTCCGGTTCCAAACTGGTTGCACCATTTCTTCTTTGGTCTACCCTGATTTCTCGTCCCTTCTGGCTAATGAAATAGGGCTACCTAAGTGCCCATTGTGCTAATGTGTTGTTCCCAGCTTTCTCTATACTTATTAATGATTTCGTTTACTTTTTCACCTTTCAGTTCCTCTATTATCTGATTGTTTCTATTCTTATCTAATTTTGTGTACCCAGCTATGAAACGCAAAAATTTCATTTCCGTAGCCTGAATTCTTGATATTGTCTAGAAGACATTGTCCACGTTTCTAAGCCATAAGTAAGGGTAGGAACTGCCATGGATTTGTATAATTTTAATATGGAGTCTTTCCTTGCATTGTCTTTTAGAACACAGCTGGGAGTTCGTGTTATCTGGTTGAATTTTTCCCATTAAAAGCTTTTTCGTTTTAATATGAAAGCTTACAGCCGACATAGTAAAATTCTCAGGCTTGTTCTATAATTTTACTATCTAAATTAATTTTAAAACTAAGTGACCATGTCTCTTTAAAGCCATATATTTTATTTTGTTTTTTTTGCAGATATTTCCATATTAAATTATTTTTAAAAGTTATTTAAGTAGTGTAGCATTCTTTGCATGTCAATTTTTATTTATGGCCAATAAAGCTGATCATCTGCAAACATCAGTGTCTTAAGCACTTTGCCTGGTGTTTTTCCATGTTGCACTCTGATTCCTCCATTTACACTGTTAAGACAAATCCTTAAAACATGCATACACATACATCAATTACAAAATAAACATTTAGAGGGAAACTGACAGTTCTGGCTCACAAAGGAATGCCGCCTTTCCCACGGCCAGAGATTTTTTCCCACGCTCAAGAGATGACGCCGCCACCGCTGGACCCGCAGCATCCCGATGGACCACAGCATCCGCGAATTTCCGCGAATAAATTTTTTTATTTTTTTTATTTTATTTTTTTATTTTTTGAATTAAATTGATTTGCATATCAAGGGGGTGGGATGAGGTTCAATGGACCACCAGCATCCGTGAATATAATTTTTTATTTTTTTAAGAAAGCTGATTTGCATATCAGTGGGTGGCGTTGGGTGGGTGGTTTTTTTATTTCATATCAGTGGGTGGTGGTGGGTGGGGGTAGTTCCAACTCGATGCATTATAGTGTATATTAAAATATATGATCAGGTGTACCAACCTTTGCATGAGTTCAAATTTGTCGTGTGTTATAATGTATATTAAATCTATATGATCAGGTGTACCAACCTCTGTAGTATTATTATAGTGTATAGATATTTTATATGAGCAGGTTTGTCAACATTTTCTGTGGCGGGGGGGGGAGGGAAATTCAAATATGTGTTATATAGTGTATATATTAAAATATATGATCAGGGTTACCAATCTTAAATTATTGTGTGCGTGTATAGAGCAGATCTGCCAACATTTCTTTCTCTTCTGTGGTGGGAAATTCAAACTATATATGATCATAATTGTTACTCTCTCTCTCTCTCTCTCTCACGGTGTGTATGTCTCTCTCTCTCTCTCTCTCTCGTTGTCAAACGTTATGCTCACCGGCATTATAGTGTATATTAAAATATATGATTAGGTGTACCAACCTTTACATGAGTTCAAATTTGTCGTGTGTTATAATGTATATTAAATCTATATGATCAGATGTACCAACCTCTGCATTATTCGTCCTCTCTCTCTCTCACACGTTGTGTATGTCTCTCTCTCTCTCTCGTTGTCAAACGTTATGCTCAAACTGTTCTCCTCTCTCTGTGGTCAGTACCGCACGCATGTATATGAAATTAGAAAGTTTATTCGACATATATTAACGCCCTCTCTCTCTCACTTGTTTCAACTGTGTCAACCAATAGTAACGTCCTCTCTCTGTCTCTCTGTCTCTCTGTCTGTCTGTCTGTCTGTCTGTCTCTCTCTCTCTCTCTCTCTCTCTCTCTCTCTCTCTCTCTCTCTCTCTCTCTCTCTCTCTCTCTCTCTCTCTCACTCACTCTCACACGTTTCAACTATGCAAGGTTCCATACCCTTTCTCCTGTCTCCCTCTCGTACATTGAGTAGTCGGTGTGATGAATAAATAATTTTAGCACTATCTCTCTTTCGTTGTCAAAACGTCGTCTTCATTTTTCAATGTATTAAATAATTAATTAATAGTTTTATAATGCAGTCAGTGGGATTGATCCTTGTTAGAAATATATATTTGGCGTCAATGAACTACTTACCTGTTGTATTGTTACAGATGACAAATCCATACGTTAACGGCCTAGCAATCTGGTACAATACTTCTGTTTTAAGGTTGCAGTTTACACACACACATAGGTTCAGTAGTGTATAGCGAAATAAATTAAACCCTCTCGTTGTCAAACGTCGTCTTGATTTTCAATGTATTAAATAATTAATTAATGCAGTCAGTGTGATTGATCCTTGTTAGAAATATGAATAAATAATTTTAGCTCTCTCTCTCTAGGTTCAGTGGTGTATAGCGAAATAAATTAAAATTATACACACACATGAAAACGGTGGTTGAAATTCATAAATAATTTTAGCTCTCTCTCTCTCTTGTTGTCAAACGACGTCTTCATTTTTCATGTATCAAATAATTAATTAATAGTTTATAATGCAGTCAGTGTGGCTGAATTGTAAGCGTGCGAGCCTTCAGTGTGCATACAACGTCTAGCATTTAAGGGTACGTGTGTGGACAACGCTCACTAGTATGTTTGTTGCAAGTAAGTATACATTATGGTGGGTGGGTTATACAAATAATAATAAAGTGTGTACTATATACATTTATTAAAATACATACACAGCTCCAAGATTATATTAAACTAGTTTTACAATTAAAAATACATACACAACTCAATATTATATTGTTACACGTATTAAAATATATCTAAACTAGTTTTACAATTAAAAATACACACACACACATACACACACAGCTCCAATATTATAATGTTACAAATATGAAAAATATATATATATTTAAAACTAGTATTTACAAAATGTGTATAAAATAAGACTTAAAGACGTCTATGTACTGCGTTGGACAATGGTGTATATTCTACAAGCGTATCATGTAGTATCATACAGTAGGCAGTCGTCTGTGCAGGAAAATTCATTGACGATTCAAATTCTAAACGTACATCAACTGCTGAAGACTTAAGCGCATCGTCCTGTTTGCTACAATCGACTACAAGCAGCGGGGCTTTTGATTTGAATAACTCTGGTGTCAGTACTGGGCTGACGTCTAAACGGTGGTAATACGAACTTTGAAAACTGACGTACATATTGTACAATAATGCAAAACGGCCTTTCCCAATATCCAAGTTTAAATTATCGTAAGGATAATACTTGTCGTTTAGAAACAGTCTCGCATTGATTACATTACAATGATCAAATTCATCAGCGTGTGCCGTCAGTACATTCTTTCTTGCTGTCTGAAACGCTAACACAACAAAGCGTGGTTTTTCTAGCTGACTCGAGGTCTTGACAATCCAATTCTGCCTTTTAGTCTGTGGTAAGGCAGGATACTCATGCAACTCCCAGGTCCTAAAAGGCATAGTTATCGGGTGGTCATTCTCTATGAGTCGTAACAGTGGTAATCTGTACGCATTAGCTACATGTACATAAGGCATTTTCCAGTAAACTTTATCTAGTTCAAGAACACAATTAGCAGTCGTTTGTCCGCTTGTTAAAACCATAGCGTTTATGTCGGTAGATGTGCGTAGGAGTATAAGTTCTTGTTTCACGTTCAGCACGATGCGTTTATAGTCTTCTGCGAATCCCATTAGCATTTTCAGTGGGATACAAAAGTTGAATTCCCCGTCATCATTCACTTTTAATACGTTTGTGGTCGGCGCCACCCAACCTGCGTTTTTCATTGCGTCACGTGTGTTGTTGTTGAGTGATAGAAAAGTTTTAATAGTTGACGTAACACCGACGTTTCGAGTATGGTCCACTACCACACCGGCCAACACGTAACGAATCTCTTCAAAGAGAAATGCTATAGCATTGTTCACCGGTTCCACATTCAACGCAGTATCTGAAGCCACACTAGGGTTTTTAACCAACTTGCCTTCGATGTAGAGGAAACTTTCCGACGGTAGTGTAAAGACGTCCTGTTGTTGTATCGGCACACGTATTTCATCATTGTTTCCATATCTTGTTGTTGCGTACGGTGCGTGTGAATGAAATGAAAAGTGTGTGATACTGTCTTCAAAGAACGGTTGCTGCTCCACAGATAATATTCCACTCGCCATGTTACTTGTTTACAACAAAACCCAATGAAATCAGAAAACGGCGGTTAACTGATGTTAATCGTTTCAGTTTCGAACGAGTACTGATGCGTTTCCTAGCCGATCTTTCTTCTTCTTCTTCTTCTTCTTCTTCTTCTTCTTCTTCTTTTATTGTCGACGACTGTGGTAGCAGCGGTGGCGAAGAAACAAAGTACAAGCCCATGTCTATAGTCGTTTTAGATGTAAACGCACAGTGATGACTTCGCCGCGAAAATCTATTACGTCACCGTCCTGGTCGTGTAAAGATAATGTTATGTTGTCCAAACGACTCACATTCACAGGTAGGTATATGACGTTTGTAGGTGATTCAATTATTTTGAATCCTGGCTCGACTGACGGATAGAATGAGTGCAGAGTGTGCTCGTTTTTACCGTTCTTGTATGATCCGTGCGCTATATTACACCTTATCAATATACTGTTCACTTTTATAATGTTAACTGTAGCGTCAGACGTATGAGTTTTATTCGCTTCAAGCAGACGCTTTTCCTTGAAACCCAACATATCACCAATACCGTACACTGTTTGTTGAAAGTCAATATCTAGTGCACAAGTCAGTTCACATTTCAGTGTATTATTGTTAGGACGTAGACTAATCTGTGAGTCTCCTAACTGCTTTTTGAGGAAGGCTTCTATGTCACCGATTTCATAAGCACCTGTAGGTAAAGTTATCAAGTCCCACGTTGTTCCGTCTCGTAGTACTGGAAACACATTGTTTTTCCTCTCAACCACGTTCGGTATACTGTTGTATGTAGTAAAGTCCAATAGACCTACATACCATTCCCCGTTTGTTAGTTCGAGAGGTGGGAAAAAGTCACATACAAGAGCAGCAGCATTCGTACCTGTTAAGGTGACCGACAGCGAAGACATCTTGTCGCTTACTGATCACTCACGCGTTAAGAAGTCCAAACATAAATGCCCACAGATGACTGTGTGTGACGACTGTTCACGCTCGTAATTGTAGTAAATGGCAGTGTCGGTTCCAAAATGCTGTGTCAGCTCAAGAGGTGGTCGCATATTACCATACGCATCATAGTAGTAAACTCGATTGTTTCGCTTCTTGTAGCAAACCCAGTGCGTACCGAGTCCTTCTGCACTGTCCAGATTAACAACTGCACTCTCATTCTTCCATGGTCGTCTGCGTGGTAAAGTGTTACGCATAAAAACACCTCTGAAATAAGGTATTTTCAAAAGTTTTGCGTACACATACAAATCACTATCGGACAATTCACGCACTGGTATGCAAATTAGTTTTTTTGTCTGTAAGGACGTAGGTATAGACCTGACGCTATTTTTGTATTGTTACGTTTATGTCTTGAGACTGTTTTGCGTTTGCCCACGGAATGATGTTTAATTCCTGAACCCTTCTTCTTTTTTCTACAACCACTACGCGAACCCCCTCCACCCACTGCTGATTTCGCTTTCATTGCAGCGGCTACAGCTGCAGCATACGCTCTTTCACTAACACCGGAATTCCAACCTTTCACTCGTTCCCACGCTTTGTCGGCAAGAACGCGATCAGCTATACGTCTTCGACTGTTGTCTGTGTACCTTGCGTAGGCGATATCGTGTTCGCGACAGGCTTCGTCCAACTCGTTGATTCCACGCTCGCCACGTGCCAATCTCTCTTTGAGTTTTGTTCCGGGTCCACAGAATCGGTAGCCGGGTAGGTGTAATTCTACCGGTAATGCGTCCACCGCTCGATTAATCAAAGTAGGTACTGACGAAACGATAGCGGGTACAGTGTTTTTAAGTATTTTTCCAATTACACCGCGCCCCATTCTTTTCTTACGAAGTACGTGCATTCTTGTAAACAGATCTCCAATCCTTGATTTCCGTTTCCGTATCGAGAACGTCTATTAAACGTCCCACCTCTTCAATATATTCAGCCAGAACTGAACGCTGTGTCGCGCTGTCTTGATATTTATAGACAAACTTTATTAGATTGATTATATGAGCGTGAAATACCTGAGTGACCTTGTACAATTCGGTCTTTATATGTAATTTTAATTCGTGCATTTGTCGTACAGTGACTGCGTCTTTGTCATTGACACCGTTCGATATATTCGCAATTTTTCTTCCGGCAGCGTAGAAAGCATCGCTTTGCAAACTGATTGTGTGTGCATGTCAAATTTCCAAATTCACTGCGTCTTTGAAGTCAACAGGCGCTTGCACACGTGTTAGTCGGCAGTCATTAACGATTACGTTACCTGCACGATCTTTTTTCAAACTCTTCTCGTCTACGTATCGTTTTGTGGCTGCATCTCTTGATTTAAGCGGATCGTTTAGCATTATTATTCGATGATCTTTTGCGTCTACGGTAGCGTCGTCGTTCTTGTACTGTAAGCATGCGTCCTTTACGTACTGTAAAGAAACAACATCGTGCAGCTCTTCAGGATCACCCAAGTTGCGTATCTTTTTGTTTTTTACATCAAAGTGACCGTCGTTAGTCACTCCTAAACCGATATCATCACGCAGACTTCGATGAGTTTCTTTTCGCACTCTTACAGCGCTGTCGTGTCTACCGAACTTGTCTACACTCATATTTATGAAGAAGAACTGGTGGTTGTAGAACGGTGCGTCTGCTTTTATATGATAATGCCGGCTTCACGTAATTCCTCCAATATCGACATGATTTCATTCCTATGACCAGTATGTCCACTATTTTGAGAAGCCATTAACAGTCTCAATCTATTAACTAACTCGTTAGGATCATCCCAATGCACGTAATCGATTGTAGTGTTCGGTTTCATCTCCATATACCCACTCCCTGTACGTTTTCGTGCACTCGATGCAAACAATTTAGATATTACTAGTCGGTACTTGACGCCACTGTTACTGTTTATTCGTGTATTGTGTTTATATTTTTGTTTGTGTCCGTTGGTTGCTAGTAGTATGGACTTATATTTCCTCATATCGTCCTTATTGTATTTTTTCGGTAGTTTCATAAACAAAAGTTCATACAGACCAGGCGTACCCTCGTAAACTTTTCCTTTGACATGAAAGTTGTCGTTATCATCGATTTTTACATTTGAATCACCTATCATAAATTTACCGTCTTCGTATCGAACACCATACATACGATCTATAATCCGTTTACAGTCCGTCGATTCGCACAAACGCACATATTTGTTTGCTAATGAATCGTCACTGAAATGTGAAGTGTTAGGGTTCCATGCGTCCTCGTCACTGAAATGAGAAGCGCTATGACTCTGCACGTCACTTTCGTTTTCTGTTATTACGTGTTGCCTCTGCATGTCACCTTCGTTTTCTGTTATTACGTGTTGTGTAGGCTCTTCTTGTTTTATCTGCTGCTTCTCCTCCTCCTCCTCCTCCTCCTCCTCCTCCTCCTCCTCCTCCATTATATCACCACTTAACTTTCGTGAAATAGCTTCTAACGGTTCCAGAATCGGTTTGTAATTTTTTCTAAACTTCTCGTCGCTTTCTCTGATACCGTGTTGTAATGCATGATATTTTTTCCTTATGTTGTCACTTATCGTATCTATATCATACACAAGTCGTTCCTCCTTATTCATCGCCATCGTGTGTTAGCAAGAGGACTGATGACATTACTACAGTGTAACCACTTTTATACCTCGCCGGAAACAATTATGAATCGATCAAAGCCGATTCTATATCTACCTTCATTTATTGACGAGTCTTTGTCTATGACTAGAAATCCATAACGATCCTTCCACGCTTCCATGCAGACGTCTTTGAAAGCATCATATTTCATATCTATGTTAACGTGATCATTGTATGCATGTCGTAAATTTAGATCGTCTTGTTTGAACAATATCAACAAGTTAGCGTTGTCACGTACCAATTGTTTCGGTATCTGGCTATATGTCTGGCATAGATAGAATGTGTCCACACCACTATGTCTCCCCATAGCAAAATACTTTCGAATATTGTTTTGTCTTTCACACGATACGTCATCGAATACGATAACAGAGTCGAGACCAGTGATTTCACTCGGTAGCGGGACTTCTTCGTTCTCGCTGTATGCATGATAACCTAAACCTTCATCAGCGAGTGATTTCATCACTGTTTCTAGCATTCTGTATTTTGGTTGAAATAATGATTTTGAAAACACGTATACGTTGCGGAAACGTAGTCCGTTGGCATCAAACAGTAGGTTGAATAGCACATTTGATTTCCCACAGGAACTTGGGCCTGTAACGATACAGCGAATACTGTTCGGTAATAGCGGGCCATGTTTACGTTTAGCACTGTCTTCGTCACCAGCCAAAAAGTCCATATCCTTTATTGGTAATTTGTTTGCTTGCTGTACAATCTTCATCTTTGTGAATACCGAAAGCATACTGTTTTCATTACGTGCTGTCACCTTTTTTATATTAGATCTTTCTTATGTATCCATGCATCGTGTTTACCATCGAAACCAAGCCAACGAACACGCACTCTGTCACCTTTGCGTTGTAACACCTTTTCCACTAGGTATACGTCGCCGACTTTGGACTTACTAATCTCGTGCTCGTAAAAACCACCTTTCAACACTTTGTTTAGATGGTCTTTTAGCAGATAAGTGACTGGGATGGTCGTAGATTGTACTTTATCCACAGTGAATATTTCGTTAGTCTAATTCGGCGTATAACCTTTGGCGAACGTCATTTTGTGCTTACTTATACGAACACGGTCACCGACTTTAAATTTGGGTGGTTTCGTTGGACTGATTTTAGGCGCTGTGTTCTTCCTTATTCGTTCCAACACTATATGTTCGTTGGCGTCATTCATTTCACTAGGTTTCATACCAATGATTCTGTGTGTTGTATTGTTGTACGATTTCAGTAATGTAGGTAGTAGATCCAACCAGCGGTAGTGTCCTTGTTCGCTGAAAGCTCGATACATGTGGGTCTTCAGTGTGCGATTAAAACGTTCCACTATGGAAGCTTTTTTCTCACTGTAGGTTGAGTAATGTTTCACATTATACTTTTTTAGCAACGCTTGTACTGTGCTGTTGTAATACTCCTTCCCGTTGTCTGTCTGTAAATACTTCATTCGGTTAGCGGCTAGTATAGGCTTCAACGCGTTCGTCACTTCTTTCCCGGTCTTCGTTTTCAATGGTACAGCGTACGCGTACTTGGTAAACGCATTGATTACAGTCATCATATACTTGTACCCTTTGTTCACTCGAGCGTATGGTATCATTTCCACAAGATCCGCTTGGTACAAATCGTGCATACCCTTCAGTTCAACCGCGCGTCTAACGAAATTCGAAATGTTATATATATGTATAACAGTTCCTTTGTTTTCGTTATTCATTCTCTCTCTCTCTCTCTTGCAGATCATGGCCAACCTTCAGCAGGTACGTGGGCTGATAAGCGCTATATACTAGACAACTGCTGTGATACATTCGTGTACAGCCATTATCGGATACGTGACAAATTAATTGTCGACAACTCTGCTCTCCCCGCCTGCTAACATTCCGTGTTACTTTTTCTTAACCCTTGTTAATTAGAAAATATAAATGACCTTCATTTGCTACAGATGTCAATTATCATATCCCATCGATGATACTTCAATGGCAATATAGGATGTACATGCACGGTTGATAGGTTATACAATCCCAAAACTGAATGAGTGGATGTGCAACCCGACGTGGTTCAGAAAAATCTGCTTTCAGTTGGGGTAGTATGAACAGTCGCAGTGGCATAACGGAACCCTGCGGTATGCACTATGACTCATGTTTTTAGGATAAACTTTCTGGCTGAAGAGTAGACTTCGCGCCAATAGTCCATTTTAGAACGGATCTGGCGATAACTATTTCTGTGGACTTTCCTAATATATATATATATATATTTTGTAACAGCCCTAATTCTGCCTGTGTGTATGTACATGCAAAGCTTCAGGCGATGAAAGTGAACTTTCCTGATGGCCACACCATTACTTTCACTAGTCTTCTTTGTAGCGAATATTCTGACATTGTTTGGTTCCACCTCGTTTGATACAGACGTCTTCACTTCCAATAATGTCGTTTATCACAAACTTCAACGCAGTTTCTGCTATTGAGTAAAAACGTTGTGCAGAATTAACAGTGGACAAACGGTATCCGATCGTTAACATGTTGCATGTGGACACGCGATATGGGAAGTCTGTGCTTGTAACGTTGGAAGATTGTGAGCGCCGCTATCGTGTATATCTACCTAAGAGGTATGCTGACGTCTTTACAGATGAAGAACTCCGTCATATAAATCCCAGCGACCTACATCTTGTGTTTCGAGGGATGAAGAACCAGACGGCGCATGTGGAAATTGTATCTCGTTAAGGTAGCAACCTACATTACTAATTTTTTTTTTGTCATTGTGTGTGCGTGTGTTTGAATGTAGTGCAGATTCTAATTTACAAGGTTTGATGAAAGGACAAAACACTTCAAGGATTGTAACGTCTTACAATGACTATAGCATATTTAAATCTGTTATCTGTTTTATTGGACCTACATGTACATGATTCAAGTCAATCGTATGCACATTGTATGTATGTATGTGTGTGCGTATGCGTCTGTGTGCGTGTACGTCTGTGTGTGTGTGCGTGCGCGTGTGGTGTAACCCAAACGTGTGTACGTTGTATGTATGTATGTATGTATGTGTGTGATTACGTTGCGTATTTAAATCTGTTATCTGTTTTATTGGACCTACATGTACATGATTCAAGTCAAACGTATGCACGTTGTATGTATGTATGTGTGTGCGTATGCGTCTGTGTGCGTGTACGTCTGTGTGTGTGTGCGTGCGCGTGTGGTGTAACCCAAACGTGTGTACGTTGTATGTATGTATGTATGTGTGTGTGATTACGTTGCGTATTTAAATCTGTTATCTGTTTTATTGGACCTACATGTACATGATTCAAGTCAAACGTATGCACGTTGTATGTATGTATGTGTGTGCGTATGCGTCTGTGTGCGTGTACGTCTGTGTGTGTGTGCGTGCGCGTGTGGTATAACCCAAACGTGTGTACGTTGTATGTATGTATGTATGTGTGTGTGATTACGTTGCATATTTAAATCTGTTATCTGTTTTATTGGACCTACATGTACATGATTCAAGTCAAACGTATGCACGTTGTATGTATGTATGTGTGTGCGTATGCGTCTGTGTGCGTGTACGTCTGTGTGTGTGTGCGTGCGCGTGTGGTGTAACCCAAACGTGTGTACGTTGTATGTATGTATGTATGTGTGTGATTACGTTGCGTATTTAAATCTGTTATCTGTTTTATTGGACCTACATGTACATCATTCAAGTCAAACGTATGCACGTTGTATGTGTGTGCGTATGCGTCTGTGTGCGTGTACGTCTGTGTGTGTGTGTGTGTGTGTGTGTGTGTGTGTGTGTGTGTGTGTGTGTGTGTGTGTGTGTGTGTGTGTGTGTGTGTGTGTGTGTGTGTGTGTGTGTGTGTGATATTTAACATGATTTTAAAGTTGTTGTATTGTTATGTTGCAGGTTGCTTCTTCTACAAGTACGACACACAATTATATATAAACTTTCGAAAAATATCAATTTCTAATGTATTTATTTAATTGTGAATTTTATGCTGTAATAATTGACTTTCACTGCTTTTATGATGACAACGGCAATTATATAGTAAAGGAGTTTTCGGTTATGGACGTAACACGTTTTGCATGCAGACATTGGATTTTCGCCCCGCCTGCTACAGTCGTTACGAATTCGAAATACACTAGAACCAACTGTTGGTTATCGACAAACTATCATGGCCTAAGATGGGATGAAGGAGAGACACCGTACGACAATCTTGTTTCAGTGTTAACAACGTATACGAACATCTATAAATATGTGTTTGTGAAGGGTCTTGAGAAAAAACGTTTTTTAGAATCGAAAATAATTCATAATCATATAATAAATCTTGATGACATTGGTTGTCCAAAAGACGTGTCATATCCCTTTCAAGGAACGGTATGTCTTACACATTGCAATTCTTCTTCTACACTATGTACAAACCATAATGTGCACACACTTAGAGAGTGGATAATTAATGATTTTTCTGTTATACAAACATTTTTAATGTAAATGTCTCATAGCATTTTTAATTTCGTTTCGCTATACACCACTGAACCTAGAGAGAGAGAGCTAAAATTATTTATTCATATTTCTAACACGTTCGAAAAAATATCAATTTTATAATGTATTTATTTAATTGTGAATTTTATATTGTGAATGTTAAAATATATTTAATCATTTAAACAAATTATGACTTTATTTTATTTCACTCTACACCTCTGAACATGTGTACAATTAATTTATTTTTTGTGAACTGTTACATCAGAAGATTTGTATGAATTTCAGCCGCCGTTTTCATGTGTGTGTATAATTTTAATTTATTTCGCTATACACTACTGAACCTATGTGTGTGTGTGTAAACTGCAACCTTAAAACAGAAGTATTGTACCAGATTGCTAAGCCGTTAACGTATGGATTTGTCATCTGTAACAACATAACAGGTAAGTAGTTCATTGACGCCAAATATATATATTTCTAACAAGGATCAATCCCACTGACTGCATTATAAAACTATTAATTAATTATTTCATACATTGAAAAATGAAGACGACGTTTTGACAACGAAAGAGAGATAGTGCTAAAATTATTTATTCATCACACCGACTACTCAATGTACGAGAGGGAGACAGGAGAAAGGGTATGGAACCTTGCATAGTTGAAACGTGTGAGAGTGAGAGAGAGAGAGAGAGAGAGAGAGAGAGAGAGAGAGAGAGAGAGAGAGGGCGTTAATATTTGTCGAATAAATATAAACTTTCTAATTTCATATACATGCGTGCGGTACTGACCACAGAGAGAGGAGAACAGTTTGAGCATAACGTTTGACAACGAGAGAGAGAGAGAGACATACACAACGTGTGAGAGAGAGAGAGGACGAATAATACAGAGGTTGGTACATCTGATCATATAGATTTAATATACATTATAACACACGACAAATTTGAACTCATGTAAAGGTTGGTACACCTAATCATATATTTTAATATACACTATAATGCCGGTGAGCATAACGTTTGACAACGAGAGAGAGAGAGAGAGAGAGACATACACACCGTGAGAGAGAGAGAGAGAGAGTAACAATTATGATCATATATAGTTTGAATTTCCCACCACAGAAGAGAAAGAAATGTTGGCAGATCTGCTCTATACACGCACACAATAATTTAAGATTGGTAACCCTGATCATATATTTTAATATATACACTATATAACACATATTTGAATTTCCCTCCCCCCCCGCCACAGAAAATGTTGACAAACCTGCTCATATAAAATATCTATACACTATAATAATACTACAGAGGTTGGTACACCTGATCATATAGATTTAATATACATTATAACACACGACAAATTTGAACTCATGCAAAGGTTGGTACACCTGATCATATATTTTAATATACACTATAATGCATCGAGTTGGAACCACCCCCACCCACCACCACCCACTGATATGAAATAAAAAAACCACCCACCCAACGCCACCCACTGATATGCAAATCAGCTTTCTTAAAAAAATAAAAAATTATATTCACGGATGCTGGTGGTCCATTGAACCTCATCCCACCCCCTTGATATGCAAATCAATTTAATTAAAAAAATAAAAAAATAAAATAAAAAAAATAAAAAAATTTATTCGCGGAAATTCGCGGTGCTGTGATCCATCGGGATGCTGCGGGTCCAGCGGTGGCGGCGTCATCTCTGAGATCATGTTTTTTAGTGTTTTTTTAGTGTTTTTTAAGAAGGCGGCATTCCTTTGTGAGTTTGAACCGGCATTTTCCCTGTACTTTGTTTTTTGTTATCTCAAAAAACATTTTGATGTAAAGCCTAGAATAAA
This sequence comes from Magicicada septendecula, assembly GCA_034769895.1. Lineage (NCBI taxonomy): Eukaryota > Metazoa > Arthropoda > Insecta > Hemiptera > Cicadidae > Magicicada > Magicicada septendecula. Next base: position 320,868,079 of record CM068375.1, read on the forward strand.
ATTTAAATAAAAATATCTCAATAACCTTAACAAAATATCTTAAAACTTACTGGAATAAAACACAATAAACCGCAAACTGTACAATGGGGGTAAACGTAAATAAAAGGCAGGGTAGTCAGTGACAGTAAATTATATGGCTTCTCTGTGCAACACTAAGCATAGCGAAGGAAAGCACTGCTGTGTGTGAACAGAGGAGCGATAACGTAGTGGCGAGTATTGTATGACACTGATACTGAGAAGTCACTACCAGAAGTAACAACGACAGGAAACCATTATTTGTGTAGTAGTTCTGCTGTTTCAGTTTCTGACCTGTGACAGTATACATGAGTATGCCTGTAGACACTATTTATTTTAATAATACTGCATGTTTTTTTCCTTGAATTACTGGATTATTAAATTTATAATTTATCTACTGTTACAATTACTTATTAGTAGATAACCAGTAACTAATTTACAGTTACAAGACGACTATCCATGGGCAGGTAATCATTTCTACACATAGTCGTTCTCTCGTTCTCCCAGCTTGACTGATCAACTTGTCCGGCACTACGCGTTATACAGTTTGAGGTATAAGGATCAGTTTGACAGCAGCACAGGCAGTCAGTTTAAGATTATACTGCACAGCGATAAAAACGATTAGCAGTTTGCAGTAGTAGTTGTAGTAGTGTTGTTGTTTTTTTCCGATTAAGTGAGTGGTTAGTCAGCGGTTTACTGAAAACTGTTTATTGTGAATAATGCCGTGCAGATATCAATCTGTAGCTATTGTAACAAGACATATGATCCCGATATTTTAAGTAACAAAATATTAACACATGTCATGATAAATAGAGGTAACGAGACACATCAAGTATTTACTCTGAAAATGCCTAGAATGAAACTACATGAACAACCTATAAAGAAGAATAAACTCACAACGCAGGAGATAATAAAATGTAATGGTAATATCAGTAATAATAATGGATAAGAAGAAAGAAGATACGTTAAACAGTGATTATACAACAGGAACCAATAACCCAACAGATTCGGTCAGTAAGGAGCAAATTAAAACAAGGAAGAAACATACTACGAGAAAGACACATAACAACCATGGCATAAGATAAATTCCAAGAGCCAGTCAACTATAAATTAACATCTTACCCGTATAAATACTAACTGAGAGACTCACAAATTATGAATAAAAGAATAACTGACTAAATTAGATGACCCATATATAAACAATAATATTGTAAATGAGTAAGGCATCAAATATTAACCAACAGAGTGAAAGTCACAATAATATGAATACCATAAGAAGCTGTAAATAACAGCATATTGCAATATTATGCACAGTATCAACGTAATATGAAAGAGCAGTAAAATTGTCTCATAACTGTAATAATTGTTAGTTAACTACTAGGAAAATCATGTAAGATAGGAAAAAGAACTAATTAATGAATTACCAGTAGTCATTAATAGCTTGTAAATACTTGTAAAAACAGGGTTAGAAAATGTAAATTTGTAACAACTCAATACCCCCATTGTTGTATATAACCTAGATACAGGTACTTTTCACCTAGTTTCATATTTAATAACAAATAAAACATGTTGAAACTGAAATATTTTGTACACTAAATCAAGTAGAGGTAATAAGGTATCTACCAATACCAAAATCAGATACCAAGAGTAATCTTTATATAAGAATGGAAGTAAAATACCAGATACTCATAATGAACTATTCTAAACTAGATAGTGGACTGAAGGGACACTGCATTATTAAACAAGCATTAAAGTAAAGGTACACTTCATAGTGTTATACAAAGGGTAACTTATAGAGTAAAATAACGAAGAATAACAATATATTCCAATGAACAAAGACAACCAGTAGTTGTAACAACTCTGTGTATACAATTGGGGCAATATAGAAATTACCCGAATACTATTAATTTTAATAATTTGTTAATGTAAATAGTAGACTCCCAGGTAAAAAAATTTAGAATAAGAATTGTATTTCATCCATAATTGTAAGTAAACAATAAATGAGAAGTGTTGAAGGACTTGGAAGACATACTCTCAAAGAGATATGATTGCCATTAGATAGTTTTAATACAAGAATATGTGAAATTAAAGAGAATTGTGTAAAGTAAAAATCTCGAACATTAACTCCCTTAATAATGGACGAAAACATATCATGAGTGGACTCAAAATTAAGAGCCAAATGTTAGCCATACAGTGATACGCTTAGATTCAAAATCTATACAGTAATAAGAAAGTTATATCAATTATAAAGTATTTGAGTTAGTTTGGGAAAAATATCTAGCGTCATTCGCACTCTCGAACCCAGCTACCCCACGCCTATTATAACAATTAAATAATTTCGCGAAGGGGGTATGTGCGTTAAATTAAAGATCGTCAACCAATCAAATCAGAGAATTTAGCCAATTTTACGACGATTGCAGAACGGAACGGTAGCATCATGTGTCGATTCGAGACACTTTTTAATCAACCTTTCATGTGTGCAGACGGCGGCTCGACACCGGAAGAAAACAGCTGTTAACCTAGTTTGTGCGCGTCATCAATGTCAACAAAGCAACATAACCTAAATTTGTGCAACCATAATTACACTACTATTGAAGATATTTGAAGAATAAACAGTGCGTTAATAAGGATTGCTAAGTGTATAATCCGTAGCAATTCCGGGATTTAAAAAGAGAGTACAGTGATTTTTCTAAAATTAGTTAAGAATTGAAAAAATGACGAAAAAATCGAACTACATTATTGTAATGTGTATAGAATAAAGTACGTAGGTCATTGCACCTAATCAATATCACTTAGTCAAGAGTTATAAAGATAATTCTCAATTCATTTAAATAATTCAGAGATCAGAACTTTGAAAACAGTAATTATTTATTACGTATAAACACTGAGTGTGCTATAACCACACACCTGAGTAAACTTAACGTACAGTGAACCGAGATTAATCTAACGATCATTAATAAACGATTGAGGATTGTCGATTGACTGAATTAAGTAACGAAAGTTACCAAGAATGCAATATTATTTATGTTTCTAAATTAGAAGAGTCTACTACTATTTAAAATATTTCTTTCTATTATGAGTACAACAAGTGGTACCAAGCTATGTAAATACTGACAAATTAACGATTACCTTTTAAGGAATCCAGTATGTCGATTCAGATGTTTCTTTAAACAACACTGTTTCGAATTATTATTTTATTATGTTCATATATTAGATATTTAAAAAAGTTCTCTTAACATTTATAAACGTCCAATAAGTCAATAATCTTTATAGTCAAAGGACTAGTTAATCAGTTAACCTAAAATGCCAAAGCAGGCATGGTTATAATTTTGTATTTTATATATTAAGAGGTGATTGAATTGTAATCAATCTCCAACTAACTAATAATGGTAGAGTAAGGTTTCTATTTAATTATTTGGTATTCTGCATGCTAAAAGAACCTACACCTAAATTAAATTATTTAAACAAAAAATATGTTAGCAATAGACTGAGATTGTAGGTCAGTTCTACCACCCTGAGATAATAATTTTTTATAAATATAAATTACCAATAAAAATTAAATTTGAACCGAAAATGGTTATTGATATTAAATCATTAAAGAAGCGTTAACAAGGAATAAATACTAAATTTTATACGAAAAATCAGTCAGTTAGTTTATGTCATTAGACTAGAATTTACAGGATAGGTGAACGTCGCTTATTAGATGTCACGACAAACAGCGGCAATTTGAAATACGGTAAGTCAATCTAAAGATTAGATTGCTGCATCGACCCTGCGAAATCAGCCAGACTCACTACAAGTAAGTGATCAATTCTTACCAAAATATGTGTGCTTTCAGTGAGAAATACACGTCACCGATTCGCCTAGTCGACAGAAGAAAATGCATAGTCGACAGAAGAAACTATCAACATTCTAAATACCTTGTTAAACAACTTCAAGAGATTCACCGGATTTATTTACATTGAATTTAATTAACCAATTGAATTTAATTGGATAAATCAAATAAATCAAATGCTATTAAACATAAACTTTTTAAATTACTTAAACCACAATCAAACGGGCTTCTATTAAAACACAACCCCGATAACCGAAGTATTTTTACACTATTAACTTGCATTATTCATTGTAGGTTCTTAGAAAGATGAAGAAAAAAAAAGGGAAGTTATTAACACAGTAAAGATACGAAAGCTTCAGTATCTGGGACATCTCATGACAAATGAACAGAGATTTTACTTATTGGAGTCCATACTACAGGGTAAAGTACTTGGAAAGAGAGGAGCTGGGGAACCGAGAGCCTCATGGCTGAGAAATATAAGGACCTGGTATGACATAAATACAACTGACTTATTCCGAGCAGCAGTACAGAAAGTTAAAATAGTCTGTATGATATCCAAGATCCGAAACGAATAGGAAATATCGGAAGAAGATTTATTATAACAGCGCTAATTAAGTGATATTGCAACGAAAATTACATAACGCTCTCGACTAGCCCAGCGTGCGGCGTCTGTGTCAAGGCCGTGCATTCACGTAGCATTTCAGAATGTTCTAGTACTTGTAACTATGTAAGTTATGCCGTCACGCAGACAGGAGAATGGAAAATTATTCTGGAACATCTACGAGCCAGAAGTATTTAAGCAACAGCGGCTACCTTAAAAGTTAGTTATAGAGGGCGATTTCTTTAATGCGGATCAAGTGATTGTTGCGGGTTAGTGTAAAGTGATCATCGTGTTGTAATTAGTGAGAAACCCTTAATGGGACACAGGAACCAAAAAATATTCCCCGTTTCTCAATCGACAATTATTATTGCGAGTTAATAAATTTAACTTGAATTATTGTATGGGAATACCTTGTGGATTTCACATTGTTATTTGCGAGTAATTAAAGTTGGTAAATAGTGACTTCATTAGTGTATGTATTTTGTTTCCACTGTACAAAACGATGATCTGTTAGACCGTCGTAACAATACATATTATTTGATAAATTAATGCCTGATGGACAACAGCAAACTTGAGGAGTTTTATGGCATAAAAGTTTGTTTACTTAAAGTGGCAGTACAGTTGTAATCAACGAATCTTCTGGTGACGAATTAGTTAATTCTACTGTTTGAAAGCTAGTGTTCCTGTTATTGTCATAACAATAATTAAGAAGTAAAGAATAATATTAAGTTACGTGGATTCATACATGTAATAAAAATAATTAATTTACACTTCAACTTTTTAGTTTCAGTGAGCTAATATAATATTTGTTTAGCATAAATATATTTCTGAAGATAACCTTATAAGATACCGCTGGGTGTGCGGATAAGTTTGTTTTACCCGCCGGTGTGTAGTTCAGTTACTGTAAGTTTATTGTCATAAGTTAGTTTTATACACGTTATTACGTACTTTGTTATTAAATCAGAAAAAGCAAGGTAAGTAGAAAAACTGATAAGTGTGTTTGACTGAAAAAGTTTTCTTCCTAGTTAAATGTTTTGAGACCATATAAAATTACAGTAATAAGAAGAAGCAAACTTACCTAAGCCTAACCCGCACAGGCTTAGCGAGACAGGCTTTAGTGTGTTTAGCAAAGCCTTATCGCGCATTTGGCAACAAGCCCAGTCGTGTAAACAGCGTGTTCCCTGACAACGTCGTTTGTGAAAACACAGTATTGGAGACAAACGTATTAGTCACATTTTAATCTTGCAGATAATTATAAAACGTGGGGCAATGAGATCACAACAATTTGTGTTAGCTTGTGTTTGGTTAATGTGGCAACAATGTGTAAACAGATGGCTTTATAACCTCAATTAAACTGTACCATTTCAGGAAACATGGCTTGATAGCGAGTCAAACATTGTGCGTTTGGTGTAGAAACGTTTTTTAAAAGTAATTATTCCCATATTACAACACAAAAACTGTTCAGAAATCATTTCAACGCTGGGAGACACGGAAGAGTTCCAGATCGCTCAACAATATCGAACTGGGTAAGAATATTTTAAACTAATGCCTCAACACATAAAACAGTTGGAGGAAGTGTAAAAAGAGTGCACACCAGGAAATGTGGAAAGATTTGAGCTTCTGTCACTCGTAGTCCAAGGTCTTACAGGAAGCATGCTATAGCACTGCTCCGTAGCTCTCTGAGTAGGATTTTGCACCAAGATATTTATTTCTCAAAAATTTAGGCGGCTCAAAATTGTTTTAACGTGATTACACTAAGGAGTAGATTTTTAATGAAATATTGAAATCCAAAATTAAGAACAAAACTTACATGAACACTTTACTACGTCAGACAAAACACATTTTTACCCCTCCGGGTATGTCAGTAAACTCATTGGAGTGACAGTAAGCCTCAAGAACTTTATGCTATACTTCTTCATAGCCAGCGAGTGAATGTTTAGTGTTGAGTTTTCTCCGTTCGTGTTTATAGGCGTATTTATTTGAAAGAGATAACGGAAATTTAGCAAGTGTGAACTCATTTCGATATGTGCAAATCTTGAGCAACTTGATTCTCAATTTATTAAATGATTTGAGTATTGATACTGACTCGATTTAGTTCCAGTAGGATGGAGCTAACGCGCACACTGCACATAACGTATTGGATATTTTAGAGCCTTTGTTCGAAGTTTGGTAGATCTCAAGATTTAGTGCAATACCCTAGCCACAGCGATTTCCAGACATGTTTGCGAGTGACTTCATTTTTCCGGCCATATCTAAATTTTAGCATTTCTTAGTCACGGGATGTGAATTAAATCAACTCCGATAGAGGATCTTCGATGAAATTGAGGTGATTCCGCAATCCATGCTGTAAAGAATCATGAAGTAATTGACTTGAAAAAAGTAATCATGTCAGTGAGTGTCACTTAAGGGATGTTATTTTCAAACGATGGACATGACTTAGTACAATGGCATCTTATTATTCATCTATTTTTAACAAATTTGATTTAACACTGTTAAAAGAATTCCTGTTTGCGATAGTTTTAGATTGTTGTATTCTCATTGCTCCACCGTTTATATCCAACGAATTTAATTAAAAAAGATACTTATCGTTCTTTTGGTATTTTTACTCTTAGCGTTCAGCTGGTACATTTGTATTCGCCTGCCACCACTTGTCATAAATTAGCTATAAAATGTAAATTGCCCATCTATTTTAATCGTCAAGTAAGTGGCGTACTATATTTTAGAGCTGAAGTGGTCATTACTACACTAGAGTTCACAAATTGAGTGGTCAAAGCTATTACCCCAATTGAATTGTTCGTGCTTTGAATACAGTTGACTATGTCGAGAGTGTACTTACGTCACTTGATACTAATTACCGGCTTGGCCGTTAGGTGGTGCACCAAGCACACAAACAGAATAACATAATTATATTTAACTGTACATTGTAGTTAACGTTGATTAAATTAATAACTGTGTTTATTAATTATATAACTACATTAGCTAATAGCATAATGTAATCAAATATTCTTCTTCTCCTTCTTCTTCTTATTATTATTATTAATAATAACTGGAGCATCTAGGGAGCCCCTATATTATCTTATCACGAGACAGATATTTAAGTGTGCTGTTGTTTGCTGACGACATACTCATACTTCAAATTCAGTATATGATTTACAAAATCTGTTTTTAAGCTTTTAATACAATACAAAACACTATATAAATCTCTACTATAAAAACAAAGGTAATGGAATTTTAAAGCAAAAAAAACTAATAAAAACAAAGTTAATGATTAACACTTTTCACTCTAAGCCGGAATAGGACTATATGTCGAAGAGTATGCTTTTGCGTAGTCAACGCAGCCCGATTGTACCTCAGGCTGTGTATTCGTACGCTTTACTATCACATTATGGGTACGCCTCGGGTTTAGGCGACACATAATGCTTTCGTGTCGATATACGCTTGTACAGTGTACTCCAGTTTCAATTTTCATAAAGATAATCGACTTTTAAACAGCTTATACAATTTGTTTTACTGTGGTTTCTAACCTCTTTCATTGTGTCGTTTATTGTTGCCGTGTCTGCACTGATGTTTTTTATATAAAGTGAACAAAATATTAAAGAAAATCAACGTTAATCCTTTATGCATGACGAAACGTTTTCAAATGTACACCGAGATGCCTATTACCTCTAGAACCTATGAGTACTGATTATTTTATTTAATGAAAAACTGACATTTTAAAAAAAATTACTATAATTGTATTTGTAGCTTAGTATATATATAAATGCTACATTTTAATAAAGTAATGTTTGAATATTTATTTAAGATGTAATACATGAATACGTATAAAGTGTTAAGAAAACAGAGCCAGAAATGTTGGAAAATTGTCCAGACTGGAAGGACTACACAGGTAACTGTACAAATAAAATGAAGTAAGATGAGTAAGCTATTCATGAATAATGTATGATAACGTTGATAATGATTATTTATTATTACCGCGTAATATTATTAATTGTAAACTTGTATAATTTTTACTTGGAATTTACTTTTTTTCACAAAAAAGCTAGCCGTGGACTATGCTAATATGATTTCCTTTCCTTTCCTTGTCCTGCAAGAAGGCCTTTATTCGCATACTACGCGCCGTCTTCCTTTCCACGGTTCACCATTTTCTCGTCTTCTTCTCACTGCAGAGAACCTCAAGATTTTGAACTTTGTTTTTGTATGTATTCCTATCCACACAGTCGTTCATAGAGATGCCCAGTTTTATCATTTCCTCCTTGAGTTGTTTGGTGTATCCGTTCAGACTGGAAACCAAAGACTGGAGTCTGGATATTGCCAAATATATAGTCGAAAATTTGTTTATTTAATCCGGACGACCCAGCCAAACCATATGTCCAAGGAATCTCAGTCTTTTCATTTGGAAAACAGTTTCCAGATCTTCCATAAACCTTCCGAAGAATTTTGTTCAATATTAAGAAGCGGTTATAAATTTTGAAAGTACATTGTTTTTACTCCATACCTGACCACCGGCCTATCACAGTGCTATAATGGCGGACTTTCGCACTTCTGGAATGGTTTTTATTTCCATACATTTCTCGGGTTAGAGTTTCCTTTCCTAAATTGAGTCTCGTTATGTTAAAGGATTTTTTGTCTAAGGCGTTTCGGGATATGTTAGTTTATTTTATTATAGTCCAAAAAATAACTTTTATTTTTAAAAGCATTTTTTAAATATTTAATGGAAAGAAATTAATAGACACTTACTTGCGATACTCTATGACCGTGAAGAGATTTGCACATTTTGTTAATGTCACATTTTTTTGACACTGAAACGAAGATCGCACGCACAGTTTCCAAATTTCAGTTCAACAATATAATTATACACCAGATGTTTTGTTTATCACAACTTTTAAGTACTGTTTTAAGAAATAACGGAATTTATATACAACACGTTTTATGTTTACACATTTGAACACACATTAATAATACAAAAAGTAAACATCACTTAATTAATACTGTCGGAATAAATACTGCAGGTAAACAATGTTCGAAAGTTCGGGAATGTGCGAAGTTGTTGCACCATCCTGCAGCTTACATAACGCGTGGCATGTGCCGGCTGCTCAGCGAAACTATATCAATTATGTCACTTTCAACACCAAACCTTTTGGCCATTTTGTAATACGGAATTTTCGGTAGTAGATTCCAAATTTTAGTCTAAGTTCTGCATACAACAGAATTTATAACAGCAGAACGCTGAATGTGATGACATCTTTCTACCATATTTAGCTCTAGAAAATCTTCACAAATGGCTCTAGTAAAAGAATGAATGCATGTCTTTATGATGAGTCCTAAAAGCAGATGATGTGCGTAAATGGTTTGTAATTGTAACCTATTTTTATGGCACAGTCATATCAGCCAAAGGGCTACAAATTGTAATAGATAAACCATCGAATGAAAACAGGATCGACAAATTTATCAGAAATAGAGACGTAATTATGAATGTAGTCATAATTATTTAGAGAGTGTTCTCTTGTAAGAGCCCAAATCAAAGAGAATGATAGAAAATTATCTTTTTACTAAATAACCGTAGACAATTTATTGTTGTTCAAAGTATTTTAACCTACTAAACAAATTAAGGGCTATAAAACTGCAGATATGCTTGTTAAAGAAGACTTTATGATTAGCGAAAAACACAAATTGAAATCACTAACTTTCTACATTCCTATAAAAAAATTAATAATTATTCCAAATCTAGACAGCAGCCTTCGGCAAGAAATTTCAACATAACCCACAAGGAAACCCAAACTTTTGACTAAACAACAATCGCACAAGTCATATATCCTACAGACCATGTTTATTTGGCCAATCACTTTGACAGAATTGATATTATTCCCTGACCAAAATGATTCTAGTGTAATCATCCTAAAAAAGTCATTAATTACGAATTACTGGAATAAAACAATTTGTCATAGTAACAAATGCAGCACACTAACAACGTTAATCAAAAAATAATTTGCTATAGTGTTGGAACATATTGTCGCAGATGCCGGTAGAATAGAGAGCCATCGCACCAACTTGGAGACGGAGAAAATCTGAAACGTACGAGAAAGCTGCGTCATTCTGCTACTCACAAAACGCGTCACATCAGGCTGGAATTTTAGCTACCTATTCATCGTAACATTCTTAACGTATTTTTTCTCTGTGTAATACAGAATTATACAGATAATAATATCCTGTTCTTAAATTTTTTTAAATTGTCATCATCGCCTTTTTCTTATTCTTTTCTTTCCTTATTCTTCTATTTGTTTCTTGTTGTTGTGTTTTCTCTTGTTGTTGTTGTTGTTGTTGTTGTTTCCTTTTTTGTTCTCTTCCTCCTTCTTGATCCATCCTCTTCTTCTACGCATACAGAAAGGAGACAAAGTTTCCCATACTATGTAAAAATTTCCGAGACTCTTTTAGTCAAACGGTAATCACATTAAGGGAGATCTATACCAGTGAAGAGATATTAGCTGGAGGAGGCTCAAAAGAAGACAATCAATGAGTGAGGAGGGCCGGAATAAATAGTAAGTCAGATATGTATGATTTTGTGTGGATGGGTGTGTGTGGGTGTTTTATGCAGAGCCACTAGGGGAGGATAATCAGGTTGTGATGTGGACGCCGGCGTAGACTAGTGTGTACCTGACGAAGGTCTGACTATAAATGCGCTAAAATGAAATTTAACGACATGATTGCCGTCAAGATTCTTGTTGTTTACGGCATAAAGGAAAAAACCGCAGTACAGTAAAACATGCAAATATTAGAAACAGATAAGGAGGCGGCATTAGTTATGGCAGATCAAGAGTGGCAAGAGTGGCTTCAGTTATGTCCCTGTTCGTTATACAATATGACATTATATAAGGTAGGACGTTCCTTAACAATCTCATGTTTGATGACTCCTGTCCTCCGTGACCTCGTATCACCTTGTCACGTTGCGTACATTATTATTGAAATATAAATAAAATTCAAATTTTAGAGGTTCCGTCGTGTATAGAACCTAACGTAATATTATTATCTAATAATTAATATCTAAACTTGTCTATTTTTTTTTAAATATTTATCAACATTTGCTAATAAACATTCTCTTCCCTTCACAGAGATTTATGAAAGATTATTTCTACTTGCGAACATACAACGACTTGCCCTACAGTAAACTCGCTTTCAGCCTTATGCATCTTTATACGAGCCCTAGCTACAGGGCTCGTAAACGTAAAACAGGAAAGCCAGCCGTCTACGATCACTATTGCCAACTTCCGCAATAAACACCCACCGCGGGATTTATTGTCTATAAAATCGTACCGAACATAACAATCAGCTGTGAAACTAGTAATGGAAGAACTGAAACGTAAAGTTATCTTAATAAAATTTCTGCGAAGATTCACAGACGCTCCTATATTTATTTCTCTATTAATTTCGCGTCGCTCATTTTATTTACTCATTTAAAACGACAAATCAATTTTAAGTTATCTTTATTTATCGGCTTACAAGCGTTCATTTGTTCTGATGTATAAAAATCGCTTAAAGGTTATAGTATTAATCAAGTATCTTCTACAGTTCCCACGTACATTACAAGTGTGTTAATATAATAAGAGTTTGAAGTAGATTTGTAATTTTTACAAAATTTGATTGAAAAACGGTAAAAAATGTTTCAGTTTACCAGGCTATTTTCCAAGCGTTACGTGAAAAATTAAATACAGTAGAAGTCATGGATAGCTACTTTAGCTGGTTTAAGGTGTTGTGATATTTTGAGGGTAAATCTAGTTGATCAATGGAAATATTACAGGAAAGTAAGAAAATGACAGGAGAATTGCTCGAGTTCTACGTACCTCCTTTATTGAAGTTAGGCACGTTTATTTTAGTTTATTTGAAAATGTTATTCCTGTTACTCATGAACTTTTGCAGTTTCCTGAGCTGTCCCTTATTATTTCTAACTTCTGTCACCAATTACCTGTAACACATGTTTAGCATCAACACTTTTATGGTACCTATTTCATCTATTTATGTGACTCTTTTGAAGACAGGCTTTAAGGTTGAAAGAATTTCCAGATTTTGTCAACAACCAAATCCGTGGCAACGCCCGCCGGATCTTTGTTAATGTCTTATTGTAGACGATGTAGACAATTACCTACACACTTGACAAAACATACATGATAAGTTTAACAAATTTTAAATAAATTAATTTATTAGAAAACAAAGATTTTAAGATTTTTACAGATCAGGCACTTAAGTACGGGTCGTAGAGTTACGTAAGGTGAAACTCCATGGCGGGACATAAGTTCACGAAGTTGCGTAGATGTTATTTACTACATTATTTTATTGAAAATGTGACTATGGAAAGTCATTTTTCATAATAGGAAAAGTTGTGGCATTTTACGTATTATAAAAAGTAACTCTATGAAAAGTTGAGAAACAACATTAAAAATAATAACTACATAAACAATAAAAATGCAATTAATATTAGTAGTAAACATAAAATCAGTTCTACTACTACTACTACTACTACTACTACTATTATTATAACTAAAAATAACAACCACTCCAACGAATATATATACGCATGCAGTTCTCGGTGAATAATTATCGTGTTCTAGCTTCCGTCAAAATTGACGGCGCCCGTATTCAATTTGAGGACGCTATCACAGTTGCGTACATAGCTATTGACTTACACTTATAGCACTGTTTTCCTTGTTAACACTAATAATATTAAGAATTAACACCAATAATAATATTAAAAATAATAATACTACAAGTCAATATTGTAATTGTTATACTGTTGGTTATTGTAGGAAAAATAGTATTAGCATTAGTAATAAGAGTAGCAGTAATAATGACAATGATACTATTGATGAGAATTATTTTAAAAATAGCGCCAACGATAGTAATGAAAAGAAGAAAAACAAAAACAAGCAGAAGAAGGAAAAGATAACTACGAAGAAAAGGTAGATGATGTTGGGGGATAGTAGGATTACTTGTAACAATGTTAATAATAATATAAATGCTTCCGACATTAACTGTTTGACACATGTCAAATATGGCTGCAACATTACTCCTTGCTCTCGCACATTGTGCAATGTCACTTTTAAAAATAATCTACAAATAGCTATGTACTATTTTTTCAAGATTTTGTACAGTCAATTTTCGTTAGTAATATTGAATTTAGTAAAAACGTTACGAATTTTAAAACGGAAAACTTAATATTCCTGTAATTATCCGGTACCATAAACAATGATCTTTAAAAATTTAAAATATATAATCTTTTATTTAAACACAATCCTTTTTACATGGAATATTTACATCAAACGTTTCTACAATATATTAAATAATATAAGGGAGGTAATAAACTTTAAAATGTAAAGTTTTATTACATTTTAATCCTTCAGACTCTCAACCCTTGACCCAACGACTTCAATTTAATACGCACTTTGTGCTTCTGCCTTCACTGCAAGCCATTTATTACTTACTTACAGACTTTTCACTTCTGGTGCTACAACAAAGATCAAATCGCAATTTCAAGCGGCCGGCTTGCGGTAAAGTGTTTAATACAATGAAGTTACAAACAAAAATCTAATCTTACACAATCTCCTACTCTTACTTGCACAATGAAATTTTACAGGTCTCACAAATTTTTATACGCAATAGCATTACGTTCTATTAGAAGACTAGTTTAAACAATCTGCCGTTTGTACTTTGTTCTAGCCTGTGTTTATAAGTAAAACATCTTTAGGTGTGGGAAACGCAGTATAAACTTACGTTAACAAAAAGATAGAAGGTGCAACACTATCACTTGAAATGCAAACATACGTCAACAATTGTGTTGGGCAAGTGCGCTCGTCCACTCAAGTATCAAGTCAGCGCTGTTGGCAGTCAACTATTTTCCTTAATGTGTCTGATGATGATTTCATTGATCAATGGCAGAGAGGTCTAGGCACACAATGTGGTCGACGATGTAGCTTTGAATAAAATTCTTTCTGGAAACGATGAGTTTATGTTTGCGGAATCAGACAAAAATTTGCAGGAAGGCTTATTTGAAATTTTAAATTTTTCTAGTATTATAGCTTCTGTATGTTTCCTTTGAAAACAAAGTTATGTGTGTTAAGAGTTGAGGTCCAGTCGGAACAAAAATTATACCTAATAAAAGAACAATTTGGCAAGTAAATACATTTGCATATAGTCTATGTGATCCTTGTAGTAGAATTGTATAATAAATAAGCTGCAATTGTTCCAGTGTTTATTTAGCAAAAAGAAGACACATTGAAAACAAACTTTTGCAGACTTTTGAGAGATGTTATGTGACATTCCTTGGTAAATAGGAAAACTAATATATCTTTCTTGGGAAATCTAAAATATTTACGTTAAGTTATAAAAATAAAAGAATGGGAATTTGAATGGGATGAGTACAACTAAAAGAAAGAAATGTAAGAAGTAAATAAAGTTATGTGGGAATAAAATAAGGGATCCCGTTGACATTGTGACTTTTTTTAATTTTTAAACGTCATTATTAATAATTTATACGCGACAGACTGTGTCGTCTAAGGGTATGGTGGATGAATAGTTAGACTAAAGATGTGCCAAATCAAATATAGTTATACATTAAATTTGTTAACGATGCTACTGCTGATGATAAGTCTAATAAATTCTAAATATAATGAAATGTAATGTGCAACGTGACGATTAAGACTGAGGTTTATGAGGTTCAACAGATAGTTGACACGACGCATGTTACAAAACTGGGCGCCGGATAACTACTTGGTAGTACTTGTGTGCTGTAGTGTTAAGTGGATTTCTTACAATAACGGTCGACAAACTCATGATATAATTATAATTTCTACTTAACCGATAATATTTCAGCATAAAAATTTATCTGAGAAAGCAAAACCTTTGACTTTTGTGGGTAAAGTCCCAGTGCGAGTTGCGTCATCACTTATGAATTAGATCTTGATACAGATCATATGTGGACCACGTTTCAATGACAACAATTGGTCAGCAATTGTCAAGCAAAATGACAAACGAGGCTCACGTACGCTAAGTGGTAGATACGAGACATATTTTCAAGTGATCATCATTATTTTTTAGACGGTAAGTAGTTGTAAACCTTGAATTTGGATTAGTCGTCTATTATTATATCACATCAGTTAATTTTATTCTCTTTGTCAAGAGTAAGTTGCTCCACTCGACCTTAATTACCGACTCGGTCATTAGATGGCGCTCTAAACGCACAAACAGTATGACATCATGGAGGTGGCTCTGCACTCATGGCGTTAAAAATTTAGTTTGATGACGTTAATATTTCGCATAGTGATTGATGGCGTATATAACAAGATTCACACCGCAAAATATATTTGGTATCATTTTACAGTATTACAAGATCACGTTATTTTTATTACCTCTTAATTTTATTTTGTTTTCTTGTGATTATTCATAACACTTTCCAGTTTGTCCTTACAGAGACAACCAAGTTTCTGTATATTTCAGTTCTTGTTTGTTCCGCAATTTGTGTATTGGCTGGGAAAGTACATCTTAAACTGCTATGTACCCTTTCAGTATGTGTTGCAGTTTCATTAGTTTAGTTACTTAAACTACCTTTATGTGGCATCAATCTGTCTAAATATTAAAACACTTGCGTTTGTTTCAAATTTTGCTTCAGGTATGTTTTGCGTTTTTTGCCTTTTCGTAACACAATTGTTTCAAAATATTACTACAAGTATAGTACTGTAAACAATCAAAGGTTTATAAAACACAAAACACACAATTTAGCACGTAACATATACAAATATTTACGTCTGCCTCATATATACGTGTTACATAACTTGTGCGCCGTTGCTGATGTTTTGCTATTTCGGTTAAACTGACAGTTACAAAAGTTAATGATATTTCCAAACGTCGTTGGTCGGCTGTTGTTCTAGTGTCTAGATTATATACGACTCACAGGCTTAGTATGAAAGCGGTGTTTCGAAGAGGCCGAGCAGGTGTTGTTGCTTGTGATTCAGTGCGTGTGTGGGTAGTGGTACTTTGTGTAAAGTGATAATAACTATCACAATTATTGTGTGCGAAGTCTGAAAGTGGTGACTTGAATTATTTATTGCAACAGTGTTTACAGTGGGGAGTTTATTATGTGTTACTATACTCTGTATCGTAGACAACCCTAAAATTAAACAATTTTTGAACGATAAAACTGGAAGAACAGATAAAGAAGGCAAGATTGTCAATAAACCAGGGCAAAACAATGCAAATGCGTGTTTCAAGATCTAGACGTAATGAAAGAAATACACTGGATGATGGAGATTATAGCTTTGAGCAAGTGGATAATTTTACCTACCTGGGATTACTGTTAAATGAGGACTGTTTGAACAGCGAGGAATTCAAATCAAGGATGGCAAAGGGAAACAGTGCGTATTTTCCAAACAAAGAACTATTGTGCTCTAAGATCCTAAGTCATAATTCTAAACTGAAAATTTATAAAAGCCTTATAAGATCAGTAGTGATTTACGGCTGTGAGAAATGGACCATGCGGAAAATTACGAGGAAGAACTTAAACAATTTGAGAGAAAAATACTTAGGAGAATTCTGGGGCTAGTAATGCAACAAGATGGGACTTGGAAAATTCGCATGAATCTTTAACTTGATATATTCATAAACAGCAAAAACATAGTAAAATATACTAAGTCGCAGAGAATTAGATGGCTAGGATATATTTATACGATGGAGAAGACCAGAAATTTGAAAGCTATTACAGAATGGAAACCCTTGGGTCTAGTCTAGGCTCGGATAATTCCGAGAAAGAGGTGGATGGAGTGTTTTGATGATAACCTCCGAGCCATGGAGATCAGAGGATGGAAGATTGTTGCTGAGAACAGAAGGGTGTAGGATTGTGGAGGAAGCCGAATCTCATAGAGAGATGTAGAGTCAGAGGAAGAGGAAGAGGAAGAGGATTTGTATACCGGTTTCAATTTTACTTCAGTTTACTTAAACGATTACTAAAGTTTTAATGAAATAAAAATTTGTCTTGGCTTCAATTATCTATTCTACGTTTTAAGTATGACGATTCCTCGTAACACCATAGTAAATTAGCAAAGCGCTACAGTTAAGGTATTTAACTTATACCTTATGAACTGTGTAAGTTAGTAGCAATGTTACGTATACTTTAAATTCTGGATAGTAACGCTTCTTTATTGTACAAAATCCACACCCTTTTTCCCACAACGTATTGCCACATACATCCCTCGACTAGGCGTTAACTGGAAACTACATTAAAACTTCAATTAAACGCGAGCCCGCAAAAACTTTCTCAATTATTTCAAACCCCACTACTCAAGCTTTGACGTATAAACAAACAAAATCGTTTTACAACAGTCATAATAAAAAAAACTCAACGGCGATTCAAGTGTATGGCACGTTCCATATTTACGTGAATTTTTCATATATCCTCAGTAAAACAAGATGAATTTTATTTCCTTAGCAACACAAATTACATTCAGAAAATATATTATTTAAGTTTCAAATTTTTCCAATAAAATTTGACACTAAAAGTGAATCAAATAGAAAATGCTATACAACAGCTGCCAGGATTATTTTGAAGTATCCGAGTACAAGAGAGTATGAACAAAAGAGTCTACCGGACGATTGAAAAATATACTGTTTTGAAAAATGCTCAAGTCTGGAAACTTTGTAATAAACAAAAGAAAGAGCTGAAAATATTAAATCTGATAGCCCTTGAAAGAAGTTGTCGAAATCTAAAAATTCAACACATACACAAAACTTTTTTGGGTAATGAATATATGTTTTAAAGCATATTCTACAATGAGTAAAGGAAGTCTCAGTATGATATGGTCAATTCAGGACAAAGCAGAAATCAAATTTTCCTTGGAAGAAGATTAATAGGACAAAGGTAGAAGGCGAGGAATGCCATGAAGGACATGCAATCAAGCTGCATAGACGCTGGGAAACGCCAAATTGGTGTACAAAACTCACTACTTGTAATTGCTTCTTTTTGCTTTGTACACGAATTAGTACACGTAAGTGTGTCTCCTAAGGGTTTACAAACTGTTGTAGTAGAACCTACGTGAATGTAATAATGGGTCAAAACAGGTTACGTAATAAAATCTGTAACTATAACCAAAAGCAAGATCATGATTCTTTCTCTCTATTTGGTACTTAGTTATAAAAAAGTATACTGACGGTTTCAAACAGGAATCTAAATTATGTAATAAAATTTAAGTGAGCTGAGTTAATACTGCAGCGTGTAAATATAAAGGCTGAAGTGGAATACTGGAAATAAACGAAGCGCAGGAAATAAATGTTACTTGGAAGACAAAGCACAAAACTTGCCTGCATTTTTCTGTGTCGTAACAAAGTCATTACGCAAAAGACAGAAAAAACCTCTCCGCTTTGAAGAGATCGTTTTAATTTTTGACTTAATTACGTTTCCTTATCTCTTAATACCGTCATCATCGTTATCTTCTACGCTAGACGTTCTAAGCACTTCCCTACTCTTTCTGTAAGCAGTAACCGTTTTAGTTTTTATGGTTATAAAACCTTCGTCATATTGCTGTTTACTTTCAAGTTTGACTAGACATTATTTTGGTATCAGTCCTTTAGATTATCTGCTTAAAGTAAATTGTTTTTCATTACTGTACTGGATATTTAATTTGATGTAAATATTTTGATTTCCAACTCTCTCAGCTGTTAATCATTTTGTATGTTTAATTGAAACAAGAAACGGATCACTGCTTAGCTTTATAACATGATGGCTGTAACGATACTTTTACATGAAATGCAGTGTTATTGGTAACGATGGTCTAAATGACGAAAGAAAGACGGCAATGAATAGAAATTCCAAGATGTGCAGCAGCCTACCTTTGTAGAAAAAAAGAGATGTGAGAATACCTTTCACTACTTTATGGGGTTTGTACAGTCTCTCGCCCCAAGCATTACTTATTCAGGCTTCAAAACTAAAAGCTATTCAGGACAGTGCTCGTACTACTAAAAATCACGTCTTACAGGCTAAGATATAAGATCAACTGAATGAATTACAGTATGAATAAGGAGATTACCTGTTTGAAAAATTTTAATAAACGAAAACGTAGTTAAACTTTACACAGTGTGGAGAGAGGGAAAATAAACAATAGGCACTCGCGTCAGTGTTTCTAAATTAGATTGCTAGACGACGAAACGCTTAGCATTGTGAAAGAAAGTATTAACTGTGTGTGTACAGGGGAGCCAGTGAAGAAATGGCCGACATTATGTGTGTCGACACCGACCCATTACACAGTGACACTGAGAAATCACTGGCAGCAACACCAGTACCGGCAGCGGGCGTGGGTTTTCTGCACTTAAACAGCCCACCACGTTTTCTGTCGGGTAACCAAGTTTATTTTTCAACCAGATTAGCCCTCTTTTCATTTAGAAATTTCTATTTAACTACTAGTTTTTGTTGTGATATCCAACAATTAAAACACAACACCTGCAACTTTCGTGTACGTCAGTTATGAACTCTTACAGAATTTCTGGATATTGCTGGGAGTGGAAGTATCAGTTGACTGCACTGCATACAGATACAAATATCCATTTACTTATTTATAAAAATAAAATACTTTGGCATTATTCGGTATTTAACATGCGTGTGTTCTATTTAGTCAATAATTTTATGCCAATATCCTTCCTTTCAGTTCTATTTAGTAATTTCGTTCCTAAACAAATACCTCGTGGGAGTGCTTCAGTTACTCTTTCCGACAGAGTCAATAGCATCACTAGGATTGCCTCTTGTTAGTTTTGAACACTCTCGTATGATTGCACTTGTTTGTTTATTTACTTACAGTATTTTCTTTTTTGAAAAATTTTCGTGGCAAAGGCATCAAAATTATCGTGGGATTAGTATACATTTGTTTTCATTATATTGCCACACAATGTACATTTTGCATGGTGTTGTAAAAAATATTATTTTGAAGTGAGACACTTAGAGTTCTGTTTTCATAATTGAATAAGAAAATTAAAAATAATTGTAAATACATTTTCTGAGGCTGCAAAGATTAGTAAATATGGGCGCCCAACTACAGATGTAGAGGTCCTGGGTCCGATGATTCTCGGCTCACCATAAAATCAATAAAAATGCATTTTGCAACCGAAAGGTCAAACTCAGGCTGTGTACGTAAATAGCTGCGATGACATCTTAAGGTAATAATGGGTGGCTGTAGAATATTTCTGGCCACGTCTTCTTCCTTGTATGCCGAATGGCTCATATAAATTAGTCTATTCAGTCTTAATCATAGACTGCTTAGACTGAAAGAAAGATATTGTAATATTGTATTAAAAAATCTTGTAATAAAAATTACATATACGTAATCGTCTAGAAGCAACCAACTACGATTTTGTTAGCAATGAATGTCATTTAAGTAACGGCAACGATAATATGTCTAATGCTTATCAGAAATTTGCTGTATGACTCTATAAGCTGACAAAATCGGGAAAAGTTATAAATTTATAACAATTTTTAGGGATGGGTGGGAATTACATGATGTTGGCCAATAGGCGTACAACAATGTCAGATTTTATCGTTTACCTCACGTCACACAAAAGACATACTCTACTTACAAATAACTGACACCTCTGCTGTCGACAATAGTCGATACGTTTTGCGAATCCTGACAACAAAAAGTACAATAAACACATTGCATTAGTAAAAGGTTTAAACCTTTACTTATTATTCTACCATTTTAAATATTTATTTTAAGTTATTGTTATTGTTTTATTTATTATAATTACTGTTTAATTAAATTTAAATATTGCGATGTACAAGTGTCGCATAGAATAAGTAGTCAGTAAGTCGTGTTTTGGAATGCTGTCGGATTTATTAACGATATATCTAAACAATTGAACTATGTTGATTTAATACAGTTTATGGAAAAAACCAAACTAATTCCTCGGTCTGTGTTGCGCTCACTACAAATTAAAATTATATTTATCCCTTATAATCTAATACATCAAATCTTTTTTTTGCAGATTTTTTGTCTCTTTGGTTTATACGTTTTACAGTTTGTAAAAAAATAAAGTCACGTTATTTTATGACGGGTGTTGGTCGAGATGTTGATGATCCAGTCTGGAATACAGGTGTGGGTCGTTCAATCTGTATACAGGTTCAGGATACCGATGTGAGCTTCTCCTGTTGTCCGGCGTTCAGGGTCGTTTCCCGGTTAAACGATTCTATAAATTGGAGTTAACTAATTTTCACCGCCACTTTTGTTTTACTATAATTTTATTTATTGGTCTTACTCAGTAATCCTGTAAGCGTTAAGTGTTTTTAATACCTATACAGATATCTTAGAATTTTGCATATTAACACTATTTAAAATTTACAATATAACCAACTAGCAAACGTTCTTACTTGTGTTCGTAATTATCATCTTTTAAAAATTCTGTAAACATGAATACCTGTTTAGGAAATTTATTGTCTTTCGTTAGGTTTTCAACAAGGTGTGTTGTATTTAAGCAATAAATCCAACTAATTAATTTGATTACTTAATTTGTATTAACAGTTTCTTATGCTTAGTGAGTATTATGTAAAAGTTATAAAATTTAGCATACGCCAGGAATAGCATTGTAACAACAATACATATCATCTAATTAAGACTGTCGTAGTGAATAACACAACTCATCAGTTATACACGTCCTCACACAGTACTCCATAATGACAACTGTACTGTAAAATGGAGTCAAAGCAATACGCATTCAGTTGCATGTCACAGGGCATATACTTCATACTGTTATACTTCAGTTACTGTTTTCTTTAAGGTGTTCAGTCAGTTACGTATACAGCGATTAGCTCTAAAGTTTACCGAGAAAACTTAGATATTGAAGTAAAAATTTGCCTGTGTCATAATAAACATATTTCGTGGAAACCCTTCCTAATTTGCAACTCTGTCTCTACCAAATTTGCAAATTCATTGTTTACCAGATGTTCGAAAGCCTTTTGTGTCAAGTGTGTTTTCAAAAGCCGACAGAATCCCGAATCCTTTTTTTTACATTTTTTTTACAAAGGTAAATCCCATTTAAAATCAAACGATTGTAAGTTGGAACTCGAGTTTAACCGTTCTCATACGATCATTCCAGATGACCGCCGCGTGGACGCCCCAAATTGCAACAAATCCGAACTCGGTATCCATTTTTCACAAACGTTTTTCAAACTACGTTGTTAAACCAAATACAATGCCTACGCTCATGTGATATTCATATGATCTCAACATAGTTACCCACTCTCAGTCGCATGTCTTTTAATACCATGTATGAAGGTTTTTAATGTTCTCTGGAGTTCGTATACTTTATGGGCGTTCACTGTTAGGATTATCTTCAATGTGGGTACAACGACTTTTAAACTCAGGTTCCTAATTAGTAGCCATTGTTCTTGTGTGTATTATCTCTTAACACATTTAAAATTTGGCATGAATTTCTATTGGCGGTAGACTATTTTTAATAAACAATTCAACATGTTTGGTTGTATCCATTTTTCAGAACACGCGTGATATGTAATTTTCTTTAAGAACTTATAAAAAACGAAGTAGATATTTATCCAGGCAAATAAATGGAGAAATTAATAGACGTTTACGTCTATGCATCTCAGAGCTAACGAAAACTTTAGTTCTACCGCTAAATTATAGATGTCGTTCAACGAACTTTTCAACTGACTTTTGTTAATTGTTACAGGCTATATTACTAAAGAAGACAGAACCAAAGAAGTAACAAATTTAAATCTCCTTTACCAAAATCGTTCTATTTTTGCAACTATGTGTGTAGAGATTACGTGAGATTAGTGAGAGAACTTATGTTAACTTAAACGGCATAGGCTTAACCGGATGTGTTATTGCAGATTCGTTTGGTCTCAATCCCGGTCGTGTAGGCAGCGAAGAAACACAGATTTCCTTAGAAACGTCATTAGTTAAACTAAGTGAGAAAACACAGTGTTATAAACTTCTTTACTAGTCTTATTATAATTTATAAACTTATTATGACTTACTAACTCTGGTGATAAGTTGTTATAAAACATTCTCAATAATGCACATAGTTAAAAGTACTATCACATTGCATAAAAAGGATAATGGGAAATTAAATATTAACAAAGTATACGTTTACCAGCTTTTAATAACAAAACTTACTAACTTTAGTTTATATTTATTATAAAATATTCCAATAATGCACGATGTTAGAAGTAGTATAACAGTTCACAGAAGGTATAATGAAAAATTAAGTATTAACAAGTTTTTATCTGGTTTTAATAAGTTACTTAACGTAACAAATATAAACATATTCTAAATCGCTCTTACTATTTCTTCTGTAATATTGAATCAAAGTAGACAATAGAAGATCATCTGGTGTTTTTATTGTGGCGTAACTATGAGCTTGACCGGGGGTGGGGGATCAGACTAACTTTTCAGAGCGAATGAGTTTTCCAATGGTGGAGTATTATTTATCTAGCTTTACCATTAGATTTCTTATTATTTTAAGACAAATGAGAATTGTGTATTCTTCCCACATAATTACATAAATACATTTACTAAATTCTTTGCGTCTCATAGTCTTGAGTAAACCGACATGGGTCATCTTGCCAATACGTACGTTAACAATCAAATTCTGAGTTACATTCATTATTAATAAAACTTTATTTTATTTGCTTGTAAATATTCTAATTCCTTTTATTTACATATATTATTATTGAACCATACTTTACAAAACGCAAATGGCTTAAAAATTCGCCTACGTTAAGTAGTGTAGGAATTCGCATGAAATCTCTAATAGCTCTGCTGGGTTGGGGGGTGGGGTGTTTGCTCCATCTCATCCCTTTCGAAGTTACGCCACTACATGGCTTAATAATTTGTCTAAAAAATTTATATTAACCTACAGATTAGGAATGAGTACACATTTAGCCTGCGTTTAGATTTATAAACATTGACTCTTATAGTAATGTTGTCTCATAATATCTGGATAGTAGACGCTTTATGATCTTTCAGATGGAGCTAATAGTTGTTTCACAATAACGCACGATGATTGGTTAAACTGTTGTGCCTCACTATCACACCTAACCAGTTGCCTGTTCTTGCTAGTGTGCTATTTTAGTTTTATCAACCGACTGTGTTGTGTTGAATGTTTACACATGTCGTTCTGTAACATTCTCTGTCTGTCTTTTAACAAAAAAGTTGTCAGTTGTGCGATAATGGTGCCATGAGTGGTAGATATACTACACATATTGATAGTTTTATTGACTTAATGTCAAGAATATGGTCTTATCGTTGAAAGACGTTAAAATTTGTTAAACTGCCTAGATTTAGTCCACATCTTCGATGAAATATTCCAGTATCAGTGCTGCTCATTTCAATTATGTGTGTGATAACTATTTACATTGAATATCGTTTCACAGATACAAAATTGAAATTACTCACATGTGGCTTACTACATTTTACAGCTGAAATACTCATACACTGATATCAGCAATGATGTTTACAATGTAAGTGGTCAAAAGCTACTACAGTAAATTACATACCCCGAGAATACGTCCTTCTCTATGTCGAGTGTACTTACATCTCGTGACCTTAATTACAGACTTGGCCGTCAGATGGCGCACTGAGAAAACAAATATTATTACGGCATACACCGGAGTCACCAAAGTATTTGAACTGCTAATTGGAACGCTTCCCAACATTCAGAAGTTTAGGAATCAACATTTTTAGAAACAAAATGATTTTTTATTTAGGTTCCTTAAAGGTATCTGTAATACTTTTAATTTCCTGTTAACAATATTTACACATATTGTTTCCTCAAGTTTTTATTACAAGAATTTTTTGGTTATTCATGAATAAAGTTATTTTACTGATCTACTTGTGCTGCTTTAAAAGCCATTTGTTATTTTATTATATTATTTTTGTTAATTTTATTTCTAGATAAACCTAGGAACATTTATTCGTTGTAATTTGTTCCTAGTTTCAAACGTCTCTCACAGTTTTACGTTTATGACTTTCAGTGGACAAATTACGGATAAGGACACGTACTGGTTTAGAAATACAACGTAATACCCACATAATGTCGACATTGCCAAAACAGCATTTTTAATAGACATGTACTGTTTGTGCTTGGTACAGCTCTATCGTTAAAAAGGCAATTAGGAATAAGGTTTCTGTGTTGTTTTGAAAATTACTGTTTAGATGAGCATGTGCCAAAAACAGTCATACTAACAGCTCTAAATATTTTCAAACAGTAGACTTGTACAATACGGTGTCACGAAATTTATGCTTCAATCCTATTTTGGTGATAACTGCTAACTATGTAACGTAAAAAATATTATTAACATCATTATTATTATTATTATTATTATTATTATATAGTCTTATTGGTGATTTATTGTCGTAATTTGAAACAGATTTCTTTTTAAAATTCAAGAATTTCTTATATTCAAGAAGGGTGATCGTAATAACTCAGGGACTACAGAGAACATCTTATTATACATTATATGCATCTATATTAAGAACACGGCTGAATGAATAAGGTGACTATGCTTTAAGGGGCTCAGAACGGTTTGAGGAGGGGCAAATCATGTTTAGAGCGTATATTTACAGTAGGCCAGCTCACTTGAAAGCCTACAGTGTATCAGCCGCCCAGGTAAGTATTGTAACGACATTACAGAACAGTCTACGTGTATGTCGAATGTTCGAGAAGAATCTCGCTCTAACGTGTCCGGGATACGTGATTCTCGACGCATTCGCGAGACACTTCTGGAAGCCGCCAGCCGCGCGAACTGTGTTAAGGCCGCAATTAATTACGTCGTAGTTTAGAGATAAGGCGTAGTTTTGAATCGTCTGGTCCGTGCGCGGATGTGTAAATACAAGGCGGCAGCGGCCTTAGTTTTCAGTATAGTTGCGATATATTTACAGTGCGGTTCGAGATTGTATCGGGCGATATTACTGTGTGCGTTCAAGTGGTTATTAGTGAAGTGTTTAATCGGGCGGCATAATTGTAATACAATTGTGTTTAATAGTAGTTCTCATTTTATTGCATGTGAACGATTTTTATTTGATTTGTTGTAAGAGACTGTGTTGTTAATTACGAACTGTTTAACTGTAAAAATTAATGCTGGTGATTAGTGACTTAATTGGTGTCTTGAATTTTGTTTCCACTGTACCTACGACGATCAAGTAAACCGTCGTAACAGTGGTGTCAGAACTGGGATAGAACGGTTAACAGTGGAAACAGTGGACACTTTGTACAAGACGAATGTAATTCGTAATTATTCGGTAAACAATGGATGCCCCACAGATGATGGAAAATTTCCAGGCGCTGGTGTTGCAGACAGAGGAACGACGACGACAGGAGGCGGAAGAAGCAGAAAAACGACAGGATGAGAAACGCAGGCATAAACGAGAACAGGCTGAAGAACGTCAGAAAGCACTAATGCTAGAAACAGGAGAAAGACAAAAAGATGAACGGAAGCGTGAAACAGAAGACATCAAGGAGTTAATACAAGAGCAAAAGCAGACACAAGAACAAACCGCTATAGAGTTGGTTCTCCTACAAGGTGAGCTTAATAAGCAAGTTACTAAAATGTAGGAGGTACAAGAATCAATGACATTAAAAAATAGCTGAAGTAGAAAAATCTGTCTCGATTGTTGAAGAATCGATGTCTACAAAAATATCCTTCATAGAAGAATCTGTGTCAAATAAAATATCTGCAGTAGAAATCTCAATGTCAAACATAAGAGAATAAATTTAAAGTGAAGTTGAGCAGTTCATGAAAATACAACCAAAACAAATTTCTGAACAGACTGTAACAATGACAAAGACAGAAGAAGACACAGAAAATAAGTTAATAGAGAAGGTCACCTCGCCAGCGGTTGGAACAGTTCATGTCAAGGCCCCAACCTTTGATGGAAGCACGCACTGGGTGATGTATTTACGCCAATTCGAAGCTGCTGCATGCGCAAATAATTGGCTAGAGAAAGACAAGGCAGTCTCACTCGTTCTCGGATTAAAAGGACCCGCGGCAGAACTACTACAGAAAGTGCCTTCTGACAGCCAGAACATCTATGCCGAGTTGATAAAAGTTCTAGAATTACGCTACGGTGATAAACATTTGTGAGATGTGTTCTATGCTGGGTTGAGAACAAGACGACAACGTTCCGGGGAGAGTTTTCAAGAGTTTGAAGCATGTATCGACAGACTGATTAGATTGGCCTAACCTAGAGCACCAGAAGATTTTCGAATAAAGTTTGCGGTGCAGATATTTATTGGTGCCATCGGAGTTTGTAAACTTCAGCAAGTGTTATGAATGGCAAGACACCGAAATAGCCTAGAAGCGCTTGTTCACGCCCTAGAGTTTGAAGCTGCCAAGTCAGCGTCTCTCTACATTAATGGGTTTGTGCCATCACATTGCAGTAAGAAGATACCTGTATCACATTACCGTTACCATGGGTGCAGACAAATAATGTTGTCGCACAAACAATTCAGAAATTCAAGAGAGTCGCAACGACTTGAACGTTGGGATAAAGACAGAAGACCAAAATGTTACAACTGTGGAAAACGTGGCCATCTACAGGTAGACTGTTGCGAGAAGAAAATACCGAGAAAATAGAGTGATCGCACCAATTGGAGGAGTAAAGCCTCAGAACAGCAAGCAGTTTCCACGCTACATAAGACCAGTGGAAACTTGATTGTTAATGGGTTTGCGGAAGGTAAACCAACATCATTTACAGTTGACACGGGCGCAACTGTGTCTATTGTACGCCCTGACTTAATTAGCAACCGACGGCCTCAAATTAGCTCTTGTACAATACAGACTGTGACTGAAAGCCCCGTCAATGTGCTAGGAAAGATAGACGTACGTGTACGCCTGGGTCTTCTCGAGTTTAGCAACCAAATGCTCGTTGCAGTCATTGTTGACGAAGTGATTCTTGGCACGGATATTATGAATGCCTACGGATTCGTTGTGGAATTGAGAGAGAATGTCCTGAAGGTTGGCCAAGAGAAGATAAGGCTTTGCATGGCTATAATGACAGGGTCTACCAATCATTCGATTAAGCGAGTGGCATTAGTCGAAGAAAAGTCAACAGGTCTGGTCAAGAGGAACACTCCCTATTTCAAGCGGAAATGAAGGAAGAACTAGCAGAGGAAATACAAATAAGTGTAACGACAAAAGCAGTGATTGGAAAGCCAACTATGGGTGTCGAGACAAAACTCTTGCTTGTTCCTGAGCTGATGGAAGCGCCCGAGAAAAAAGTGGCTGAAGATGAGATTACGCAAGAGGTTGTTGGCGGGACCAAACAGACTTGGATCAGCCAGTGGTGTTTAGGTCATCAGTACATGACGCAACGGGAGTGATTCCAGCAAAACTAGTGGTTGAGCTGATGACACGCATTCCTGGGAACGTGATTTTCGGATCACACGAGACTGAATTCGAAGAACCGGAGAATTATCTTTCGCAAGGACGTCCACCTGAATGGTCGAGTATTATTTCAGAGACGGTTTGCCAGTTCGGGACGAATCGGCTTAAGGAGGAGACAGTGTTACGACATTACTGACCAGTCTACGTGCTTGTCGAATGTTCCAGAAGAACCTCGCTCTAATGTGTGCGGCATACGTGATTCTCGACGCATTCGCGAGACACTTCTGGAAGCCGCGCTGACTGTTCGAGGCCGCAATTAATTATGTCGTAATTTAGAGATAAAGAGTAGTTTGGAATCTTCTGGTATGTGCGCGGATGTATAAATAAAAGGCGGTAGCGGCCTTAGTTTTTCAGTATTTTGTTTCCACTGTACCTGTGACGATCAAGTAGACCGTCGTAAGAGTATGTTTCATCGACTTCAAGAAGGCGTTTAACAAAGTAAATAGGAGCAAGCTATACGTATTAATGGCAAGAAAAGGAATTCCACAACATCTAATTAGAGCTATACAGTGTCTTTATGTAGAGAATAAAATCTTAATTGGAGTAATTAAACCGAGAACAGATCTTAGAATTGTCCTGATCAATTGTGGAATACGACAAGGGTGCCCATTATCACCATCTCTTTTTAATTTTTATATTGACGATGTCATACAAAACTGGTAGATATGTCTTCCAGAGAATTTGTAATTGATCACTGTACAATTGACACTTGGTTGTTTACGGACGATCAGGCTATTCTGTCGGACTCGAAAAACAGATTGCAGATAGGTGTACATTTGGTAAATCGAATCTTCAAAAACTCTAGATTACAAATATCTATACTTAAGACCAAGGTGATGGCTTTTATTAGAACTGATCCGGTACGGGCAAAGCAAAAATTGTTATGCCTGAAACAAGCAAGTTAGTAGATGGGATACAGTGTGTCTTACACTACAAGCAACGACGTTGTGAATAGGTTGCATAAGTTTAAACGTATGTGCGGGACTATCAGGCGAACCCTAGAGTCAGTAAATAAAGAAACACGCCTAAAATTCTACAATGGCCCTTCTCACACTACTTTATGTGTCTGAGAACTAGACATTAACGAAAGGCCAGGTCAGTCGCATCTAAACGGCTCAAATAAGATTTCTTAGGCACGTGGCCAGGTATACTCTCTACGATGATAGAAGGAAAACAGACATACGGAAGGAACTGAATATAATAAGTGTACTTGACAGGAGTGCCTAGTATCGGCTGAATTGTTGGGATCATCTTTACTGAATGGATGACTATCCATTCCGAAACAACTATGAAACTATAAACCGAGGGGACAGAGAGGTGTGTGACGTGCGATGAAGAGCTGGAGTGAATCTGTGCCTGTTTAAGACCGGAACAAACTTTCCTTGCTTTAATCCTTGAAGAAGATGATGATGAGAACGATTTCTTTTTCCTGGAAAGTAATTTAAATTTATTTCATAGTTGTACAGAAAAGGTGCTCATAAAGTTTTAACTGATAAGTCTTTTCTACAATCTGCTCTATGTTATTAACATCTCCTTTGTGATAATTTAATGAATGGAATATCCGAGCACGAAGAGTAGCAACAAATGAGTAGATCCTTTCCTCATGGAATGTTCCTAGTAATTTTACACCTATGAGTTAGTGTGAGTTTATTACAACAATGCGTTCTATGATTGGTGATAATAGGAATGAGGAAGTTCCGAGAGCATTGAGGAGGAGGTGACAAGATATGTCACTGTGTCTGTATGTAGCATGCAGTTTTGTGAGTCACTGGGTCGTCACTGAGCAGAAATATTCTACAAAATATAAATTACTCATACACATTAATAGTAAAATACGAGATCCGTTAGGGAAGTAAGAATTGGATATTAAAGAAACTAAGAATACATTTACTAAACATTTTTATTGGTATTTAAAGTACACAACTTAAACTACTTTTGTATATAGTTTCCTTAAATTTTGAAACACTTCTTATAGCGAGGTAAGTCGTTGTGTACATTCGTCGTAGAAATTTTCCTCCTGCTATTGGAACCGTGTATTAACAGTTTGTTTGACATCGTTGGTCACCAACAAAAGATTTCTCATGCTTGAAAAGGTGACGTTTGCTTGGTGTGTGGTCTGGGTTGTAAGGCGGTCGATCAAATTGTTGCCAGCCAAACTTTGTGAGGAGATGTTGCGTTGCAGCGGCAGCGTCTGTGCAGTGCCACGATTCATCGCAGTGTCCAGGGTAAGCATCCTACTTTGCATACACTGATCAGACTAAGCGAAAATGTTGTATCTACCTTAGTACTAATGAATCACTCACTGCTTCTTCGCCATAAATATCGAAAATCTGGTGGTGAATTTTAATTGTTTTAATGTCTTTCGCATTCAAGAACCGAATCACCTACCTACTTTTGACACGCGGCGGGCGTCTCTATTCTCTTCGACATTATAGACACGTAGAACGAAGCTTACTCAATGAACAGTTGTTTACAAATAGCGTCGTTTGCTTGCCAACGAATCAACAAACTGGCCGGCCGCGCATGAGTTAATGAGTGACCGCGGCAGTACTTAAAAACGGAACTTAACTTTCTGAATAACCACCGCATAACAGTTGTGAGCTGAAGTGGTCATACACTGCTACAGCACTACAGCTTACCGTTTATGCATTTAACACATCTGTTTACGTCGAGAGTACTTGCATCACTGGGACCTTAATTGCCGGCTTGCCCACTAGATGGCGCACTAAGCACAAACAGAATAACCTCATCGTACATCACGGCGATATGAACGCTAACAAAATTAATAATTATAGTATGTTTGAATTTTCCGACAAGGTAGTAAATAAATTAATATTATGATCATACCGCTTTGTTCATTATACAACGTCTTATATAACTACTTTTTAAAATGTTGTTTATTGATTGTTGTTTTGATAATACTAATTTTATGTTTGAAAACATATATTAAATAATGATGTACATAAATTAATAAGGCATTAGTTTTGTTATTATACTAAAATTTTGTTATTACTTACCATATCCTAAGGTGTACATTAACCTTAAAATGTACATTTTTGCAATTTCCTTAACAGTGCTATTGTTGGGAACAATGTTTCCCCTCGTATTGCTGCACCTAATAATTTCTGCTGGTGTAAATAATTAGTGGAATACAAACGACTGACCCTTAAGCGTATTTCCGGCCTGCTATATAAAGTGAATTAATTTATTTATTTTATGGTTAACTTTCAACTGTACAAATAAAGTTTTAAGTCTTTATCAAACTTTTCTATTAAGCATTCACTATTTTCGTCAAATTTTTAATTCCTCTCCGTTTTTACTTGCGAACGTACAGCACGTAAATGACTTGCTCCACAGTGAAATCGCTTTGAGCATTATGCATCGGTTTTACTTTGGCTTTACAAAAGTAAACAGGTAATCCATTCGTATAAGAACACTATTCACTGCATCCGGCATAAACACCTACCGTAGTCTTGACTGTCCATAAAATCGTACGGAACAAAACAATCAGCTGCGTATCCAATAACGCAAGAAGTGAATTGGGAAATTTCCATATTTGAAATTGCTGTTGAGGATATACATTCAATTCTAAGTTTATTTTTCTTTTCTCGTTTTATGTAAACATTTTAAAATGACGATATATTTAATAAATTACCTGAATTTTAATTAATGGTTGTTTTATCTATGTGAGTGCATATCTTCTCTCAACGTAATATTCTACATTAATTGCTGGAAGATTAATTAAACCTCCTCTGCACATGGCAAGTACATTACAAGCATGCTAAATTAATAAGTGATTGAAGCACATTTTGTATATTAACACAATGCTTACTGACAACATAATTATAAAATGTATTATAGTTTACTAACTTATTTCCAAGGAGTTACATAAATAACGAAGTGTAGTAAAAGTCATGGTGGCAGGTGTCACATTTTGGCTGGTGTCAGGGGTTGGGATAGTAAAGGGAAATTCAAACAACTAGAACAGCGCAAATATGACAAGGAATGCAAGAATATGACAAGTGTATAGAGTTCTACGTACCTCCTTTATTGACGTTAACCACTTAGTTTATTTGAAAATTGTATTCCTGTTACACCTGGGAATTTTCATGTCCCTGACTTTCTTCTTCCCATTTCTAACGGTTTCTACCCACTACGAGTAACATTCACAACGCTATCTGTTGGAAACCCTAATAAAATCTGTTAACACACGGTGAGCGGTCTTCCGTCTTCTTATGGTCTTCCCTCTCGGCCCATCTACAGACCGTAATCTGAAATTAGCAGAGATATTTGAAAGTGTTCATCGCAATTTAACACACCTTATTACAGGCTGTAACAAAGAGTGTACTGTACCATAATAATACAAAGAATGCGTTTATCGCATATGCCTAACATACCTTTGTCACTAACAGTTCTTTAGATTTTTATGTAACTATTTCAAGGACATCCTAATCTGAGTAATTAAAACAACCAAATCTGATTTAATCTATTACTCTACAAAACATAACCTTATTTGTATTCTTGAGATATTCTGTATGATGAGATTGAACAATGTTGAAATACAGACATGTAAAAACACTCCAAGAATTTGACAGACGGAAAACATAATTAATGATCACTAGAAAGCAAACACATCAAACATGTACTAAACGTAGGAGGTGTACAGTTAAGTAAGGTGGACAAACCTGTGGTGTTAAACGGGCTGAGGTTAATTGAAACACATTGTTTTATTAGACACACGAAAAAAAAAGTACAATAAAAAGAAAAGCTAGTGTCAAAACTTCCCAAGCTCTTACACCGCGTTTAAAGGTCACTTTGTGAGAAACCGGACGTTTAGGCTTTACTTATAATAGCCATCTTCAGTAGATCGTGACGCAAGATATCAACTGCCAGCGAGGGAGTAAACCGAAAGGAAGCACAATTTGTTTAGACAATTTTATTAATAAAATTTTAAACCAATGCTTTCTGCTGATTGGCTGTTGGTTAGTAAGGTGATACATCTCTCACAGATTGTTAACAAAAATTGTGGTAAAATACCAAATGCCCTTTACCCATTATGTATGCGCTTTATTAACTTATGTACTAAGAAAGTGCCAATGAGACTTAATTAATTCTATGATATTCAAGCCGTTAACGCAGAATATTACGTTGATGCAGGACAAGCACTGAAATAAATAAAGGTACTGCTAATAAAAACTCAGGTAATTTAGAAAATATATCGTCATTTTAAAGTGTGTTTACATAAAACGGGAGATAAGAAATAAATTTAGAATTTCCTGTATATCCTCAACAGCAATTTAAGTACGGAAATTTCCCGTTTCATTTCTTCCGTTTTTTGATTCACAGTAGATTTGTATGTTTCGTACGATTTTATGGACCGTAAACTTCCAAACGTGTTTATGCCGACTGTAGTGAATAGTGTTCTTATTCGACTGGCTTTTCTTCTTTACACTTATAATTCGTATCAATCTGTCAACTGATCTAGTCGGATATCATCGCCGGCCGCCAATATTTGTTAAACGCCATCAAATCTACTCGCATATTTATGCTTTCTTCATCGTCGTTAAGGATGTCAATTGCCTCCCTGTACTACAAACGAGCAAAGAACAGAAGAGACGAGGACAAGTCCTGTTTTCTCCTAACTAAATAGGTAAACTAACTTTTCAGTCCTCCTTGTAATTGTTTCAATTGGTAACGCGTTTGAAAGCGTATTTTTCATCATCAGATCATAAAAGAATCTCTCATACGAGGTTGTCACTGGTTGAAATTCTAATTGTATGTGCACTGTACGCGTTAGTATTTACCCAACCTATTCGCGATTTATCGATCAGTCATGTACCGAAAAC
Source organism: Magicicada septendecula (assembly GCA_034769895.1). Classification (NCBI taxonomy): domain Eukaryota; kingdom Metazoa; phylum Arthropoda; class Insecta; order Hemiptera; family Cicadidae; genus Magicicada; species Magicicada septendecula. Next base: position 320,902,797 of record CM068375.1, read on the forward strand.
ATGCATCGACCAAAATATAATAGCGTTTCTGTACTCAACACATGGTTGGCTACAGCAGACAACAAGACTGTATGTCTTGGCTACAGCAGGTTAGCTACGACCCCAGCATTTGATATACATTGTGACGGCACGGATGCAAATGTCTGCTCTCCGGTACCAGCGAGAGGTCGCCGCCAACACCTGGCGGCGCGTGACACCTGACGAACAGCGAGCCAATCAGGGATCAGCAGCCTATACGTGACACCTGACGTGTTAGGAGCGAGTCAATCAGCGATCCCGGTCAGGGCCTAAGAGCGCCGCTAGAATTTTTTGGGCACTCCATCGCCACGCCATCGGACGCACTTCATCTCCTCTCCTCTACCGGCCCACATCGACGCGGAATCAGCCGGAAGGAACAGCCGAAGAGTAGAACCGAAGTTCTTGCATTCTTCGCCCTGTACCGCGCCAGCGACAGACTTCGCTGGACCGGCAGCGGACTCGACGCAACCGATGCCGAAAGAAAAGGAGGACTGCAGTACGCCATGAACAGCAGGCGCAGCCGCCGATCATCTCAGCGCGGCCCGGGCGGAACAAACGTCACAGCACTCCAGCCACACGGCCCTTTTTAGGGTTAACAAAATAACGAAGAGTTGTACGATTGGCGCCATTTGTCATGCAACAAGCCTTTTGTCCGGTGAAAACATCGCGTGACAAAAGCGGATCCTAGACGTCTTTAACCGATTGCAGATTTTGTACGATCCACTGTGTCGACAAAAAGACACAGAAATTCACTCTGCTCAATCAATTTTACTATACTATGCGTGGAAAAAGAAAGCAGTGCTAACAACTGCTCTTCTTCCAACGCATAAGACCAGCCAGATTTAAGCGGCCGCACGGCGTCTCTGTTTTATACGTAACATAGACGAAAGAGTAAGACAGAAATGTAGTAAGGAATTATATGTAAAATGAGCTTGTCTTAGCATCCAAGACCTACACTATTAACAAAGAATGCAGTCCGTTTGCTGAGTGTTTTGAGATTTGATGTCGCAAGACGATTCAGATATCTTGGGTTTCTAAATGAGAAAAAGCAGAAGTTCCCATACGACTGAATACAAACAGAATTTTGAAAGCCATAGAGTACTGGCTTAAGACGAGGAATAAACATGTGAAATAGGGAAGGATAGATGAACGAATAGACAGAAGTATAACAAGAATAGGATTTTAAGCATAGCGTAATGAATGAAGTGGAGACTGACAATTACAATGAATTTAAAAAAATTGTCTTAAGGCATCAATTTAATCATTAATTAGTACCTCAGAAATAAGAGTCAAAACCTAAGAAATGATTGGAGACTATTTAGGTCAGACTACAATAGACAATGGTGTTAATGTGATTTTCAAAGGAGTCTTCATTTCGTTTTCTTCACACATTTGCTTAGATCAAACGCCCATTAGATTAAGGTAGCCTCTAGTCTTGATAAACAGCATTTCTGATAACAAGGTGAATCTACGATTGTCTGACTTGAAAGCTAGTGCTCAAAACCAGTTTCTATCGAAAGTGCAAAAATCATATTAATGAACATGCAGGAAGAGACTATTATAATTATCACGTACCAGAATTTAAGCTTCTTACATATTTTTATCGCGGACTAGTCACGCTTCTTTGGCCACTTACTTTACATTGTTTTGCTTTCAGCAACCCTCAATGTGTTCATTCCTACACTGTCGCTTCCTCTGAATGTATTATTGAAGGTTGAAAGTTTTTAAGTTTGTTTCTTACACTTTCGTTTTTTAGGCTCTTCAGACTACTGTACTCTTTACCTCTTCTAGAAAATATATTTTTTATTCCTGTATTAGATTTTTAGTTGGTTTCATTGTTTCTTACAGACAGCTTCCGTACTCTAATGAAGGCATTACAAACAACCTGTAAACTTTAAGCATTGCTGTCCTGTATTTTTATAAATTATTCCTTTGTAAGTAACTCGTTAAGATTCCTGGAGGTCTTCCATGTAATATCTTTAAATAAGTACACGGAAAGTAGGTTTATTTTCACCTGACGCACGTTTCACAGAAATTATTCTGTATCGTCAGAGGTATGTTTTGAACTGTAATTGAATGTTTCGCTTACGAATGAGTAGGTGGTACGTAAAATTAAACTTACTTGTTGTGTATTTATTTGAAGATATTACATTTTATAAATTAATAGCTAGTTAACGAACGCATTTTGTTTAAAACAGAAAGCACGGCGTTTTTGAGTAAACTGATCTACTGAAGTTGTTGCTTCCCTTTTTACTATTATTTATTTTACATCATTGTTGTCTTTGTCCTTCTTTAGTAGTAAATTAAAAATCGTTTGGCAAACTAATGGTATGACAAACCTAACCCTCGTTTCGCCTCAAACGGTGGCACTATCGTTTTGTCATCTTTTTTTCGAAAGATTTTTGATTTTTGTACTACCGAAATAGGTCCCCGATCAGTTGCCGAAGGTCGAGTTATGGCAACACTAGTGAGCAACGACCCCGATCCAACAGCTCGGAAATTAATCTTTTCACTAGTGACTGTGGCCGTGACGGACACTGTAATAGCATACAGTAGCAAATAGATACAGATTGACAGATAACGACAAATCCCAGACGCTGTGCCTTCCTACACCGTCACTGATATTCATCTTTACATATTGCTGGCTGTCTTTCAGTTCATGAAACAACACTATCTCATTTCTTTCTCTAAGTTTTATGACCTTTAAGTTTCATTCTCGAACTTCTCTGACTGCAATAGCGTCTCAACATATGCCTTATCTACGCCACATTCCTCTTACTGATTATAGTATCCCACGTCGCTCATCAACTCCTGTTAGTTAGTATCCTTTTACGAGAACCGATCATTAGCATCGTCATCCTTATCGACATTTCCCCCAAATACTTTATTTATCTATTCTTCAATATCAGTGCACATACGTCATGCGTCTGCATTTCAGTTTAAATTTTTGAATTTAAGGCACATGATTATACATGTGTGTGTTTGTAAAAGACACGAATTTCTTAAACGTATCTAAGTTGAAATGCAATTTATTTCGAAACCCAATATTTTTTATCAGTGTGTTTCATTTTTCAGACGGAATGCAATCAGAGAGTGAGAAAGTGGATGAACTAATTTTAAGCCAGTCACGCTTCGCTAAACAATTTCCCTTCTGCCAATTACCGCGCAGTGAGTATTGAATTATACAGTTGACTGCAGTATTGAGTTATCATAAAGGGGTCGTAATATTGTTCCAACTACAGGTGACTCCTGCGGTAATTAAATTAAATTAAATTAACTATTTAATTTTAATTGTAGTAGTAGTGGTAGTAGTAGTAGTAGTAGTAGTAGTAGTAGTAGTAGTAGTAGTAGTAGTAGTAGTAGTAGTAGTAGCAGTAGTAGTAGTAGTAGTGTAACCGCCCTTTTATTTTATAAGATTTTTTGTAAGTTTTTTTTTTGATTTTATTTTTATTTTATTTTTATATATTTTTTGTAAAGGGGAGAGACATAATATTTAAAACTAGGTGGTGAACCTAGAGGAAGCATAAAGTGTGCACAGGCCCAAGCTACAATCACAGACATGTCCACTGGTGAATGACAGGACTTGCAAATGATAAACTCTATTAACAAAACAAGTGTGAACTTTATTCAGCGTGCAAGCATTTACATGATATTGCAAGGCATAAATTTAACAATGAACAAAATCATGAGTAAAATTGAACTACATCATTATATACATGTCAGTATACTCCAAGGTTTAAGATGGTGAGTGAGTATTTAATTCAGTGGCAGTAAAAGAGTGGATGCCACACTATCTCAAAACAACATTGTAATTTTCTTAATATGTGATATTTAAGCTTAAATTTAAATTATCTACACACTGCCACGCTATGTCCAAGATAATCCTTAAAATAAATTTGTGTTCACATGTAATATTGAAATCATTGAGTGCTATTTAAAGTATAAGTTAAATAGGCTAGCCTTTTCAGTAATTCTTTAAGCACATGTGCTATCATATCATAATTTTAGTCACATTCCCCCCCCAAATTGAAAATTACACACAAACACATACATAACACATATAACACACATCCATCATTTCAGTACCGACTCTCTCACAATACCCCTTGGCAATAAATGTACAAACATATATATATATATATATATATATAAAACAAAGCGAGCTTAGTAGTTCCCAGTTAATCACCCGTAATATGAGACTTTAAATAACACTGGAAATGGAACTGCCCCCAACAGAACCAGAGATTCAAAAATATTAATAAACTACCACATCAATAATTATGAAGCAAACTCCGAGTATTTAATCATGTAAATAGTTTAAGCCACCACACGTGAAGAAATCAGACAGCCCCAGTCCTGAATTAGGCCCCCACGGCGGGACATGAGTAAGCAGGATATAACTAACTCTCAGATAATTAAAACTCATTAAAAAAAAACGGAAAACTTAGAGCAGTTCATGCGGATAAATGTGTGTGTGCGCGCAATTTCCTTACATAGTATAAGAAGCTATAACAGGTTGCATAAGACTTAATTATATAAAAGGTCCACACATGTAGGCACAAAACTTAACGTGAGAGTTTTTGCAGAACTTGAGCAAATTAAACGTGGTATCATGAGTCTGCTTCTGGGAGCGTCTGTGGATTTACAGTGTAGTGGTAGATGAGAGAGTGTAAAGTAAAAGAGAATGGTCCCACCTGGATCGTCCGGTGTAACTAAGTGACACTGGTTAAGCTGTAGCGTATAGGTAGCACAGATAATTCCTGGGGCAGAGTTCCTCTACGAGTGTGTCTATGTGTGTGTCCCAACTGACGGCATCTCATGGCTCAAGTAGTATCTCTGCCAGAAGGGTGGACAGTTGTTCGTCTAGACCCGACACCCATCTCGCCATTGTTCGAGCACCTGTGACAGTCAGTGAGTTGTATAGGGTGTCATAAAGAACATAATTCACCACAGCTCGCACACACACACACCATCATTATAAAATTGAGAACACACACTCCAATGCTTGGCAGCAACCAGAAACACCTCACCACTTATTCGTATTAACCATTGATCGGACCACCAGATGTGCCTTATTTCATTTAACAAACTAATCTTGTTTAAGTGTTCCATTCATGACATGATTCTTTCTATGTATACTATAATTATTAACAACACTAAAAACAGCTGAGTGTAAGATATCTATTACCATTTTACATTATTTTAATCAGTTTAATACGCTACATTCATGTCCATTATAAGTTAATTTAATAAGTTAATCTCTAATTTAATTTGATACCCGAATTCAAGACTAACACTCATGCACACACAAGTTATCGTTTACCAGTAAAGCTGAAACACTAACAAAAAAATATTTTAGGGTTAAAATATTTTAGAACAACATTAAAATACTACATACCTGGAGCTGACTTTAGTTTAGCTTCTCATAAAGTGGAATAACGGAGTCCGAACAGATTGGTGCCGTCAGTTGAGACCAAACTTCTCTGATGAGGGTGGAAACAGAAATGAGAACGATTTGTCGGTAGTGACTACACAAGAAAGTTTGGTAAAGGCAGGCTCACGCAGATCACAGCTGGTCCGGCCCACTGAATATTCGTTGCTGCCACAACAAACCGTCTACATATACCCCACGGCGACGCGATGCAGTGGCATTGCGTGACGTCAAGAACCCGCCCGTTTTAAAAGAAAGTAACCCGTCTCTGCAACCGAGCTTCGCCCTTCTCGGGCCGAACAAAGTACGGCACAGTAGTAGTAGTAGTAGTAGTAGTAGTAGTAGTAGTAATAGTAGTAGTAGTAGTAGTAGTAGTAGTAGTAGTAGTAGTAGTAGTAGTGGTGGTGGTGGTGGTAGTAGTAGTAGTAGTAGTAGTAGTAGTAGTAGTAGTAGTAGTAGTAATAGTAGAAGTAGTGGTAGAAATAGCAGTAGTAGCAGCAGCAGTAGTAGCAGCAGTCGTAGTATAACAAAATATAATAACTAATGCAAATTTATTATTTAAATACTCATCATCCCGTTAAGTAGTTAGCTAAAAGCTACATTAAACTTGAACAATAAACGTAACCTGAGAGCGCAGAAAGTTTTCTTTTACTTCAGCCACACATTTCCAGCTCTGACGTAGAAACAAATGTAGTAGTATACAAACGTTTTAAAACGAACTAACGAGTGAATGGTGCGTTTCAAGCATGCGCTCAATGTCTACATTATTCCTTTACAGTTGAACGCGGAAGCAAAACTATTACTTTGTGTTGACTAAGGAATATTTTTACGCGGAAAGATCATTATTCAAGTGTTAATGATTTTTAATTATTCGTGTACCCTAAGTACGTTTTTATTACTGTAGTATTAATATAAGATAGACTACAATGTTTTAATTACTTCAGTCTAAATTAGTCGCAATAAATGTTCCCAAGAAATATCCAGATTTATGCTGCCTACTGAAAAATATTATGCAATGTAAATTAACTATTTTCCGTAAATTTTACAGTGTGAAATTGCGACAAAAGTGTAGCAGAAACGTAATACTAAAAGTCACAGAGCTGAGGAAGTAATTTTATGTAAAAGACAAAGCACAGAAAAGAATTGCTTATATTTAACTGTGTCGGTATAGTCATAACGAGGCCGATACTGAGAAATAAACTTACTTCTGTAAGTTAACGGTAACACAAGGCCTTGAAGATTTCGTTTAAATTTTTGACTGATTTTTATTTCCTTAATTCTTTATACCATACTCATCGTTAACATGTACGCTATGTGTTTTAAGTTCTTTATTGTTGCTTTTACAAGTAGATGGCCACATTTCTGTGATGGTGATGCAGTGAATCGATTTCTGTTTAAAAGCTTGTTTACTCAGTGTTATGTTATCAGTATTTTATATTTTTAATATGTTTCCTTTTTCATTTCTCCATTGATGTTATATATACTGCAACGGTTCAATTTTAATTATATCTGATAAGGATATTGTGAGTGTGTAAAAATTACAAACACGTCTAATAATGAGGAGAAAAAATTATTTATTATACAAAAAAATATAGTGTTTTACGTTGTATATTCTATTACAAATTGTCATGCATTTATATTTAGAATAATAAGTTTATACTGTTCGATAATATATCGATTTTACTTGGTTGATGATACATCCCCCGTACGTGCGATCTTCTTCTTCCTATCGTCGCTCGCGTCCTGGCGTCCTCTTAGTCTGGTCGTCCTCTTCTACGGCGGGTTGCTGCAGCGGCGATATTCAATCAGTCTCGTTGATGTCTAACTGTTAACATCAATTAGACTCTTCACACATTGTTAAACTCACAATGATTATTGTTTTACTCAAAGAGTTTATTATTATTTGATAAGTTAAATTTAATCAATCTCAGGGTAAATATGGGTATTATTTAAAGGCGGTGCATTAGTCGTACACCTTCCAAGAAATCAAGTGCCTTTATTTCCCTATGCGGATATCTTAAACTAACACGAAAAAGCACTATAATACACTATAGTTTTTACTTTACTGATTAACCCACTCGGTTCTTTACGCTGAACTTCGTAAAGAATACCAATGTCTATTTTAAGTTAGATTTTTCTATGTTCGTACGAGGAAAACTCTCGAACGCCGAGCACAACTTCACCTTGCAGATGGTACAGAAGAACTGTGACGGTCCTACCTCTACAGACAATAAATATTACTGAATTTAGTGACTTCCGATTGGTTAAACCCAGGTCACATGTTTGATGGTTTCAACAAATATAAGGTTTTCCAGAAAAAGTTTGTATAAATATGCACTAGCTTGCATTGATTTACCTACAATTTGTATTACCCTATTAATGATAAGTGTTTCAAATTCAGTTTTCCCTACTTAAAAAATCCTATTTCTAAAATAGTTATGCACCTCAGAGTATACACAAATTGAAGCTATTTACATAAATAATCCATTGTCAAGATTTTATGTCGATCGGTCAATTACCGCGGAAGATACAGCAATCACACGTTATCACATCCGCACACACGCACAAATTCACACAAAAATACATGACAATAAAGAACACTTTTTATGAAGAATTTGATATACCCTACATGCTTATCCATTTCTAAATACAAAACTTATGGCTAAAAGACAAAATATTACATAAAACCAATTTAAACATGAAAATGCTCGTCATCCATGTGCTTAGATCAAACAACATAGCTTATCATCCTGTGTTCCGTTGCAGGAGTAACCTCACCACGTGTAAAAAAATTTTTTTTATATGGAATATAAATTTTTTTCTTGGATTTCGTTGTCCATGACGTGTCCGTTACTTAACTAAATATCACTATTGTATTAACGACTCGGAACACTAAGTTTTTTATAAGTAAAATCGTAAAGTTTTACCTTACAGCCTAAACCGGCTTTCACCTTTAAAAGGCTTCTTCAGAGGCTGCCGTAGGTAGCGCTGTCCATCTTGTTGTTGGCGACGGGATCGATGCTGTGTGTGTGTGGTGACATGTGTTCGAATAATGCGTGCGATTTGAATTGTGTCTGTTCGTTTAGGATGCCGTTTTTATTTGTTTTTGTGAGTTTTTATATTTCTAATTGTTCTAGAGTGTCTAGTTTTCGGCCTTTTGTGTGTACGTGTAGAATGTTCAAGTTATTGTCGATGTTTTTATATGTGTGGTTTGCTTCAATGAGGTGGTTTGAACTTCCCTTCAATGAACATGGAACTTCCCTATCACCCTGTTAGTATTCGGGTTTGTGACAATGTATGTATTTTACCCACTTGTTCCGATAAAATATGTGGACCGTTGTATAATCTAAAAAATTTGGCTGCAGTATTATCTTCCCTGTGGCCTACATTTAAATCTCGCAGGAGTACCTTCTCGCCAGTTTTGAAAGTTACCAGTTTGTCATCCACATTAAACTTCTCCGTCCGTTCCTCGGCACACTTTTTAATGCGTCTCTTGGCTTCTATCTTTTTAACCAAATTTGGAATAAGCACAATCTGCGTTGCAATCCTCCTGATGCACCCATCCCAGACACGCTTTGGCATTTCTCCGGTTTGTAGTTCGTTAGGTGTAAATCCTGTCGTTCATTGTAATTCCCGTTGATGGACGCCTCAAAAAACTGGAGATAATCCGGCCACCTACTCTGATTGGTATTACGAAGGAGACGCCCTGACTCCCTGTTGACTCTGCGAGGTTACCTTGCGGTCCCCGGATTGCTGTCAATACTGCCTGTATATTGTGCTTTTCCAATTCTGACTGGTACTCCTTGTTGGTGAATTGCTTACCCTGGTCAGATAGAATTTTCTTCACCATACCATATTCCGGAATGAATTTATTCAATACAACATTTAATACTGCCATTGTGGTAGGTCGTCCAATTGCATATATACTTAGTTTTTAGAAAATGCATCTGTGCAAACAACCAGGATCTTCATACCCCTTGAAACACGCAGTAGCGGACCTAAAAAATCGATAAATAGTAGATCACTTTTATTCTATGTAATAATGTTACCCATTTCCACATAGGTGTGTTGATTTGGGTATTTAGCTGTCTGGCATATGTGACATGTTCTCAAAATAGACTTAACTTTCCTTGCACATGTTCAAACATACGAAATCTTCCCGCATCGCCAAATAACATTTAGAACCTCCAGCATGAGCAAGACTCTCGTGACAAGCCCACGTTAAATCTTCTACGAGATTATCAGAAACCATAATCTTCCATTGTCCGTCGATTATTTTATATAGTACATCCCTGTCGATTTGGTATTTCGGGTTGTCTTGACTTTGTATTTCCTCAGATTTTCCTTAATTTTGCATCCTTGTGTTGTTCAAGATTTACCAATTTCAATCTATTTTAAGTCATCCGGTAATGTATACTTGACTGCTAGAATTTGAATTTCACTCCTGGTCGAGGAGTACTGTTCGTCGATGATGGGGGGATATCTACTTAGATTAATTATCAGTTGTTTTATTCTCACTGGCTTTACAATACTTGATGCTAAAATCGTATTCTTGGATCGCCGTGATCCAACGCGATATCCGCGTATTGGACAGTTTATAATTAAGTATGAAAGATAAAGCCTGATTATCTGAGAGAATTTTAAATTGTTGACCTACAGGGTAATATCTAAGTTTACTTATACAATACACAATTGCAAGAATCTCTTTTTCAGACGTAAAATAATTTTTTTCGGCCCATTTTAAAGATCTACTTACATTTGCAATTACCTGATGTTCTCCTTTATTATTCCGTTGATACAGTACACCACTGATCGCGTAGTCTGAAGCATCACAGTTAAGAGCATATGTTGCTTCTTTTTCCGAGTGGAACACATGTAAGTTCTTGCTGTATAATTCTTTTGTAGCGTTGAAAGCTGCCTCATGTCGCTCTTCCCATCTCCATTTGGTGTTTTTCCTTAAAAATTCCAGCAGCGGTTCTATGGTTTCCGAATACTCCGGTGTGAAACGACGAAAATATCCAGTCAATCCAAGGAATGCCCTGATATCCTTCGCTTTGGTTGGATTTGGAAATTCTGTAATAGCCTGAATTTTCTCCGGGTCGATACTAACACCATCCGCCGAAATAATATGCCCCAAGACATTTATTTGTGATTTTACAAATTCACATTTTTCTAAGTTAAGTGCAAGATTCGCACCTCTTAACTTGCAGAACACGATATCCAGTTGCTGCATATGTTCCTCAAACGACTTCGATATAATAAGTATGACGTCAACAAACACAATTACAAAATCGTCGACCTCCGTCCCTAATTCAAGACACTTAACCATAGCGGCTAGGCTGGTAACCAAACCGAAAGCTACTACTTAAACTGGTAACATATTTGTTTTTATATAAAAAGGCTGTGAATTTCCGACATTCTTTGGCTAAAGGGATCTGCCAAAACCTACTGTTTAGGTCCAGACGCGACATATATTTTACCACTTGACATTTTACAAACAAATTTTCCGCGTTGGGAGCACAATCGTAACATTTTTGTGTTATATTATTAAGATTTCGCATATCTAAGCAGATGCGTATGTCGTTATTTTTTTTCTTAACTACCACCATCGGGTTTAAAAAATTACTATCCGCTTGTTCAATAATATTATTCTCTAACATTTTATTTATTTCTTCTTGAACTTGTTGCTGATAATGTAAGGGGATCGGATATGTTTTTCTTATAAATATATTCTCGTCATTAACCTGTATTTTATGTTCATAAAAGTTGGTAATTGTGTGCTGGGTTTTGAAAATCGATTCATATTTATTTAAAATATTATTTAATTGTTTTCGCTGATCAGCTGTTATCTCCTTATCGGGCGCTCCACCGTTACCTGCTATCTTATCTATGCGATTAACAGCTGGCTTCTGTATGTCAACGGGCCTATATCGATCAGCTGGGTTGTCATCTTGATTTACAGCACTGTGCGAGTAACCCAGATTAATTTTATTATATTTTGTATTTTTAACTATGCATTCTAGTGTTTTATTAGTGAAACCAATTGTAGCGCGTATGTGTCAGTGCCTATTATAACGTCGTAAACTAGATTTTTGACTATAAGAACGGGTATTTCTATTCCCATCCCTTGTAAACTTATTGTGACAAGTGCTTGCTTTGAAATAATTCGTGAATCACATGTGGCTGTCGTGACAATTTTATTGTTGGCAGGTAAGATCGGTGTTTTTTAAATTGGTGTCTATGTTAATGAATGGTTATGGTGTTAATGAATTCTTCACTGATTAGAGAAATTTTGGCACCGGTATCGAATAAAACTTTTCCGACACCACCATTAATTTTCGCTCTCAAAACTATATCATTAGCATTCTTATTTCTAACATTTTCCACACCATCATCAACACAATTGTTATATATTAATTCATCTCTAACGTCTACAGGATATAGGCCTCAAGCAATGTATACATTCTTACCACTAGTATTGCTAACATAAGATTTTTGACACTGCCGTTTATTATGGTATGTTTTATTTGTAATTTTATCCTTATTTTTATATATTTTTTAATTTATCGCACGGATCCACACCGTGCAACCTTTCTCGTGTTTTGGCTGCTCTTCGCTTCTATTTGTTTCAGTAATTGCCGATACATTACTTTGATTAAACCTTTGGAAATTAGGTTTGTTTTTAAATTGTTGTGGCTGTTTTTGTTGATGTTGTTGTTGTTGTTTTTGTGTTTGTTACGGCTGAAATTGTTTACGAGCCGGTTCACTATTATTATCACTATTTGTTTGGGCTATCAACATTATCCCACTTGGTTAACAAAAGGAGTAGTTCCTCCACTGATTTAATACCTTGCGTAATTACCCCCATTTGAATACCGCGTCCAAAGTGATGGGCCAATTTATTTACCATCTCTGGTTCTAACATTTCGGGTTCTAGATACTTCGCACGAGATATGAGTTGGATTAAATAATTTTCTTTAGATCCTTTTAAACTGAAATACCTACCAAACTCCAGCTGTACACGTATTTTCCGCTGTATCTCGCTGTTCCAGTATCTCGCCCTAAAATGTTGTACCAGATCTTTATATGTAACTATTTTATCTTGTACTACCTTGAACCATTCAGCTGCAGTACCCTTTAATCTTCTGACTACATAGTTTATTTTATCCATCTCACCCAGGCTGTCACCTATTGCTTCCATGTCTCTCTGGCAGCTGTTAAGGGAATGAAGTGGATTCTCAGTGTTCCTACCGAGGAATTTTAACTGTGAGTTTTTTTTTTCTAAATTTCTATAGATGAACGTGGTCTGGTTCGCTGTTATCGAGGAACTCTGGAGTCGGGTCAGCTGTTGTTTCAATTATTGTATGTGCTGATTTTGTTCAGCTACGAGTTTACTTACCGTATATGTGTGTTGAACTACACTTTCCTCTATCCCAGTGATTTTAGCTTCACAGTCACTGATGCCAGAATTGTTCGCTTCTAAAGCGGTCTCAATATTGATGCGAATTATTTCAACCTTTTCGCCTATACGTTTTTCTGTTGACTCTAATAGTTGTTTATTTTGTTTAGCATGGTCATGAAAGGCTGTATACATACTTTTATTCTTATCGTGGAGTGACTTATTTTGTTTTGCTGCTTCGTCGGCCATTTTCTGCATCGTGGCTTTATTTTCTTCCTTATTTGCTTTATTTTCTTCGGACAGCTTTTGCATATTTGCTTTCTTTTCGTCAGACATTTTCTGCATATTAGCTGAGATTGCCGCTAATGTATTCTGTAATTCTTGTGATTCGGCCATATTGATTATTTATTTTTATAATTTTAACAAATATTATAGTCTTTATTTATCGTAACGGCACTATTTTTAATATTTATTATTACAAATAACGGTCAGTTTATATGTTAATTATTATTATAGTCCAGTATCTCAATCAAATGTAAAGAAGCTTAATCTAACACAAATACAAATAAAATTCAACCTCCACATAAACAATTACTACTAGTGTTCAAATATCTGATAAGAGAGAGTATTCAAACTTTTATCTACGCTCCCTGATAACACAGAACGGCACACAGGTTTATTCAATGAATTTTTTCTATACACACTCAAATAATATTTTCTTTTTTACAACTAATGCCAAGAAATCGAGCCTCACGTTGGCCAGCGCTAAATATCCTTATGCAACGGTTGAATTTTTTATTATATCTAATAAGGATATTGTGAGTGTGTAAAAATTACAAACACGTCTATTATGGAGGAGAAAAAAATTATTTATTATACACAAGATTATAGTGTTTTACGATGTATATTGTATTACAAATTGTCATGCATTTATATTTAGAATAATAAGTTTATACTGTTCGATAATATATCGATTTTACTTGGTTGATGATACGTCCTCCGTACGTGCGATCTTCTTCTTCCTCTCGTCGCTCCTGTCCTGGCGTCCTCTTCGTCTGGTCGTCCTCTTCTACGGCGGGTTGCTTCAGCGGCGATATTTCGATCAGTCTCGTTGATGATTATGTCTAACTGTTAACATCAATTATACTCTTCACACATTGTTAATCTCACAATGATTATTGTTTTACTCAAAGAGTTTATTATTAATTGATACGTTAAATTTAATCAATCTCAGGGTAAATATGGGTATTATTTAAAGGCGGTGCATTAGTCGTACACCTTCCAAGAAATCTTGAAGTGCCTTTATTTCCCTATGCGGATATCTTAAACTAACACGAAAAAGCACTATAATATACTGTAGTTTTTACTTTATTGATTAACCAACTCGGTTCTATACACGGAACGTCGTAAAGAACACCAAGGTTTATTTTAAATTAGATTTTTCTATGTTCTTACGAGGGAAACTCTCGAACGCCGAGCACAACTTCACCTTGCAGATGCTACAGAAGTACTGTGTCGATAATACCTCTACAGACAATAAATATTACTGAATTTAGTGACTTCCGATTGGTTAAACCCAGGTCACATGTTTGATGGTTTCAACAAATATAAGGTTTTCCAGAAAAAGTTTGTATAAATATGCACTAGCTTGCATTGACTTTACCTACAATTTGTATTACCCTATTAATGATAAGTGTTTCAAATTCAGTTTTCCCTACTTAAAAAACCGTATTTTTAAAATAGTAATGCACTTCAGAGTATACACAAATTGAAGCTATTTACATAAATAGTCCATTGTCAAAATTTCATTTCGATCGGTCAATTACCGCGGAAGATATAGCGATCACACGTTATCACTTCCGCACACGCGCACAAATTCACACGAAATACATGACAATAAAGAACACTTTTTTATGAAGAATTTGGTATACGCTACATGCTTATCCATTTCTATATACAAAACTTATGGCTAAAAGACAAAATATTACATAAAACCAATTTAAATATGAAAATGATCGTCATCCATGTGCTTAGATCCAAACAACATAGCTTATCATCCTGTGTTCCGTTGTAATATATATAGACTTCTATTTATATTTGTATTTGTATATATATTTATATCTGTATTTGTATTTATATTTATATTTATATTTTTGCAGACTCTTACAACAACAGCACTTTAAAGCAATTGAACCGGCTCGGCTGTGCAGTAAGTTGTGAATATGAATAAAATTTAAGACATAAAATAAATTAATTTATGAATATTTGGTGTACGATTCATAGAAATATTAGAAAAAAAGACACAGCACAAGGAATAAATTTTGTAAGAAAATTCCAATACCCACATTGATTTATGCGAGTGAGGCGTTGGTTTTTACAAAAAAGGAAAGCTGCAAGATTCAAAGTGCTGAAATGCAGTTTTTTCGAAATACTTAACTTATACATTGCAAGATAGAATAAAGAATGAAGCTATCGGAGCAAAACTCAAAGTATGGACATAAATTATATTATTTCAGTTTACAGAAGATAATGGTGGGATTAACTGCAAAGGATGACAGAGAACCAATTGCCGATAGCGACAATGAACTATAAAGCCATTGGTAGAAGTGACGTGCGACGTCCAAGAATGAGATGATTGCATAAACAGGTTTATATAATCTAATACTTTAAGAGGAGCAGAAGAGAAAAGAATATTTGTTTTGCATTGTTTGTTTTTTATTCCAACTCTGTAAGCTCTTTCATCATTTCTACTACCAAGCAAGGGCGCAGGCTGCTTAACTTCATAAAGTGTTGGCTGTAACCATATATTTACATGCACGTCAGTGTCTGTGGTCGGTTTAACCTTCTAATAACTGCATGGTTTTGTTCCGTTTGTCATTTTATTTCTACTTTTGTTATAATTCCTTCGTAATCGTTACCACCAGTAATAAATATACCACGAACATTTACAGGTATTCAGTTCATTTAAAGGAATATAAAGAGATGATGCAAGTAACTGTAGAGATGACACTTTTCATAAAATCAAGCAAAAGAAAATAATCAAAAATATTCATAAAGAATAAATCGTATCTAGTCATACGAAACCTTAAGACAGAACTTTCAAGAGGGCAAGTACAAAATTGTTTCGTGGTACAGAAACGGTCTACACATAAGTGTACCGTAGAGGCTAATCAATGCTTTCTTTTAAAACACGTTTATGGCCTTTGGAAAGTTATATACGTTGTATACTCGTATCTCTTACATTTTTCAAAAAATCCTAACCTATTAGAACATATGAGTAGTAGTTTGGAAATACTTGTAGGGAGTAAACAAAATGTGCACGTTAAAATTCAGATTGATACATTCATAAAATGGATTCATGCAGACTACTGAAAATTGTAATGCACTGCACGCCACTGATAAAGAAAATAAAGTGCCAAGGAGGAAGTGGTCACGACGAAGGTGGAACAGGCGGTCTACCAATCTCTGTGGTGACAAGTGAGAGACGAAGACGATGTTAGAATTCTCTGACGACCAGCTTGCGTTGGCAAGAGATTTGCAATGTGGAACATGAAGATTTAAACAGGAATATAAAAAGGCGGATTTCCTTGAAAACTTCAGTAAGTTCAAATTTTTAGTCATGTGATTCACTTAAATTGCTTAATTTTAGACACAGATCTAGGCGTGAAAGAAACAAAAAAATAAAATTAGTTAAAAGAGATCTAAAAAATTTAGAACAATCATAATTAAATCTACAACGATGTACGCTTCCGGAGCATGTAGATATGATGCAGCACATCACCCGAGGCTAGTTGTTTTAAAAATAAATGAACTGCGAAAGTCTTGAGTAACGTCAACAATGGTAAGTGTGCCTTATGAGAATATACAAGTATTTACTAGTAGTTAAGAGACAACAAGCAGCATTTAGGTAAAAAAATAATACTTTATTTTATGTAAATATGACGGAAAACTTTCAAAATGTTAATTTTAAAATAAAGAAGACTAATAAGAAAAGAATCCCAGGTAAATTTTGTAGAAAGGAACATTTTTTAAAAAAGGATAGTGCATGGCAGAATATACTAGGAAAGCAATTAAAATTATACTGAAATCTTGGACGCAATAAGAACAAGGTTATGACATCGCATTAGTCATAATCAAAATATCACTCATCTTAGTGGTTGCGAAATGAAAAACTTACATGAGAATGGATAAGAAAAGCACACAAAGATTTAAGTACGACTAACATACGAATAACACAGAACAAATATACGCATATATTTAAATTGTTTTAAAATGTAAATAAACGGTATCAAATGTAAAACGTGCACTGTGAGGAGAAAGCCAAAATAAATAACTCGTACAAGCGTCAGTCTTCTAAATTAGACTGCTTGACATTGAGACACACAGCGTGGCGAAAGAAAGTATTAACTGTGTGCGCACGGAGACAGTGAAGAAACGGTTGATATTATGTGTGTCGACACCGACTCATTACACAGTGACACTGAGAAATCACTAGCAACACCAGCACAGGCACAAACTTACACTTAGCCAATATAGCGCCTACGTTACCTAAGAGCTAGGAAAGCTTCACTTGTTTCTGTGGCAACTACAGGTCTATTATTCAACCAATTTAGCAAATAAAAAAGCGAGCCATAGAACATTTGTATTTAGTCACTGACTCTAACTTGTAGTATCAAAAAATGTAAAAAATCATGCTACATTCATGTATATCAGCTTTTCTAGCAAATTATTGGTAATTCTGTGTATGGACCACATCAGTTACCTCCACTCCTAACCGCTATCGTCATTTAGCGGAACGAAAATTCACTGCCATGTTGTAATTTCTAACCTGTATTTATTATATTTAGACACTGGGTTTCTTCTCATCGTCTTCCCTCTAATCGTGACGGGTAATGTACTCAAAGAGCTCAGAATGCCGGGAGGCGAAACTGTTGGCGGTCCACGTCACGTCACTATTACGAGGACTAACTTGAGGGATTGCCGTGTTTGTCCGATTTCGTAACACACCGGTAACCAGAAGGTGGAATTCGTCTTGGGAAGAGGCGGCGGCCAGGCGCTCATGATTGTACCTCAAGAAAGTTGCTACCTTTTGCAAGTCGTAGATTGCAAGGTAATTAGTAACGGTGATGAGATCGTCGTCGGATTCTGGTGGTGAGTGCTTGGTCGTAGCTGCATAGCTGAGCTGGGTCGAGACGGGGGTCCGTTTTGGAGCGGGTAGGCTTTTGGAGTCCACGCTTGGGACCAGTGTTATGTTTTTGGCTGGCCCGTGGGTTTTGCCGAACCTTTCTTATTCTGATTGCCTGATCGAGGAAATCTAATCTTAGGTGAGGCGACCACCAGCAGGCAGGAGTGAATGGCGGCTATGATTAAGTTCCTCTTCTTGTGGTCGAGGCACCAAGTGCACGGGTATGAGCATGCGTCCCCCTTCCGATGGCTCGACTGTTGGATTGGCTTTTTTGGCCTCACTGCACTTGTTGATTTTAGAGCAGGAGCGGACTTTGGGTTTTGTTTCAGTACCACCCAGGCAGCGGGCTTGGCCGACGAAGAAGTAACTGTCTAGGCTTTAGGTGAAGTGGCTTTACGAGTTTGTCCATCTGCTCCTGGTAGATTAGACAGCGCCTGTTTTTGCCCGCATAAGGGTTTCCACAGCTGGTATAATATCTGTGATTTTCCTGTGCGTCAACTGATCGCAGCCACATCTAACCCACGCTAACGGATTGCTACAAAGGAAAGCTGCTGTGGTCAAACCTCTGACACAGGTGGATTTGATGGCTGAGAGTAGCGCTCTATACTGACGCTGAGCCCGAACAGCCCTTTCTACTCTCAAAGGGCCTAGGCAGACACTTGCAGTTATTCACAAGGAGTCTGATTAGTAGCAGTGGCTTACGAGCGGCAAAGGTTCTACAAGGCGTGAAGGCCGCCACGACCTTACAGCCCCTGTCAGGCGGTTCGTCTAGTACGGCCTGTGGCGTAGATTGAATATCTAACTTTTATCAATTATACATTTTTACCTGAGTACACAGTGCACGTGAACTATCTGGCTACCTGCCCCATAGTAAACTTGGTTTGAGATTTATTGATCGCTTTACGAGACTTATCTCTCTGCTTCATAAACATAAAACAGAAAAGCCAGTCAGATAAGAACACTTTTGCCTAGATCCGGTATAAACACTCACCGTAGACTCTATTGACTATAAAATCGTATAAAACATCAGCTACGAATCCAATAACGCATGACCTGAAACGTGAAATTCCTGTAACTAAATAACTATGAGGATTTGATGACATTTGTACATTTATTTCTCGTCTGTCGTTTTATGGATTCACTTTAAACTGACAATCAATTTTATAAATTAGCTTTCTTGACCTGAGTACATCTCGTGATTATGTTCATAATGTGCATTATAGTTGTTTATGCGATACTTAAAATTCTATATTTTGTAGACCAAATTACGTGCGGAGTTTGACCAAAACTTAAAGAATCCACCACATGTATGAAAAAACAAGCCAAAAAATGAACCAAAGAAAATATTTAGTATCGGATATCGGGAAAGTAAACCGTTTAGTAAGATTAATGAGTAAATTGGATAATAAAGTTTCATAATATGGTAAGTCATTAAAAATATCTTGAAAAACCCAAAATTAATAGAAGTTATTTACATTACGTTTTCTTCTTTGCTTTCTCCCGAGGTTTGTAGGTGGCCATGTTCTGAAACTATTAGATTTCTGGGTTTATTATCTTATCTTTCAAATATTTGTATCTGTTTAAACCTACTACCCACCAATTTTCCTTAATCTTTTCCCTACAATATTGTTACGATGATCTCGTAAATCGTCGTATGGTACAGTGGAAACAAAAAAACACCAATGAAATTGCTAATTACCAGCTTTAATGAGTAACAAATAACAACTTATAATCAGCAAGTCACTCCCATTCAGTAATTCAAGTTAAATGTGTGTACACGCAACAATAATTATCAAATCTAGAGATCCGCACTATTCTAAAACATTAACTACTTTCCACTAATCCGCAACAACCACTTGATCCACACCCTACAATAACGGCAACTGTAACTGACTTCTAAGGCGGTCGCTGTTGCTTGTATAAGTTCCGCAGATATTCCAGAAAAATTTTCCATTCTTTTGGCGGCCTAAGAGCATAATTGGCGTACTTACAACTACTCAAACCGTCTATAGGGTACAGTACTGTTCAGCCTTGACGCAGATACTACACCTGTCCGTCTAGCCGAGTAACTTGTAGAATATTCACGTAACTGCACCTGCCAACCTTTCAAGAGCGTTACGTAGTTGTTTGAACTTTTGAAGTGTTTGCCCGGCAACATCGTTTTTCTGCGCCCATCGTAACGGGAATATGACACTGGGATCGTCCGACAACAATGTGATAACGTAAACCCATTAATATAGCGGGATGCTGACTTGGCAACTTCAAACTCTAAGAGGTGATCAAGAGCGTATGAGCTATCTTGGTGTCTTGCCATTGGTAACACTTGCTGAAGTTCAAAATCTCCGATGCCGTCAATAAATGTCTGCACCGCAAACCTCATCTGAAAATTCTCTGGTGCTTCAGGATAGGCCAATCTAATTAGTCTGTCGATACGTGCTTCAAACTCTTGAAGACTCTCCACGGAATTCTGTCGCCTTGTTCTCAACAGAGCGTAGTACACATCGCGCAAATGTTTATCGCCATACCAGATTTCTAGAGCTTTAATCAATTCGTTATAAATAATTTGGCTGTCCCTTACTTTAACAGCTCTGATGCAAGACCTTTTAAAGCGAGAACGAGTGAAACTTTCTTGTATTTCTCTATCCAATTATTTGCACATGCAGCGGTTAAAAATTTACGAATATATGTCGCCCAGTTACTGATTCCATCTAAGGTTGGGGCCTTGACATGAACTGTCACAACTGCAGGCAAAGCGACTTTCTATATTATCTTATCTTCTGTGTTTTTTCCTGTCTTTACCATTGGTACAGTGTGTTAAAAAATTTGTGATGAGACGATTAGCTGTATTTTCATTATCTGTTCGACTTCACTCTATATGTGTTCTTTCATGCTTGCAATTGACTTTTTATAGTGGTTACAACCTCCTTTACTTCAGATATTGACATCGCTTTTTCTACGACAGATATTTTTTTGTAGCCATCGGTTTTTCTACGTTAGTTATTCTACTAATTTGGTTACTAAGCTGACCTCGTAATTCACCCAAATCACGACGTAGGAGACCCAACTCTGCAGCTGTATATTTTTGCATCTCCATTTGCTCCTATATCAACGCTTTTATGTCATCTGTTTCACGCTTACGTTCCTCTGCTTGTTATCCTTCAGATTCAAAAATTAGTGCTTTCTGACGTTCTTGTCTTTACAACAAGAGAGGTTTTCGTCTTTCTTCCCCTTTCTCATCCTTCCTCTGCCTTCCGTAAATTTTCTGCTTCTCCTGGCTCCTGTCGTCGTCGTTCCCCTTTTTTCAACAGAAGCGCCTAAAAATTTGCTTTCATGTGACTGGCATTCACGTTTGCAGATAAATTACAAATTACAGTAGTCTTGTACAAAGTGCCCTCTGTTTCCACTGTTAAAAGGTTCTGTCGCACTTCTGCCCACTGTTACGACGGTCTCACTGATCGTCGTTCGGTACAATGGAAACAAATTACACACACTAATGAAGTCACTAATAACCATCTTTAATTAGTCACAAATAGCAGTTTCTAATCAACACGTTATTTAACAAGATTATCCTCGTACAATAATTCAAGTTAAATTTGTCCACACGCAATAATAATGTCGAGTAACAGAGTTCCGCACGACAATCACTTTTCACTAATAAACACTTGAGACGCAGTGAGTAAATCGCCTGACGTAAACTGAAAAACTAAGAGATTGATGTTGCCTACTTATGGGCTTCAGCATTCTGAACTAATGTTTTATAATGTGCGTCCTTAACAAGCACTTGAAGACTCTAGAGGATACATAAGTGGCAGAAACTCGCACCTGCTGGGCTAGCCGCAAAACGTGTAGAACGAGAATCCCCGTTGCTCGAGAACGTGCCGTAATTGCTTAATAATTATTATCTGCCATCGTCATAATGGAAAAGGATAAAACACCATAGAAACTGTAACGGAGACATAGTTTCGAAAACATAACAAAAAATGTCTGGGTTATTTAAACACTTGCGCGAATACATTTTTATTATTCAAATATAATTAAACATAAAACAACACTCACCTAACTTTAAAGCAACACAACACTGCCTACTGCCTTCGTGCATTGTTTGGCGATAACAGGTAGCCAGGTGGGGTATTACAAGTGTCGCCAACTGATTCCCTTTGTCCCAAAATTTCCACACTTTGCGAAATCTAAATTACCAGGTTTTTAATATAATTTACACTCATTTTAATTTCAACAAAATTTTAGGTTATAGAGATAAATGAATGTTAAATCTGAACCCAACACAAAACATAATTTTAAACCACCTAAATACATATGATCGTGAAAACTCACGCTGCATAGTGTTATGTAAAATGTAGTGGCTAAACGGAGGTGTAGTGAAAGGTTGAAAATGCCGGACTACATAGAAACTTATTTATTCCTAGATTCATTAAAAATCAGTGGAATATTAAAGAAAAGTTCTCCTAATTGTAGAAGAAAAAAGTGTCTATTACCTTTCATTGGTAAACTGAAAAGATTTTGCTTATTTTGCTAAAGTTTTGACTAAAGAGAGTCATTTTACTCTGCAGGAAAAGTGAGATTGTAATATTGCAGTAAAGCGTATAACGTCTTACTCTACATATCAAGCCGCCATTGTGATTGTACACGTTCCTTCACAGCATTTTTACTCTCACAACCTACAATAAAACAGGAAATTGCCGACCACATTTGGCTCACTAAAATATATTGCAGAGATATATACCTTTGGTGAGTCGTAAACACGCTTATAGGTAACAAGACTTTTTAAACATACTTTACATATAGCCACTCCCACAACACTCAGTTTCGAAGTGATGTTGTTACGCTACATACACACGCTCAGAAAACACACACACACACACACACACATACATATTATGTAGGTCTCTACAAAAATTTAATTTTTACGGTGATACACTCACGCTTAAAAAGGACAAATTTGTAAGTTTCCTCCCACATACCTCTATATTCGTGTTAGTAATTACAATGCAGTTTTTCACTGAAAACACAAAAAATCTAATGCTAATTGTTCATACAATTTTCTTGGATTTGGAACTTTATGATCATAAACATAGTAATAATTTTCAGGTTTTTTCAGTTACATTCGCAGTAGACGACCAGTTTGGAAAGTCGCCTTATTAACTTTTTACTGTCGGTGTTTGTATGATTGAAGTTGTTATGGATAAAGTTAGTAACATGGCTTATAACATCAAATCTTTAGTATTTCTTTATATTATTAATGTATTGCATCTTCTAAATATCTTTTAAGATTAATGTCTTCTATTCTAGCATTTTCTACTTTCTACTACTCCTACTACTTCTACTACTACTACTACTACTACTACTACTACTACTACTACTACTACTACTACTACTACTACTACTACTACTACTGTTACCGCTACTACTACTACTACTACTACTACTACTACTACTACTACTACTACTACTACTACTACTACTGCTGCTGCTGCTGCTGCTGCTACTACTACTACTACTACTACTACTACTACTACTACTACTAATACTACTACAACTACTACGACGACAACTATCAATACTGTAATAATAATACTAATAATAACGTCAATATGAATGATGCGCCGATTGCATGGATCGTTGTGTAGTTCATTGAAAACTGCGTAACTGGCACCCGATTAAGTCGCTAATTATACCAAGATCAACCAAGACGTCGATTACGACAGTTCCTCAAAGTAGAGAATGTCCAACACACTGAAATGTGACAAACAATAAATGTCACCTTATCAGGATTTTACAATAAATATGCAAATACACTAAGCCACAAGCCACGATAATTATCACTCCATACCGCAATTTAATGTCGCTGGTCCGGGTGCTTGATGCTAATTTATACCCTACTGAGATTCTAGAAAAATCTGTCACTCTCCGGAAGACGCGTAGGGAAATAATTGCACAGTTACAGACACTGGAAATCTCTTGAAGCTATGTACGTGCAACGTTTGTAGACATCGCACATACCGAAAGCCAATGCAGCAATCGACAGACGTCTTGAACGGGGTCTGGTACAACCTCGGGCATTGATGCGTATCAAATGTCACGTAGCTACACGTTCGTTATCTCCTATCTGAACGTAGCAATAGTAAGAAGGAAAAGAACAAGAATGCCAAAAATAGTTGACGTCAAGTATAGAAAGAAAAAAGGAAGAAGAAGAAGAAGAAGAAGAAGAAGAAGAAGAAGAAGAAGAAGAAGAAGAAGAAGAAGGAGAAGAAGAAGAAGAAGAAGAAGAAGAAGAAGAAGAAGAAGAAGAAGAAGAAGAAGAAGGAGGAGGAGAAGGAGAAGGAGAAGGAGAAGGAGAAGAGTAAGATGATGATGATGATGATGATGATGATGCAAGCTGTAAGATAACTTGAAATAGTAATAATCATAAAATTATTATTTATATAATAAATGTTTACACAGCCAACGCTACAGTCCCTTCCGCCGTGCAAAGCAAGCTCAGACTGGCCATCTATTGTATGTTTAAGCTGTTTGAATTTATTTATTCAAAAAACCTGTACAACAGCTGTTACTAATTTACTCTTAAATACGCTAACAGTACCGGTATCATTACAATATTGCCTTTACATCATTACATCATTAAATGACATTACCTGTATCATTCCTGTAACTATTCCGAGTTTAAAGCAACAATGAAAAATATCATATTCTGAACTAAATAACAAATAAATTTTAGTATTTGGTAATGAACATTTAGTGCTACAATTATTTATATAAAATTACGTAAATAAAATAGGGTACATAATAAACTCTGAAGTGTAAAATGCTGCTGTGTTGGAATCTGTAATTTCTCAGTGTCTGCCACGTAATGCCTTTGTCCCGGCGCCTTCTATTTACTGGGTACTCTCTCCTTTTATCGTGACTGCACGTCGTTTGTCACAGACTTGAGGACTTTCCACCTCTGCTACTGCACTCTACACCAACACGTAAAGTTTAACAGAATTAACAATACTATGGGATTTACAAACACAAACCTGATATATTTTCTACTGTTACCTCCACAATTCAATAGTCATAAGGTACAACGACGTATAGAACAATTTTCTTTTGACAAACAATGCGCAAAGACCTAATAAGACAGGTCAATAATTGTACCGGTTTCAAGCTGGAGCTTAATCATAACGTTTATATGCTTATACTCAGAGTGACGCAATACAAAATTGTCGTACTGGGCAATAAGCTGATTGGTCAAGTGAATTACTTTACTCAAGGCTGTCTACTGTCACCTTCTGTCTGAAACACGCAAGCTGAAATTTATTGATAGAATCGTTTATAGAACGACACATGAAATGGTGACCTTGGAATACCCAAGAAGTTGATAAATCTCACAAAATGACAATAACACAAACAATACTTAGGGTGAGGAAACATGGATTTTAAAGTGGAAAGAGGGCTAAAACATGGTATTCAGCTTTCCTCAGTGCTATTCAGTATAGTACTTGGGACATGTATAAGAGAGTACAAGCAATGAGAAAAGAGGGAAAGGAAGAATAAGCACACTTTTGAGAAGGCCCAAGAATTCAAATATCTCGAAGCACAATTACAGAGAATAATGAAACTACGAAGAAATCAATCCTAGTATAGCAGCAGGAAACATAAGTTACTACGCATTAAAAATATATTCCAGTCCAGGAATTATAAAAAATGTAAAAAAGAAAATATACGTCACAGTAATCAGACCTGTAGTGAAATATGCAAGCAAGACATGGATGCTAATGTTGGACAATATGAAAAAACCTTGGTGTTTTCAAGAAGATTATTTTGAGGAAAATGTGGGACGGAGAGATGTGGAGGATAAGAATGAATCGTGAGCTAAGAAACCTGTATGGAGAAGCGGCAATGTAGGCCTACATAGTTGCGGCAATGAAGGCGCAAAGGTTGAGATGGTTGGGGGCAGCAGATGAGAATGAGAAGTGATCAAAAACCCCAAAAATGGTATTGGAAAGGAATCTGGCGGGATTAAGGAAGATAGGACGTCCCAGGAGGAGATGGTATAAAGATATGGAAGGAGATTTGAGGGAGATGCAAGTGGCAGGTTAGAGTAGTAAGAATCTGGACAGAGAAGAATGAAGCAGATTCATTTACAAGGGCAGGGTTCTACAGGAACCGTAGTGCCAGAAGAAGAAGAAGAAGAAGAAGAAGAAGAAGAAGAAGAAGAAGAAGAAGAAGAAGAAGAAGAAGAAGAAGAAGAAGAAGAAGAAGTATTGGTATAGAGACGTTTACACACATTGTTATATAGCTGATAATTTGATTTTGAATAAAAAGCTTTTTTCCAGTAATTAGATTACGTAAGTTTAAACAGACCGCAACTTAGATCGGGAACTCTTTCATCCTCTAAAGTTGACGGGTGTTAAAATTTAGATACATCATCTTTTCCTCCCAAAACGCATCCCATGTCTACCCAGGATATCGTCCATACTCTATTTACGTGTTTTAAAAGTTTTCCTTTACATCATCGTTCGTATAAATCTACCTTTGTCATTTTCCGCCTTCCATTTAAATATCATTTTCAGTCATTGTTCGTACCCTACTCTCACCATTTGGCTAATCAACTTTAACTCTCTTTTTCCAAAATGTGTTCCTGAGGTCTTGTTCTCTTTAATAAATTCTCTTTAAAATCTGCTCATTATATATTTTTAAACTCTCCAGGCGTGTGCTACATCTCAAGTAATTTGTCTTTACATGATTTTCCTCTTGTACCTGCAAGTACAAAACAGTTTTCTCACTAACACGCAGAACAGGAAAAGCCAATACGTACGTCTAACCAACATGTTACTTAATGTATGTTTGCAAAAAAATAAGTTTTGAATGGATATACTAAATGCAATAACCTTAATTAGGCTTGTTACTTTTCAGATGGATTTTTTGAAACCTTTGTTATTATAGACGTGACATATATGTCATGTGAAGATTGTAGGTAATACTATGGAAATACTTATAAAAATATAAATAAAATGCACATGGCACATGTTACAATTTATCGATACATCTATAAAATTATTATATGCAGTCTGCTAAAAATTGTTGTAGGTACATGGCAAGCTACTGGTATAAGAAGATTTTGACCGGTCAAGGGAAAAGTGGTCATGACAAAGGCGGGGCAGTCAATATGCCAGTGTCAATGTGCAACAAGAAGTTACGACGTTAGATTTTTGCAACAGCTTGTGTTGGAGAGAGTTGGTTGGGGGGAGATTTCGGATATGGGACATATATGTTTAATCAGTAACACGAAAAAGCGGGTTTGATTGTATATTTAATTAAGTTAAAATTTTTGGTGTGGATTTTAATTAAACTGTCTAGTATATGTAGGTATAGGCGTGAAGCAAAACGAGAAAATTAAAATTTGATGCTAGTGTAAAACCATAAATTATAAATGTTAAATAGATATCTACAGAATTCCTAATGTGATTTACAAAAATACATAACTAGAAAATATAAATGTCGTAAATGTATAGAATAAAAACAATAATTATAGCTGCAACGATGTCATGGATATTAAATCCAGGAAACGAACAAACACTAGTTGCCTTATTTTACATAAACGCACTGAGAAATCTTGTAGACTTGTAGTCTTATTGGCAGTCTTGTAGAATGGTGTCTTAAGGAAAAACACAAATATTGACGGGTAGTTGAAAAAAACAGTTTCAAATAGGTAAAACTTTATTCCAACGTAAAAAGACTGACGGGAAAACGTTTAAAAAATGTGTACTAAAACAAACACGACTAAAAAGATGAGATGCCAGAAAGTAAACAAGCAGTGCTTGTGAAAAATGAAGCCGACTGTTTGGAAAGAAAAATTAAAACAAAGGACTTGGTGAGAAATAAAAACTGGAGGAACATAATACAATTTAGATATTTTGTTGGACGCTACGACAACAACAGAATGTTGATAATATTTGGTTAATTAAAGGAAAAGTGTGACTGAAAATTCGTCTTAGAAGCTAAGGAATAAAATCAATTAAGCGACTAAGGGTAACAATAATATACATATACATATATATTGCAACGGAACGAATATAAGGCATAGTAAATTACAACAAAATAATATCAGAGTCTTTTATCTGGAGTTATGTATTTATTTCAAAACAAATTTAATATGCAGAATGATCAATGTTGCACACCACTATATAAAAATTATCCCGATTAGCGCTTTCAAGCTTCACAGCTCATCGTCAGATCAGAATTCCGATCTGACGATGAGCTGTGAAACTTGAAAGCGCTAATCGGGATAATTTTTATATAGTGGTGTGCAACAGTGATCATTCTGCTTGTGATTTCAACCACTAACACTTTTTTCTTCATTAAAATTTAATATGGTCTGTGATTTGAACATAACTTATTTATTCTTAAATTTTAATAGTCCGTAAAATGGTTTGAATGTTTTTCTCTCTTATAGTCTATTTTACTTGTTCGACGAAATCCCTTGACGAACCGTTGAACTGCTCAACTGCCACTCGCCGCCTGCTGGATCCGCTGCAATTATGACACGTAGAACTCTCGCGACAAACGCACGAACGCCATTTCACCGATAGAGTATATCTCATTAATCTCAGGGTTCGATAATGGGTTTAACTATTATTAATTCGATTTCGGTGTGTTTTACGTAAGTAAACACCTTCCGGTATCTTGACGTGTCCTCGAGTTCACCCAGGTGTATTTCGGCAATACACCTGATTCCTATGCGGAAAAATCTTGATTATCGTGACATAGCACTGTTTAATTTATCGTTAAATTATTTTGAGTTTTAATACCCAATCGATCCAGCAAACGGGCAACTCGTTGCTAAGACCCCGTACTCATAACCCTTATGTAGAACGTATACTGATACGACAAACTCGCACAGAGACAACATCGTCAGTTAAGGTCGAGCTGCTAGTTTGAACTGCACGGAGCTTCTTCCACGACGGACCAATCTGAATGAAAATTGGAGCCCCCGATTGGTTAAAACCCGCAGCACGTGGTTGATGGGTTAGATAGATAGTTATATGTCCTTATCAATTTTGCTGAAGGCTGCAAAGCATGTATAGATTTTATCTAAAAGTTTTATGACTTTCAGAAAATAAAGATGCTTTAGAAAAGTGAATTCTGTTAAAAAATACATTTTTAAAAAGTATGTTTTGAGTCTTTGAGATATGAAAAATGTAGCGCTAGTTCAGAAGTTCATGCTGTCCAAGTTTCAATTCGATACGTTAATTTACACCATAGTTATTCATGTAAATACGAATAACACGCGCACTCGCGCACTAAATTCGCACTTGACATGACAGAAAATAAATTGGTGGGCATTTTGACATACAACAGTTAATTACCCGTTTCTTTTTTCAAAACTTATAACTATTTTACATATTTTAACAAAATCAATTTTCAACATGTCTATAACGTCATAAATTGTATAAAATCATGTAGTCATAGCCACAAAGACCCTTTCTGCGATGTTACATTCCAATATATATATATATATATATATATTGCAACGAATCACAGGATCATGATAGGCGGGGCAAGTTCATATATTACACAGACAATGGACATTCATATTATATTGGTAGATGGTTAAGTTTGGTTGTTATCAATTGTATTTAGTAAGGTTAAGGGTTTAGTTTAGAAAACTGTGCATTATTATTTATGGTTATTCATGTACTGTGTTAGTGGAAATGTGCGCGCGTGTGCGAGTGGGAAACGTTTCCCGGGCGGTGCGTGAATTATTATCGTTGTTTTGACATTAGCTGAACTGAGACATGTGTATCGCTACAATCCCTATACCTGTCGGACTATTGTTTACGTTCATGTATATTATTAGTATGTAGGCAGTCATGCATGAGATACGAGTAGTCTGATTACCGCTATGCATGCTGTTACAAAGTAAATGCACTCTACTGCATGAAAAGTGCATGGTCATTTATACTAACCATGTGACTTCCATCCACCAATAGAATGCGGACTGGTGGTTGGAAATTTTCTTAAGCCTGTCGTTACACAGGCAGTTCTACGCCATCTACCGCGAACGGGTCGTGCACTCCTTGTACAAGAATTCTACCGCTTGCAAGGTGTTGTAAAGACTATTCGTCGTTAGTGAAACGGGAAGGCTCAGAACTGTGTATGTAGTACATCTGCACGCAGGAGTGTTTAAACGCATTACGCGTATAATTACGACAGTTCTTCTACGCCATCTACCGCGAACGGAACGTGCACTCCTTGTACAAGATTCTACCGCTTGCAAGGTGTTGTAAAAACTATTCGTCGTTAGTGAAACGGGAAGACTCAGAACTGTGTGTGTAGTACATTTGCACACATCAGTGTTTTAACGCATTGTGCGAAAATTTACAAGCAGTCCTTCACTGCTGCTACCGCAAACGGTACATACAATCCTTGTACAAGACTCTACCGCTTGCAAGGATCTGTTAAGACTTTTCGGGGATAGTAATGCGTGTGACGCATAAAAATTGAGTTTATATCTTTACACACGATACTAATATTGTAGTATTACGTGTGTAAGAAGTGAGTGTAACTGTATCACTGTGCGAGATTTTCCGCAGTGACAGTATCATTAGTTGTTACGCAATAGTTCCATCAAGACGTTTCCGTGCTAGTGCAAGATTTCCTCATAGGGTGGTCTGCTGATCGCGGTAGACCTTGGTATTCGCGAGAACACTTGAAGAAGCCGGAGAGGTATAAGCTCAATATACCGTTATTGATTAAACTCACTGTCACCTGAGATATTACTTGGTCTTAAACTCTATATAAGTTTGCGAGTAATAAAATCCGTAGTACCGTTGTGTGCGAAGTGTCGGATTCATCGTGGGAATTGCAGGACATCAGCCCAGCTGTTACAGGACATCAGCCCAGCTGTTATAGGACATCAGCCCAGCTGTTATAGGACATCAGCCCAGCTGTTATAGGACACCAGCTTAGCTGTTATAGGACACCAGCCCAGCTGTTATAGGACCAGCCCAGCTGTTACAGGACGCCAGCCCAGCTGTAAACGTTTCTGGTGAAACGTCTGTCATTTGTAAGCCACACCTGACGAACCAACTATACCGCAAAGACCGGCTCTTCTCTTCAACAACATCATCGTGGGAGTCTTCTTATGTAACGTATCACGTCTTGCGTATGAACATTATTTAACATTTTAAAAGAAAGACTCTATATCAAACATTACATTCTGTACATTTCAAATATACCATATAAACTATAACTTGTGTTTGTACAATAAATAATCTTAAACCCTCCAATATAGACTTGTAATTTGAAATACACATACTATCATATCCTATGCGCCAATAGTTTAGTAATTTGTGTTGTCGCATAGAGATATTTTGGCGCTTAGCAACGTAGGGCTCGTAAAATAGCGGAAAATTTACGCTATTACATATTTGTCCATGAATATAAAATTTGTTGGAAAAAATCCGACGTATAAATATAATTAGCATAATAATTGTATCTGTATTGTGCATATGAAAAGCTGAGGATATAATTTTTCAAGTGTGCATATTCTCTTGTATATCATATATGAACAGATTTTATCAGTATATTGGAGGTTGATTATTAGTTGTATGTTAGATAAGGTATTTACATGTTGATGTTTTGAACTGCTTTCCGCGTGCATATAAACTGGTTACCATATGTTCTAATCTTGTTGTGATAATAATAACTTGCTTTGCGTATAAATCAATAAGTTTAAATTTACTAAATTTTAAATTAATTTGTGATCATTATGTCGAATAAAAAAGAGCTTATAGAATATTTAAGGGCCAGGGCACTTGATGATAAAACCATATCTGAGCAGAGTAGAGCCGTTAGGCGGAAATTCTGGGATAGAATTGAAAGTAATATTAACGAGGCAACTCGCTTAGGGCATAGTATTTCGTTGTTCGATATGGTCGGAGATATGGATGTTGCATGCAATTATAGTGACGATGACGAAAGTGAAATTAGTAATAGCAACACTATTAGTCCAGAACATACTTCAGATAATTGCTGCGGGGAGATGAAAGCCGTGGAAGAAGAGATGATATCGGATATACAAGGAGTTTCAGAGGAAAGTAAAGCCAGGGATGAGGAGATGATAGCCATTAGGCAGGAATTTTGGGAAGAAATGGAAGCTGATAGAGAGGAGAGGATGGCGAAACTTCAGGAAATGTCAGCTGATATTGAAGTAGATTTAACTGTTGAGAATATTGTACCTTATGATAAATTGGAAGTACCAAATGTTCTTGTTGAACATACTTTCAACGAAAGTAATATGGAAGTTAACCAAGATGTGACATCTGAAGGATTAAAGGAGAACAGTAGCGTAGCAGGTGAACTTGAAAGTGATTATACAGAAACCACCTTATTAGGGCCTAGTAGTTCGTATCTCGGTAAAGTCGAATATTTAGAATCTGCATCGGATTGTAGTGAGGCTAACAGAAATGAAATTAGTAGTAACAACACTGTTAGTCTGGAACATACTTCAGGTAAGTGCTGTGGTGGGGTGATATTTTGTAGTGTAACAGATATAGCATGCGAGAACCGTGAACATATGATAGGATCTGAAGCTATCATGGATGCGGACAGTGTATGCATAACACATAAAATTTCCGAACCAGTAGTAGAGCCTGGAACTAGTATGGATACTAACGGTGCAGGTATTTATGACTTATGGCCTGATGATGAGGTACTAGAAGAATCAATATCAGGTACTGAGGTGTTTACTGAGGACGGAGAGGTGAATGATACTGGTGACAATAAGGTGACAACAATTATGGTAAATAATAATGAACCGCCGTGTAATCAGTTTCATGTTCAAACACCACAAAATCAGCCGCAATCACAACAACATAAAAATACAACTCAGCAGATTAATACCAACTTATTAGCGACAGTTACTGGAAATGATTTAGTTGAAAAGCAGTTCAATCAATCAAGTATGAAAAATGTTAGTTATAAGAATGAAACTGTTATGTATGGCCTATATCCTGCAGCAATTAGGGATAATTTAATGTATAATAATGATAATAGTAGTAGATATGAGGGTAATATTAATATTGAAAATGGCACCGATCTTGTGGTCGAAGCAAAAATTAGGGGTTATGTTGGCGAGATATTGTTTGACAGCGGCACAGGAATATCGCTGTTGGACGAGCAGTTGCTAAAGAGGTGTAAAACCCACTTTATACAAAGGCCGATTCTGCCGGTATGTCACACAGGGATAAAATCAGGAGCGTGTGGGTCGCAGGTAATTAAAAAACAGGCAATTAAAGCAACATACGAGCAGGATACGGAAGTAGATGCGACCGTCCTTGGAGTTAAAAAACTCGGACATAATATGATTTGGGAAGTTGATAAATTGAATAAACGGCATGCTGCATTGGAAGTTCAGAAAGAATTATTGCCAGCTAAAGTTGATTGTCGACCTCACGTTATCAGACTGGGACGCTCGAAAGATAAGATAACGAGTAACTCACCGACTCCCAAGGTTCAGTTAATGGGTTGCGAGATAAGGCAATTACGGCGTATATTAAACAAATTCAAATCTGTATTTCCAAGTAAACGTGTGCGTTTCAAAACTGAGAAAAATTTATACAAAAAACTCAGAAATAAATGTCAGGATATAGGGGTAAGAATGTGTAGTGATTTAAATATGTCAATTCAGGTTTAAATGTTGTATGTAAGATGGCTCTGTGAATGAACAATAATCTAGTTTTGATAAGGAATGTTGTCTGTGTACCCTATGACCCTGCATAAGATTTCGTTATCTGTGTGTCAAGAACATGTGTGTTTGTTTTGGTTTGAAGGTTACCACGTGTCTTTTGATTTGATGCTTCTGTCAAAGTGACAGTTGGAAATGTTAGTATTAATTGAGGATGTTTATTTGATTTTAGTTCGAGGGTATTATTATTATTTCAGGATTAGGAAGTTGTTTTGGTTATATTGAAAAAAAAATTTTTTTTTATTTTTTGTTAGTTAACTAAAGAAAAAAAAAAATTTTTTTTTTATCCGGGAGGGAGTTAATCCTGCAACGAATCACAGGATCATGATAGGCGGGGCAAGTTCATATATTACACAGACAATGGACATTCATATTATATTGGTAGATGGTTAAGTTTGGTTGTTATTAATTGTATTTAGTAAGGTTAAGGGTTTAGTTTAGAAAAACTGTGCATTATTATTTATGGTTATTCATGTACTGTGTTAGTGGAAATGTGCGCGCGTGTGCGAGTGGGAAACGTTTCCCGGGCGGTGCGTGAATTATTATCGTTGTTTTGACATTAGCTGAACTGAGACATGTGTATCGCTACAATCCCTATACCTGTCGGACTATTGTTTACGTTCATGTATATTATTAGTATGTAGGCAGTCATGCATGAGATACGAGTAGTCTGATTACCGCTATGCATGCTGTTACAAAGTAAATGCACTCTACTGCATGAAAAGTGCATGGTCATTTATACTAACCATGTGACTTCCATCCACCAATAGAATGCGGACTGGTGGTTGGAAATTTTCTTAAGCCTGTCGTTACACAGGCAGTTCTTCTACGCCATCTACCGCGAACGGGTCGTGCACTCCTTGTACAAGAATTCTACCGCTTGCAAGGTGTTGTAAAGACTATTCGTCGTTAGTGAAACGGGAAGGCTCAGAACTGTGTATGTAGTACATCTGCACGCAGGAGTGTTTAAACGCATTACGCGTATAATTACGACAGTTCTTCTACGCCATCTACCGCGAACGGAACGTGCACTCCTTGTACAAGATTCTACCGCTTGCAAGGTGTTGTAAAGACTATTCGTCGTTAGTGAAACGGGAAGGCTCAGAACTGTGTATGTAGTACATCTGCACGCAGGAGTGTTTAAACGCATTACGCGTATAATTACGACAGTTCTTCTACGCCATCTACCGCGAACGGAACGTGCACTCCTTGTACAAGATTCTACCGCTTGCAAGGTGTTGTAAAAACTATTCGTCGTTAGTGAAACGGGAAGACTCAGAACTGTGTGTGTAGTACATTTGCACACATCAGTGTTTTAACGCATTGTGCGAAAATTTACAAGCAGTCCTTCACTGCTGCTACCGCAAACGGTACATACAATCCTTGTACAAGACTCTACCGCTTGCAAGGATCTGTTAAGACTTTTCGGGGATAGTAATGCGTGTGACGCATAAAAATTGATTTTATATCTTTACACACGATATTAATATTGTAGTATTACGTGTGTAAGAAGTGAGTGTAACTGTATCACTGTGCGAGATTTTCCGCAGTGACAGTATCATTAGTTGTTACGCAATAGTTCCATCAAGACGTTTCCGTGCTAGTGCAAGATTTCCTCATAGGGTGGTCTGCTGATCGCGGTAGACCTTGGTATTCGCGAGAACACTTGAAGAAGCCGGAGAGGTATAAGCTCAATATACCGTTATTGATTAAACTCACTGTCACCTGAGATATTACTTGGTCTTAAACTCTATATAAGTTTGCGAGTAATAAAATCCGTAGTACCGTTGTGTGCGAAGTGTCGGATTCATCGTGGGAATTGCAGGACATCAGCCCAGCTGTTACAGGACATCAGCCCAGCTGTTATAGGACATCAGCCCAGCTGTTATAGGACATCAGCCCAGCTGTTATAGGACACCAGCTTAGCTGTTATAGGACACCAGCCCAGCTGTTATAGGACCAGCCCAGCTGTTACAGGACGCCAGCCCAGCTGTAAACGTTTCTGGTGAAACGTCTGTCATTTGTAAGCCACACCTGACGAACCAACTATACCGCAAAGACCGGCTCTTCTCTTCAACAACATCATCGTGGGAGTCTTCTTATGTAACGTATCACGTCTTGCGTATGAACATTATTTAACATTTTAAAAGAAAGACTCTATATCAAACATTACATTCTGTACATTTCAAATATACCATATAAACTATAACTTGTGTTTGTACAATAAATAATCTTAAACCCTCCAATATAGACTTGTAATTTGAAATACACATACTATCATATCCTATGCGCCAATAGTTTAGTAATTTGTGTTGTCGCAATATATAATTGTAAATATAAACAAACCGAATCAAATATAAAATGTATCCTGTGTAAAGTAAGGCAAAATAAGCACTGGCGTAAATATTTGTAAATTAGATTCCTTGACTATGAAACACAGCATGGCAAAAAGAAATTATTAACTGTGTGTACACGGAGACAGTGAAGAAATGCTGACATTATGTATGATGACACCGACTCATTACACAGTGACACTGAGGGATCACTAACAACACCAGCAGCGTCACTAACTTACACGCAGCAAACATGGGGCGCCTACACTTTCTAACAACCAGCACAACTTCACTCGCAATACCGAGTTTATTATCGTACCAATTTAGCTAGAAGAAATTCAGTCTATTGTTTGAATGTAGTTCTTGTAATGCCATTTCTTGTAAATTGTAATACTTTTCTGACGCATTTTAGTATCTTTTGTTTTTAATTAAAGTCAAAATTCTCAAATTTTTACTTACTTTTAATACACATTATACACATCAATTTTCTCATAATTGCATTCTCTATAAAGTTAGTTAAAAATTTTTATTTATTTGTTAGCAAAGTAAGGAACTTATTTTATCCCAAATCTAAAAATGTGCGTTTTTCGACTCAAATTTTTGCGTTTTACCACGTTTTTATTAAAAACTATTTAAGATACAGGTATGGGACCTCTTTTATTCAAATTTTCAGATCACAAGCTATAGGAAACCACTAAATTTACCCTTCTCTTTATACCCCGCGAATTTCAGTATGGCGTCATTTTACCGTGGGAGCAAAAATCAGGGCGAACTTGTTCGCGAGCCGTAACTCGCTAACGAACCGTTTTCGGACCTATGTTTATATTGTTACGACGGTCTACTCGATCGTCGTAGGTACAGTGGAAACAAAATAAGTACAAAACACCAATTAAGTCACTAATCAAACCTTTAATTGTTACAGTAAAACAGTTCGCAGGCAAAGTGACTTTCTCTGTTAACTTATTTTCTGTGCCTTTTTCTGTCTTTATCATTGGTACAGTCTGTTCACAAAGTTGTTTTGGTGGTTGTAACTTCAGGCACTGCTCGACTTCATTTTTAATCTGCTCTTTTATATTTGTAATCGAGTCTTCTATTTTTGTTGACATAGCTTTTTCCACACTCGTGACTGATTTTTCTACTTCAGCTATTTTATTAGACATCGATTCTTCAACACTCGACACATATTTTTCTACGTCAGCTATTTTTAATGTCATTGATTCTTGTACCTCTGATATCTTAGTATCTTGCTTATTAAGCTCACCTCGTAGGAGACCCAATTCTGTGGTACTGTGTTCTTGGATCTGTTTCTGTTCCTGTATTAATGCTTTGATGTCTTCTGTTTCACGCTTCCGTTCCTCTGCCTCCTGTCTGCG
Source organism: Magicicada septendecula (assembly GCA_034769895.1). Classification (NCBI taxonomy): domain Eukaryota; kingdom Metazoa; phylum Arthropoda; class Insecta; order Hemiptera; family Cicadidae; genus Magicicada; species Magicicada septendecula. The sequence continues at coordinate 320,940,284 of CM068375.1, forward strand.
TTTCTGATCCTGTCGTTTTTCTGCTTCTTCTCTTTCTTGTATTCGTTCTTCTTTTTGTCGTCTTTCTGCTTCTTCCTGTGTCTGCCGCAGCAGTGTTTGCAAAGCTTCCATCATCTGACTGGGATCCATATTTACCGATTAATTACGAATCACACTCGTCTTGTACAAAGTGTCCAATGTTTCCACTGTTAACCGTTTTATCCCAGTTCTGACACCACTGTCACGACGTTCTACTCGATCGTCTTAGGTACAGTGGAAACAAAATTAGTACAAGACACCAATTAATTCACTAATCACACCTTTATTTGTAAAATAGTTTGCAATTAACAACACATTCTCTACAACAAATCAAATGAAAATTGTTCACACGCAATAAAATTTCCACTAATATTAAAGACAATTGTATTACAATTATACCGTCCGATTATCAAACACCACTCCTAACCAATAACCACTTGAACGCGCACAGTAATATCGCTACTATAACTCTCGGACCGCACTGTCCAAAATCGCAACTGATACTAAACTGAACGTCGTTTGAGTACCGGTATTTATAGCTAGTCGAATATCTAGACGATTCCTAATTGCGTCGTAGCGTGCGTATGAACTACGTAATTAACTGCGGCCTTGACACAGTCCACACAGCTGGCGGCATCGAGAACTTCCTCGTAGATGCGTATACAAGCACGTACACCACACGCTTACACACTGGATCTCTCTGGAACGTTCGATAAACACGTAGATTATTCGTGATGCCGTAACAATATGAACTTTTTTGTAAATTTTAGCTATAGAATCAGCTTCCGAGAGACTTCCATGCAATTTTGAATCACCCTGTGTAGAGGATGATTACGAAGGAGACCAAATGCTTTTGGGTAGAGTGTTGTGTAGGTATTATTGTTTGTATACAGTGCGTATAGAGTAAATATGTAACTACAAGAGAAACCATGTGAAACGAGAGTTGATAAACAGAAATCGTTAAATCTGCGAGTAACAATTCCTCTTGAATCAGTAATTTGTTTCGTTGCAGTAAGATCACAATGTGTCCGATTGTAGTAAGACCATGTTATTAGACTACTGTTGTGTCGGTTCTGATATTGAGAGTATAAAACAATGTGACCCGTTTGGACGACCGACAATAAATCCACGTTATCTGTCGCAGTGCTGCGTCTCATTGACATTTCCTGTGACGCAGTCAAAGTTAATGAGGTGAACGTAATTGACCATGTTCAGTGATAGGAACTAGTTCATTACATTTTGAAAATAAAATTGAATTTATTTTGCCCGCAAATAAATTAAAAAAGAATATGTATCTTCGCAACTATATCACCTTTTTCCCAGCAGTAATTAGGACATGAATTAAATTACAATATATAACGGCAATGCAAGTAACATGCAGGATACATACCAATACTAGACGTTATGTGAAGATTTTGTTGACTGTCAAGAATGTTCATCTATAAATGTAATGCATTTTGTATTACATAAAAATACAGTATTTTATTATGTATACTGTTATTATTATCCAAAATAATTTATTATACATCTTAACAGTTGAATTACAAAGATAATTTTTGGCTACAACATTTATTGTATTTGGATAGAATATTTTTTGTATGAATACAATAGTTGTTGTAATTTCTTGTAATCATGGTTGTGTATTCAGTTATATGCATAAATGAATTCACACATTTAATACAAGTGTATCTTCTACAGTACCACATGCAAGGGGTTCGCTCTGTTCGCGACTAGCAACTTCCATTAACGCCAATTCATCGTCTGTATCCGCCAACTATTTCTTCTTCTACCTCTTTTTCTGCCTTTAAATAGTTTTGATATAGTTTTTTTTCTGATGCTACTTTGTCTGTGAATACATATCCTACCGTTATATCTTTTTACTCATCCTAATTTTCTTTGTCACAATTTTCAGGAGAGATTAAACCAATAACGGTTTGACCGGGTCCTGAGCAGAGAGACTGCAGTTGATCACTCTAACACTTTTACGGACGGTACATACCTCTCTGTTCTTTTGTCTTTCCTCATAGTTGTTTTGTGATGCGGCAGTCATGCATTCGGTTATAATGTTCTAAGCATTTTATTTGATATTGGGCAATCCTACCATATATACTCATAATATTCAGCTCATGCCATACATCAAGATTGTTGGGAGGTTTTGAAGACTATATCCTACCACATAACTGAGAAATCTCATATCGACTAGCCTAAGGTTTCATTAAAGTCCTTTCCTCAGACCCATAGAAAAGTGTGGGGAGGGCGACTGCATTGTAGAACCTCAGGCCTGTTTCTTTATTCGTTAATTTTATACACATGAGGTTGAAATTGAGCAGCTTCTTTACCATATCATTGTAATGTAAGACACATTATAGCGCAGATATTCAAAACTGCTAACAATTTTTATTTACGTAGTTGTTGATCGGTCTTAGAATTTTATAAATTGGTTGATCTACACACACAAGTCCGAAGCCACGTTAGTAAAAATAGGTTATTGATACAAAACAAAGGCATACCCAATATTGCGCAATTGCATACAATTATTGTTTCTAAGACAGTGGGAAGGCTTAGCAGAAAACTGTCCAGAATCACAGATTCAAGAAAAAATACACTTTAGGATATTGAGGAGTGTTTAAGGCAAAGGGAAGAAAGGAATGTTTGATAATTATCCTGTTCAAAGTGAGAACAGCAACAACATTTGTAATAAAATGATGGCTTTAGAGATTAAGAATACATGTAAAAATGTATGGTCTATATAAGGCCTGTAAATTAACTTGTTGTTTAAGAGTAAAGTTTTTTAATGTTATTAACTTAATAGTCTAAATTGTTTTTTATATTACTGGGTTTAAGGATTTTAATTTTATAGAATAGTCATAGGTTATGTAATTACACTTCTCTGTACTTTCGTCACAAGCATGTAGTTATATGTATACAACTTTCTTGCTGGCGTTAACAGTGCTCTATGCTACATGGAATAGAGAGGCGATGCGCTGTGTCAAATGTACCAAACGGTGACATCACACTAAAGCGGAACTCTTTGTTGAGCTGGTGTGCCTGTCTAGCTCAGTACCTAGTTGTGTGACTTTGTTAGTGTTCTATGAAAGTTGTAGCACACGGACCAAGGATAACTGCATAATTACTTATGTCGCTATGATATAGTTTTATGCCACTCTTTGTCTGTTACGCGTTTGGGGGTTTCATGAGTCATGATTACGTATATTATAACGATGAACTGTGTGGTCAAGTCTTTTCCTCGTTGCCCCACGTTGGATTCGTCAATTTATAACAATGAGATAAATGTATTTGTCTTTTCTTTTTTCGGATGTTACACTCCGCGCACTTGTACTTACAAATTGCCGGTTTCTCTGCGACGATGTTGTCCTGCAAACACAACTTATGCTAATATGTGTATGTGGGCGCCACTTGGATATTTGGTCCAAGAAATTATTATTAATAAAAATTGATTTTTGAGTTGTTAAATTAATTATAGAAAAAAATGTGAACAAGATAATTTGAATTGCAAATAACGTATGTTTAATGATCTTTCTTTTCATAAAAATCGTCTGAAGGACTAACAATCAAGTGATGCAAAATTGCAGAGTTACAAAAAATTATTGGCAAGATCATAATTAAGTATCGGCTAATAAATATATTATTGCTCAGATGAATAGCATGAATTTAATCTTTGAAAAAGCTTTATACTCAGGACGTGACTCCTTTGAACTATTAAGACAAATCAGTGGGATGCTTTACAAAATTTGTGTGATTTGAAGGTGTTTGACATGTGTAGTACAACTGTGTGAGAAGGATACCAGGTAAAAATGATTTTAATTTTTGAACAACTCACGTTCCGGTGGGTAATTATTTCCTTCATTGGACACTGTTCTTGGGGACGATTCCAATATTGCTCCTCTTCGTATTTATGTTCCTCACGCACTGGTAACTATTTATAAGTCAAATTACGGTTTTAAAACTCCACACAATTGCAATAAAAATCGTACTGTTTCTATGCTTTGAATTCTTGGCGGCGTGAAAACAGCTGACTGCCTGGCCTCTCTATTCTGCCGTCTCGGCGCTAGTTCCAACTCAATGCAGTAGGCTTTACGTTAGTAATTTGGTTGGGGGTTTGTCAAAGTCTGTTTATTTTCGCAAATACCAGCTAAATTGATTTTCTCTATTAAAATCGGTCCTTTTCAGGGCCGCTGGATATTTGGCTGTGTGCGTTTCTATTAAATATGGCGTGTTGCTGCTCTATTCAACAACACGTTAGCGTTTTAGCAATATACTCCTGATATAGGTTAAGTCTGTCTTTTGTCTGGTACGGGAGAAAGCCTTTCTGAGTTTTCGAGTTAAATTCCACTTCTTCGAGTTCGCCTTTGGATAAGATGATCGGATTCGTAGGTGAAGTGTCTCTTGTGGATTCAAAGCATAAAGTGTTTTTTGTGTCAAATTGTGTCTTCCTTTTATACTCTGTGTAAGGTGCATTGTTTTAATTTTTAAATATGACTTCCGGTATTTTTGAGTACAATTTTCTTCTGGAACGTTCGAGAATATGCAAATAGAACATCATGGAACAAATTTGACTTCCGTAGAATCTTTTGAACAAAAACTTCTTGTTCTTCCTACTAAAGGGTATTACTGAAATTACTCTGGTATTTGTCAAACAATTTTACAGAACTACTAACAATCTGTATGCCATTATTATTTTTGGATTCTCTGCTTTCAACTGAATAAAATGATACCATTCACGATTGGTTTTGAATAAACTAAATCTAATGAATTAACATAAAATACAATTCTTAACTTGTAGTGTTTGCACAAAATTCTAAGTTTCTAATTAATAAAATGTTATGAAGTTTCTTGGCTCTTGCTATAACATTAATACATAACATAATTATCTTTACATAAAAAACAAGCAAATATTAAAACATATAACATATAAATAAGTTTATTTTTCTGTAGGCATTACATATGGCCTAGTTTTTTGTCACTGGTTTTTATTGTAATTTTGTCTTTTTCGGTATTATTTATGGGATCTTTTGGGTATTCACTTAGAGTTTGTTATATTGTTTATCTTTGGGAATACCTGGTTTATCCTAATACATTTTATTTTTATTGTAATATTACTTAGCATCTCACTGTTTTTGTACAAATGAGTTATTTCATGGGTGTGACAATTTTCACTTTTATATTTAAAAACTCTCTATGAATTAAGCTTGTCTTCAATTGAACAAGTATGTTTCCATTGTACATTATAGAATTGTACCTTTTTCCTATATTTTTTCTAATATTATACAATTAGTCTGTCAAATATGACTATTTTTGTGATTGTTTTTTGGTCTCAACCTAGTATGGTATAGGTAACTAGTTTTATAACTTGACTGTTAAAGTGTTTTAGGTGGTCATATGTATAAGTATAGTTACTTTATATTGTGGTTCAACTTTAAAATACAATTTTGTTGCATTTTGATAACATTAAATTCATAAATATTACAATTTTATATGTTCATCACATGTTTTCAGTTTAACACGGTTTTGGATTATTTTAATTGACTTCTGATCAATTTACAGCTTTCTCTATTTAAAGTAATTTGTTTGTCTTTGTCTAATTGACATTAACATATAGTTTTTATAATAATTCTATAATAATTAATTTTCACATAAAATCTGAGTGATTGGTCTCAACTCCAAAACCTTGATTTTTTTTTTGTCATAACATTTATATATTTTTTATTTTAATTAAATCCTTTTTAATGATGTATTCAAATTATTTATTTTATTTATATTATAAAGTATAATAATAGATCTTGTCTATTATTTCACAATAAATGGGTTTTTATGCTATATTCAGAGTTACATTTCTAATATTTTATTACCTCATTTTGGTCATTTCTGAGATTATATGTTTCTCTTATAATACATTATCCGTTTTATTCTGTTCTTCACTTAAACAATATATGGGGTTTGAGTCTTGGTTATAGTCTTTGTCGTTTTTACATGTTAATGATATTAATTATCGGACAATATTACAAAATGTTTTGGATTACTTGGGTTCGATACTGTTCATCTCACCTTCCTCTTATGATAATTTACTTTGCAAGTAATTCCCTTTATGGAACGTTCTGTGACGTTACAATATTCATGTTTTGTTTTTAGATTATTGACGTAATTCAAGCAGCTTTCTGCTGCTTAAAGTTGTATAACTTTATTACGTACGTGTAATAGAATATTAGTCCATAGATATTAACACATGAAACTATTTCAGTATCCGCGCTTTGTGATGAAAGTTATTGTCGTGATATGTAGTGTCACGTAGTATGTCCACATAAAACAGTGTATGTGTGTGTGTGTGTGTGTGTGTGTCTATGCACATAAAGGAAGGCGATTTCCTTTACTCTTTCTCATGTATTTATATAAATTATGCACCCACACGGCTTAAATTTAATCAGTCTCAAGTTTATCTTTCTATTAGTGAGGATGGGTCAATGCACTAAGATGGAGCCGTGATCGTTTACATTGAGCTGATTTTATGAGTCGTTTGGGTCAAATATCAACATACAACTATATTTTACTCGTAAAGTTAGCCGCACTACAGTTTAGATGTCTGAACAGTCCATAACACTGTTACAGCATTACAGCTTGTTGCTTGAGTTCTCAAAAGCTATTACAGCAATAGAACAGGCCGTGCATGCAATACCATTGTTCACGTCGAGTGTCCTTGCATCACTTGACCCTAATTAGCGGCTGCGATGATAGATGCACTAAGCGTACAAACACAATGTCGTCATCGTACTTTATGTCTTTAAAAATGATAAAATTAACAATTGTATGTTTTGATAACAGCTAAGCAAAGAGTATACAAAATTAACATTAATTTACTTTAAATATATTTGTTACTATTTTTATCACGTAGTTTTATTGAAATATCATTTTTTTCATTATGGTCTTGAAAACTTCGGTTTTAGTTTTAAAGACAATCGCCTAATATTAATAGAATGCGCATGTTTACTTAAGACGTTCCCATGGGCCGCAGTCTTATTAGAATCGAATAAAATAACCGAACACGACATAGTTCGTTACTCACCACTCTAATAGTACTTCCAGAAAGTAAAGACATAAAGATTGTAATTATTGTAAACAAAAATTTTAAGTTAACACATGATCAATTTACATGAATATTTCAAGCAATATATGTCGACTAACACTCTTGACATAACTAATGCATATGAACAATTACCGATGCCACACCCGTAATTCACACTTAACACTTCTCACAAAATGACGATAACATACCGCCAACACCACATCGAAAATAACCCGTCTTACCGCCTTTATTCTTAACACAAGTTTTCAGCACTATGACTGACAACTCGCTTTCAAAACAGCATCGCTAAGTATACTTTGCCAGGTTTTCCAGGTTGTGTTAGGCTTTTATTCTTTGTGTAGCGAACAGTATACCATCGTCATGAATGCATAAACGTAACTAGATATTTGCATTTAAATTTACCTGCCGGACTTTTACCATAAAAGGAAAAATATAAATTAATTCAAAAAAATATAAACCCAGACAATGGGCAGCCATACTCAGGATAATTATACTAATGCATGTAAAGACATTTATAATACTCCATCAACCCACAATAGAAAGTCAACAAAAAATAGTGCCAAAGCTTCACATAATATTGTAACAAATGTTAGGGAAAGCTCTTGAAAAACCGAGAGTGTCGTTCTACGCGCTTCTCGACTAGCCCGGCGTGCCTCGTCTGTATCAAGGTCTTCCATTCACGTAGCACAAAAGTACCGTCCACGGTGTTTAAGAGCACTTAAAGCACGCATTAAGCTGGCACGCTGCAGTAAGGATGGGAAGTTATTCTCGAACATCTGTGCTACCTACAAAAGAGACAGCGTCTGTCTATGTCAGTCAGTTTAAGTTGGTCTATTAATCAAGTGGATCGAGTGGTAGTGGAAAATGTTTACTGTGTTATAATTGGTGTGAAATTCTATTACTTAATATTGTTATTGCGTTTGGAGGAATTTAACTGGAATTATTGTACAATAGTACCTTGTTGATTACAAAATGTTAATAGTGATTCATTAAAGGTGGTTATTAGTAACTTCATTGGTGTCTGTACTTTGTTTTTCCACTGTACCGTACAACGAGCCGTGAGACCGTCGTAATAACATATAATCAAAAAACAAAATCCAATTCAATGTTTAGTCTACTATAAAATCACACAAAACACAAAGACAAAGAGCACGAACACTTGCACATCAACAAGGTCAACAAAAACCTTTCTGGGTTAGCGATTGGTCAACCCTATATTTTGGGTAGCCTAAACGTCTCATTTATATTTTTCCTGTGACGAAAAAATCGTTCAGGTAAATTTAAATTATAACGCGTAGAATCCATTACAGCCATCTTTTAAAAACTTTGTATCTAGATAATTAGAAACTTCGAGGCTAACCGATCTTATAACCATGACTAATATACAAATTGATAATCTCATTGGTTAATTACATAATAACATTTCGTGGCAAACAAAATTTCTTACTGTGTAGACCTAGGCCTGTATGTATATACTGTACGAAAGAAGAAAGTTTTCAAAGAACAAACTTAAAGAAAATGATAATTCAGTAACTAATAAATAACAAAACTCAAAAATCGCAATCCCATTAACAAATAAATATCAGTTAACACTTCACAATATATACCGCTCTCTCCTAACAGATCCCACGAGAATCACACATCTTAACCGTTCGATTCGCAAATACGCAACGAGCTAATTACACATGAGTTGCTCGATTTATATCCGGTAAGTACGGCATAACAACGTGACGAAAGAATTATATGACGGTATAGATGCTCTGAAAAGATGCTAGAAAATAATAGAAATATTGCAAAATCGCGACGGCGATACGTCAGATTACTGTTTACGTAGGCGCGTGCGTGCGTGTCAAGTGTCATCTCTTCAGAGTAGCAGTGCTATTTTTAACATCAAACATTTATCCCTTTCTTTAATGTACTAACCTCACTGCTAGAGCTTTAGCAATGATGATGCTACGTTTCACAATTGGCGAAATGCGTTCAATGGTATCAATAGGTTGTGATGTCTACTGATTTGACTATGTTATAATAATTACGGAAGGTGACTCAGTTGGCTTACTTCAGGGTAGTGTATTGGCTAGTCGCTGTCCTTTGCATCTGAATTTCTTCCACAGGAGGAAACGATTACTGTTTATATTTTCATTCCAGCTTTGTCGTGTTTACTTGTTGAACTGCTACTTGTCATGTTCCGGACGAGGCATTTCAGTGTTTCTACTATTTTAAAGTCCTAAACTACGACCAATTATATTTTATGTTTTAAAATTATCGATTTGAAAATTTCCGCAGATTTTTAGCGTAGTCGAAACGTTGAAACCAGTGATAACCAAAATACGTTTATCAAATTTAGAGGAAAATATTGTAAAATGTTGTTCTAACCGTGTATTCTTATAACATTATCATCGGTCGTTATCTATAAACGGCAATATACAACGCTGAACACTATAACTTGTTATTTTGTTACACCAGACTAAGTAAGCATTGTATGTCCAAACATTTTTTAATTGGATTATTCTAAGTAGCCTGTAAGACATATATTCCTAATTTATTTTAATTTTTAAAACGATACAGATAGTAGTATATGCAAATTATTATGCCTGAAATTATTCTGTACTAAAAGCAATAATAATTACATCACATTTTTAATTATAAAGTATACACCATATTTTTAAATAAATTAGTAAACTCAACTCTTTTACGTGGAACATTTTGTGGCACATTATTTATATAAAACTAAGTAAGAGAAGTAATAAACTTTAAAATGTAAAAGGTTGCTCCGTCAGACGCGTGATTTCTCAGTGTCTGCCACGTAATGCCTTTGTCCCAACGCTTTCTATTTAGTGGGTAGTCTCTCCTTTTGCCCTTACTGAACATCGTGTGTCACTGAGTTAAAGACTTCCTACCTTTGCTACTGTATTGTATACCAGCATGTGAAGTTTAACAGTCTTCAAAACACTGGCATTATCAAAGAAAAATATGATATATCCCTCACCGTTACCACACAGTTCAATATCGACGACATAGCAGTCGTGTATCAGTAGTCGTATATCGATCAGAAAGCAGTCACAATACTTTTGCCCGAAAACACCTAGAGGAAAAGGAATGTAGGGGAAGCTTATTATTTGTATCACTATGAAAACATAGTTTATTTCGTAACATCTATACACAAAGAGTGACGCAGTACAAAATTTTATTTACGAAAAAATGAAAAATGCTACACTATCACTTGAAAAGGAAAACACTGGTCAACAAACGTCTTAGTCAAGTAAGTTTATTCACACAAAAATAACGCACTGCTGTCGCCTCTCACGTACTATCTTCAATATGCATATTGAAGATGGAAATGTTGCTTGGCACAAACGTCTACGCACACATTATATAGTTGACGATGTGACTTTAATGAAAAAAGTTGTGTTAGTGGTTATAATCACAAACAGAATATTCACTGTTGCACACCACTATAGAAAAATTATTCCGATTAGCGCTTTCAAGATTCTCAGCTCATCGTCAGATCGGACTTGACCTATTGACGAATCAGGTCAATTCCGATGTAACTTTTATGAATATTCTGGATGTGACTTTAAACAAAATATTTTTTGTAGACGATAAAATTGTGTAAGACAAAACAGGCAACAACATAGAGCGGGAACTCATACGTAATTCACGTAAAGCTGATGGATGATATAATCTAATTACACCCTTTCAAAAACTAAAGGTATGAAGTTTGAGTACTCTTGCCCATTGCTAGTAAATATTATGTACAGAAGTAGAACTATTTGGAAAGGTAATAAGGTTACATAGTTGGAATGTAAGGTTATTTATAGTTGTAATCACTATCTATGTTAGTGAGATGTTGCAAGTAAGCTGCAAAATTTAAGGATAAGTAAGAATTACTGCAAAAGTAAGAATTAGACAAAATTCTACAAACACAACTTCAGTCACTCAGACAAGTGCGTATAAGTTGATGGTTGTTCCAGTCCTATGGCTGTAAAGGTAAACAATAAAAAACAGTTATTGTTTGTGCTGAAGTAACATTTTTCAAAATTCTTGGATTTTGTTACCCACGACATGTTCGTTGATTAACTAATTATAAACATAACACTACTGAGTCAAAACAATAAGTTTTTATTGGTAAAAATGTATAATACACGAATCAGTATTAAGAACCCGAATTGGAACTTTTAACCCGAACCAGTTTTTTCTCATTACAAGTTTTGTCAGAGCCTTTGGTGGCCAAGCACTTTTTCTGATTTGCGGTTTGGTTGACGCGATGTGGTAAAGTGGTAAGGTTATAATTGTGAATTATTGTGTGCGTACTTGTGTTTTTAGAGATTTTGTTATTTATTGTGACAGTGTCGAGTGTGTGTTACAGTGTGTTACATTAGCATGTGTCTTGACACCGTAACTTGACGAATTATTGTGTGTCAGTGCTTATTGTCACATCAAATTTATTAACTGTTACTAAAGTTGTAATTATCGATTTTTCTGGTGTTCAGTTATTTATTCCGCTTATTAAACACAACGATAAATTGCAACATTTAAATAAACTTCTACATAACCGTACGGTTATAAGTATTCAAGTTACCAGACATGCTAAACCTACTTTACATTCCAGATGGCGACACCACCATATTTTACAAACAGCATATCTTTGCTCTCAACTTATTGCCATATTCATAACATCGCTATGAAATCAGCTGTAAACTACATTACAACTTCAACGAAAAACGTGAGCTTGCAAAACTTTTCTCAGTTACTTCAAAACTTACGTTTAAAACTGTCGCATAGAAACAAGTAAACTCGTCGTCTTAAATTCATGACTGAAAACGATCGTAAACAAGGAATGGCGGCTGTAGAAGACATGACATGTTCATGTCTACGAGCCTGTATGACGCTTCATGGGTAAAGTAAAAGATATATTCTATCATACGACTGAGTAAATTCACTTAAGAAAATTGGTTACTAAATCTATTACTTATACAAATTAAAGGATATAAAGGTGAAATAATTGATAGAGTAAATGCTACAAGGTAACAGACTGTAGTGCTCTGAATTAAAAAAAAAAAATTAGTACAAATACGAGAATTTACCTTGAAATTTTAGAAGGTATTGTTTTGTTTCATGGTGAAAAATTGTTTCTGTTTCAACTCTTGGAAACAGTTGCTATTAGAAGACGTTTTAGGTTATGAAACTTCAACAGATACACAACTTTGTCTCAGGGGATGTATTAGTGTGGTTAAGTGTGTCACATACTGAACAGAGGACTACGTATGGAGATCTAAGAGGAATGGAGGAAAAGTATGTCCGTGAAACATACATATAATTGAACACAAACAGGAAGAAGAAGAAGAAGAAGAAGAAGAAGAAGAAGAAGAAGAAGAAGAAGAAGAAGAAGAAGAAGAAGAAGAAGAAGAAGAAGAAGAAGAAGAAGACGATTATAAAGAAGAAGAAAAGAAATAGACCGGGACAGACATAGATAGAAAAGTAGATAGAAGGCAACTTAATACTGACGATAGAGAATATTAAAAAATCTTTCCTTGTTACCTGTAAAAACGGCAGTTCCTTTTAAACAACTCAGTACATATGAATTTTGTAGAAAAATGATTGCTCTATGCAAGATTTGATGAAACTAGCTTACGAAATATAATCGAAAATTTAAATCATAACGCAAAGAAAAATACTGAATCCCTCTCCCCTTCAGTTTACATAGACCTCGATCATATATTTGAGGAAACTACAAACAGATAATAAGAGTTACTGAGACCTACCCAAATATGTAGTGTTTAGAAGATGGTATTAAATAATCTAATCTACGGGTGCTCAGTAAATTCTGCTGCGCTAAACAGAAACAAAAAGCACGGCTGAAATATAACACAGAAAATTCAAGGAGCAGTGCTATCAACGTTAATAAAGTACAAAATAAAATTGCTTGCATTATACTGTGCCATTACGCAGCTGACACAGAGAAATCACAACGCCTTGAAAGTCTCACTTAATTTTAGACTTAATGACGTTTCCTTATCTCTTTATAACAACACCATTATATACATACAGCCTAAGATATTTAGGCAATTGCCTGTTGCTTCTACTGGTTGTGACCATCTTTTCTTTGATGGTCCCACAATCCTTCGCCATTATGCTCTGTATTTGAAAGTCTTTTTACACACTACTCTTATACCTATCCTTCCGATTTTTCTTAAGGTCATTTTATTTTTTACTAATAATGAATATATTCACTTTGATTTAGACATTATGATTCCTAACGGAATCAGCTGACAGATGTCTTTCCTCAATATGTAACAAACAAGAAAAGGCACACTTATTAACATTATTATAACGATTGTTTGCCGAGCGATCAAGGCGTGGTCTTGTAGTATTTAAACCAGACGTTTTGATCTCACCAACGGAGGCCATCTTCAGTTCTAAAGGATAATGCTCGCCAAACACACCTAGGAGTGAGACAGTTTTCTCTCAACCCAGTACGGGTTTGCCACAGTACAGGGGTGTTTGGTGAACATCAGCCATGTCCTTTTACTACTGAAGATGGTCTACTGGCTGAAACGTCTGGTCTAAATACCATAAGACAACGATCTAAGCATAAAACGTTCATAAATTTATAAAACGTTTGCTGTAACCATACTTTTCTATAGATTGCTCAGTCATCAGTTTAATAATAGTAGTCACAATAAAGAGAATAAGTAGCAAACAATTAAATTTTTGAGATGTGTAGCAGTTTTCCTTTGGAAGTACAAAGAGATATAAGACTGTCTTCTTTCTATAACGTCTTGCCGTTTTGCCGTCTTTCCGCCCCTAAGCCCTCATACGTCTATTCCAGACATCGCCCACACCCGATCCGAGTATTTTCTCGTTTTCTCACACACTAACGTTCCCAAATGTTTGCAGTCATCTCATCTTTCAACGTCTTTCGTGTAGTATGTATATACGTATCCGCATTGAACGTTTTCGTCGCCACATTTGTAACATTAACAAATACCTTTCCTCTTTTTGTTTAAAAAATGACCACTTCTGTTACATTCTTTTGATCTTTTGGCCACAGGTTCTTACATCTTAGATAATTTTTATGTCAAGGATTTAGTCTCATTGTAGCTACAACGTTGAAGAACCATACTTTTGATTAGCACTGGCTGCCTAGTGTATTTTGATTTTATTGGCTGCCTACTGTATTTTCTAAACTATATAGGCCTAATATCTGCTGGTTCCATCATGCAAAATTTACAGATCTCACAACTTTACGACTTTGGAACGCTTATCTTTCTAGTTTCATGTTCAGCATAAATTTCTCTGTAATTATGATTCTAAGATGTAACAATGTCATAGAGGAATTAAAAGTGTTCAAGACAAAAAAAACGATTAAAGAGATACAAAATTAAGTTGAACGGATGTAGAGAAGCAAGAATTGAGGAAATAATATCAACAAAAATATTACTAAAGAATAATCCAGTTGGTGCAAGAAGAATTACTGGTTGGCCTAGTAGGTGAGAAGAATACGTGTAACTGCCGCTTAATATGAGTGATTAAAGTAATACTGTATAGTATGCTGTTGCTGCATACTGTTGAGGATTATAGATTGTCATCACATGTAGGCTGACACTACAACGTTTAGGCTGCACAATCACAAACGTTTTCTTTTCATGTGTATACGACAGCGATGGAATCTGTGCGTAAGCTTGCTATGTAAAATTTCACTTAATACATGCTCTATAAGAAACCTGTTTTAATTTACTGGTTTAGTACAGCCAAAGAACGTATTCAGAGATGTTACGTGTAATGTATAATTTTTGTAGACTTCAGTGGACGATAAATATTTTAATTGAAAAGGAACGTAGTGTTGTCGGAATCTCTATAGTCACAAACACAAATGGGTAACCGATCCCATCACTGTCGACTCATCGATAGAATAATCCCATGCAGACATCCAAAAATTATATGACACGTTACAGGTGAATGTAAAATAGAGATTTTTGGGGGGCTTAAGAAAAAAACGGCTGTTGGAAAAGGCGGAACAAGAAGTGTGCTTTATCCATGGAGTGTAAAAAAGTAGGAGGGGTCGCTACAACCTGCTGTTGACCACATTGTGTTGGAAAACAATGGGGACAACTTTAAATACAAAATTCGTAAAATTTAAGAGGACTACGAGATTTCAGATATACTTATAAATTAAAGTCGAAATATTTGAATGGGGGAAACAAAACATCAGATTTAGGTACAGGAAATAAGAAGAAAATTATACCTTTTGATGAGTAGGGCACATAAAATTTACAATTATTGAATGCAGAAGGGCGGAGAAAGAAGTCAGATATTAATCTATAGCAAAAAACTATAAAAATAATAAAAAATTTGTAATTTAAAAAATTTAATATTTAAACTAATTTATGAAACCCATAGATAGAAAACCTACTTTACAGTAGACAAACGTAGATATGAGCAGTAAATAATAACTCTTAAGTTTTTACAAATAAACGACTTGCGATGATCCTGCATATTATCAAGAATAGACTAAGAGGTGGCTTAAGAGAGAATAATATGAGTAACGAGTGGTGAAAACACAATTTGCAAAGATAATATTTAGTACTTTACGCCTCGATGATAAGGGTGACAGAAAACCTGTTAAAATTGGCCATACAGTAAATGCCGCTTCAAAAAGTGAAATCCGTACGACTAAGAAAGTTTTCACCAAGGAACTACACGATTAATAACGAAGGAACGTTGTGACAAAACTTGCAGCAATAATAAAATGCTTAAAGAAAAAGACTGAAAATTTTACAACGCCGTTAGATGGTACAAAACCCACCAGAATGATGATGTTATATTTCATAAATATTAGTGTAAGTACCAGTAAACAAAAACGTCTTGAAAACTAAGAAATTGTATCAATTATACGAGAAAGTATAAAAAATTAACAGTTCCTACTTAAACTGTTTTAAAGTTTGAATAAATGGTTAATTAAGATAGATTTGAGAAAATTAAAATTAAACTGTACAGAGAATGTAGAAAGGAAAAATAAAAAACAGGCAATGCCTCCTGTATTTTTAAATAACATTGCGTGACCATGAAGAACATAGCGTGACGATAAAGAGTGTTAACTATGTACAGGGAGACAGTAAAGAAATGGCTGACATTATGTGTCTCGACACCGACCCATTATACAGTGACAATAAGAAATCACTAGCAACAGTACCAGCACCGGCAGTAACTTATACAGAGCGAGCGTGGCGTTCCTTCACGTCCTAACGAACCACGGCAAAGTTCAGACGTTTCCTCGGAGATACCAAGGAATTCATCCATCCCAGTTAGCATTATGGTAAAGCATACAATTGTGTTTTGTCGCGCAGTTTAAATTTTGTACGCTAAAATTTCAAAAATTTATGAAGAGATCGTGTATGTAAGCTGCTATTTTCTTTCATAGCTAGCTTTTAATTGTTACGAACTGCAACGATTGTAAACGACAGTATCTGTTACTTCCACCTCTAAACTAGTCTAGCTAATTATTTGATTTTCGAAACAGTAATAACTATTGTGTAAAGCTTGCAAGGCCCGTGTCAATATTTTCAAAATTATTTCTAAATACCGGTCATTTAGGCTGAGGTCGGTTGCTTTGAATCGACATATTGTCGGTAACATTTCGATTTCCCCCCGGGGATCATCTTCAGTTCGGCAAAAAGCGACAGTGTGCGAAAACAATAGCGGCATATCTTTGCCGAACAATAACCGATACTTGTTTTAGGTAGAAGCATAGGTTCGGTGATCGGGTATTGTTCGGCGAACATCTGCCGCTACTGTTTTCGCATACTCTGTCGCTTTTGGCGGCCTGATAAAGATCCCAATGGAGGGGGAAATCGATAGGTTGCCTACAAGATGTCGATTCGCTGCAACCGACCACGACCTAACAGATTGGTATTTACAAATAATTATGAAACAGTAATATTTTTTACCTTTGATCTAAGTATTATTTATTTATTTTTGGATACTAGAGCTCTAATCTATATCCGACTCTGTGGTAATTCCATTCATAAGCAACTACATTGTACGTTTCCCTGGTTTCTCTTCTCTGTTGGTATCAATAGGATCAGAAATCTATCCTATCAGATCAGAGAATCGGAGAATTCTCTGTTGGTAGGATAGGATTGTGTTAGTAATTTTTAGTTTTTTATCATTATTATATTAGACTTTTTTTCTATTACTAAATGCTAGTGTCTGATGTCAAAGTTCCAATTATATCACAGTATGTGTATCCAAACCATTTAATTCATGACATTACCAAACAACACACACTTTGTTTGCTCTCTTGAAAAAAAATATATTGTGCAATATTAGTACTAACTCTTCCATTTCTCTAATTGAATAAGAAAATTTATTAAAAAAAATAAATAGAATATTTTGGGCTCAGTAGATTTATGGGCAAGCTTCTGATCTGGAAATGCTGTATTGAAGTTCCGGATGCCCCTTGAAGTCGAGATTGGATTGTTAGCCACCAGGTCAACTGAACTTGTAAAAACAAGTAGGTACTTGGGAAAAGTTATCAGGTAATATTGGACGCACGAAGAATGTTGGGAGCCTTATACCCCAAGTGGCGTGTCTAGATTTTGACCTTGGGCAGGGATCTGGTCTAGTCAGCTTCATATATAAAAGAAGAAAAAAGTTAATACTAATCAACATTACTGTCATTATAGTGGTTGAAAAACGTGTGACAATATGCTAAAACCAATCCCATTAAAGTCAACTCTAATAACACAATAAATATACACGCTATTGAAACATCGTTTAGAAGATACTTACTGACTGAATCGATTTCCAGTATTTCATGATTAAAGCGTATAATATATAGTGTGTCATAAACGTGTCTGTATATTTTAAAAATACGTAACTAAATTAGTGTACACATATAAAATAATAATAATAATAATATTAATAAAATAGCCTAAAAATTAAAAAAACATAAAAATTGTCATTTTTCTTCAACCCTTAGTGGCTGGGGGTCGTTCGGTCCCGTTCGTCCCGCCCCGCAAATACGCTACCGTGTACCCCGAACGGCTTACATAACACAGTCTACTCTAACTCCTAAACCTTTTACCCGATAAAAGAATGCTATTACATAACAAAATACGTTAATTGAAATTACATACACGTAAGATATTTTAAGCAAAAATTGTACTATTTTAACGCCAACAACAACTTATCCACCATACATAACCATAAACAGGAATTCGCTGGTTGACGCTGTAATCCTGCGAGGTGGAGAATAGTCTGGCAATATTGGTGGTAGTTTTTGAAAATTGGCGCTCACTACGAAATATTCCTCAATTGACGTAACACACTGTGGAACTTGATGCTTGCATTGCGTTAGGCAGATAACCCATGCTGTTTACAAAAAATTCCTTCTTTGTCGACAGAGGTCAGTCACATTTGGTGGTTGAGTTCTGCAAACTTACGCAATGAGAGAATTATTGAAAGATTAAATTAAGGTGCCGTCAACAAGTTTTGTATAGTTTAATTTATAGAATAGGAAACAGAGGAAGTTTTTCTAATCCGTTTTTAAGGTCGCTTAGTACTCTGAGAAAATGTTAGAAATGTAGGCTTAATAAACTCGGTGCATTTTAACAGCCATTGTACAATTAGAAAAAAGTTTATTTTGTTAATTATTTATAACTAGTTTCCGTAATTTTGAATTTTATAAACTTTTATAAATTATTTATCACGGTAATTATAGAAATACAAAAATAATTATTCAAGAAAATTCTTAAAATATTACAGCGGAGGCGTTATACAGCTCTTCTTCAACACGTAAAAGTCTTCTACATCACCTCCGCCGAGCGATTACCTTTGAAGCCACCAACGTGTCTTTTTTTATATCAGACATTTAAGTTAAGGAATTTTCGTCTTTAAATGGCTTTTTTTAACTCGAAAAGATAAAAATATCTAATTAAAAACAATCTGAGCACATATTACGTTTATTCTAGAGTAAAACAATATTATTTGAATCATAATATGAATATATGTATTATTCTAAATTATAATATTATGTTTTTTTGTATGTTATAATGGTACAAAGAAAGAAAAAATAAATCGGTCAGCCAGTTATTGTAATTACAAGAGTTAAACTGTTTATATGCGTTTCATAATGTGATAGTCATTTACTTTTTGTTAACTTTATTGTTGTTTGTATAAATCGAGTATTGGATAACTGTGTGACTAAGGGCACTTTTGCAAACGAGTGTTGTTTAAGATAAGTGTTACTAATATTTTTGTGTCCTTTTTTTCTTTGGCGTTCAGTAATGTGTTCCATTGTTGTAAGATCACAATAATGGATGCCATTGTCTTAACACTATATTACTGAACTATTGTTGTTTTGTTTCTGATATGAGCGGCATTAAATAAAGTGACCGGTTTAAACGATTGACAATAAATCCTTGTTATCGGTCGCAGTGCCGCATCGCATTGACATTTTCCGTTACGTTGCCACAGTTAATGAGGCCGAAGTAATTCCCTAATGTTAACTGATAGACACTAGTTAATTCCACTTTCAGAGTAAAACTGAATTCATTTTGCTGGTAGTATAATGTATCTGTCACTATGTCATTAAGTTTCTATCAGTTATTAGAGCATGATATGAATTTAAACTAATTTAGGCATTAATAATTAATTGAAGTACAATGCTAGATTCTGGCAGTAACATATACAGTATAAACTACATTCAAACGTACTAAATAGTTATTATAATGAAAGATACTTCCTGAACTTCCTGAAACTACCTTTTCTCACCTTTTTTCTTTTACCTTCATTCGTTTTTTGGTTGATAATTGGTTTTACTGAAAGTAAGAAGATTTTGGTGTTTTGGATTCTCGATTTCAACACGTGTAACTATGAAAATAATTCTGACGACTCTCGTTAAAAGAAGGTTAATATAATTTTTTTCTAACATAAAATTTATAGAGTTTAGCATATTACGTGTATTAGCCTATATATTTAGTTTCTATTTAAAGACGATTCACGATCCACAAATTTTTTGTTCTCAACTTTTTCAGTGTTCCACAGGTTTATGTTTTTATTTCTCTACTTATGTTGTGCTTTCAAAGGCTCGTTACGGAACAAAATCATTGCTGTAAATATATCAGAATTTTTCTGTCAACGTAAATTCATTGTACAAATATGCGAAATCAATCAAGTCTCATGCCCATTATAACGACTAAAAATGTCTCATTGTAAAATAATCAGAAAGTGTTGTGCTGAGATGAAAATGGTCTTCAACAAAAAGCTAAGCAGTTGTTAATACGTCACAACGAATTTTTGATAAAGTTTTGTAAATTTTTGACAATTTAGTCTCTGTTCGTATATAGTTTTATAATTTTTTATTCGGGTTTATGAAGGAGACACATTTGTTTTGAAAGCTTTTAAAGAGTTTTGTACTTTATTGGCTTCCTTTCAGAGTCTTCTAATTTGCAAATGTGGTTTAAAAAATTACCGTTACATAAACCAGAAAATAAGTTAATCTTAAAATACACAGGTTTTAGCGTATTTAAAATTAAAGTTTTTCACACTAGAAGTTACAGTTATGTAAAAGTTACAATGTTTAGTACTGCACGAGCACAAGCTCTGCTACCGAGACGCCTGAAGAGCGGGGGGGTCTACTGAATGATAACGCGTGCTTGTGTTGGTGCGGTATTACTGGTTCTGTAAACATTGTTCAGTAAGCTATATGCAATTAGAAATACCGTGCGAGAGACAGTGTTAAACGTATTTTAAATGTGTAGTAGTACCGTGATACGTGCAGTGGAATGGCAAACGTCACCGCATTCCTTGTTGGGTTGCAAAGCTTAACACATGATAGTACATAATATTTTCTGTAATTAATATTTTTGTAAAGTCCTCTTCTTCACGTTTTTCTTACAACCGCAATTACCTTCTTATTCCAAACAGCCAGAGCCCTGCTTTCTCTGCAACTTACTCCTGGCGTCACAATTTCCAGAGTCCTATTCTTTCCATATATGCTTCCACCACTTACTCCTGGCGTCACCTTTTCCAGAGTACTATTCTTTCCATATCCGCTTCCACCACTTACTCCTGGCGTCTCTATTTCCAGAGTCGTATTCTTTCCAAATCCGCTTCCATCAGTTACTGCTTGCGTCTCCATTTCCTGAGGCCCATCCTTTTCCAATCTGCTTGCACCTACTACGTGGTCGGTTAGAAGCCTACAAGCCGTCTCATTTCGTCTCCAATCTTTCGACAGGGCGTTTCGTGGTCTGACGGCTTGGCAAACTACTTGTTCAACTTACTCTGATTTCGTAAATTTCTAAAGTGTCTCAGGTGAGAATCATTACTTTATTCGATGTTTATTAAATAATGGGTTATATGTGTTGAGTTTATGTATGTGTGTGATCTTCACATGTCTGTGTGATCGTTTGTAAAGTCTATGGTAAAATGGACTCACACGTTACTTCCGGTCTGGGAGCATGTGACAACTTTACTCTTAACTGCCTAGAAAAATTTTAAAGTAAATATGCAGGTAGAAGTAAAAGTAAATGTAAAATAATTTAAACAAGAATGTAATTTAACGTAAGTAATGTAAAGTAATTTAAAGTAATGTAAAGTAATGTAATGTAAACAGTATGTGAATTTTCAAGCTTCCTTATTACACAGAACAGTATTGATAATAAAAGAGTAGTAGTGTGGATAAAATTGTGACAGTGTGTGTGTGTGTGTGTATGTGTGTGTGTGTGTGTGTGTCTGTGTGTGTGTGTGGTGTCTGTGTTCCGAGGCGAGAGAGAGTTGGGGTAGCTGTATTTTCTGACGGCCCACTAAAAATAAAAAATGTTACAGGATCCCCGTACCACCGGAAGAGAGGGAAATACGGAAATGGTGACACCAACACCCGTCACCATCTGCAGAGCTGTGCACTAGGAAGCTCCCCAACCCCGTCAGACCCAGAAATACTCCAGAACACTAAAAAGACAACTGTTTAGAAGGAGACGAGCAGGAGCTTCGTAACTCACCAGTACCATTACCAACACTGATCATCACAGGCTCTATCTGGTATCAGTAAATCTTCAAATGTACAGGTGGGAGGATTCCATTTACTAAACCTCAACAACAACACTCCACCGGTTTTCAAAGCATAAACAAAGCATACATATAAACAGTATTTTCATATTTATAATGATTAAAATTTTGTTAGAACATTTTCTATGCATGTATATTTGTGACTGATATTATTAACTGTGTTAAAAGGATCCACTTGTTATACTGTTTCATTAATTTTCATTGTTAATAGTATTGGTAATTGCTATTAATATAAATTGAATATATATTTGTCTACAAAATGAAAACTAAGAACTGAAATACACAAGAATTCAATGGTTTGAACACTGTAGCAAAATATGTTATGATGATGAAATGAGGAAACACTAATAAAAAAAGGTTGTTACTGGTTACACGTGTGTTTTGTTGCAAGTCCTGTCACTCTGAGCTCCAGCACATTTTCGCTTCATCTAGGCCAAGCGTCTAGTTTTTAAATTTTACGTAACGGCCTAAGCAAGCCGTAACAACTCTAGTACATTCGTACAGATATCTGCTTTCTATTATCCTGATTCGTTTTAAGGTATGTAAAACGTGCTACTGATTGAAATAAATACTCTCCGAAACACACTCCATAGTGTATTCTTACTCAGTTTTGTTGCAAAATAACTGGTTTAAGCAATCGACCATCCATCATTTATTTCAAATATTTCTATCTCTACCTCTTATATTTTGAAATAACTGCATGGAACTTTCTAAAAATAAATGTATCATTATAGCATTATTAAATAAATTACATTCTTGTCTGTCCTACAGAATACAGTTTAAGATATTCCGAAAGAAACTTACATCAACACTATGAATTTTACTGTGTACTTTCCTTAATAGTAACCATTTTTACTCACGTGTACTTTCGTTTTAAAGACTTAAATACTTCTTAACGTCAATTACGTTTTACTAATATCCCTAGCTTAAAACACTGCGTAGTGTGCAACGCTGTCTAACTGCTTAATAATTAAAAGTTTGTTTAAAGTATAAAAAGATATTAGATTTTTACTGAATATTAGTCAATAGTTTTAGGGTTTTCTTTATGTAAAGAATCTTATGTTATTTAAAACAACACACTGTAAAAAGAAGTGGATGTCGAACTGTAGTAATTTACATCCCAGTCCCACGGCGTGTGCTCACTGTGTCGAGAGTGCCATTTATTTTGTAGCTCTTGACCTTTCGAATCGGTGCCAAAATAGCAAGACCCATCATTAATCCTACTTTGATCAATAATTGTTGTTGTTGTATACATGGATGTACTACATTAAGAAGTTTAATAAAAAGTAAAGGCGAAGGTATATATAAATAAGATAATTATCACAAAATTGATTTATTAAACTTCAAAAGATTTACATATGTTAAGGTTATATGGCTGCAATATAATTTATGCTAAGGTTACTTTTTAATTTTTACTTTTTACACATCATCGAACGGAATGGTGAGAGAAGAATTTGTACTATGGTTTGAGAAAATAAATTAATACTTTTGTTGTTATTACGTGGTACGTCGGCTGGACACTCTTCAGAAAATATCTCAGATAACCCTTTTACCTCATATACGAGAACTAGACGTTTCAAATTAACAATGTCATAGGTTTATATAAAATTTATAAACTTTTTCTGTAGTATTAGTAATAGATATGTTGTGTTTTCACTTCCGTCTATCGTTTTTATGTGTTTGCAGCCCATAGCTATACAGCGTTTGACGACTTTGTAATAAATCAAATACTTTTAGTGTTTATTCATTCCTTATTTCCTGGTGATTAGCCAATATCGTTGGTGCGTCTGATAGATATGAACTTTAAGAACAATCATTCTAGCTTAATTTAAAATCTAATTTTATTGTAATATACTTTGTTGTGAAAATTTTGAAACATGACCGTTTTTTAAATAAACACAATGATATTAGTAATGCGTCTTAAAGCAACATTTTCTGATCTGTAATTTTATGTAACCTTGTATTTGAATTGTACAGTCTACAAATACAATATCACAATCGACGTTTTGTATAAACTGGATTTGTTAATTTAATTAACTCTCGTTGCAAGGGAATGAAGTAGACGTGTTTAATATAGTCGTTTATAATAAATTTAATACTATCTATTTTCAGTTCAACATCCGGTTCCATCGTCTTCAGGTTCCTTCAAAAGTACATATGTCCACCATGTTTCCACATTCTCACTCTGATCATTTTCTTTCATATTTCTGAATTGTTATCTCAGCTTTTCTCAAGAGCGTCCTTTTGTTGTTACCCAATTCCATTGCCTACAAAGTTTTGGAAATGTATGATCCTCCGTGTTACTTCTGTATCCCTTCAATATACTTAGTTCCTCTGAAAAGTCTGCCATTATTACTTATGGTTGTATACCTCTCGCCGGATTTATTCATTCTAGGTCTCCCTTGTCTAGAATATCTTCTACCTGATAGTCCAAAAATTCTTATTTGTGTCGAAACTAGAGAAAATAAGTTTTCCTCTACATTTTGTTTAGCATTCCACGCTACCTAACTGTATATTATTACTGCCCTGCGTACAAGTTGACCTGATATTTTTGTTTTCCTTATAAAGCGAACGATATAGATTTATATAAACTTTTGTTTAAATGTTAATTGATATAGGTAATATTTGATTAATCAGTGTTTAACTTAGTGAAATATAAGGGTACAGATGAAACCATTATAAATAAGTTTCTTGCTTTCAGCAGTATACTGATTTTATTGCTAATAGCTACTTTGTCTCCTTACATATTCCGAATAACTTATTTCATAATTTTAGTAGTTGTCGTACGGATATTCAGTATGGTGCGTACATAGTCAAAGGATTTTCACGTAGCATGTTTTGTTTTTGCCCAGAGGAGAGAAAACACATCTCAACGCAAACACACGCCTACCGTGAGGACGGCAAGGTTTATTACACCATTTTAAAACTTACATGTAAGCACTTTTAAGCAAATAGCCTTTCCGTGCTGTAAACCAAGCAGTTTCCATGGCAACTCACTCTCTTTTCACACTGGAAGTATACTCACAAAAAACTCTGGAAAGTAAAAGATAAAATTTTTAAATTACTTCAGACAATACACGGATTTGTTTTATTTACTTTACATTTGCCCAGCAAATGAAAACATGTTTATTCTAACAATATTACAGTGTTTTTTACATATTTTGGTTGGTGTGTTATGAGAAAACATCAGCAAAATATAAAATACAGAATATAACTCTCAACTATAGTCAGAACCTGTACAAGGAGAATACTTGTTGATAATTAAGAACTGGTAGCAGATAACGTTCTAACCATCAAAGTATGCACATACATTGTATATATGTTCTTGTTGACAAATCTGGCCAAATCGGATCACATGACGAAATGACAAACCCAGAAATCAACGTTGGTAGAAAAGTCACATAATATTTCCCAAACTTATGCCTTAGCACAGTTATATAAGGACAAGCACTAAGATCCCGGTCTAGCAACAGTAATGGAAACATACATTAACGACCCTAACGGCAAACCGATAAGAAGATGGGATAAACCTACTGTTGCCAGAAATAGATTTCATTGAACGATTAGCTAGACTGAAAATAGCAAAATATAGTACATGGAAACATAGAAATATAATTATCTAATTTAAACTGAGCAAAATAAGATACTGAGCGAAAGTAGATTATGTGGTGGGGGAATTTTCGTTTACTTGAGGATAATAAACATTAGTATGCAAGAGATATCAACACGCAAAATTCAGAAATTTCAATGGAAAAGTAGGAAATAGAGACGTGCCAGTTATGAAAGAAACAGATCTTAAGTTGAAGAATGGGATAATTGGAGAATATAAAGTGTAGAGCCTAAAGGTGAATTCATATGCTGTCACCAGGAACATGAACACATAGTGCATTGTAATCCTATACTTTATTCTCATCTAAACAATTACATTAGATTACAATTGACTATGTAAATTTCCTCAAACTATTAATTGTGTATCTATTTTGCTATTTCTGATCCCGCCAATGTAGGGAAATTATACGCCTTGACCCATTCTATTGTCGAACGTAGCATTTGTCTATTTCTGACTTCTGTTTACCTTTAGTCCATTTTTTGCTGTGTTGGTCTGTTGTTTCTTATTTGTTTAATCACTCCTCCAATTTATTTAAAGTGTTTGTCTTGTACCGACTATATTTTCTGTTTTTCAATCAATGGTTTTATTGATTAATTATGCTTATTACTTTTTATCGTATTTTCTTTTATCACGCAGTTCCTGACCATCTGCCTATTTTATGTCATTCTTGTTCCGTTCTGCATTTCTTCTATTTCTAACCCTTTTAGTTTGTACAGTTCGTTATTATTACTCCCTCATTACTTCCTTCTGCGATATTTTTAACTACCACAAGTTCTCGCTCAGTAGGCATCGCTGAAGGTATTGAGCTTCAAACGACTGTAGAACGTTTCTATTGAACCATCAGAGTCTACTCTTCTCTGCTCTGTCAGATGCAATTCGACAAACGATAATTCAGTTTTTAAAACTATAATTTTTTTCCCCTTATAACTGCTATTTGTGTGCATCATCCAACGAAACACATATCAACATTTCTTTAACATTTGCAAACACTGTATTCTTTATTGTGTTCTATAAAGGAATTATTTTACAACGATTTTGCAGTTACGTTATACAGTGTTATTTTATTATTTATCACATAGGCATTGTATTTACTACAACTTAGTTTTAAGTACTGCTGTACACACATAACTCTCGAACATGCACTTAAAAATTATTATTAATTACGGTCCAAATGGGGAAAGATTTTAAATCATTCAACTTCGACAGAATACACTTCTGATGTTTTTGCTTCCGGGTGTTCGAAACATGAAATATAAGAAAAATGGTGATAATTTAATATATCTGTTTTCCTCTTACAAGCATTCTAGTAAACGCTATGAGAAATACATCAGTTAGAAAGTACAAAGCGATAGATATCATCACTAAATGTTGAGTAGGTAGACGGCACTGTAATTTTGAAACATTATAAAATTTAGAATATCAGATATTATAAATCTCATATAATTACTAAGAATAACGGCAACTATTATTCGTAAAAATATTTGTGATTGAGACATATTTCTTACTATAGACAATATATCATTTGCACCTTAGAAGGTTTTTTGGGTATTATAGATTTGAAAGAGACTAAGGTACTAATCTTTGTCCCTATTTACTTAAAACAACATTAATAAAACAGCTAAGGTATTTACTATTTTTGGATATTATTACATACATATTTTACTTCATATTAATTATTTCACGTAACCTATATCTGTGTGAAGAACCTAGAACAATACAATTTTTGTAAGCAACTGCAGAATAGCAAAAATTTTAACAATAATTTTTTGTCTTAAGCTCAAATTAACTTGCATATTCCATAATATTTGGTACCGGAGTGTCAATGATAGAAACATTTCAGAACAGAATGCGCTTTGTATGTAAGAAACTTATACAACTGTCAGACTGTTTTGTTACACCTGATGTGCATGGTCATAAGTATTTAAATATCCTTTAGGTAAATATAAATTTAGTATGTATACTGAATGTCTAGGGTAAACTGATGTATATATAAGTATGAAGGAAATCGTCTTAATTTGTTGGTGTTAATGCAAAAACGAAATCTGAAATTTTATTCAACTTTTGTTATCGAGCAGGGTGTTACATGGTGGTAATTTTATTTCCAGCTTTTACTAACAGGTTACGAATTATTTACACAAAAGCAGCTGCCTACTTGGACAATTGACTGCATTGCAAAGTCATTATACAGTAGGACCCCGTTTATCCGGGGTTTACTTAACCGGAACCCGGGTTAACGTGCAACTTTTACTAACAGGTTATGAATTATTTACACAAAAGCAGCTGCCTACTTGGACAATTGACTGCATTGCAAAGTAATTATACAGTAGGACCCCGTTTATCCGGGGTTTACTTAACTGGAACCCGGGTTAACCGCAACGATTTTCCCGGGTTAACAGCAACGATTTTCGTGTAAAAAAAAATAAAAAGCATCGTCTAAAGACAAACTTTTGAAACATTCTTCAAAAATTCCCAACCGTAAAACAATGAAAACTTCTGACTTTGAAAAGGTGAATGAAGCATTATTCTTGTGGTTTACGCAGCAGAGAGTAAAGGGCGTGCCTATTTCTGGCCCTGTACTCCAGGAAAAAGTTAGAATGCTAGCTGAAATGCTAGGAGAAGAAGGTGAAAACTTTTTGGCAAGCAAAGGATGGCTTGACAGGTTCAAAAATCGTTATGGTGTTCGTCAGCTTAGTTTATGTGGGGAAAAAATGTCTGCTGACCAGGACGCTGTCGACGTCTTTAAAACGGAATTCGAAGAGATGGTAGAAGGGTACACAATGGATCAGTTATTTAATGGCGACGAAACCGGGTTAAATTTTAAGATGCTACCAAAAAAGTCTTTGGCCTGTGTTAGTGAGATTTCGGCACCAGGACACAAAATGCAAAAGGAAAGAATTACAGTCCTTACAGCAGCGAACGCATCGGGTTCGTTTAGGCTCCCACTAATGTGTATCGGGAAGTCTCATAAGCCAAGAATTTGGCATCGCACCTAACGCCCTACCAGTTTACTACAAGCCACAAAAGAATGCATGGATGTCATCAGAACTTTTTGAATTGTGGTTTCATAAACAGTTTGTTCCAAAGGTCAAGAAATTTTTAAAAGACAATGATTTACCTATGAAAGCCATTTTGTTTGCAAACAATGCACCTACTTACCCTGGAACTTTCAGAGATGGTGAAATAAAAGTCGAATTATTGCCACCAAATGTCACAAGTTTGTGAAATTGTAACTCAGCGTCGTGAGGCAAACTGAGTAGGCGCTGAGATAACAGCGCCGCCTCCTGGCTGTGAATACCGCAACTAGCGGCTGGTGGCGCGTAGTACTAGCCATACACCGTCACACTAACACAAAAGCCGTGCGGTACGCCTTGGTCCTTAACGGACTGTTGAGCGGAGGTTTAATTTTAATTTAATTTAAATGTCACAAGTTTAGTTCAACCTATGGACCAGGGAGTGATTGAAACATTTAAACGTCACTATCGAGGTGTTTTGCTACGACATATTTTACATAAAAGTGCGAATAACAACTTGACACTAACGGAAGCTTTGAAACTAGTGACAATGAAGGACGTCGTGTATTGGTGTGCACAATCTTGGGAAAAAGTCAAATCAACAACTTTGAGAAAAGCTTGGAATAAAATTACAGATGGAATAACATCCATAGACGACTATGAAGAGGAAGATTTTGAAAACCTGTCAGCCTATATATAGAAGTATAAAGTTCTGACACACATTTATGTAGCGCTACTATATTAAGTGAGAAGAATTTGATGGGAACTTGTTATTAATTACAAACTGATATATGTTTGTAATTTTTTTAAAGATTGCAGTGCTGGTAACCATTTCACATGTATAAAATGAGATGACTTTAAAGTATCGACCATTTTGAAAATATTCTGAGTGATTATGGTATTTCCTTGCATGTTAAGACGACTATTTATGTGTTTATTTATTTATCAACCACACAGGAAAGTGGGAGTGATACGAAGTTATTACTATGAAAATTAGCAACGTAGCAAAATCTCATGGCTTAATTTATGCATATTGAAAAAAGTAATGTTTCTGTTTGTAGAAAAAACCGTACGATAAATAATAGCTGTACGCAGTGTAATTTTTCTACAATTACAAGGTTTTAATTATACCAGCTCGAATGTGTCTTTTATAAAATATATAAATATAGATAAGCAGATGCACAATTTGCATTAATCACACATAACATTAATAACTGAACAAAAATATATAATGCATTAAGATTTTATGGAGGAATTATCAAATTTGTCTTAGTTCCATGAAAATAATGGTAAATAAACAGTGAAAAATTCATTCACTGTTAAATTAAATTAATTTTTAATGAAAATTATTCTGTATGTTACATCTGAGACAGTGTTTAGTAATGTTTGTCACCGGTTTTGTGTCTGTGATGCTAATTTTATTTCAATTGTATTGTACATCGTTGCGTATGTAGTAATGTAACTAGGTTAGAAATTAATAAACGAAAAAGAGTAAAAGATGGGGACTACAAAGATGGACACAGTAAAATGTGATGAATATTGTAAGTACAGTACCCGGCTGGCGAGCATCGGCAGCTTTTCTTCAGCGTTATGCGTATATGTAAGAAAAATAATAGTCACCGAGCTTTTGTGTTGACATTTATTTTACAATGTCCAGGTAAACTATAAAAACTGCGATTTCTATAATAAAATAATTCTTTATGTACAACGATCTTTCATCTTAATAATACCTTTACTACCGTATAGATAAACTTGAATAGTCAGAACATTCAAACACTAGCAGAAATTATGAACATACTATTTTATTCTCTTTTATGAACACACGTGATTTTGTTTATATTTTGTTTCCTTATATCAAGCGTATGATCATAATAACTAATTATTCACTAATGCAAGATTTAACTGTACATAAGCTAATAAATACAAGAGGGTATTCAAGATAAATTTGCGAGTAACGACATTTGCGTCAGTACTTTGGAGAACCACATTCAGTTACTTAGGTTGGAATATCGGTATGTTCAATTTACGAAAGACGAGACACAGTTACAGGTCTTTTAATACATAATACGAACAAACTTTACATTTCTTAATTAGTTTAAAAGCAACATACTTTTAAAATCCTGTAATATAAGTGCCCCAACAAAATTTATCCTACAAGAGTGGCGGGGCAGAGAGTATGGGGGCAAATAGGCGGCAACTTTGCCATTCCACCATAGCTATCGACTCTCTGAAGCCCCTCGTTGACACCCACAAATGTTGACTCAACATTTTTCTGCATTGTGTGCTCAAAGTTAATGAGATTCGTCTTGCCAGTGGGAACCAGATGAGTACATTCCTGACAAGTAATGGCACAGATTAGGAGAGAAACGTAGTCCCAGACGCAAAAGGCTGGATGACCTTCTCCTGACACGTAACTACACAGACGTAAAGCAGAGTGATTGGTAATCGGGTCCTCTTTCCTGGAAAGTAGCTGTGCCGTTTGTCCCCTTACTTTGAGCACCTCACAGTTAACTTACGACACTCATAAATCCTAAACTTTATTTTTTCTTGCCTGTCTATTGTTATCCGTTGTGACATTTCTTATCAACAAGCCTCAAAATGGTTATCTATTCAGCTTATATGTTTATATGTTAGCTGCTTGATTTCGTAAATAGAGGTACCGCGTCAGTAGTGCAATTATACCGTCAGGTATTATGAATATATTTTGTATATAAACATATTAATTATTATTTATGAGAACCGAATAGTTATGGCTTTGAAAGAACCGATTCGTTCCTCAGGCGTCCTGTGTCACCGTATTGTGTCAGTATTACGAAATTCAGGGTTTTAGAAACGGGGTTCTTGAAGTGAGTTAGAGAGAGGTTAGTGATTGATGGTTCATTCTGGACGATTATTTCGCCCAAACCCAATTCCAGTTCAGACGCTAATGTAGTTTGTACAGCAAAGTTTACCCATACTCACCCCCAATCACAATGCACAGTACACATGGTCTTCGCTAATGTTATAATTTACAACTTCAACGGATTTTCTGTTTGTGTTAGGACACTTCTTGTCAGTAGCAGAATATGATTGCACATGACTTGTCTCATAGGTATGCGACTGTCTTTTTATTATGTGTGTATGTGTGTGTGCGCGCGCGCGTGTGTGTGTGAGTGAGAGAGGAGAGAGAGAGAGAAAGCAAGAGAGAGAGAGAGAGTGAGAGAGAGAGAGTGATAAGGGTTGGTTATTTATCCCAAAATTATGTAAATATATTTATTTAATTTGCACATGCACAGTGCACACGGAGATTATATGCATTGATAAAATGTAACATTTCACCATGATTTCTCTATTAGTTTGAGCGTACTGATATACAGCTTGCCTTGGATTCAAGTCTTTACAGTTGTAGAGAATTCAGTCACGTTTATTTTTTAATTAACAGTCTACGTTTTCCTGTATAGTAAATAAATAAAAAATGCATAATATTACACCAATAAGGGTAATCCAATTTAAACATTAGCAAGCGTAGCTACACGGTCTGCATTAGCCGTTCAGAATGGAAATAAAACATTTACGGCGCACATATGCAATTTGACAACAGTATTACATTTGTATACATCGAATGGGGGATCGTAAAAGTGAGTTATTTCAGTACAAAATTCAACACTATTACTAGTAAGAATCTGAGATAATGAATTTTACAACTAGTATTTTGAATACTATTCAGACTACTGTACTGTTATAATAATAAGACATTTAGTTATTGTTAAAATTAGCTTTAAGAAATAGTTTAGAAACAAGTAGACAGATACTCTCCGACACTACCAAATCATGGATATAACCAAACAACAAAGGAGAGACTAAAGCTAATACTCATTCTATGTTACATGGCCAATCGAAGGGTCAGAACAATGTTAAAATAGAGTGTAACAAGTTGTTTTAAAAACTGCTAAACTGAAACATTATTTATGAAGAAATACAGGTAGCTCTATATTATTCTACGTGGGTGGTCATGTTCTAAAAACAGTTATTACAAAGAACACAGAACTTGTTAGAGTGCAAATGTATAACACAAAATTTTACCTTAATATTATTTTATCTGCTACAACTTCTTAAAAAATAAAAATAAGAAAATAATAATATTTTACTTTCTTTACTAGTCACTAAGTGTCACACAGGGAGCAAATGTAGGTAAAAGACGCAGAGCATTCAAGAAGTACAGTGTTGCACGTACTTAGATTTAACTTTCTAACTATTTCTGTTGCTATCATTTTCATGATTTTTCACAAGATACGTTTTTCTCCAGTGTGCATTTTCCTTAAAATCCAAACGCTTATTTATATTTTGGCGTTGATAGCGATATTAATATTTGTAATTATTATACTATTATTAGGAATACATTTTTGGTAATTATATAATCAATAACTTTTTCAAAGTAGGCCTACTGTGTTTTTGTGACTCTACTTTTATGCCATTCAATTTAGTTTACAGACTTTCGCAACGCTACTGAATTCAGTTTTGTACGTACAAAAGGAGATAAAACTGAGTTACGAAGTGTTGATGATTGATGATTGTGCGTAAGCGATATTATCGGAAACTCCAGGTAGGGGTCAAACACTAATTTAGTCTATAGAGTAAATTACACTCCCAGTGCTCCACAATCACCATCTACTCCACACCGGCCACTATCAATGACATAAATTTCAACTTTAACGTATTTACTTTAAAAAACATAAAATATATTATACCATTTTAAAGCAAAACGAATTAATTATTATTGAATTTGTGCGAATAATTCTACAAGAATGCATACCTCAGATTTCAAGTAACGGTTGTCAGTCAAAGTTAAAGCATTCGTTTAGGCAGGCTGGTATTTGGTATCGTAGAAATATCATAGTAGCTATTAATGGACGCCCTATATTAGTAAAACATCATGACAAACACTGTTCTGAAATCGGCATGAGCAAAATAGTTTATATCAGTGGGAAATAACACTTATGAGACCCT
Source organism: Magicicada septendecula (assembly GCA_034769895.1). Taxonomy (NCBI): domain Eukaryota; kingdom Metazoa; phylum Arthropoda; class Insecta; order Hemiptera; family Cicadidae; genus Magicicada; species Magicicada septendecula. The sequence goes on from CM068375.1 coordinate 320,974,080, forward strand.
TAAAAGTTAATAGAATACACTCTACTTGGATTACATGCAGCATCCAACGTTAAGGTAGACGTGTACACATTTTGAATATTATGAGTAATGTGTATCCCTTGACAGAAGTATATAAGTGCAAAATATATACACATATAGAAATGGAAAATGTTAAAATCACACAATTATTATACAAAAGAAAGAAAATAATAAAATGGATTAATTGAGTAATTCAACAGATGTTAGTTGTCAAAAAAAAGTGAGCCCAATTAAGTGTAAACATAAGAGAGAAACTGAGATAGAGAGCGATAGAAAAACGAGATAGGAAGAGATAGAGGGATGCTGTGAGTACGTGTGTGAGACGGGAGAAAAACCTATGCACGACTGAAAAATGAACAAATAATGCTATAGTGAAAGCAGGTTGGAATTAATTGTTGTAATGAGCTGTTGTATGGGAGCGTTGTATTATTCGCCGCTAACAATATTGAAAACACCGAAAAACTAGTAAAAAACTGTAGGAAACGAAAACTAAAAATTAAAAAAACCTAAACTCGCTTTTAGGCAGAACTGTTATTATGATACCAACATTTCTTCATGTTTATTTATACATCAAGTTGAAGTATGCTACTAGAATCATAACTTCAGAATGTAGTTCGGATGTAAAAACGTATTGACATATAAAAGGCTTCATTTTTAAAATAAAGTATGCTCGATAAAACACGAAAAATTAATTCTATTTTTATATTAAAACCTTCCTACTTGTAATGTAGTACTACATTACTGCTACTATCTTTTAAATAAAATAACAATTGTGGAGCAGGTGGTTATAAAATGATTATTATATATTACAAAAATTTGGGATTAGCAAAATTAAATGTATAATTGTAATGCCTAAACGGAAATAATTTAGTCATATAGGTTAAGAGTATATATGTGACCATAGATATACATTAGCCTACGTCCAGTGCTTTAAACAAATACACATATTTAATAAAATATGTAATATTTTATTACAAATGGGGCTTATAATTGTTCAGAACTATCTTGAAGGCGGTCCAAAATTTGCATATACAGACATTAATTTGTAAAATTGTTGAACCTCCTAATTTGTGTTTCGGTTAAACTATCTTTTAAATATTGCGCCGTATAAACTTTTGTTAGTGTTCTGAGTTCCATTCTTGGAACGTAATGCCCAAAACAAAAACTTCAGCAGTTAAGAGGAAGATTATATTTGCGTTAAATTATCATTCGGTTTGAAAGAATGCCGTAAACTTTCAAATATTGTATCCTTTTACATTAGTACTAGTGCCTTAAAAGTTTTATATTTCCAAAATTGAACTCTACATTTGTTGGTTAATAACGTAAATATATTGAAACACTACATGCATTTTTACGTTTTTCCATAACTTTTATTCACTGTTCTGCCTTTAGCGTTGAAAAATGTTGGAAATTTTATAATTTAAATTAAATTCATAATTTAATTTAGTTCTCTTTGCTTTAACAACCTACACGGATGTTTTTTTTTGTTTAATTTTGACCATCACGTGTTTTAAGGTGATTAAGTAAAAAACAAAAGTTGCCTATGGGAAAAGTAGACACGAATCCCAAGTATTACGAAAATCGGTTAGTGCGTCCAAACGTTGTTGCGAGACATACTCCAAATTAACAAATACAAAAACAGGAAAATGCCAAGTGATAGGGTTAACAATGAGAACTCTGCTTGCTGCTTCAATAGAGCTTTGAAGCAATATTTTCAATTTATTCATAACTTCTGTGATCACAGTGGACCTCGTCTTAATGCAGTCCTACCATACTCTAACGAATTAAAAGTTTGTTCTTGACTACTCTCATCTTTCAGTATTCTTACCTAATATTTCGTGTTGTTTCTGTATTGCACAGAATTTCCTTCTTTTTGTCGAAAATAAGAGTCTCTGTTTATTTATTTATTTTTTTAATCGATTTATTAATCAGTCCTTGTATTTTAATCATGTAACCTATATGCAACACGTTTTTAGTTAGAACGGTCTAATCAGATGCAAAATATTGTGTAAGTTGCTTGGCAGTAACAACCTACATAATTAGATAAACACTTCTAATAATTAAAATATTGTTATTGTAAGAAATATCAAATATTTAGTACCAGCAAACGTTAGTTTTACGGCTTAACTATAAATGTAAATTTAAATGTAGTAAACATCGTGAAAAATATCTAGTATATAAACTAATTAATTTCAATAAAAAATGTTTCAACATTTAACACGAACACAACACATAAACTAAATGATAGCAACACTTGATTCAGCAGAATAATATCAGAGGTAAATTTCGCAGAAAAGAGCAATTGATGAGTTCACAGTAAATTTAACGGGGAAACGTATTTACATAGTAACCTTCCGTATACCCCAGCGTGTGTTTCCAGACAATTATTTTACGAGCGGTATTTCTTCGTTTAAATTGACTGCGGGTCGCCTTGACATCTATTACGCATAGGACGTTTTTTGTCTAAAAGACTGTTCACATATTGTTACCAAATGGGGCAATAAATTTATGTGGGAGTTGGTCGTTACACTTTGCGCTTCTCCTCACTTTTAAAGCTTTTAAGCGATTAAGTTTTGGTTTCCCCATTTGTGGTTAACAGTACTTGGTAGTAAAGTAAATTTAAATCCATCTTAGGCATGTTATGTTAAATAAATTTACATACACGTTAATTAAGACTTGTCCACGTTGTATACTTTACATGCGTTAGCGTGAACGAAAACGTAAGATCCAAAGAGTATATTGGTTCATTTACGCAGTTTTATCACTCATGCCAATCATACTTCTGTAACCGTATAATTACTACGTCAAGGTTTAACGACCTTCCTGGAGGGTGTCGCCTCTTCTCTCTTCCATCCGCCAACCAGTCTCAGGATGTTTGATCCATTCTCTGGAAGTAGACAAAGCTACAAAAGCAATTTTTACCCCAATGTGGTAAACTAAGAAGATATCTCTGGCTTTCTCTGTTTGTTCGTGATTCTTTTCTTGAAATTCCAGGTGAACATTGCCAAAAATTCATCTGAAAAATGTTTTTAAAAAACTCACTTCTCTTTGACTACCTCCCTCAATTTAAAAGATACAAGAGTTTAACAAAATTAATATCTTATAAAAGAAGAAATCATATAAAAATGTAGCTTTTATGTAACAAGGAGAAAAGTTAAAATTTTCTTCTTGCACCCTCTGAAGGTTGATCCCCATATTTTGGATACGCTATATCAAATGTTTCCAATATAAAATTTTTTTATATTTTTCTACTAATATCAATTTCTATGATTAAAGAAGTTATAAAATATATGTGTTTATGACATTCCTTGACACTTTATGCAGTTTATGCTTCATTCCCACACCCCACACCGTTTGCCAAACGGCACTCTTATACTTCTCTGGAATTAGTTTACTACTCTCAAAGAAACAAAAATCAAATTAAGTATAGCTTATCTATTCACCTTAAAAGAAACCCTTACCATTTGGTATAGACAAATTTAGTTCATACAATTGAAAAATATCTGACAGTGTAATAACAGGATGTTACGCGCTATTCAACGAGACTACAATTATGTTTATAAAACAAAATTGCTAATAAACAACATTTAACAAATAAATTGAAAAACTAAATTTTAAGTCAAAAGCAAAAATTATAAGAAATGTTTATATCTAAAACATATAAAAAGAAGCCAAATAAATGAGAACTTTTCTGACAATAAAATTTCAGTAACTACATGGTGCAGTAATGTAATAGTATTTTTTTCTTCTGAAAACATTAATCTTAAAGCTTAGAGATATATACGTTATGTATCATTTCTACAGTAGCTCTACCACAAGTTAGGATGACGTTAATAAGTGCTTCTGTGCAGTGACGTAATATTTGCTTTAGCAGTAGATGATCTCTTACACATTTGGGAATAGCATAAGGTGATTAATGTAGGCCTACCTGTGGAAAGTCAGCCATTGCAAAACTAATTGAAAAAAAAGGAAATTATCGTTTGATATTTTTTCAAACACAATTACTACCATAATAATTTGTATTACAGTTACGTACTAACTGTATTGTGTCTGTTAAAGCAATTAAAATAACTTTCCAGCCGCCTAGAGTTGCTTTTGATCTTTCATTAACTTAATCCGAGAAAACCTTTATAACTTCAAAAATAAAAGTCTATAGTTTCTGTAGTAAAGATTTATTTATTACAGCTTTCAAAAGAACAATATGTAAGATATGCCCTTGTTAAGCTTGCGTCTCTACAAGCTCCGAAAGCTGCCTCTCTTCACACGGTATCCATGGCAGCTGCAATACCGGCTCTCAATCACTTCCAAGTCGAGTAGCAAAATTGTTGACAAAACATGATATTACACGGTATCCTTGGAGTGCCTTTTATTGCATTTGTGGAGAGAGTCGCTGACTAAAAGCTGTGGTAAACTTTCTGTGATCAAGGAAAAAAAAGACAATGTTTATGAAGTGTATATATTTGTATGTTTATATAAACTATGCATATTTTTTCAACACTGTTACGTCGGCAGCAAAAAATTCAGTGTTTGAAGGGTAAAAACTAATAACTAAACCCACATAGGTCCATATTAAGAACTTTGATGAGAGTCGAAATAAGCACGACAGCAACAAACACTCGCATGTAAACAGTTCTCCAAGGGAACGATTACACAACACAGATTAATGTAGTAAAGAATAAATCGACAACAGTATCAGTAACATCGATAAATACACAATAATCAGTAAAAACTAGGATGACGTACACTGAATTACATATGATTGACTGCTTCGGAAACGGTGATTTTATACTTCACTTGTGTTATAAAGTACGTGGAAAACTAACCTAGATGGTTGTAGAATAATCGACCGCAATCTGGAAGGCGCGTCTAGAAAGGCGGAGAAGGAGCGCGAACATTGTGAAATCCTGCCGCTTAGAGAGGTCGTGCGAAAACAGTCACATAACCACAATTATTTTACCAGCGTAAATATGGTACCTGAACCTGAATTCAGCTGCATGCAGTTTTTTAAAACTTGGTGTTTTTGAATTTATGGTACAAAGCAAAATGTAAATTGTAATCAAAAGTAAATACAATCGTACACAGAACTGAGAACTACTATTCTTAGTAATGCGAGCTGAATACGTTTAGCGGAATAAGTGTTGCGATGAAATTTAGCAGCGATTCCTTTGGTATAATATCGCAGGACTCACATTCAAGTGAAGTGCCGTCTTTACGACTGATTAACGGCTGCCGTAAGGTTTAAGATTCTTTAGTTACTGACGGCGCCAAACATCTGTCTGCATCTACACTAATTTAGAGCTTCCACCTTTTCACACTAGTATTTCTAGTAGGATAATTGTTTTTCAGCTACCCTACAACCTCAGGATTATTTTTAAACATTGCATGCGACTCCCACGAACGGGGAGACCATAGCGGCAGAGCCATTGAGTACCGTAGCTGGGACTATACACAATGGGTTACGCCTGAACCTTATCTCTGGCGTAGGATTTGAATTTCTGGGGGGGGATAATTATTGTTATTTTTATCAATTTAACTGTAACTTATATGTTTTTCAGGTTATTTCGCTATTAAAAGTAAGTACTATAATGTCTGAATATTGTTTAATTTAATAAGTACTTTTAATAACATTTATTAGCTGGATTAAATATTTTGTGCGTTGTTTACAATATCTGATGAAGCTGATTTCTGAGTGGTTTTAGAATTTTTTCATGCTGTCGTACAATTTAATTCTCACATGTTTACATTGAAAAAACCAAAGATATGGCAATTTTTTAAAACCCCATGTGATACAAATTAATTATTGATAATACTGTCATAAGTACTTTGAATATCTTAAATACAGGAGCGTAATTATTATTACTTATAATAATTTAAATTAGAAGATAAATTAAGAAATAAATAAATTTAACCGTATTATGCTGTCTGGTAGAAGGGTTTGTAGAAATAAACGTATAAAGTAATAACAAAATTACTCACTTTTAAATCGGTCAACATAGACTTAAACAATGTACTCATTAGCTGAATAACAGAAAAAAATCGGGTTAAACACGTGGGAGAAAGGGTATTTTATGGCAGCATGTGACAAGAAAGCTTTGAGAGAAGGATAAAATAAAATATTAACTAATGTAATAAGATAGAAATCATATTATTACCGAGAATTTGAAACTACACAACTGTGCCGGGAATTTAAGTCCCGGCGATCCTATTGGTAATAAATTATTTAAGAGGATGAGCTGCCGAAATAAATTTAATTATGGTAATTACTCGTCGGTACGGAGTGGACATTTCGGGGGGTCGCGCTGGATGCCGTCGCTATCTGGTGGGGGAGGGGTGCGTTATGTTTTTCGACACGCTTGCTTGATGCAAGCTGAGTCACTCTGAATTCAGCTGTTACGGGCAGAAGCAGTCGTCTTCCCAGGTCGAACCAAGTTGCTTTAAACTTCAAATTTCTATCTACTATGTTTGAGTAGAAGCTAAAGCGATCTCCGGGTTCTCGTCCCGTCCGAAGTCCGACTCATTCCAGCGGGTGGCTGTCCATCTGCCACGATGCAACGAACATAAGCAGACTCGATCTTGGTGGCCACGGGAGGAACGACTGCACATCATGCCACGGTGACCATGAGACATCCCCTGGACAATACTCAGGGACATTTATGCCTTAAATACACTCTAGGCCGTGACAGAAAATACCATCTGATGTGACATTATTTTCAGTATAATTCTGGTTCGATTTTCATTTGTGCTCGCGGCCAGCTGGACATAATGGTTACAACTTTATCTGTTTTACTTTCTGAATGTAATTACGCCCCAGAATAAGTGTAGACCCGGCCGAGGCCATGTGTCCGGCGGTCTTTAATGTTAAGCTTTTTTTTAACGGTAAAAGTTGTGGGGAATCTGAATTTTAGTGATTCATGTGGGTGCTGTTCATTTATGCTGGGGGAATTAACCGGCTGGTTGGGTCCCTATTAAATTTGGATATTTTATTGCTATATATATGTTTTAATAATTTAAAAAGGGGTTGGGTTTTTTTAATGGGTTTTAAGGGTTTTTGTTGTTCTTTAACCTGAGGCCGTCACCTGTTGGTTCAGTTGTCTGCAGGAACCTGACAGGTTATTTTCTGTTGAATCTGGTTCGGGCGCATGTCTGCGGCTGGGTCAATTCAGTTCTCTGTGAATTTTTTATATAATTTTATAAAGTTTAAACTATAGATTTTGCAATTTTATAAAATTATATTGGCTCGTTAATAATTCTTTAATAATTAAACTCATCATTGTTTTTTTTACTGCCATAGTCAGTTTAGGATTTGTTGAGTTTTGGTACATATATTTATAATATTAGTTTCTCACTGTTTCATTTTATAATTGTAAAGTTATAAAATCTACCTCAGTTTGTATTTTATTTTGAGGTGGTTATGTTCCACTTGGTTTTTCTTTAAAATTTTTGTATTCTTATAAAAGAAAGTGAGAACTTACCGTTTTATAAACCCATACAGACATGTTAACCTTGTGATGGTACTTTACTATTTGGGGACAAACCCGAAATTTTTAATTATGAATTGTAACCTGAGAGTTTGTACAGGCTGCTAAATTGGCAAATTATAGTCCTTATAAATAAATCAGTTTTTTTTTAATTCTGTTATAATCTTATGAGTTAATGGGTTTTGGTATTTAATGAAAATTTATATAAGGCTGTGCCGGGCACTTAAACTGATTACTGTAGTCTTGAGTCATGATGGCTAATCCAGGTTTCTCCACATTCCCGTTTGGGGGTATGATGAAAATATACAGGCTGTCTGCCAGGTTGAACATGTGTCTGTGATATGTGTAATATTTCTATGTGTATTTATGTGAACTATGTATTCTTTATGTCAGTGTGTAATGTACGGGGAATATTTATGAAACCATATAATTATAAATATTAAGAGCTAGTAAAGCAATTTTGTGTTTTGAAAGTAGATATTGAATTATGAGGGTAATTTTAAATTGCTAATTTGGGGAGTTCTGGGATACTAAAGGATTGTGCATGATGAAATTAAATGTGAATTGTGGTAAACATTTTTGAATTTTTAACAAAAATTGCAGTTAAGATGTATGAATACTAATTGAATTTGGAAATAATAAAAACTCTTATTGTTGGGTAAAATCGAGTTTTAATTGCAAGTCCCGTCTCACTGGACCCAGCACATTTTATGCTTCATCAAGGCCCTCCGCCTAGTTTTAAATATCCGGTAGCCTCTCCTTAAAAAAAAAAGAAAAAATTCTATAAAAATTGAATAAAAAATTAAGGAGGGGTTTTACATTTGGTAGAAGAGCGTGGTTCTTTCAAAGGGTCGGGTACTTGGGTGTGACGGGGCTTGCAAACTCGGAAATAGTTTGAGACAAGTCAAACTCCGAAAATTTTGGAAAAGCGAATATAGATGTAGATGTTATATTATGTTTAATGTTTAATGTGCATAGGTGAATGTATAATTGTTAGCCTGGTGTCGCCACGTGGCATGCGTTTTTGTTGTTTTTGGTGGGATATTTTCCTTTGGAGACTTGGAATTACCGGAGATGTGGGGCATGGCTGGGGAGTCGGCTGCGTTATTAATAGATATGGGAGTAATTGCGCGTGAGTTTAGCGGGATGCGGTATGGCCCGATCGGAAGTCGGTACCGTCACCGACAAGATTCATTGTTTGAAGTTTGTAATAATATGTCCTTGTGAAATGTGACGTTGTGGTAGGTGTTAGGTGTTATTGGTCTTATGTTTAGGTTAGTGTCCAAGGTTGTTTCTCCTCTTGTGTGTCTGAAGGAGAGCTGGTTCAGGAGTGGGTTGGGTCTCCGCAGCGCTAGGGAACCCGGGGGTCTGCTCGAAGGAAGGATCAGTACTCGAGTTTTTCCTGATTTTTTGTGATTATGTTTGGTTGTTATGTTTGGTATATTGTGTGATTCTGTCGGAGGTAGGTTACCAGAGACTACCCAACCCTATTTCCGGCATTCTTCAGAAACTTCCGGTGGTGGATGGAGAAGATGAGGGCAAATTGTTGGTTTTCCTGGACATCGTCCTGCAGTTGGCGGATTTTCCGGGGCTGTCCGATGATGTCCTCTTGTCCGTTATATACCCGTATTGACGAGGTTCATTGGCTGAGCTGGTCACCGACACCCTGCGTCGTGGTGGCAGTATCGACTCTCTCCATGGGGAGGTTTTGGACTCTTTCATACCCCGTCGGCAACGTGAGCAGTTGAAATGTAATCGGTTCTATCGTGCACAGGCCAACGGGGAGGCGTTGGTGGACTTTGTGCAGGATATTCGTAAAATTGCCCGGATTTTGAGGTTGGGGTTGCCCGAGAAGGATATTGTTCGAGTTATTGTAGAAGGGGTGACGCCCCAAGAAAGATTCCGTTTGGTGTTCGCGGACCGCCCACGTTGTTTTCCGGACCTTGACCGGCTATGTGTGGTTTCCAGAACGGTCCAGGAGATTCACGAGTCCCGCGATCAAGCAGTAAATGATAAATTAAGATACGAGACGCAGGGACGGCGAATTGTTCCATTATCACACGGTGCGGAAGTTAGAGTTAGGAACTCCTATAACGAGAGGCGTCGTCTCTCCCCGAATGTGACGTGCTTTAAGTGTGGTAGACGGGGCCACAAAGGCGGTTGTGTACCGGGGTTGGGTGGAGTCCAACGCCCCTCCCCAAGGCGCCCAAGGTCATTCAGAATGTGGTCAATAAGGAGAAGATATGTCGGAGGTCTTCTCCTCCCTGTCGCGGGTCTTCTAAGGTACGCGCCTCCAGGCCATTTGTAGGTCCCCGTTTTTCGGGAATCAAGGTCCTCCAAACCCTCTCTAAGCCCATTCCTGTATGCCCCTTCTTGCTAGTGGAGTTGAAAAGTAGTCAACTCAGAGCATTAGTTGACTCTGGATCAGCAAGAGCTCTCATTTCATCTAGAGTGTGCGAGGACCTTGAAAGACAGGGTTTAATTAAAAGGTCGGAACAGTCTTCCGTGGTGTGCTGTATGGCATCTCAGGAGATTCTGCCTATTTCCTGGGTAGTTTCATTTAAATTTAAGATCGAGGGATTTTCTTGGGTGTGGAGCTTTCTGGTTTCTCCTGCTCTGGGTGTTGAGTGCATTATTGGTGCCGATTTCATCTGCAAAAGTGGTCTCGTTATTGACATCCAAGAGCACCAATTCTATTTTAAATTTAATCGGGGATATCCAAGAGGTAGAGTGCCCCGACACATCTAGAGACCACCTCTCCCAGTCCCAGCGGTCCGCAATAGATCAGTTGTGTGAGCGTTCCCCACTGTGTTAACTTCGGCCCTCACTTGGGCTCACACATCTCTTGGAGAATAAGATCCGCCTAACGGACTCCAAGGTGGTGCGCTCCCACCCTTATAAATTTGCTCAAGATGAGCATCTTGAGGGAGAAGGTTCAAGAGTTATTAAACCAAGGGGTGATTGCACCTTCTCAGTCCAGTAATGCCAGTCCAGCGTTCCTAGTACCCAAGCCTGGAGGTAAACATCGGTTGGTGATCGACTACCGCAAACTCAACGCCAACATTGAGGTAGATTCGGTCCCACTTCCTGACCTTCATTCCGCGTTTGATTGGTTCAGTGAGGCGAGGTATTTTACCATCATTGACCTCAACTCTGCATATCACCAGATACCGCTGACAAAGGAAAGTAGGCCCTACACGGCATTCTGTGTTCCGTGGAACCTCTATCAGTACACTAGAGTTCCCATGGGTCTAGCGGTAGGGGCCCAAACTCTCACCCGTTTGCTTGACACCGTTTTTCACGATGTCAAGTTCAAATACGTCTTCAATTATCTTGACGACTTGCTGGTGTACAGCAAGGGTTATGAGGAGGATTTGGGTCACCTCGAAGAGGTGATGTGCAGGTTGAGGGGTGCTGGCCTCACTGTCAACCCTGAAAAGGTGAAGTTCGCCCAGACCCAAATTTCTTTTCTGGGCCACCTGATTTCCCATAGATGTGTCACTGTGGATCCTGAGCGCACACAGGGAATCAGGGACTTTCCCCCACCAAAGGATGCCAAAGGCATCGCGAGATTTTTGGGGATGGTCAATTTTTATCGGCGTTTCATTCCGAACGCGGCGGAGATTGCGGCACCTCTGAATGAACTCTGAAAAAGGGCGCCATATTTGTATGGGGGGAAAAGCAACAGAAGGCTTTCGAAACCTTGAAGGAAGCCATCATTTCCCCTCTGGTGCTGAGAATGCCCGACTTCTCTAAGACTTTCATTTTGCAGACGGACGGGAGTTCGGTTGCGCTCGGGGCAGTTCTGTCCCAAGTTGTGGATGGTGCTAGGCAGCCAGTGGCGTTTATATCCAGGACATTGACCCAACAAGAACGGAAGTCATCAGTGTATGAACTAGAGTGTTTAGTTGTGGTGTACGCTCTAGATAAGTTCAGGCGTTTCTTGGAACATGCTGAGTTCCTGCTCGAGACCGAAAATCAGGCTCTCTCTTGGCTTCTCGCTCATACCCGGCAACTGGGTAAGATTGGAAGACGGGTGGTCAAGATCTCATCCTTTAAATTCAAGGTGCAACCCATTCGGGGAACTCAAAATGTGGTTGCAGACGCTTTGCCCCGCATGTTTTCACAACCCAGTGAAGCCCAACCTGAGGAACCCTGTTCTGTCTTACTGGACTTTCCTTTAGCTTTCACTGATGTGTTACCCCATCAGTTAGATGATGAAGAGTTGGGTCCGATCATCCAAAATCTAAAAGAGGGTAACGTACAGGTCCCTTACTTCTTGTCCAAGGCTGTCCTATGCTGCAGAGAGAGAAAGGGACGTGACCCGAAGATAGTGCTGCCTAGCAAGCTCGTGCCAATAGTCTTCAGCTACTACCACAATTCCCCAGTAGGTAGACATAAGGGGATTTCAAAGACCATTTCCAGCATTAGGCGACATTTCATCTGGAAGGGCATGGATAGGGACATTGCAACGAGGGTTAACAGCTGTCATCTATGCGGCTTGAGCAAGCCTGCCCAGAACACCAATTAATTTATGGTTGTTGTCATCGGACGTGGCGAGCAGACCGATGGAGAAGTTATTCATAGACTACGTGGGACTTTTCCCGCGTAGCAAGTCAGGTAATTCTTACCCGCTTGTTTGTGTGGATGCTTTTTCGAAGTTTGCCTGGCTGTTGCCCTTACGGCAGGCAACGGCTCGTTTGAACATAAGCGCGCTCCAGAATCATATTTTTCAGCATTTCGGTCTTCCGACCATCATTGTCTCTGACAATGGTCCCCAGTTCATTTCGGGTGAGTTCCGGCGGATGTGTTTCGCCAGTGGGATCAAATATGTAACCACAGCCGTCCCATGCGGAGAGATTCAATAGGAATCTCAGGTCCGCACTTATTGCTTATCATGCTGAGCAACAGACCACCTGGGACCAGAATCTGAAGTAGTTACAGCTAGCCTTTAATACGGCCATACATGACAGTTATCAGGCTGTCCCCTTTGAAATTATGTTTGGATTCTCGCCCGCACTCCCGTTGACTAACTTGTGGAACATTGAGGATCGTCTACCACGGGAGCCAGATAATGGAACGGCAAAGATGTGGAAGGAGGCTCGGAAGAATTTGCTGCGAGCGCACGAGCGCGTCCGTAGTCGGTACAATCAGGGGCGAATTCCAAATCCCTTTAAAGTAGGAGAGAGATTCGGTCTACTGCCAGAGCCACCCGATCAGCTCAGCTGCCGATAAAAGAGCCGCTAAGTTATGTTATCGTTGGTCGGGGTCATATCGTATCCTAGGGTTCGCGTCGCCGCCGGTGACGGCTCGGTTGGGCGAACCGGGAAGTGATTCTGTGGAAATTATTACACATATTTCTAAACTGAAGCTCTGTCAAAGGGGGTAGACGGGCTGATATGGGGGGGAGTTTTGATGGTCTCTGTGTTAGTGGGGATCTTGTCATTCTGAAAGGGGTGTGCTCCGGGGGTGTTATAGAGAATAATAAGGTAGCGGGTACATGTTCCCCACAGTCCCGGTGGCGTTCGTCTACTTCAGGGATGCGACCTTGCCTACGCGAGCCTTGGTTTTCTCCATTCATCCTTGTTTCCGGAGGGAGCCATGTCCTTACCTTTACTCCTAGCTCTTACCTTTTAGTGATCCTTGCCTTTTCCTCTTCCCTATCTTCCTAACCCTCACCTTACAAAACAAAAAAATTCAAAAAAATTAGTAAAAGTAAGAAAAATATCAAAAAAGGAGTTAGAGAGAGGAGTGGTAGCGACAGGTTGGACGAGGGCGGATGTGCACTTCTGCCACCCTGCTGCTGCAGACATGCCCTTGGAGCACACATGTATTAGGTTATAGGAATATATATATATAATAACGATTCATAATAGCGTCCTATCAGAGCGTTATATGAAAGCTATAGACGGTAATGCCGTAAGCTAGAGAGAGAGCGTATAATCGCAGCCATCTCACTCTAACCACGTCACCGCTACATTAGAATTAAGTTCAAACAGGTAATTTTACTCAAAGCGAATTATCAGTTCAACCTGCAATAACTTCAAAAGTTGTAAGTATACGGCAGTTCTGAAAACAGCATTGTATTCAGCAAGAAAAGCTTTATAAGTAGCCGCAAGCTCAGTTAATATGATTAACAAATAAAGAAGTTGTACGGATGACGCACGCTAACAGGAATAACGAGATAATTATGCTACGTAGGAATAAGGTGTTTTCACAACACACAGATAAAGACCTAAGCAACAATATTCTGTGGTCAGATCTTCGGAAACACATTTGCAAATACCTGTAATCAATCGATTTGCAAATACAGAAATTACGATTTTGACAAGAATTTCTCTGCCGTTTGGAACCTGTCACGGAGTGTTTGACCGACTTGTTCGAGATTGTCGAAACTGGAAAAACGCATAATTTATTTGTACAACCAATCAGCAGCCCGTATTTAAAACAGACGCCAGTTAAAAGCGAGGGGTAGAATCACTCTTGGTTCGGTACTTAAACACACAAGACGTGTATAATTCACATACAGATATTTTTATATTACACAAGAGTGCAAATTTAAGTTCTAAATCGAGAAGTAGTCCGCAGTGTAGATGAATTAACAACATTCAGTATCTCTAGCTGCGTAAACAACCGTTAATTAATTAATTAGTTAATTAATTAATCAATCATCCGTGAAGGACCTGTGCTACAGAAGGCTACAGCATCTGTAATTCCCAGGGCATCTTCCACAACATTGATCAACCCATTCTCCTGTGCAACACCATCGAAAGGAGGACCTCTACAGATTCCTACCTTCGGTCAACGCATCAAAACAGTAAGAAATAGATTCAATGATCAATTATATAAGCGCTAAACAAGTTAATAAAACAATAAACAATTTTAAAAAGACACTAAGAAAAGCACACTTTGTATTTTAACTATAAGATTAGTTCTAATATAGGATAGGAGTGTTGAATGGAAAGTGGTGTGTAGTATTGTGTGACGATTTAAATTAACAGTAATCATAAATAAAAAAAAATTAAGTTTGCGAACGATTAAGTAATTTTAAATCTCACTATAATACCTAAAACCCCTGTATGTACTCAGTATGAGAATGAGAAGTAATTAAGAAGTCCAAAGAAACACTAATAAAAAGGGCGAATTGTAAAAAAGTTATTATTATCATAATTAACCCTTTGCTTGTCATCATGCGGTGACCTGTTAATTCCGGACTCGACGTGTCTACCGAGTCGTCTGTAATGTAGGAAGAAATAAAAATCATAATGTTTATAATTAGAAATCTGAAGACACTAATAGTCGTTAAAATAACTCACTTAAATTATATATGTATTATTAAGGTATAGTTTTTGGTAATTAAAAAATGTTAACTTAAATAAAGATAGGGACTATATTGTCGCGGAGTAGTTGCCCCTCTCCCTTTTGTTAAGTACCAGTCGAAGCGAGCAGAAAAACGCTCTCTCGCTATGTTGACTTAACGGAGTACAGACGTACGAGCGAAAGCTCTGACAAAATGTTGTTAATTTATTTGTTTTAATTTAAATGTAGTATATCAACTACCACTGCTAAAAGCGTGTGTCATGTACAAATAACTATAAATATGTGGTAACAAGAAGACATAATATGTAACTCAAAAAACAGAAATAATCAAGATGACGACTCCCTTCAAGAAGTAACTCCATTTTCAACATCATTCCTGAAGATGTGATCTGCAGGAACTTCATAAAGTCCCGTATACCAGGCATAAGATGCGGCTTAGGACATCCGAGAATCTACATATGCTTACACCAAAGAAGCTTCAATCTCCTCTGTGAACATCCGGCCTATTCTTGACGAAGACGCGACCCAGATGATGACGCCGACTACAAGGATTCCCAAGACGGACGCCCCAGGACGAGGTTTCTACGTTCGATTGTAAAGGTGACTCGATTTACTTACTATCTGTGTAAGGAAACAAGGGAAGGTATTTTACTGATTTATGCACTCATTTTCATGTGTAACAAGACGACTTCTCTTTATTTAACAACAGTTACTGACAGATCCCATGACATCATTAATTAAACTAAAGTATTTAAATGCTTCTCATAAAACTTTGGGATCAAATTGATCCTATTTTCTTATACCTCGGATCCGAGTTTATTTTCTGTATATTTATAGTAAAGACTTCTAATTAGTTTCAATTCATTTTAGAAGCTTGCAAAACTTCTTTAACAATTTGAAGAATGGTACTATTACTTGGAACCATAATAAGTTACATTAACATTTAAAGCGTTACAACGTATGATAATTGAAATTTTACAGTAAACTCTTCGATTTTCTGATTACAATGTTTACATAAAATTTATCGTCTTTGAAAAGTCTCTTTTAGAAGTGATTAGTGTAACAAATATTATTAACTCTTAAACCTCGTCCTGGGGCGTCCGTCTTGGGAATCCTTGTAGTCGGCGTCATCATCTGGGTCGCGTCTTCGTCAAGAATAGGTCGGATGTTCACAGAGGAGATTGAAGCTTCTTTGGTGTAAGTATATGTAGGTTCTCGGATGTCCTAAGCCGCATCTTATGCCTGGTATACAGGTCTTTATGAAGTTCCTGCAGATCACATCTTCAGGAATGATGTTGAAAATGGAGTTACTTCTTGAAGGGAGTCGTCACCTTGATTATTTCTGTTTTTTGAGTTACATATTATGTCTTCTTGTTACCACATATTTATAGTTATTTGTACATGACACACGCTTTTAGCAGTGGTAGTTGATATACTACATTTAAATTAAAATAAATAAATTAACAACATTTTGTCAGAGCTTTCGCTCGTACGTCTGTACTCCGTGAAGTCAACATAGCGAGAGAGCGTTTTTCTGCTCGCTTCGTCTGGTACTTAACAAAAGGGAGAGGGGCAACTACTCCGCGACAATATAGTCCCTATCTTTATTTAAGTTAACATTTTTTAATTACCAAAAACTATACCTTAATAATACATATATAATTTAAGTGAGTTATTTTAACGACTATTAGTGTCTTCAGATTTCTAATTATAAACATTATGATTTTTATTTCTTCCTACATTACAGACGACTCGGTAGACACGTCGAGTCCGGAATTAACAGGTCACCGCATGATGACAAGCAAAGGGTTAATTATGATAATAATAACTTTTTTACAATTCGCCCTTTTATTAGTGTTTCTTTGGACTTCTTAATTACTTCTCATTCTCATACTGAGTACATACAGGGGTTTTAGGTATTATAGTGAGATTTAAAATTACTTAATCGTTCGCAAACTTAATTTTTTTTTATTTACGATTACTGTTAATTTAAATCGTCACAATTGGACGTGCAAATTATTCAGACCTGTTCTTCAGCACTGGTTTGGGAGATAGAAATCTCTTAATCAAACCAGATAAGAGCTAGAGGTCGTTTGAGCGTCTTAATCATTACTTTCCACACTCACTCAATAATTATAAGGATAGGGTAGAATTAAGGCCTACCATTAACAAGTTAAAGTTTAAAAATCATTGATTAAACATTAAATATAATAATCAAGAAAATCTTAAAGTGTTATTTGTAACGATTCCCCTTGGAAACCACAATCACTGAACGAATCCTGAGAAAGAGTGTCTCCATGCGCTGAGCTAAGCTGAAACCGTGTCATTTGTTCTGGCGCCCTGGTAAAGTAATATCACGGGTAAGTAACTTTTTTCTAACATCATAAATATTAGATAATTTTGTTAGACGAAATGGAGCGTTGTAATATATATGTGTCTGGAAATTGGATTATCGTATCATGGAGGCCATCGTTCCCCACTCTCCCTGTCCTGGGGATGTGGGTTGTATCGATGAGATGATGTGGTTGGTTTGTTTTAGGGTAGACCCCGTAACTATGGGGTTAAGGTAGCATTGGTGTCTCAAGCGTGAGTGGGCAAGCCTCAGGAGGTCAGAACTCAGGGAGCTCCCGAACTTTTCTTTCTTCTTTTCTTCTCTGTCCCTTCTTGCTGTGGGTTGGCCCTGATCAGGTCAGCGTGCAGTTCCAGCACACTTACACACTACACGTCTTCTTTCTGCTCTTCCGTTTTCTTTCTGAGCCTCTGTTCTCCTGAGAGCGAGGACTACTGCGAACACCGATGAATACACGTGTTTCGAAAGACTATAGCGGTGTAACCCCTCTTTCCACTTTGTGCCTTTTTAAAAAAAAAAATCTAAATCCTTTTTCTTTTTATTTGAAAGAGAGGTTACTAGTTATTTAGATCTAGGCGGAAGGCATAGAGAAGCCAAAAATGCGCCGGGTCGAGTATGACGGTGCTTGCAATTAAACTCGGTTGTTCAACAACAATAACAATTTTTATTCTTGCCCCATAATTCATTACATGCATGTGTACATTACAATCCCCTGAGTGACAAGTATAACAATAAGCCTAATAAATAAGTAGTGTCAACACGGTAACAAATTAGTTTCCATAAGGCTATATTAATTCATCCCCTATATACTATACATATATCAATTTGGTTCCTTAATTCATATAAATAACAACATATATCGGGTAACATCCTATAAATTATATAAATTCCCCCCCTTAAATAACACTTAACACTAACATCACATATTGAAACACAGAGACACATATACCCATAATATCATCACAATAAACTCATGTTCGACCTGGCAGACAGGCAGTATTTCTATAAAGCCCCAACAGCAATCATAAAAATTTAAACTTCCAGCCACAGTTGGAATTAATCATTTAAAACCACAACCCCTTTACTACATTAAAATGAAACCCAAAGAAAATTACTTTAAAACCGAAAGGATAATAACGACTAATAACTGCAAGATGATAGTGGCCTGGCAGCCCATATGATTTTATGACATCTAAGAAATTGTACATTATAATTATATGAAAATCTTTAAGTTTCTTTGAACTGTATACAAGTGGTAAAAACCCTTATCACCTAAGTTTAAACAATTGGCATAATTTTCCAAAATGTTAATTCTTGTGTTACAAATATAGATGTATCCATGTATCAGGAATTCGTTCTTTAATGATAATGATTTAATTCAACAGACAGGTCCAGCAAGCAAGTCACAACCTAAGTTACAATATTCAGTAGCATCAGTACTGAACCCCGTCCTGAACCGGCCGGAACAGAACCAATACACATGACTTAAATTTAGATTGTAAGTATACTAACTCTAAGGCCTTTGCAAAAAAAAATTATGAAGAAATCTAAAATGAGCTCTGGCATGCTCCCCCAGTGCAGCACACAATTACAAGAATAGTACGTTAGAGTTATGGAATAATTTCATAATAGTTCAAATAATGTTCATAATGAATGTCCTGTTGGCACAAACTTGATCGGACTGTCTAGCGGCGTAAGCACATGGTTTAAAATGGAAAACGATTTGTAACACGGATGAACTGCGGGCCAGGCCAACGAGAAATAATAAAAGTTTGTATCACCTCAATTGCATGAGTAGTGTTGCATCTTACAGCTGGTCAGCAAGCTCCCTCCTCAGAACAGGTAAGTGTTGGATGGTTCATGACTGGTGAAGGCGTCTGTACACCAGCTGAGGCCAAATCTCCGTCTGGGTGCGAGAACCCTGAGAATTCACAAAGGATTAGAAATACTGTTCACTAAAATATGCGCCCTAATCAAAGGTAATAACCTCAGAACGGGGCTTCCGACCAACTCAAGATAAATGCAAAAGTTTTTTTTTTTTTTTTTTTTTGAAAATTGCCTGAGGGGTAATTAAGTCTACAAGGTGATAATGAACTCACTAAATAAAAAAACAATAATATTAAAATGTGTGTAGTAAAGAGTCACTCGCACTAGATTTAACAAGTGCCGACATAATCAAACAGGTTGGCCTCACCACGTGGCAACACAAAGATCGTAATTTGTCAGAAAATGACCACACTAAAGGCCCTTACAGTTACACACAATTAAAAGAGTTATAGTGTTTCATCTAAGGGTGATCTCACAATTTAATTTCAACTGCCATAATTAATTTAAAAAACCACTCTTCCGGTCCAGTGCGTGTACATACATAACCCACACGATTCAACTCTGTCTATACGTACTGGCTTTAGTTATAATTTTATACAGCAATTTAACAAATGATTACAGTGACTATTGTACAATAATTAAAAGAAATACTGACTGTATATACTGAAACATTAAATAATTTTCTTACAATACACACACCCGTCCGATCGCATCACGTACAATCTACTCTCACATTCGGCTGAATATATTTAAGTTTAATTATTCTCTTATTATTCAAGCATTTTATAGTATACTGTAAATCACTCACCGGGAAGTCTCGAAAATTAGCCTGCCATCAGGACGGGAAGAAAATTACCCAATTACTGACTGTCCAAGGTCGGGAGCTTGTTGATTCCTTCAAAGTCTGCGTCGAACTGAACGTTACATCAGTAACCTAACGGACACCCAACCGCGCCACGAGATGGCGCGGGCTGTCTAACAGTGCCGTCCAGATATCGGCGCTCTAACCGACATTAATACCCGATATTATTATTAACCAAAATTTATTAAACTTTCAATTGCCGGGTTATGCAAACACCGGCACAGGGGTACACTGCAGGGTACCCCTGAGTTAAAGTGTGAGGCAACCATGTTGCCCTATTGGGGTGGGGGTGTGCCGGGAATTTAAGTCCCGGCGCTTCTATTGGTAATAAATTATTTAAGAGGATGAGCTGCCGAAATAAATTAAATTATGGTAATTACGCTTCGGGACGGAGTGGACGTTTCGGGGGGTCGCGCTGGATGCCGTCGCTATCTGGTGGCGGAGGGGTGCGTTATGTTCTTCGACACGCTTGCTTGATGCAAGCTGAGTCACTCTGAATTCAGCTGTTACGGGCAGAAGCTGTCGTCTTCCCAGGTCGAACCAAGTTGCTTTAAACTTCAAATTTCTATCTACTATGTTTGAGTAGACGCTAAAGCGATATATGGGTTCTCGTCAGTTTGTATTTAATTTTGAGGTGGTTATGGACCACTTGGTTTTTTTTAAATTTTTGTATTTTTATAAAAGAAAGTGAGAACTTACCATTTTATATACCCATACAGACATGTATACCTTGTGATGGTACTTTACTATTTGGGGACAAACCCGAAATTTTTAATTATGTATTGTAACCTGAGAGTTTGTACAGGCTGCTAAATTGGCAAATTCTAGTCCTTATAATTAATTCAGTTTTTTTTAAATTCTGTTATACTCTTATGAGTTAATGGGTTCTGGTTTTTAATGAAAATTTATATAAGGCTGTGCCGGGCACTTGAACTGATTACTGCAGTCTTGGATCATGATGGCTAATCCTGGGGTTTCTCCACAATCCCGTTTGGGGGTGTGATGAAAATATTCAGGCTGTCTGCCAGGTTGAACATGTGTCTGTGATATGTGTATATATTTCTATGTGTATTTATGTGAATTATGTATTCTTTATGTCAGTGTGTAATGTACGGGGAATATTTATGAAACCATATAATTATAAATATTAAGAGCTAGTAAAGCAATTTTGTGTTTTGAAAGTAGATATTGAATTATGAGGGTAATTTTAAATTGCTAATTTGGGGAGTTCTGTGATACTAAAGGATTGTGCATGATGATATTAAATGTGAATTGTGATAAATATTTTTGAATTTTTAACAAAAATTGCAGTTATGAGGTATGATTACTAAATGAATTTGGAAATAATAAAAACTGTTATTGTTGGGTAAAATCGAGTTTTAATTGCAAGTCCCGTCTCACTGGACCCAGCACATTTTATGCTTCATCTAGGCCCTCCGCCTAGTTTTAAATATCCGGTAGCCTCTTCATAAAAAAAAGAAATAATTCTATAAAAATTGAATAAAAAATTAAGGAGAGGTTACACAACTATTATTTTGATTTAAATATAAACCGAAGTGAAGTGACCCAGACGGAATATCTAATGATAAATAAGAGATAACAAGACATCTTTTTTGGTAATAAAAGTACAGTCGACCAAGGTTTAGATAAATGGCAGTATTGAGAGTATTCGATATAAACATTCACACTAAATTTAGTAACAAGAAAATAATTAAATATAGTAACGCTGGACAGTTATGGACAAGGAAAATGAAAAAGTAAAACCTTATTCTGCTTTCAGTAATTAATATGGAAACGAGAAGTAATTTAGTCGAATTTCCTGTACAAGTGGTTTGACGATTGTTCTATATAAATTAAAATACTGTTTAAAGCTAAATATATTAAAAACTCTCTCAAAGAAGGAAACTAATTGGAGTGTTACATAATGCGTCTGATATTAAATATTAATACTAAAAATAAGGAAAATATCCAATCTTATATTTACAAGTCAATGTTGTTTTTTGTAGAACAGCTGCAAGTGATATCCCTGTAGATAACGAGAAAAACAATCATATTGAGTAGGCAATGTAAACACTTGACTCTTGAAACAGTCTATTGGGTCTTCTTTACCGAAACACTGTGTTCCCATTAAATACTGAGGTCAGTGAAACACTGTAACTACGTTTATTTGTATGGTATTTGGCGTTGCTTGTAAAACTAAAAATATGGAAACTAGGATTATTTCAAAAAGTGGTACACGATTAGCTTACTTGGCTAGAAGTAGGACAACTAGGTTTAAATTAGATAAGAATAGCAGGTCACAAATAATCTGCAAATAAGGCATTAAAAAATAATACTGATAATGACAAGTCAAGAAGCGTATGACTAGATGGCTTATTGTCCGGTGTACGTCTGGACTGACTGTAAAAAACATATCACTGTACAAAATACAGTGAAAACTAAAAATTATATTTCTTCAAGCTACCTCAACATTAAGTTAGGTAAAAATTTAAAAACTATTACTCTCAGTACAAAGATAAATTGGTTTTAACTATGTAGGTAGCACGGAACTGATCAAAATCTGAACAGAAACAAAAACCAAATGTTTGTTTGCGTGTGTGTACTTTAAACACTTCTCTACTATATGCCTAGAGCTTACTCTGACGTAACCCGATTAGGCACCACGTAGAATAACAGCCGTTGTATGACGCCAGTATTTAATTTTTTAATAAAGAACGGTTTGCGCAACATATCTTACTATGTCACCTCGTTACTAGGGACGAAGTAATTATGATAACTTTTATGGATATTATTAATGTTACGAAACTATTTCCATGTCAGAATTCGTATTGCCTTTCTGAGGATATAGAAATCCTGCTCGCAGGAAGTGTGCGAGGGGTTTTCTTACCCCCACATAGATAGTCTATCTTCGTAACGTGGCGTCAATCAGTCTGCGTAATCGCGTTAAAGCGTAATTAATCCATTAGACGTTGTGAATGCAAGTAAAACATTTACGGCACGCAAATGCAATTTGACAGCAGTATTAGGTTTGTATACATCGAATGGGGCGTCGTAAAAATCATTTATTTCAGTACAAAATTCAACAATATTACTAGTAAAAATCTGTGTATTTGAGTTTACTAGTAAAATTTGAGTACTATTCTCACTAGTGTACTGTTATAATAATAACAAATTTAACTAATGTTAAATTATCTCTAAGAAGTAGTTTACAACAACAATAATATAAGAACGATTTAACCAATAAAAGTGCAATTAGTATTAGCAGTAATTATACTACAACAACAAAAACAACAACAACAACAACAACAACAACAACAACTACTACTACTACTACTACTACTACTACTACTACTACTACTACTACCGCTACTGCTGCTGCTGCTGCTGCTACTACTACTACTGCTGCTACTACTACTACTACTACTACTACTACTACTGCTACTACTACTGCTACTGCTACTACTACTACTACTACTACTACTACTACTACTACTACTACTACTACTGCTACTACTGCTGCTACTGCTACTACTACTACTACTACTACTTCTGCTGCTGCTACTACTACTACTACTACTACTACTACTTCTGCTGCTACTACTACTACTACTACTACTACTACTACCACTAATACAACTATTACTAATATAAGTAGCCGCAGTAGCAATAGTAGTAGTAGTAGTAGTAGTAGTAGTAGTAGTAGTATTTTTTTTTTGCGGGGGAGGAAAAATGCATTATGCACCATCAGAAGATACCCGACTGGTCTCCCGGTGTGTGGGACTCGCACCCACTAAAAAAACTCCACTTTACAGGCAGGGAACCCCCCCCCTGGAACAACTATTCGTATGGCTTCAGGGTGGCACCTCGTATTGCGCCTACTAGGCTTCTACAGCTTTATCTATATCATCGACCTGTGAGACGGTCCAGTTCAGGCTTCTTCTGCCGCAGGACCATCCTCACGAAGGTCACAACCACGTCCCAGTTCTCTTTGCTGTTGAGCATGACGCCTATGATGTTATCAGGCGTCATGGGGCCAATCTCCGATTCCAGTCCTCGCCTCTCCAGCACCCAACGTTGACACTCGAAAAAAGTATGATGAACGTCATCAGAGTCTGAGTCGCCATACACGCACGACGGATCCTCCATCTTACCCATCCTTCGCAGGTATGCACAGATATAACCATGCCCTGTCAGGAATTGAGTAAGGTAATAATCTATCTCGCCGTGCGTTCTGTCGACCCATTCAGGGAGGTTCCCAATCAGCCTCGCCGTCCACCTAGCTCGACTCTCCTGTTCCCATCGTAGTTGCCAGCTACGCATGGAGTGTGCCCTGGCCACTGCTCTTGTTTCTGCAAACCCCAAGTCTTCCTTGGTCGTGTAGACCCTACTCCTCTCCTCAGCCATCAGATCTATTGGCATTACTCCAGCGACGACCAACACTGCTGGTTCCGACACCGTTCTGTAGGACCTTGCTATCCGAAGTGCTCCTCTTCGTTGTACCGCGGCCATCTGCTTGCGGTATTTTTCTTGATTCAGTGCGTCGGCCAGACCTCGCATCCGTAGAGGAGAATCAGTAGTAGTAGTAGTAATAATAGTAGTAGTAGTAGTAGTAGTAGTAGTAGTAGTAGTAGTAGTAGTAGTAGTAGTAGTAGTAGTAGTAGTAGTAGTAGTAGTAGTACTAGCAGCAGTATTAGTAGTAGTAGTAGTAGTAGTTGTTGTTGTATTATTACTGCTAATACTAATTGCACTTTTATTGGTAAAATTTGTTCGCGGCCTCTTTTAGACAGATACACTCCGACACTACCAAATCATTGATAAAACCAAGCAACAAAAGGAAATATAAGGCTAGTATTCATTCTAGGTTACATGGACATTTTAAAGGTGAGAGCGATGTTAAATACTGTATAACAAGTTATTTAAAAAAATGTTAAATTGTAACATTATTTACGAAGAAATACACGTAACTCTGAATTCTTCTACGTGGGTAGGCATGTTCTAAAAATAGTAATTAAAAAGGACACTGAGCTTGTTAGTGTGCAAATTTATAACATAACATCTTTCTTTAATATTATTTTATCTGGTAAAATCTCATAAAAAATAATAACAAGAAAACAATATTATTTTACTTGCTTTACTAGTCCGTAAGTGCCACACAGGGAGTCATGTAGCTAAAAGACGTACAACATTAAAAAAAGACAGTGTAGCAAGTACTTAGAGTTAACTTCTTGAATATATATATTCATATATTTTCCATGATTTTTAACAAGGAAAGTTTTTCCACAGTTTTAATTTTCCTTGAAATCCAAACGCTTAATTATATTTTGACGTTGCAAGTTACATTATATTTGAAATTAATAAATGAGCTATTATTAAGCTTACATTTTTAGTAATTATATATTCAATAACGTATTCAAAGTACTGTGTTTTTGTAACTGTACTTATGCCTCTGTAGTTTACAGAGTTTCGCAAACCCAGTGAATTCAGTCTTGTATGTACGTACAAAAGAGATAAAACTGAGTTACGAAGATTATTATCTGTTTTTTATTTATTTTTTTAATTTATTGACGATTGTGCCTTAGCGATATTATCGGAAACTTCAGGTAAGGGTCAAACACTAATTTAGTATGTACGATAAATTACACTCCCAGTGCTTAAAATCATAATCTACTTCACACCTATTGTGTACTGTTGTATGCGAGCGTTGTATTATTCGCCGCTAAGCGTATTGAAAAACACCGAAAAACTAATGAAAGCTTGTAGCAAACAAATATTGAAAATTAAAAAAAAACTGAACTCGTTTTTACGCATCACTGTTATTATAATACCAACATTTTTTCATGTCTATTTTTATATCAGGTTGAAGTATGCTATTCGAATCTTAACTTCAGAATGGAATTCAAATATATATATAGTATTTATATATGAGAGACTTCATTTTTAAAATACAAAGTGGTCAATTAAACGCAATATATTTATTAGATTTTAAAATAAAAACCTTCTTACTCAATTACTCCTATCTTTTAAATAAAGTAACAATTGTGAGAGTAGTAGTTATACAATGATTATTATTTAATCTATTAAAAAATTTCGGATTGGTAAAATTAAATGTAAAACTGAAATGCCTAAATGGAAAATATTTTAGTCCTACAAGCTAAGAGTATATATGTGACCATAAATATCCATATTGTGTTGTGGTCTCCAAGTTGCATATAACTAATTATAGTTAATATTACCTCGTGTATCCGGGTACAGTGGTGCTCCTCCTTGCATCTTCATTGATTTTAACAACTACGCGTTTCGGGACTCATGGTCCCATCATCAGGTTGGTAAAAACGAAAATCACTCACATGGAGTACATCAAATTAATAAAATACAAATAAAAACTTTCACTCGCACGTCAATCCAGCACATAAAGTCACAGTAATATAAAATGTGTGTTTATTGTATGTGTAACTACGGTCCGTTTGGTATTGTTTTCTTTTCAGTTTATCAAACTATTTTTTTTGTACGTTTACGATCTTACTTATGATAATACGAATTTGCCTCTCAATACACGACAAGACTTCATGAACAACAACCGGGTGAATTTTATTAAGAATTTCCAAGTGCGCATGATACAGTTCGCTGTTTAATTTGGTCTTTTTGGAGTGAAGATGTTTAATTACTTCTTTCATTCACACTTTCTGAGCTAATTTTTGGGCGACAGAACCCGATAAAGATGTGTTTTTGATGTTAACTCTAACGTAGTTAGGCGTTATATCCATGTATAAGCATTTCTTATTAAATCTGATGCCGAGACTAGCTTTTATTAGTTTTACCTTTATACTTTTGTATTTATAGACCAACTTTGACTGAGTAGCTTCAATATACATATTGTGTTGTGGACTCCAAGTTGCATATAACTAATTATATATAATATTACCTTGTGTATCCGGGTACACTGGTCCAAATTTTTATGTTGGACAAACGGGCATGACATTTCTGGATAGGTACAGAGAACATCTCCCTAGAGGTGATATCCAGAAGATAAAATCAAATTTTGCCTTGCATATAGTCAACCAGAACCATAATTACTCGAGTTTTCAAAGTAGCTTCAAGCCGTTACATTTATGTAAAAAGGGCAGGCTTATGGACGCGCTGGAAGAATTTGAAATTTGTAAGGCCTCAAAAACCCAAGGTAATCAGCTCTTGAACGACAAGCTTGCTATTAAGTCCAACGGACTGTATGACACGGCCATACGCATATTGGAACAACACATAGATAGAGGTAGATATAGTGCGACGCGTATTGGTTAGTCGCTCGCGAGGTCCGATACGATGCGCATCGTGTAGTGGTGTAATTGTATACACGCGGTACTGTGACTTTATGTGCTGGATTGATGTGCGAGTGAAAGTTTTTATTTGTATTTTATTAATTTGACGTACTCCATGTGAGTGATTTTCGTTTTTACCAACCTGATGATGGGGGACCATGAGTCCCGAAGCGCGTAATCAATGAAGTTGCAAGGAGGAGCACCAGTCTACCCGGATACACGAGATAATATTAACTATAATTCATAAATATCCATCAGCCTATGTCTAGTAATTTAAACAAATACACATAATTAATAAAATATTAAAATATTTAATATTTTGTTACAAATTGAGCTTAAAAACTTTCAGACTTATATTGAAGGCGGTCCAAAATAGCATGGACGGAAATTAATTTGTCAAATTTTTGATCTTACCAAGTTTGTGTTTTGGTACACTCTCTCGAAATTTTGTGCTCCATATAGACTTTTATTAGTGTTTTGACTCCCATTTTTTCCCGTACTGCCACAAAAAATACAGTGAAGAGCGAGTTCAGATTTGGGTTAGATTACCCTTCCGTTTGACAGAATGCCGTAATCTTTTAAATTTTGTATCCTTTTACATTAGTCCTAGTGTTCTAAATGTTTTATATTTCAGTAATTGAACTCTACAGATGTTGGTTGTATTCTCATTATATTGATACACTACGTGCATTTTTAAATTGTTTTTAAAACTTTTGTTTACTATTGGGTCTTTGGTATCGAAAGAGTTTGGAACTTTTTTGAATTAAAATTATATTCATAATTTAATTTAAATCTCTTTGCTTTAACAACTTACACGGATGTTTGTATTTTCTTTAAATTGTGAACATCACGTGCTTTTGTTTTTGAGGTAATTAATTAAAAGAACAAAAGAAGCCTATGACAAAAATAGACAGGAATCCCAAGTATTACGAAAATCGGTTAGTGCGTCCAAACGTTGTTGAGAGACATGCTCCAAATAAACAAATACAGAAACAGGCAAATGCTAAGTGATAGGGTTAACAATAAGAACTCGGCTTGCTGGTTCAATACCCATTTGAAGCAATAATTTTACTTTATTCATAATTTCTGTTACTACAATGGATCATTTAACTGTCTTAATGCAGTCTCACCATATTCCAAGGAATTAAAAGTTTCATCATGACTACACCTATTTTTTCGTATTGTTCCCTAGTACTTCGTGTTGTTTCTCTATGACAAAATATTTCTATTTTTTATAGAGAACAAATTTATCTGTTGATTTATTTACTTTATTAATTGACTGATTCATCTGTTCTTGCATTTTCCTCATGTAACCTACATGTAATTCGTTTTCAGTTAGAACGGTCTAATCAGATGCGAAATGTAGTGTAAGTAGCTTTGGAGTAATACGCAAAATAATTAGTTCGGCTCTGCAATTGATAAAAATATTGTTGTTTTAAAAAATATCCAATATTTAGTACCAACAAACGTTGGTTATAAGGCTTAACAATAAATGCAAATTTATAAATAGTAAAAATCGTTTAAAAATCTTGTATCCAATTTAATTAATTTTAATAAAAATATGTTTCAAAATTGAACGTTAACACAACACATAAACTAAATGATGACAACACTTGATTCAGCAGAATGATATTAGAGGAAAAATGTCGACGAATAGAGCAATACATGAGTTCACAATACATTCAACGGGGAAACGTATTTACATGTGCGCCTACCGTATACCCCAGCTCGTGTTTCCAGACAATTATTTTACGAGCGGTATTTCTTTGTGCAAAATGACTACGGGTCGCCTTGACATCTATTACGCATAGGACGTTTTTCTGAAAGAATGTTAATATATTGTTACCAAATGAGGCAATAAACCTGCGTGGGCGTTGTTCGTCTCATATTGTGCTTTTCCTCCCTTTTGAAACTTTTACGTGATTAAGTTTTGGTTTGTCTATTTGTGGTTAACAGGACTTAGTAGTAAGTTCATCTTAGACAAGTTATGTATTTAAGTTTTCATACATGCACTTGTCCACGTTGTATAACTTATATGTCTTAGCTTGCGCGAAAACATAAAATCCAAATAGCATATTGGTTCATTTACACAGTATTAACGCTCATGCTAATCATACTTCTGTAACATTGTATTTACAACGGTGTGTAGAATGACATGGTTTAACGACCTTCTTGGAAGATGTCGCCTCCTCGTCCCACCATCCGCCAGCCAGTCCCAGAAACTTTGACCCATTTTCTGGTAGTAGACACAACTACAAATGCTATTCATACTCCAATGTATCTATAATATTATGATAAACTGTCAAGATATCTCTGGCTTTCTCTGTTTGTTCGTGATTCTGTCATTGGGATTCTGTGTAAACGTTGCTAAAAAACTATCCCAAAATTATCTTTAAAAAACTCACTTTATTTTGACTAACTCCAACAATTTCAAAGATACAAGTGCTTATTCAATTTCAAAGATGATAAAATTAAGACCTTATAAAAGAAGATAACATATAAAATGTAGCTTTATGTAAGAATGAAAAAAAATTAAAATTTTCTTCTTGCTACCTCTCAATGACTGGTCTCCATATTTTTGATACGTTATATTGAATATCTCCATTATAAGATTCCTATATATATTTATACTAATATCTTTATCAACTTTCATGATGAAGCAAGTCATAGAATATACATATTTATGACATCCCTTGACGGTTTATGCCTCATTCCTACAGTTCACACCGTTTGCCAAATATCGAACTTATACTTTTCTGGAATCAGTTTACTACTCTCAAAGAACAAAAATTAACCATATATTTTGATATTTACCTTAAAAAAACCCTTACCCCTTAGTTTGAAATTTAGTTTTTAATGAGATCACAATGAGGTTTGTAAAACAGAATTGCTGTTATACCAGCATTTAATAGATAAATTGAAAAAATAAACTTTAAATCAAAAGCAAAAATTAGAAGTAATGTTAACATCTAAAAAATATAAAAATGATACTAAATGACTACTCTTTGGAGATTAAAAATTCAATAAATAAATAAATACGAGTGCATGGTGCAGAAATGTAATAATATTTCTTCATTTAAAAACATTAATTTTAAAAATTAGAGATATATATGTTTTGTATTATTTCTACAGTAGCTCTACCAGGAATCAGGGAGAGGTTAATAAGTGCTTCTGTCTAAAGACGTTGTATTAGCTTTAGCAGTAGATGATCTCTTACACATTTGGGAATAGCATGAGATGATTAGTGTACCTGTGGGAAAGACAGCCATTGCAAAACTAATTAGAAAAATAAAGAAATTATCGTTTGATATTTCTTCAAACAAAATTACTACCATAATAATTTGTATTACAGTTACGTAATAACTGTATTGTATCTCTTATTAAATTATTTTTTTAAAGAAATTAAAATAACTTTCCTGCCGCTTAGAGTTATTTTTGATCTTTCATCTACTTAATCCCAGAAAATCTTTATAACTTCAAAAATGGAAGTGTATAATTTTTATAGAAAACATTTATTTATTACAGCTTTCAAAAGAACATTATTAGGATATGTCCTTCTTAAGCTTGCATCTCTACAAAGCACTGAAAGCTGCCTCTCTCTACACGGTATCCATGGCAGCTGCAATACCGGCTCTCAATAGCTTCTAAGTCGAGTGGAAAAATATTGACAATACATGATATTACATGATATCCTTAGAGTCGTTTTTATTGTCATTGTGGAGAGAGTCGCTGATTAAAAGCTGTACTAAAGTTTATGTGCTCAGGGAAATAAAGACAATAGCAATGTTTACGAAGTGTATATGTTTGTATGTTAATATACACCATGTACATTTTCTCAAAACTGTTACGTCGGCAGCAAGGGTAAAAACTAATAACTAAACACAGATAGGTCACTACTTAGAATTTTCATGACAAACGAAATGAGCACAACAGCAGTAAACACTTGTATGTAAACAGTCCTGCTAGGCAACGATTGCACAACACACATTAATGTTGCAAAGAATAAACAGTATCAGATTATAAAATACACAATAACCAGTAACAACTACGATGATGTACACTAAATTCATATGACTGTCTGACTGACTGCTTCGGTAACGGTGATTTTATACTACACTTGTGTTGTAAAGTACGTAAAAAACTAACCTAAATAGTTGTAGAATAATCGACCACAATCTGGAAGGCGCGCCTAGAAAGCCGGAGAAGGAACGCAAAGTCCTGCCGCTTAGAGAGTGCGTGAAAAAAATGCACTACCCACAGTTATCTGACCACCGTTAATATTGCCTACACCTGAATACAGCAGCATACAGTTCTATAAACAATTAAATTTTTGAATTTATGGCGGTACGAAGTGAAATGTAAACTTTAAACAAAATTAAAGAGAATCTTGAATTTATGGCGGTACGAAGTGAAAAGTAAATT
This sequence comes from Magicicada septendecula, assembly GCA_034769895.1. Taxonomy (NCBI): domain Eukaryota; kingdom Metazoa; phylum Arthropoda; class Insecta; order Hemiptera; family Cicadidae; genus Magicicada; species Magicicada septendecula. Next base: position 321,005,670 of record CM068375.1, read on the forward strand.
CCAATTAAAATTAAAGACAATCATATACAGGTACTAAGAACAACTATTCTTAGCAATGAGAGCTCGACACGTCTAGCGGAATAAGTGTTCCAACAAAATGAAGCAACGATTACTCTGTGTAACATTCCAGTGAATTGCCGTCTTCACGTTTAACGGTCGGCGTAAAGTTCAAGATTCTGTAGTAACTAGCTTCACCATAAACTTATCTGCATCGTACACTAGATTAATGCTTTTACCTTTGTACACTGGAAAAAGTTTTTTTTTCAAGACAATTGTTTTAAGGGATCCCACAACCTCAGAATTATTTTGTGAACCTTACATGCGACTCTCATGAATGGGGAGACTATAGCGGCAGAGCCACTGAATACCGCAGCTGGGACTACATACAGTGGCTTACCACTGAAACTTATCTCTGGCGTAGGTTTGGAATTTCTGGAGGGATAATTATTCCTATTTTTATTCATTTAATTCTGACATACGTTTTTCAGGTTAATTTTTTAGTAAAAGTAACAACTATAATGTCAGAATATTGTTTAATTTAATCATTACTTGTAATAACATTTATTAGTCATATCAAACATTTCTGCGTTATTTACAATTTCTGATAAATCTGATTGGCGAAGAGTTTTAGAACTTTTTTGTGCAGTCGTACAAATTAATTCTCACATGTTTACATTAAAAAAACCAAAGGTATGACAATTTTTTAAAACCCCAAGTGATACAAATTAATTGTAAGTATTATTGTCATATAATACTTTGAATATTTTAAATACCTGAGATTAACTATTATTAATTATAATAATTTAAATTAGAAGACACTTTACGAAAACAGTATACTTAACCGTATTGTGGTGTCTGATAGTAAGGTTTGTAGAAATAAACGTATAAAGTAATTACAAAATTACGCACTTAAAGTAATCACTAAATCGGTCAAAATAGACTTAAAACAATGTACTAGTTAGCTGAATAACACAAATAATCGGGTCAAACACGTGGTACATAGGGTATTTTATGGCAACATGTGACACGAAAGCTTTGAGAAAAGGATGAAATGAAACAATAACGGAATAAACAGAAATCATATTATTAGGAAGAATTTGAAACTACACAATCATTATTCTGATTTAAATAAAAACCGAAGTGGGGTGACACAGACGGAATATCTAATGACACAAAAGAGATAACAAGACGTCTTTTTTCTTAATGAAAGAACAGTCGACCAAGGTTTAAGTAAATGACAGTACTCAGAGTATTCGAAATAAACACAGCACTAAATTTAGTAACAAGAAAACAAGGAAATAAAGTAAACGTTGAACAGATATGATACCGATACCGTACCCGTTCTGTACAAGGAAAATGAGAAAGTAAAAACCTTACTCTGCTCTCAATAATTAATATGGAAACGAGAAGAATATTTTAGTCGAGTTTCCTGTACAAGTGTTTGATGATGGTTCCATATAAATAAAAAATACTGATAAGGCTAAATATGTTAAAAACACTTTCAGAGAAGGAAACTAATTGGAATTGTACATACTTCGTCTGACATTAAAGAACAAATAATAAAAATAAGGAAGTAACTAGGCTTATACTTACAAGTGAATGTTGTTTTTTGTTGAACAACTGTAAGTGATATCCCTGTAGATGAAGAGAAAACAATTAAATTGAGTAGAAAAAGTAAACACTTGCCTTTAGTGACAGTCTATTGCGTCTTGTTTACGGAAATACTGTGTTCCCATTAAATATTAAGGACAGTGTAAACACAGTAATTACGTATTTTTTTATGGTATTTTCCGTTGCTTGTAAAACTAAAAATAGACAACTAGAATTATTCCAAAACGCGGTATACAATTAGCTTACATAGCTAGAAGTAGTACAACTAGGTGTAAATTAGATAAGAAAAACACGTCAAAAATAAACTGCACTGAAGGCATTAAGAAATAATACTGACAATGACAAGTCAAGAAGCGTATGACTAGATGAGTTATTGTCCGGTGTGTCTGGACTGACTGTTAAAACATATCGCTGTACGAAATATAGTGAAAATTAAAAATTATATATTTCAACCTACCTCAACATTAAGATAGGAAAAAATTTTAATAACTATTCGTCTCAGCACAAAGATAAATTGGCTTTAATTAAGATGCCACGGAACTGATCGGATACCCTATAACTGAACAGGAAACGAAAACCAGATGTTTGTGTATGTGTGTGTGTGTGTGTGTGTGTGCGTGCTCGTGCCCGTGTGTACTTTAAACTTATCTCTACTGTATGCTACATGGATGCTACTCTGACGTAATCTGTATTGCCACGAAGTAGAATAACAGCCGTTGCATGACGCTAGTAATTAGTTTTTTAATAAAGAACGGTTTGCGGACATATTGTCACCTTCTTACAATTCATAAAGTAATTATGACAACTTTAGTGGATACTATTTATCATATGAAACAATTTCCATGTCAGGATTGATATTGCTATGCTGAGGATATAGAAAATCTGCATTACACTCGGACGACAAGTGTGAGGGGTTTTCTTACCCTCACACAGACAGGCAACCTTCGTAACGTAGCGTCATTCTGTCTGCATAATCGTGTCGAGTTCAGATACTAACATAGCTTTCAGCGAGTTCAAGAATGCTTTTAAGTATGCAATTACTAATCGAAGCGCCATCCGGAAATTAACATATTTTTCTTGAAACTCAGGGCAATATAAATACGTACCTGTTTCAGCCATGTGAGCACCTTGTTGTCGGTAGTGAAGAGGCGATCCTGCAAAGTACGTCAGTATTTGTTGATGGCTCAGACCACTGCCAAACACTCCAGTTCTTTGGAGTAATAATTCTTCTCCGTCTCGGTGAGCTTTGCGCAGACTATGAGATGATGGGTTTTTCTCCTACTTCAGTGGACTGGTAGAGCACTGTCTCGAGGGCCCTTTGGGTGTCGTCTGATTGTAGAAACACCCGCAAATGTTGCTCTGGACGTGTTTGGGGCGAACGTATCTGATGGCTCCCAGGCTGGAGCAGCTGTCTATGGCTGCCGTCAGGAAAGGTAAAACAAGAAAAGAAAAATTTACAACAATTTAGAAAGCAATATATAAACACAAAGTAAATATAAACAACTACCTAAACAAAAATTCAATGAGAGCATTCTTGTTAACTTAAAAAATTAACTAATATTCCTCTTCATTTCGAAAAAATAAAAAAAATTAAGTATATGCGTTTGGCGTACAGCTTTGTATGGAAATGAATAATGGTTTATAAGAGGGGGCAGTAGTGCTAGCTTTCAAATTGTGGACACATTTGAAAAGATTTTGAACAAATAGCCTATAGGGAAAAGTTTATGAAAATGAAGTTCTCGAAAAGTTCAAGAAAAGAAAAGCTACTTAAACATTTGAATAAAAGAATATCAGCATGTGCTAAATGGATAACACTTAGACATAAAGAATTCGAGAAAAGAATAACTCAAGGTAAGTACTCGGTAATTATAAACAAGAAGGTATAGTCTGGATTGTATATAGCAAACATCACAATTTTGGTACATTGTCTATTAAAAATGAATGCTATGTAGCTTAAAGAGGAGACTAGAAAATTTTTACAGTAAGAATGCTATGACCTTTCAAACCTTCATTTAAAACTTATTTTAGTTTTTCATATTAGATAATGGTTTTGGTTGGGAGAATGCTCGGAAAGAAACTGTTGAAAGTAACGGACGAGGCAGGAATTTTTTAGGTTGCAGATATAGGAAAGACTAAGAACTAAAATGACATAAAAGATACTAGGGCTAGGTGTAAAAAAGGTTACGATAAAAATTTTATGTAGATATGTAGAAAATAGTTTTTATGCAAAGAAAGGGAAAAATCTTAAGACGAAATGTAGTGAGAAAAAGTCTGAATAATTTTGATAGGAAATGTAGTGTGAGTACAAAACTTTTAAAAATACAGGATCTTTATTATAAGAAATAACATCGTTTTCATAAGGTTAGTACGAATAAGTATTGCAGTGATAGACTCAGGAACTAATGCACATTATGTTTGTCAACAATCTCCTAAAACATTGGTATATTAGCTGACAATTAATGTGACAACAGGAACTTCTAAATTAGAATCTGTTTTTGGCGCAACCAATTTCTTTACATTGCCATTTTTAGCAAAACAATAATTCTATTGTTTCAGTGCTTCAATTAAGAGAAGAGACTAAAATGGTTGTGCCAATTCATCAAAGTCATGCAGATATATTTAGCATGTGTTACTAATTTATCTATTACTTCAAAAATATATTTTTAAAGATACTATTAAACCTGAAGTTACCATATACAACAGTGGTGTAGACTGATATAGAGTGAAGTTCAAATTTCCAATCAAAATTATGTAACAAACGAAGATTAATCTTCAAGAGCACTAAAATAACCGAACCTCAATCCGTATCTCACTATTTCTACTCTAAATACACGTTGCCCAATTTGGTAACAATATGTGATAATTCTTTTAAACAATTATCCTGGTTGAAAAGACAAACGCATTCAGTTTCCTGAAAAAATACTACCGCCGGTTTCATAATGACTGGAAACAGATATGTAGTCACATCTGATATGTAAACAAACTGCTACGTGCAATTTACTGTAAAGTCATAAATTGTTCTTTCAGCAAAATTTACTTTCGGCTTTGCTGACTCAAAGTATCCTGTTCACTTTTCCGGGCTTGTTAAAGGAATTTAAAAATATACTTATAATATATTAAATCTAAATCTAATTTTATAAATGATTATATTAAATATTATAAATAAAAGTGTTTAGTATCCGGTCCGCGTGGACCAAAAAATGTTAAGTAAGAAGAGTGATCCGTACTGTGAGGTACAAAAAATGTTAATGATGCGGCCGTGGGACCGAAAATGTTTTGTTGAAGAATGTTGAGTGTGAAACCTTGTACTTAGTTGATTCGCCAGGATGCAGAAATGATGAAGCGAGTGGACTGTATTTAATTCATTTATTTGATATTCAAAAGTACATTAGAAATATGCAGTTAGAAGTTGTTTTGAATGGCAGGTTGGCTAGTAAGCATAATGGATACAATTCGTATCAAAATTTATTCTGATGCAAGGGCCTAATGGGCCATATGAAGTGTGGCCTAAGGCCTACATTAAAGGTCATAAAGAATACGACATGCGCTAATACGCGGCACTAGAATACTTGAGTGCAAGTATTTAAATGACAGTAAGGCTTCGAGCGACCGAACGCTGCTGACGAGCGTCTGAGACGTACTGTGTAGAGCACCGACATGAATGATCAGATTACCGTAAAAATTAAGGCGCAGATTAGCCAACCTATAAAGTAAAATTATCGCGCTACTGTACAAAAAGTATTATATATTATTTTCGTTATTTAATATTTATATAATATATCTACAAATATTGATACTTTGTAAAATTTTTATAACTTTGAATATTTCACTGTTGAAAAGTAATAAAAATAAAAGTAAAAATTTAATAGAAAAGAAAAAGAAATAAAGAATGGAAATTGGCATGTGGTCCTCAGATGGCAGATGCAAATAGAAAAAAAGTAATAAATTTATACTTCTGTTTCTTCAAATCCTCTTATATCGTAAAATGTAGATGTTGAGCAAACGTCTAGCCACCAAGGTCTCTGCATGGAAATGGCCCACTCCACTTTCTCCCACTGCACTTCTAGCACCTGCAAAGAGCACCTCACATTTTCCTCGCAAATTACTCTTCTCCGGCCTCTGCGTCTTTTCCCATCAATTCTTGTCTCATACACTTGTTTTGCAATTCTATACCCTTCCATCCTCTGAACGTGTCCAAACGATACCAACTGCTTTTTCTTAATTTGCCCTTTGAAGGGTACTAATTTGTGCATACAAGAGTCAGATTTTGGTTCTCGTTTTCTATACGGAATAATTATATTTTACATTAATTGTATTTTTCTAACCATCATCTAACCATCATCTTTTTCCAACAATGGAATAAAGAGTTGAACATTAGATAATTCGTTGTTTATGACTGTTTAAATAAAAAAGCCACTAGCGTACAATAATTCTTCAAGTTTACGATTGCCAACTGACTCAAATGTAATAAACAATAAATATCACCTCTTGCTAGCAGCTGTTGAAGCAAAGGTTGTAGTCTCTGTTGTCAATAGCGACTAGGTTACTAGAGCTACTGAAGATGACGATTTTCTGCGTATATTTAACAGAATCTACATACCAAGGAAAAGACCTCCATGGTTTTTCTCAGGCAGCTGCCATTTCCATTATTTCTGGTTGGAGACTTTAGCACCCATGTGCCACTTGAGTTTGTCGTAAAAGAAACAGAGCTGATTTAAGATCTAAGGATCTATTGCAAATCAACGAGCTTGTGTTTTTAGTCACTGGAGCGAGCACACATTTTAATGTTGGAAATAGTATTTTCTTGGTTATTTATCTTTTGAGCTGTAACTATAGTGTTCCCTGACATTGTGAGCTCTTAGTACATCCTGCAAAATATATCGCCCACTGGACCATAGAAATAGGCAAATATTGTGTGTCTTTATTCTTTGGGTTTTGCAGCGAGTACAACTTAAGTCATATCTGATGCTAGTTGTTTTGGTCAATTGAAATATGTCTACTAAGACACAATGGGAAAATATTATTATATATATAAATGACAATTCAATAAACAGAATGCTTGCAAATTTCCTACCATCTTTTTCTTCTACATAAAGCACGTGTTGAGTTCTGTCGTGTAACATTACGTGCTTAAATGTAAGAACGTCAATATAGTCGATATATCAACGCAGGCTTTAACTATTATATGTCATAACTATTATATTACAACTTTTATATGCTTTAACTATTTTATTAACAATAACTATTATTTAAATAGTTTTATCAACGCATGCATTAAACTCCCTATATGAGAATACAGACCTTTAGTCAAAATAAAGAGTCAACCCTCTTCTCATAAACTGAGAGCTTGTAGCCTGGTTTCAAGCTGCTTTTTTCTGATTTTCTCGGAAATGGCCAAAAGCAGCAAAAATACATTTCATAAATATATGCGTTATACGACCTACACTAGTTCATTCTCCGTAAACTTTCTTTTCTATTTTACCTGTATTTAGTTTAGTAAACTCATTTTACGTATATACTCGTTCAGTTTTTAGGATTCTACTGCTTCCTAAATTATTTAAGTGCTTTTAAGCTCACTAAAGCCTTACCAAAGTAATTTAGTGTTTGCAAGCTTCTTATCTTTATTATTCCTTTATAGTGCATTAGTTGTTGTGGTAGTAATGTGTTCCTTAAGGACATTCTATAGTAATACATATTGTCACACAGTATTTGGTATCAGGCATAAACATTTTCATACAACATGTATGGAGTGAGTTTGAGTAACATGTTGTAAATAATACCATGTAATGAAAAGATACAATGACTTTAAATATGTTATACATTTCATAAGTCAAACAGTAGACAATTTGCAGTCACAAATCTTTGGCATACACATTTAACATAACTTGATTTAACAACATTGTAACGTACCAAATTGGCAGTTACATAAAATAACTAATTATTAAGTCAAGTGACGGGAGATCATGAAAGTATTTCAAAGTACATAAAATAAGACAAAGTGTGTATCTACAAAGGTATATTATTGAAAAAATCCAACAAAGAAGAAGGAAGAGTAATATAGCATCATCGAGTATAGAAGAGAGAGAAAATGACAGCGAGCCAATATAAAATGTTAGAAACCAGGCCCAATAGGTCCAAACAGTGAGGGGGAACAACAAAAATAATCATTAAAATGAAGAGGAGCCAACAGGTCCAAACAGTGAGGGGACATGACAAAAATAACTATTAAAATGAAGAGGAGCCAACAGGCCCAAACAGTGAGGGGACATGACAAAAATAACTATTAAAATGAAGAGGAAACAACAGAATCCAAACAGTGAGGGGAAACGACAAAAATAAATATTACAATGAAGAAGAGACAACTCAAGAACAACCACAATGATGGTAAAACAAACAAATTTATTTATTAATATAACATACTATAGAACGATGACTACCACGAATAGAAATAGTGAAGAATATGACAAGACTAAGGGAACATTGATTATCACAAGTAATGTATGACCCATGAAAACACCGATAGTGAACAACAATTAACCAGAAGAAGAAAGGAAGAAGAAGAGCAAAGGAAACATAACATGAAGAATGAAGATAATGTATGGACAATACAAGAAATCACCATTCGCCAGGTATACAAGGAACTATATTGATGACCGGAAGAAGTGTAATGATTATTCGAAGATCAACTATAAAGAAACCAGTGTTTAGCATAATTGAGTAATCACAGACAATAACAGTGAAAACTTAATATAAGTGTGACAACCTGTAACAAGTTAACCAATTTTACCCCAAATAAACACCACAGACAATACAAGTGAGAATGTTTATAACAGAGGAAAATGAGTTACCATTATAAGTGAAAGAATCCAAGATTAACTAGTTAAAATGCACAGACAATTAGTGTGACCAGTTTAATCAAGATTGTAACACAACATAGATAATCATTAAGACCACCAAGAGAAATGTGAGATAGAACAGTAAGTTAATTGTTCATAGGAACTGATAATAAAAGCTTTGTAAACCTTAAAATGAAATGTAACTGAATGCCACGGCAAGACAGAATAAAATATAAATAAAATCCAGAACAAACAGTAGCAAATAAGCTAGTTTGTTAGGTATCAAACAATCAATGTACCAAAAACTAGGTACAACACAACAAGAAATGTAATACTATTAGATTAAGAATACTTGTGTTATTGTTTCAACAATTAGTGTAAACATGTGTATTACTTAATAATTAAACCATTGTAGTACAATACCATAATGAAATGATAATAGTAGAATCAAATACTGCATAAGAATATGTTGCACATTGTTACCAGATAACTGACACATAACCTCATAGAAAGTGCACCTATAACATAAAATCATGTATATTAATTAAACCAAGCAACTATCGACAATTGTTTCAACCAAAGACTAATTATGAATAGTAATGGAAACTAATAAATAACATATGTACTGAAAATGAATCAGATTAAATATGATATCATGAAGCCAAAAGAACAGAAACCCAATGTGACAAGTTAGTTAATCAAAATGCACTATCAAAACTTGTTAAAAGATTACTAAAAATGTTACCAGTAGTTAGAGAAATATCTGATACTAACATATCACAAATGTAATAGTAGTAGTTTTATAATTGAAATATTAGAAACTAACTAACTACCATTGTAAAACCAGATGTAAACAAACACTATACTAAGAATTGGAAAGCTTTCAGATAACGAAAGACTGATAACTACATTAAACAAACAAGGTACTACAATTGTACACTATTTTAATGTATAACATTATATACCTTATGTGGTAAAATAATTGAAAAAGTGACAAATTAAAGAATTGAGAACAGAAGGTATTTTTGATAATACTATTAGTATATGAAAAATAACATTTTTCATAAAATAAAATGTGAACAAATGTGAATAAATGTATATATTATTGTTAGAATGTCAAACAAATGTAATTAGGTAAGAAATAACAGCGTTACATGCAATTATTAACAATCGAATGTGGTCGCTAAAGACGCCATTACCAAATATTGTTTAAATGGTAATTACAACTATTTTATGTATTAAAACGAAAGAGAAATGGACTCGAGACGTTTAATAATGAGTGTTATAGTGTAATTGGAACAAAATATGGTGAAACAAACTTATTTATATTAAGAATCACCATATGAGTTTGTGAAACGGCTAAGTGAGTTAATAATGAACGGATTTAATCCTTGTTTAGACTTAAATTAAAGCCACAAGTGTCCGCAATTTAATGCCACTAACCATTCGACGAGACGATAATTAATAAAAAAGTTATAACACTTATAAACTTTTCAGTCAAATTTTGTATCGATGCATACGGCACCCGTAGCCTCGAACCCAAGCAGCGATAATTTGTAAAAAATTAAAAGTTTTATTTAACCAAAGGGTTTTGGGGTTGAGAGTTTGACCCTTTAAACCAATCAAATGGCTTAAAATAACCAGACGAGAAGGAGACGCTTTGGTGAAGCAAGCATTCGTTCCGTATCACTCAACAGGCAAGGTTCACGAAGGAATTCGTCAAAATTATTTTAAATTGTGCGCGTCACCAACATGAGTTAGCCGACATATACTAACCTATACACAACAGAATACTAACGAGTGTCCAGTGCTTTAAGTGAATTAAAATAATAACTCGGCCAGTGTATAATAAAGGTCGTGTTTTGTGTTTTTTTTTTTTTTAATCAGGGATTACTCTATTTTAATTATTTTAATGAATTGAATTAAAATAATAACTTTCGTTAGTAAACGAAGAGATATTGTTTTGGGACTGCACTAGTCAAAAGTACTGAAGTGCTTACCCATGATGAAAAATTATCAGAACTGAATAAATGAATTATAACGCAATTATTAATTTAAAAATTAAATATTTTACGATGTTATCGTGATTGAGAAAATCGGTATTAATTTAAATATCGACCATCCATGTATAATAAATAGTCGCTCATTTGACTAAATTTGTTTGAATTAATGAATAACTAGTTTATTGCGAAAATATTCTAAACGACTGATAATTATACATCAGATGACACATGAATAAAATGTATATGTTTATAGTATTAAGAATTTAATAAGTAATAAACTTATTCGAAATAATTACTTACGTTTGTTAAGTAACTAACCTAGAAATAACAATTATAACTTTGTCACCAAGTAATGATTCTGTTCTCAAATAATTTTAATCCAATGAAAGCTATAACAATAGTTTTTTTTAATTCTAGATTTTTTCTCTTGCCAGTACATAAATTTAATAATTAACGAATAAATAATAATAATACTTTTAACAGTGCAGCACAGAGCACGTGTTTTCATCACAACTGCTGTATGCATTTTGCTAACCGTACGATAGTACGATATATATCGGTTTATGGTACCGACTTTTATAATTTTAAATCTTTGTTTGTTTTTATCGTAATCCATTATTAAATATTGTTAAATAAGATAACATCTTGTAATCTGGTATCATGTATCTTCCAAGAACACACGAATTTGGTAATATAACTGAATAAAGAGGACATAACCTCGTTAACCAAACCATTGTACCAGACATCAGTGTTACCAGCCTTGAGGTACAAAGAGCTCAAGAATTGTTTAAAGTAATTATTGTTTGTAAAGATATTATTGATTGTTTTTTAAAAGAGTTCATGGCATTTTACAATTGTTAATAAACCCCAATTTATTTACCAGTGGAACAGAGTTTTTGATTTTTTAAAATAGTTTAATTTTTTATGAACAGTTCTATCATAAGGTGGCGGTAGGATTTGAATGTTCAATACCATTCAAATTGTAATTACACTTTTAATTTACTCTGTTGTGCATGTGAATTATTTAGGATATTCAAACGGAATATCCATATATGTGTATCAAGTGTTTTTTGCAGCAGAAGAAGTCACCAACAAGAACACTGAAAACATCCACATATGGTAAGTGGGGGAGGTTGACAGTGAAGTGTTAAATACTCTTTTAAACTAAAAGACTTAAACGTGAACACCCACACTAATTTTACTAATAATCACAACCTAATAATTATAAACAATAATAGTACTCGACTTGAGTACATCAACATCCAATATATCTACAACACTATCTACTTGTATTTGTTTTGACATTATTTCCTTATTGGATCACCCTTACATATTGTTACAGTTATTTTAACCAATTACACTTTGTTTAATCCAACCGTATCTTTACAATTAACATAATGGTGAATTCCGTTCATCCGACCGTCATTCATCCGTATTTCCAGTTAATCTGGTAGTTAAATGATAATGCAATACTCTTACACACGTTCTACCGGTAGCCAATAAATCATTTAAGTTAATTTTATATGCAGTATAACCTCAATAAATATAGTTAAAACTCGTAAACCTACAGCTCCGAAAACTTGTTTCTTTGTGTTAGTAAATATTGTGTATTTTTAACACGTATTGTATACCTTTATAATGGCGGGGCGTTTTATAATAAAACTAATTAGAAAGTTAAATCAAACTATTGCTATCGTTAAAATTTTACTTTCACAACGTCTAACACTTAAAGAAATCCTAGACAATTACCATAATATTGACCATAATTTTAAATTAAAGATTATTGTAATTGACCTTTTACCTATCAAAAGGATAGTGTTTTGCCACGCTGTCACACGCAGAACAGCCTCATTAAACAGTTTAGAGCTCAAATGACAGGGAAGTTTTTGCCAAATTACCTCACGCATGCAGATAAAGGTCTCTCGTGGTAATGACCTAACTACGTAACTCGCATGTTGCCTCTCTTAATAATGCCTGTGTAAGCGGAGAATTTCCGTTTTTCATTCTATTTAATTTATTTAGTTTAATAATCTATTAGAGTATAATGTAATAAATGTATTTTTATAAACGGCTATTTACAAATTATACTTTTATTCTAACATGTTCGGTACGAAAACATTTCGTCAACAGTAAAATATAGGTGTATGAATCTAACATAAGAAGTGAACTGAATTTAGGAATATGGAGAAAAATAATGGCAGGACAAATAAAATCAATGAATAAAAGTACAGTCGAGTTTAAGAAAGGTTTCTTTTACTTTGAGAGAGTCGTAATTGTCGTCTAGATCATATGGTCTGACAGCGGTATGTAGAAAGTTGGCAATCGACTTAGTGTGCAATATACCAGATTTCTCCTGGTACCTTTGGCTACACGATTGTTGTCAATACATCATCGCAAAAGCTTTACAAGCTTTACTACGCGTAGCCTTGGTGGATGCTCTGATAGCTTCCAGGGGGGTGGTACCAGTACTAGTGAGAATTCGCAGCGCGTAAAGACAGCGGTTTATTGTAAACTTATTAACGTGGATTATTGTGTGTGTGTGTGTGTGTGTGTGTGTGTATAAATATAATTGGTGACTTGCAATAATTTATAGCAATTGGTAATTAGGCGATGTTTATTGTTTGTTACGTTAAAGTGGCTTTGTCAATCATGAACTTGTAAAGGTAGGGTGTCCCATAAAGTACGCAAGATTTAATAATGTTGTAAAAACTTTTATTTATAAAAAAATATCAGATGTTTTAATGTTAACTAGTGGTCGCCCAGTGGTCGAAATTCGACCGTAATTCATTACATTTTTAAGTTTGAACGTTATTGAGGTTCTTTTGTCAAAGAGTATACATCTATAATCATTGCATATAATTTTTTTGAATTTTGTTCTATTACGTCAGCTGCGAGCGTGTACAAATACGTCATTAGCGTGTGTTGTTTGCCTTAATTCCCTGCAATACCTGTGAAATTTAAAATTTAATGTTAGTAACAGTTGAAAAAAAACACAATTACAGCTTGTATTCGTATTTATTTTTTGATATAATTCATTGTCAGTTTTAATTTTTTCATGTTATTATTGAATCAAATAAACGCTAATAAAAGTGAGACTTGACATTCATAGAAGTATAAGATATATTGTTTTCAATTCCAGTGGATTACATTTCATTTTTGGTAAGGTACAAAATTCGAAAACAGTTTGAAGATTATCTGCTACAAAGCTTATATAATTTTTAATTTTTTTTCTATGCATTAATTTTCGAGTTATTTGAAAAATATGAAAGATAGGAAAAATGAGGTTTAGCTTGGCTAAGCCATATTTAAAAAGCAGTAACGCGTTTTTTGACATTTCCTTGGGTTTTTTTTTATTGCCATACTGACCAGGTTTCGCCAAGGCTACACAGTTATTTTGCCTATCTTTTTCGAATTATATAAAATTGAACTAAAAAATTAATACAAAATAAAAAATGAAATAAAAAATACGTGCCTCGTATTTTTTCATATAATTTTCATTAAATCAAAAAAACCGATCGGTTAAAAAAATAAATGTTGTCCATTGAACTTAAAATAGTTTGAAAGTGAATATAATGATTCAGAACTTCTGTGTAAACGATGTTTTTTGTAAAAACTCTTTCATCATTTGCTAAATGCCCTTGGCCATTATATTCGGAAATATAAAATCTCAAACCATCGAATGATCGAACTCTACTTGCTGCGACGTACAATTGACCATGTGTAAAAACTGGCTGCCTCAATAAAATTCCAATTTTTTCGAATTTTTGTCCTTGAGACTTATTTATTTTCATCGCAAATGGAGGTATAATTGGAAATTGAGTTCTTTGAAAGTTAAATGGTAAAACAGTACCGGAATATGTTAAATTTATACATGGAATCAAAATTCTCTTATTGCGTGCGGTTCCAGTTAAAACTTCGCAATCAATAGCATTACGATGCATACACTTGATGCGCATTCTTGTTCCACTGACTAATGCTTCCTTTGTATTTAAGTTTCTGATCAGTAAAACGATGCAATTAACTTTCAATACTAACTTATGTGGTGGCAAACCACTAATAGTCAAAGAATTCAAAAACTCTACTGGATAGTTTTTGATTTCATTGTCATCATCACAAATTAAAGTACAATCATCATTTTTAGGTGCTAAAATAACTGACTTCAATATGTTATCTGAGAGTATGTTTTCGGAAATATTTCCATACACCTCATTAATAACATTATTTTCATCTCCTATTAATTGCTAAGGTATTTCAATAATATTTTCACCAAAGTGAGGTAATTATAGGGCTTCATCATTACCAATTTTTTTCAAGAATTCGACAAATTCTATTTCACTTGGTAAGGCTCTCATATTTTGAGTAAACGTTACTTTATGAAAATAAACAAATTTATGCCAACTCGTGACACAATTTTCAATTAAAGTTGCACGTGATCCATGTTGGACAACTGGTAAGATTTGCCGAAAATCACCGCACAGAAGTATCGTTTTCCCTCCAAATGGTTTATGTTTATCATTTTCATCGCATAGATCCTGCAATAATCTATCTATGATTTTCAACACTTGCAGTGGTCACATAGAAATTTCATCAATAATTATCAATGATGATGAATTTATGTAACGTCCATAGCTACTATTTGCGGTAATATTCGCTACAGAATTTTCCAAAATGGGTATAGGCAATTTAAACACATTGTGTAAAGTTCTACCTCCAAGTAAGAGTTGAAGCTATGCCACTGAACGCTGTTGCAATGCAACTAAGATTAAGCGAATTTAATTTGTGAATGATTGCTGTTTGTGTGAATGTTTTTCCACAACCTGCATGAGCGGTTAAACAAAAAACATTAGATCCAGTATCATGATGCAAAACTTCACGAATCACACGATCAATTAGATTACGCTGTTCAATATTTGCAGTTCCATAATGCTCAGAAAACAGAAACTCTTGTTCTATTGGATCAATAGCATTTGCTTCGTCTGTTCTCTGAGAATACGTGGGAACTGGTAAACCAAGTTCTTGACATGACAAATTATGAACATTCAAAATAACTTCAATTTCTAATAGAGCTGTATTAAAGGATACTTCTTCGTTGTAATCTCTCAAAAAATCTTCACTAAGATATACTTTAAATTCATTCCATAACGCCAATGCATTGGCTGGCACATTTAATGCACAAATGTAACCAAATAAATTTCGCATTTGTTTTGGTGAATGTAATTCTTTTGCTTCATTTAAACATTCGCGCCATTCATTATCATTTGAAGCAATGCCGCGAGCATGGCACGCTTCAACAAAAGAAGTGTGTATAAAAACAGTGTGCATGTCAAAAAATGTGGAAAGGGTAGCAGCTGCTGTCACACGTAGTCTAAAAAGGTCTGCTAGGAAGCATGCTGTGGAACTAGAGATTTCCAATAGGTCCCTGCGTAGGATTTTGCAACAAGATCTCCATTACCATATACTGTACACAAAATTCATGGGGCCCAAAAACCGTTTGAATGTGATTACACTAAAAACGTTTATTTTTGTGATGACATATTGGAGTTCAAAAATCAAGAACATAACTGCCATAAATAATTGATTATTATTTCTGTCCAAAAAAAGCATTTTCACCTTTCCGGGCATGTCAATAAACAAAACACGCGCTATTGGAATGCAGTAACACTCAAGAACTTTATGCTATACCTCTTCACATAAACGTTAAAATAGCAAAAGACTTATGATTTTGAAAAACTACTAATTTTTTTTGTAGATCAGATATAAATTGAAACAGTAATAATAATATTGTTAATGTAAGAAATATGTTATTAATAATAAGCACCATGATGATGATGATAAAAATAATAGTTGTGAATTTTCAGCAGTATAGGTAATTCCATTTCGCGTCCCCAAATTTTGGCTATCGGTTTATTTTACGAAATCAAGTCTACATCACTAAATACAGTGAGTGGTGTAAGAAAAGAAGCTGTATAAGGAAAAGTGCGTTAGAGAGAGGTTAGTGATTGATGATCGGCCGAGGCAGAACGATTACATCGAACAACCCCAACCACGGGGTCAAAACCTAATATAGTTTACACGGTAAATTACAGCCTCATGCCACCCCAATCCGAGAACCCAGTGTCCACATTACACATGGTCTCCGGTAATGATATAAATTACAACGCCAACGGATTTTCCCCTTAATTACGTAACACCTCGTGTGGAATCAGAACACAAATTATTTTAATGTTTAGGGAATGTTTGTGTTTGTGTGTGTGTGAGTGTGTGTGTGTGTGTTTACGTGTGATATATATATAATATATCTATATTAACAGAGTTTTAGATCATTTGTACATATACACAGCATAGTGCACATTCATAACTGTAAACTTCAATATATTTGGTGCAACCGCAAGTTTGTGCGGTTTCGGTATGCCGATCTACTTTAACTCTACTTCCTCTGGTACAAGAAACTAGTTTATTTTCTCTTAAAAATATGCTTATTTTTATTGCAGTGCTTGTAATCTATTGTTTGATAAGATTTTACACAGCACTGTTGTTTTTGTAGCGGCCGGGACGGAATTGTCATTAAAACTTCAAGAAATTTGGAAAATTGAAAAATTTTTAACTACCAAATTATAAAGAAAATTTAGATATGTATATACTGTAAGTTGTCCGAAACAGTAACGCTTTTGACACAAACAACATAACACAAAACAAACTCTTAAAGAGCAGCATTTATTCCGCTAAAATATTGTCAGATAGTTTCGATGTGCACCTTAATCATAGTTCTGAAGGATTGACGGTTCCAACCATAAGATCAGCTTAAACGCGTGCAAGTGTTTATTTGTTAAATTTGCGAGTAATTGTGTAAAGTAAGTGGCATTCCATAGTGTATTATTAAATCTTTGTTTTGTCTGATACCTATTTGTTAGTGTTACGTTACCGGTGTCTGGGAATTCATGTTGAGCATTTATTTCTGCACTGTTAAACTGAGTTTGTTAAATATTTGGATTTTGTATCACATAAGACATTGATATAACTTTTTTCGTATTTTATTGTTTTCAAGACAATTGAAAATTTGTTGCAATCCTCACTTCTGTTTATATTGTAATAACCCCAATCTGTGTGAAAAAATAAGTCCAAGTCTCAAAGTTGAAAATCAATTGTTTGTGCAGTAAATTCTATGAGAAATTGAAAACTATATTACTTGTTCCCATCTCTCGAATATCATATTAACTATTGCTGTAGATGATTCCTCATGCCTCTGGGAATAGTGTAAGTGATTAATGTATCACCGTCGCGGATAGCTGTAGCAAACGTAATTACTACATGGAAAAGTATTTAAAGTCTAATTGGAGGTAAGTTAATTATAGTAATACAAAGTTATGAGTACACAGTTGAAGTACGAGTCCAGCTCGTAGATCAGGGCAACACTTAACACCAATAGTTTAAGTAAAACCTTGTAATTTGTTTTGAAGGAAAATAACATAGTCACATCAAGAAACTAAATATTACAGAGGAGATGCAGACGTTATGTATATGCTGTGCCAACTAAATCACGTTAGCAAACTACATGAAATATTAAATACATATTAAAAGTGGAACTTTCAATTTACTGAACGTCCTTCCAACACTCGTCTTCAAATGTCTTTACTGGTGTGAGGATGACGAGTGTTCCGACATATTCGTAGCGGAAGAGGCACGTCTGGTTTTAAAACCATGGTTTTAGAGCTTTGCACGTCAATGTTAATACAAAATTTTGATATTATATCATTACAAATTATGATATCTTACTTTATTATTTCAATTTCTATTGTATTAGTTCCATTAGGAAGTTACATTTTGAAAGTAAAAGATATTAAATTACACGAAAAACGTCATAATATTACACCTAACTTTTAAGTACATTTATTTACTAACATTACTAATTTCTCTCACCTGAAATGATAAACAGAATAGTGTTTACACTTTGTACAATGTCATTTATTTTGTTTCCATCTATTGTCTCTGTTATACATCTTCTCTTTCATCTTTAAGAAATTTTAGTTCCTGAGTAACAATAACAACGTAACACTAAGAAAGTTTACCACTTTGCCTTGTACTACGTTGACATTTTTCTTAACCAATGTCAATGATTCAGACGGTTTTAATATGTTTGCGGGGAATTACTTCTTGCACTCTTGGTATTAGTGAATAATGTACTAGCGTCGCGGATAGATGTTGCGATACAAATTATTTTATAAAAATATTTAATATCTAGTTGGCGGTGAGTCACTTGAAGTAACACAAAATTTTAAGAACTCAGTGTTTTAATTAAAATAAAACTATTACCATTGAACAATTATCGTTTGTACTGTGGAACAGATATATGTACGCAAGTTGTTACTTTAAACAAAAGTGCAAAAAGTACCGGTTTTTAATTAAATTTGAAAAATATCATTTACTACAGTTTAATTAGAAATTTTAGTTGTCATTCCCACAAAAACTCTTAAAATTCCGTTTACACTCTTTACTATTGTGGCGTGCACACTGATTGAGTGTAATGAAATTCTCGTACGTCGGCACAAAGCCTTTTATTTTTTTTAATCTTCTGTTTCTCTGAATTTTTAAGCAATACTTTATCTTTACTGATTAACACAGTTCTATTTCTATAGCTCCTCCATTCATTGCCAAGAAAAACTCTAATATTGTTATTGTTATTTGCCATTTGTATGTTAGCGGTGCAGATTTGTAAAGTGGCGTCAACGCATGTTTTTATTGGGAGTGACAGCGATTTGACTAAGTACAAACAAAATACATTTCAACATACAATATAAATTACCGTCAGTATTTTATGTATGATAATTCTAGCATTTATTTGAGAGTTTATTGTTAACTGATATAATGCTTTATAAATTCAGTGATTACATTTTCTCTCAAAGTCACTAAATATTTTTTGTTATAACTTAAACTTCAGTTAAATATAATCAATAACAACTGCTTAACTAACAATTGTAACTAAATTCTGCTCTAGAAATTCTAATAAAATATGTTACACTTTTATCTCTATTTTGCTGTCATTTCAACCAGCTTTACAAAATAATTTCTCCTGCTGTAGAACGATAAAAAAGATATTACTACATAACTCGTATTCCAATACTAATTAGATTTTTTCAGTATTTAAAAAATTGTTTCCTCAGGTGTTTAGAGGTCTATCCTGTTGTGTAATATCACGGCTTACACTGTCCCGCAAGAACATTTCTTTAATTTAAAAGCAAAATCTGGTTGTATAAAACTAGACGTAGTACACGATGTTTAAACGAACCATAAAAAAACCAAGGTGAAATAGCAGGTTGCAAGAGGAAAGAGTGCCCTCAGCCGGCGGGACTGTCTATTTACTTCTCGTCCTACACAAGTTAATTGTTTTTCTTGTGTAACACACGATATACGTTTCGGTTTTCAAGGGCACAAACGTCACTGAAGGAAGCTTAAGTACAATTTGATTTTCCACATCTTTATTGCGGGCAGCGTATACATTGTATCTAAAGCTTTGGAAATAGATCCAACTATCTCACATTCATTATGGTGGTTTTGTTATCAGATTATCATTATAGAGTATAACTAGCACACTAGTTTAATATTTTTTATTGTTTGGGTACCTGTAATAGGTTATGTTACAACCAACCTTGATTATGTTTTGCTATTCACAATGTCCTATGTTTGCCACTAATCAAATGAATAATGTTCTTTCATAAATTAATTTCATAACTTAGGTTATATACTTCTCAATATTGTTGTGTAAGGCTTTAAATCTTTTAGGTTATATACAAACTTACTTGACCACGGTGCACAAAAAATTGTATTTAAATGTTAGTCAGTTTAGTTTTACTACTTAATATGCACAGATAGTTTCGTGTGCTATGTACATACATGATACCAATGTTTGACTGTATGTTCGGTACGGCATAAAGTGTGCTCTGCCGGGTATTCTACACGTTCTGCGACACAAGTAAACGCGGTGGTTGCGGCAGCTACTTTTGCATCGTCAGGTAATACGGCAACTACGTACGTTAACCTCAATGCTGCTTTTAACCTGTCCCGCTTCAGCATCAGCTTATTCCTTAACTCTAGTACCTCGATGACCCGCACACCAAACAAAAGTAAAAGATGACAAGGTCGTGCCACACATGGGATTGCGCTACTACCTGTTGGAGCGACCGATCCACTGTCAACGGATTGTCCGAACCAGTGAGAAATCTCAGTAAATCCATACAGGTAACACTTAGCACTCTCACCTCTCTAATTATAGAGACAAAGAAATGTAAAGTTCAACGGTGTATACACCCGCTGCTTTGGGCAGTGTCCAGGAATGAGAGGCGCGCTCAATGGGAAACCGACTACAACTCCGCTCTCCTTCTTCGAGATATCACTGTATGTTCTTCACCGTATTTTTCCGGGACTTATGTGGCAAAGAGATTATTGCAGTTGGGTACCACTGTTTCTTGCTTCTAATGGTGACGTTCAGTCAAAAATTTGATTTTTGAAGCACCCAGTAAGGCACTTTTCCGCTTGGACTGTCGGCGCCTGGATGTTGTAGCACCAGGAAATTTCGAGCGCAAGTTTGCCGTCTGGTCGAGTGACCGTACAAAAGCTGTTGTGTATTCTTGCAACTCTATTCCTGTTTGCAAGCAACACGTGGTATGTGACTCCGTTGTGATAAAATATTAACCACATACAAACCGTAATTGGTGTAGAAGACGTAATTATATAATTCCTGCTTCACGATATAGGCTCTGTAGTAAACCAGTGCTGAATGCCTCTGTGGCATAGCGCACCTCAACATTGTGAACGGCATTTATATCGTTTAAAAACATCCACGCATCTTTTTAAACAATCTATATTGTTCTGGCTGAAGAGTACACAGCGCATCTACAACCCCATTTTGATAGCACTATTTCGGTACACATTTGAAATAAATCTTTTCTATAGACTCCCCAGGTCACATGATAGACGCTTCTAGTGGAATTTAGAAATGACTTTCACCTCGCAGCCAGGTCATACACCTGCGCGTTCTACGTTAAGGGTTTGTCAAAAGTTAAATTTACAAATTTTATTTCTGACCCAGTGCAGCTGGACACCGTTTATGGTTAGCACTGCGTATAGGTGCGTCCTTGCTTTCGACACAACTGGACCCAGGTCGTCTTTGTTGACGAGAAAGGAAAGTTTATCTTGTTAACATTTCCAACCGGCTCCGTACAGCCTTAAATTTTACGTTTCATCACTGACGCTCTTTCAGACGAGTAGAGAAGAGACAGATGGTTAACGTTCAAGCAGTTGGCGACTAACATTTCTATCACTCAATTATCCTGCTCATGTCTATGTATTGAAAACCGTGTCGATCAATGAAGATCCCTACACTAATCAATTTTCCAAATCGTCAGTGGAACAGTGATTATCCGACCTAAAGGCGGAAATTTCCGTCCCTGAGAAAGCTGGAGATTTTATAGAAAATCTTTCCTGATGCATTTGACAGAGCGGGGCGCTGAACGTCGGTATTCTCTGGCCGCCTCGCCACTACGAGGTTTGTGTCCGCCCTTCTTGGGAGGCATGGTATGTGTCTTCCAGCAAATCCGTTCTGACTATGTCTATTCGTTCGTAACTCTGTCTGTTTTAGTTAGTCTTTTACAACTTCTGATTTCATGTGGATTTCAGAATAGAATCACTCAAAACATTTCGTTATTGCAGGCAATATTTCCCATACAAATAGAAGGTATTGATACTGTTGAAATAAGAGCATGGGCGTAAAGTTTTGAGTCCTAGTTGAACGTTCCAATTTCTTCACATTGAAGTAGATCACGTTTTCAGGGTACGTACCCTGAAAGCTATCACTGAATACCCACCACTTGCTTATAAACAGGACAATCGTGAGACACAGATGCATTCTAACCACCGCAATTGACACACTTTATAAATTTAGTTCAGGGTCATCACTATAAGCCAACTTCCCACAGAAGCATGTTTTTACACGAATACATGAACGCAAGCACAATAATCACTTACTGCGATAATTTCAAACAATTCAAATTCTGTTGCCCACATTATGGAAGAACAGCAAACTACAATTTTGGCCGCGATAGTGCTGCTTATATACCATCTAGTCTATAATATATATAAAATATCTATAAAGAAAATATTTATGTGTGATTTTCACTAAGAAATCTACAGTGAATCCTGTTAACTGTGTACATGAACAAATGTTCAAGCTCTAAGATATTGGGTACATAATTAAGGAGGCACCACATCGGAAAGGTAGCATATACCATTAGTTGTGACTGGGGTGAGAAATGTCGCGTCTGAATGGAGTGTAATTTACCGTGTAAACTGCATTACTGTTGACCCTGACGATGGTTGTCCCTTAGCGAGAAAACGCTTCAGAATTTGTCATCAATCACGGCAACCTAATTGCGAAACTCAGTTCAGTCACACCCCATTAAACTTGTCAATGTTTGTAAACTTCAGTGGGTATAAAAGTTAGTCTAGAATATATTATAACTAAAGTAACCAAAATATTCAGTAACTAGACTTAAATTCTTAGACTGTTTTCAAAGAATTACCATTTACTTTATTATATATTTTTACCGGCAAGGTAAATTTACATTGCAAAATTAGGTATCATATATTTTATTTTTGTAGTACAGTTCCCATTTTCTTTGAAGCAAAGCAAAAACACTATTAAAATCGGTACTCGTTGAAAGTTAAATTTACTGAGAATTGGCAAATCTATGACGTAAAATCACCTATTGTTTAATGAATAAGAAAGTGACAAAAATAAATGTAAGAATTTATGTAAATCAATCAGCTCCAGAAAAAATAATTATCTCTAAATAATCAATCTATCAAAGATTATAACTTTCATCTTACCGTTGGTTATGTAATATAATGGAACTTTTAGATTATGTCAGATTGAACAGATTTTTAAATCTGTTCAGTGTTTATATCAGTGTATTTTGTCCGCTTAATTCAGACCCTTAACATTGTAGAAGTTTAAACAATTTTAATTCATCAAAATTTCATCAGAAAACGGATTCAAATTTTGCTTCTTAAAAATACTTTTAATATTTATACGTTTATATCACATTTAAAAACTTAAAAGTTTTTTAATGAAACTTGACATTTTATTATATCTGAAACTTCATTTCTAGTTGTTGTTCCTAATTTTTAAAATACGTGGAAATAATTATTAAGAAGTGTACAATTTGTTTCGCTCTTATGAGAGGAGTTTAAATTAAGACTTTTCTCAATACTGGAATTGTAACATTCCTTTATAATACATTCATTAGCCTAATAATAGATATGTTTTATTTCTTACTAATAGGAAACACGTACTTCGTCATACTTTATAATGTCCTTGTGTCGTTACTATTTTATGAAAACAAAAGTCATGTTTTCAAGTTACTCATCATGGTTTTCAACCTAATAAAGTAATTCTTGTCCTGTTGTAATGATTTTAAATTGAAGAACGAATATTTATTAGAACACCGGTGGGCAGCTTCCTACACATACTTTTTACATTTATAGAAAATAATGTACTCACTCATACACTCACGTCAGCAAACAAGCGCGTTAAGACACAAAGTTCCATGTTTCACTACTCATTATAAAGCTCTTGCATTACACATGACTTTCCTGTTGTTTTGATTTCCAAAACTGCTTACTTTTCCATTAGATTTCCTTGCCGCAGTATATTTATTTTACGTGTTCTAACTACTGAGAAAGAGATCTGCGTATTTCTTAACGTGGTTTACTATAATATTACTGATAAAGGTTATCAAGAACAGGGAAATTAATATTTGGTGAACTATAAATGTGATTGTAACAGAGGCAGAATAAAGTAGCTGAAGAAGAAAACTGGAATAAATAGAAATCAGGAAAATATTTAGTGTATATAGGACATCTGTATGGGCTATTAGAAATAAGCAAGTAATTTCAGTTGACTATGTTTACATATGTTTATTTAAGTTTATCCTGAATGTAAGGGGTTTTGGTTAAAAGCATTTTTGAAACCCGCAAAAACAAAAGTTTCGAAACTCAAGGTGTCCCCAGTGCTCTTTCATTTTTGCCTACTTTATGCTGAAATACTTAAGACACCACATTAATAATAGTAAGTCTGAACAACGACATGGCTCAACTATACTGGTCTCTTCGTGAACTAAATCGTCCGTTTCTAGCTTTAAATATTCCATTTTCCCTGTACAATACTCTAAGAAGAGAAACATGCTTAATTGTAGAAATAATGTAATTTAAGCGTTGGCTAAACGTAATGTTTTCTACAATAGGAACACTGCAGTTGATAAATTGGCACATCATGGACAACATATGAATGTTTACAGAAATTGAGAATGGAGTGGAATATTTAGAAAAGAAGTTATGGTATGTTGGTATAGTTGATGATTGTGAATGTACGGAATCCTCAAAGGCGCAAAGCAGAAATTGACAGCAGCGAACGTATTTTCAGACTGATTGTGAATTGTTGTTTGTCATCCTTATACATTTTCACCGAAAACGGAAAGAAAAGTATAGGTGCACGATGTAAATAAATAAAAAACTTTTAGTTATCACATTACATTCCTGTGATAAGTTGTAGATATTGCGTAAATGCATGGCTAAAACTGCGCATACATAGCAATGCTTAATTCCCTAAAACAAAGTACTAAGCCTACAGAAAGGCTACGCAAAACCATTTAAAATGTCAGGACATGGCACTTTATGGTAGTTCTAGGTCTAAGTATATTCCCATACAAAATAATGAAATAGAAAAACTTAATTTTCAACATCAGACATAACAGTCTCACATTTGCGGTATCTCACATTTATTTCTCTTGTCATCGTATAGGCGAGTCAGTCTCGCGTATATTCGCTGACGCGGTCTCTCTCACATTAGTCTACATTCACTCCTCTCCTTCCAGTCTTGCTAGTTACCATCCTCTAATATTTATGACATTATCAACCTCGTGTCTGTTTATTTTTCTCTTCCCTTTTCGTTCTGGTTTTTGTTTCTTTTCTTTATTTTTGTCTATGCAATCCGCGCCTATAATTTTTTTACCATCTGCCATTTGGCATGAGTCGCAATAGTCCGACCCAATTTATCTTGGTCATAAACAATCAAAATCAAAGCCCAGTCTCGCTTTTAGATATTCTTTTGTGAGTCTGTCAAACTTCAAACTTCTCGTCAACGGGCAACCTCCTTTCCAGAAGATAAATTTTCTGCTCTCACTTGTAGTGTTCAGCAGCTATTTCGAATTTCCCTCGTCTGAACGGATATTTCAATTTTTTCATCGGTGTACTTACATTTGAAATGTTTACTGATTCCTGTAACCTTGTTACACCACAGACGTCCTACGGTCGTCTAGTACCACATATATTAGCACTATTTATATGCCAAAATAAGTAATTATATAAAAACACTAATTACATACTTTCTTATTTTAGACATTACAAAGTCACATTTGACATTATTTTTAGTTCATTTATTTAATATTTAACTTGCGTATACACTTAGTGGTGTATGGAGTTTGATGATTTGTTAAATACAGTAGTTTATCGGGATTTTCCATGTTCCTTTCCTAACCACTTGTAAATTTTTGTTTGGTTATTTGTAACAGTTATCCTTTACTTGTCTAAATTGTTTGTCCTTGACAAGTTACCACGTTACTGTTTTTATTTTTGTTTCAGCTTTCCTTCTTATGTTGCTGTGCCCCGTGCATTCCTCTTCTTTTACTTACCTCAGTCTTTCTTTTTTACAGTACCAAAGCATTTCAATTTCTTCTTCTTTTTTGTATCGACCACCTAAGGACCACACGCCAATTTCAATTCTTTACTCTTTGTTCTTTCCTTTTTTGCCAATATTCCTTCATCTTCTCACTGTGTCTCTTCTTCCTGTCTTCAGTTTACTTTGAACCTGCGTTTTTCTCTCTCCTACCCTGGACTCCCTCCATTATTAACACTTTTGTCCGAAAAACTTCTCTTTCAATTGTTTCATCTGCATGTGTATTATTATTTTCTAAATCATTTTGGACTTCGCATTTAAATTTATTTTATACGATTTTGTAATATTATAAGTTTTGTTTTTAATGCTCGTTTAAATAAATAATTTCACTTTGTCCACGTCTATTTTCTGTAACAATCACTTCAATTGCTCTATACTTGAACGGGCTAAACGTGAGTGCAACGTAAACGGCACAAGGGTTGTGTTGTCCATGGTCAATGGTTGTAACTGGCGCAGGTCAGTTATATATCGCCACCCTTGGTTGGAAATTGTGCATGACACCCCAGCGAACGTTGGAAGTGTGGCCCGAAGCTACCCAGCTGTGCTTGACACCTCGCGCCAAGTCCGTGATGTTATCTCCCAGAGCAGTTGAACCCTAGTAGCTTCGGGATCAAGAAACGTGTTCTTCCCTCACGACGGACTGGCGTTCGTTGAGTCGGTGTATAGTGTAGATAGTGTTCCCCTTTCGTGCTGGAAAGTGGAGGAAATGTCGTATACCAACCAAGTGAGATCCCTTGGGATCGAACCCGGTGGTCGGGCCCGCAACCATTCTGGGCATCTAGGGTCCTCGTTTGATCAGCGACGTACTGAAAAAAGGTACCACGGGGTCGTGAACCAGACCGACTACGGGTCCTCTTCCCCCGGTATTCACGTGTTGAGGAAAGGTTTCATGGGGTTTGTGGTTTTACATGCTGACGCCGCGCTCAGCATTTTCAAATCTCCGAGTCTTTTGGACTGCTCAGCATTATATGTCCTTACAATGCAGTACAGACTAGCATATGTTTTATACCTAGTCTAAAAACAAGGCTCATGTTTCTATGTAGAAATAATTTTTTAATTCAGAAAAGAACTTCTGGTCGTTCTTTGGTATCAAAACGAAAACCAAAGTAAATAGTAAAACTTTTTTACTAACTCGCACATAGAACTTTGATTTGTCTCAAATTGTAACGCAAACGAACTGTAATTTGGCGTATGTATTGCAATAGACCATTGCAGTAAAGGAAACTGTAGCAAGGACTACATGCTGATGTAGCAGGTTTATGACGTTATAGACATGTTAAAATTTGATTTTTGTTTGAGTATGTTAATTAGTTATACGTTTTGAAGTAAGAATTGGGTAACAAACTATTATGTATCAAAATGCCCATAAATTTATTTGTGATCATGTCATGTGCGAGTTAAATGAGCGTGTGAGCGAGTGCGCGTGTCATTCTTATTTTATGAATAACTCTATTATAAATGAACGTATCGAACTGAGATTTGGGCAGTCCAAGCATCTTAAATAGCGCTATATTTTCTGGTTGTCAAAGGCTTGTTACGTACTATATTAATAGGGATTTGGTTAGTAAAAAGCAACTTCTATTGATTCCTTATCTTTTGGAAGTCAGAAAATTTGTAGATATAATTTATACCTGTTTCTGCAGAAATCTGCCAATCTCTTCAAGAAGTTGTCTATCAGTTCTATCCATCAAACACGTCATAGCTGTTTCGACCAATTAGCGGCCCCATTTTTTATTAAGATTGGGTCTTTGACGACGAATGTCTAGTTAGTTCCATCCTGAAGCTCTAATATTACGGACGTGCTACCTGTGCGAGTTTTTCGAACAGAAACGTTCTTAATTGAGAGTTATCAAGGACAATTTAGCGACAAGTTACCCGTTAGCTAATACATTGACTTGGTACGAACTCAATATTAGTTCAAATAATAAAATATTTAATTTGTTAACAGTGCTAGTCTCGCTTGAGTTAAGATTTCCGCATAGGAAAGTTTTATCCATCCGGGATAGTCCTGTGTTATCGCGAGGGCACCTGAAGACGCGGGAAGGTATGTCAAAGCACCAAAATAAATAGTATTAAATTACAGCCCAGTTTCTGTGCCCTGAGATAAGAGTAGACTGGTTAACGGTGTGTCGGCATGCGTGCGTACAAGAGGAGTGTCAGCGAAGCGGCAGTGTGCAGAAAGGAGGAGACGAGAGAGGAGCAGATTGCGACGAATCACAGGACCAGCAGTGAGATTTTTAAACAGATCAGTCTGATATTCAGAGACAATTATTAAAGTAAAATAAATATTTTTGTGAATTACAGACCATTTAAAAATTTGTTTCAAAATATACAACCTTGCTACAGATAACTGACTATTTTGTTCAATTATTACTATGCCTAATATATGTTTTGTCGCAGTATACGTTGGAATAAAAGTGTTAAGTCTGTGCAAGTAAGATCAACAGATCAAGATATACAATGGTACACTGTTATGAATTCTATTTATATGCTAACCCATTGATGAGTGGCGTTTACATGGAACGATTACATAAACGTATCAGTTTATATGAGTTCAGAATACATTATTTCCAAAAACCACTTGATAATTAAAAGATAATGTGGTGACGCTTGTTTTTTTACAAATTCTGCAACAGGGTCTGCATTGACGGTCGAAACAATCTTACGATACGAGCGTTCGGTCGAAATTCTGAAAACCTAGCAAAGGTGTAGAATGTACGACATGCTTTGTACTGTTTTGATTCCATTGTTTTATATTGGTACAGCGTAATTCATAATTAATTAATAACAGTATGGCGTAACCTAATGTTTTTTTGTTTCACTCGTCGCGTTTTCAATACAATAATAAACTGATACCAATTTAATTCATTCATCATTTACTTACGTTTATTATCTAGTAAATTTTTGATAATGCTAGGACATTTCTTATGGGAATAATATATGAAGGTACAATATACGTGAAGAAGGTAACTCACGAGGGGCGAACATTTTGTATTTTGAGTTAACAAACAGAAACAGATGCCGCGGATAACTATCTTCTGATGTAGCCATTCTTAATGTGTTCTTCAAAAATTGGAAATATATAGTAAAAAGCTAACGTAACACAGTATACTGCAGGATAATATTTAATGCGAAGTAACGAGAGTGATATCGGTGTGTCCAAGGGAAACGAATAAGTAGCAGATGTTCAAAGTGTTGAGTAGGAGTAACAGTTGTGACAAACGAATTGGTTAGCCTATGGAGTAGAAGTTAGGGCTAAGGATTGGACTAGAAGAAACATTTAGTCCAAGCAGTAGACTAGGAATAATGTTTGGGAACAATGAACGGACTTGGAGTAGTAATTGGGTTAATGAGTGGAGTAGGAGTAATAGTTGGGGGACAAGGAGTGGACTAGGTGTAATGGTTGTGGTAGAGAATTTGGTTCGGAGTATTAGTTGTGGTAAAGGAGTTGGCTTAGAGTAACAGTTGTGGCCAAGCAATGAGCTATCAAACATCTCGTATAACAGGTAATAATTGGCCACGTAATGAACAAATGAATACTATTTAATTTTCTATATAACCCAAGCCGCCATTACAATTCTGTCTGGTCATTACGTCTTCGTAGTGTGATGCTATCAGTTTCATAAGTCTTCTCTCTCTATCCATACAGTTGTCAAGAGGTTTGCGTTTTTCCATTTTCCATTCCAGTTCTCAAAACATTTCTGGCTTTGGCGTTCTTCCAATCCTCCTCGCATGTCCGTTTTATCGGAATTTCTGTCTTCCATAATTTTCCGTTTATTTTTCTCAACACTAAACTTTCTCATGTCAGGGCGTTCATTTCTTTGCTGATATTATTCAAGAATCCATGTTTATAGCCCACCGTATTACCTGTGGTCTTCCGTGCACTGCTCAAAGCTCTCCGACTCACAGCCAGATACGTTCTGCTATTGATTCTTTCACTGTTGCTGCTTAAATGTCAAACTACAACTACACGAAAATGCTAACCGAGACGCTAAGATGGTAATATTTATCGTAAGATTTCCATTTTTTTTATACCGTGTCATTTTTTTCCAATATTCTTTCACCTTTTTACTATGTCTCTTCTTCCTGTCTTCAGTCCACTTTGCACTTGCGTTTTTCTTTCTCTTACCCTGGACTCCTTCCATTTTTAACAATTTCGTCAAAAATCTTGTCTTTCAATTGCTTCTTCTGCGTTGTTACTATTTTAATATTTACAACATTTAATTAGCAAATGAAGAGAGCTGCGATGATGCCGGAATCTGTAATTGAAAAACTAGACTTTAGGAAAAAACTATATTACTAAGCTTTTTGCATTTATAAAATACAATCCAATAAACATGAAAGACATATATTGGAAGAAACAGTCACGTAAATATTCAACATTAATTATGAATACGTAGTTGTATAAAACATAAAAAAATCATTTCTTTCTATAAACAATGATCCTTTAATTTTAGTTAACAGAAAATCCCAAGAGGCGGTATGCAAACTGCCTTATGAATATTGTGTCAGTACGCAAAGCGTAACGTTACTGTGTTCCGCAGTGCAGAGGTCGCGGGACTGTCAGCACACTACGCTGTACTACCACATTAAAAATATACATGTACACAGAGAGCAACCAAAGTGCGTATTGATTCACTAGAGAGACAATATTATGGAATAGCTATGTGCTGTAATTTTCCGCTGCCGACCAGTCTAACATAAAACAATGTTACTATTTACTACAGAAAATGGCTTGGAACAACAGTGGCTACACTAGCATAGGGGTTCTGTTCCCGGTCACACAATGAACTCAATGTTAACTTTTCAGCCCGCAGTCAACTCAACCTGTGGAAATAAGTATCTGGGACAACGTGAGGTGACAACGAAAGGATGAAGCGGATTGCTGGCCCCACTACCTCCCTTGTTTTCCAAAAGCTCAGATAAAGCAGTAAAGACTGTCTAAGTCTTAGACTGTTTAGGCAGTAATAAAGGGGCCATTATTATTTGAGGCTATCTACTATGTGAGGCTGCGAAAGAGCTAAATAAATATACGGAAATAATTACATTTAAAAAAATGTATATGAACTGGTGTGTGATCTTTTGGATCCTATTACGCCTAGATGCATTAAGTATAGATCTATTGCCTTCGTGTATATTTGTGGCTGCACAACAAAACCAAGGTGCGTTTTTCAACCGTCATTTTGCCTCAGTCTCTGTAAATCGGTACCACGGAAATCATCTTGCGGCAATAATATGTGGCTGAAGCATAATAACATACGACCACACTGGCATCATTGCATTCGAAATGGCTTACAGTAGGCAGTCTACTCTATCTAACTCCTAGATTCCTAGGCACAAATAAGATACTATTATTTTTATGTAGAGTATTAAAGGATTAGATTAAAAATTGTTTATATCAAATAATACAAAATATATTTAAAGTATAAAAACTATAACACTTTTAGACAGTGGTTTTTCTTTAATACACTTTATTTGGGGCTCTATAAGAATGTGCCAATCAAACAAAATGAGTTTTAATGATTTACTAATTTTTTATGATTCTGGTATTTATGAGTGTGTAGCGTTTTTTTAAAAACAATTTTTTTTAATCAGTAATCTATTACACAGGTAATCGTAAATTTTCATCATTTGAACAGGCGTTGTTTTACTAGACATTAGGACAATAAGGAAAGCATACGAAAAAGTTGCTACAACACTGCAACGACTTTAAAAATAGATATTTTTATAGAAATATCCTATGCGTGCTCAAAATACAGCGGGTGCCATTGCAACTTTTCTCTTTGCTTAGATACGAAGTACATATACCTAAAAATACATCATAGAGTCAAAGTGACTGGCAAATTCTGCGACTGTATTTTTTAAGTTTCGATTACAGTTGCAAAAAATATTACTTTTCTTGTATTTAACGCAACTTGGTAACATATTATAATAATTTTTATTACGAATTTGGCAATCGCGTTGTGACATTAAATAAAGTTTAGAAAATCGCAGTTGATTGCTGTTGCTGTGTCACTGCAAGTTTCCTTGTGTTCGTCAATCACTCGGTTCACATCCTGCAATTCTTTAGAATTGCCGTCTATTTACTGGGAACCTTCTTTGTGCGTGCCTAACGTGCGTGATTTGCATGCTCTATCTTGATTATTTACAATGAAATTTATGGGTAGTAAATCTCAATTTTATTTGGAATCACTTTAATTCTAAATTTTTATTTCTAAAAAATCTTGTAAAAATGAGTCATTTAACAGATATTATGAAACCTCTATGTGTATAATCTCGTCGAACTTTAATTTAAATAACATTGTTAAAAAATATTTTAAACAATCTATAGTTTCTGTTAAATTGAAAATTTTTATTGTAAAAAGTCATAAAATAAAATTTTGTTATTTTCTGAACTTCACTCAAGAAACTGCTAGTTCACTTGTGCAAAGATAACGCTTAAAACCATACAGATGTTAGACTAAAGACGTCATGTCATATACATACCTGTATGGGGAAGTGTGTGCAAAAATGATAAAAGTAGATTAATAGACTTTACCTTCGTATTCTATCCTATATGTAAGTTATATAATAAATACTAGGTAATTGCCATTAATAGGGAAATTTTATTTTAATTTTATTAATCCAAAACTATTGTAAACCCTTATACTTTAAAAATTGTTTATAGGCTTTATA
Source organism: Magicicada septendecula (assembly GCA_034769895.1). Lineage (NCBI taxonomy): Eukaryota > Metazoa > Arthropoda > Insecta > Hemiptera > Cicadidae > Magicicada > Magicicada septendecula. The sequence goes on from CM068375.1 coordinate 321,038,579, forward strand.
CACGCAACACACGCAACAGGCTTGAAAATAAATCTACTTTAGCGATTACGGGATTTTGCTGAAAGTTTTAATAATTTTGGGGGATGGCAGCGATTAATCCCCCTGATCACTGTTCATACAAACCTAATAAGTCGCCCTTTTTAATTCGAGGTGTAAGCCACCAGCCTGTACTTATTGTTACAAGAGCCATATTTACTTGATCATCATAAATCTGGTTTCACCACTTGCTAACGTTAAACTATGGTGTATTCTTCAATCTGTCTATTTTTTCTTCCATTGTATTATATTCTGTCATTTATTCGGTTAATATTTTGTGTTTCATGTTCCATCACTAAGCGCGTAAACCTTTGACTTAAAATAAATTAATTTCTCTAATTACAGTTGGAAACATTATTGGTCGGTCTATTTGGGCGTTGTCTAGAGTTAATGCTGACAGACATGTCGGCCTCACCATCGGATGATGATTGTCGGTACCGGTAACAATTGGCATGGTGTCCGGCCAATTCATCCCAGTGATGAGGTAAAGACTGTATATTTTGTTTAAGAAGGTCTATTTATATAGACTTTTACACCCACACGATCTAAGCTGGAAAACAGCAAAAACGAATCAGCATCCGATTTGCTTGGAAGCACAGTATGTCAAATCCGTTAATATGAGGCTTTCTCCTCTGCTATTCATGGTAACATCTAGTCTCATTAGAATAATATATTTTTTTTTACATCTTTTGTTGTATATATTCTTTGTTGCTTTAATAAGAAAGTTCACAAACATAAAATTTATCTGGAGAAGTTTCACAAGATCTGCTACGGTGAAAACTTGTTTTTGCAAAAATGGACAACATTAAAAAGACATCCGACCACATTGAACAAAGGACGTCTTCTACGGGTAGTTAACCTAGATAAAGTCACCATTCCATTACACCAAGTACTACCGTTTAGGTTGTCGACTAAGACCTATTGAATGTACTAAACTATAATAGACGTTGACAATTCATTATACGGTTACATACAAACATGAATGCCGTGACTTCTTTTACTGTTTGATATTGAATGTGCTCCGTGTTAATAATAAACTGTTGACCAATGTTATTTTTGTTTAGACAACCAAATATATTGCATTGTTGCAGATCGAGATAACAAAATATGCAAACTCTCTTGCAATTTTGATAGGCTTATCAGTTTAATTAATCTATAGAAAGCTGAGCTCCACGGCGTAATGTCATTAAATTACAGCGATAACAATAAAGGGGCTTATCTCTTACGCAGCTACGGCACCGGTTTATTGCTCCACTACGTGTTGAACACACACACACGCACACATTGTAACAAAATCTGAGTTTAAAATGCAGACTCATTATATCACTAATTATTGAGAACACGTGTATAAATATCAGCGTTCACGGAAGCGGTACTAATCCCTATGTCCGTCGTAATAATATGGTGATTATAGTACGGGGCAACATTGCTAGTACATTCATGCAAGGAATACTGTCCAGTGATGACAATGGGAAACAATAATACAGCAATAACTCTCACACCACCAAAGTAAGGATACGTAAATTCAGCATCAAGATTATTACAACATTCCATACTGGAAATGAAAAATTACTAAAGTAGAAGCCAGTGTGTTACTGATTGTAGTAATGGATTGCTAACAAGGGTGCTACCAGTGCACGAAGATTGTAAGAAGAAGACAGAAGTTGAAGACGTATAGGATTCACTACTGGTATACTAGTAACCATAGAGTCCAAGCGACTGGAATGGTACAGAGGAGGTGGACTTCTGGAATATCGTGGTAGATTTCTTAGAAAAAAGGGAAAGAGGCTGATCGATAACATTTTGTAACATAGAAATAATCAATTTGCTGCTGAGGAAGCTGGAGGAATGGAACATGGTAAATGGACTTTGGATTCTGTGACCCGGCGGAAAGCAACGGCTGTAAGGTAAAATCGCATAAAATAGGGCAAACGTTTTGCCTTAGTATGTAGTTACTTAGATGTAATAAAAATTCATAAGTCACTAAACTTCTTCTTCTTCTTCTTCTTCTTCTTCTTCTTCTTCTTCTTCTTCTTCTTCTTCTTCTTCTTCTTCTTCTTCTTCTTCTTCTTCTTCTTCTTCTTCTTCTTCTTCTTCTTCTTCTTCTTCTTCTTCTTTGTTAGGACTCGATCCTGTTCTATAACAAAGATCCTACATGATGTCACTGCACCACTTCCTTGGCCGACCATGCTTCTCTTGGTATTTTCATCCATGCTTAGCCTTGTGTAATGCAAACATATAGGTACTCGTTGCATATCCTTCTTCATTCCGTAATCCGAGAATTAATATCTGTTACATTTCACTCTTCTCTTATACTGCTGTTCGCAACCTATCATACCTTTCCTTTCTTAGTACCGTCTGCATTGTAGTCATTTCTATAGTTTGTCGTTTTCTTTGAGTTGTTTCTTTGACTTGGTCTCCGTTGCATGGAATATTACTGGACGTATTGTGCTTTTGTAAAATGTAGCTTATGCCTGATATGTGTTCTTTCCATATCCTTCTTTTTTCCGTAATCCATATATTAATATCTGTTACATTACACGTTCCTCGTATACTATTGTTCGCAATCTATCGTACATTCCCTTTCCTAGTACCGTCCGTATTGTAGTCACTTATATAGTTTGTCGTTTTCTTTAAGTTGTTACTGTATCTGGCTTGGTCTCTGATAGATAGCATATTACTGGACTTATTGTGCTTTTATAAACGCTAGTTTTTGCCACCGAGGATGTCCGTTGCGTCTTTGAGCCGTCCATATTTTTTCAGTGTACAAGCGGCGAACCTTGTCCACCAACCCACCTCATTTATTCAGGCTTCGGACCGGCAGTGCTACTCAATCCAAACATTTTCATTTACTACAGGCGGAGTTCACCAAAATTCATATTGCAAAAATCATGATGCTACTGTTAAAGTGTCGTCCCACAAACATTACACAAAAATTAACCCTCGCCACCTCGAGAAACACAGAATATTACGAAATTGCAAAACGAAAACTTTCATAAGACGAAATAAGAAGTTTTGTGTACCGAATACTCTCTGAATATAGTTAGTAAAATATAGCGGAACAAAAGTCTTTGCTAATGTATTTTACGGCTTTTATATCGGCAGGCAAGTAATTTCTCAGGAAATGGAATGTCTAAAGAGAAAAACAAACATGTCAGGTTGTAACGAATAATATCTTTTAATATTTGTTCATTATATATCAAGGTCACATCATTTTTGGCTTCAAATCGTAGTCCACGCTTTGAAACATTTAAAATTACTTTCCAATTTTCGTTCGCAATTGCTATCGTTCGCAAACGGATCTGCAAGAGACATAAATCAAAACAACGCTACTGTGATAATGGAATGCCATGCAATTAGGCCACCCAATTTGCTTATCGAATTCTGTTGACTTCATTAAATGAAATGTATGTGATAGAGCAAGTGTCAAAGACCTGATGCAGTGAGAAAGATTAATTGCCATGCACGACCAGTTTACATTATGATTTGTAAATGCTGTCCAAACAAGATTATATAGTCTAGTTTTTGTGTTCCTTAAACAATATGCCCCTCATCTTTCTTTGAAGTAAAGAAAAATAAACAAGCAAATGTTTGTTTAATTTGATAAAGTATAGTATATACTTGAGAGGACATGTCATAGAAATCTGGGAGTGTCCAGTCGACGAAGAAATTAAAGGCAACGAGCAGTATAGGATCATAGCTGCATGAGTACGTTGAATGATAAGTACATTCAGAAATGAAGAACAAAATACGAGTGTTGAACAAATTTGAAAAGCTTATTTATAAATGTCTTAAATTGGCACGATATTCTTCAACACTTGTTAACGTTGGCAACAATGAGCAGAGGGTAGCAGTGCCAAAGTGTGCAGACTCTGCAGAGTTAAGGGCGTTTGTTTGACTGTAATCACAACTAGTAAAGAGAAGGTAGATGTATCCGTCTAATCATTATTAATACTTTAATATGCAAAGGTGTTAAATCAGTTGGAAATGTGGGCCTATTGCGTGCACAATTCGGCAATGATACACTGTCGGAGGCTGAAGTTTGAAAATGACTTACGGTCGGAAAGAATTTCTAATCTCAGCCACGTAAGTCGCCTCAGAAGTAACACTAAAATGTTAAAAATTTCACATATTCAGCACCTTATTCACAAAGATCGACAAATAATTGTACTTTGCAAGACAAAAGTGAATGCCGTATTATTAGACTGAATTCTTGCCCAGGATTAGAGAGGCATATCGCTCTAAGTGAAGCAAGAATCAGATCCGCATCCTCTTGTTTCTTTACGATAACGCGCAGCACCACACTGCTGTTGCTACGTAAGTATAATTGGAAGAAGTTAATTGAAAACTTTAAGCCACCCCTCCGTAGCCCGGATTTATCGTCATGTCACCCGGACTTTTTATTTGTTTGGACCCTTTGAAAAGACTTAGGCGAGACAAAATTTTCCAGTGACAGAAAAAAGCATGACGTCATGCGCAATTGGCTACAAACACGTCCGACAGACTTTTCTGCAGGAAGTATTAGGAAACAGGCCGTTAGATGGAATAAATGCATACACAGTAGACGAAGGTATGGAACAAAACAAGTTTGTACTTATTTTGACGTATACTTATCCAGTATAAGGTTTTTCGAAAAGTCTCGTTTATGTAGATCTACTATAGCTAAGGCTTAGAGAACACTAATCAGGCCAATGGTAACACACAGTATGAATCACAAGATAGGCTCTCATTTGCATCAAATTAATAATAATAGAGGCTCCCATGTGTATCACCGAAGTAGCTTAGGAGTAGGCAGGATAGGCTGCCTTATGTGAGCCGTACAGCATACAAGGAAGGCAGTGTGGCCAGCACTACGCTTCAGCCGCCCATTATTATCGGCTTCAGCCGCCCAGGATGTTATCGCAGGTACTCATTTTCAACAGGCTGAGTCGACCTGGGAGCTGAAATATTCACCTTGATCTTATGGTCTAGGCCCGGGGATCGAACCTGGGACTTCTGGATTGTAGCCAGGTGCCATATCCACTGGACTACTGAGCGGCACATCAAATTTGTCTTCTTTTAAAGCAGTTGAACGAAAGATTATAAAACACATATATCATTTTCCTAAACAAGGAGGAATTTGGAGTTCGAGAATAAACCATAAAGGAAATAGTATGATTTCCTAATTCCAGAAATATTGGTTAGTTAGAGAGAATGTGTCCAAAGACAACCAAAGAGACGCCTGTATAGTAAACTAGAAGCAGTGAGGTGGATGCGAGATCAAGGAGGCAATGGGTCCAATGATGAAAGCTTATTTGGAAAAAATGGGAATCTCGAAATCGCAAGAGAAGAACTGTGAAGAGGCAAACCATGAGGGAGGTCAATGCAGGCCTGTACCTCTTTGAAAAAAAAATTCAGAAATACCGTTTGGTTTCTGATACCTCATCACTATAGAATGTGAGATACATTAATGAGATAATCTTGTAAAGAAAGGGATATACGATGATAACGGTTTATAGGCGTTATCGTAGGCTTCACGAGAACATAAGTGCAAAGAGGGTAGCGAACGGCTTTGAATACGTGCTGGAACAAAGTGAATACAACGCCGTTCAAGACAGTAAGTGAGTAGCAGAGGGCATGTCTGAGTCTAATATTAGACTTATGAAGGCTGAGAAAATAAAGCCATATTATGGACAAGACGGTCAGTCGATACAAATACAATGATATTAATAGGCCTAAGTGTACGTTGTGACGTGTAAAGAATAGCAAACGAAAGTATATTCAATCATATAAACACGTTTTTAAATTAAAGAATAAAGTGAAATTTAAAACTTTACCAAATGATATCGAATTTAAATGTTACATTACAAAATTTATTATGAATTTATTTTAAATGACCCTTCCTTTAAATGTAATTAATTTTTCGTGTTATGAGTGCAAAAAACAGATACAATTAGTCTTTGACCAAGTATAAAAAATATTAAATATAAATGGAAAATGATGCCGCTCTAAAACAGCAGTGTCGGACTAATATAATTTAAAGAGTAATTAATAACCCTTTCAACCCTTCTTTTTAAAATTGTTGTGGTTTATTCATTCTATTCGGTGCATTAGCTGTTTGGTATGTCCACTTTTTCTCTCCAGAGTACTTTTTGTATGCAGTTCACATCCATTCTGGTCAAGTGTTCTTTCCGATTCACTTTGTATTTCTGTACGCCTTTTAGTGAGAAAAATCTATATTCAACTCATTTACGTTCCTTACACTAGCACCCTTCGTATATCCTTTAACTATTATGACAAATTTGATCTCCGATGATTGGCGGTCTTTGATTCTCTGCCATTATACATACACACGTTTCATTACAGGAAGAGCCAGAGAATTATAATAAGCTGACTTGTGACTCTACTATAGTTTTATTTCTAAATGTTATTACTAATATTCCCCATGCAGCTTACTTCTTATGAATCTTTGGTGACAAAATCTTCTACTTATTGTATTTTATATATTTTTTTACTTTAATTTTAAATAGTTTTCACATTCGTAAAATAAAATACTAGTCTAGTACGTTTCTGCCAATAACTGCTCACGTAAATAGAATAACCAGATTTCCCTTTACAATTCGGTTAGCAGAAAACGCACCTATTCTTTTTACATTAAATTAAAATCAATGTACTTTGGAAGTGTGTTGCTTCTCTCTAAGCATGTCACTAAATAAAATAATAAAATACCACACTAAACTTGTAAATTAGTCAACGGCTCTTCCTAAGTCAATAAATTTTTTATTACTGTCTGAAATAATGTTATGTTTGACGTTTACAAAAAACCTTATGTATGTTTTCCGGAATTTACTATTAAAACGTTATTTCCGTACTTCGTAGAATGAACATTTTAATTAATGATTTTAGAATCGATTTTAACCTGAAAATATGTGTATACAATTAAATGAATTTTATACAAGGAAGTATTAACGTATAAAGAATGGCACTTTCAAAATAATTGAAAACAAATTAATAAATTTTAGAACACAAAATGGGAAAAATTTCTTTCAGGATCTTAAGCAGAAAAGCTTTGTGATACAATTAAATCCGTTTAAAAAACGAAATAATTTTTATATTTTTTAAAATTTATATTGAATTAATCCTTTGTTTATTAAGATATCTTTTTTATAAAAAATGTTATAGTAGGCCTAATTATTTAATAAAGCATTTATGGACATTAAAGATGCAATTTTGTAATCTATCTAAAATAAACCTTTTTTAAAAGTCCGTAAGTTTGTGTTTTTTAATAAAACTAGTTACTAGGTACTGAATTGGAATTTTATTAAACCGGAAGTAATTCAAAGATTGATAGTTTGTTAGTGATATGACTACTTATTCATATAATAGATATTTACCATACATCCGTCGTGCGACTTCGTTTTTCTCGTCTTATTTTGACGCGTTTCGGCAACGAATTGCCATCTTCAGAAATCTTAATCACTCATATGAGATCGTTAAAAATTAAAAACACTAAAATCATTACGGTAAAAGTGCACTTTTACGACATTGGAAACTCACAGACGCGAACACGAAAGTTTATGTTTCTCGCGTGGATTATATCGATCGACTGCTTTCGCGTGGACAATATCGATCAACTTATTCACTGTTTATATAGCCACTGATAAACCTGTTTTGCTTATTATAGCTCGTATGTACTGTGACATTTCATTTACCGGTGCCCGTGTGCAAGTATTGCCGTGTCGTACAACATGTTATGTGAAAATGTAAGTTTATCATTCAAGACATAATCACTGTTGATTTTGACGGCTTTACATATTTTGTATTCCTCAAGCGCGTCCATGTATTTTCCTTTCCTGCAGCAATGCAAAGGCTGGAAATTTGTCTCAAATTCACTGTAGTTATGATTACATAGTATCAGGTGCCTGGCAAAATTAGATGTTGTTTTATGTAATTCCCTTCTGGGAAGATGTTCGTTATATCTTTCTTTAAATGGTCTGCCTGTTTGGCCTATGTAGAACATGTCGCATGAGCTGCAATTCATCTTGTATACGCCGGTTCTTTTTCTTTCTGGTATACTGTTTTTCCGGCTAAGAAGTCTCTGAATGTTGTTATTTGTACGGAAAGTTACAATTACATGGTGTTTCTTGAGTTCGTTAACTAGAATATTTGGTAAAATGTTTGTGTAATCTGCAGATATGTATTTATTAACCGGAAGTGTGTTATCATTGTTCGACTTTTTTAATTTCTTCCCTTTGTGTTTACTTATTAATTTATCCACTAATGAACTTTTATATCCGTTAGCCGCTGCTATGTGCTTGATGGTATTAACCTCTTCAATGTAGTCTTTTTCACTTAACGGTATAGTTAGCAATCTATGCACAAAACTATTGTAAGCTGCCATTTTATGCGAGGTGGGATGATATGAATCGGCATGAATTGTGATGTCCGTTGTTGTGGCCTTTCTATAGATTTTAAATTGAAGTTTTCCTTCGTTTTTTAAAATGGTTAAATCTAAGAAATTTAATTGATTTTCTTCTTCTATTTCAGATGTGAATTTAATCTTATGGTGTATGCCGTTTATGTGACTATTTAAGTTTTGTATTTGTCTTTTTGTTCCATTAAATATCATAAACGTATCGTCGACGTATCTACAATAAAAAATGATTTTATTCTTGTATAATTTATTCGATATTATGTTCATATTCTCATAATAATTTAAATATATATCAGCTAATAGTCCTGACAGTGGCGAACCCATAGCCAGACCGTCATCTTGTGTAAAAAACCCGTTGTCAAATGTAAAGTAATTTTGTTCCAAGACGACTGTAAGTAGTTTTATAAGTTCGTTGATTTTTTGCATGCTAAGTTGAGCTACTTCCTTTAAATTGTTATTTACAATTTCTATAGTTTCCCTCACGGGGATATTAGTGTACAAATTAGTTACGTCTAACGATACTAATTTATATTGTGGTAGTATTTCTATCTTTTTAAGTTTTTCAACAAACTCATAACTGTTCTTTATACTGTAATTATTTGCTATCCTGATATTATTCTTAATTAAAGTCACTAACAATGTAGCAGCTTTGTATCCGGGAGCTGTGGTGTAGTTTATTACTGGTCTGATTGGTGTACTTTCCTTGTGGATTTTAGGTAGTCCTGTGAATTTTGGTGCCGTGGCATCAATTGGTTTTAAATATCTGCGTGTTTTCTCATCTAACAAAAAATTACATTGATTAATGGTGTTATTCAAAGTTTTTACATAAGCCTTTGTGGGATCCCGGTCTATTTTCTTAATATTATTATTATTTATGAAATCAAATACCTTTTGAGTATACTCTCTTTTCTGCATGACCACCAATGTGTCACCCTTATCTGCCTTACTTATAATTGCATCATTTTTCTCAAGTTTACTTTTTATGGTTTTAAGATTCATGATATCCTGCTTATATTTACTTTTTAAAAAATTGTTTTGACTTTTATATTTATTACTATTAATTGCGTTATTGAGTTTGTTGTTGATAAAAACCCTTGCTTCATTCTGTGCAATGGAACCATTTAATCTTTTAATAGCAGCTTCTGCATTAACTACCTCATGGACAATTTCGTTTGTCGTATTAAATCTTGGTACATTATATTTCAGACCTTTATTAAGCATGTTTATTTCTTGGTTAGTGAACTCTATGTTGGTTGTATTCGTTACACGTTCATAGAACACATGTTTACAATCTATTGGTCTATTTTCTTTTTTATGCTGAGTACGATATAAATTTTGTATTTTCTTATTATGGGTTAATACTTTATGATAAAAATAATTGGATATTAAAGCGTTAATTTTGGTCATGATAACATCTATAACTGCAGGGTGAATTTCCTTTAACATTTCTAAATGCGCTTTATAAAGATCCGTATTTAACCTGTTTTTCTTTTTGTATAATTGTCTAATTTCTTGCGTTAACCACATTTTTTCTGCTATTTGTTTCGTCTTGAATGCCGCCGGTGTTCTTGAATTAATATTTATGCGTGCATATTTTGGTATGATATTCATTTTTATACACATTTTATTAAATTTAAAGTTTTGTGCAACTTTTAGCATTTTGATTTTAACATTTTTGTATTTGTAGACAACACTTGCCTGACGGGCTTCAATATAATACATTTTAGGTTAGTTGTCTCCAAGTCGCTTATATTAATATAATAGATATTTACCATATATCCGTCGTGCGACTTCGTTTTTCTCGTCTTATTTTGACGCGTTTCGGCAACGAATTGCCATCTTCAGAAATCTTAATCACTCATATGAGATCGTTAAAAAATTAAAAACACTAAAATCATTACGGTAAAAGTGCACTTTTACGACATTGGAAACTCACAGACGCGAACATGAAAGTTTATGTTACTCGCGTGGACTATATCGATCGACTGCTTTCGCGTGGACAATATCGATCAACTGATTCACTGTTTATATAGCCACTGATAAACCTGTTTTGCTTATTATAGCTCGTATGTACTGTGACATTTCATTTACCGGCGCCCGTGTGCAAGTATTGCCGTGTCGTACAACATGTTATGTGAAAATGTAAGTTTATCATTCAAGACATAATCACTGTTGATTTTGACGGCTTTATATATTTCGTATTCCTCAAGCGCGTCCATGTATTTTCCTTTCTTGCAGCAATGCAAAGGCTGGAAATTTGTCTCAAATTCACTGTAGTTATGATTACATAGTATCAGGTGCCTGGCAAAATTAGAAGTTGTTTTATGTAATTCCCTTCTGGGAAGATGTTCGTTATATCTTTCTTCAAATGGTCTGCCTGTTTGGCCTATGTAGAACATGTCGCATGAGCTGCAATTCATCTTGTATACGCCGGTTCTTTTTCTTTCTGGTATACTGTTTTTCCGGCTAAGAAGTCTCTGAATGTTGTTATTTGTACGGAAAGTTACAATTACATGGTGTTTCTTGAGTTCGTTAACTAGAATATTTGGTAAAATGTTTGTGTAATCTGCAGATATGTATTTATTAACCGGAAGTGTGTTATCATTGTTCGACTTTTTTAATTTCTTCCCTTTGTGTTTACTTATTAATTTATCCACTAATGAACTTTTATATCCGTTAGCCGCTGCTATGTGCTTGATGGTATTAACCTCTTCAATGTAGTCTTTTTCACTTAACGGTATAGTTAGCAATCTATGCACAAAACTATTGTAAGCTGCCATTTTATGCGAGGTGGGATGATATGAATCGGCATGAATTGTGATGTCCGTTGTTGTGGCCTTTCTATAGAGTTTAAATTGAAGTTTTCCTTCGTTTTTTAAAATGGTTAAATCTAAGAAATTTAATTGATTTTCTTCTTCTATTTCAGATGTGAATTTAATCTTATGGTGTATGCCGTTTATGTGACTATTTAAGTTTTGTATTTGTCTTTTTGTTCCATTAAATATCATAAACGTATCGTCGACGTATCTACAATAAAAAATGATTTTATTCTTGTATAATTTATTCGATATTATGTTCATATTCTCATAATAATTTAAATATATATCAGCTAATAGTCCTGACAGTGGCGAACCCATAGCCAGACCGTCATCTTGTGTAAAAAACCCGTTGTCAAATGTAAAGTAATTTTGTTCCAAGACGACTGTAAGTAGTTTTATAAGTTCGTTGATTTTTTGCATGCTAAGTTGAGCTACTTCCTTTAAATTGTTATTTACAATTTCTATAGTTTCCCTCACGGGGATATTAGTGCACAAATTAGTTACGTCTAACGATACTAATTTATATTGTGGTAGTATTTCTATCTTTTTAAGTTTTTCAACAAACTCATAACTGTTCTTTATACTGTAATTATTTGCTATCCTGATATTATTCTTAATTAAAGTCACTAACAATTTAGCAGCTTTGTATCCGGGAGCTGTGGTGTAGTTTATTACTAGTCTGATTGGTGTACTTTCCTTGTGGATTTTAGGTAGTCCTGTGAATTTTGGTGCCGTGGCATTAATTGGTTTTAAATATCTGCGTGTTTTCTCATCTAACAAAAAATTACATTGATTAATGGTGTTATTCAAAGTTTTTACATAAGCCTTTGTGGGATCCCGGTCTATTTTCTTAATATTATTATTATTTATGAAATCAAATACATTTTGAGTATACTCTCTTTTCTGCATGACCACCAATGTGTCACCCTTATCTGCCTTACTTATAATTGCATCCTAGACTTATAATTGTATCCATTACTTAGAGATGCCGTCTCCCTTGTTAAGACAACACAAAAGTCGGGAACTTGTTCAATTCTTTACCAGTAAATTAAACTAGCTGCCGTTGTTAGTAAAAATACTTACCAACAAATTACAAAACAATTATGATATAGGAAACTGACAAGGTTTGCATAAATTTATTCACTCACTAGGTGTTAGCGAAAACATCTCTTTATTGCTATTCAAATATTATGCTTGATTTTAAAGAAAAGTTATTTTAGTAAATTCTGCTTTTACTGCTTCAAAGATCTTAAGTATATTATTCGTTTTATCTCAAAATTTATTCATATAGATGTTAGTTTTAATACCACGGATCCGGGTCTCAACTTTCTCAAAATAATTAATTTATCAAAACTTCAACCATATTATTGGAAGAATAATATTGGTGATACTCTACATTATTATCTTACATTTATCTATACATTGCGGTTACTATTACTTCATTACAAAATTACAAAATTTACAAATCTGATAATTTGTTCTTTTCATTGCTAAAGTTCTTTAAAGTTCTTTGTTACTTCTTTTATTAAGGCGAATAAAGCCTTAATTTAAGGTAAATTTACAAAAGTTGTGGTTTGATATCACCTGAATTTCATATGAGGTTGTTGTTGTATCCTTGGGGCATCTCCTGTCGTCTTCTAAGGGTGGGGTACGTTGTTCCTGGTGAATCTACATCGGGTTGATTATTTCTGCTCTCGAAGATCGGTTGTTTACTTGAAGTTCCAATTGTTGTAGTTTCACTTTCCTTGGTCCAGACTTTTGTAGTTCACATTTTTTTTTTTATTATAGTTCTCACTTTGCAGTACTAAAGTCTAGTAGTTACCTATCTAACACTTACATTTTATATTTTAACAAGAGGTGTGTTGGCTACCTTTTTCTTTCTGTATGTATTCTCACTAACTCTACACACTACATTATTCACAATAAAACCATCTCACGCTGGATATACTTTTAAGGACATACACTTACGTGTATGTACATAACACCAAAACTTACATCTTGTCATGGCGACGTTCTACTGGCGAATGCGCGTATAGTTTAGGGGCGAAGGCTCAGTAAGCTGGTGCGTATTTACGCACTAAGAAAATAGTTCGTACTTTATATATTATTAATTATTCATTAATTAGAATGTAAATACTTTATGTTTACTTTATTATGACTTAGGGATTTCTTTATTTATATAGTAGCATTTTTAATAATTAAAGTAATTATTATTATTATTCTTTACTTAATACCTTTCTTGGCGTGTTGGTACTGGAAAGTTTCAGGTTGATTCAGGAATCTGGGTATAGGTAAGGGTGTATGATACTCTTACTTATTAAAATTAAAAATTTTAATTTGTGCGATTTTCGATATATTTAAAATCGTCACATCCTCCTGCACTTAACTATGAAAAACGGGAGGGGGGTGTAATAATGGAAAATCTAATAAACATAATTATATTTTTTCTTTCGTGAAATTCCCTTTCTCTCGTTTCTTAACATCTACCTTACTATTATTTAAATATAAATAGATATTACTTATCTATTAATCTATTTGTTACTCTTAGTTTCCCGTAACTTCACAATATAGTGGCCCGACTGATTACCTTGCATACTCTAAATATATTGGTTAGCTTTCTGCGCTTTCTTTATCCCTTGTAAAGAATTATTCAGTGCGGCGCCATTGTGACTGTGTTACGTCTTGATCCCTATATCTCTTAATTCTACTACAGTAATCTAAAGCCAATCCCATACTTGACCTTAGATCCTATCTTAACACTAATTTCTTATTCTACTGAGATACGCGGAATTTCACAAAGCGGGAATCTTTGTTTACATTTAAACAATGAGCAGTTACAATCTAAGAGGGGTCAAACACTGGACGCATTTTATTATACACTAGGGTAGTTCACCATTGTTTCTTCGGTATCAATTCAAGATAATAGGGGTGGCTTACTACAATATTTCCTGCACGAACAAGTTTGTCTCTATTACTGTCAAGCTGGGGGAATTATTTTGAAGCTGGCCACGACCGGGCGTTTACACGACTCAAATATACTTTTATTATTATTTTCTCTTTACTCATTTTACTCCTACACTTTACACTTTTATTACACGTTATTTTTATTCAAGCTATTATTAAACCTTTTTATTTAAAGTACTTATTATTTATTTTATTTCAAACATTTATAAACTTGAATTTATTTAAACACACATATCTATATCTTATTGCATTTGAAATCTTATATTAATTAATAAACATAACTTATCTCACAACAATTAAATTCTCAGTATTGACATATATAATTAATCAAAACAAAACGATAATACCATTTTAGTAGAGAGAAATTTCATATACGGAAAGTTCATTGCTTTAACAACAGCACAAAGAGTCAGCTGTTTTGGGGTGTCGTCGAGTTGCGTAGGGTGGTAATTCAGGACAATACAAAACAGGAAAGAGCTTGTCTAATATGGTTTTGTTTTCTTATGGGGAGGAGGGGTTATGAATGAGATGGGTGTTTACAAAGGGGAGAGTTTACATACCACAACACGTATTTAACATGAACAGACTGGCTTCTATCGACTGGTTTGGAATTGAATACTTACCAGCTATGACTTGCTTAATACGGCAAACTAGCGATACCAATATTATTATAACATAATTAAAATTTTACTCATTTATTTTTTGTTTATTTCTGAGTGAATAAATTTATGTTTCTCCTAGTTATCGTTAACGAATTATAAAATGACACAACCACAGCAACATAATTATGTGGCGCAATTTTCTGTATGTGACACTCTGTAAACAATTAATTAATTTTTTTTTTTATAGCAAATTAAATTATTTTTACAATAGCAGAGTGGCGCAATTTTGTGCCGTCTCCCTTGTTAAGACAACACAAAAGTCGGGAACTTGTTCAATTCTTTACCAGTAAATTAAACTAGCTGCCGTTGTTAGTAAAAATACTTACCAACAAATTACAAAACAATTATGATATAGGAAACTGACAAGGTTTGCATAAATTTATTCACTCACTAGGTGTTAGCGAAAACATCTCTTTATTGCTATTCAAATATTATGCTTGATTTTAAAGAAAAGTTATTTTAGTAAATTCTGCTTTTACTGCTTCAAAGATCTTAAGTATATTATTCGTTTTATCTCAAAATTTATTCATATAGATGTTAGTTTTAATACCACGGATCCGGGTCTCAACTTTCTCAAAATAATTAATTTATCAAAACTTCAACCATATTATTGGAAGAATAATATTGGTGATACTCTACATTATTATCTTACATTTATCTATACATTGCGGTTACTATTACTTCATTACAAAATTACAAAATTTACAAATCTGATAATTTGTTCTTTACATTGCTAAAGTTCTTTAAAGTTCTTTGTTACTTCTTTTATTAAGGCGAATAAAGCCTTAATTTAAGGTAAATTTACAAAAGTTGTGGTTTGATATCACCTGAATTTCATATGAGGTTGTTGTTGTATCCTTGGGGCATCTCCTGTCGTCTTCTAAGGGTGGAGTACGTTGTTCCTGGTGAATCTACATCGGGTTGATTATTTCTGCTCTCGAAGATCGGTTGTTTACTTGAAGTTCCAATTGTTGTAGTTTCACTTTCCTTGGTCCAGACTTTTGTAGTTCACATTTTTTTTTTTATTATAGTTCTCACTTTGCAGTACTAAAGTCTAGTAGTTACCTATCTAACACTTACATTTTATATTTTAACAAGAGGTGTGTTGGCTACCTTTTTCTTTCTGTATGTATTCTCACTAACTCTACACACTACATTATTCACAATAAAACCATCTCACGCTGGATATACTTTTAAGGACATACACTTACGTGTATGTACATAACACCAAAACTTACATCTTGTCATGGCGACGTTCTACTGGCGAATGCGCGTATAGTTTAGGGGCGAAGGCTCAGTAAGCTGGTGCGTATTTACGCACTAAGAAAATAGTTCGTACTTTATATATTATTAATTATTCATTAATTAGAATGTAAATACTTTATGTTTACTTTATTATGACTTAGGGATTTCTTTATTTATATAGTAGCATTTTTAATAATTAAAGTAATTATTATTATTATTCTTTACTTAATACCTTTCTTGGCGTGTTGGTACTGGAAAGTTTCAGGTTGATTCAGGAATCTGGGTATAGGTAAGGGTGTATGATACTCTTACTTATTAAAATTGAAAATTTTAATTTGTGCGATTTTCGATATATTTAAAATCGTCACAACCGTTAAGTGAAAAAGACTACATAGAAGAGGTTAATACTATCAAGCACATAGCAGCGGCTAACGGATATAAAAGTTCATTAGTGGATAAATTAATAAGTAAACACAAAGAGAAGAAATTAAAAAAGTCGAACAATGATAACACACTTCCGGTTAATAAATACATATCTGCAGATTACACAAACATTTTACCAAATATTCTAGTTAACGAACTCAAGAAACACCATGTAATTGTAACTTTCCGTACAAATAACAACATTCAGAGACTTCTTAGCCGGAAAAACAGTATACCAGAAAGAAAAAGAACCGGCGTATACAAGATGAATTGCAGCTCATGCGACATGTTCTACATAGGCCAAACAGGCAGACCATTTGAAGAAAGATATAACGAACATCTTCCCAGAAGGGAATTACATAAAACAACATTTAATTTTGCCAGGCACCTGATACTATGTAATCATAACTACAGTGAATTTGAGACAAATTTCCAGCCTTTGCATTGCTGCAGGAAAGGAAAATACATGGACGCGCTTGAGGAATACGAAATATGTAAAGCCGTCAAAATCAACAGTGTATGTCTTGAATGATAATCTTACATTTTCACATAACATGTTGTACGACACGGCAATACTTGCACACGGGCGCCGGTAAATGAAATGTCACAGTACATACGAGCTATAATAAGCAAAACAGGTTTATCAGTGGCTATATAAACAGTGAATCAGTTGATCGATATTGTCCACGCGAAAGCAGTCGATCGATATAGTCCACGCGAGAAACATAAACTTTCATGTTCGCGTCTGTGAGTTTCCAATGTCGTAAAAGTGCACTTTTACCGTAATGATTTTAGTGTTTTAATTTTTTTAACGATCTCATATGAGTGATTAAGATTTCTGAAGATGGCAATTCGTTGCCGAAACGCGTCAAAATAAGACGAGAAAAACGAAGTCGCACGACGGATATATGGTAAATACCTATTATATTAATATAAGCGACTTGGAGACAACTAACCTAAAATGTATTATACTACTTATTCGTTTAACACAGAAAGGAATACTAATGCTAATACATTGAGTAGTTTAAACTCCTCACAATAATAGACTGTTGAAGAATATGTAGGAAGAATTAAACAAGTCACAGGTCTGTGTGTAAATTAGAATGGTTGACGATGGAACACATAGCGTAGCGACGGAACGCATTAACAGTGTGAACCTGGAGACAGTAACATAGTGGTGAGCATTACGTTTGTCGACAGCGACCGCGACACTGAGAAATCACTAGCAACGCTAACACTTGACTGGTGACGCTAAGGCCTTCTATTTCTCCTAGAAACGCCAAGATCAGTAGTTTATTCCACAGAAGCCAAGAGGTATGCGGAATTCTGTGTGTGTGTGGGGGGGGGGGGGCTCTGCTCGCGCACCTTTATATGTAAATTTTACATCGTATAGAACTTCTTCGGTTTGCATAACGTTTTGTCAAGCTAGTCATGCTTTATATTGAGTATTCTCATCATCATTATCTTCAGTCACTAAGTACTCTGAGTGACTAAGTTCAATTATCAATAAATAAGTAAATATTCTGACTAAGTACTACATTTACTTCACATTACAGAATAGATATCTGTCAGTTTACTGTTACTACTTTCTCCTTTCTTAAAGTCTCCGATTCCTATTCCCGATTCCAGTCACCGGCTTACACTCCACTCCAACATAGGTCCCTCCTGCACTGCTCGGCTAGGCCGTCTAGCAAATGCAATAACAATAACCCCACACCCTAAACGGATGCCCTTCCACTAAACACACATACACGCGCCCGCGCGTTCTCTATGTATGTACTTCTTTTTTGCCTCGACCTTCGCAACGACTTGTCTGCACTTGTTATTCATCTACAATAAAACTAATCCAAGCTGGATAAAGAAGTCTTACCCCTAAAGTAGCCCGAGACGTCCCCTATCAGACAAGCCTTAAATAGCACAAAAAAGCAAAATCAGGTAAAGTTTTGGTATGTTGTGTCCGATCAAAAGGAGTAGTGGGCAGAAGGCTCGACACAATGTTTATTAAAAATAGTATAAAAAGCATTCAAAGAAAACTCATACAACAACAATAAGGAGGAAGGAAGGGTAAACCAGAACAAAAAATTTAATACTTTAACAGGAGGTAACGAGTAAAAGCAAATCTTAAATTATCAAAAAGAAAATTAAGTCTACTTATAAAAAGTAATAAAAACTTCAGCATTATAAATAAGTGCTTCTGAACAAAGACACTATATGTGTCTGCTTAAGGTACAGAATATCTTACTCGTAACACTAATTACTACAGTAATTAACATATTACTGTATATTGTAATTACAGTTATGATACTGGCAGACTGTTTATTAACATATAAGCAATAGAAATAAGGAACTAAGTAAAAATACAACACATTATAGAAATGTGAAAACCTCCGCACTTGTACAACACATACTCCACAGATCTGAAAGCCTTTAAGATTTCCATTACCTTATTACCGTATGTGAGTATTAGAGTTTTATGGCATTAGTAGCCAGCTGCTTTACGCTCCCTTCTGGACTATAAAATTTATGGCACGCGGCTTTCGGAAAGTGATTTGAGCCATCGTTATCTTCTTTATTTTACTTAAGTCGGTAGTAGTGTACTAAAATTGCTGCATTACGGAAACTCTAGGAAGTGACGTAAGGCCCTTCCATTGCTGCATGACAGTGCTTCTGTTACTACCGTGGACTGAAATACCAGTAACACTACGGTAGAGCATCATGGACACTCCGTGGCTGACTGAGAACTTGGAACTGCAGTGATCCACTGAAGAGGCCCCTCACTTATACTTACTGTTAGGAAAATGGTGATATATACTTAATCATACTTAGTTTTAAGAGGTAGCAATAGGCCCAATGCTGGCACTGTTGAGTTGTTCAAATTTGCGTACATTTTTGTCTGAAGCCTGATGAGATAGTGTCATAAAGTGTTATGAATACGTCTTATGTCTACGAAGCAAAAGTATTTAATTTTCTTGTCCACAACAAGATTTAAATGTATTTTAATGTTATAACGTTTTTAAAAACTTTATAAACATTTATTATTACAGTACGAAAAGTATACATTTTAGGTCTAGAGTTTGGCTTTACTAGGTAGAGATGAGTGGCTTACATCAACCCTGAAAATCTCAATAGCCGACGTAGCATAGTTTTTGAGATATATGTACCACAGTGTTGAAAAAAAGTTTTACAAAAAACGCGTTCAAACTGTATCAGAAGAGGTTAACAGAAACTCAAATTCATGACCAAACACTATTTGCAGGCACAAACAAAACATACATATAGCTGTATGTTTACTTCAGATTTGCCAGCATGAAGTACAAAATACCCCTTTTACACATTTAAAACAATATCGTTTCAGATTAACCAATTATAAAATATGTACTATTAAAAGGAACGTGTACAAAATTGAAATAATGTTACTGTGTGCAGATTTACTTTAGATTTTACTAACGTCTCAACATTTTCTTCTGAAACAGATAAACTTGAAAATGTTTTATTAACTTATTTTGATATTGCTTAAGATTTTGTTACGCTATTTAACCTAATTTTTGTTGTTGGTATTATAACATAACTGAACAATCGCAACACTAAAGGCACTCTCTTACACAATGTCTTCAGTTAATAATATCCAACACGGGATATTACAACAGACTATTTGCAACAACTGTTGCACTAATTAATTGTATTGCAGCGCTTCCGTGCTGTAACTGTAATTTCGTAATGGGATATGTTTCGTGTAGTACAGTGTAACTGTATTTGTTTCAGTAGACTCACTATCTTAAGTATCTGCACTGCATTGAAGGCGTGTTGATTATTTAGCGTTTATCAATATGATTATATTTATTACGAGCACTGTTTAATGTGTCTGTACTCTTTTAATGTGTTACGCGCACTTCTCTGTAGGTCTGATTTGTCTTTACCGAAATCTCAGACCAATCATACTCATGTGGCCAAAATGGATATCTCGGCACGTGGCTGTATATAGTCTTCAAGATCCCTAAAGAAGTGTCGTTATTGGTATCTTAAGCTTTCACGGCCGACGTCAACTCTGTTAATATTCTTTTGACAACTCTCCGGGCTATTAGACCTGGTCTATTACTGCCGCATAGAACAGAGGTTTCAGCACCGCCGTTGGAGGCCATCTCCAGTGTAACGACTTGGTGCAGAACTGGTGAAGAACGTACCATTGTTACTCAAGTCATTACACTGAAGGCAGCGTCCAACGTTGGGCCCGAAACGTCAGTAGTGAACCGAGGCCTAATAGCCCGGAGAATTGTCAAACGGATATTAACAGAGCCATGTTGTTGTCCGGAAGAAAATGAATATTATGAGTATATTTGATAGAAATACCTAATACCGGCTAACATGTTTGGAACATCTAGACCAAATGGATGGCTACCGCACCACCAATGAAATATGGAAATTTAACCCGACATGACGGAAAGGTGTGGGGGGGTCTGAAAAACCTTTGGAATGGCCAGCTTGCATGGGATCGGAGCAATTTGTTTAATACTTGGTGATGACGCTGATAATAATGATGAAGTAGTGTCTGCCTTCATAGTTGTGTGTATTTGGCGGCAGTAACGATTGTTATAATGATAACAATAAACATTGCAGAAACGTTGACACAAATAAGCTAAAATTTGTGTTATATTTTTTGAACGATCCTCATAAACCCTTCACCGGAAAACGGAAAATTTTTCGATTGACGGTCACTACAAATTTAAGGATTTTCAGTTAATGTTTGTCTTTCCTAATAACAGGAAAAGAAACGCTATGGTAGGGAGTTAGAAAATTTTTAATTAAAGACTTTTAACGAACGTTCTTAAAATGGCAAAACCTTAAGCTAACCCCTTTCAAATACTTATATTAAGAGTTGGACTTTGTCTACTACATCAATGTATATATGAAAATGCTAGGATAAATATGTCAGTAGAATTTGTGCATAAGAAATAACATGTTTCGGTTTTCCAGAGAACTGTAGTCGTTAACCAATAATAAGGAATAACTGTATACCTTAAATTTGTTTGTGTAATTAAACTTACCAGATAGGATCGTTTTACTACTGTGGAAAATAGCAGTTGGGTATAAGTAAATTTCATATATGGAGTAATGTTAAAGTCATAGTCATTTAGAGGCTAAGCTATTATTAAAATTACAATAATATTATTAACATATAATATTAATACTATAACAGTCAGGCTTAAAAAACAAACTAATAAGCACCACAAATTCGAGAAAAATAGATAAACTGAAAGCTAGTGTTAAAATAACATGGGGAAAGTAACCCCGCCTTGGAGAGTACTTCCACACGGTGATAGAGGTCTAAATCATCAGGATTACTTTTATTATAACGGGTAGACACTAGGATAACAGAGACGCCGTCAAGCGTAATAAAACCGTTATAATAATGACAATTGTAATAAAATAATTCTGATAATAACACTAAAATTAGTTTACAGAATATATGACGGTTATTTTTGTAGAATATATTTATAAAATTCAACTTATAGGCAATCGTAAAGCCTGAGGATGTAGTAGTCGGCTAATCACCTGTCTTAGGTATTTCTGTCACACACAGAACTCCCTCATTATATAGTTTAGTGCACTAATAGCGGAAGACTGCCTTGCTCAACAAATTACCGCACGTATGCAAATAATGGCTGCTTGTTCTAATGATTTATCCCATAATACTCATATTGGTTCAGTTGCTAATGTCTCTTTACTGCTGGTAAGACGATAATATCTGGTTTCCAGTGGACTATTGCACTGAAAAACTATTTATGTGCATTGAAAAACTATTTAGCAAAGGAAATTATCACGTTCTCACAATCCGTAATAAAAGGCATGTAAAATGTTTGTAACAGGACGCAAATGATATGATGTCTATAGCACAAAAAATTTATATCACGGATTCGCATAACTAAGACTAGAAGATAACACTGTTAGCCAAAATGTTGATCTTGGAAGAACCTAATAGAATATTACATTTAGGTTATTGGTCTATATGTATCGTGCACATAAGAAAACTGCAAGAAGTATTTGAAGTATTGAAGTGTATTACTTTGAAAAAAGAAGAAAATGTAAAGTTGTCCGGCAAGGTGACAAATTCGAAAGAAGAATAGATGGGGAGACGTCAACCGTGAAATAAAGTTGCTGACGGGAAACAAGTTGGATCAGACATACCAAAAGAAGAAAAAGCTTGTTTCACGACGTTATCAAAGAAACGTAATAAACAACTCCATGGCATAAAAGAAGAATATGAAGAATTCAACTGTTGGACGATTCAAAAGAGAAAAGAATTTTCTAATTGTAAATAAAAGGTGTTTGGATTATCGGAGGAACTAAATTTTTCGTAAATGAAATGTCTGGAAAGGAATTGTAGTTTCTCAGAATCATGTAGGAAAAGATATAGTAGTGGCATTGATTAGTGAAACAAAGAAGGACAAACGAGAAACTTATGATTTGAACAATTACACTGTGATATACAGTAATGTAGAAGTTCAAATTCGAGCAACATTAGGAGTAGCCATTATTCTAAAACAGGGGTGGGCAAATGAGATTCAAACCAACATGTGCATTTCACATAGGATTTTGCAGGTTTGATGTAAAATGGAAAGAAGGCATAAATTTTGTTAGTGCTTATGCACCCGATGAAAGGCGAAAGCAAGAGTCGGAGGAGTTTTGTAGGCTGTTGCAAAGAACAATACATAGTATTAGTAGAAATTTTACTAAATTTTTCCTGTGTTGCAAGATTCATATTTCTTATAGACACGTGTTAATTTCTAAATCTATCTACTAATGTATTTAATTCATTGGTTATCAGATGTTTGAAATTTACGTGTACACGTGTTTTTTTTAAACGTCTTGGGCAAAATTAAACGTCTTGATGTGATTGAACTCTTGGCTAAAAACTGTTTAGCGCAAACGAATATTCACAACCAAGAAGGCAAATGTGTTATGAAATGCTTCATCTTCAAAAACAATATTTCTAAGTGGGTTCTCGAGTTTAAATACGATCATACGAGCACTGAAAATGATCTCCGCCGTGGACAAAAAAGTGCATCAACACCAGGTATCGTTAAAACCCCTACACGGTATTGGAAGACTGGCAATTGGGAGTAGATAGCATTGCTGACGTCACAAGCATTTCAACGTGTGCATCATAATTTAAGTCAACAATTTGGTATAAAAAATCTTTGTGCATTTGGAGTTGTTGCACTTTTAGGAAGTCCACGCGGGATCATTTTTGTATGACCACGTTTAAACTATTTGTACGCATATTACCACATTCTTTTTTGTATAACCAGCTCATGAACTCACTGCCACTTAGTGGGGGTATTATGGAATACCATTTATTATTAATAATATTAAAGCACGTTTATATTACCTTCCTATGAAATTAAAAGTCGGTTATATATTTAAGTCTCTCTGACATTTAAAATAATATTAAACCCTCACATTGATGAAATGGATCTTGTTATAAACGTGTTTGGAAATTGAGAGACGTATATGGAATAGGTAGGACAATATGGAATACTACACATTTTACTCAGAAAGTTGAGTTCATTAACAAAATGTTTCAATATCATGTGAAAAACAACAATTCTTATGTGTGCAGTAATGTCTAATAATATAATGTTGAATGAGGAATCAGTTTTCCTGATTTCTTTAGTCAGAAATTATATTTTTTCCATTATAAAAAACGTTATTATCTACATCAGTATTGTGGTCAACAGGAGTCTTTTCATCACCTGTATTTCAAAGCTCTAGGTCTAACGATTCATCAGAATGGATTGTCAGGTTTTCTGACTTACTATTACTGTTCCCATTTTGGGGAAGTGAGACAATTTTTCCCTTAATTGTTTCCTTTTAGGTAGATTTGTTGGGCGACGAGGAGTTGTAACTTTCTTTTAACAGTTTTTGGACGTTTACTAATGGTTTCGTTGAGGAGAATCTCCAGACTCATCGTCTATGGTAAAGCAGTGATTATTTGGCCGTCCCAGTTTCTCGTTCTTAATTAAATAATTTTCTCCTTAGTCGAGGAGGATAAGGATAAATATACAGATATTTGTTACTTGCCAAGTGTTATTAATTTAAGCTAAGTGTACAGATCAAGGTTACACCAGTTGTGGCTTAAAACTTTAGGCTAAATTATGAAACATGTGAAATAACATTCCAATTTAAGAGAACCTTGTTATTATTGTTCGCAAACGAACCTGTAATAGACATAATTCAAAACAACGGTACTGCAATAATGGAATGCAATTAGGCGACGCATTTGCTTATCGAATTCTGTTGATTTCATTAAATGAATTGTACGTGATAGAGCAAATGTCGATGGCTTGCTGCAGTGAGAGAGATTAATTGCCAAGCACGATCAGTTTATTTTATGATTTGTAAACGCTGTACAAACAATATTGTATAGACTGGTTTTTGTGGTTCCTAAACAATATGCCCATCACCTTGCTTTAAAGTAAAAAAAAAAAAATATCGGTATGGAGAACCATACATGACTTCCATATTCTAAGATTTATATTTAAAATCATTTTCAGCCAAACAGCCAGGCTGTGTCTTACTTGCCTTTTTATTGCTGTATTAAATGAAAAATATTATATTACATTAAAATGAAAAAATTATAATTTTATTGCCTGGCAACAAAATTATTTTATTTTTAACAATTACCATTGTTTCAAAAAGTTTAAATAAATTGTCAAGTACTTTACTCTTGTTAAAACGTAAAAGGTTGCAGGTAAACTACCCTTTCCCCTTAACCGATCTTCACCAAAATCGAAAGTCGTTGAGGCCTCTACAATTCAGGGTTGTATGCAAAAAATTATTTGATTCTGTTTGAATTTGCGGCTGTTATCGTTTGCCATAGAAAATACGCTTGATAAAAAAACGTTGCAGGTAAACTACCCCTTCCCCTTAACCGATCTTCACCAAAAACTGTAGGTCTTGAATACTCTACAAATCAGGGCTGTATGCAAAACATTATTTGATTCTGTTTGAATTTGCGGCTGTTATCGTTTGCCATAGAAAATACCCTTGTTAAAAAAACGTTGCTGGTACACTACCCCTTTCCCTCAACCGATCATCACCAAAAACAATAGGTCGTGAGTACTCTACAATTTAGGGCTGTATGCAAATAATCATTTGATTCTGTTTGAATTTGCGGCTGTTATCGTTTGCCATAAGAAATACCCTTGTTAAAACATAAAACGTTACAGGTAAACTACCCCTTTCCCTTAACCTATCTTCACCAAAATCAACAGATCTTGAGAACTCTACAACTCAGGGATGTATGCGAAACATTATTTGATTCTGTTTGAATTTGCGGCTGTTATCGTTTGCCAAACAAACAAAATTACCCTTGCTAAAAAAAAACCGTTGCTGGTAAACTACCCCTTTCCCTCAACCGATCTTCACCAAAAAGAATAGGTCGCGAGTACTCTGGAAGTCAGGGCTGCATGCAAAAAATTATTTGATACTGTTTGAATTTGCGGCAGTTATCGTTTGCCAAAAAAAAAATCTACAGACACACAGACAGACAGACAGACTGACAGACAGACACACACACACACACTTTTCGGAAAACGACTTTTTTTCATGTTTTGAGTGTAGTAGAATCAGAATCTACAATAATCTCGAACACGATTTTTTTTGCCATCACCATACTTCCATTCCTTAAGGAATATGGAAGTAAATATCGGTATGGAGAACCATACATGACTTCCATATTCTAAGATTTATATTTAAAATCATTTTCACCCAAACAGCCAGGCTGTGTCTTACCTGCCTTTTTATTGCTGTATTAAATGAAAAATATTATATTACAAAAAATGAAAAAATTATAATTTTATTGCCTGGCAACAAAATTATTTTATTTTTAACAATTACCATTGTTTCAAAAAGTTTAAATAAATTTTCAAGTACTTTACTCTTGTTAAAACGTAAAAGGTTGCAGGTAAACTACCCCTTCCCCTTAACCGATCTTCACCAAAATCGAAAGTCATTGAGACCTCTACAATTCAGGGACGTATGCTAAAAATTATTTGATTCTGTTTGAATTTGCGGCTGCTATCGTTTGCCATAGAAAATACGCTTGATAAAAAAACGTTGCCGGTAAACTACCCCTTCCCCTTAACCGATCTTCACCAACAACAATAGGTCTTGAGTACTCTACAAATCAGGGCTGTATGCAAAACATTATTTGATTCTGTTTGAATTTGCGGCTGTTATCGTTTGCCATAGAAAATACCCTTGTTAAAAAAACGTTGCAGGTAAACTACCCCTTTCCCTCAACCGATCTTCACCAAAAACAATAGGTCTTGAGAACTCTACAATTTAGGGCTGTATGCAAATAATCTTTTGATTCTGTTTGAATTTGCGGCTGTTATCATTTGCCATAGGAAATACCCTTGTTAAAACATAAAACGTTATAGGTAAACTACCCCTTTCCCTTAACCGATCTTCACCAAAAACAATAGGTCTTGAGAACTCTACAATTTAGGGCTGTATGCAAATAATCTTTTGATTCTGTTTGAATTTGCGGCTGTTATCGTTTGCCATAGGAAATACCCTTGTTAAAACATAAAACGTTACAGGTAAACTACCCCTTTCCCTTAACCGATCTTCACCAAAATCAAAAGACCTTGAGAACTCTACAATTTAGGGCGGTATGCAAATAATCTTTTGATTCTGTTTGAATTTGCGGCTGTTATCGTTTGCCATAGGAAATACCCTTGTTAAAACATAAAACGTTACAGGTAAACTACCCCTTTCCCTTAACCGATCTTCACCAAAATCAACAGATCTTGAGAACTCTACAAATCAGAGCTGTATGCAAAACATTATTTGATTCTGTTTGAATTTGCGGCTGTTATCGTTTGCCATAGAAAATACCCTTGTTAAAAAAACGTTGCTGGTAAACTACCCCTTTCCCTCAACCGATCTTCACCAAAAACAATAGGTCTTGAGAACTCTACAATTTAGGGCTGTATGCAAATAATCTTTTGATTCTGTTTGAATTTGCGGCTGTTATCATTTGCCATAGGAAATACCCTTGTTAAAACATAAAACGTTACAGGTAAACTACCCCTTTCCCTTAACCGATCTTCACCAAAAACAATAGGTCGCGAGTACTCTACAAATCAGGGCTGTACGCAAAACATTATTTGATTCTGTTTGAATTTGCGGCTGTTATCGTTTGCCATAGAAAATACCCTTGTTAAAAAAACGTTGCAGGTAAACTACCCCTTTCCCTCAACCGATCTTCACCAAAAACAATAGGTCTTGAGAACTCTACAATTTAGGGCTGTATGCAAATAATCTTTTGATTCTGTTTGAATTTGCGGCTGTTATCGTTTGCCATAGGAAATACCCTTGTTAAAACATAAAACGTTACAGGTAAACTACCCCTTTCCCTTAACCGATCTTCACCAAAATCAAAAGACCTTGAGAACTCTACAACTTAGGGCTGTATGCAAATAATCTTTTGATTCTGTTTGAATTTGCGGCTGTTATCGTTTGCCATAGGAAATACCCTTGTTAAAACATAAAACGTTATAGGTAAACTACCCCTTTCCCTTAACCGATCTTCACCAAAATCAACAGATCTTGAGAACTCTACAAATCAGAGCTGTATGCAAAACATTATTTGATTCTGTTTGAATTTGCGGCTGTTATCGTTTGCCATAGAAAATACCCTTGTTAAAAAAACGTTGCAGGTAAACTACCCCTTTCCCTCAACCGAACTTCACCAAAAACAATAGGTCTTGAGAACTACAATTTAGGGCTGTATGCAAATAATCTTTTGATTCTGTTTGAATTTGCGGCTGTTATCGTTTGCCATAGGAAATACCCTTGTTAAAACATAAAACGTTACAGGTAAACTACCCCTTTCCCTTAACCGATCTTGACCAAAAACAATAGGTCTTGAGAACTCTACAATTCAGGGCTGTATGCGAAACATTATTTGATTCTGTTTGAATTTGCGGCTGTTATCGTTTGCCAAACAAACAAAATTTCCCTTGCTAAAAAAAAACCGTTGCTGGTAAACTACCCCTTTCCCTCAACCGATCTTCACCAAAAACAATAGGTCGCGAGAACTCTGCAAAACCGGGCTGTATGCAAAAAATTATTTGATTCTGTTTGAATTTGCGGCAGTTATCGTTTGCCATAGAAAAAAAATCCACAGACAGACAGACACACAGACACACAGACAGACACACAGACACTTTTCGGAAAACGACTTTTTTTCATGTTTTGAGTGTAGTAGAATCAGAATCTGCAATAATCTCGAACACGATTTTTTTTGCCATCACCATACTTCCATTCCTTAAGGAATATGGAAGTAAAAATTACCCTTGATAAAAAACCGTTGCTGGTAAACTACCCCTTTCCCTTAACCGATCTTCACCAAAAACAATAGGTCTTGAGAACTCTAAAATTCAGGGCTGTATGTAAAATATTATATGATTTTGTTTGAATTTGCGGCTGTTATCGTTTGCCATACAAAATACCCTTTTAAAACATAAAACGTTGCCGGTAAACTACCCCTTTCCCTTAACCGATCTTCACCAAAACCAAAAGGCCTTGAGAACTCTACAATTCAGGGCAGTATGCAAAACATTATTTGATTATGTTTGAATTTGCGGCTGTTATCGTTTGCCATAGAAAATACCCTTGTTAAAACATAAAACGTTGCTGGTAAACTACCCCTTTCCCTTAACCGATCTTTACCAAAATGAACAAATCTTGAGAGCTCTACAATTCAGGGCTGTATGCGAAATATTATTTGATTCTGTTTGAATTTGCGGCTGTTGTCGTTTGCCAAACAAACAAAATTACCCTTGATAAAAAAAAAACGTTGCTGGTAAACTACCCCTTTCCCTCAATCGATCTTCACCAAAAACAATAGGTCGCGAGTACTCTATAAATCAGGGCTGTGTGCAAAAAATTATTTGATTCTGTTTGAATTTGCGGCAGTTATCGTTTGCCATAGAAAAAATCTACAGACACACAGACAGACAGACAGATAGACAGACAGACACACACACAGACACTTTTCGGAAAACGACTTTTTTTCATGTTTTGAGTGTAGTAGAATCAGAATCTGCAATAATCTCGAACACGATTTTTTTTGCCATCACCATACTTCCATTCCTTAAGGAATATGGAAGTAAATATTTAAAATCATTTTCAGCCAAACAACCAGGCTGTGTCTTACCTGCCTTTTTATTGCTGTATTAAATGAAAAATATTATATTACATTAAAATGAAAAAATTATAATTTTATTGCCTGGCAACAAAATTATTTTATTTTTAACAATTACCATTGTTTCAAAAAGTTTAAATAAATTTTCAAGTACTTTACTCTTGTTAAAACGTAAAAGGTTGCTGGTAAACTACCCCTTCCCCTTAACCGATCTTCACCAAAATCGAAAGTCATTGAGACCTCTACAATTCAGGGACGTATGCAAAAAATTATTTCATTCTGTTTGAATTTGCGGCTGTTATCGTTTGCCATAGAAAATACGCTTGATAAAAAAACGTTGCAGGTAAACTACCCCTTCCCCTTAACCGATATTCACCAAAAACAATAGGTCTTGAGTACTCTACAAATCAGGGCTGTATGCAAAACATTATTTGATTCTGTTTGAATTTGCGGCTGTTATCGTTTGCCATAGAAAATACCCTTGTTAAAAAAACGTTGCAGGTAAACTACCCCTTTCCCTTAACCGATCTTCACCAAAAACAAAAGGTCTTGAGAACTCTACAATTAAGAGCTGTATGCGAAACATTATTTGATTCTGTTTGAATTTGCGGCTGTTATCGTTTGCCAAAAAAAAAAAATTTCCCTTGATAAAAAAAACCGTTGCAGGTAAACTACCCCTTCCCCTCAACCGATCTTCACCAAAAACAATAGGTCGCGAGTACTCTACAAATCAGGGCTGTATGCAAAAAATTATTTGATTCTGTTTGAATTTGCGGCAGTTGTCGTTTGCCATAGAAAATACGCATGATAAAAAACGTTGCTGGTAAACTACCCCTTCCCCTCAACCGATCTTCACCAAAAACAACAGGTCTTGAGTACTCTACAAATCAGGGCTGTATGCAGAAAATTATTTGATTCTGTTTGAATTTGCGGCTGTTATCGTTTGCCATAGAAAATACCCTTGTTAAAAAAACGTTGTAGGTAAACTACCCCTTTCCCTTAACCGATCTTCACCAAAAACAAAAGGTCTTGAGAACTCTACAATTTAGGGCTGTATGCAAATAATCTTTTCATTCTGTTTGAATTTGCGGCTGTTATCGTTTGCCATAGGAAATACCCTTGTTAAAACATAAAACGTTACAGGTAAACTACCCCTTTCCCTTAACCGATCTTCACCAAAAACAATAGATCTTGAGAACTCTACAATTCAGGGCTGTATGCGAAACATTATTTGATTCTGTTTGAATTTGCGGCTGTTATCGTTTGCCAAACAAACAAAATTTCCCTTGCTAAAAAAAAACCGTTGCTGGTAAACTACCCCTTTCCCTCAACCGATCTTCACCAAAAACAATAGGTCGCGAGAACTCTGCAAAACCGGGCTGTATGCAAAAAATTATTTGATTCTGTTTGAATTTGCGGCAGTTATCGTTTGCCATAGAAAAAAAATCTACAGACACACAGACAGACAGACAGACAGACAGACAGACAGACAGACAGACAGACAGACAGACAGACACACAGACACTTTTCGGAAAACGACTTTTTTTCATGTTTTGAGTGTAGTACAATCAGAATCTGCAATAATCTCGAACACGATTTTTTTTGCCATCACCATACTTCCATTCCTTAAGGAATATGGAAGTAAAAACAATAAACAATCAAATGTTTGTTAATTTGATTAAATATAGTATAAACTTGAGAGGACGTGTCACAGAATCCTGGGACAATCCAGTCTACGAGGAAATTAAAGGAAACGGGTAGTATACAACCATAGCTGCACGAGCACGTTAAATGATGAGTACATTCAGAAATAAAGTAGTAAGTACAAATGTTGGTCAAATATAAAGACTTTTAAAATTGGCACGAGATTCTCTTAACACTTGGTAAAGTTGGCAACAATGAGCAGCGAGTAGCAGTGCCAACTTGCGCAGAGCTAAGGGCTTGTTTCTAAAGTCGTTTGTTTGACTGTTATCACGACGAGTAAACAGGAGGTAGATGTGTCCGTTGAGCAGCGTCCAATTATTATTAATACTTTAATATGCAAAAGTATTAAATTAATTGAAAGTTTGGGCAATTGATTGCTCATTTCGGCAATGATACACTGTCTGAGGCTGAAGTTTGCAAATGACTTAAGGTCAGAAAGAATTTTTAACCTCACTCACGTAAGTCCCCTCATAAGCAACATTATAATGTTAAACATTTTACATATTCAGCACCTTATTCACAAAGATCGAGGAATTAAAAGTAATTTGCAGGAGATTTACTCAAGAGAAAAGTGAATGCCGTGTTATTAGTATGAATTCTTGCCCAGGATTAGAGAGGCCTATTGCTTTAAGGAAACCAAGTTTCAGGTCCGCAGCCCCTTTCTTATTTACGATAACGCACGGCCCCACATTGCTGCTGCTACGTAAGCATAATTAGAAGAAGTTAATATAAAACTTTGTATCACCCCCTCCGTAGCCCGGATTTATCGTCATGTCACCCGGTTTTTTTTTTATTTGTTTAGATCTTTTGAAAAGATTTGGGAAGGACAAAATTTTCTAGTGACAGAGAAAAGCAAGGCGTCATGCGCAATTGGCTACAAACACGTCTAACAAACATTTATGAAGCAGGTATTAGGAAACAGCAGATAGCTGAAAGAAATGCGTACACAATAGACGAAAGTATGTAGGAAAATATGTTGTAATAATTTTGACGTATTCTAACCAAGTACAATGTTTTTCAAAAGTCTCGTTTATACTTAATCAACCGTCTATGTTCCTATGTAGATTTACTATAACTAAGCTTTAGAGAACTCTAATCAGGCCAATGGTAACGTATAAATCACAACCTAGGCTCTCTACAACATTAGATTTATCTGCTTTAGAAGCAGTTGAACGAAAAATTATAAAGCACATATACGGTTTTCTAAAGCAAGGCAAATTTTGAGTTTGAGAGCAAATTTTGAGGCAAGAGGTGTACGCTGTACTTAAACAAAAGGAAATAGTATGATTTACTAAGTTCAGAAATATTTGTTAGTTAGAGCTTGTAGAGAGAACGGGTCCATAGACAACCAAAGAGACGCCTGTATGGTGAAAGGGGAGAAGTGTGGTGGATAGTGAGGTCAAGGAGCAACGGTTGCAATGATAAAAGCGGATCTGGGAAAGATGGGAATTTTGAAATCGCAGAAGAAGAAATGTGTAGAGGGGAACAATGGAGGAGGTCAATGCACACCTGTAGCGTTTTGAAAAGAAAGTAAATTTTCATAAATACCGTTTGGTATTTGATACTTCATCACTATAGAAAGTGAGATACATTAATGAGATAAACTTGTAAAAAAGGAATATACGATGATAACGGTTTGTAGGGTTTTCGTAGGCGTCACGCGAACATAAATGCAAGGAGGGTAGCAAATGGCCTTGAATATGTGGTTGATCGAAGTGAATCAAACGGTTGAACGGTTGATCACCGTTCAAGACAGTAAGAGAGTAGCAGAGG
The DNA here is from genome assembly GCA_034769895.1 of Magicicada septendecula. Taxonomy (NCBI): domain Eukaryota; kingdom Metazoa; phylum Arthropoda; class Insecta; order Hemiptera; family Cicadidae; genus Magicicada; species Magicicada septendecula. The sequence continues at coordinate 321,071,834 of CM068375.1, forward strand.
GCATGGCTGAGTCTAATATTAGACTTATGAAGGCTGAGAAAATAAAGTCATATTATTGACAAGGCGGTCAGTCGATACAAATACAATGCTATTAATAGGCCTAAGTGTACGTTGTGACGTGCAAACAATAGCAAACGAAAGATATATTTAATCATATAAACATGTTTTTAACGTAAAGAATAATGTGAAATTTAAAACGTTATCAAATGATTTCGAATTTAAACGTTATATTACAAATGTAATTTTGAATTTAATTAAAACGACCCTTCCTTTTAATGTAACAGGTAATTAATTTTTCGTGACACAAGTGCTGAAAACAGATACAATTAGAGTCAATGACTAGGTATAAAAAAGTACATTAAATATAAATTGAAACCGATGCCGCTCTGAAACAGGAGTCTCGGACTAATTAATTTAAAGACTAATTAATTAATAATCCTCTCAACCCTTATATTTACATTCGTTGGGTTTAATTAATTTTACTCAGTGTATTAGCTACTTGGTATGTTCACTTTTGTCTCTCCAGAGGACTTTAGGGTTGCAATTCACATCCATTCTGGTCAAGTGTTCTTCCCGACTCACTTTGTATTTATGCACGTCTTCTAGTGGTCTATATTCAACTTATTCCTTACGGTTAATATGGTTACGTTTCTTACACGAGCCCTCTTCGTATATCCTTTACCGTTTGTGAGGAATTTCATCTCCAACGATTGCTGGTCGTCGTACTTTTGCCATTATACATGCACACGATTTACTGCAGGAAGAGCCAGAGAATTATAATAAGCTGATTTGTGACTCCACTGTAGTTTTAGTTCTAAATATTATTGCTAGTATTCCACATGCGGCTTAGTTCTTATGAATTTTTGGTAACAAAATCTTCAATTTATTATATTTTATATGCATATTTACATTAGTTTTAAATACGTTTACTATTACTCTTAAGTAAAATATTTGTCTGGTACGTTTCTTCCAAGAACCGTTTACCTAGATAGCATAACCAGATTCCCCTTTATATTTCGGTTAGCAGAAAACGGAGCTGTTCTTTTTACAATAAATTAAAGTCAACGTACTTTAGAAGTTTGTTTCTTCTCTCTAAGATTTCGTCACAAAATAAAATATAAAGTATCACATTACACTTTCCTAAGACACACGCTATCTTAGGTAAGTTAGTAAGCGGTTGTTACTAAGTCAATAGATTTTAAAATTTATTAATTAATGTGTAAAATAATGTTTTGTCTGACGTTTACACATCTTTTTTCAAATTTACTACGAAAAAATTCTCTCCTTTTTTCGTAGAAGGAACATTCTAATTGATCATTTTAGAATCAATTTTAGCCTAAAGAAGTGTGCAAACAATTGAATTTATTTAATATAAGTAAGTATTAACGTATAAAGGATGACACTTTAAAAGTAATTGAAAACAAATCCGCTCCTGTTATTAAATTGTACAACAAGAAAAGTAAAAATTTCTTTCAGCATTTCGAGTGTGAAAAAATTTATTGCTTTGTACAATTAAATTCTTTCAAAAAACAAAGTAATAAATACATTTTAAAATATAATAAAAAATTGTATAATAAATTATTATTAATATAATAATTACTATAATAATATATTTATTTTTTATTAATTTATTATTTCTCATATAAAATTATTATAGTCCGTTATTTAATAAGCCAATTATTAAGCCATATTATTTACATTTATAATGCAATTTTTTAAACTATCTAAAAAGAAAATTTTGTTAATAGTCCGTAAGTTCGTATTTTCTAACAAAACTGGTTATTAGTTACTGAATAAATCTGTGTAAATAAATCTGGTTATTAGTTACTGGCGCACTGTATAATCACTGTGTAACCGCCCGACAATAACTGAACTGAGCGTCCATGAGTACTTGTATTTACACTCCGCTGAGGTTCCAGAATATTCGCTAACGCTACTAGAAAACACCAGAACATAATTGATTACTGCCTTACACACAGCAGGCGCGGACCGGTATGGTCCGATATAGACCCGATAGTTGACGCGTAATTGTCTTTCCCCGCAAAGCAGCATTATGTACGTGCACACACATTGCAGCTGGATTCCACTGGAATATTCGATAAATTTTTAGAACGTTCCGTATTACGTAATACTTTTCCGCATTATGTAACAATCTTATTCAACATATTAAATCCTAAGTAACTGAAAAGAGTGTTAGTGAAATGACAACTTAATCGTGTAACACAGAAAGGAAAACTAAAGCTAACACATTGAGTAGTTTAGAATCCTAACATTAATAGACTGTTAAAGAATTCGCACGAAGAAGTAAGCAGGTGTTGGTCTGTGTGAAAATTGGAATGGTTGACGTTGAAACACGTACCGTAGCGACGGAACGCATTAACTTTGTGAACCTGGAGACAGTGACATAGTGGTGAGCATTACGCGTGTCGACAGCGACACAGCGACACTGAGAAATCACTAGCAACGCCAACACTTGACTAGTGACGCTAAGGCCTTTTATTTCTCCTAGAAACGCCAAGATCAGTAGCTTATTCCACAGAACCCAAGCGGTATGCGGAATTGTGTGTGTGTGTGTGTATGTATGCTTTTGCCTTTGAGACGTCACATCGTATGGCACCTCTTCGGTCTTGGTTTCCATAACGTTCCCTTAAGCCAGTCATGCTATGTATCATATTCATTAACTTAATGACTAAGTACTCTAATTGGCTAACTTCAATGATCAGTGAATAATAAGTACAATATAGTGACCAAGTACTGTATTTACTTCATATTATATACTCGATATCTTTCAGTTTGCTGTTACCACGTTCTCCTTTCTTGAAGTCCCCGATTCCTCTTCCCGATTCCTGTCCCCCGGTGTACACTTGACGTCACGTTGACGCTCTCCTCTAACATAGAGTCCTCCTGCACAGCTCGGCTAGGCCATCTCACAATTCTCGTTTGCCACAAATGCCGCAAAAATAGTCCCCTAATTGGATGTCCTTCTATAATACTCATACACACACACGTTCTGCATTTATTTCTGTTTTGTTCCTACACCTTCTCAACTAGTTGCAAAATAACAAAAAAAAAATCCAATCTGGCTGAAGAGGGCTTATCTCCAATAGACTTCTCCAATCGTGAAAGTATAAAGTTGCAGAAACAAGCATGATAAGAAGAAGTCAAATAAAACGGAAAGCACCGTAAAAGAAAGACAAGCTCAGTAAAGAAATATATAATGTGTTTTTTAAGGAAGAAATCAAGGAGATATAAAATTGTATTAAAAATAAAGATGAAACCCTAGATCCTAATATGTCGACTGGGAAGTTTTGGTAAGTTGTGTTCACTCAAATGAAATAGTAGTGGGAAAACTTGTACAACATTTTTTTAAAAAATGTAGTATAAAAACTTAAAAAACATACTACAATAGTAATTAATAAAGAAGGGTAGACAAGCTCAAAAAATATTTACACTTGAACAGGAGATAACAAGTAAAAGAAAATCTGAAATTAGCGGAAAACAAAATTAACTCCGCTTAAAAATGCGATAAGATCTTCAGAAATATAAATAAGTGCTTCTTAACAATGTACAATATATAGAATGTCCGAAAAGCCCCGCACCGTAGGGGTTTACAATATGTGTTCAATATGGTTACCGGAAGTGTCAAAACACAACCGTAAACGATCTCCCAAGTTCCCCAGAATGTTGGCCACCAAGCCAGGTGTTACAGAACGGCACTCAGTTGTGATTCGCTCACGCAGATGGTTTATGTCCATGATCTTGACAGCATAAACTTTGGATTTTACATAACCCCGCACAGCAAAATCTTTGGGTTTAAATCCGGAGATCGTGGAGCCCATTCCACTCGTCCCCTACGGCCAATCCACTGTGGGAAGTTTTCGTCAAGCCAATCACGAACTTGTGTACCATAATGGGGGGGTGCACCGTCCTGCATAAACCATTCTGGTCTTGGACCCAGCAGATCCAAATCAGGCAATAATGAATCTCCTAACATTTCCAAATAATTTCCACTGTTAACTGTTCCGTCAAAGAAGTAAGGGCCAATGATCCGGTCTTTCCACAAACCACACCACACCATGACGCGAGCTGCTCCTTGTTCCTTACTGCTGGAAAACCAGTGCGGATTACTCTCGGACCAGTAACGTAAATTCTGTCGGTTCACCTCTCCGTTTACGTAAATGTTAGCTTAGTCAGAGAACATAACTTTTGATAAAAACTGTGGGTCCTCTTCCAACTGTGCCAAAAACCAATCGCACATTTCCACACGCCGATCCGGATCATCATCTGACATGTGGTGTACCATTTGTAACTTGTACGGGTGAAACTTACGTATTTTCAAAATGTCCGCGACTGTTGATCGAGGAACGCCCACTTCCAAGCTTGTTCGGCGAATTGATTTCTTTGGACTTGCTGCTACCTTTGCCAAAACCCCTTCCAGCACATCTTCTGGTGTCCTTGGACGTCCAGATCGGGGAGCATCTGCCACACTACCTGTAGCCTGGAATTTCCTTAATAGTCTGCCAACCGTGGTGTGCGACACTGGCTCTCGTTCCGGGTGCCTCTGATTAAATTCTGCTGCAACGTCTCTATTGGAGAATCCTTCTCTTCCACAGAGGAGGATAAGCTCTACCCGCTCTTCAGTAGTCAACATTTTTCAGTACTGCAACAAACAAAAACACAACCCAATTACTGAAATCCCTATGGTGCGGGACTTTTCGGACATCCTGTAGTGTACAATATGTCTTCTTTAGGTACAGACTTTTATACTCGTAAATCTAATTACTGTAGATTAGTGTTATGAAACGGGCAGACAATATTAACAGTTGTAAAAGCAGAGATAAGGAACTAGGTAAAAAATAAGGATTCCTATAATACATTATAGAAAAAAACACGACATTCTGCAGATCTGCGAGCTTTTAAGATTTTCATTATCTCATTATCGTATGCAAGCATTAGATATTTTATGGCGTTAGCCGCCTGCTGTTTTACGCTCCCTTCTGACTATAAACTTTGTGGCACGCGGCTTTAAAGAAGTGTTTTGCACTATCGTCGTCTTCTTTATTTACGGCAGTAGCGTAGGCCTACTCAAATTCCTGCATTAAAGATATGGAAGTAGAGTTAGGTTCTCCTTTTGGCCCATGATGCTGCTTCTGGTATTACAAGGCATTAAAATACTGGTAACATTGCGATAGAGCATCGAGTACGTACGTGCTTCCGTGTGTTGGTTAGACAAACTGAATGTCTGAAAAAAGTAAACGTTCATGACAGGTGCCAGAACTGCTACGGCCGTAGGACCAATACCGAACGGGATGTAAAGCAAGGCGTTTTGACAGCGCTTGTGGTTGTCATCTTCAATGGCGCTGCAGACGAGTTTTAAAGAGCGGAGAATTTGGAACTATAGCGATCTACTGGAGAGGCTCCTCACCTATACTAACTGCTGAGAAAATGTTGACATATACTTATACTTACGTTGAATGGAGACGGTAGGCTCTATTCTGGCAATGTTAAATTGGCCAAATATTGTTACATATGTGTCTGAAACCTGATGAGCTTGAGCCTTCAAAATTTTGTAGAAGTTTATGTGTCCTATATGTTTTATGTGTACTGAAGTAGAACTACCTAATTTCTATAGCCACAACAAGATTTATATTTATTTTGATGTTATAACCTTTTTTAAAAAGAAATTGATAAATGTTTATTTTTTACAGCACCTAAAGTATATAGTTTAGGTTTAAAATTTTGCTTCAGTAGGTAGAGCGAGTGGTTTACCTGAGCGCTGATGTTTTCAATATCCTACCTAGCATAGTTTCTGAAATATGTGTAACTAAGAGATGAAAAATTGGGTTTTACAAAAGACTCGTTTGAAGTATATCAGTAGGTGCTTCCAGAAATTCATGACCAAACACAATTTTCACGCACAAAAGAAACATACTGTAACGTATGTAGACTTCAGAGTTGTGGTATATGTACGACAAAATATCACCTTCACACATTGGAAACCACATCATCTTCAGGTAAACCATTTATAAAAATGTAATATCTGAACGAATAGGGTACAAATTGCATTGATTTTGGTGCGTGTAGACGTACTTTATATTATTCCTAAGATGTGTTTGAGAATTTATTTGCACAATAAATTACACATCATTCTATTCAGTAAAGTCAACGCCTTAATAAAACAAGAATTTGGTAAAAGTGCTTATTAGTAATTCCGAGTTCTAATGGGCTGAGAACTTGGAACTGTAGTGATCCACTGCAGAGGCTCTACAGTTATACTGATTCTTAGGAAAATGGTTACATACACTTACATACTAGTAAAATACGTCGCAGTGGTAGCCGATCTGCTTAAACCATTTACTGTACCAAATTTTACTAACATCTCAACGTTTTCTTCTAAATAGACAAATTTGATATTTCTTTATGAAGTTATTTTGATATTGCTTCAGATATAGTTACGCGCTTTAAACTAATGTTTGTTCCTGGTATTAATAACTTAACGGAACAATGACAACACAAAAAGCACTCTTTATATAATGTCTTCAATTAATAATAACCAGCAAGGGATATTACAACAAACTGTTTGCAACAACTGTTGCAATAATTAATTGTATTGCAGTTATACAATACTTCCGTGTTCTAACTGTAATTTTGTAACGGCATATGGTTCTGTAGTACAGTGTAACTGTATTAGTGTCAGCAGACTCAGTACCTTAGGTATCGCGTTGATGGAATGTTGATTATTTAGTATTTATCAATAACATTGTATTTATTAAGAACACTGTTTAATGTGTGTGTGTTCTTTTAATGTGTTACCCACACGTCTCTGTGGGTCTGAGAATTTTATTTTACCAAAATCTCAGGCCAATCACATTCAAGAGGACGAAATGAATGTCTCGGCAAGTGGCATGGTATACTCTACAAGATCACAAGATCGGAAAAGAAGTGTCGTTATTGATATCTTAGGCTTTCACGGCCGACGTCAACTCTGTTAACATTCGTTCGGCAATTCACCGGGCTGTTAGGCCCTACGGCCTGGTCCACTACTGCCGCATAAAACAAACGTTTCGACCCCGCCGTTGGAAGCCGTCAATGTAACGCCTTGGTGCAGAACTGGTGGAGAACATACAAAACAATTCCGGAGAATTGTCAAACGGATATATACAGACCAATGAGAATCTTTCACCGCAAAACGGAAAAATTCACCGTAAACGGACGGTCACTACAAATTTAAGGATTTTCAGTGAACGTTTGCCTTTCCTAAAAACAAGAAAAGAAACGGTTATGGTAGGAAGTTAGCAACTTTTTAAATAAGCAATTTTACCGTACGTAATTAAAATGACAAAAAGGTTAACCTAACCCCTTTCCAATAATTATGTTAACGGGGACGATGTATTTAGTATTTTTATGAACGATGCCTACTACATCAATGTAACCATCAAAATATTAGGATAAATATGTCGATAGAAGTCGTGCTTATGAAGTAACATGTTTTTGTTTTCCAGAGAACTGTATTCTAACTGTATACCTTAAATGTTTGTGTAATTAAGCTTACCAGACATGATCGGTATACTACTCTGGAAAACACCATTGGGATATATGTAAACTTCATATATGGAGAAATATTAAGGTCATAGTCATTTACGGGCTAAGCTATTAATAAAATTACAGTAATATTATGAAAATATAATATGAGTAAAATAACAGTCAGGCTTAAAATACAAACTAATAAAAACTAAAAAAAATCGAGGAAAAGAGATAAACTGAAACCTATTGTTACAATAACACGGGGAAAGTAAGCCCAACTTGTAGAGTACCACCACCCGGGGCTACAGGATTAAATCATCAGGATTACTTTTATTAAAACGGGTAGACATGAGGATATCCGAGACGGCATCAAGCGTAATAAAACCGTTATTATAATGACAATTGTAAGAAAATAATTCTGATAATAACACGATTAGTTTTAGAATACACTACGGTTATGTTTGTAGTATATATTTATAAAGTTCAACTTATCCAATCGTATAGCCTGAGGATGTAGTAGTCGGCTTGTCACCTGTCTTAGGCATTCCTGTCACACACAGAACTCCCTCATTATATAGTTTAGTGCACTAATAGCGGGAGACTGCCTTACTCGCCAAATTACCGCACTATACAAATAATGGTTGCTGGTGCTAATGATTTATCTCGTAATACTGACATTACCTCTGTTGCCAATGTCTCTTTACTGCTGGTAAGACGATAATATCTGCTTTCCAGTGGACTGTTGCACTGCTAAACTATTTATGTGCGTTGAAAAATTATTTATCAAAATAAATTATCCAGTTCTCACAATCGATAATAAAAGGTATGTAAAATGTTTGTAACAGGACGCAAATGATATGATATGTATAGCACCAAAAATTCACATCACGGATTGGCATAACTAAGTCTAGAAGATAACACTTTTAGCCAAAATGTTGATCTTAGGAGAACCTAATAGAATATTACACGCAGATTATAGCTCTATATGTATAGTGCACATAAAAAACTACAAGAAGTATTTTGAAGTATTGATGTGTACTTCTGAAAAGTAAGAAAAAAATTTAAAGTCCGGCAAGGTGACAAAATCGAAAGAGGAATGGACGGGAAGACGTCAATCGTGGAATAGAGTTGCTGACGGGAAACAAGTTGAATCAGACATACTAAAAAGAAATAACTTTTTTCACGACGTTATCAAAGAAACTTTGTAAAGAACTCCACGGCATAGAAGAAGAACAAGAAGAACTCAAATGATGTATGATTTAAAAAATAATCGAAATATTAAAACTCTAAAAGGAAATAGGTGTTTTTTTATCGGAAGAACTAAATTTTGGTATATGGAATATGTGGTACGGAACTCCAGATTCTCAAGATTATGTAGAAAAACATATAGTTGTGACATTGCTTAGTGAAACAAAGAAGAAGCAAAATGAAACTTATGATTTGAACAATTACACAGTTATATATAGTATCTTGGAAGTTCAAGTTCGACCAACATCAGGAATAGATATTATTTTGAAACAGAGGTAGACAAATAAGATTCAAAACTATATGTGGATTTCAGATAGCATTTTGCAGGTATGATGTAGAGTGTAAAGAAGACATAAGTTTTGTTAGTGCTTACGCACCCGAGAAAAGGCGAAAACAAGAGTCGGAGGAGTTTTATACGCTGTTGCAAAGAACACTACATGTTATTAATAGAAATTATTGTAAATTGATTGTTTGATATCTCAATGCAAGAGGATTGCAGAAGCAAAGAACACTAGACGGTATTAACAGAAATGATTGTATATTTATTGTTGAAGTTATCAATGCAAGAGTGAGTAGCACCACGAGCAGTATAACGAGTATGTCTACAGTATAATATAAATGGAAGAACGATGCGGGAATAAGAGTAGTGAACACCTCTGAACACAGACCAGTCAATAAAACATATGAGCTGCACAGAGGAAGCAGAATTACAATAGTTTATTTTATTTTCTGAGTATTGCAAAGTTTTGAACATATTATGCATATTATGAAAGTTATTCTATTTATGCATATTATTTATACAAATTCATGCTATTCAGATTCTTTAGATTCTTGAAAAGGTAAATAAATAGTGGCTAGAGAATTGCACGGGAAGGTGGACTCTCTAAGAAAATTTATTTACTGCATCTCCAGCTTAGTGGTAGAACCAAAAATTTTCGTGTTTTGCAAGATTCATATTTCGTATAAACACGCGTTAATTTCTAAGTCTGTCTAGTAATTTATTATATTTACTGGTTATCGTGTACACGTGATTAAAAAAATGGGTAAAAACAAACGTCTTGAAGTGATTGAATTCTTGGCTAAAACTGTCTAGCTCTAATGATTATTCACAACCGAGAAGGCAAATGTGTTAGGAGATACTGCATCTTAAAAAACAATATTTGCAAGTGGGTTCTCGAGTTTAAATACGATCGTACGAGCACTAAAAATAATCCCTGCGGTGGACGAACAAAAAGTGCATCAACTCCAGGTATCGTTAAAAAATGCCATATGCCTACACGGTATTGGAAAAACGGCTATGGGGAGTAGATAGGATTGGTGACGTCACAAGCATTTCACATTAGCGTGTGCATCATAGTTTAAGTGAAGAATTTGGTATAAAAATCCTTTGTGCAATTGGAGTGTTGCACTTTTAGAGTGTCCACGCGGGATCATTTGTTGTATGACCATGTTTAAACTATTTGTATAACCACGTTCTATTTTGTATGACCCACATACGAACTATTATTGTTTTTGAAGTTGCAGCATTTCCTAATATATTTGTCACATTGTTGTAAATTTCCGTTGGCGCTAGACCGTTTTTATCAAAGAATTCGTGATTTTGTCCGTTTTCAAAACAAACATGACACGTAAATTTTAAACATCCAGTAACAATGAATACAAACAAATTTGAAAATTAACAGGTGTTCAAACAAAATATGAATCTTGCGATACACAAAAATTTCTTAGTTGTACCGCTAAGTTATAGGTGTGGCTCCCCGAACTTCTCAACTAACCCTCGTGTTTTACGAAGCTATGGTCTTAAGAAGTGAGAAAAGTAAGCAGTATGCAGGGCTTGTGTGGTAGTTGTGTAGTAGTAGGTAGGGTATCTGATTCGGCTTGATTGGTTCTTATAGAAAACAGTGAATTAGAGCAAGCGCTGCGATTGATAAGGTAAAGGAAGATTCGTGGAAGTGATGAGTTGAAGTAAGAGATCTTCAAGTATGCTTTGGTTAATTTTAAACAAAGGCTTTCGAAGTTTCTCAACTTAGGCTAGAATTATATAATAATGGATCATATTGAACTGTAGCGGTTATTTGTCTCATCTATAGAAAGGAACGTAGGTCAGATTGTGACAAATAAAGAGAGATAAGTCTTCTAAATGTCGACTTTCAAGTATTTTCTAAGGTACTGACAATAAAATTGAAATCGTCATTTAATGTAACATTACTGAAAGAACGGTGGAGGAACAGCATTATACTGGCTTGAACGAAGAAAAAGAAACATTTAAAATGAAGGAGAAAGCCTTACTTACTTGCTAAGCATACTTTGAAACCGAATGGTCTTACACAAAGCCTAAGGATTTCTTCCCAGACAGAATACCTAAAAAGCGGACTGCATATAGATTTAACAAAATCATGTACCAACTTTGTCGTGGTTACTTGCTGAACTGCTAACTGTCATGCTCCACAGTTATCAAGTCTTGGTTTAGGAGCATTACAGGTAGCAGTTCAGCAAATAAACACAACAAAGTTGGAATTCAGCAAAGTCTGCTATTTCAAATTATTATTATCATTAGCGGGGATCCTTCAGTCTATGCCGAATACCGCATTTCGATCGCCATTTCTCCCTACCTTTCCAGTCATCGTCTTCAAGTAGCTTGATCTCTCATGCTTTTCCTAATTCCTGTTCTCCATTGTGTTGTCAGTCTTCCTTTCCTTTTCCTGTTTTGTGGTGTGTAAGTCAATGCTTTCTTTGGCCATCGCTTCTCCTCCATCCTCATTACGTGACCACACCATAGCATCTATTCGGATTCTATTCTTTCTGCTGTTGTAAATGTGCGCCCTGTTTTTCTTCTTACATCATAGTTACTAATATGTTGCATTCTACAAATATTACACGCTATTCTTAAAAAGTTCATTTCCACAGTTTTTATCATCTTTTTCTCCTTATCTGAAAGTTGGCAGCATTCGCAGCCATAAGTTAAAATGGGCTAAGCAATAGTTGTGTAAATTGTCAGTTTAGTTTGAAGTTTCATTCTGTTCGACCAAAGTAACGAGTTTAGCAAACGAATAGCCTTTTTTCCTGTTGTATCCCGATTTTGATGTCATTCTTTGTTGTTCAAATTACAAGATAAAAAAAAATCACATTTGCAGTCACTGATTTTACTTCTTATGTATCAGAATGTTTTCAGGCTAATAATTCAACAATTTACGAAATAGAAGTAACATAAATACTAATCTACCTCTACAGTGATATTCTTAAGTGAATAACAGCTGCTTAACGCAACATACACTATAAGTAACGATATTCACGGATGATTAGCGTACGATCATATACAAAATTTACAAAAGTACGAAGTTTGGTTACAAAATTATTTAACCTACCAAAAAAAAATTAGAATACTTATATTTTTTTCATCTTAAACAACAGTTAATCTACTACAGATCTGAAACTGTGATCTACTTTCTACAAAACACTTATCGTGTGGTGACCCATATTTATCGATACTATTCTAAAAACTCCCTCCAACATCCATAGTCATTAGCGCGCTACATTTTGGACTTCATCAGAATAATATCGCTGTGTTGCAAGGGCCCCTTTTGTTATACCGAACAAATCGAAATCCCACAGCGCTTAGTCAAAGGAAAGATAGTGCTCTCATTTTAGCCAACTAAGATTTTTAGCAAGTTTTTTGTATTGGATGTTCTTGTCACAATAACTTCAACACTGTCTGGTGCAACACTTTCTGTTGTGTTGAATATCATCTCAGCGTACGCTTTGAAATTCAGAGAAGATACAGCGAACACGTCAAATCAAAACACCTAATTCAGTTGTAAATTTTATCGCTCTTATTTGCTTATTTCTAAGCAACGATTGGTTACCACATTCTATGTTGTCCAAGCTAACGGCTTTCCCTGCTTTTAACCATCCACGACATCCGTGCGGACAACTCCGAACGCACTTTTTTATGACAGCTGACGTGAAAGTGCTATGTTATTGAACACTAATTTTAACTGGTGATGAATTTCAGTAAGGTTACACCTACTGTACTTCAGCACGAAAAGAGGCTCACTAAGCTGATTGCTAATTTGAACGTTATTTACATACGATTTAACATGTATTGTACATAGTAATGAACTAACCGTCCCTAACAAATGGGAAACGTTCTTATTTACAGGTGATCGAAGCGGACACTTTTCCAGGGTTACCAACAATATTTATCAAAATATATCATTCAGAAAAAATGAGAAAGTGGAAATAACTTGTGGCCTGCCCCCCGCCCCGTTTGATACGTTAGCAAACTAAAATTTAGGTTACTAGTATTTAAATATTTCAGAATAACTAGTCTAAAAATAGTTGGCCTAGTGAAGCCAAAATTTGCAGTCATATGAAGTCAAATCATTGGAGGTCAACGTCCGGTTTTTAGTAACTAAAACTTTTACTTTTATGCGTGCCACATCAAACTGCTACATTGAACAAAGTATTTCTAATAATATACGCATAACTACATATATGACATTAAAACCGCTTTTAATTAATTGCCAATTCGCGAATTTCCGTAATTTTTCATTTTCAGCACTATCGTAGGATGATGTCATTTAATATAGATTTAACATATGTTTATAAGTCATATTACGTATAATACTAAAGGCGTATAGTACGTTTCACTGTCGCAAACATTATGAAACGAAAAGTGAATTTTATCGTCAAAAGGGAGGAAGTGTTTGTTTATTTACTTTTGTTTTATTTACACATAATAATTTTAGTTTATTGTAAAATGGAAAGACTTACTTTCCGCATGCCATTCGTATTTGTAAGTTATATATGCTCCGAAATGTTATTACAAATTATAAATAATCAATTCTTTAGTGAAATTTAAAATACGAAGTGTGTTGTTAAAATACAGTAATAAATCAATATGCTTGTAAAATAAAATTGTTGTGTAAATACAGCGAAATAGGTAACATCTATTGTAATAATTGAATCAAACCTTAACTCTAAGAAAAGTAAATAAATTTAATGGGCATATGGGCATATTTTAATATTGTTTATAGAAAAGATTATTTATTCTGTTTCCTTTAAAAATAATTTAAAAACTTAATAATAGAATTAATTTAAGACATTTTAATTACATGAGTTCTAATAACATTCATAACTTAGTGGGGAAACACAATGGAAAATTCAAGTTATAAAACAACCGTTTAATACAATTTATGGAGACCGTTGAATGGGCACACGTTATTTTAAATACCGCCTGTTTGAGTTGTAATTACACGGAGTGGTCGTTACCGGGTTCCGTTAACCAAACACTTTCAAATTAATTTGAATGTTAGGCAAGACTCACATACGCGTACAGGCAAAAATTAAAACGAGCAATATCTTCAATATCACTATATGTATGCTGTGGGATTCTATTTACTACTTATCAATCTTCATTTTACATCTTTGACTCACGTTAGGATGTTATTGTTCTTATTAAACCCACGTCTGCTTTAGTTCAGTCAGTTTGTTGAGCGTTTTTCTTTAGTGTGGATCGAGTAGTGGTTGTAGTACTGTGGTGAAGTGTTATTGTGTTTCAATGGGTGTGGAACTCTATTATTTGACACTATTATTGCGTGTGAATAAATTTAACTAGAATTATCGTCCGATTTGATTACAAATTTGTGATTAATTATAGCTACTTATTAGTGACTTCGTTGGTGTCTGTAATTTGTTTCCACTGTACCATACGACCATCAGTTAGACCGCTGGAACAGTATAAACTTCATCTGTTTATTGTTTGGCTTATGGCTGTCGGATTCAGTTCTAGTTGCAAACTCTGGAAAAACAACTACTTTTAACCTTTTCTAAGTGATTCAGAAAACGTTGTGATATAGTTTGTGAAAATCTGGTGGCTGGTATTTTTCTCAAAATAGTCTGGTAAGGGCCTAAATTTGAATAAAGCATAATATTCAACTGCAGGTCTTTAGACCTTCTTTCTAACTATCGCCCTATCGCCATGAAAACACATAACACCTTTCTAAAAATATTATGTACATTATACTCCACGAACTTAATTAATGCTATAGGGTATTATATTTAATTAGATAATTTTTTTGGTACCCAAAATATACTAATATTTGTACTAATTGTGATTATAATTATCATAATTTTAAAGTTCTCAATACGTGTTTAGATTTTACGAGTAATCCATTATAGTTTTAAAAGTAAATGAAACTAAATAAAATTAGTGTAAATTGTTTAATTTTGTAGTTATTTGACATAGTGACTTATGATTCATACATATTTGACATAGTGCTTATACGTTCGATTATTATATGCTTCTATGGTTTACAGACTATCAAAGTTTGAAACGTGTAGATTTATGAGAGATGTATGAGAGATTTACCGTACCAGAAAATATATCATTCCTGTTATTTACCAGTGTCGTTGAGTGCTTTATTAAAGTTTATTGACTTTTCTGTGCAAGAAGCATAAAACATACCTTTCATGTAATGCATTATGACAATAAAACAACAGTTTTCCATTATACTAAATAAATTCTGCATTAAAAGGAACACTTTGTTAATCTTTCCAGTAGTTAAACGACTGTCTTTATTTGATTTCATATAAGCCTACCATTATTTTTAGAGTATCTATGAGAGTTACATGTTCTGTAACCCGATTACGGGCAGTAAATTACGTCATAACATCATTTTATGGGTCCGTAGCTTTCCTGACGGGATTCTAATGGTGTTCCATTTTCTGTTTTATTTGTTTAAACATACACTAAATGGAAACTCATAAAATCTTTAAAGTGAAGGGTATGTTTGTGGCAGTGGGTACACTCTGTTGAACAAATATTAGTCAGTTAACTACTTTTTAATTATCAGCAAATAATTAGAATTAAATGATTCTGTAAACTTTATTTTATTTCTTTTAATATTGTAATCTATTTGTTTAGCTGAATAGATACGCTGCAGTACGCCACGAACAGTGGGCACAGCCCCCGAACATCTCAACGCGGCTTGGGCGGAATACACATCTCAGCGTTCTTGCCACACTCCCCTTTTTAGGGTCACCAAAAACCGAAGAGTTGCACGATTGGCGCAATTTGTCCTGTGACAGTATGAATTGATATTAGTCAGAAATTTATCTAATGGCAGATCTTTTTTAGAAAAATATTGTCAACAGATACGTCTGGTCTGTAGCAATTTTACGGTCGCTTTCTAACATACAGGCGCTTGTGGCCAATTCTCTTTGTTCCGGTCCTATATTTTCCACAGCAATGTTTACTTTGTGGCACAACTTAGTTTACCTCGGTCTGCCTTTATGGGTCAGTCCACCCAATTATCCGTTTAGCCACGTCTCATCTCCTCCCCTACTCTGTTGCTTACATGGCCTCATCACTCAGACTCTCACAGTATATTGTTCTACGTGCATCAAATAATCTCCACACAGTTGTTAATTTTCTGTTTCTTATTCTGTAGATTTCCGTCAACTCACAGTGTATACTGTAGTAGTTCATTTGCTAAACTTGTATTTTAAAATCGGTCAACTAATCTTAACAGATTGACGAATTTTTATCAGTTTTTGGCTTTAAAATAAATAAGACAAGTTTTAATAAGACATTTTAAAATTTATAATAAATTTAGAATCATCAGAGAAAATTTTTAATTTAGAATAGGCTTTTCTTGAGTGTTTTGTGGTGTAAGCTGTTCAACGACTAGCAGGTGTAAGCGGAGATACATACAGGTTTCATCACTTTACGAAAGACGATAAGATGGTGTTAGAGATTTCGATAATATGTGCATGTCTGGTTCCTACTTTTAAAAAATTAATTTGTGTGTTACGGTCCGTATTAAATATCAAGCTTCCACTGCCGTTGTAATTCTTATTTTGACTAAATGTTGCCTTTTATTGTCGGAAGTTTTCTTTGTGTAAAGTTAGTCATAACGTATACTTTACTTTTAACAATAATTTCAAGTTATCTGAGTAATATTTACTACGTAGTTGACACATTTTGCTTTACAATGTTAGTATAAAATTTACAAAACAATAGGCTCCCTAACACACCTTAAATAAAGGCTCATCGAAAAAGTTAAATGAATCAAAAAATATTTTGTAATGTTAAAACTTTTACTTTTCCCGTTCTACGCGTTTTGAGAAAATGAGCATTATTCTTTAAAAATGTAAACATTGAATATAAGGGAATGAGATATTACAAAAAGACTGAAAATAAGAGGGCAGTGTGTGCTTTATGGTATGTTTGAGAGAAATCAATGAAAGAAAGGTAAATAATCCTGCTGTAGCTGATAAGGTGGGACGGGACTCAAGGCCCTTGCAAAATGGTAGCGCCCGGATTACCGCGTATTATGCTGCAAGTGTTATATTCTTAAGGTCGTTAGGTTTTTTAATGTCGTCTGGATTGGTATGCTCCTATAGTTTGTTGGTAGGGGGTGAGGATCTCAGAAAGTAAGGTGTGCCCAGTCGAATGCTTTTTGATGTAGTCTAATGCCCTGAAACAGTGGTGACGGGTCAGAGTAACAACGAGGATACCTCCCTGTACATTTACACACCAGTCATGACGGCTTCGTTAAAAAAAAAAAAACATGGCCAGCTGGACAGGATTCGGACCGAACTGTTCTGGAACCGTTTCAACTTACTGTTTTCCACTATCAGAGAGAAATGGCCAGTAGCTGGTGCCGCGTATGTCAGTACTGATCTTTGTAGTAGAAAATACGGGGTCAGTTTTGTGCACAAGAAGAGGAGACTCCTGAGCGAGATGATGGGAAAGATTTTGGCTCTCACGCCATGGGCTTGTTCGAGTTTAGTTTGGACATAGTCCTAAGTATTTCACTGACTTTCTTCAGGAGATCGGTTTCCCATCTAGGGTTAGGGGTTTCTTTGCCTCTAACAAACAAACTTTAAGTAACACAAGAGAATGGAAACAGAAGAAGAAGAGAATTAGGAATATCCACACTACGGTACACTACTATTGCAAAGTTATTTTTTCTTCTATCTTTGGTAACGAAGACAATAAAGTAAGATTTTATCGCCAATATCATCATAACCATTTTAATCATAATCATCCTGCTGAAAGCCCTGTACCTGCATGTCTTCAGCCTCCTTTTATTGCTTTTCCAAACATTTCCGTCTGATCGATTTGTATTTCAAGATACTGGTCAATGAGAAGTGAACCTTTCTTTGCAAATATACTTGCACTTCTTTCCTTATGTTTTTGTCGTCTAGATTGTACCGCATATTTTTAACTTATCTCTTATTTGTTGATCCTTTGTATATTTAAGTCTGGAGCGTTCCTACAATTTGTCTCAGGAACTTGGTTTTGAGAATTGTATTCTTCTCCCTTGTTTCATAATAACTACCTTCGTGTCTATACATTAACACTTGTGCAGCAAAAGCCTTATAAAGTAATATTTTAGTTTTTTATAACTTGTTACTTTTTGTTTTACTTTTTTTATTTACTTGACATATTTATATAAGTTTTATCAAATTTTTTACAATATACAGATACCATTCTTTTTGCTGTTGTATGTGTAATTACTGCGTATCACTTAGTTCCAAATATATATAAAGGACGTAACTGAAAAATTATGAAATTTAATACATTTATAAATATTTAGGTAAAACTTAAAAATATTTGTTTAAAATTTAATTACAAAATTGAACATGTTGTTTTAAAGAAACAAAATACCTTTATATTGTATGTTGAAATTTCCTCAAATTTGTAGCTTTAACTGTTTTTGAGAAAAATATTTTAACTTTAATAAGTTGTGCGCATGTGAGTAAGAAGGACGATTAAGTATTTTCAGCGTACGTCTGTGTACCATGTATGTATTTGTACGTTTTCAAGGAAGTTAGGACAAGTGTAAGTTCATACTGGGAACAAAATTTAAACGGGTAACACTGAGGATACGGTAAGTAATAAAAGCTTACACAGTGGGAAGACGGAAGTGCTAAAGTACGTATAAAACAATTAGCGTAACTGTTGTGTCTAACGGCCGCAGCATTCCGTTTTAATGTCTTCATTGTTTGTATTTAATAACATAGCGGACTCTGTATACATGAATGTATAAATATATGTTACACTTAAACTCTGGCTTTACAGTTTTTACTGCGACCATTACAATCTACAATAAAAATAAATACGGGTATTACTGTTGAATTATTAAGTCAGGAAGAATTTAGTTAATTGTGAACTCAAGATGTCTA
Organism: Magicicada septendecula; assembly: GCA_034769895.1. Classification (NCBI taxonomy): domain Eukaryota; kingdom Metazoa; phylum Arthropoda; class Insecta; order Hemiptera; family Cicadidae; genus Magicicada; species Magicicada septendecula. The sequence continues at coordinate 321,090,800 of CM068375.1, forward strand.
AGTTTTAACATATTTGTTTTTAAATATGTCTAAAAGTACCTAGTGTAAAATAAAAACCTTCATCGATTACAGTGTTATAGTAAATTAGTATTTATATTTTATTAAACATTTTTATATTAGAAACGATTTTAACAAAGTACTACAAAAAACAATATTGAGTGAAAACTTTACGAAGTTTTAAACAGATTAAGACTAATTCACTTTTTTAAATCGGCTACATATCAGAAGTTATAAAATGTCAGTTTATGAACTACATTTAATAGTATGTTCTGTTGTGTGTGTGTCTGTGTGAGCGCGCCCGCGAGTTTGTTTGTAATTTCTTAATCTACGTGAATTGACATTTAGAGAAACAAATAAAGAAAACGTGCACAAATGTAAAGTTACGAGGAAATATGGCTCTCTAACTTCGTTACTCAGTGAGGAAATTTAATATTATAATTTTGTCACGTTTTAATGGACAAAGGCTGGCAGTCACCAGTCTTAGTTTACCCCACATCAGTAAAGTCCATAATTGTGGTAGAGTTCAATACTAAATATTGGACACAGTTACGAAGTTAACACTGTGATTTTAAAAGCTTGTTTTATGCCGGTAGCGTTTATAAAAAGACATCACAAATGGTAAATAATAGCACACACTAACCAGCAACAAACCACCGCTTTGCACTATGCTCTCAACGGCAAAGACTATAAATTGACAAAAGTTGTTTCTTCCTCACAGCAATTTTAGCAAACGTATTTTTAACTTTAGATGGAAGTTCCTTCAGAAGTTTCCAAGGTAACTGCAGTGCTACCACATCCGTTCCACGGTACAACCGTTTGAAAAGCAGTGTATGAACTTGAGTACTTTGAGGGATACTCACTTAGGATGCATTGTGTGAGTTAAGATTCCAAACGGAAAACGGCTGTTTATATGCTGTCTATCAACTCTTTAACTCCAATAGTCTATCTAGAAAGTGTAAGGTCCGGCTGCACAAGACAGCATTTGTGCTGTCTCCTGTCCGGCTGTGAATTTATCAGTAACCAGACCGGATGTTAGTCATGGAGTGTCAGGAAACAAAACTTCAATAAACTCCTTGTGTTTCAGTAGAAAGTCTTTGTCTGAGCGGTAGACCATGTTTTTTGAGCAAAAGGTCTTTGACCCATTAGAAGGTAGAATAATAGGCAAATGATGGATACGATATCGGTAGTTGGAAAAACTTGACAACTACAAGATCAGTGTGAGGTTGTCACATGAGCATGAGATTGTTAGGTTGTGTTCTGATTGTGATCAGAAGGTTGTGTAAATGTACGCTGATTCTGGTTGGGTTACCAGCATGGGTCTGTTGACTGTTTATTGACAAATAAAAGCACACTGTTGCTGTTCCAAAATTTGTGTCTCTTTGTGTAGTATACAATTTGCTATTGACAACATATTGTCCGGCTATATTACAACTGAAACGAACCACGTAATTTTTCTGTTCCAGAACTGAATCTGCAGGGAGTATGTTTTCACTCTGACTGTAGAGGTGTGTCCCTTATTGGTTCTAAAATGTTATAACACTTATTGGTTCTAAACTCTATAATACTATGCAAATTAACAGTGGAAAGGGAACGCTTAGTTAAATTGCAGTTAAAATGTCTGTCCTCAAACTGAGTGGAACCTTGCGCTAAACTTTTAATGTTGATATGTGCTGACTGAAACCTCTCTCTGTAACCAATATAATCAAGTCTAAAACGATGACGATGATAAAACATGATGATAAGATTAAGCATTCTGCAGCAGCAGTTCAGAAGGAAACTACGACAGAGTCGAAGTTTATGTAAACGGCTCACATGATAAACGTGAGTGATAACAAAGGTAAGGTGCAGAACTATTTTTGGTAGAAAATTCCGCAACGTTTGCCCGTATAAACGTTTGTCTGTATTTCGAATGTTTTGGCAGAGATTTGTCAAGCGTATGCAAATTAGCTATGATGCGTTAAATCTGTGTTTGTGTTACGTTAAATATGATTACCAGTTGTGTTAGCATAGGATAGGAACTACCTTGAATATATGTTACGCCAAATTGAAGAGGAATATACGAAAGTACGTTTTTATGGACTGAGCAACCCTATTTACTTATGTTGGCAAACGCCAGATATGAATACAAAAAGCTAAGGGCATATTAAACACCTTGGTTACTACAATTAATAATCTCAAACAAACCACAAGAAAATAGAGGGAAGAATTGGTCAGCATTGGAAAGCTTTAAACGGATAATACCGTATTTGGTAGATAAAGTAAATAACACAACATCGAAAAATGTAAACTTGAAATATATTTGGTTATACAATAAACGTTGAAGTACGACAGACAACGATTGGGGTAAAGTGGAACAGAGGCAAGGAACCTATTCAAAAATAAATGTACTATAAAAAATTAGCAGAATAATAAGAACAAATAGGATACAATGAATGACATTACAGAAAAAACAACTATTATATTTTAAAATGATCAAAAAATTGTAAAACCATTTTTACTTTAATCCTACTAGAGACAATTTGGTCTTAGTGACAAAATAAATGGTGAAATCACATACAACTAATTGTGAGAAAAATAAATTTACTAGCAGAAATGTGGTGTTTTGAAAGATAAATAAAATAAAATCTGAAAAATCGAACAGAATTTCCGGCAGCTATCAAACCGATGGAACAATAATGTTTTCTTATTTGTGGCTAGGTGTCAAAAGTTTAGATATGGTAAGTTTAATCAAATTGTTTTACACTTGCTGATAACAAAGTTGATAAACATTCTCTTTATGACGTTAATAGTTTTAGCGTTTAGAAACCAGCAGATATTTTGCTCCAAATTCTAATACGATTTACGCAAATAGCTAACGGCGTTGAGGAGTCAAACATGACCTCTTTGTCGGCAAAGAAACTCCTTTAATAGCTACCATGTGTCACAGATCGTATTACTGTCAAAGAAAACATGCACGGAAAACAGTGTCATAACCTACATTTGTGCAAGAACAACCATTAGTTATAAACATATGGTCTAAGCTAGGATGTGTGTCATTGTCGGTGTTAGCACGCCCGCTAAGTGCCGGTATTATGCATAAGAAAAAGTACAGCGTTTTGTCAAATTGGTGACTACAGCAGTTGCACAAGTATTTATTCAGGTAGGTTTATTGGTGTAATAATATATTTGGTTGGCTAGTTTCAGTGCATCTGAAGTTGAAAAATTGTATCTGTACTGGTTTCACATGTCCGTTGAAATTGTAATTTTAAGTATTCAAGTTACATTTCCATATTTGAAAAATTATCACATTCTATGGTAAGAAAGATATACCTATCAGAACCGAAAATTGAATAATGTTAACAAATAGTACTTATATTGTTCAAAGAGAATATATTTGAATAATTAATAATATTATATATTATAAAATTATATTACTTCTGCAAATTGTCGACATTATTTTAATTATCCTGACTTGTGTTCCACTAATAAGTTCAGGATCTTTAGAAGTTGTCAATGAATTAACAATAATAGAGATAATTCGTTTGCAATATAAAAAGCTAATGAATACTCAAATTTGTTTCAACTTTGATATAAAATAACAATTAAACAATTTCATTTAAATTTAACTATTGATTGTTTAATGTTTACTTACTTAATCGGCTGTTTAGGATTGGATTGGATATATTTTAGGTTTATTTATATAAGCCTATTTAATTTCGTTTTAATAAAATTATAAATTTATATAGATCAACTTGTTTTGATTTTATTTGAGTTTCCTCTTTAATTAGTAAATTATTGTTGTGATCGTAAATATTATGGTTTTCCTAGATATTAATTTTTTGATCTTCTTTTACGTTTTTAATTAACATTATATTTTGAATATCTGAAAATTGGTGATTTTTATTTATACTATGCGTGGTCAAATTAGATTTATAAATATTCAGTTTTTTCTGTGTCTGGCCTACGTGAAATGTATTGCAACCTGGACTTTCTATTTTGTATATTCCATTTTTCTTGTAAGTATCGGATTTAGTTTTATGCTTGGTTTTATTAAAAACTGTATTATATGTGTTACAAGATAGTTTTAATTTTGTGCCTTTGAATATTATTACTTAGTCTTTTAGTTATATTTCTATTATTTTTATTATTCCATTATAAAATCATTTCGATTATTGTTAATTAATTTATAACCTTTGAAGATATTGAATCTATTAGTGAAACGTATGTGAATCACTTATGTGAGCTGCTACCTCACCCCTAACGAGACCATCCACGAATTTCGTGAGAAAGTGGACAAATTGGAAGACACGATTCGTGAGATGGAAGGACCCTGCGTGGTCGCTGGAGACTTCAACGCCAAAGCGGTGGAGTGGGGAATGCCTGCGACATGCACCAGGGGACGGTACGTGTTAGAGATGGCAGCAAGAGTCGGGCTCGCAGTGGCCAATGTGGGCGGTGTCTTAACTTTTAGAAGACCTGGTTACGCCGAGACAATCCCGGACATTACTTTGGTGTCCGACGCATTGGCGCACAGCGTCATGAACTGGGAGGTGCTGGAAGACTATACTGGTAGTGATCACCAGTATATCGCTTTCACCCTGCGGAGAGTTCAGCATTCGCGCATAGCTGAACCTAGCCGAACACCTGGCTGGAACGTGTCCAAACTGGACGTGGAGTTGTTGCAGGATGTCATCGCGATCGGAAAGGAGGCGGTGATGAACAGCTTGGGTCCGACAGAGGAAGTCGTCGGTGCGACAATGCGCCTCATACGGAATGCCTGCGATGTGTCTATGCCCAGAAGACCGAGACTCCGCGGGGGTAAGACAGTGGCGTACTGGTGGACAGACGAGATTGCTGACCTCAGGAGACGTTGCTTGCGCTCGCGTCGCATGGCGACTAGAAACAGACGAAGAAACGCGACTGCAGCAGCCGAGGCGCAAGACGAATATCGGCTCGCCAGGAAAAGACTGAAGGAGGCCATCAACAGAACCAAGCGGCTCAAGTGGGAGACCCTCAGGAATGATCTAGATTCTGATCCCTGGGGTCTGGGGTACAGGCTTGTAATGAACAGGCTTGGAGCCCGGCCTCGTAGCCCAAGGATAGACGAGAATCGGATGCGCTTCATCGTGGACGGTCTATTTCCTCGTCACCCACTGAGGGATCGTGAGGAGTATCCAGGCCCATTGGAAGACGTCCCGATCTTCAGCGAGGACGAGCTATCACTAGCTGTTAGCTCCCTGCGCAACAAGAAGGCACCAGGGCCGGATGGTATACCTGCGGAAGTGCTGAGGGTGGTCGCTAGATCGTGCCCTCAGGTGCTACTCAATATGTATAACCGTTGCCTCAAAGACGGAGTCTTCCCGAAGAGGTGGAAGATCCAGAGACTAGTCTTAGTCGGCAAAGGGAAGGGCGAACCGAATTCCCCGTCGGCATACAGACCTCTTTGTATGCTGGACACGGCGGGGAAACTACTGGAACGTCTACTCAGGCCTCGCCTAGTAGCGGCAATTCGGGATGCAGGAGATCTGTCAGCGAGGCAGTACGGGTTCAGAACGGCCAGATCCACCATTGGAGCCATACAGGAGATCTTGGATGCCGTCCAGGTGGCCCAGCGGGGTAATCACTTCTCCAGAAGGATGGTGCTACTCGCTACACTGGACGTACGCAACGCCTTTAATGCGGCCAGGTGGACAGACTTGCTAGCTGCTCTGGAGGACGTCTTTCAAGCGCCGGACTACCTGCTCCGGATAATACGAAGTTACTTGAGGGACAGGGAGCTCCGGTACGACACAGCAGATGGGCCACGCAGCAGAGAGATAACAGGAGGCGTAGCTCAAGGCTCTAACTTGGGCCCCGACCTGTGGAATGCCTTCTATGATGGAATCCTCCGGATGGAGATGCCAGATGATACCTTTCTGGTAGCATATGCTGATGACGTGGCTGCCGTGATCACCGCGAGAGACGCAGAGGAGGCGCAGCGCATGCTGAACCAGGTCATGCGCAGGGTCCGCAACTGGATGGACGAACACGATCTAAGCCTTGCGACGGAGAAGACAGAGATTGTGCTGCTCACTCGTCGACGTATACCCACAATCACACAGTTCGTGGTGGGGGAAAAGGCGATAATATCAAAGCCAGCGGTGAAGTATCTAGGGGTGCACCTGGATACTAAGCTTTCCTACTGGGAGCAAATTCGATGTTCCTCGGAGAAAGCCGCTAAGGTCGTTGCTGTGCTAAGCAGACTAATGGCAAATGTCGGAGGCCCAGCTGCAGGAAGACGGCGACTGCTGATGTCGGTGACAAACTCGATTCTCCTCTACGGATGCGAGGTCTGGGCCGACGCACTGAAGCAAGAAAAATACCGCAAGCAGATGGCCGCGGTACAACGAAGAGGAGCACTTCGGATTGCAAGCTCCTACAGAACGGTGTCGGAACCAGCAGTGTTGGTCGTCGCTGGAGTAATGCCAATAGATCTGATGGCTGAGGAGAGAAGGAGGGTCTACACAACCAAGGAAGACTTGGGGTTTGTAGAAGCAAGAGCAGTGGCCAGGGCACACTCCATGCGGAGCTGGCAACTACGATGGGAGCAGGAGAGTCGAGCTAGGTGGACGGCGAGGTTGATTGGGAACCTCCCTGAATGGGTGGACAGAACGCACGGCGAGGTAGATTATTACCTTACTAAATTCCTGACAGGGCATGGTTATTTCTGTGCATACCTGCGAAGGATGGGTAAGATGGAGGATCCGTCGTGCGTGTATGGCGACTCAGACTCTGATGACGCTCATCATACTTTTTTCGAGTGTCAACGGTGGGTGCTGGAGAGGCGAGGGCTCGAATCGGAGATTGGCCCCATGACGCCTGATAACATCATAGACGTCATGCTCAACAGCAAAGAGAACTGGGACATGGTTGTGACCTTCGTGAGGATGGTCCTGCGGCAAAAGAAGCCTGAACTGGACCGTCTCACAGGTCGATGATATAGATAAAGCTGTAGAAGCCTTGTAGGCACAATACGAGGTGCCACCCTGAAGCCATACGAATAGTTGTTCCAGGGGGAGTTCCCTGCCTGTAAAGTGGAGGTTTTTTAGTGGGTGCCAGTCCCACACACCGGGAGACCAGTCGGGTGTCTCCTGATGGTGCATAATGCATTTTTCCTCCCCCGTAAAAAAAAAAAAAAAAAAAAAAATTAGTGAAACGTACGTCAATATAATTAAAATAATAATACTAACTTGCAGAAGTAATATAATTTGATAATATATAATATTAATCACGAATACTGCAAAAAACTTGTGGAGGTACTTATAAAGCAATAGTTGAATTATTACATGTGTCCGCAGCACTGATCGAGTTTCCTAACAAATACCTGACACAAATCTCTCTTTAGTTTTCAAATTAGGTACTTTGTGCGTCACTAAATGCGACTTGTATTTTCTTTAACGTTTAAGCCTAGGGTTTAATGAAAGTGATGCACAACGCTGTAACGGAAGTTGCAAACACCTAGCATTACTTATTTCTTTACTATTACAGCTAATGTACAACATAAAAGTCTTTTCGGCTTATAGTTCAGTAGCCGTTTGGTGACGTTGCAGCCATTTATTGGATTAAGATATCCTCACTGTTTAACCGATTAGGCAATCCTAGCGGCTACTTATGTATCAGAACAAGAAGTTACCGAACTGAGTTAATAATTGTTCTGTAATTTACATGGAGTATGGATTGTCACCGAAAAAGTGTGTACAGTTTACTTGTTTACAGGAGACAAATGACATGACTATACAAGACATCGCGTCGTATACATCCCTTTCCAAATTCTACCTGACTGTAGTGTAGTGTCATCCATGAGCAACAAAACGTAACTAAATAAATGGCAGATTACGTCTGAAGATATTCAATATCTTTAAAGAATATTGAATCTGTAGTTTATAAAACGAATGTGTCAATGCGGCATCAAGGAGATTCGCCGCCGGTTAATTTTTTAACTCATTGTGTCACACCTGAAATTACATACAATTCTCTTATACTTTGTAGTCGTATATTTTGCAAATTTTATTTACCTACTGTTTCTTTAGCAAATTCTATTTTTTCGTTTAATATTTTCGATTCTCTTATATTTTTTCCCTTTTGTGAGTTCAACGTTCATTTTGTTATTTACGGTGTCCATATCAGTTTGTGCTCGTGACAATGCTTAAAACACCCGCTTTCTTTTGCAGTGTTTCAATAAATTTATTAGTTTCCAGTCATACTCCTTGTAGTATAGCGTGTGATTTGGTTTCACCTTCTGACATAATTTTTTGCTTACCTTCAGCAAATGTTATCACAGGATTTTGGAATATTCTTATCGTGTGACAACTCCACCTGCCGAGAAGTCTGGTTTCCTGTGTTCTCAGTAAACCTATATTCTTAATACACTAATTATTCCTTTGGCAGATATAGTATTAATAGAAAAACATTTCAAAATTTCTTGCCTCATTTTCAAAGGGACTGTTGCTTAATGTCACTAATGTGTTGAATGAATGCTGACAGTATGAAAGCAGCTCTAGATTACATGACGCCTGTAAAATCCTTCATGTAAACAAAACAAGATGTGTTAAACAAAATTTTCTATTTCCCTGTAAGGAAATCCTCATGACAATCGCTAGTCGTTTGGCGGGCAACGGTACCGACAAAGAACATGACACTTCTAACAAAGAGAACTCATACTAATATTATTTACCTTCTATGTTATACTAAATTAATATGCAAATATTGTTAGAAAACAAGTTTTAGAAATATTAGACATTTCCTGAAATCATAATGGAATATCTATGTATTGATGTTTCCATTTTTCCTAAATGGAGAACTTTTATACCAAAGTATATATTAGTGGAGTTAATAATTGAAACTGCATTTTAAATACAGTACCTGTATTTTAAATTATGCTAAACTTGTGTTGCTACCACTAATACTCACTTACACTTCCATGAGCACTTTTAATCCTCTCGGCTCATCTTTAGATGGAAACAACAACCTGTTTCCATGGTTGTCAGATGGTTGAGAAGCTGTTTCCATGGTTGTCATAAGTTAGACTTAACCGCTAAATAGTATTTATCGTTTAAGTGTATTTTAAATGATTACGAATTACCATTTGCTATGGTTTATTTCACACGTTGGACACAATAAACTATAAATTTACAAGTGATTAGAAAAAGTGAATACCCTCAGTTAAATGGAACAGACGCAAGTGTCTGTGAGTACCATGTAAGGGAGCAAAACGCTTGCATACAAGGTAGAACTATTCTAGCTATTGTAGCAATTCAATGACTTTATGTAGTAAAGTACAGCTTTCCTTAATTAAATTCGTGTGTACAGACAATATTCTGAAATATTATTTTTATAAATGTTGTCGTCGTTACTAAATATTTAAACTGTGTGATCATAAACTTTGAATTACAATATTTAATAAACTATTCACTGTAAAATGCGACTTAATTGTAGAAAAGTCTACATTCTAATCAGACATAATTAAATTTAGGTAATCTGTTCTTTACTTGTTGTATAAACTGATTGAAACTTGTTTAAATATGCAACCTGACACAAAATTGGAGGAACTGAACTCACATAAATTTTAACGCGCACAACAAATGGGAATATGTTAGTAAATAATTAACAAGTCTTATTAAAAAACAAAGAAAATTTTGTTTAATTAACACTTGAAATTTATTAAGCAATTTAAAGACTGTATCTATTTGAAACTCAGAAACAAACACAACCAATTTGCTGGCTGGCAATCACTATTAGCGAATAAAGGTGTATAGAACCAACTATTAAAAAGGCGGAAGTAAACAATCACAATGCCACAGGACCACTAAAAATATTAAATAGATATGATTTGAATTTTAAAAAATAGTTGGAAAATAGCAAACTAAAATATTTTAATTTAATTTAATTTTTTAACATGTTGTAGTAACTGAATTAAATTTGGAAGCTCGGCATAAGTTTAAGCAAGAACGAGAAAGAGAAGAGACATAATTAGGATTGTTTTTGCCTATTCCTTTGGTTTACAGCCCAATATATTGAGGAGGATATACTGCGTGCGTGTAAACGAGACGGGTTTCCATAGCAACCATTTGGTTTGGTTCCACAATACGGACAGGCTATTTGTTCAAAAATACGTACATCTTTGTAATATCTTTGCCGCGGGCGTGTTTCGTCTCTAGATTAAACAACAATTACTAGATCAGGCTTTATGAGTGTTAATTTATATAACTAATTATTGATGACTCAGAAACATAATGGAGGAGGACATACAGCTTTATTAATGGACTATAAATTATATTAAATAAAATTTAGCTTGTAATAAAATACTAATAGTGTCGTGTACGCACGAATCACAAAAAGTATATTTTACTTCATTTAAAATGAGTTTTAGAAGAACCAAGAATGTGTACCAAATTAAAATTTTTTAATCAAAGTGTTGTACTGTATAGAGTAAGTTATTTTTTAATATATTTAAGAAACTTTTTTACTGTAGCTTCAGAATTCCTCTTCAAATCATACTGTGAATCACCTGTATGAGCAGAGTATTTACCTATTTGAGTCACATATTTCTAACCACCCATTCTAATTAATTTTGTTTTATATGTTTCCATCAGTTACTGTATTACTTTTATAGACTATTTTGTGACAAATATCTGCATTCCCTAGTTTCCCCTTTTTAAATGATTTACTATTTTTTTTGTAATCCCGGAAACCCGTCTTCGTAACTTTTCTACAACACCACCGAAGCTAAGATGCTTAACAAAAAATTGTAGTCCTAATTTATTTCTAATACCGATTTATGTTACAACAAAATATTAATACCACTGACAATGTCAGGACATTTGTAATGTAAGAATTCATTAATGATTCTTTATTAAGGCTTTTGTTACTAGTAGAACAATATATACAAAGTGTCCCATAAGGAATACAACATACTTCAGGAATGCATTTTACAGGCTGAAATAAAAAAGAAATTTTATATAAACATTGGCCCGAAAACGCTTTGTTTTAGATGTTTGGCTTGCGAAAAATTTCACCCTCATTTCTGCCTAACTCAAGAAAATACAGTATTAAACCCCACGATATATATATATATATATATATATATATATATATATAAATAATATATTAATATATATTTATATATAAATATTTATAATAATAATAGTATGTTTTTCTTTTTTTAATCTAATAAAAAAAAAAGAAAAACATACTATTATATATATATATATATACATATGTATATATATTTATTATATATGAATATATAAATATGGTAATACAGTAACATTAACATTAATATTTTTAATTTAACTATAAATATATTGTATAAAAATTATAAATATTGAAAACCGGGATTACTCAAATGAGTGAATATTGTTGTAAAAGATCTGTTTACAAAGGTTTGATGCCATGATTTATAAATTAATGTATAAATATAATATTATATTTCAAAAAATTCACCAGTCATGAATTCTTATTTTTATTGTGAGGAAACATCGATTAAAAATTATACATTTTTGAGTGAATATTGCTTTAAAGGGATTGTTTGACATTTTGGAAAACTATGCTATTAATAAATAACTAAAAAGGAGGAGTTTTATTCTAGCTTGTAAATTAAATATTTAATTATATTACATGCATAACTTTAAATTGATTAAAAACTATCTAAATGATAGTTATTTATAGCGCAGTATTAAGTATTATTAATTATTAATTTTAGAGATAATAATTTTATTTATAGAGGACAAAATTCGTGCCAGCAGTTGCGGTTACACGATTCTCTAACTTTAATTATATTAGTTTCAGTTAAAAAATAAATTAATAGTAAGATTTTTAAATTTTGGTGAAATAATGTATAAATATGTGTTTACTTTTATGTCTGATAAACTTTTATCTAAAACTAGGATTAGATACCCTATTATTGAAAGTGTAAATAAAACAACTAGATTATTAATAGTTATGATCTTTAAATTCAAAGAATTTGGCGGTAATTTATCTAATCAGAGGAATCTGTTTTATAATCGATAACCCACGATAGATTTCACTTTATATAAGTTTGTATACCTCTGTCAAGAATGCTTTATCAGAATAATTTTCATTAATTTTATTAATAAAATGTCAGGTCAAGGTGCAGCTAATTTTAAAGAAAGAATGGATTACATTATTATAAAAATGAATTGTTTTCTATAATGAAAATCATGAAATTGGATTTGAAAGTAAATTTATTAAATATAGTTTTTTGAATTTAGGTTCTAAATTATGTACATATCGCCCGTCACTCCCATTATAAAGTGGGATAAGTCGTAACAAAGTAGCTGTACTGGAAAGTGTCGCTAGAGTGCAAATTAGAGCTTAAGGCATATTAATTACACTAATAAAAATTATTGATTTATCAATATAATTTGAATAATAATTTAAATTTAAAATTAATTTATTGAGATTATTTTAAGTAAAAATAATTATTTAGTTTTAGTATTATTTATAGAAAAAATATTTTTAATTGAACTGTGAAGATCAAACAATAAATATAAATAAGTAAAATTATAATTTGTACCTTTTGTATCAGGGTTAATTAATTGTATATAAAAATTTATTTTTCCCGAATTATAGTGATTTAAAATTATTTGTTAATTATTGTAATATTAATATTAATAAAATAATTTTAGTGATGAAACTTCTCTCGAACTATAATATTTCTGGTTTCTTAAGAATTAAATTTAATTTAAAATAAATATTATAACTTATATTTCAATATAAAGTTTTATATTTATTTAATTATATTAAGGATAAGCTAAATATAATTTCTATAATATTTTAGATTTTAATTAATTAAATAGGCTTGCAATTAGCTTTTTTATATGAGTAAGTTAAATTTTATTTTTTATTTTAATACATTTAATATATTTTAGGTATATATTAAGAAAATTAAATTAATTAAAATATTTTTATTAAAATGATTAAATTAGTAAATTATAATAAGTTGTATTTAAGAACTAGGCAAATATAATTTTCGCCTGTTTACCAAAAACATGTCCTTTAGAAAAATATTAAAGGTCTATTCTGCCCAATGATATTTTAATGGCCGCGGTAAGTTGACCGTGCAAAGGTAGCATAATAATTAGTCTTTTAATTAAAGGCTTGTATGAATGAATGGATGAAAAATTTTCTTTTTTAATTAAAATAGATTGAATTTAGAGTTTAAGTAAAAAATCTTAAATAAATAAGTGGGACGAGAAGACCCTATAGAATTTTAAATAAATTTGTTTTACTAGAATTTAGAATTAATAACTGAAAAAATTACTTTATTTTTTGTTGGGGTGACATTATAATAAATAAAACTTTAAATGAACTTTTCATAAATTAATGCTTAATTGATCCAATTTTTTGATTATAAGATTAAATTACCTTAGGGATAACAGCGTTATTAATTTGGAGAGTTCATATCGATAAATTAGATTGCGACCTCGATGTTGGATTAAGAAAAGAGTTTAGAGCAAAATCTAAATATTCTAGGTCTGTTCGACCTTTAATTTCTTACATGATCTGAGTTCAAATCGGCGTGAGCCAGGTTGGTTTCTATCTACTAATATATTTTTGATATTAGTACGAAAGGACCATATCAAATAATTTAATTTATTCTATTTTAGCAAGAAGTGCATTAAATTTAGAATTTAATTATGTAATAATATTACATGTAGAAAATGTTTATAATTACTGTTTTAATTACTGCTTTGTTTATTTTGATTGGTGTTGCGTTTTTAACTTTGATGGAGCGTAAGATTTTAAGATATATTCAAATTCGTAAGGGTCCAAATAAAGTAGGATTTATCGGTATTTTACAACCATTTTCAGATGCTATTAAATTATTCTTAAAAGAGAGAAATATGCCAATGTTATCCAATTATTTAATTTATATGATTAGACCTGTGTTAGGCTTATTTAATTCTTTACTATTGTGAGTTATTTATCCATACCTAATCAATTGCGTTTCGTTCAATATGGGTATAATATTTTTTTTTTGTTGTACAAGAATAGGAGTTTATAGTTTAATGATTACAGGCTGATCATCAAATTCTAATTACGCTATATTAGGTTGTATTCGATCAATTGCTCAAACTATTTCATATGAAGTCAGTCTTGTATTAATTATTTTGTGCCCTATTGTAATGATTGAGAGTTTTAATTTAATTGAATTTTATTTTTTTCAACAATTTATATGATTAGTATTTTTGTTTTTTCCTCTGAGAATTTGTTGAATTTCATCATCAATAGCTGAAACTAATCGATCACCATTTGATTTTTCTGAAGGGGAATCAGAATTAGTTTCTGGATTTAATGTTGAATATAGAGGTATAGGATTTGCATTTATTTTTTTAGCTGAATATGCTAGAATTATTTTTATGAGTATAATATTTTGTTTAATATTTCTAGGTAGAAAAATTAATTCTTTGGTTTTTCCTATTCAATTAACATTAATTTCATTTTTATTTATTTGAGTTCGAGGTACTTTGCCTCGTTATCGTTATGATAAATTAATATATTTAGCATGAAAATCATATTTACCAGTAAGTTTAAATTTATTGATTTTTTTTTTCATGATTAAATCTATTATTTAGTTCATTAAAAATTGTATTAATATTAAGTTAATAGAACTCAATTTTCTTTTCTTTACTTTCAAAGTAAATGCTTTACTTATAAGCTAATTAACTATTTAATTAATTTATCTCAAAAAGATTTAATTATAGGATCTAAAACAAAATATATAAAATAAATTGTTGTTAAAAGTATCCCAATCTTGATATATGGGTACTCAACAGGACAAGCTCCAATCCAAGTCAATAAAATTAAAATAATGAATAAATATCAAAATAAAATCTGATTAATAGGGTAGTTTAATAGTCCTATAAATTTTGAATTGTTTATGAAGGGAACAAAAATTAAAATAAAAATTGATATAAATAATGCAATTACTCCTCCTAATTTATTAGGAATAGATCGTAGGATTGCATATGCAAATAAGAAGTATCATTCTGGTTGAATATGTTTTGGAGTAACTAATGGGTTTGCTGGAGTAAAATTATCAGGATCACTTAATTTATATGGTTCAAGTATCATATAACAAAGAAAAATAATTAAAATTAATAAAAATCCTAGCGCATCTTTAATAGAAAAATAAGGATGGAATGGAATTTTATCATTATTTGAATTAATTCCAAGTGGATTGTTTGATCCCAAAACATGCAAGAAAATAAGGTGTACAATTGTTAATGCTAAAACAACAAATGGTATAATAAAATGGAAAGAATAAAATCGAGTTAATGTTGCATTATCAACAGCAAATCCTCCTCAAATTCAATTTACTAAAATTGTTCCAAGATATGGAATTGCTGACAATAAATTCGTAATGACTGTTGCTCCTCAAAATGATATTTGTCCCCATGGAAGGACATAACCTATAAAAGCAGTAGCTATTAAAGTTAATAAAATGATCACTCCTACAGCTCAAGTTTCAAAATTTTTATATGAACCATAATATAGTCCTCGCCCAACATGTAAATAAACACAAATAAAAAACAATGAGGCTCCATTTGCGTGTGAAATTCGTAATATTCATCCATGATTAATATCACGACAAATATGTCTTAATCTATCAAATGCACTTGCTACATCTGCATTATAATGTATTGACAAAAATAATCCAGTTAAAATTTGAACAACTAAACATATTCCTAGCAGCGATCCATAATTTCATCAATATGATAAATTCGTAGCTGCTGGTAAATCAATTAATGAATTATTTATTATTTTAATTAATGGGTGTATACGTCGAGTGATATTTAACATTCATTAAAATTTTCTTCGTAAAGGAGATAGTTTAATTCTAATAATATTTACAACAACAATCAATGTAAATAAAAGATAAATAACTAACATAATAGTTATTATTCCTGACGGAAATATATATAATTTCTTAATTATAAATCTATCAAATAAATTATTCATTTCCAATAATTTATTAACTCTATCTATCTTAAATCTAATAGTATTTATAATTATGATCAAAATTCAAATAATTATGTTTAAAATTAATAATTTTATTGAAAAATAAAATTTTTCATTTGAAGCAATTCTTGATATATATATAAATAAAATTAATATTCCTCCAATAAAAACAAGAAATAAGATATAAGAAAAAAAATAAGAATTTATATAAAATATACAAATAATTCTAGTTAGTATTGTTTGTATTAATAAAATAGATCCCATTGATAATGGGTGCTTCATAAAAATAAAATTTATTGATAATAGAATTGTAATTGATATTATAATTTTCATACAGAAGATAATTTAATAAAAATGTAAGCTTTGGGTGCTTGAAATGATTCTTTACTCTCTTCTGAAGTTTTAAAATTATTAATTTATCTTAGATTTACAAGATCTAAATTTTTTTTAAACTATTAAAACAAATGAATTTGTCATTACCTTTATTGTATTTAATTATATTTATATCGGGCATTATCTCATTATGTTTAAATCGAAAACATATCATAATAAGTTTATTAAGATTAGAATTAATAATTTTAAGATTATTTTGTATATTTTCTGCATTTCTATCAATTGAATTAAATGATATATATATATTAATAGTTTTGCTAACATTTAGTGTTTGTGAAGGAGTTTTAGGACTATCAAGATTGATTAATATGATTCGATCACATGGTAATGATCAACTATTATCAATATCTTTAAAAACATGTTAAAATTAGTTTTATTTTCATTATTTTTAACCCCTTTATTATTTAATATATGGTTATTAAGAAATATACTAATTCTTTTAGTGTTATTTATCATCTTATTCTTTAGAAAAGATTTAATTATACTAAGATATAACATACATATAGATAATATTTCATATAGATTAATTATTCTTACAATTTGAATTACCTTCTTAATAATTAATTCTAGTCCCTTATATAAATATAATAATATAAATTTATTTTTGTTTATAGTGTTATTATTAATAACATTATTAATTTTATCATTTTGTTCATACAATATTATAATATTTTATATCTTTTTTGAAACTAGTTTGATCCCTACCATAATTATTATTATAGGATGGGGGTATCAACCTGAACGAGTGAATGCCAGATATTATTTATTGTTTTATACTTTATTCGCATCTCTCCCCATATTAGTTTCAATTATATATATATATAGAAATAATATAACTAATATTATAATATTAATGAGATCAGATAATAGGTTTATTTACTTAGGGATAACATTAGCATTTATAATTAAGGTTCCATTATTTATATGTCATTTTTGATTACCAAAAGCTCATGTTGAAGCACCTGTTTCTGGTTCTATAATTTTGGCTGGAATTCTTTTAAAATTAGGAACTTATGGTTTAATTCGTGTTATATATATTATACCAGCAATATTTATCAATTATGGATTCATCTGAATTTCTATTTCATTAATAGGAGGAATTATGATTAGATTATCTTGTATAATGCAAATTGATATAAAATCTATAATTGCATACTCTTCTGTAGCTCACATAAGATTAGTTATTAGAGGAATTATAACAATAAATATATGAGGTATAATCGGAGCATATTTCATAATAATTGGACATGGTTTATGTTCATCTGCTTTATTTTGCTTAGCAAATATTTCTTATGAACGTTCGGGAAGACGTAGAATCCTAATTAATAAAGGAATATTAAGATTTATGCCTTCAATAACTCTCATATGATTTTTAATTTCTTCTAGAAATATTTCATGTCCTCCAACAATTAGTCTAGCAGGAGAAATTATAATTTTAAATAGATTAATGTCTTGAAATCCATTGTGTATAATTTTCCTATCTTTTTCTTCATTTTTATCAGCTTGTTATAGTTTATATCTATACTCTCATACCCAACATGGAATAATTTTCTCGGGTTGTTATTCTTTTAATTCTGGAAACGTACGTGAATTTTTCTTAATTATAATACATTGAATTCCATTAAATTTAATTATTTTGAAATTAACATTATTGATATAATTCAATTAGTTTAAAATAAAACATTAAATTGTGGATTTAAAAATATAAATCTATATTGGATCATTACTAAAAATAAACTTAATATATATATTTTTTTAATTTTATTAATTTTAAGATTAATAATATTAATTTTATCAATAAATATGATTATTTTTGATTATGCAATTATAATAGAATGACTGATTGTTACAATTAATTCATGTAATATTTATATAACATTAATTTTTGATTTTATATCAACCTTATTTCTTTCAACTGTTATATTTATTTCATCAATGGTTATATTATATAGAGGTATATATATAATAAATGATAAATATATTAATCGATTTATTTATATTATTATAATATTTGTAATGTCAATAGTATTATTAATTATTAGACCTAATATAGTAAGTATTCTTATTGGATGAGATGGATTAGGATTAGTATCATATTGTTTAGTTGTTTATTATCAAAATTTAAATTCTAGAAATGCTGGAATACTAACGGCATTAATAAATCGTATTGGAGATGTTATAATTCTTTTATTAATTGCATGAATAATAAATTTTGGATCTTGAAATTTTATATCTTTTATTAATAAGATAATAATGAGTCCAATAATTATGCTAGTTATTATTGCAGGATTTACAAAAAGAGCTCAAATTCCTTTTTCTTCATGACTTCCAGCAGCTATAGCTGCTCCAACTCCAGTATCGGCCCTTGTTCACTCATCAACATTAGTTACTGCAGGAGTATATTTAATTATTCGATTCAGAAATTTAATTATATCATTCAATTTAATTCAAGTATTTTTAATGTTATCATTACTAACAATAATTATATCAGGTTTAGCTGCAAATTTTGAATTTGACTTAAAAAAAATTATTGCATTATCAACTTTAAGACAATTAGGAATTATAATATCAATTTTAATATTTGGTTATCCAATATTATCTTTTTTTCATCTTATTATTCATGCTTTATTTAAGGCATCACTTTTTTTATGTGCTGGAGTATTGATTCATAGATTAATGAATAATCAAGATATTCGCATGATAGGCTGTATAAGTTATAATATACCAATAACTAGAACGTTCATAAATATTGCAAATTTATCATTATGTGGGATACCCTTTATGAGAGGGTTTTATTCAAAAGATTTAATTATAGAAATAATATGCTCCAGAAATATTAACTTTTTAATTTTATTATTAATATATATTGGAATTGGAATAACATCTTTTTATTCTGCCCGATTAACATATTTTTCAATAAACATAAATTTTAGTTATTATAATTTTAGTTCACAAAACGAGTCATTTAATAGTATATTAAAGAGAATCATGATTTTATCTATTTATTCAATTTTATCAGGGTCTATATTTAGATGAATCATATTTAATAATCCTGTAAGAATTATTCTCCCCATAGAAGGGAAACTAATAGCAATGGCTTTATCTTTTTTAGGGTTATTAATTGGATATGAAATATCCATATTTTCATCCATAGTAAAAAAATTTACAAGAGAATTCATAAATTCTATATGATTTTTAAAACAACTATCAACTTTTCATACTCAATTTCTTTTTTTAAAAAATTCACTTATATTTCAAAAATCAATTGATTTGGGGTGAGGAGAAAAAATTGGGCCTCAAGGTATGATTGAATTGATAAAATTAATTATAATATTTAATATTAATATGAGAAAAAATAATTTCAAGATTCAAATAATAACATTTATTGCTTGATTTCTAATTATGATATATTTAAATAGCTTAAACATTAGAGCATAATATTGAAGATATTAAGGTAATATATATTTTTAAATATTTATAAGGATTTTTCCTCTCTTTTCAATGAAAATGAAATGTTTTATAAACTTTATAAATAAGGAAAAAACGGAATTTAACCGCTTTAAAAGCTAGTTAGCAGCTGCTTTTATTCTTATTTCCTTTTAACTGGAAATTATATATTCAATAACTTTATTAACAATAAAGTGCCTTATTTTTGGCTTCAATTAATAAACAAAGGAATAAAGATTCTTTTTTTAGGTCGAAACTAAGTGTATTCATTACTTCATTGCTTTAAGAATGGCTAGTCTGAGCACCTATTGATTGCAATTCAATAATTATAATTAAATACATTCCCATTAAATTCAATTTAACATTCTATTTTTTCATTCATGATATAAGCCTAATATTAAAAATAATAAAAATAACAATATCACTAAATAAATTTCAATAATATTAATAGTTGATATTGCAATAACTATAGGTATAATAATCACTAATTCAACATCAAAAATAAGAAAGATGACTGCAATTATAAAAAAATGTCTTGAAAAAGGAATTCGAGATGACTCAAAAGGATCAAATCCACACTCAAATGGAGATGATTTTTCACGATCAATTATTGATTTAGTTGACACAAAATATAAAAGAGTTATTAAAGTAAATAAAATTAATAATATCATAATACAATAACTTACAACATTGAAAATTATTCTATTTAAAAATTAATCCTTTTAATTGGAAGTTAAATATACTTATATACTAATAGAATATTTATCTACCCCATCAATAAATTGATACATATAAAAATAGTCAAACAATATCAACAAAATGTCAATATCAAGCAGCTGCTTCAAAACCAAAATGATGAGCTCTAGAAAAATGAAATTTCAATTGACGTAATAAACAAATTATAATGAATGTTCTTCCAATAATAACATGAATTCCATGAAACCCTGTTGATACAAAAAACGTTGATCCATATACAGAATCTGAAATACAAAACGATGATTCAAAATATTCATATATTTGAAGAATAGTAAAATATATACCTAATATTAAAGTTAATAAAATACCATAAACAGATTCATTATATTTACTTTCTATTATGGAATGATGGGCTCACGTAATTGTTACTCCAGAACACAGTAAAATTATAGTATTTAATAGAGGAATTTGTATTGGATTAAAAGGCATAATTCCAGAAGGAGGTCAATTTATACCAATTTCTATGACAGGTCTTAATCTTCTATGAAAAAATCCCCAAAAGAAAGAAATAAAAAATAAAATTTCTGATACAATAAATAAAATTATTCCTAGTTTTAGACCTCTCACTACAACTATTGTATGAAATCCTATAAACGTCCCTTCACGCGAAATATCACGTCATCATTGAATTATAGTTAAAATTAAAATTAAAAATCCAAAAGATATTAAAATAAAATTTTGTATATGAAATATTATTACTATACCAGAAACAAAAGTTAGAGCTCCAATTGACCCCGTTAGAGGTCATGGTCTACAATTAACTAAATGATATGGATGATTATTCATTAAGAGACTTCTCTATAATACAGAGTTCTTAAAACTGTAAAAACATAAGATTGAATTATACAAACTGCTGATTCAAATAATATCAATAATATCTGAATTAAAATAATTAAATTTATATAAATTTCTAAATTAGTTGATCTATTTCCTAATAATGTTATTAGTAAATGACCGGCAATTATATTTGCTGTTAGACGAACAGCCAAGGATCCTGGTCGAATTAAATTTCTGACAGTTTCAATACATACCATGAAAGGTATTAAAATTATTGGAGTTCCTATTGGAACTAAATGACAAAATATATGATTTGTATTATTAATAAATCCAAATAAAATAAAAGTCAATCAAAGAGGAAGAGCTAAACTAAGAGAAAATACTAGATGTCTTGATCTAGTGAAAATATATGGAAACAATCCAAGAAAGTTATTGAATAGAATAAAAATAAATAAAGAACAAAATAATAATGATCTACCAAAAGATCCTGAATTTATTAATAAATTTAATTCAAAACTTATTGTATTTAAAACTTTATTTATAAAAATTACATAACGACTGGGAATATATCATAACCCTATAGGCATGAATAATAATAAAATTAAAGAACTTAATCAATTTATTGAAAATAACCCTGTTGATGGATCAAAAGTTGAAAATAGATTTGTTATCATAATCAATTATATAAATTATTAAAATTATTAATCAAATTTATCTTTGGAATTTTCATAAAATAAAAATAAATAAAAGTTATAATTAAAGTAACAATTAATAAAAAAAAGAAAAACATAAAACATCAATTTATTGGAGATATTTGTGGGATAGAAAAATACCATTCTTAGTTTCTTGAATCTGACAGATTGATGTTTTTATAATAAACTAACTTTTCATCATTAAAAGTAGTCGTTAGTTACTATAAATTGGTTTAAGAGACCATCACTTACTTTCAGTCACTTAATGAATAACTTATTAATCAATTAATAAAACAATTTATATCAACTCTTTCAATAACAATAGGTATAAATCTATGATTTGCTCCACAAATTTCAGAACATTGACCAAATGATATACCAGGTCGATTAATAAATATTCTCGCTTGGTTTAATCGACCAGGCACGGCATCCACTTTAATTCTCATAGATGGTATAGCTCATGAATGAATAACATCAAATGATGAAATCAATAATCGAATTTGAGTACTAAAAGGTAAAATCGTTCGATTATCTACTTCTAATAAACGGAATTCTCTAATTAATATATCATTTTGAGATTTTATATAAGAATCAAATTCAATATTTAAAAAATCTGAATATTCATATGATCAATATCATTGATGGCCAATAATTTTTAAAGTTATTAAAGGTTTATTAATTTCATCCAATAAATATAATAATCGTAAAGATGGAAATGCAATAAAAATTAATGTTAAGGCAGGCAAAAGTGTTCAAAAAAACTCAATTAATTGTCCTTCTAATAAAAGTCGATTAATAATATTATTAAATATAATAACTGTTATTATATAAGTAACAATTGAAGTGATAATAATTAAAATAGTTAAAGTATGATCATGAAAAAATATTAACTGTTCTATTAATGGTGATATAGCGTCCTGCATATTAATATAAGATCAATTAGAAATTTCTAACAAAAGTTATTTATATATGAATCTTAAATTCATCGCACTTCATCTGCCATATTAGAATTGAACTAATAATGGAATCTCACTATATGAGTGCTCAGACGGAGGAAGTTTGTGTAACCATTCAATAGAAGAATTTATATTAATTGAATATAAAATCAATCGATGTGAAATAAATCTTTCTCAAATAATAAACAATAAAAATAAAATTCCAATAAATGAAATTCTTCTTCCAATAGAAGATACAATGTTTCATGATATAAATGCATCAGGATAATCTGAATACCGACGTGGTATACCTCTCAATCCTAAAAAATGTTGAGGAAAAAAGGTTAAATTTACCCCTATAAACATAATCAAAAAATGAATTTTTAATCAATTAGAATTTAAAGATAATCCAGTAAATAAAGGATATCAATGAATAAATCTTCCTAAAATTGCAAATACTGCACCTATTGATAACACATAATGAAAATGAGCTACAACATAATATGTATCATGTAATACAATATCAATTG
Organism: Magicicada septendecula; assembly: GCA_034769895.1. Lineage (NCBI taxonomy): Eukaryota > Metazoa > Arthropoda > Insecta > Hemiptera > Cicadidae > Magicicada > Magicicada septendecula. The sequence goes on from CM068375.1 coordinate 321,114,332, forward strand.
ATGAATTAGCCAAAATCACCCCAGTCAATCCACCAATAGTAAAAAGAAAAACAAAACCTACTGCTCATAAAATTGAAGGTCTTATCTTGATTTTAACTCCTCTCAAAGTTGCTAATCATCTAAAAACTTTAATTCCAGTTGGAACAGCAATAATTATTGTAGCAGAAGTAAAATAAGCCCGTGTATCAACATCCATACCAACTGTAAATATATGATGTGCTCAAACAACAAATCCTAAAATACCAATTGATATTATAGCATAAATTATTCCTAGTGATCCAAAAGATTCGATTTTTCCACTCTCTTGAGTGATAATGTGAGAAATTAGTCCAAATCCAGGCAAAATTAAAATATATACTTCAGGATGTCCAAAAAATCAAAATAAATGTTGATATAAAATTGGATCTCCTCCACCTGAAGGATCAAAAAAAGAAGTATTTAAATTTCGATCAGTTAATAATATTGTAATTGCACCAGCTAAAACTGGTAATGAAAGCAATAATAAAAAAGCAGTAATTAATACTGCTCACACAAATAAAGGTAACCGATCTATGTATATTCCCATTGATCGTATATTAAAAATTGTTCTAATAAAATTAACTGCACCTAAGATTGAGCTAGCTCCAGCCAAATGTAAAGAAAAAATAGTTAAATCAACACAAGATCCTGAGTGTGCGACGCCTCTTGACAACGGAGGATAAACTGTTCAACCAGTACCTGCACCTCTATCAACCATTCTACCAATTAATAATAATGTCAATGAAGGTGGTAATAATCAAAAACTTATATTATTTATTCGAGGGAAAGCCATATCAGGAGCACCAATTATCAAAGGAACCAATCAATTCCCAAATCCTCCAATCATAACTGGCATCACTATAAAAAAAATTATAACGAAAGCATGAGCAGTAACAATCACATTATAAATTTGATCATCTCCAATAAAAGATCCAGGAATGCCTAATTCAACACGAATAAGAACTCTTAAAGTTGTACCTACTATTCCCGATCAAATCCCAAAAATGAAATATAATGTTCCAATGTCCTTATGATTAGTTGAGAAAAATCACTTATTCATAACTAATCATTGATTTATTCCCAATTGAGATGACTGAATTAGGTAATAAACTGTAAATTTATTTATGGATATGTTTTCCTCTCAATAATCTAATCTAATCTAATATTTTCTTCCCTATTCTTCTATTTTTTTCTTCAATATAGTCTTATATTTAATAATAATATTAAATTGCAAATTTAAAGGTGATTAAAATAAATCTAAGGCTTACAATAAATTATATTTTTAACTTTGAAGGATAATAGTTTTATTAACTTAAAACCTTACTAATTCATAACATTAAATAAGGTTACAACTATAAATCCAATCAATAAAGAATTTACTATAAATAATGTACTATTTAACCTAAAAGTTGACAACTTTAAAGATATATTGGTTATCATTAATCCTGTCATTACAACTCGCAAATAATAAAATAACACTAATAAAGCAGTTATTACTAAAATTAAACATAAAAAATACATTTTATTAACCAAAAGACAATAAATTATCATAAATTTTGGGAAAAATCCTAAAAATGGTGGTAATCCACCTATTGACATAAAAATAATTATTAACATTAATGATTTAACCCTATTGTTAAACAAAATAAAAACTTGATTTAAATAATTCATATTATTTATTCAAAACAGATAACAAGTCAAAAATAAAGAGAGGGAATAAATTAAAAAATATACCAGTCATATATAATTTATCAATATAACCCCTCTAAAAATTCAACTTAAATTGTAAATTGATGAATATGCTAAAATTTTTCGAATTGATGAATAACACAGTCCCCCTAATGAACCTCAAATACATGATAAAACAATAAATAAAATCAATCTTATATCTAAATAACTCAATAAAATAATGGGAATAATCCTTTGAACAGTTATAATTAAAAAAGACACTAGTCAAGATAATCCATCAATTACTGAAACATATCAATAATGGAATGGAGGAGATCCAATTTTAATTATTAAACTAATTATAATAAAATATTTTACTTGAAATAATATTCCTAAAATAACAACAAACAGGAATAATAGTCTTGAACCCATTCTCTGAATAATAAAATATTTAATTATTGACTCAGATGAGTAAACTCTTATTTTATTTATCATAAAAGGCAAAAATGATACTATATTTATTTCGACTCCTATTCAACAACCCAGTCAATTGTTTGAACAAATCACCAATATAATACCAAAAAATAAGAATGCCACAAATATTATATAAGAAGAATTTTTTTTAATTAAAAAGAGGATAATTTTCCATAAATGAGGTATGAACCCATTAGCTTAATTTTAGCTTATCTTTTATATGTTGTAGTTTATGAAGAACATTAATTTTTGATATTAAAAGACAGTTTAATTCTGTTAACATAATAAGAGTATAATATTACATAATTTATTCTATCAAAATAACCCTTTTTCATTCAGGCATCTTATTTTTTTTTCTTGTTTTTATTTTTTTTTATTTTTATATATGACTTATAATATCTGGTGTATGGTTTATTATACAATAGACTTAAAGCCAATACTAGATTCGCAACTTTATATATTCTTTCCTTCATTTCTCCCTATCTCTATTTATTGATTAAAATAAAATTACGGAACTGAATAACTAGTAACAGTTGAAGAGTTAGTTAAAATACAATAATTACATCAATTTTTGTACACCCACATTTTGCAAATCCGGTTAATAAAATATATGCTTACAGTATATTTATAGTTAAATTAAAAATATTAATGTTAATGTTACTGTATTACCATATTTATATATTCATATATAATAAATATATATACATATGTATATATATATATATATATATATAATAGTATGTTTTTCTTTTTTTTTTATTTGGAATTAAAAAAAAGAAAAACATACTATTATTATTATAAATATTTATATATAAATATATATTAATATATTATTTATATATATATATATAAATATATATATATATATATAAAACCCCACCGTTGGGCTAATTGAGAAACTTCTCAAACAACGCTATCGATGTACGACATTGTTCCGTACTATGTAACACTGCCTCGCGTGTTAAGCGTCACGTAGGCATTACAGCTGCGGAAATAGAATAGAACTACATTCTCCAATGTGCCAGAACGTTCCATAGTGGCGTAATACTTTTTATGCATTACGTAACTATACACAAAAAAATAAAAATGTATGAAATATATAAATATAAAGGACAAATTGTACGATTCTCAATTTAATTTTATAATTATGTGCGAGGCATCCGTTTGGCATATAAACTTTGTATCCAAATTGTCTGTAACGATCTCTTGAAGAAGACAGCTTGAAATATCAGCAAAATCTGTGCAAACTCTCTAAAATAAAACATCTGAGCTTACAAATTTTTCACTAACTTTTGACTTAGTAACAGTGGCGAAAGGGAGTTGAGGTGTTGACTATACAATCTACATTTTGTACATTAGCCTTCCAGTATTAAACATGCTCCAATTTCTATGTCGTGCTTTCACGTTAACGGTATCAATATATGCCCTTCTTTATAAATATGAATATATCGGGCAGCATCATACGTTCTTTATTTTCTGATCAACACAAATAGGCTTGGGCATACTTTTAGTCTGTTCCCTGTATTGGAATGACTGAATAAAATGTTAAAACTTTTATTTCCTTAATTTGCAAGCACCATAAAATGTAGCCTTTTATTTTTTCAGTATCTAACATCTTTTATTAACTATCTCTTATGCCATATAAAATATTATCTTGCGTGAGGCACAAAAGTACACTTTAAACATTTTGTAATATTCTCAAAAGTTATTCGCTGCGATAGGTTATGCAACTTTCAGAAACATTAACAAGTATTAAAATCCTCTTACATTCAAGCAGATATATTGCAGATATGAGAGTTGTATCTGATATTTACGTTCATTATTACGAAAAGAAACTAAGGCATTTTAGTATTAAATTAAAAAACTAGTTTAAGATTGCATTTAATACTTTTATTATAACCTATTATATATAGACCTCTAACCTATAAATTATTTTAAAATTCAGAGAAATCTATGAATACCTTACTTAGAATCAAGAGTTTAATTTGCTTTCCTAATATTTTAATTTTAACAGAATTAGTTAAAACCAATTAAACTTTACGTAACGTAGTGTAGTGTTCAAATAGCGTGTAATTTTTAATATTCACGGTACTCCTTTCAGCGAGTTTTTAAAGGCAGTCCATTGGATAATAAAAGCACGTATTCAGGTGCTTCTAGATTTCTCTTTGGCAGTAATATTTGTAATCCTTCAATACAGATTATTGTTAACACGTTCTTTTTATCCAATTAAATGACCTACCTAGTTACAAATTACTAGACCTAGTTCTAGGTTTTTACCTAGTTAAATTACTTCTAGCTATGTAAGCTAATCGTGTATCAAATTTTGAAATAATTCTAGTTGCCATATTTTTAGTTTTACAAACAACGTCAACTGCCATAAGTAAAAAATCAGTTACTGACATTGCTCTGTCCATAATGTTTAATGGGAACAGAGGGTTTCTGTAAACAAGACGCAATAGTCTGTCACAAGAGTCAAGTGTTTACTTTTCCTACTCAATGTAATTCTTTTCCTCAGCAGCTACAGCTATATCACTTACGATTTTAACACAAAACGTCAGCATTGATTGTACTTTGCAAATATGTGTTCTCTGTTTTCCTTTATTACGAAAGTTGTAAACAAAGTAAGACGCATTTTATACAATTCCACCTAGTCTCCGTCTTCGAGAGTGATTCCAACATATTTAGTCATATTAGTATTCTACTCTTATCAAACCACCTGTAAGGCGATAGCTTTTCTAAATTACTTCCTGTTTCCAAATGAATTACTTAAAGCAGAATAAGGGTTTTAGTTTTATTTTCCTTGTTCCGGAGCGAGTATGTTATTGACGTCACATTTTTGTGCTAAATTTACTTCATTTCTTCTTCTTTTCTTATTCCCAGTGCTCATTTCCTATTAATCACCCTGCCTGAGGACCGTCTTTTATTTAATCATGGGTCGTTAACTATATTAGTTTATATTTATTCCCTTTTGATATTTTGTGTGTATCATCCCCCTCCGGTTCTATATTTAATCCAAAATAATAGTCTTGTAGTTTCAAATTCTCCCTTATAATATTATTTCTGTCTTACTACCTTAATGTTTTATTTCATATTCCTCTGAAGCCTTTCATATCACGTGCTGCCATAAGATGCCCTTTCTGCCACATGTGTGATTTCATTTTTTCTATAATATCGGATAATTGGTACATTTTTAAGTCCGTGTTATTTGATTTTTACATTTTTAATTTTGTATTTATTTTAAACGCATATTTCTGTAAACTTTCCTATCAGACAATACAATACGGTTAACTGTATTTACTTGGTCATTTACTTTCTAATTTAAATTATTATAAGTAGTAATGTTTACGCGCAGGTATTTAAAGTTTTCATAGCATTTTATGACCGTATTATTAACAACTAATTTGCAGCATATGGGCTTGCAGCAGATTTTTCTCCTCGATATTTGATTGCTGATAGTCATTGAATTTTAGATAATTTCTCCTTAAATTGATCCGTTCTTCATCTTCTTCTTTTTGTTCTCACCATCGTCTTTTTTGCCTTTTTATACTGTCGAGTGTGATGTTATTGTTCATGAGTATGTAACACGGAGACCGATTCCTATATGCTCCAGCTGGACACGTACAGACATAGTCAACCTGCGTGTAGGCTTCGTATATTACTGTGGAGAAGAGAGACCTGGCCGTCATAGATTTTAGTTTTTTAAGTAAACATGTGAGAAACAATTTGTAGGATTGCATGGAAACATTCTAAAAGTAAACAGAAAGCAGCCTCATCAGATATTGTAAACAGCGCAGAAAAAGTATAATACTCGACCAATAAATCCTACTTAAAACATTGGTAGTCAAACTAAACAAGATTCAGACATTATAGTACTTACTTGTATTAGAAAAAGAATCTTAAAAACCATGTAATTACAAAATAATAATTATAATAATAATAATAATAATATTTCCCCAGAAATTCTAACCCTGTCCCTGAGGTAAAGTTGCAACATTTTAGCCTTGTGGGGGTGGCTAACTGCTGTTACTCTTGAGCTGACTAACAGGGCAGTGGTAATGAACTTCGAATAAACTTGAGTGTACACAGGGCACCCCACTGTATATAGTCCTAGCTGCGGTACTCAGGGGCTCTGGCACTATGGTCTCCTTATTTCCCCGCTACTCGTGGGCGTCGTATGGAAGGTTCACAAATAATTCTGGGTTTAGGGAATCGGAAAAAAATATTGCCTTGAACAAAAGCCTCCTTCGTTTGTCAGGAGATTAAAACACTAAACTAGTGTCATGCAGATAATTTGTTGACGCCGTCAGCAACTAGGTATCTGGAATGTCACACCGAACTTTAAAAGGAAATATCGGGACTTCACTAAATTAAGCCACTTTTTAATTAAATAATTGGTAACTGGTTTTGCTGGAAATGTAATAAAAAAAGAAAAAATAAAGTAAATTTTCACAAACATGTGACACCTACCTATATCATACTCTTTCCGGAACAACGACAATGAAAGAAACGTATTCTGCTCTCTGTAATTCATTTAAAAACAGGGAGTAATTTATGTAAATTTCTGAGCCTGTGCCTAGGAATCTGACACGTTTATAAATCTTCCTTTGCCTATTGTTTGACGGCCCTTTAATCTGACATTCAAATTCAAGATTCCTGATTTAATTTTCTACATTCATTTACTATGTGGTCGAGTATGGTGTTTTATTTAACACTTCGTAAGAATGTTAGTTCTCAGTCCTTTATATGATTGTCTGTATTTTAAATTGCAGTTTACAATTTGCTTCCTACATTTTACTTAAATTTTTAGAAAACTGCATGCAGCCGAATTTAGGTGTAACTATATTCACCCTGGATAGGTATATGACATTTGCGGTTAGGTAAATTTTTGCACCTGCTCTATGCGCTGCATGATTATGAAGTGTTTGTGCTTCTTCTCTTCCTTTCCACACTCGTCTTCCAGATTGTGGTTGATTAATCTGGAGCCATCCAGGCCAGTTTTACCATCTACTCTACAACACAAGTGAACTATAAAGTCACTGTTTCCAACGCAGTAATTTTAAATATGTAATTTATATACGTCATTGTACTTCCAATTTTTGCACAAAGTGATTATTTAGTGTATTTAAGTGGGTATTTAATTGTGTGTTACTTAGTGCAATAACAATCGAGGTGAATTAATTGTTTGCTGTATTATTGTGTGCTGCGCAATCGTAAGCCTAAAGATCCGTTTACGTAGAAGTGTTTAATACTGTTTGATTTACTTACACAGATTTACTTATACACCGTCAAAAAACTTCTAAACGAGGAATTATCTGTAATTTATTGTTAGTTTTTACTGTTAAAACACGTTCATCCGTGCTACCGTCATACCAGAATTGACAAATTGTACATGTAATGTAAAGTGGACTTCACAAACATTGCCGTTGCTTTTGTTTTCTTTGTTCTAGCCTATCGAGTGGCTGCTAGGGTACAACTATTCGTTGTTGTGGCATGGGAGGTAAATTTCAATCATTGAAATAAACCATTCCTTTATGAAAACAGTTTATTGATGATTAGCTATGTAACGTCACAGAACGTTCCATAAAAAGAAATCATTTATATAGTAAGTTAGCATAAGAGGAAAGTGAAGTGAACAGTATCGAACCCAAGTAGTCCCAAAAAATTGTGTAATTTTGTATAATAATTATTTCTATCAACTTGAAAAAACGACCAAACCATGACTAAGACAAAACCCCATATATATTATTAAAGTGAATAAGAGTGAAAAAACCATAAGACACTATAAGAGAGAGAAATAATGTCAGAATCCACCAGAATAAAGTCAATAATTATTAAGTTTTATAACTATGAATAGGGTATTAAAAACTATTTTTTGTGAATAAATGGACATGATCCATCATTATATTATGTGATGTAAATAAAATAAATGTATTAAATGACTTAAATACATTATTAGAAAGAGTTTAAGTTAAAATAAAAATTGTATATTTGCAATGACAAAAAAATATTAATGTGTTGGATTTGAGACCATACACCAAGATTTCATGAAAAAATTAATTATTATCAGATTTAAATACAAACTATATGTAATTGTCAAGCAGACAATAGTGAACAATTTATCTTAAATAAAGGAAGCTGTCAAATGAATAAAAAGCAGTCAAAATAGCCAAAAACAGTGTTAACTAAAAACATGTAATAGGCATCTAATATTGTATAATTTATGAATTTAATGTTGCCAAAATGCAACCAAACTGTATTAGAAAGCTGTAATATGATATAAAGCAACTATACTGATATAACTGACCAACTTTAACATTGTAATAGTCAAGTCAGCAAAATATTTACTTATACCATGTATGGCTGAAGCCAATCATCCAGTACAAAAATAATCATATCTGGCTAAATAATTACATAATACTAACAAAAATAAGATAGAAAGGTACAATACATCAGAATACCTTAATAAGAAACAAACTCAGTTGAAAGTAAAGTCAATTCTAAAAGAATTTAACTAATTACAGTGAGATTTGTCACACCATAAAAAATGACATCTCAAGACCAATCAATGATGCTATGTCATCTTGTGATAAATATAATATATGTACAGAGTAACCAGGTACCACAAAAGATAGACAAAATAATAAACTCTGTGTGTATAGTAGTGAAATATTACATATATTAAAAAAAAAGACTAATCATTGTATTAGAAAACTGACAAGAATCTAGGCCATGAGCAGAGGCCATATAAAATTGTATTTATTTGTGTTTTATTGATGTTAAAATTTGTTTATTTTGTTGTAGGAAAGTAGTTGTAGTAGATGTTCAGCTTGTGGAAGGAACTTTGTAACTCCACAACAATTTTTGTTATAAAAATTGAGTTTTCAATGACAACAACTCAAGGTGAGGGTTGTATGTTGTATTGTTTATTAGACTTAAGTTAATTAGATACCAATCATATTTAGTATCGCTAGATTCAGTTAAAAACAAGGAATCTAAATGCATTAATGGCATACAAATTGTGAGTACTAATGTGAAACTGTTTGATAAATACCAGTGTAAATTTTGAAATATCCTTTGTATGAAGAATAAGAAATTCGTTCTAAAAGCTTCTACGGAAGTGAAAATTGTTCTATGACATTCCATTTCGTTTATTCTCGAACAATCTAGAAAGAATTTTTACACAAATATACCGCAAGTCGATGAAAACAGTCATCCCGATTTAGTATAAAAGCGAGACCAAATTCGACCGAAAAACACTTGAAGATTGAACTCCAGAACTGATGCATCTCACACAACACTGATCAACGCAGCTAAGGCGAAACCAAAGAGGCGAAAAATCGACAAGACACGGCAGGAAGGCTTTTCCCGTACATAGACATAACCGACTGACTTAACCTCAACGAGAGTCTACGCCAAAAAAGTATCGCTGAAATAGAGCAGCGATACGGCAAATTTTAATAGAAATCACGCAGCCAGAACGTCGACGGCCCAGGAGGGACCAAACATTTAAATAGAGAACGAATTCTGCTGTGTTCGCATTGACTGACTAACGTGACAAATAATTCCCCCGAACGTAAACAAACAATACACTAAGCCTTCCTCAACACTGCATGGGAATCAGCGCTGCGGTGGCAGATTTCTGAATCAACGCTAAACAGATGAATCGTAGCGGCGGCGTTTGAACGAGATTCTACTGCCAAACGTTTTGACATAAAGTGCGGAAAAAGTAATGATCGCAAAATTTGACTTTAAATGGATTCAGTGTACACCCGAAGAGGCGAGATCGAGAAACTACCCGAAGGAAGTGTCCAGTGAGAGAATAAACGACCATTGGAACGTGAGTTACCAAAATTAAAGTCATTTGTTACCTGGTTACATTTATCACACAGTTGTACTTTACACGCCACACATACACCTTCAAATCACTTAGTTTTTTCTTGTAAGGCATCTAATTGATATATCTTGGTAGTTCAAAGGAGTCACGTCCTGAGAGTAAAGATTTTTCACATATTAAACTCATGCTTTTCAACTGAGTCAAAATCTGAAATATACTAGCCGATACTTGATTGGATATAAAAAAATTGTCAATAATAATAACTTGTAAAATTATTTCTCTGCAATTTTTTTTTTTAATTTTATAATTTTTTATGAATGATAGTCCTTCAGACGATTTGTTTGTTTTTAAAGAATTATTAAACTTAACTGATTTTTCCAAGCTAAAGTGACTTGCTTAAATTTTTTCGTAGATTTAAAAATTTTATCAATCATTTATTTATTTTTTTTTCTTGGAACAAACGTTTCCAAGTGGCGCCCACAAAAAGCATAGTATTAAGTTGTATTACAGGACTACATCACTGCAGACGATCCAGTCAACAGAGTAAGTAACAAAAGTGCGCGGAGGTAACGCCCGACAGATTACAACACAAACATTTACACAACACCCATCATTTCTTTTCGTTATAAATTGGCAGCCCAACTAGTGAGGCTTGAAAAAGACGAAACAAGCCCGGCAACTACCAACATATTAAAATGCCACAACCCAAGGGAAAAAAGACGAAGAAGAATGTGGAACCCGAGTTAAGTGTGGAAGACGGAGAGGCAGTACAAATGGAGGAAACGGAATTAGAACCGCCCACACTAGAAATGGAAAGACCGGTACAAACGGCAGAGGAAATAGAGGAACAAACGGGAGAAGAACCCATACAAATGGTAGAACAGACAGAGAAACCCGAACCAGAAAAAATAACAGGGAGTGCTGACACGAATATATTAATGATGATGCTCCAAAAAATGGAGGATATGAACGAAAATACTAAAAAAAGTAATGAGCAAATGTTCCAAAAAATGGAAGAAACAAACAAAAATAATAATGAGAAAATGTTCCAAAGGATGGAAGAAAAAATGAACAAAAACACAGAATCTTTAAAGGAGGATATGAATAAAAATAGACAGGAAGACAAGGAGAAATTAGATAAAAACATAGAATCTTTAAAGAAGGATATAACCGAGAAAACAGATGACAATGGGATGAAACTGGAGACATTTCAGGAGGAGAACAAAAAAAGCATAGAGTCCCTGAAAAAGGAAATTAGCATAAAGTACGAAACAGTAAACAAAACGATCAATGATAATAAGATCGATAGTGACAGGAAGGTCGAAAACATGGAGAAACAGTTGGAAAGGTTACGGGAGGGAAACAATACACGTTTCGAAAGTATAGAGGAGCAAACAGTAGAGACCAAACAAGATGTTAGAAATCTCGAAAACAAGGTAAGGCAGAACCAAGACGCCATCATGCAGGAGGTGGGAGAAGTCCAGAAAAACGTTAGCGAGAGGATGCAGAAAACAGATGACATCGCTAACAGGCTGGACGAACAGATAAAAACTAACAAAAATAGTATAATGGAAATAGACCAGAGAGAGAAAAACCTGCAGGAAAGATTAGAGGCGCTGAGAGACACACCAATACTAAACACTCATACGTGTCATGGTGAAAACAGGGAAGTAATCAACTTCCAGGACTACCGACGAAACCCAATGGAATTTTTGGAAAGAATGGAGGAGGTTATTGGGAGGAGTAGAGAAACAAGGTGGGACAGGATAAGAGAGATGCTTGACGAGACGTTTAAAAATACTAAGGATAACTGGTGGATAGCGGTACGACCAGAAATAACGAATTTAGCAGAGTTTAAACGCCAGTTTAAGGAAAAGTATTGGTCAGAGACCGCACAAAACAGGGTAAGAATGGACATTTTCTATGGCAAATACGACGCGTCCTATGGACAGTCCCCGACGTCTTATTTCCTGGGAAAGGTATGTTTAGCACGAAAGTTGATACCGCCGATCCCAGAAGAATGTTTGGTAAGGCAGTTAGCTGGACATTACAGCTATGGGATCAAGGATGCCCAATTATACCAACAGATTAGCAAAATAGCCGATCTGGCCAAATTATTGGAAAATTGCGAATCCACAGGAAGGTTCCAGGATTACCAACCCCCCAATCGTAAGGTAGAGTACAACAACAATAATAACGGACCAAACCGGAATAGAGGTGGGAACGGTAATAATGTAAGCACCAATAATCAGAATAATAATATCCCACCAAATGGCCGAAATGATAACATTCAGGGCCCAATTAACCGCAACTATCCGGGACCAAACAGAGGTAATTACACCGGGAATAACTACGGTAGGAACTTCCACCAGGGAAACGGTTATCGCGGGAATAATTATAGAGGAAGTAATTATGGTCAACGTAATGGTTATCGCAACGGGGGAAACCAAGGAGGAAGCGATAGGAGAAACCAAAATGAGTACAGGCCCCAGGTAAATTATACAATGGCCAATAACCGACGGCCATATCCACCTAATGTACCCACTTACATGTTTTACCCATAACAGGCGCCAAGTAGCCAGGGTAACACGGCGAATAGCCAACCTATTAACGGTACTCCCGAGGTCAGGCAGGAAACACAGACGGGTCAGCAACCCAATGTTCCGGGAGACCGGGCCAATGAGACAGTGGCTCATTTAAACTAAACGCGGCAGTGAAAAAGGAAAACCGCCCTTCACTGAACCAATATTATGGGGTGACAAACGACGAACGTAGACAGGACAAAGACGGGACTATATTAAGAATAAATAATTACCTTAAGGATATTAGAGAGGAGTTATTAGAAGAAGGTGACGATATCATTAAAAATAGTAACCAAGGGAATAATAGTATCGTGCAGATTAAAGCATATATCAATGGCATAGAAGCGATACTACTCATTGACACGGGGTAAAATGTGTCACTTATCGATAGCATTGAGTTAGAGCGGATTAAACAAAATAGTAATTTACCAGTACCCACTCTACCGATAAATAACATTGTTTTAGTCGGAGCAACGGGGGGGCAAAATAAATCAATAAAGAAACAGGTGTCATTAGAGATGACTAGTAATGGGGTAACAATACCAATAGGGTTATTAGTGGCGAGTAATTTACCCATGAGTATACTAATAGGCTGCGATATACTTAGGCCATACAGTGCTGTGATAGATTTGGAAAGTAAGGTGATAACTTTTAAGACTAACAAGGGGATTTGGACCAATAATTTGATCGATGTCCAAGGAAGTGGTACAGACAATACACCTTATCAAGCGATAGTGAACCATTATTATTGTACCGATCGTCCAATCAATATGCCTATATATCAGGAGGAAAACCCAGAGTTGTGGTTAGAAAAGTTAGAAGAAATACGGGATTTCCAAAGAACGAAAGCAAGGGGTCTGATCAGCGAAGAACAGGCGGAACAATTGATCGAGGTATACAACCATTATAAACACATATTCTCGAACGCTCCAGGCAAAGCCAGAGATTATCAGTGCACCATAAAATTTAAAACTCCGGTGGAATTTAACAGGAAATCGTACCCGATTGCATACTCGCTAAAGAATGAAGTCAGGGAAGAATTGAACAGGATGATAGAGGACGACATAATCGAGTATAGTCATTCGCCCTTTACCAGCCCAATCATAGCGGTGCCAAAAAAGAACGGAAGGGTACGTATATGTCTCGATGCTAGGGAGATTAACAAAATGATTGTTAACGACCGCACATCACCTGGGGAGATAGAGGAGATATTAAAAAAGTTCCACGGAATCAGATATATAAGCTCATGGGATACGGTATGCGGTTACTGGCAGATAGAACTCCACCCTGATAGTAGGAAATATATGGCATTCATATTCGAGGGCAGAAACTATCAGTTTAAGCGGTTACCTTTTGGCTTAATAAATTCTGTGGGGGTGTTTGTAAAGATAATGGACAGAATATTGGGGCAGGAAGTACTGAAGTTTACGACAGTGTACGTCGACGACCTACTGGTGACTTCAGCGAATTGGGACGACCATTGTAATAGGGTTGAACAGGTGCTACAGAAATTATCAGAGAATAATATCACCCTCAAATTAGACAAGTCCCAATTCATTGCAAATGAGGAGAAGTTTTTAGGATTCAATTTAACAGAACAAGGGATTACTCCATCCAAGGAAAAGGTAGAGGCCATACAGAAGTTCCCCACCCCAAAGAATAGGAAACAGCTGCAGTCATTTTTAGGAATCTGCAACTATTACAGAAAGTTTCGGTCCAATTACTCAGAACTAACTGCCAGGTTCCAAAAGCAGTTATCAGCTAAAGACAAATGGACTTGGGGACCAGAGCAAGATGGAGTGCTCAATATCATAAAGGAAAAGTTTTTAGAAACCGTAATGTTGCATCATCCCGACTTTACAAAACCATTTTTTCTAAACTGCGATGCCAGTAACGTGAGTTTAGGTGCAGCCCTCTATCAGGAAGATCAGGACGGTAACCATTTAGTAATTAGCTTTGCTAGCCGCGTGCTGAACAGTTGCGAACGAAACTACAATACTACCGAAAAAGAACTGTTGAGTGTAGTTTTCGCATGCGGTAAATTTAGGACATATATATTAGGGTACCCCATAACAGTTAGAAGCGACCACAAATCTATATCATTTTTAAAGCATTGTAAACTGAACCACGGAAAGCTGACTAAATGGGTTTTGGCCTTGCAAGAGTACAATATCACATGGGAATATATACCCGGCAAACAGAACGTAGCCGCCGACGTCTTATCTCGCGTCAATATACCAGACCAAACCTTTGACGGCGAAAAGGAACAATTAGCCAAGGTTTACCACATTATTAAGAGCAGGGAGGATTTAAAAAATATTTTGCACGAAATAAAGTCACAACAAGAGGCCGATCCGAAATTAGGAGATATTAGAAAAAGGGTACAGGAAGGCGATGAGGTCATAAACAGATTTTATTGTATACACGATAACACTTTGTTTATTAGGAATACCCCGCACCAGGAGAGTTGGAAATTAGTGATTCCACCAGCGATAGAGAGACCGCTAATAATCGACTATCACGATAGGTACGGACATATGGGTGCCCTTAAAGTAAGGAAGGCATTGGAAGAGCAAACATACATCAAGGGGATGAATAAGAAGGTGCAACTGGCGATACGGTCGTGCGATATTTGTCAAAAAGTAAAGTGTGATAACGAGAGGAAGGAAGGGGCCATGATACCCATATTATCTACCAAAAAATTGGAAAAGGTATTTCTCGATATCTGCGGACCCTTTCCACGCAACGGTGGGAGACACCGATATAAATTTATCGTAATCATTTTCGACCATTTTAGCAAGTATACAAAACTATACCCAATAACTAGGGCAACGACCAGGAAAATAATAGACATAATAATCAAGCGTTATATAATGGAAGTGGGCCGACCGTATTCTATAATTACGGACCACGGTACTCAGTTTAGGGGAAAACTTTGGAAGGAAAGCTTGGGAGAACACGGAATAAAAACGTACAAGACGTCCGTATATCACCCGAATAGTAACCCAGCCGAGAGAGTGTTAAGGGAGGTAGGACGGCTACTAAGAACATACTGCCATAACGAGCAGAAAAGATGGCATGAATATGTAGCCTCTACCGAGGATTTTCTCAATTTCTCGCATCACAATACCATCGAGATGTCGCCATACACGGTTATGTTCGAAAGACCTCCACCACGAGAGATAAAAGAAATCATTAATTTTCCCGACGAACCCACATACCAATTTGAAGGGGCAAAATTTTATAATAAGGTGTTAGAAAAAACGGAACAGCAGCGGAAAAAATATATCAAATCACAGCCTAAGGCAATTAAATATGAGGTAGGTGAAAAGGTGTTAGTTAAAAATAGAGAATTGCCCAGTGCTATACAAGGCATAACGAGGAAATTGCTACTCTTATATACAGGGCCTTTCACGATAACCAGAGACAATAAAAACAATACCTACGAGGTAACTGACACAATTAGGAACAAGGTAAAAGGAACGTACAACCAGACTTCATTAAAAAAGTACCATGATTAAAAAATCACAAGTCGAATACGCAATCAGTGACCAAGTACCATGACCAAAGACCCAAGTCAAATACAGCATCATAGAGAAGGTACCTTGACTAAACAAGTCAACGTATATTTACCAGCTTACCCGTACTTAGAGAAGGAGAGAGATTATTATTATTAATAAATATTACGAGATGGACACATTCCACCATAGGCAAGATTTATTTCCAATAGCCATGTCAACGTATATTTACCAACTTACCCGTACTTAGAGAAGGAGAGAAATTATTATTAATAAATATTACGAGAAGGACACCTTACACCAAAGGCATAATGATATATATATATAAAATATAGATTTATTTCCAATAGCCATGTCAACGTATATTTACCAGCTTACCCGTACTTAGAGAAGGAGAGAGATTGTTATTAATAAATACTACAAGATGGACACTTAGTAAAGGAGAAAAGAGGGAGAAATACTGTCATATATTTGATACTAAATGGAAATGATAAATGATAAATGAAAAAAAAAAAAGGAGAGGAAAACAGTGTGTTACATAAGGAGGTAATGATGAATATGAATATAGCTATTAACATTGAATGATTTTAAACGATAATTTTAACCTGCGGAGAACGATATATTAATATAATTGTGAATTAATCAGAAGAGTTTAAGAAAGGGAATTTATGTGTAGGAGCCTATGATCTTTGAATATTGTATTTTTTTATTATTATTATTAATATTTGTTGCAAAGGTGCAATTATTATTTTCTGAACAGGGATGTGTTGCCTCTGATTTCAGTAGTTATAGACAGGAAGGGACAGAGAATGTATGCCATAGCGAGCCACTCTGACTCTCAACCCTCTATGTAAGTTAGGGAATATCAAAGATTAATTATAAAACATCAAAGTAAAAAGGAAAGGAATAGGTGCTATGGCAAAGAACGAACTAGGAATATTGAGTTGGATTAATATATTAAAGGAGTAGTACAGGAATTTAATTATAAGATAAAAGAATGAAATATAAAGAATCTAATAATAAAGGGTTATTATAGAGATGATAATTTCATCGAAACCAAAGATATGTTTTTCCAAAATTATCAACTTTAACGAAGAGGCATACGTAACGTCACAGAACGTTCCATAAAAAGAAATCATTTATATAGTAAGTTAGCATAAGAGGAAAGTGAAGTGAACAGTATCGAACCCAAGTAGTCCCAAAAAATTGTGTAATTTTGTATAATAATTATTTCTATCAACTTGAAAAAACGACCAAACCATGACTAAGACAAAACCCCATATATATTATTAAAGTGAATAAGAGTGAAAAAACCATAAGACACTATAAGAGAGAGAAATAATGTCAGAATCCACCAGAATAAAGTCAATAATTATTAAGTTTTATAACTATGAATAGGGTATTAAAAACTATTTTTTGTGAATAAATGGACATGATCCATCATTATATTATGTGATGTAAATAAAATAAATGTATTAAATGACTTAAATACATTATTAGAAAGAGTTTAAGTTAAAATAAAAATTGTATATTTGCAATGACAAAAAAATATTAATGTGTTGGATTTGAGACCATACACCAAGATTTCATGAAAAAATTAATTATTATCAGATTTAAATACAAACTATATGTAATTGAATAGGTGGCTGGAAAAACGTTGTATGTTACATTTTGCGCATTTTGAGAAAAACACATAAATACCATGTGATAGCTATTGTTGAACATGTTACCGCACTTCATGTAACACAACATTTTTCCAATGCTGTGATAAGAAACGTAAAATGCAAGACATACAGAAATATCACAATGTTAACTTTTTTATTAAGTAAATTTACAAATTAAATTATATTTACAATGTAAAATTAAAATAACTAAAATAATTAGAATTTACAAAATTAAATTATATTACAGAACACAAGCATTCATAACAAATTAGGAAGTAGGTAAACTGTCATAAAAAGAAACATGTTCATCATTTGTGAGATAGTGTATCATATCAAGCAAGTCTTTTTTCTTTTCGTTACTTATTGGAACAAGTTCAGAGTATAAATCTGGTATCTCATTGTAATCACAATAGTTCATATTAGTTGGAAACACGTTACAAGAAATCCATGGTTTCAAAATATTATGGCTGTCCCTAGCATACAATGTTGACGGGTCATCTGCTGTTATTTTGAACCAAACAAATTTAGTGATTTTTAAAGTGCATTTCTATGACATTGAAAGGTTTATTTAATTTGGAAGATGCTATTACGTATTTCCAATCTGATGGTACCATTGGTTTAGTTTTCTTTTTCTGGCGTTCAATGAGAGCAAAATCTCTGTCACACGGAAGGAAGCTGTGACCAGAGATCATAAATTTTTGGTGTATTTCTGTAAAGTATCTGCATCGCACAAGGTAGTTATACAAACTCAGCATGGTCCAGTTATTATTTTGGCCAACACATCTGTCTGACCAGACAATAATTTTTCTTTCCTCTCCAGTTTCCAGTTTTTTATAGTTTGACATTACAAAATTTAGCAGACAAGAAGCTATTTCTTTCGAACCCCGCTTAGCAATAACTTCATGCCACAAGAACATTGACGCCTCCTGTGTTGTCACATCGTGTACAGCAAAATTGTATGTGCTGTATTGTCGCTGATAGTACATACTGGAATGTGTTAAAGTAGGTGTGTACAGCACTTGTTGGAGGTCTACACAGATAACAATAAAATTCTTATTTGATGCATCTGCTGCAAGGGTTTTATATGCCTGTTCAGCTTTATAATGATGAAGTTTACTGTCAGTTTCTATCTGTTTGCGTTCTTCATCGTTGTTAGCCAAAATAAGTTTTGCATAAAATTGATCACACTTATTACACGTATCAGATCTTGGGCTGCCAAATCTAAGATTAAATTCAGTTTTGAAAATTTTCCTGTACAACGTCAAACTTACTCTAATACATTGATGTTGGTTACAGAATAGTTTATACATTTTTTTAATGACAAATCTGGACTTAAACATTGCTTAGATGAAACGTTTCTACTATAGTGACTCAGTGTTACAGGAAAAGTTTTGATGTGTTCCCTAACTAATTGGCGTACATCATTATCAACTGCATGAGGTCGATTCAAATGTAAACCCCTTAGATCTTTAGGAGCAACTTGTCCATCTTTTATTTTACTTTGAAGGACTTGTATACGACGTGCAGTTATAGAAAAACCATTTAATAATGTTTTGAGGCATACTGGTTGACCATTTATGTTATAATCAAAAGAGGCAAGCTTTCGTGATGTATTCTCTGACTTTCCAGGGCGTCTACGTTTTGTTTCTCGAATATTGATATATTTTAAAAGCACAAGGATTGTTCATTGTATGATAATTCATAAAAGCTTTTGTGCAATGCAAGAACTGTTTCCAAAGTTAGTGTTTCACATCCAGATTTATGGCATGATAATTTACAGCCTCGAGCCTGAAAAAAAAGAAAAGATATCAGGAACCATTCTAGTATGTCTTGATACACTAAAAACCGGCTAAGGGTAAACTTTCACAATTTGGGTATTAAATAAAGATTCGACAGAAACAGTTGATGTTGATTATCATAAATAGAAAAAAATTATTAACGTATTTTTGTCATATAGCTGCGGTTACATAATAACGTATTTTAAAATGATTTTCAATTCTCATACACAAATGGATTTCCATTGTCAAATATCATGGTGTAATGAAAACAAAAACAGAAAGACAGGTAATGTTCAACACTAATACACGGCACGCAAAACATGAATAAGGTATTATTATAGGTTATAAACACGTTCTATGGTAAAGGCAAGGTTTTGAACTGTTATTCTATAATATGATTACGATTTTAAGAAATTTCATTTTTAAACGTAGTACAAAGGAAATTACTTACATCAGTTGGCGTTTTCTTTCCTTCAATTTGTATTCCTTTTCCACAGTTATTGATATAATGTTGACCAGAGTCTTTCAGAGCTTTACGTTTTTTGTCTTGCCATTCACTCACTTGAATTTTGCGTTTTCTGTTATTCGCGCATTCTTGATCACTTAACGAGAAATTTAATTTACTCATCATGGATATATTTTTAAAACATTTGAATGAACACAATTTTATTATAAAAGTACGAATAAACAAGAAATTTAATGAACGCTGTTACACATGGACAACATGGCAGTGAGAGCAACCCACTGTCAACAAGACGCGGCATGCACATACAACGTTCTTCCACTAAAAACTAACTTGAAAATCAGCTGCAGATCATTTGTATGCCATCTACTAGTAACTTCAGGAACTAAAACGAGAGTTTGACTCAACAGAAGAGGTCACATACATCACTTTTCATCGAAAAAGTAATTTTGCCCGAATTGCAACATACAACGTTTTCCCAGCCACCCATTCAATTGTCAAGCAGACAATAGTGAACAATTTATCTTAAATAAAGGAAGCTGTCAAATGAATAAAAAGCAGTCAAAATAGCCAAAAACAGTGTTAACTAAAAACATGTAATAGGCATCTAATATTGTATAATTTATGAATTTAATGTTGCCAAAATGCAACCAAACTGTATTAGGAAGCTGTAATATGATATAAAGCAACTATAC
Source organism: Magicicada septendecula (assembly GCA_034769895.1). Lineage (NCBI taxonomy): Eukaryota > Metazoa > Arthropoda > Insecta > Hemiptera > Cicadidae > Magicicada > Magicicada septendecula. Next base: position 321,135,026 of record CM068375.1, read on the forward strand.
TGATATAACTGACCAACTTTAACATTGTAATAATCAAGTCAGCAAAATATTTACTTATACCATGTATGGCTGAAGCCAATCATCCAGTACAAAAATAATCATATCTGGCTAAATAATTACATAATACTAACAAAAATAAGATAGAAAGGTACAATACATCAGAATACCTTAATAAGAAACAAACTCAGTTGAAAGTAAAGTCAATTCTAAAAGAATTTAACTAATTACAGTGAGATTTGTCACACCATAAAAAATGACATCTCAAGACCAATCAATGATGCTATGTCATCTTGTGATAAATATAATATATGTACAGAGTAACCAGGTATCACAAAAGATAGACAAAATAATAAACTCTGTGTGTATAGTAGTGAAATAATACATATATTAAAGAAAAAGACTAATCATTGTATTAGAAAACTGACAAGAATCTAGGCCATGAGCAGAGGCCATATAAAATTGTATTTATTTGTGTTTTATTTATGTTAAAATTTGTTTATTTTGTTGTAGGAAAGTAGTTGTAGTAGATGTTCAGCTTGTGGAAGGAACTTTGTAACTCCACAACAATTTTTGTTATAAAAATTGAGTTTTCAATGACAACAACTCAAGGTGAGGGTTGTATATTGTATTGTTTATTAGACTTAAGTTAATTAGATACCAATCATATTTAGTATCGCTAGATTCAGTTAAAAACAAGGAATCTAAATGCATTAATGGCATACAAATTGTGAGTACTAATGTGAAACTGTTTGATAAATACCAGTGTAAATTTTGAAATATCCTTTGTATGAAGAATAAGAAATTCGTTCTAAAAGCTTCTACGGAAGTGAAAATTGTTCTATGACATTCCATTTCGTTTATTCTCGAACAATCTAGAAAGAAGTTTTACACAAATATACCGGAAGTCGATGAAAACAGTCATCCCGATTTAGTATAAAAGCGAGACCAAATTCGACCGAAAAACACTTGAAGATTGAACTCCAGAACTGATGCATCTCACACAACACTGATCAACGCAGCTAAGGCGAAACCAAAGAGGCGAGAAATCGACAAGACACGGCAGGAAGGCTTTTCCCGTACATAGACATAACCGACTGACTTAACCTCAACGAGAGTCTACGCCAAAAAAGTATCGCTGAAATAGAGCAGCGATACGGCAAATTTTAATAGAAATCACGCAGCCAGAACGTCGACGGCCCAGGAGGGACCAAACATTTAAATAGAGAACGAATTCTGCTGTGTTCGCATTGACTGACTAACGTGACAAATAATTCCCCCGAACGTAAACAAACAATACACTAAGCCTTCCTCAACACTGCATGGGAATCAGCGCTGCGGTGGCAGATTTCTGAATCAACGCTAAACAGATGAATCGTAGCGGCGGCGTTTGAACGAGATTCTACTGCCAAACGTTTTGACATAAAGTGCGGAAAAAGTAATGATCGCAAAATTTGACTTTAAATAGATTCAGTGTACACCCGAAGAGGCGAGATCGAGAAAATACCCGAAGGAAGTGTCCAGTGAGAGAATAAACGACCATTGGAACGTGAGTTACCAAAATTAAAGTCATTTGTTACCTGGTTACATTTATCACACAGTTGTACTTTACACGCCACACATACACCTTCAAATCACTTAGTTTTTTCTTGTAAGGCATCTAATTGATATGTCTTGGTAGTTCAAAGGAGTCACGTCCTGAGAGTAAAGATTTTTCACATATTAAACTCATGCTTTTCAACTGAGTCAAAATCTGAAATATACTAGCCGATACTTGATTGGATATAAAAAAATTGTCAATAATAATAACTTGTAAAATTTTTTCTCTGCAATTTTTTTTTTTAATTTTATAATTTTTTATGAATGATAGTCCTTCAGAAGATTTGTTTGTTTTTAAAGAATTATTAAACTTAACTGATTTTTCCAAGCTAAACTGACTTGCTTAAATTTTTTCGTAGATTTAAAAATTTTATCAATCATTTATTTTTATTTTTTTTCTTGGAACAAACGTTTCCAAGTGGCGCCCACAAAAAGCATAGTATTAAGTTGTATTACAGGACTACATCACTGCAGACGATCCAGTCAACAGAGTAAGTAACAAAAGTGCGCGGAGGTAACGCCCGACAGATTACAACACAAACATTTACACAACACCCATCATTTCTTTTCGTTATAGCTAATACAACAATTTTTACAATCTTCTTGATTTATAATTAATAATTCTCAAAATGTACTTAAATCAATTACTTCAATTACTCTTACTCAACTATATGTACCGTCAGTGACTACTACTTATTCTCAACAAAATATTGTAACTATTTTAGTTATTCTTAAAAAAAACTAACAAAGAACAAATCTTATTACTGACTATCACTGGGTACAGAGGTTCTCAAGTGACGCAAATATGAGCTCTCTAAGAACATTTACAATCAAATCTGCTTTCTGGTGGCAGTTGCTTAACTTTTATACTCAACAATGTGGGATGCAACCTTATTCTATAGTGGTGGGACTGTTCCCGTTTTTTAAACCTTAAAGCTAAATTTTTGTAGGATAAAACTACTTGAGTGAGGCTAATTTCCCAAGAATGTTTAAAAGACTTTGTTCTTTGTCAAAAACTAAATCGTGTGACCTCACGTTACTCTTTTGGTAGAGTATTACTACTTTAAATAAAAATTCTTACGGAATACAACATCTGGTTTCAAATAACCCCACGTGTGACCAATAAATTAGTTTAGCAGTATAGTATATCAACTTTTAGCAACCTTTAAGAAGTATAAATGTCATTTGAGAATTATATCTGGACCTTGTCACTATTCATTCTTTATTTGTGTTTATTTCAACCCATGACGCCCTGTGTTTATTATAAATCTCACGTCTGTTATCTTAACATAAATATGTCTTTTGTTATCGTAATATTTCGTTTCTTGTTGTCTTATCTGGCATTTGAGCTCTCCATATACGCAAGTCGAGGTAACAACTTCAATAACCTTTGGCAGCACATAAACTACATTTTAAGATTATTGCTTCCTTGACAGTCACCCATTGTAAGCTACAGAATGGAATATTTTACTCTACCCTGGGAAATTCTTTAAACAATTTTTATGGACAGAAAACATCTCCTCAACTGGCTTACAGTCTGGCACTTGTGTTTGTTAACAATTAAAAACAATACACTTGACAATTTCTACACCCTCACTTACTAGTAACAATATTAAGAGAATACTACCAGCATTTGTCAAATACAAAAACATGAGCACGCTTTTATTCAGCAATACTCTGCACAAGGCAAACCAAAGATACACTTTTATTATCACATCGTGACAATATTACTATTGTGCTACTTTATTTGAGAGCCATTGTGAGCCGGTATTGTAACTGCCATGGATACTGTGGGGAGGGGAGACGCTAGCTGAGTCTTTTGTTTCAATAATAGAGGCGCTAGCTGAGTAAAGACATGTCTTACATATATAGCCCTTTTAAGAGCAGTAATAGAGACATTTTTAATATAGAAATTATGGACTTTCAATTTTTAAATTATAAATGTTTTTCGGTTTAAATAACAATTAAAAATAATGTAAAGTTCTGTTTACAAAAATATTTTTTTTAACAAGTACAATACAGTCAGTACGTATCAAAAATACAAATTATCACAAACTAAAGTAATACAGATCACTATCGTAGTAGGTTTGTGTGTAAGTATCTTATATCAAACAATAATGTTTTCTTTTCCAATTAGTTTTGCAATGGCTGTCTTTCCTACAGGTACATTAATCATCTTATCCTTTTCCCAAATGTGTAAGATATCACTTACTGTTGAAGCTAATACAACGTCCCTACACAGAAGCACGTATTTTGACCTCTTTCTAATCCTTAGTAGAGCTTAAGTTATAAATATAAATTGAATTGCTTAGGTATTTATGTTTTTCTAAGAAACACATTATTACATTATTGTACCAAACAGTTATTCAATTTTGTAATATCGGAACAACAGTCAGTTAGTTTTATCTATACGTATTTTAAAATTTAACATTACTTCTAAATTTTGCTTTTTGTTTAAAATTTCATTTTTATTGTATTTATTAAATGCTGTTTTAAACTGGAATTTTGTTTCATAAACCTAACTATGATCCCATTAAGAAGCACGCAAAACCAGTTGGTACGTTGCTAGAAGATTATTTTTAATTGTATGAACTAAATTTGTGTACGCAGAGTAGTAAGAGTTCCCTTTAAGGCAAATAACAATAAATATACTTAGGTTACTTTTGTGTTTTGAAAGTAGTGAATAGCTTCTCCATAATGTAAGGCTGCTATTTGGCGCACGGTGTGCGATGTACGAATTAAGCATAAACTACTGCATAACGTGTCAAAGCATAACAGCAAAATACATACCCTATGCTGAGTATACTACATTGATTCATAGAAGATGCTAAGGAATACAATAAAAATATATTTAGGTATTTCATAATAGTGGTTGTTGATGTAGCGTATTGTAAATATGGAGATCAACCGATGTTACGTCAGAGTCTCAAGAAGAAATTTCAGTTTTTTCTACATTGTTCAGATAGGACTAAATTTTGTATATACTTTATTTTCTTATAAAATCGTAAAGTTATGAATTTCTTGTATCTCTTAAGTTGAGGGAGGTAGATGTAACAAATAAAATTTTTAAAAACTGATTGAGATGGATTGCATGACAACTTTAATGCGGAATTTCAAGACAGAATCACGAACAAACAAAGGAAGCCAGAGATATCTTGTTGGTTCAGGGTTGTATCATGGATACATTCAGGTAAGTTTGACGTTCGTAGTTGTGGCCACTTCTACAGAATGGATCAAACAATCTGGAAAAGGAAGAAGAAGCGGCATTCAAGAAGGCCGTTAAACCTTGCCGTTCTAGACACTGTAGTAAGTACACGGTTACGTATGCTTGGTATGAGTGCTAAAATGGTGTAAAAGAACCAGTATGCTCTGTGGATAATAAAAATTTCAAGTTTGGTGTAGCCTAACACTTATAAGACATATAAAGTTATACAATGTGGACTATTCCGTGTATGTGAACTTAATTAACATAACGTACTTAAAATTGTTCTAAGTTTACTACAAAGTCCTGTTAACCACAAATAGGCAAACCAAAACTTAATCACGTAAAAGCTTCGAAAGGGGAGAGAATCGCAATACATACCGTACAATGCCCACACAAAGTTATTGCCCCATTTGGTAACAACATGTGAACATTCATTTAGTACAACGTCCTACGCGTAATAGATGTCAAGGCGAGCCACAGTCAATTTCCACAAAGAAATACCGCTCGTAAAATAATTGTCCGGAAACACGCGCTGGGATATAAGTTGCTATGTAAATACGTCTCCCCGTTGAAGTTACTGTGAACTCATAAATTGCCGTTTCTGCGAAATTTACCTCTGCTATTGTTCTGCTGAATCACTATATGCCGTAACTTACTGTATCTATTCGGTTCATATTTAACTTCAGAAATATATTTTTAATTGACATTATCTAGTTTATATACCAAATTTTTCCGTACGCTATTTACTGTATATACATTGACACTCATATAGCAGACCAGAAAACCAACGTTGGCTGGTACTAAATAACGAATATTTTGTACGGACATTTGATACAATATTTCCGTACAAAACGTTTCAAAGTTCAAACCCTTGTATTGACCTCTGCACTCCATCTGAAGTGATGACTTTTCCCAACTGACCCTGCCAAATCTCGTACATAAGGCGACGAGCCCTTACGTAATATCTAACTACAGTTAAAAGATATGGTGGTACTCGAAACGTCCGCTGAAGGGCATCTAACGTGTTGCACTAAAGCGCCTAGTTAAACGTGTTCCTTACATCAAGAATCATTAGCAAGACATAAATCGCTTCTCTCTGGATGTCTCTCCAATTCTGTCGGCTTTAGTCACCTCTGAGCTGGCACCACCGGAGTAATACCTATCTAAATCTGTGGTAATACATAGAAAGGTTACTTATGTAGCTGTTTTGTCGCAATCGTAGCATGAAATGTTTCTGCATCAACATACCTGATGTGTCCAACGTACTTTTGGTCGATAAGTTGTCAAGGAGTTTTGGGATATCTTACTCGTAGATATTCGAACCAGTCTTGCTACATCCCTGCACTCTGGGAAAACGTCCGCTCTCAGGTAGCCGTTTGACATCTACAGCAGAAGATCTAGACAACTGAGATCTACAACATTCAATACATTTGCTGGGTTACAATCCGGGCCAGGAGCCCTTCCCGTTCTTATTAAGGCTGCTGCGCAAATAAACTCTACTTTGTTAAACAGAGGGGTACTTTGTGGCTCTATGGGTGTTTTGGAATCATCTCTCGTAGGATGACTGGAGACAAAGTCTGTTCACCATGTTTGCCATAGTCGCTGCATTTTTATTGTTCATGTCGTCGTCGTCGTCATCCTTGACGACTTAGACTAGTAGCTGTTCCAGTCTCAATAGAAGTAATCCAACCATCGCTTACGGGATCTTCCGACACTTCTCTTCTCCCTGGGATAATAGTCAAGGGGTCTTCTTGAAAATCTACAGTAGTTGGATCCATTTTCTCTACGTTTAGTCTCTACTCCGTTTTGCAACGGAAAATTTAAGCTTTCAGCTATGCCCAGCTAATATGATAATTTCTGATAAGATCTCTTCTAGTACAACCATTTGCAGCCCTCAAGAACCTCATTCCGCTTCTTGAATTCGAGATATGTCTTTAGCCGTTCTAATCGAAGGCTCACTACCATACAGTAGTTGAGGTATGGCCATTACATTATAATATTTCAATTGCGTTTCGTTCCTTATTTTATTCTTTAAGTGTTTGATGACACAGCCACAAAGCGACTGGAATAAACTAATTTTCCTTTCAGCCTCCTTATCTTCTTGGTATGTGATGCTGCACCCTAGATACTTAAAATGTGCCACCTGTTCTATTACCATTGTTTATGTACAAGTTATTATTATTGGTATTTCTCAACTTTTTCTTACAGCTACTTTTAATAGTTTTAAAATTAATTTCTGTTGTAGCAGTTTAGTAATGGGAATAGCAAAATATATAATATAAGTTAAATTTATAATTACTAATTCTTACTAATAATACAGTGTAGAATTTTGTACTAAATCAAGTTACATATATTAATACGTTCTTGGGATGCGCGATACTGTTGTTAAATTGCATATGTGCGCCGTTGGCGTTTCTCACGTATTGGAAATGGCTAATGCAAATCCTGTAGACATGCTTCGGTAACGATTAAATTTAATTATCCTTAGTAGTGTAATATTATGCACTCTTCGAGCATTTAATATACACACATAAACCAAACAATTGAAGTCCATCCGAAGCAAACTGTATCTCAAAACGACCATCCTACTTAATAAATTACGAGAGTAATAGATGGTCGTAAAAACGAGGAAACGTACAGTTTATCAATTCACATAACACGCACATGAATACTTTTACATTAAATTTTTGCAAATATAACCTATCTCTCACAAACACACACACAAACACTCAAGTCATAAAGAAACTGAAATTAGTATGTCCACGAACTAGTTAAAAAAGCAATCAAGTGTCCTCATATTCTGGTATTGACAAGAAGAGTACTAACGTTGACAAGAAAAGAAAATCCGTTGAAGTTGTATTTTATATTATTAACGGAGACGATGTGTGCTTTGGATTATGATTGGGATGTGAATGGTATGAAATTTACCCTTTAAACTAAATCATCGTTTTAAATGGAATTGGGGTTGCACGATATAATCATCCAGAACGGACCATCAATCACTAACTACTGTCTAAATCTCATTAACTAATTCGTTTCTTATAACTTTAAAATTCGGAATATTAACATAATTTTCGGTCAGTATTTAACGTTTTATGGCTTCTGAGGAATAAATCGGGGTTTCAATTAAAATTACAATTGTTATTATGTCTATTTAAATAATATGTTCTTTTATACCTGACGATAAATTTGTTCCACTAACACATAAACACGGTACATACGGTAAATACGTATCTTCACTCAAGCAACTAATATGCAAACCTGTAATCTGGGTAATAGATGCCCATGTAGCGGTTTGTCACTAAGAAACGCCACAACTTATAGCAGTAAGACAATGATGAAATTATATAATATTATATAAAACTATATAAAATTATATACAATTTTTTAATTAAATCATATTAGTGACCTGGTGTTCCTGCGAGGTGCTCAACAATAGTGCACAAACTACACAGCTACTGGCCATTGAAAAGTTCGTTTACAAGGTAGTCTACTGTTACGACGGTCTACTTGATCGTCGTAGGTACAGTGGAAACAAGATACAAGACACGAATTAAGTCACTAATCAACAGATTTAATTTTCACAGTGAAACAGTTCGTAATTAACAACACATTCTCTTACAACAAATCAAATAGAAATTGTTCCCACGCAATAAAATGTCCACTAGTATTAAAACACAATTGTATTAAAATTATTCCGCCCGATGATTAAACACTTCACTAATAACCACTTGAACGCACACAGTAATATCGCCAGATAAACACTTGTAATCGCCCGAAATAAGCTCGGACCGCACATGTATTTATACCTCCGCACACAGACCACAACGTTCCAAACTACGTCTTAGCGCCAGTGTGTACTACGTAATTAATTGCGGCCTTGACACAGTGAGAGCGGTCGCTCGAATTCTCGTCTAGCAAATGCGTCGACAAGCACGTACGCCACACGCGTTACATTCCGGCTCCCTCTGGAACATTCAATAAACACGTACATTGTTCTGTGATGTCGTAACACTACGTTACTTGGGTTCACAAAAGGTCTCGTTAGCTACCTACTTGTCAGGGAAAGGTCATTCTTCCACGCCTGCTACTACGTTTTCTGGATGGCAGTTTTGTTGTAGAATTTCTGAAGTATTAATCTTTTAAATTAATTGAAAAATGTAAGTTTTGTACTTACTATGTATTGAAATAGCTGACATTTCTTAGATTGCTGGGACATGTAATGAGAATTGTGGAGGAAAGACTGGTAAAGCAAGTGCTTGAATCCAGAGAAACAGATAAAAGAAGGAGAGGACGACCGAGAAAGCTCTGGAAGGAAGAAGCCCACACAGCTGCAGAAAGACGAGGAGTAAAATGGAGAAAATGAAGGAGGTCGCAGGAGATGGAAGAAATGGAGGGATATGCGGAAAAAGACGACCTCAGAGGACTCAACTCCAACATAGCTTTACACCGACAGGTATAAAAGCTAAGGATTAAGTATAACGATAAAATGCCTAAATAAAATTTTTTTTTGTAAGTGGACGCTGTAACGAGGGTTGCTGACAGGTATACGATGGCTCGGTAACATGTTGTTCAAGACAAGGGAAGGCAAGGGTGTAGGCGAACAATGCCTAAAGTCGCAGCAGTTGTACGGTGAAGCGAATTGCGGGTGACGCGCAACGGCCCAAGATAGACAAAGACGAAATATATCGCTAAGAAGAACAATAGAAAGGAAAAGCCTGCCTTGAGTAGACAATACGCGTGCACTATGAACGAACGACGGGACGTCCAGCTTTACCAGAAGGGTACGCGACGAAGAAAGGCTTGGAGAGCAAGATATAGCAGCTGTCTGGAACACTCAGAATTGACGACACTCGTCGTGGGAACGACTAGGAGAAACTAGTTGACAATACGAGCAATTGGTCACGGGTAAGAAGCAGGACACATGGTGAACAAAAAAAGCAGATGAAAAGGGCCACACAACAATTAAAAGCACTGTATCTATCAAGGACAAGTACGCCAAAATACGAGGGTGATAGACAGCCGTCAAATTGGTCATCCGTCCCAACGATGGGGTGGAGCCAACCATGAACGGGTATGGGCGGAGTAACTTGTGGGAGTACAAGGAGGGACTTTCTCAAGGAATACAGAGAAAGAACCAATGGAAACGAAGCTGAAGTACGAAAAAGGACTTAAGTGGGGAAAAGTAAGAAAATAAGGGGAAAGTAGAGGAAATGATAAATACACAGGACGAGGGTGAGATTAGGGAGTATTTACAAAATTTTCAAGAGAGTCTTTACTAAAACGTCGGGAGTCGATAACTAAAGTTACGGAGAGTCGATGAAGTCCGTTATAATGATTCGGAGTAGTGACTAAAACACTTAAATGTTTTTACTAAAAAAACTTCGTAAGTCGATAACTAAGGTTACGAAGAGTCGGTGACGTCCGGTATAATGATTCGGAGTAGTGACTAAACACTTAGAGAGTCGAGCTAAAGTTTACGGAAATTCGAAGTAACGGTTCGGATAGTTTACTTAGAATCAAGTGATGTCATCGATAAAACGATCTGTGAAGTAAAAATAAATGTATAATAGTGAAAGTGTATACGTGTAAATTATTTCAGGTAGGAGTTACATTCCTTATGCACGGAATGACACAGTCTTCAACGCAATTGAAGGAGCGTCTACATCGCCATACGCTGAATTAAGTAGTAGAGAGAGAGAGAGAGAGAGTCCAGAATGACGACGCGCCGTAGTTTATGGAATACGTCCTCAAAGTAAATTTTTGATGTATTAATTTAATTTTTAAATCACCTGTCTGTCTCTCTAAAAGAATCCACATAGAGAATTTCATAATATAGGATATACTCGTTTAAAACTTACTTATAAATGATAAACTCACAGTGTTTTAAAATTATAGAGAATTATAGACAGCACATTACAATGAATCCATTTAAAATTATACTTTATAATGAAATGAGCAATTAGTTTGTAAGAAGTAATTCATGTTTTAATGACACTATGATACTCAAAAGTAATATTAGGATAAAAGGAATACTGAAGTGTGAAGAGATATTTTAGTTTCTTTTATAATTGTTTTTTTATTGGTAGAAATAATGTATTAAAATAATTCTTAATAACAAATGTTAATCAAATTTGTACTATGATACCAATAACAATAATCGTTAACGTAATAAATGTAGTAGTATACAGACAAACCCGTCTTATATATTTATTGAAGAAAACCATATTAAATTAATCATTAGCATTAGCTGTCAATTCCTCCCAAGTAATATTAAATAATAGAGTAATATAACCTGTGATTATATAACTACTAATGAATAAATTATTATCACAATTAAAAACCCCGAGATAGTAAACGTTGACAATTAATATTACCATTTCATTTGACGCCCACACTAGGGCATAAATAATATCAGAGTTATATTTGGCGCTCCAACAACGCGGGGCTATATAGAGTAAAGATTTACATAATTAAGATAATCAATTAATTTATGCAAGTAAATTTGCATAAATAATATTTAGTTATATTTGACACCCAACGTGGGGCTTGACAAATAAAAGTATAATTGTTAAGCGGGCAGAGAACAGACAGGGTGCATGTTAATTTATTAGGTATTTAGATATTAGTTACAGTAGAATAATATCAGACCCTAAGTATATCTGAATGATTACGCGCCTACGGGCAAAAATGGCTACAAACGAGAATTCGAAAAGCCAAGAATTTGATCGTAACAACCAGTTGGGGGACGAAGGATTAGAAGATAACACCATGGACAGTAATGAAGGTAACAACACCGCCGACGAACATACCCAAAATGGGGCGAGGGGACCATCTGAAGGCGACGGTAGCGAGATGAACTTCGCTATGTTGATGGAGTTCATCAAGAATCAAAGTGAAGAAACGAGAAGACAGATCGAAGAAACGCGGAAACAGAACGAACAACAGAAACAGGAAATAATGCGACATAACGAAGAACAAGCTGGGAAATTAGAAGAAAGGATTAATAAAAAATTAGATAGAAATATTACTAGAATAAATGAAAATTTACAAGGCCAGATCAATCAGGTGAATATTGAATTGCAAGAACAAACCAAGAAGTGGGAAGGAAAACTTGGCAAGTTGCAGAAGAAGAGTGAAAGTAAGATGAAATAAATCAATAAAGAATTAAAGAAACAGAATAAAGAAAATAAAGAGTTATGCGAAAAGGACCGCCGAGAATGGGAAGAAGCAATCAATAAGACCCAAGATCTGAACAAAAAACAAATTGAAGGTGTCGAACTTCAGGTAAGGAGTCTGAAGGACGCTCACCACAGCACCGAGGAGAAACGGAGTTTCAGTAGAGAAGGGCAGAAGGCTGGATGAGATGGCTAGTAACCTGTCAACAATACGGGAAAATCAGCAGAGAGTTCAGCGGAGGCTGGAAGAAATGGAACAACGACCGGCCGTCGCCATAAATGGGAATCAAGGAAATAAAGAAATCACATTTGATGGTGAAGATAGTTTCCCTATGGAATTCCTAAAAGAACTCAAGGAGCTACAAGAAGCGTATTACCCAGCAGAAAACACGAGGTGGATCGGCAGACATTTAACTGGAGAAGCAGCCATATGGTGGCCCATCGTAAGAAGCCAAATAAACTCGTTCCATGAATTTGAAGAAAGATTTGTAGAGAAATACTGGGGAGCGACTCAACAGGAACGGATTCGTGACCAGCTTGAATACGGCCGATACAACTCTCACGGAACTCTCAGCACGATACAATACATGGAAAGGTTTGTGTTACAGTGTCGGCAATTGATACCAATCATGTCAGATCAACATCTGATTAAGAAATTAGCGCGGCACTACAATAGAGAAATACAGGTAGCCGTCGTAACAAGAGGAATAACCACGATTAATAATTTTGAAATTCTGTTACGAGAATACATGAATGTATCAAGTCGCGCACATAATGACTCGCAAAAGACAGAAGAACGTGGACCCAGAAAGGCCAACGAACACAACTTTCCCAAGCAACACAAGCAATGGGGCGATGAACAAAGGCGAGGGTGGCAAAAAGATTATGTAACGAAGCCGAAGGCTGAGATCGGGCAGCCAGTCATAAATTCGTTATTTGTTGACAACCAGGCATCAGGTAGCAGCAAAAGTAATGGGGGAGGAAACACGAAAATGCACAATTATTGACAACTAAGTGGGTCAATGCTCCCCTCTGTTTACCAACAAACCGAGTGGTCTAACGGAATCGACACCAAAGTAAATATTTTGTTTCCAGACTTACGTCACGAACTCTTGGAAGAACCGGAACAGAACATTAACATATCGTTCGTAAAAACACCCGAGTTAAGTATTCGCAATAATAAAATAAATTTAATCGCCTTCATTGATACGGGCAGTGCCATTAATGCCTTATCGGAAGAATGGCACAACAATAATAAAGATAAAATCGGCCAACACGAAGTACTTAGCGTGAATAACACAACGATAATTAGCGCCGTTACACAAACGACCTAAGCACGTTAGAAAACAAATATTTTGTGAAATTCACGTCAATAATAATGTTCATTATGATTGTGTGTTTTTAATCGTCCCAGGACTTGCACGAGAATGTATCCTCGGAATTCAGTTCTTGAAACAAACGCAAAGTAAAATATATATCGAAAGAAATAACATACAAATGAAGACCGATGTAAATACTTTCACTATTGAAGAATCTTACGAATTACCGTTGATGGAAATCAAGGAAGAGGTTGACAACATTGACGGGAAAATTAATAAAAAAACCAAGGAAATGGAGGACACAGACGCCACAATGGGACGGCAGCTGGAACAATTGTTATACAGGTACCAAGATGTATTTGATGAGATGCCAGGACGCATCCGTGGATATGAACACCACTTCACAGTATCCGATAAAACACCGTATCTGCAGAGAGGCTGGCCCGTGCCAATAAAATATCACCAAGCCGTTCAAACAGAGATGAAAAGAATGATAAATTACGGGATTATTGAACGTACACAAAGCGCTTATATTAACCCCCTAGTGACTGTCATTAAGCGAGATGAAAGGGTTCGGTTATGTTTGGATGCGCGGAAGATAAACAGCGTGACTACGCCTCACTACGAGGGACCACCCCCAATCAACGAGTTCTTGGCCAGGTGTAGCAACATCCGCGTAATGTCGACCATCGACCTGACCAGCAGCTTTTGGCAGATACCATTGGCAGTGTCATGTCGAGACTACACCGGATTCCGGCATGAAGGCAAGTGTTATAGGTTTTGTGTGACACCGTTTGGACTCAGCACAAGTCTCGCCAGTTTAGCACGTGGGTTAGATCACGTTCTAACCGAAGATGTGAAGAAAAATATCATTGTTTACGTGGATGATATTTTATGCTTCTCCGAAAATGAACATGACCACAATAAACACTTAACAGATCTGTTAGAAAACTTGAAACAGGCAAATATGACAATAAACCTAGAGAAATCATAGTTCTTTAGGAAACAAATTCAATACCTGGGATATTGCCTCACCACTAGTGGAATAAAAACAACACCGGAGAAGGTTGCAGCTATACAAAACATTCCGTCGCCCAAAAATACGAAACAACTGAAAGGTTTTTTAGGCCTCACAAACTTTTATAATAAATTTACCTCCAAGTATGCAGTGTACACCCAACCGCTGTTGAAACTACTTCAAATGGGTCAAAAATTCAAATGGGACTCAATTATGGAAGAGCACTTTAAAAGGGTGAAAACCTTATTTATAGATACCGTTATGTTGAAGTTTCCCATAACAGGAAGACGTTTTTACTTGCAGTGTGACGCGAGCAACTATGCGTATGGTGGTCAGTTATACCAGATCGACAACAACGGAGAGGTTGCTGTAGTAGCATTTACAAGTAAGACATTCAAAAATGCAGAAAGGAATTATTTTGCCACGGAACGGGAACTCCTCGCAATAGTCCAGTGTTTACAAAAATTCAGGATTTATATTCTAGGGCAGCCGTTAACCATCATAACAGACAACAAAGCTTTAACATTCTTACAGAAGTGCCACCTAAACAATACACGAATCACAAGATGGATCTTGAGTATCCAAGAATATAACTTCGAAATACGACATTGTAAGGGCAAGGAGAACGTGGTTGCTGATACCCTCAGTAGATACCCAGAGGACCATAAAGGGGATGACGCACTGGAGGAAAGGTATGAATATTATATTAACAGTATTGAAGTTAAATTAACTAAAGTTGTTGCAGAAAAATTATGTAACATAGGGCGAATCCAAAGTATGAATGAAAAGGTGGCGACATTAATAAATAAGCTCCATGAAGGAACCGACGACCACACAAATAAGTACTACAAACTCATTAATAAGAAACTGTACCGTAAAGTTAAGGAGAATTGGAAACTGTATATTCCCAAGGAAGTCCGAACAGAATTAATTAAAGAAATCCATCAAATTTATGGACACACGGGCACAAAGAAAACGATGCAACTACTGAAGGAGTGTTTTACTATGGACGCGATGTGTAAAACAGTTAGTCAGATAATAAAATCCTGTGACGTCTGTCAAAAATGTAAAGACGGCGGAAATAGGACCATAGCAGGGGAGACGCGACCAATTGTACCAAATCACAGGGGAGAGTTGGTCAGCCTTGATTATTATGGGCCACTCCCTACATCCAGTGGTGGTGTTAAATAACTGTTAGTCATAGTTGACAACTTTACTAAATTTGTGGAGTTGTACGCACTACGGCGAGCCACAACAAATGTCACCTTAAAGAGGATCAACAATATATTAAGGATCACGGCAAGCCAATCAACATTCTGACGGATAATGGAACCCAGTTCACTTCAAAAAAATGGACACTTGGTTTAGAAGAATTGGGAATAAGGCCAAGATTCACTGCGATTCAAAACCCGTGTACGAATATTGCGGAGCGGTGGAACCGGCAGCTGGGGAACCTGTTCAGAGTGTTTGTGCGAGAGAAACACACTAAGTGGGCATCTTGTATTAAAATCATAAAAGCCTGCCTGAATGAGACATACCAGGAAACAATAAGGATGACACCATATGAAGCCCGGTTCGGAAAGAAGCCGACCAGAGATTGGGAGAAATATGTGGATGCATCCGTGCTTCCGAACGAAAAGGTAGATCTCAGCAGGATCCAACAACGTATTAAAATGAAAGGAAGTAAGCAGGCTGACAGGATTAATAAATCCAAAGGTATAACGAAGTTTAAGGTCGGAGATCAAGTGCTGATACGCACATATAAACCCTCCGACGCGACACAGAATATAATTGGAAAATTCTGTGCTCTCTACGAAGGACCATATAGGATCGTGAAAGAAATTGGAGGTGCCACATACGTGTTGCAAGAGGACGGAAAGAAGGTAGCCCGAGGAGTATTTAATACAAGACAATTGAAACTTTATCATTCAGATTGCTTAGGGGAATGATCAATTGCCTTGTATACAAAAAGAAATGTTATAAGAAGATTTATGTAAATGTCTATAGTCAGCTACTAAATTATGAAATATCAGTATAATTGAATCTATGATATGTCATAATAAATTAGTAAGATAGTAGTTGGTAGTAATAAGGAAATTCTGTGTGCTAATATAAAGTAATTAGCAATAAATTTCTAACTTATTTTATAGTGATACGATAGTATAACAACTTGAATAATTATTATTATTAACTTCGTAATTGTGTATATTTTATTGCTCAATATTAACAAAAGTATATGTACATTAAGCAAATTTAACTCAAAGATATAATATGAAAACAGAACTAATTTAAGTAGGAAATTGTTGTGAAGCAAATTCGATATTCTTGTATAGCTTTAAGAATGTATAAAGACTTTGTAAATTGGACAAGTAAGTAAAATATGTGTATAGTAAATAACACTGAGTTAAGAGTCATAATATCACTTATGTTATTATCTATGGACAAACAGCCAGAGACACATAAAGTTAATCGTGATTCTAATTTGTAAGTATTGTTATATTTGTAATGAGTATATAATTTAGTTTTTTCGTATTTGTGTGAATTATTGGGTAAATTTAAATAATATGTAGCGGCAATAAATTCATAGATAAGATAGCAATTAAATGTAAATTAATTAACCTCATAAATGTTCAATTAGGTAAAGATTTATGTAAAAATGGATTCATAAAAGGGTGATGTCAGCAATAAATTCAATATAGGGACCAAAAACCCACCAACAGTAAGGTACCACCAGACAGTAGGTCAACCCAGAAGATGACACTTCTGATACACTATATTCATGGAAAGATGAGCACTGAAGAATACCAGAGAGATCGGGCGTGAATTTGGCTCCATTTGATCCGGAAGATTGATCAATCGACCCAAATTGGGGACAATTATAACGATAAAATGTCAAAATAAAATTTTTTTTTGTAAGTGGACGCTGTAACGAGGGTTGCTGACAGATATACGATGGCTCGGTAACATGTTGTTCAAGACAAGGGAAGGCAAGGGTTTAGGCGAACAATGCCTAAAGTCGCAACAGTTGTACGGTGAAGCATTGCGGGTTACGCGCAACGCCCCAAGATAGACAAAGGCGAAATATATCGCTAAGAAGAACAATAGAAAGGAAAAGCCTGCCTTGAGTAGACAATACGCGTGCACTATGAACGAACGACGGGACGTCCAGCTTTACCAGAAGGGTACGCGACGAAGAAAGGCTTGGAGAGCAAGATATAGCAGCTGTCTGGAACACTCAGAATTGACGACACTCGTCGTGGGAACGACTAGGAGAAACTAGTTGACAATACGAGCAATTGGTCACGGGTAAGAAGCAGGACACATGGTGAACAAAAGAGCAGATGAAAAGGGCCACACAACAATTAAAAGCACTGTATCTCTCGAGGACAAGTACGCCAAAATACGTGGGTGATAGACAGCCGTGAAATTGGTCATCCGACTCAAACGATGGGGTGGAGCCAACCATGAACGGGTATGGGCGGAGTAACTTGTGGGAGTACAAGGAGGGACTTTCTCAAGGAATACAGAGAAAGAACCAATGGAAACGAAGCTGAAGTACTAAAAAGGACTTAAGTGGGAAAAGTAAGAAAATAGGGGGAAAGTAGAGGAAATGATAAATACACAGGACGAGGGTGAGATTAGGGAGTATTTACAAAATTTTCGAGAGAGTCTTTACTAAAAACGTCGGGAGTCGATAACTAAAGTTACGGAGAGTCGATGAAGTCCGTTATAATGATTCGGAGTAGTGACTAAAACACTTAAAAGTTTTTACTAAAAAAACTTCGTAAGTCTATAACTAAGGTTACGAAGAGTCGGTGACGTCCGGTATAATGATTCGGAGTAGTGACTAAACACTTAGAGAGTCGAGCTAAAGTTTACGGAAATTCGAAGTAACGGTTCGGATAGTTTACTTAGAACCAAGTGATGTCATCAATAAAACGATCTGTGAAATGAAAATAAATGTATAATAGTGAAAGTGTATACGTGTAAATTACTTCATGTAGGAGTTACATTCCTTATGCACGGAATGAGACAGTCTTCAACGCAATTGAAGGAGCGTCTACATCTCCATACGCTGAATTAAGTAGTAGAGAGAGAGAGAGAGTCCAGAATGACGACGCGCCGTAGTTTATGGAATACGTCCTCAAAGTAAATATTTTATGTATTAATTTAATTTCTAAATCACCTGTCTGTCTCTCTAAAAGAATCCACATAGAGAATTTCATAATATAGGATATACTCGTTTAAAACTTACTTATAAATGATAAACTCACAGTGTTTTAAAATTATAGAGAATTATAGACAGCATATTATAATGAATCCATTTAAAATTATACTTTATAATGAAATGAGCAATTAGTTTGTAAGAAGTAATTCATGTTTTAATGATACTATGATACTCAAAAGTAATATTAGGATAAAAGGAATACTGAAGTGTGAAGAGATATTTTAGTTTCTTTTATAATTGTTTTTTTATTGGTAGAAATAATGTATTAAAATAATTCTTAATAACAAATGTTAATCAAATTTGTACTATGATACCAATAACAATAATCGTTAACGTAATAAATGTAGTAGTATGCAGACAAACCCGTCTTATATATTTATTGAAGAAAACCATATTAAATTAATCATTAGCATTAGCTGTCAATTCCTCCCAAGTAATATTAAATAATAGAGTAATATAACCTGTGATTACATAACTACTAATGAATAAATTATTATCACAATTAAAAACCCCGAGATAGTAAACGTTGACAAGTAATATTACCATTTCATTTGACGCCCACACTAGGGCATAAATAATATCAGAGTTATATTTGGCGCTCCAACAACGCGGGGCTATATAGGGTTAAGATTTACATAATTAAGATAATCACTTAATTTATGCAAGTAAATTTGCATAAATAATATGTATTTATATAAGTAAGTAAGTAAGTAAGTAAGTAAGTAAGTACCTATTGAAACGGCTGTAATTGGGTCACGCCGTTATTATATTGAATATCTTAGACATTGTAACGTTAGTAACTGAAATTGTTTTCCAAAGTACTAACCCAAATATAATTACTCGAAAATTTGTCTGGACTGGTCAGAATCAATTTGCGAAGGCTCGCTGTAACAACAGGTAATCTAGTGTATTAGTGTAGATGATAATTAATTACAGGTTGAAAATGTATCAAGGGTTAATCGACTAGGTGCAGCGAATAAAGTTGTTTTCCGGCTCTCCAATCTTCTAATCTTCAGGCTCTACATTCTCCAAACTTCCTATTCTTCTACTTATGATCTATTTCTGACATAAATGTCACAATGTATTTTCTGATGTCTGCATAGTACTTTTCTATTGGTTTTCATTGCAGATCAAACTCTTATCATTCTCAAATTTAGGAATATTTCCTTACCATATATTCTACTTCCGCTCAGTGTCTTCTACGAACATTTCTCTCTCTACCATTCGTTGGATACCTACGTTTATAGTTTATTTTACATTGAATTTTCTTTCAAATAGTCCAATGAAATCTATTTCTGTCGACAATAGATTTTTATTACTTTCATATAGATTTGCTACTTCTAGAGCCATAAAATTGTTTTTCCTTACTACAGTTTCTTTTAACATATGCATCGAGGTTTGTATCCTTACACTTTCCTGCCAGAGCATAATATTTATACAGACTATTTAACTTGCGTATATACGGCGATTCATGGGTTCGTGATTTCATCACATAAACGGTTTTGTGATTTCATCAAATATGTTGGGAAGACTATACATCCAAAGTGTATGCATAATTTGATTGCTAAAAATTAATGACTACCAAATCATGATTACCAACAATTATTTGTCTTAAAATTATTCTGATTCTCTTTGATAGTGATATTTTATTTCGTACACTTTCCTGGTTTTTGTCATCATACACTAACAGAGTATGTAACATGCAACATAAAATTGATATAGTATGCAGATTTTAATTCTCTGAACAGAGGCGAAATAAACCAGAAACTAATATGTCTGTAATGTCTGAAGGAGTTTTGAATTCTTACCTCTGTCTTTCCAAGTTTTATGTAGGCTAAATAAAATACCAGTGTGTGAAGAAAAGTGCGTTGCTATGGCAACTGCTTGGTTTACAGGACGGACAGGCTATTTGTTTAAAAGTGCTTACATGTTAGTTTTAAAATGGTGTAATAAACCTTGCCGTCCGCACAGTAGGCGTGTTTTCCCGTTGAATTGTATTTTCTCTCCTCTAGCCAAAAGCAAAACGTACCACGTTATGTACTTCCACTTTTAATGCCTGTACAACAATAAGACCACGGAATAATAAATAAGTTATGTGGATCATAAAATGAGACACACAAAGAAAATGCGATACTGCACTAAACCGAATTCAGAAAATAGCAATACAAATTTATATATTGGTCTCATACAAAATTACATCAGTAACTTCAGTAATTTACACAGTTTTATTGATCTAAGTTCAATTGTGATTAATTAAACATCGTACAAGTAATTAAACCAAAATTAATTCCACAACTAAACCAAAATTTAACTAAACCTATATCTACGCTTTGTTAAGACAACTGAAGAACACATATGGAATTGTACGTCAAGGCAAAAATAATGTACGGTTCTGTAGCGTAGTAGGACAGCATAAATTGTCAAGGAAAACCTATTTTAGACAGAAATAAACTTTCTTAGACGGTCGTATAGAAAACACGGACTACGAAGGCCTAGAAGTAAAAACAGAGTAGAAACAAAACCATAATGAAAAAATATAGAAGTAAAACGGAAGATCATAGATTTAAAAAAAATTATTATGCAATGAGACTGGGTAACAACGACGTTTTTGAGAAATATTGGAAGCATATATTTTAACTGAAAATTATGTCAGCAAAAGACCAAAAAGAATTTAGAATGGGGTTAGAATGGGAGATTGGAAAACGTTATATCAGTTTCCAGGGAACCTTAAAACGGCGTCACTTACTGTTGAAGTGCGAATAGATAGACTCAAACTTATTATAAACTTACATCTACTGTATTATTGTTGGTCTACGAATCATCACTGTTGCTTGTAGAGAAAATCTCACCATCTGCAGATCGTCTGCAATCTAGCGGGTTTCGTATTTAGTGTTAATTATTACTAACTTAGAAAAAAGTGAAATATTTGTCTTCTGTTTATACACATTTCAAAGTTATTTTATAACTTAAAAAAGTATTGCTATAAATCTATATATAAAGTCCAGGCTATTCTTTAAATAAGGTTCACCACATGATAAAAGTTTATTTAACCGTTTTTTCTTTTTTTTTTTTATCTTTCTTCCTCCTTCTTTAATGTCACACGCGTTAGGCCGATTGGTCTTTTACGACTTGTTGATGGACTCGGCTTGTTTTAATTTTGCCATTACTTCTTTTCACCTAGGTCTGCAAAATAGAAATCTTTTAGCAGGCGTTTCATCTCCATCTTCTACTCTTGGTCATTAAACCATGCTCAATATTCCTCTATTTCTTTGCTTATATCATAAAATTCAAGACTTTCCTTGGTTGCCATGTTTTCAAATATACTCTTTCTTGCCAAAAGCAGAACTACTGCATAAGTCTCATTACAGCCGACTAATCTTTCCTATAAGTTTTAATACATATAATTAATTTTTATGCACTTATATACCACAGGTACAAACTACCAAAATTTTATTTCTGCAGGAGACGCCATGATCAGTTCTTTTTTAGGACAGAAGCTGTGCGGTATTTGGAATTGTATGTTTGTGTGTGAGTGTGTGCGTGTTCGTGTGTGCCTGTGTTCCTTTGCTTGTGACTTTTACATAGTGGGGCACTTGTCCACTCTTTGTTTCTATAAGATTACGTCATGCCAGACATGCCAGTAATATATTATAACAAAACGAGTTAACCAATTTAAATCTATTCAAATATTGTGTCTTGACTAACATAACAAATTCAATTTAATTTATTGTGTATTGAATTCATGGGTGTAATCGTAATAAGAAGATGATTCGTTATTTAAGTTTAAAATTGTTCCATTATTTATTTATTTAAACAAAATCTTTCATATCGGATATTAAACATTGACTCATTATTAAATCGTTTGTACGAAGTTTTCGTACATAACGTATTGCTAACAAATTATTATTTGTTACATAAGTTATACACAACTCTTATTATCTAATTTTGATTACTTTAAAATATTTATTTTGCTCTCGGCTTACTCATGGTGTGCTCATATTTTTGCAATTGCTGATTCATTAGCTTCAAAAATGAATTTACTTCTATTCAAACTTCTTTTATATTACTTTGTTTTAACTTTCTACTGCATATGCATTTTCCTTTATCATCAAAGCCTTTACTAATTACGTTAATTCAAAAATTACTTATTTGTCTTATCATTTACGTTACTAATTACTAAATTTGATACAAGAAATATTATTCTAATTTTTATTCTGCTTTTACATTTATGTATCATTTATTTATTTTAATACTGGTTGAATGTCTTTCGTTAAAAACTTAATTAGTGTCTTTCAAATGTATATAAATACAATAGTATTTTATCACCTCATTTAACGTGGTTATTCATCTGTACGTCCTCCGTGTCCTTCTGGTCCTCTGGTTGTGTCCTCCGTGTCCTTCTGGTCCTATGGTCGTGTCCTCCGTGTCCTTCTGGTCCTCTGGTCGTGTCCTCCGTATGTGCTGATTAATAGTCGTCTCGTCTCACGTCATATACTGCCGGTGTGTCCATAGACCTCATCGTATGTATTCTGCAGCTCTGGCTGGACATCTTGTTGGTCTTGTGATTCTTAGGATAATTGTGAATTGGCGTCTTCGACTGACATAGCCTCCTGGGGCAACGGTTGAATTGAAAAGAAGAAACTTTATTAGCGCGACCTGGTATTTATAGTCAGGTTATGCAAAAGTTCGTGTCTGAACAATATTCAAATTTTCAGATTCTGTCGAGGGTCACTACCCCCACTCTGGTTCAATTCATTATTTTCGCCTATTTTCGCGAATTACGAAGTTTGTTTCACATCACTCGATCCTCAACCGATCACTAATTTTTATTTGATAACTATAACTATACGTAAATTGCACTTCTTTATGGTACTCACAAAAAAAGGGTTATTCATTTTTTACGTATAGTAATTGCACTTTCCGTCACTTCTGTACGGGATTTAACCTTTTATTTATCTATATTCTCTATAACACACTTTGGTGTCTTTTGTTTATCCTATCGTACATAGTTTTCTTATAATTAAAATAAACAACTATTCTACTTGAAAAGGGTTGGTTACATTTCAGAAACGGACAATTTTCACACACACCAACAAAATACGCGCGTACACAACGCTAGCGAGAGGTGTGTGGAAAATGCATGTCCATGCATGAATTCTGTGCTCCCTGTTTTTACTACGATCCAGCTGATGCAATCTGAATCATGTTTATTTATTCATATTTATTTATTTATTTATTTATTTATTTATTTGGGCAATGCACAGTATCGTTACTGTTTGTACTGTTGCATTATTTCCCTGCTACATTAAAATTGCATACCCTGTTGCATTAAAATTTTTTTTCTCTCCCTTTTTATTAGACAAATATTATGTATTGTTTTTATTTATTGACACATTTATTTATTTTATGTGCGACTAATAATGAGTATTCGATTTTTTAATTGTACCCTTATCTGGAGGTTATGAGCAAATATTCACCCCTCGATGCGAGTATAGTTGATGCAGTTGTTGTAGGTAAAGTCGCCGTGGTGTTTCGTTACATCCGCTTTAATCATTGTTCCACTTTCCTCGTTCTAGTGACCCAGTTATTTATGAATGGAATTTTCTCAAAAAGCTAGCATAGTATTTACCCATCTCTTTTTTCTCACGCCGTCATACAATATGAATGTCTGTTTACCAACTTATCGTACTAGTGTATATGGTCCATCATAAAACCTAAAAAATTTCTTAGCTGTATTGTCAACTCTTTTTCCTACTGGATTAGTCTTTAATAATACCTCTTCTTCCACGTTGAATTGTTGTAGTTTGTGTGTTCTGTTAAATCTGTCAACTCTCTTGTTACCTCTTTCTATTATCTTTCGCTTTGCGTACACAATTTTCACACTTACTGGTAGAGGTACATTCTGGTTGTCAGGTTTGTTTATGTACTTCGTCCATACACCATACAGGTTTCACACACACCAACAAAATACGCATACACAACGCTAGCGACAGGTGTGTCGAAAATGCATGTCCATGCATGAATTCTGTGCTCCCTATTTTTACTACGATCCAGCTTATGCAATCAGAATCATGTTTACTTATTCATATTTATTTATTTTTAATTATTTAGTTATGAATTTGGACAATGCACAGTATCGTTACTGTTTGTACTGTTGCAGTATATTCTGAAGATTATTGACGTCTTTAAGGATAAGTGAGTAAAGACTTTATTCACTTGGTACTACGCACTGTATATCGTACAGTCTTTACGTGCTATCACATCCGCCTTTTTTTTAAATTGCGACCGTCACAGTGGAAGAGAGTGTTTACACATCTAATGTAAAAAGACTAAACGTTCAACAATCCCTTTAAGTGTTTAAGTTAAAAGTAAACTAAAACAAAATGAAAACTAGGTAAAATTGATAAATTTGAAAGAACTTTTTAATTCCCAAGCTACATTATTTTGGAAGAAAATTGTAAATTTATAAAAGGAAGCGTAAATCTGAAATTTATAAGAAGCGTCGAGGTGCGAAGTAAGGGAAAGCAAGTAGACTACGAACGCACAGTAAAGGCAAGAGAATCTCAGTAAATAAAGCTATAATAGGTTCTTTTAAGGAAAAAGTCATGGGGGTGTATCATTGTAGCAAGCGTATACATAGAACCCTGCGACAGCGAAATCCTAAAATGGCAACTGGAACATTTGGTAAGGTATGTTCGCGCAAATGGAGTGGTGGACGAGAGACTCAACAAAAAATACATACACAAATTATAGTATAAAAAGCATTGAAGGAAACCCATACTATAACAATGAAGAGGAAGAAAAGATCGAACAGATTAAAAGAGATTTATAAATTAGTTTTGTTAGGTCAGGTGAGATTTGTAAACATGGAATTTGTTTAACAACTGATTTAGATATTGTTGCAGACTTAGTCATGTAATTTAAGTAATTTTTGTTACTGGTATTAATGAATTAACTAAACAATTCCAACACTATAAGCACAGTTTTATGTAAAATGCTTTCCTTAACTAATAACCAACACGGGAAATTACATCTCAAGTGCTGTAGCTATTACTAAAGACTGTTACACTAATTAATTGTCTTGCTGCGCTTCTGTGCTATATTTGTAAATATTAGATTTGGTAATAGCTCAATTTGCACAGTGTATCTATACAAACTGTATTTTATCAGACTTCACTGCGTTTTTAGAGTGTTGGTCATTTAGCATTTGTCTACAAATTTTTATTGATTAAAATATATTCATTATATTTACAGTTTATCAATCACGTTAATATTTGTCTTTTGTCAAACCAACAAAGCAAAGTATTACAATAAGGAAAGACCAAATTGTTAGGCTAAGGTCCTATAAAGTACGTACTTACAATTGCAAAACTTTAAGCTAACATCTTTCTAATACATCAAATTAACAGTTGTAGCATAGTTTGTAACAGCTAGGTCTACTGAAAGGCCTTAAGACCAGAGGTTTGCCGTACGTACACAGGACACCCTCCCCCAAGAAAATAAAAGCCTGAATCGGCACTCACATTTCTATAAGCCGTATATTAGAACCGCTTCACTATCCCCGCTATACAAACCGAAAAACTACTTTCGTTTATCAGAAAATTCTACCAGGCACATTAGAAGACGCCATTCTGCACAAATTAAGTTAAAGTAAGCTGACGTTTGAAATATCTAATATTCATTTCTATAAGTATAATTTTATTGATGATCATTTAAAATTTTCAACCAATTTATCATTACGTAGGCCTATACGAAACTCTTCTGTTTCACTTCACTTATTGAATGCACTATGATGGATATTCAAAATAAACACGTTATTATTGACATTTATCAAACATGCAATAAAAACAGTTACAATAAAATAATATTCAATAACTTTGTGTTCAAGAAAATTCTTGTTAATCCATAAAAAAGTAGATTATAATAGTTGCAGTTAAAGTTCAAACGTTTTACAATTTGTTGTATTAAAAACATAAAACTAATTCTGATTAAACCATTTTCGACTTCGAAACCTTATTTAAGGCATATAAAAAAAACGAGGCAAATCACTATTATATGTCTTTCTGGTGCTTTCCTTCTCTTCCCGTCTCACTCTCTCTCTCTCTCTCTCTCTCTCTCTCTCTCTCTCTCTCTTTCTCTATCTCCTACTGTCTTTCTCTTTCTGTCTCTATAAGATACTACCACTCCCTGCCCTCTTCAATATTATTTTTTCTCTCACGGACATTACACCTCAACATCTTATTTACTTATTTATTTTACTCTCTGATTTCCCACGATCAATGTTAGTTTAATTATAGAATACGTAGTTTATGTAGTTTACGTATTAGTCGTTATTATTTCAGCTTGATTTCTCACGTGACCGAAACTCCTTTGTTTTGCTACCGTCACACAACGCTTGCGATGAAACCACTTTTTTATTACACACTTAGTTTGTTAATTTCACTGGTTTGCATTTCGAGCTATTTGAATTTGACCAATTTGCTGGTAAGCCTGCAAATGCCTCGTATAATAATCACAACTTCTTACTTTTTTCTATAGAGGCACTACTGACAAGATTTCACTTTGCCGTTAACATCTTTATACCCAGGCACGGCCTCTTTGATTGAGTCATTACCGATGGCGTGTGTTGCGTTTAGAGGTTTTATGACGACTGCCACAATAAGTAAAGTTGGTACAATTACAAATACAGTGGTCACCAATCTCCACTAGGCAATTAACTGCCTATGGGATTCACCTGCGTCTATTGTCTCTGCTACTCTCATTTAACTTTGTGGCACAGCGTCGCTTTCTTTCCTCAGAGGGAAAGAGACATACTGAAGACAAACCTAGTGTAAAACGAACACAGTAAAATCAACCGCGCCGCGCCGATTACATCCACACGCGGGGTAGGAGACTAACACATCAGAATTGTGTGTACTGACAAGGTTAGCGTATTAGTATCACAGTGGCGAAGTCTACCGTAATAAAATCACTATAATAATAATGTTAATAAGATAATCCTCATGACTCTAAAATTAATTCCTAAGCACAATAATACTACCTTGTTTTGTTTGGGTCTGTACCTTATTCAGGTTTGTAACACATTTATAAAGTTCATAGGTAGAAGCAATAGTAAAGCCTAATGATATTGTAGTCGGCTTATCACCTATCTTAGGCATTCCTGTCACACACAGAACACCCTCATTAAATAGTTTAGTACTCCAATAGCGGGAGACTGCTTTGCTCGCCAAATTACAGCACGTATGCAAATAATGGTTGCTGGTGCTAATGATTTATCTAATAATACGCAGATTACCTCTATTGCTAATGTCTCTTTACTGCTGTTAAGACAATAATATCATCTGCGTACCAGTGGACATAATTGCGTTGCAAAACTATCTAAGAGGAAATTGTAAACGTTTGCAATCCATAATAAAAGGCGTAAAAATTCTACAACAGGACACGATTATATTCAAGTTGCGTATTGACATGGCCAAGATTGGTACTGATAAGAATAGATCACTGTTGGCCTATAGTTTGATTTTGAAATGATAGAGGTAACAATTTCAATGTTACAGTTGGAGTGTTGCTCTATATTTATCGGCCACTTAGAAAAGTAACATAACACTTAAAAAACATAACACTACCATGTTTTAGATACAAACAACGTAACACTACTCCACAACATACAAAAAGGTAAAAAAATGGATTTGTTAGAAATTTTAGAAATTAAAAAAGCAGTAAAAAATAACAAAATTTAACAAATGGACAAACTGAATTATGTGTATCCCTTTTATTGAAAGCTGTTAATTAGTTCAGATTATTTTATATTTTGCATTCAGATTATATCTAGTTAATTAATTCTATATTTTCCATTCAGATTATATTTAGTTTAGTTAATTTTATATTTTGCATTCATGATTGTATTTAGTTGTTAAAGACACCTGACCTTGACTTGTCTCTTGCACACCCCCTACTCCATCTCAACACAGATGTTCCAGATACGCCCTAAACAGATGGCTACCACCACCACCACCTTTACTCACATCCTGTGTTTAGTAATTTCATTAATTCGCCTCTTTGACAATGGCTTAGGTAGCCGAAACAGCTGTAAGAGTTAAATAATATCTGTGACACTTACCAAATGTTTTTATATATTTTACAAAACCTATGAATTAATATGTTTCACCAAGTTCCCAAAGAGTCATCAATTAATAACGTGAAGACTTAAACCTTTGAATGATTTAAAGGATAAAACGAATATTGGAAAATGAAAGAGAACACCAACGATAAGGCAAGACCGAAAAACAATATTAACATTCCAAGTCTAAGGAAGGATCTGTTACCAATCAGAACACATAATAACAATTTTAAACAAAAAAGTGGAATGCATTTAAATTTGCCAGAAACCCGTTACCCGTCATTGATTTGATTTCTAATGATAGCAATACTTTGGTTACTCCAGTAGTCGGTAACAATCGTCAGCCGTCTTCATTTTAATGATAAAAAAATTGCAACACACAGATAAAATAAATACTAATTTATTTCTAAAGTGGTAGTCACTAGTAATGATAGATCCTAAACGTAACACATAAGTAATGAAGTTGTCTTACGATTTGCGTATGTTCATATACAACGTTCACATAAGTAAGAAGTGTGTTCATAAAGATTTTTGCACTCTCAGAAACAACTTACGTAGATTATTGATATTTCTTTTAATTTATCTAAAACTACAACTGAAGATCATCACATCCGTGATAAGTTTTTCTAAAGACATATCATAGCGTGACCTGGGTTTGTCGAAGTCATGATAAAACATCCCACCCAATATTCGATAACTAATCCCGAACTGCATTTTGAACTTCGTCAGTAGTGTTATATCGCCGCATTCTAAGACCCTATCTTATTGGGTAAATAAATAGAAATCGCTGGAATCAAGCTTGGAGAAAATCTTAACTTCGGCCGTCCAAATTTTTCAGTGAGTTCTTTCGTGGCGCATAACAGTGTTTCTGTGCCAATAACTGAGGTACTATTTAGTGCAAAGTTTTCAACATTGCAGACGCTCACAAATGCTGCTCAGTTTAATTCAAAACACTATATTGAGTTCCAAGTTCGTCTAACACGATTCGCTTATAGTTCTAAAAAATTATATTATCAACGTTATCGATCACAATCGACATTTTCCCTGCATGTAACATCATCGATATCCTTCAGATTAGACCATTTTATAATGGCTGGCGTAAGAATGCGATGTTACCTCCTTTGTGGCTCATTTTGTCCAATTAACTTATAGCCTGCCCCTCTATCATTTTACGTTGCTAAATTAATGTTTAGGGTTTTGTGTTTTACATATTTCAGAATAATTTACTTGAACAAGGCTGTCGTTCCTAGTAAAGCGAAAACGTTGAATTCAGACGAAACCAAATCAATGGCGGTCAAAGTCCTTTTTCCAGTAACGGAAACTTTTACTCTTCAGTTTGTTATTGTAAACAACTACAGTCAACGAATTGTCTGTAATAAAGTACGGGTAACAACGTAACATATATTACTGGATAACGCACTTTGATGTAAACAATAATATATTTCCTTTACAATATTTCATTTTGAGCATTTTTGTAGAATGCTGTCGTCTATTTTAGAATTAAAATTGATGCATTAGCTCTTTAACGTATAATATACATGCTATAGAGTACGTTTATCTCTCGTAAACATTATGAACTGAAAAGGGCATTTTAGCATCATTAGGTTCGAAACGATTTTAATTGGACAGTTCGTAACACACTACCGAAAACCATATTTTCGATTTCAGCAACTCAGCCATAGTATTAACACTGAACAGGGGTTGGGAATGTTGTGCCGGTAGTGACTTATGTACTATCGTCTATTTTTTTTTTTAATGTTCTAGCACTACACTCACAGATTATCTGTCATAAATATAAAAACAACGCTAAAAGACGTTGGCACGTACGTACAAAACTAACAATTACGTTCGAAAGAAAAGCCCGCAATGTTTTTCGAAAGCAGTCTTTCCTGTATAGAACAATACGCTAGTAAACAATGCTTTATGTATATGCTGGCTCTACAGATAAATTTTCATAATAAATGTTTGTCCATAAACGCTAATCTCACGACCGAGGGCGTAGAGACTTTTGTCCCTTCCCGACTCAAAGATCATTTGTGACGTAGGACATTTAATAATGATAAATAGAGTATGCATAAGAAATCAATGAATAGCCGTAGTGACAGGAAAACGATTTTTTTACAGCACCGATTTTATACAATTGCCTCGACACATTAACAATCATGTAAATAAGCTGTTAGCTCTGTAGAAAACTAGTCCAAACATGACATTTTCTCAATAATGATGTCTTACTTACTCAATTTACCTGTATGTTATTAGAAAGTAGAAAAACTTACTTTTCGAATGCACTTTGTATTTAGAATTTATTTACGCTACAGAATGTTATTCTGTTGTAAACTGATTATTATTTAACAACAAAACGTGTACTCCAAATGCATTATTGAAGCAATACTGTTATAAAGAATTATGGTTAAAATACAGCAGCATATGAAAAATGTATTATAAGCGTTGTAAGTAACCTTTAACTCTAAGCACAATAAACAAGATTAAAGGTCATATGGCACATTTTTAATATCTTCTTTTTCTTCACTACGTGGCTTTGGCTGAACCCCTTCCGACTTCATAGAGACTCTGACCATTTTCTACAGGGTCTTCCACGATCGCTCGTTCCCACTGGCCTATATTCAAACGCATGTTTAGGAATACGCGTGTCTACCATGCGTTCCACATAGGATTTTCAATTCCGCCTGTATTGCTTTATTTTAACCAGAACCGACTGTCAGTTCAGGTCTTTTCTTTGTCGTCGTTTCGTAGACAACCTTTCAAACTGCATCCCTTAACTTTTCTTAAAAATTTCATTTCCGAGGCCTGTATTTTAGAAACATCTTTTTTGCAGTAGAGTACATGGTTCACATACGCGTACATACATTAAAGTCGGCACAGCCAAGGTCTTATAGGATTTTAGCTGTGTCTCCCTCTGCGTTTTATTCTTCAATAGTCGTCTTATTGTTCCACAGGTATAACTAAATTTACTTAATTTTCTTTCGATATCGTTGTCTTTCCTATACGAGGTATCGCATGCCAAATAATTTATATATAAAACCTACTCCAAAACACTATTTTCAATTACAATTTTTTCTCTTAACAGAGTTCTTCCCTAGGAGAGCCTAAGAAGTGTTTGAGTTAGTATTGTAGACATTAAAGTTGTATTTCTGGCAGATAGTATGCAAGGTATAAATAGAACAATATTTTTAATATTATTTATAAAAAAATAAATATTCTATTATTTCTTTATTTAATAGTATATTATATTAAAGCCTTTTACTTATGGAAGTTGCAACTTGGATACATTGGCAACTTAATTGGGGAGCACACAGCAAAATTAAATTTATAAAACAACCGTTTAATACAATTTATGGTCGGGCACACGTTGTTTTACATTCTGTCTGTTTGCGTTTTAATTACACGAAACGGCCGTTACAGTGGTCCGTTAGCCGAACACTTTCAAATTAATTTGAACGTTAGCCAAGACTCACATACGGATGCAGACAAAAATTAAATGAGCAATAACGTTTATTGCTGTTTACATGTGGGGTGGAATTCTGTTTTACTATTTCAATATCAATCTTCTTCTATCAAATTTCACTCATGTGAGAATAATATATATATTATTACATCTTGTATATTCTTGTCCGTTTCATTTCCTGTTGTGACAGCACAAAACTTAATGATTAATCAACAATAAATTTGTAGTAGTCTCTTGAAGTCCGTCTGTCAGCTTAAATCACAAGTGTAATTCATTCATTTGGTCAAGAAAATTTAATTTTTCCTTTAGACTTTCTGCAAAATATAAATTTTATTGGGGTTGGTGATCTACTTATTCAAGATTCTGAAACCCACAGCTCGACTACTTCATAGTCTGTTACACTTCATATAACATAAGTTCAATTATCAAAACACCGGTTTGTAGAAACATGAATTTTTAAATATAATATTTAATATATTATACTATATAAGAAATTATTTTTTTTATTTGATTACCATCACACATTGAAACCAAGAGCAATGAACAGAAACACTAAATATTTAGGTGAACTTGTTGTCCCTCTTATAAAGTAACAGTAGCAACTATTCATATTAGTGGTAGGTTGCTGGAGTTTTCACTCCTAATAAAAGAATAGTAAACTGTATGAATGAGTGTTTATTACTGACTGGAATATACCTTGAGTACCTGCAAATGTAACGTGTAAATGTATGTTGAAATAAATGATCGTAAATTGTAGTAGGCAAATGAATCTAATGATTTTAATAGATCACAGAATCTTGAATAACGAATGAACTAATGTAGAATTTCGCAAAGCGGGAATGAATGTTGCTTGGACTGGCCAATCAGAACTAAGCAACATACGGTCACATGTTACACGCGCGTACAACTGAGTTTACAATTGAATCTTAACACTAAACAACACAAAATTACAACTAGAGTTTGACTAGAATACAACAAATCTTTTTTGAAACTTCTACATGTAAACATGTTGTCATAATAAAACGAGGTGCTTAAATGGCTGCCCACTAAGCTGGTCCCACTTATAAAAATCATTCTGAAGGACGAACGTTTGTCACGATGTCTAGGAGAAATCAAGTTGTCATTATTTCCCATTTCTTACTGGAAAAATGCATAATTATGTTACTCCAAAACTAACATCTCTACCTACAAGGAGCAGTCACAATGGCATTGCTATGACACTTCTTCACCTAGTCTGTTTACAATAAAAATACTTTTATATAACACAAGTACCCCAAATAATATTATATGTTCATGAAACAAATAGAGAATATAGCATGAATATATAAAAATTATTGCATTGAAGTAGGGTACCACGTAGCGTAATGCCGTGTTGAAGTTACCTTCCAGCAAATATATGAATCACAAATTTCAGAAACGACACATGTGACATTTTCATTGTTCTGAGAAAAACAAAAAAAACTTTTTTTTTGGAAATTGCTTGGAATAAAATTTTGGAAAAATTACCTTGTATTTAATTAACTATCTGACACCGTGCAAACTAAATTTAATGTCAATCTGTCATTATACAAGCCTATACGTTATGTTTGAAAATTTTGCACATGTGTCGTTAATGCACTCTACAAATTTTCCGAATGTGTTTGAATGGTTTTAAATAAAGAAAAACGTGATAAATGAATATTACAATATTTATTTACAAATTACAAGGTATTATTGATAGAATACAAACTACATAGAAGTGAAAAAGTATTTACAGAATCTCAGGTTTTGTGAATCATCAACCTTGTGATGAAGTAAGACCGACCAGTTAGTCGTCGTGGGCTGTGCCATCGTCATCACTGCAGTCAGCTGCTGTTGTTGAGGGCCAATTCAAAATTTCATCATAAAAATCTTCATAGCCAATAATGTGATTTTTTAGCTTTCCTATATCAGCAATTTTTTTGGCATTGATTGGAATTTTGCCCATTGGATAAGCTTTTAATGACGGAAGAATAGGTGCAGCTTCAGTTTTGGCAAGGGAAAATGTGTTAGATGTCAGACCACCTATGAACTCCTTAGCTATAACTGTTCCTTTGTTTTCATTCTTATAGATAGATTGTCTATAAGTTGAAACCTTGAAAGTTACTTTGGCCATTTTTGGAATTCCACGACCTGCTGTTTCTTCTGAGCAAACTGTCTTTTTGTAGAATCTAGGCCACCATGTATGGAAGTTTATTATTGTCTCTGTTTCAACATAATGTAATTTGAATCTACCTTCCTTACCTGAACGTAAGAACAGTTCACCATATTATTCTACCAAGTAGATTCTGTCTGTTTTATTTAAAAAACGTTTTAGAGAACCGAAATCACGGTCACAAGGCATGAACGAGTGTCCTCGAACCGGGAAAAAATGAATGATGCAGTCAAATCTTCCTGTGTCACATAGGCTCAGAAGAAACCGCACCACCGTGTGGTTTTTGTTCTGTCCACCTGTGCCATCACTGAAAAGGTGGAGTTTTTTCACCGAACTTGGTAAAGTTTGAATATATTGCCACAAAAAAGTACATATTCGTTTGGTGACTTACTTGCTTGTCCCTCATGATATAGATACAAGTCAGCTATGTCCGTTTTTAAGTTATGAATACAGAAAATATTTACAGGCAGTTGCCTCAAGTAGTAAACCGCTTGTACTGGAATGCGAGGCAGGGGTTGTGTTGCCATAAAGTCAAAGGCAAGTGCAACAGTATCGTCATCCTCGTTTTCCGATGCAACTTGCAGAGCGCTATAAAACTTTTTCGCACGCCTTTTATGTAACATTTGCTCAGCTGCTACATTCCGTTTAGCATTGTCACTCAAGTTTCTATCTTTCATTTTCATAGAGAAACCTTCACAGGTACTACAAACGTCTATCTGTGGTCTTCCAAAACTGTAATTAAAATTTTCGTTGAAAACTCCCTAAAAAAATCATACTTCACTTTGTTTTTACATTCTGGATTGGCTTCCAAAAACATGTTGTGCATAACCTTAATGCTTAATCTAGCGTCCAAATACTTTTTTTGCCTTCCGCCATAGTGAGTTTCTTTTACCTCATATTTCGCTATGTGGTTATAGATCAATTGGCAAATTTCGCCGTTAATAGCGTTTCGGCTTCTCGATTTGCCCCTAAGATCACGTGGACTTTTTCCAGCAATCAAAAGATTACATAAACGACGAACACGACTTACTGTAATGCCATATAGTTTCATAAAGGTATTTTTACATACCTCTTGGATATGACCATCAATTTTCACATGATAAGTAAAAAAGTTATGTTTTTCTTTAGACTGTCTCTTATCCTTATTCCTACTTTCCTCTTGCTCCATGTCTTCCTCAACGTTTTCGTCAACTTCGGGTTTTTCAGTGCCATTAGGCCTACGTCTTCTCTTTGGTTCTCTTCTTTCAATTAAACTTTGGAGGAAAGTATCTTGTTCATTCTTGCTGCATAGGGAGTAAAAATATTCCCACAAATCGCTTTTACTTTCCTCTGAGACACTAGAGTAGCATCTTTCAGCACACTTACAATTAAATGTATCCTGAATTTTAGCATGAACATTTTTACCTTTATAAGACGTGTAGGATTCACCTTTTACTCTGGCTTTTTTGATTACGTCCCTTTTGTAAGTTTCTTCATTAGTCTCTCCTTTCCTCTTTTTAGGCTTATCACTAATTTCACCACAATCACTTTCACTCGACAATGTAATTGCTCGATGTTTGATGTTTGGAAAGGTAAACAAACACTAACCTCAATGACTTTTCGCTCCAATAAACAGCTGCGCAATAATGCATATAAATCACAGCTGTTGCTATCAAAACAGGTTAGGAAGCAGGCGTACCAATTAAATCTAGGAACAAAGAAAAATTCGTCCAGTGCAGAAAAAACACATGTGATTTCACTTGTGTTGTTTCTGCATTGGACGAATTTTTCCAAGTAGATTTTAATGCCTTACAAGTATAGCACATGTGTCATTTCTGTACTAAACGATGCGCCCAGAAATACTGAATAAAACTCCATTCTTAACTCAATACCGCCAAAAATGTCACATGTGTCGTTTCTGCAGTTTGTGATTCATATAAGAGCAGGTTAAATTGTAACAGGCCTTTTTTACTTACAAACAAAAACAAAACAGTAAATATTATTTGTTTGTAACTCTAAAAAGGAAACGCGTAACCAAATACAAATTACGCTTGACGTCACTGGACGGAAATTAAGGTAAATTATATATAATTATCATACAGTGACCTGGACCGCTTTAAATATGTTTAAATTAGAAGCTCATCAAGCAAGTGCGGTATTCAAACATCAAAATACTAAAATCCAGCTTTTTAAAACTAACACGCACATCAAATTTAATGTTCTTTGTCTAAAACATAAAATCATTCCTAAATATGCCATTATACACATTAATTCTAATACTAAGGCAGCAATAAATACTAAGAAACACGCTTAAATTTATCGTGTTAAACAGGAAATTAAATCATTATATGCCAAAAAGGCCACCCTTAACAAAGCTTTATTCAAACTGCATTTATTAATTCATAACCAGATTCATCCTGCAATTATAGATAATATGTTAGACAAAGTAAACACATACATTTCAGATACAATGCGTACATTACGACAAAAACAAACTATGAAACTTAAACGTTTGATTTCAGCACAACGTTCGCATCATATTCCCGAATGTAAACATACGTTTTACCCGCACACGGTCAACCTCACCGATATAGCATTTGATAACGATGAAATGAACTTACTTAAAAAGGGTTTAGACTATAACTTTCCACCTGATAACAAACATAATATTGTTGATGAAGTTATTAATGCCGAGACTGCAGTCAAGTCCATTGATGACTCGAATCTCCAAAGCCAGTCACGCCACATAATTAACTATGAATTTAATAAAATTTTAAATAACCCTAATACTAATGGTCGTAATACACAGAAACAGTTAAGAGCACAGGCTGAACGCAAGACACTTAAAAAGATAAAAACTAAGTTGCATGATAACAACGCACTTATTACTAAGGCAGACAAAGGTCATACTTTGGTAATAATCCATAACGACACATACACACAGAAAGTACACAAGTTCATTTCTGATAACAATATCGAGATAATAAATTACGATCCCACTGACTCATATGTAAAATCATTAAATAGTACTATCAACAGTTGTACCAATATATTTAACGATCGCACTCGACGTTCCTTAAAACCTATCAATGCGCGCGCCCCAAAACTTACCGGCTTACCCAAGATCCACAAGGATGACATTCCTATCAGGCCATTAGTCAATTTTACTACGGCCCCGGGTTTCAAAACGGCCAAAAAACTCGTCACACTAATTGAAGATAACATCTTTCTCAAAAACAACCATCTTATCGTCAACAATATTGATTTCATAAATAAAGTTAACGACATAAAATTACAAGCCAGTTACAAACTAGCCTCCTTTGACATCATCAATTTATACACAAATATACCCGTGAACCAAACTTTAGATATTTTGAATGACAATCTTCATGATACTAACAAATTGGACACACAACTCATTAAAGAACTAATTATCATAATAAGACTCATCCTTCAGCAAAACTATTTTACTTTCAACGGTAATTATTATATTCAAACAGACGGCCTGGCCATGGGTTCACGTTATCCGGCCTGTTGGCTGATATATATCTTGACTTTTATGAGAACAATTATATCCTTAACAATAATATCTTCGCCAATAATATTATCTTTTATGGCCGATATGTTGATGATACTTTTCTAATTTTTAACGATACTTTACGCCAAATCAGTAATCTTAAAAATCATATGAATACCGTTACCCACAATATTCAATTTACTATGGAAACTGAAACCAATAATGAACTGAACTTTCTTGATCTTACTGTCACAAGGCCACTTAACAGCTTAAACTTTAAAATTTACAGAAAACCTACCACCACAAACGTGACCATACATGCAGACTCACACCACCCCTTCTCTCAATAATTAGCGGCCTACAACAGTTTTATTCACATACTTTTCATGATCCCCCAAAATAATGATGATTTCGAGTGTGAACTCAACATAAATAAACACATAGCTCTGGCCAACGGATATGAATCCCAAATGATTGACAATATTCTTAGAAAACACAAATCCCGTCGTTCCAAACAGACACATGATATTACACCTAACAACAAATACATCACAACAACATACACTGAGTTGATGCCCAAGATCCTTACATCCACTTTAAATAAATTAGGTTATACTGTCATTTTTAAAACAAATAACCGTCTACGGAACTTAGTTCGCCCAGTCGTTCAGACAACAATTGAATCCAAAACTGGTATTTACAAGCTTATATGTGACGATTGTGACCGATTTTATATCGGCCAAACGGGTAGACCGTTCATCAAAAGATTCCGCGAACACAAACCACAAAGCCATTTTAACAGGGGTAATTTTTCCATAGATAATATTAAATCTAACTTTACAAGGCACATGATTTCATGTAACCATTCTTATACAAACTTCAACAATAACTTCATACCCCTACATTATTGTGCCAAAGGCCGTTATATGGATGCGCTTGAAGAATTCGAGATATATAGAGGTCATAATAACCCAGATGTGTGTGACGACATACTTAATGATAAACTTAACTTCAGGTCCAACCCACTGTATGATACCGCGCTGCGATCGATTACAGATAATAATAGATAACAGGTTCCATTGACGCAGTTCAGGCATGCTACACGCGGTGCACCGTGTTCGTGTAATAGAACGCCTTTATATGTTTTAATATATTTTTGTATTTATTTATTATGTGTTTGTTTTATGTGGATTTTTTTATTTTTTAACAAGCTCCTCTTGGAGTGATGGTCTGAGGATGGGCCACATGGCCTGAAACGCGTAACCAAATACAAATTACGCTTGACGTCACTGGACGGAAATTAAGGTAAATTATATATAACTAAAAAGGAAGCCGTAATACAAAAGTTCTTTAAGTTAAAAAAAAGAAAATTTTTCTCGAAACAATGTTAGCTCAATATGTACCTATATAATGTCACTGAGGAAAATCATACTCATGTTTAGTGTACACAAAATATTATGTTGAATGATTAGATTCTGTAAATCAAATATAAGCTAAAGTATTCTTCACCGTTACCTAATTAAACTACTCAGTTTTTCAAATGTTATAATTTTTTTTAAATACGTTTCAGAAAATGTTAAATTTTTATATGTACAAAGACTGGTATCAGAACTGTTTGTATGTCAAAAGAACGACGGATGGAGGTACATATTTGGCCTTTTTTACTAAATACAGCTACAGGATACAAAAATTACTGTAGCATACATGGTAGAAACGTGGTAATATATATGGTTTTAATAGAAATAGAGTTGACAAATGAATAATAGTTGAAAATGACTACCTTTGTATAATGGTAATATAATTGTAATTCAATTAATTGTTATTGTAATTCAATATAATTGTAATTCACAGACCACGGTAACTTTACAATCTCTTAATATTCGTATCACAAAACGATAGTCTTCCTTGACAGCTTGGCACCTTATAAATTCTTTTACTGGAGAATAAATAATTTTGATGATGTGTGTTTCACCTCTTCATAGTAGAATTTTTCCTTGCACAATGTCACTCACCAAAAATGTGTACACTTCGTTTAAAATTTTTGGAATTAGTGTTATAGCTGGTATTCAAAAATAGCTGGTATTTTATTGAAGCCTACCAGTCTGTCACTTGTACAATATACAGAGAAAATGTAATACATATTGACGATTAATGATCGGAAAAGATATAATCACCACGAAAAAAAGATAATAAACTGTATTTTTTTTCTTGTGTCTCAGAGCTAATTGTACTTAATTCCCGCAGATTAACTACATCATATTTAATGAATTTAGCACCTTGGTACTTTTATGTTAATGTTTTTGTAATGAACATTTTTTAATATTTATACTGAAACATAATTTCAAGTGTCGATTGCGTGTTTAGAGCATATGAAGATTTCATTATATATTCATAAGTAAATGAATCTAAATAAAATTAGTGTAAACTGTTTAATTCTGTATTTCCTTGATATAGTGATATATGTTTCATATTTATTGACATAATGCTAAATGTTCTATTATTATATGGTTGTACTGTATTTATATTGACTATCAATTTAAAGAACGTGTAGGTTTAGAATGTCGGTGGTATGATAGATTTACTATACCAAAAATTATATCATTGCTGTTATTCACCAATATCGAATCCTTTATTAAAGCCTATTGGGTTTTCTATGTCAGAAGCATAAAACATACCTTCTACGTAATGACATACATTACATTACAGCCATACATTATGACTAGAAAATAACATGTTTTCCTATTATGTTAAATAAATTCAGCTTTAAACCAAACACTCGGATAATCTTTGAAGTAGTTTGATGACTGTCTTCACTTGATCTCATATATGTCAGCTATTATTTTTAAAATATCTATCAGTGTTATATATTCAGTAACCCGATTACAGGAAGTAAATTTGTCTCTCAGTATGTTATGCGTCCTGTAGCTTTCCTGACGCGGTTTTTATGGCGTTCCGTTTCCTGTTTTATTTGTTGAAACCGACAGTAGATGAACACTCATAAAATCTGTAAAGTGAAGAGCATGTTTGCGGCGATCGGCACAGTCTGTTGGAAAAATATTAATCAATGGAGTATTGTTAAATATAAACAAATAATTTTAATGAAAGATTTTGTAAATTTCATTTTATTTATTTTAATATTGTAATCTATTTGTTTAGGGAAACAGCAAACGAATCGAATAATGTAAGGAGTTATTAATAAGATACTCATTACCTACTGACATAGTATTTAAAGAAATGTATGTATTTGTAACAAATATGTCCGTTGTAATTTTATGTCAGTCTCCTCCTAACATGCAGGTGCTTGTGGTTCATTCTACATGTCCCAGTCCTACATTTTCCACAGCAATGTTTACTTTGTGGCACGAGTATTTTCCTTGGTTTCCTTACGAATCAGTCTAAACAATTATCCGTTTACCCAACCCCTATAATCTGAACATGGTCTCACAACATGCAAAGTACGAATATTATAGTCAAACATATACAAATATTATTCAAACATACACAATAATCTTTATGTTCCTGTTACATTTCTGTGTTTCTTTGTCTGCAGTTTCTTGTCAACTGACAGCACATACCCCAACAATTCATTTCCAAAACTTGAATTTTCAAAGCTCTTAATTCCCCTTAATAGATAGATGAATTTTGATCAGTAACAACATGACTTCTTGCCTTGAAGGTATTGACGATATACGTACAAGTTAATTTTCGCATGCGGTCGTCACAGCAAGTGGTCAAATGCAGATAAGTTCTCTATGGCTATGTTATGGTGGAAGTTGTTCAACGCTTAGAAGTTCCAAAGGACATCCAATGCATTGCGTCACGGAAGATGATATGA
The DNA here is from genome assembly GCA_034769895.1 of Magicicada septendecula. Classification (NCBI taxonomy): domain Eukaryota; kingdom Metazoa; phylum Arthropoda; class Insecta; order Hemiptera; family Cicadidae; genus Magicicada; species Magicicada septendecula. The sequence continues at coordinate 321,176,660 of CM068375.1, forward strand.
TGGTGATTTTGGTAATCAGGTATATATTATTGTGTGTAAGTGTATCAAAAGTTAAGGATATTTGTGATCAAGTTACCACTGCAAAAGCAATTCTTAATTTGATTTTACTTTGTTTTCTCTTTCAGTAAGTATTCTCTGTTTAACATTAGACAAACCCTTAATCTGTAACAATAATTTTTAGTTTGTTGGGTAATTTTTGCTATTCAGTTTACACTTTTGCTTTCAGTTCTCAGTATAAGATTAGAAAACCATAGGCTCTCTAATAAAATTAGAAGAAACGTCTATAAAAAACGTAAAAGTATCAATAATATATTGTGCAATGTTAAAAAAATACCGTGTTTAAATTTGGTTGTAGTAAGAACAAAATATGCGAGCTAAAATCAATTAGTAATAGATTGAATAGAACACAGCTAATGTAAAGCATATGTTGGTTAATTGCCGGAGATGTTTTGTGTGCAGAAATAAATGATAAAATTTCAATACAAATATACGCAATGTGCTGCCGGGAAATATGAATTTTCATGCATAATTTACAGGTGACAAGTAAGGGTGTTTTAAAGTGCAATAATATGAAACGTTGTGAGGTACAGAAAAAAGGTCGGTAAGAACATTAAACAATACGAAAAGACTAAATAAGACCACATTAAATGTTCTGTGATATATTTGAAACGAGTCAACGTTAAAAGGGTGAAACGCAAGAAGTACAATTAATTGATTACTTAAGTAAATCAATGGAAATGTAATAAATGAAAAAGACAATGTGGAATATTCATAGTACGGTAAAAAAACTATATACAAGTAATTTTATTTTGTTTTCGCAAACGGTAAACGACAAAGTACTGTAAGTTTTATAATTTGTATTGACGAGGGCTTTCGGCAGACAAGCCATCTTCAGGTCATTTACCAACCTTCAGGTTATTACAGTATACATTGAATGATACGTGCTGGTATTACAGTTGAATTGTGATGAAGAAAAATATATATTAAAACAGTGACCTCAAAAAATATACTTTTTACAATATTTTTATTGTTATTTCTGCCTATAGTTATTTGTGCATAATAAAAGTTTTTCATCGATTAAAGTGTAATGGTAAAGAGAAGATTATATTTTTTTAAGGTTTTTATTGGATACGATTTTAATAAAGCAATACAAGGGAGAGAAACATTGCAAAGATTCTGGTTTGTGTGTGTGTGTGTGTGTGTGTGTGTGTGTGTGTGTGTGTGTGTGTGTGTGTGTGTGTGTGTGTGTGTGTGTGTGTGTGTGTGTGTGTGTGTGTGTGTGTGTGTGTGTGTGTGTGTGCTTATAATTCTTCAATCAAGAAGAGTTGAAATTTATAAAAAAATACATCAATCAAAGGAAAAATTGGGTATTGAGTTGCATATCTTCCATGTTCTAGTGAATTATAAAGTTTTTTAATATGTACACTCGGAACAAAACTAAAATTATCAGCTTGCTTTTGGTATAAACGGTAAAAAAGATAATCAAAATACGAATTTATAGTGGTTAGTATTTAAAAATAAAGAATTAAATTGATTAAATTATCTTTTATTTAAACAACGCAAAAGAAAGGGAATACCGTTGAGCGTTTTTAATCTGTGAAATTCTGAAAACAAAAAATTATTTTATTTATGTATCCGAGGTTATGATATTTTGTTAACATAGAACGATATCAATTGTTAAAATTGTATTGACATTTTTTTAAGTTTTTTGTAGAATAAATTTACAAAATTAATACAAAAATTGACCCCTTACTCCTTCATCTACCCTTTTCATTTATAGATATTTCAACTACTTTTCTACAGTGGATTATTATGACTTTCTTTTCAGGATACTTTATTTATTGAAAACGTAAAACGTTGCCGGTAAACTATCACTTCCCCTTAACCTATCTTCAGCAAATTCAATAGCTCTTGTGTCCTCTACAACTCGGGCACATATGTGAAATATTATTTGATGCTGTTTGATTTTGCGGCAGTTATCGTTCGCTATAGAAAAAAATTCACACACACACACACACACACACACACACACACACACACACACACACACACACACACACATTTCGGAAAATGTTTTTTCTTCATGTTTTGGTGTAGTAGAAACAGAATCTGCTCTTATTTCGAACACGATTTTTCGCGATCACCATACTTCTATTTCCTTAGGGAACATGGATGTGAAAGTGTAATGTTACAAGAAAATTTCGCACTATAACTAATTTCATCATTCCGTAATGAAATGTATTATAAGTACGTTATATTTATGGAGCAAGGCTAGCAGTTACCAGTCACAGGTTACCCTGTTACAGCAAGGCTAATACATAAATTTTCAGACTAAATATTGTAGGCATTAAAAACTGTGATTTCACCAGCTTGTATGGGAGTAGCGGTTACAAAAGCACGCAAACTGCCAAGTGATTGTGCACACTGAGGAGCAGTGCAGACCATGTCTGTGCACAATGCTCTCAAAGGTAATTGTTCTCCTGCACGAAGTTAGTACCGCAAAAATTTATATTTTTGACAAAAAATATGAGGACATTTTATACGAACTTTTGTATTATTCTTATGAACATTTAAAGCATTTTCCAATTTTTAAATAAACGTTAGAATAAAGTCGAGTGTCAGTGTTTTATTCCAAATAATAAACGACATACTCATTTTATTTATTGCTAAAATTTTTATTGGTAGGTTAAACAATTTGATATCATTTTCCGCAATAAATGTTATATTCAAATTTGCAAAACAACAAAAATTAATAAAAGAATTTGCAATGAGGAAACAATAACAAAACAACAATACAGATCAAAGCATCGTCTTATAGACAATGCCATTTCGAATCGGATAATAGAAATAGCATTTTCCTTTACATTGTGATATATTAATCATAAACTCACTGGCGTTTACACGCTTTTACAATGACACTTTTACGCTTTTGTGATGTATTTTATTTTAAATAAAATTCTATTTTTAATAGTAACTACTTGTTGTACTCCCTTGGCAGTGAAAGAGATAGGCACAGTAGGCTGCCTTGGAAGGGAGGTTGTGTTAAAAAACAACGGTAGTTAAAGAACGAAAATAAATTCTTTTCCTTCTAGCACTGTTTAGGGGATTCATCTGTTTCGGGTCCAAAGATATATGTCGAGTACACTAAGGTCTCTATTAGATAGTCCACTGGTGGCGCAACAAATTTAGTCTACCAGTGGCTTAGCACGTCGCGGGCCATTGAAGCAGACGAGAATAGGCTAACTTGGTGGTGTCACCGAAAATTGGTGACCGGCTGGTGGACGGCTCCGGCATCAGCTGGGGGCAACTTTTGGTGGCGCCACTGCCAGACGGGGCCTTATTTAAGACGTAGCGTATTGCACAAGGCCACTAGTGGCGCCACCACAACTACATAGGCATAGCAAATGGTTCATAACACCAGACTTCCTGTACTTGTCATTTTTCTTCTGAAACTCTGTTGATTGGTTTTACCTTAAGATAATGTCGAATTAAAGCGTTAGTGAAAGTGGTGAAAAACATATAGAAAAAAAAGATGAGATGTAAAAAATAAAATCCTCTTTTCGCCTTCGTGCTAACACCACTTACGTCTCCTTTTATATAGGCCAAAATTTCAAAATGTGACGCTTTTGAAATGCTAGAGTAATTAAAAACTGTATTATCATCCGCACAAAGTTCATCAAACAAAATATGATACAGTCTTCCCTCTTCTCTTGAAGCTAGCATTGGATGAATTGTGCCTCCTATTTGTTAATAGGAGAAGTAAACTTTCATTTGATGGCATTCCTCAACTTCTCTTTTATGGTGAAAAGAACATGCTTTCTTTAACGGTGGTGCAACTGGTAGGTGATTCATATTTGGACCCACCAAGTTTGCCACCATTTGTGCCATCAGTAGCCTAGTCTATAGCGGCCTGTAGGTTTCTAGGTCTTCCTATACTTCTTTACCTGACCGGGTTGTATTGCTAAAATTCTTTAAGTAAACTCCCATCAGGTATTCTATTAAACTATACACTTCATTTCCTACTGTTAGGCTAGGTTGTTGTAAAATGGACTCGTTGACTAGAGCCAACTAGAGCCTGAGTTGATTTCAGGGCTGCAGTTACCTACTAAACATGATTAATGGTGCGCTAGGAAATTGAAAAACGTCCTTCAAGATTTTAGCCTGGATTTACACCCACTAGTCTACTAAAGTAAGTCCCATAAATTATATTTTTAATTGCAAACAAGTAAAGTAAAAAATATATACAAGCATATTTTATAGTAAATTAAAAAATTAAACCTAAATGCATATAATTTTTACTACATAATAATAACCAATGTTTATAGACGGCAAATGGGTATCTTTTATTACAAATTTTTAATTTACATAAAACAAAAATTCAGCCTACATAAACGACAGCGCTAATTAAAAATTCAAATTTTCTGTATTTATTATAAAAACATTGTACGACAAATGCAATAAAAGGGCATAATTTCATATTAGAGTAACACGAATCACATATATTGAACACAAATTTTTCTTACTCCATGTGTTAAAGAACAAAACTAATTATTTTTCTTCCAGCAGAGTATAGATGATTCACGTTTTCCGGGCCCAAAATAGTAAATTTAATTAACTTCCGCTTCCCAGGGTCCCTATTTAATTTTCTTTAAGTTTACACATTAATGGGATCCAAAATATTTCAACATTGAAATATATCTTTATCTCAAAAACCATAACAGACTCTATGTAAAAACAAATTATTATTGTTCCAACCGTTTTCATAGTTTATCAGTTATATTTCCATATGAAGTTTCTTCTATACAATAAATATGGCAGAGTTATTATTCTCCTAAGTGAAACAGATTAGTTTACATAATTTAAACATGATGTAAAATTAGACTTTAACTTCTTAGCTACAAATAGTACAGAAAACATATCCGTGTTCGGTAAAATTGTAGAACACATTACCTTAAAATTTTAGGCCCTCGGTATGTAAGGAAATATGATTGCATGAAAACGGAGATCGTGAGTAACATATCAGCACATCAGGCATGTGACGCGAAGGGATACATTCAGTAAGAAAAGTTTAAGATAAATCTGGATACAACCCCACTCTGTGTGGAGTAAAACAGAACTGCAACGGTAGAGACATCTGTTAGTAGGTAGACACGTATACATAAAATGCATCTAAATAGATATACGAAAAAACTGTATTACTATAAATTGAATAAAACTAGTTGAAGAACAAGGAAGAAGCCTAAAATTAAATTGCAATATAATTTCAGAATTGGCAAATACCAGACATAAAAAGATAGTAAATATAAGTTAAGTGGCATGAAGTGATTAAATATACCGTAAAATACAAAAGACGTAATATAAATGAAAAGAATAATTTAATAAATAGATTTAAAGTGGCAATATAACAGTTATCTAAACCATCATCGTTTTTACGGTCACAGGATGCGTCGTGTATAAACGGCGGAGAAAATAATTATACAGTCCACACTGCGCCCATTTGAGACATTTTACATACCGCTCTACCTATAATTTTGATAAAAATAACGCTTGTCTAAAGGTTTAAGATCGACAACTACAGGTGTTTATTTAAACTGCACCTTTATTCAATCATTTCTATTCGTTCTAGCATTATTCCTTCTGAATGTTCATAAATAGCCTACAATTCACTACTTATAATAGATTAATATACCTATAATATCATTGTTTTTGTACAAATGTTTTACTATTCTTATGCAGGTGAGGTAATTGGGGTTACAGAATAATTTAAATAAACATTTATATAAATATATTTCCTGCATAATATTCCAACAAGTAAGTTAATAAACTATAATTACACAATACATATTCTCCGCTTAGTATTCCAGAGGGATTAGCAAAAGAGGTAACATGCGTATTACAGTATAAATCATTAGCGCAGACAAACGTTATCTGCATGCGTGAGATAATTTGCGTGAGATAATTTGGCAAGACAGTTCCCTACCATTTGATCTCTAAACTGTTTAATGAGGCCGTTCTGCGTGTGACCGCATGGCAAAATACCATCCTTTTGTTAGGTACAAGGTCAATTACAATAATCTCTAATTTATAAATATGGTAAATATTATAGTAAGTATTTAAGTAAGAAGACGATATTACCAATATTTAAATGAAGTTTTGCAGAATCTGTGTAGACGTCTTTTAAAAAATCATTCATGGGAGGCGGACTTTACACACTATATACAGTAGATATTGATCCTTGTTCAGGTTGTTCCGTTGTGTTCAAAATGAATTCCAGCTTCATATGTTACATTTAATTACATTAACAGTCAATAGGCAAACCTTAAAATTTTATGTTTAACTGCTACAGTACCAAAAATATACCTTATCTTTTATGAAAGTATTTTTCCCGTACGTGATGCTCATACACGTGCGCCTGATTTCTTTAACTGAGCAAACTCACAATTTGTAAACATTTGTAAATAACTGGTTCAAGTTAATTACCAAAATTTAAAAATGCCTCTAAGAAATTTGAGTTGGAAACAGTAACATTGCATGTATTTCTTAATTTTAATTGTTTTACGGACTGAGCTTTTTTCAGGTATAATGAAGTTTTTCAAAATCATCTTGTATTTGTTATTTATTTTATTTGGTGCTCTGCCCTAAGGCAGGTTTTTAAATGGTAAAAGCTCTCTAAGCTATCCTATCGCATGGCAGTCTTTTCGTTTCCTCGTAACACCCTCTGATTTTAATGCTATCTATTAAATTCATTCTTCTACGCCCTCTTCTTTTTTCTGCTTCTATGACATCCTGCATGGCAGTAGTGAGCAAGCAGTCTCTTCTTATACAATGACCTAACCAATTCATTTTCCTATTTTCTATTACCTTCAGAATTCTTCTCTCTTCTCCTGTTCTTCTTAAAACTTCATCATTCCTTATTTTATCAACCCACCTCACTTTTTCCATTGCTCTCCAAACCCACATCTCAAATGCTTCTAATCTTTTCTCATCCTCTTTCCTCAGTGTCAGCGTCTCTGCACCATATAAAGCAACGCTTTACACATAACATTTGGTTAACTTGTTTCTGAAATTCTTATTAATTTTGCCACACACCAGTCAGTTCTTCCCATTAAATGCCTCTTTCGCTATAAAAATTTTTTGTTATAATTTTACGAGTGCAGAACATTTCTTCACTCATCAAGCTTTCAAGATATTTAAACAACTCCGCCTGTAGTATTTTGTCTTGCCCTATCTTTATGTTGCCCTTTTCCCTCCTTTGCTAATCACCATACTCTTAGTTTTTTTCTTATTAATCTTCATTCCATATTTCTTGCATAGTAAATTCAAATCTCTTATCATTTCATTCTTTGTCTCTTCCTTTTCGGGTAAAACAGCCATGCCATCTGCAAACCTCATACATTCAATTCTTTTTCCACCGACATTCACACCTTGTGTTTTGCCAAAGCACTTTTTAATCAAGTTATCAACATATATGTTAAATAAATTTGGTGACATACTGCAGCCCTGCCATCCTCCTCTTCCAATTTTAATTCCTTCTGAACTCACTTTTCCGATTTGCACATTCACTTTCTGTCCAAGTACAGATTACGAATTAACCGTTTCTCTTTCCAATCCACTTCCTTTTCCCTCAAAATATGTAGTAGTCTTCCCCACTGTACTCTGTCAAATGCTTTTTCAAGGTCTATATAAACAACATATAGCTCTCTGTCTTTTTCTATGTACCTTTCTCCAATTGTTCTTAGCAGCCCTGTTGCATCGCTAGTCCCTTTACCTATCTTGAAACCGAACTGCTTTTCCTTTAACGTCGCATCCAGTTTCCCACATATTCTTCTATTCAACACACTTAACTACACTTTGGCTCTATGCGATATCAAACTATTAGTTCTGAACTCTTCGCATATCTTTGCATTCTTCTTTTTCTCCACTGGTATAATTACTGTTGCCAAAGAGTCATTTGGCCATTCACCTGTCTCATAAATTTGATTGCAAAGGTATACTAGCTCTTTCCTCCCTTTAGTTTTCAAATTTTTGAGCACTTCTGCAGGTAATTCATCAATCCCAACTGTCTTTCTATTTTTCGTTTCCATCAATGCCTTTTGAACTTCGTCTTCGATGGTAGTAAATCCCTTTTCATCATCATTTACTTCTATTTCCTTTTCCATTTTTCATTTTACTGGTCTTTCATCTGCTTTATATATATTTTATATGTATTCTTTCCAACGTCTCAGCACTTCCTCAGGTTCAATCGCTCGAGTTCCATCTATATTCGCTATTTGCATTTTAGCACAACTTTTCCTTCTTTGAAAATCTAAATCCATTGCAACCTGATACATTATTTAAAATTTTTCTTCTCTCTCAACGACACTATCTCTTCACATTTACCTTTCAGCCAATTTCCCTAGCATTCTCAGTTTCTCTTCTTAATTCATTGTTCAGCCTCCTATACATTTTCTTTCCTTCATTGCTCTTCACATTTTTGTTATTTCAATATTTATTTATTTCAACAATTATTACAAAATAATTTTTTCAACCTAAATCTATTTGTTTCCTACGAACGCACGGGTTATTTATTTTTACCTATACTGAACTATTTTATTTGAGTATTGCCTTATTTCTTTACATGACACTTTTAACGCTATGCTATACAAACACACTACAGACAGAAATTATCAACCTAAATTCGTCGCTGACACATCTTTATAGAAATGTGTATGTTTGTGGCTGCTGTGAAATACTGTGTAGGAATACGTCGTACATGTTAAGAAACATGATACCAGAGCAACTGGTGTACAGTAGAAGAATAATAAATTTATTTTATAATGGTTAAGATAGCTTAATGTACATATAAAGCAAAATTACCTAGCAAACTGGACGACTACTTCAACAGAATATGTTCAATAGAATAAATACAGGTAACATAGAAACAATATGTTACGGAGAAAAGACCTCGAGTAGAACTTTGGACACAAATATTTAAAAACATGTCTCTATCTGTGGGCTTTGTCGTTAAAATGAGAAGATTAAAAACCAGCTGGCAACCAAGCTACGAGTCGTCAATTTAGGAAAGTGTTGCTCTTCGTTTTGTTCGTGAGTCTGTATTCAAATATACGAGGTATAATATATCAATCACAATACATAAAACCAGCATTGATGTGTTATTTAATTATCTGAATACAGCTTACTACCAGGCAATAGTAATTATTTGTATTTAATGACGTTGCTTTTTGACAATACGGTGTTACACGACAAAACACCTCAGACAATTCGTGTAAAACGGAATTACTGAAGGCGACGGAATTTTACAGATTTATTATTTACTGGATAGCCGGTGAGTTAACCAAAAAATGTCTCTATGTATATAAATAAACATATTTCAACAGGCTAAAAACACTAAACATTAGATATGGAAGAATAAATGTGTTGTTAATAGTGCAGAAACTGATAGAAGTAAGAGAAACATTATGTGCCTGCATCTGTGTGAGATGTTTTGCAGGACCTACTACGTTCCTCCACCTCAAATGCTAATCATGCCGCACAGGCAGTTCCTTGGTTTGGAATTCGTACTGCAGTCTAAGTTTGTAGAGCAATAACTTTGCTACAGAGCTGTGCTATTCTGAATACAATTTTTCCTCAATTGTGTGTATGCCAAAATTAATCACAGTAAAATTGTACAGTTATTATACGCAAGATTGAAAGAATAGCAAAACTGGAGTTTCATTAAGACATTGATATTATTAAAATAATAAGTTAATACGAATGAAGACATTAATATGTGAAGTCATTTAAGGTAGCTCCATTATAAATTGAGACAGTGCTGTCACAGGCAACCTGTGTAATTATACAAAAGTTTGATAAGAAAATATTATGACCTCGTATTTTTTACAGAGACTTCCTGAATTCGTAGTCCTTCAGTCTTCGACTGGTTTAGACCCTCCCCGCATATACCCGTGGTGCGTGTGGTACTCAATATAGTCTAAATTATAAAGATAAATTGTACTGGACGGTCGAATTGACTCTGATTTTAAATCTATTTGACTAAATTATAAAACAATTAAATTTGTGTAAAAATTGTGTCCATGGCCCAAGTGCTCTATTAATATAGTAGGAACGTTAATACATAATATCATTCGGGTAAACGTACTAGCGTGCATCATGTTGTTTGTACAGCTTATTTGAAGGATAATGGAAACTGGTCACGCCTAACAGTGTGTGTCTCACTGCAGCAACGCATTGACGCTTGTCCCATACCGTGGTTTTGTACTAACGAGATAAACACAATTTGATAAGCAAATTACGCCGCCTAATTGCATTTCGTTATCAGGATACCGTTGTTTGTTTGTGTGTTCATTACATATTCGGCTGTAACGATGGCAATTTTTCAAACTGCAAACTAACTTTACAAGATAGTCCATAAGTTGTTGGCCTCGTACAGAGATCGCGTCACAAGTATTAAATGGCTAACATTGTTTGAAAAAGTTGTGAGTCAGGTGTCTTACCACAACGTATAAGACAACTCTATTTATTAGTTAGATTCATTTGTATGAACTTTGCTCAACGAGAAAGTTTTGTCATCATAGTCTCATTCAGTTGCTCCAGAAATGCTGCGTAAGGTAGGCCTATTCTTCGCTGATGATTTTACCTTTTCTAAATAATCTATGAGCACTAAAATGTGTGAATCCCAGAAACCAGACGTCATAACCTTTTGGTCTGATGGAGAAATGTTCGCCCATTTTAATCCATTGTCTGGACTGTTACTTTGTTTCTGGCGTGTAGTGATGAAGTTTAAATATTTTATCAAAATTATCCTTTAAATATTGTGGATAATTACTTTACAGTTTTATTGCCATTCATGTAAGTACCCAAACAATACAGTTTGGTGTCACGTCGTTGTACAACGGCAAAGAATGCTATTCAGAATAACACGCTTCTGCAGCAAAGTTATTGCTCCGTGCAAACGTAAACTGCAGTGCAAATTCCAAACCAAGAGACTGTCAGTGTGACAATTTCAGCATTGCGGCGGAGGTCCATTTACTTGGATAAACGTAGTAGAGGCTCCAAAAACTACATTAAACATTTTTTCACCATTGACAGATCATCGAAGAAACTCTGTTGGATAAAGTTTACTAATAACGAAACGTTTCCTATACAACTTTTGCTAAACATTCGCTTGAAGTTGTTTCTGGTGGACTAATAGGAAGCGCAGCAACAATCGCGCTAAAACCTTTTCGTACACCAAAGTTGTATAACATGTCTTGGACACAATCTATTGAGATGTTCGCAATGTCACATAATAATGCACAGTCAGATAATGTTAGGAGTCAATTATTTAACAGGGGGCCGTGGATTTTGTGATGATTTTGTTAGTTGTTGCGGTTTATATCAACCATAACTTTCTTATAGGCTTATAGACAAAAGATCGTTATTGAATGCAGAACTATATTTTTTCAGTGTAGAAAACAAAGTTAAAATGTCTCTCAAACTGGATTCCGAAAGGTTAATTTTTTGATGGAATTAAAAATTTTATAATACATTTTTTATCACCGTAGGACGTTAGATTTTTTTATTTTTATTGCAATCACTAAGGTTGATTATTTTGAGTTGACGACCAGAATAAAACTAGAAAATCTACTTATTTTAAGTTATAATACCCCATCCGATGGTTTGCAGAAGAGCAAAACTACAGTCTGGTTAAGTCATTGATATTATTAAAATATAATAATAATATGTATTCACACGTATTATTCATAGTGTATTCACACACTAATATGTGAAACCCTTTCAGGAAGCTCCGTTATAAATTTTGTGTAATAATACAAAACGTTTAATAAGAACTTTCATTTTCTCGTATTTTCCTATTGTAGACCGAATACAATGTAAACTGTAAAGGTACAGACGATTTAACTTTCTTATTGTAATTATTAAATCTACTTGATCAAATTATAAAACGTTTTATGCAAAATTGTATACACGCGCAAAGTGGTCTATTAGTATACTAGAAGCTTACTTCATAATATCCATCGAGTAAACATACCCACTGAGCATAATGTTGTTTGTACAGCGTACGTAAAGTATAAAATAACTGGTCATCTCTAACAATATAACTCACATTGCAGCAACACACTGACGTTTGTGCAGTAGAGCGTTTTCGTATTAATGAGATAAACACAACTTGATAAGCAAATTAAACCGCCGAATCGCATTTCGTTATCAGGATACCGTTGTTTGGTTGTGTGTTCATTACATACTCAGCACCGAAAGTAGCGATGTCGATTCTGTCAAACTGAAAACTGACCTTATGAAGTAATCGAAAATTTGTCGATGGCGTTACGAGTATTAAGTGGCTAACATTGTTTGGAAAGTTGTGAGTCAGGTGTCTTCTCGCAATGTATATAACGGCTGTATTTACTAGTTCGATACACGTGTAGTTTATTTCTTCAACGAGAAAGTTTGTAATCGTAGTCTGATTCAGTTGCCCCAGAAATGCTGCATACATAAGTACTGTCCGTTGATAATTTTTCTTTTTTCTGAACAGTCTATGGATATCATTGTCTGTGGATCCCAGAAACCAAACGTCGTCACTTTTTGACATGATGAAACAGTTGTCGCCTTTTTTGAAGCACTTCAGCCCGCCTTCAACCATTGTCTGGATAGACATCTATTTTCTACCGTGTAGTGATGAAATAATATTTTGTCATCAGTGACAGATCGTCGAAGAAACTCCGTTGGTTCGAGTTTACATATAACCAGACATTTTCTCTCACAACTCTAGATAAACATTCACTTGAAGTTGTCTCTGATGGACAATTAGGGAACGCAGCAATCATCGCGCTAATATCTTTTTCTACACAAACTTTATATAACATGTCGTGGAGACAATGTACTGAGATGTTTGCAATGTCAGCAAACTCAAATATTTTAAGCGTCAATTATTTAAAAGAGCGCCGTAAATTTTTCGACGATTTTTTTAGTTGTTCCCGTCTATAACACTCTAAACATTCATCGTTACAAACAGACAAACGACCTTGGTTGTGTTATGCACCGTATTTATTCAGTGCGGAAAACGACGTTATAGAGTCTCTCAAAGTGAATTCCAGTTGGTTTGTTTTTGATAGCGTTAAACTTTTATCGCTGTAGGACATTATATTTTATCATGTTATTGAACAACATTAGGCTTGATTATTTTGATTTGATAAGTATAAAGAAACTAGTAAATATACTTAATTCAATCTCTATGTCAGGCCGAGAATAAATTTGACTACCCTAATTAATGTCTCTTAGTTTGTACCAAGTACGAGTTGTCAGCGTACAGTTTAAAAGTTGGCAAGAGACATGACCATACAAGACATCGTATCGTTATCAAGTTACCATACATTGCTTTCCAAAATCTACGGGACAGTAGTGTAATCAATGAGCAAATAAATTTAACTAGATTAATGACAGATTACGTCTAAATGTCTCTCAAGAATACTGAGTTTGTCGTTGGTTAAACCAAAGTGTCAATACAGCATCAAAGAGATTCTGCCACAGATCACGTCATCACCGGTTAACGTCATGACTCATGACCTGACATCTATCATAGTCTAAGATTCTCCTACACTTTGTAGCCACATACATTGCAAATTACCTTCACCCATTTTTTTCTAGGAAATTCTAGCAATTGCTCTAACGAATATTTCGATATAATCTGAATTATTATATTATTTGTTTACTTAATAGTACGTTTAGCGTTTTTTTTTTGTTACTTATTCTGTTGACCTCTCTTTGTGATGTAGATGGTATTTTCCCCTCTATTTAGTATTAATGGAGAAACATTGTCTACCATATTTTTAAGGACACTGTTGCCCAAATTATGAATAACATAAGACAAGATTGAGAGAAGTTCCGGATTATCGTTAGTATACACAACGATTGTGAAATGTAACGAATAACTAAAATAACGTGTGTAAAATATATTGCTTTTATTTGTAAAGTTGTTTTCATCAAAATGGCTACACTCGTTTTGTATAGAACGGTACAATAAAAGAACATGAAACCTTCTTAACAACAAAAATTTATTATGTTATTAATTACTTTTTATGATGAGCTAAAATAATGTACTTTGTAAAGAACTTTTTTACAAATAATAAATATTTTTTTATTAAGTCATTAACAAAATTGAAAACAAGCAGAATTTTCACTGTTACACACCACTATATAAAAATCATACCGATTAGCGCTTTCAAGCTTCACAGCTCATCGTCAGATCGGAAATGAACAAATAGACATGGAAACCAACCATTCACCCCCACCCCACCCCACCGTGCTAACACACAATAAGCTATAATTAAAATGTCCCTTACCCACCCTCAGTCCTGTCCCACCATCTAGACAGTTACATATTTTTCTAGCAAATTCCTTGTGTTTCAGTGTTATGTGTGTGTGTGTGTGTGTGTGTGTGTGTGTGTGTGTGTACAATCCTTTTAATCATAACCGTCTTTCTCATTCACACTTGTGGGTCAGTCACACACCCTTATTTTAAAAGCATTCAATTAGTCGTATGCAATATAATTCTTAATCTAATCTATCTGTCCTCTTATCATTTACTTCTTAATTATGTTATAAAATATTTCTTCATAATCAAATTTAATTTTTGTATTAATTAAATTGTCTAAGTCTTTTTCTCTTTCTTTCAATATTTCTAACTCCTCCCTAAGCTTCCTTTCAACTGTGTTATTTACTACTTTTACAATTTCGTAATCTTACAAAGGATTAACAAACATATGGTTGTCTTGCATATAAGTAATTCGTTGTTCTATTACCTTCTCCACGTTTGTGGTCAGACAACCTGCATTCGAAATTTCTTCCTGTCTCACCTAGGTACATTTTGTTGCAGTCTTTACATTTTAATACTCCGCTTTTCCGCTTTTCTGTAATACTGGGATTTTTTTATATTTTTATTCCTTATCTTATCAAATAACGTTTCACATTTTTTAATAGCTATATCTACTCCGTATGTATTAGAAGACGAAGTGCATGAGTTTATAAATAAGGTAAATAATAAGGATAAAAACTTACAATTTAAAGAAGAGAGAGGAGGTAAGAAAATAAATTACTTAGATTTAAACACTGAAATTAAATATAATGAGAAACTACAGTTTGGGTTATTTAGGAAAGAATCGTATTCTGATATAATTATACCAAGAGAGTCTTACTACCCTAATAGATATAAAATGGCGGCAATCAATTCATTTTGTTATAGAGCTCAGAAGTGTTTAAAAGAGACCGAATCAAAAGATAGGTAGTCAAAAACGGTAAAGGGAATTGTAAGGAATAATAACTATAACACCAACATAGTGGATAAAGTTATGAAAAGTGTTAACATACAAAAAGCTAAAATAGAACCAGAACAAAAGAATTATGCAGGGTCATTGACATACATAGGTTCACATACTAGAAAATTATAAAATGTTTTAATAAATTCGGAGTAGATATTAAAAAATGTGAAACAGTATTTGATAAGATAAGTAATAAAAATTTAGAAAAAATCCCAGTGTTACAGAAAAGCGGAATTTATAAATTAAAATGTAAAGACTGCAACAAAGTGTACCTAGGTGAGACAGGACGAAAATTCGTATGCAAGTTGTCTGACAACAAACGTGGAGAATGTAATAGAACAACGAATTCGTTAGATGCAAGACATTTCATAGAAGACAACCATAAGTTTGTTAATCCTTTGGAAGACTAAGAAGTTGTAATAGTAGTAAATAACACAGTTGAAAGGAAGCTTAGGGAGGAGTTAGAAATATTGAAAGAAAGAGAAAAAGGGTTAGACAATTTAATTAATACTAAAATTAAATTTGATAATGAAGAAATATTTTATAACATAATTAAGAAGTAAATGATAGAGGACAGATAGATAAGATTAAGAATTAAATTGCATACGTCTAATTGGATGTTTTTAAAATAAGGGTGTGTGACTGACCCACAAGTGTGAATGAGAAAGACGGTTGGGTTTAAAAGGAATGTACAAACACACACACACACACACACACACACAAAACACTGAAACACAAGGAATTTGCTAGAAAAATATGTAATTGTCCAGATGGAGGTGACAGGGCACAGAAGGTCGGGAAGGGACATTTGAATTATAGCTTGTTGTGTTTTATTAGGTGAGGTGGGGTGGGGGTGAATTGTTGGTTTTCATGTCTGTTTGTTTATTTCCGATCCGACGATGAGCTGTGAAGCTTGAAAGCGCTAATGGGAATAATTTTTATATAGTGGTGTGCAACAGTGATAATTCTGCTTGTGATTTTAACCACTAACACGACTTTCTTCATTAAAATTGAAAACATTTATAATTGCAGCCAGCTGTTATGGGTTGCTCTTCTGCTATGATTCGTTTTACGTGTTGGAAAAAATAGGTTATAATTTACAAATTATAACAAAGTGTGAGCTTACTTATTTACAGGCAATAAAGTCACGTGTCTGTGATTAACAGGAAGGGAAGCTTTTACATAAAAGGATAAATCTATTTTTCCTACTGTAGCAGTTCAGTCACTTCATATAGTCAAGCGTAACTTTCTGTAAATTACTTAAATTTATGTGTACAGGATCTAAGCGATTAATTTATATATGTAATCCATATCACAAAATAATGATTACATCCAATCTCTGTGATCGCAAAGTTTTAAAGACTATAAAATGTTTACTGTAAGATTCTGATTACTTAAACGATTGTTTAAACATAATTCAAAATGATTAAATAGTTTTTTACTTGTTATATGAACTGTTTGGCACATATTTGAATATATAACCTAATACAAAATTAGAGAAACTAAAATTATATAATTTTTAAAATACGAACATCGGATGGGAATAAGTTGCTAAATAATAATAAAGTTTATATTATATTGCAAAAAATATTCTAATAATTTAATACGTCAACAGGGGTATGGCAAGCTAGTGCTACGTTTTGTTAAGCTGTCTGGAACCGCTGAAAACTGACAATCAAGCACAACCCATTTCTTGTTTGGCAATCGCTGATAGAGAATAGAAATACTTGGAATCTAATATAAAAGGAGGCTATGTCGAAGAATTGCAGTGCTACAGGAATATGAAGGAAAGTAAACAGGTATGATTAGAATCTCAAAATATAATTTCAAAAAAGGCAAGCTAAAATATTTAATTTAATTTAAATCAAGTTGTGGCAACTAAAATATATTAAAAAGTGGCCAAAATGACAAGAAAGAACGGGAAAGAGGACAGACATATCTCGGATAGTTTCTGCTTATTCCTTTGGTTTACAGCCCAATATATTGAGGAGGATACACTTCGTGCGTGTAAACAAGACGGGTTTCCATAGCAACCACTTGGTTACGTTCTGCAGCATGGACAGTTTATTTGTTTAAAATACGTACATCTTTGTAATATGTTAGCAGACGTCGTCCTTTGTCTGTCGATTAAACAACATTAGTAGATTAGGCTTTATGAGTATTTCTTTACAGAACAAATTTCTGTTGAGGCAACAACTTAATGGAGTAAATCAACTGTATTACTGAGTTTATAAATTATAATAATTTAAATATAATCTATAATAAAACAATCATAGAGTAGTATTTTTTCTTTATCTAAAATAGTAATTGTCATGTTTCCTGAGTAAATATTATGCGCAGTGTTTGAAAACTTTCAGATTAGTCTGATACTTACTTTTATCTCTTCTTAGATCTTAATAATATATTTTTGTTTTCATACTTTAATATCTACCAGAAGGTCGAAAGAATCATAATGTTCTCAGTGTGTGTAGCAACGTTAAACTGCGCATAGCATTTTCAACAAGGAAAATATAGAAAGTTTAATTTTTGTATCTGTACAAACAAATTAATTTTATTGAAAATAAAACAACACTCACTAACTTGCAAGTATTTTAAATACTATTGGGTAATGGAGAAGATTAAAATACATAATAGTAAAAACTATGAACGCGTGCTGAGAAACAATGGAAATACGTGTAACAATATATTGGAAAAACGTTTTGCTATTTAAAATTGAATAATATCAAAACGAAACAAATTATAGATATGTTGTAATAGAAAAACATAAATCAAACAAAATATTTATTTAAACGATAAACTAGAGTTGAAATGTTCCTATAGAAGGAATTAAATTTGTCAAAATATTAAACCAATTTTTGTGGGAAATTGACCAAACATAAGTTATTCACATTAAAAATAACTCATGGTGAATATTTTTTTTTTATAAAAGAAGTAGACATTATTTATAAACTCAGAACTAATTGCTTTGATTTGGAACTAATTGGTGTTACTTGTATTCATTGATATTACCAAGAGTTCAATGAAAATTTGACGGTCAACAGTTGCGTCATCTGGTAAGTTTTTGAAGCAACCGTACCTTCATATTTCCCATAGAATAAGTAAGTACTGCATTTAAGTATTTTACACAGGATACTATAAAACCCAAAGCTTTTACTTCAGTCAATATTTTTATTTGCAACTGCATATTGGTTTTCAGATTGTCATAAAATAAAATAAAATAATTTAAAAAATTAAAAAACACGACTGCCAAAAAAATAAATGAATAAATAAAAAATAAATTGATAAAAACTAAATAAAAATCTAAATAAAAATATTATTTAGTAAAAATCACAAAATCTAAATAAAGTCGATTTAAAAAGCCAAAAACAAGGTATTGAAATTCAGCTCTGATCAGATTTAACGAAAATGTTATGAATGATTAAACGCATAGTAATTTTATTAGATTTAAATTACTTTTCGATGTTGAATATATATCAATGCATCATATGAAGACTACAATTATAAAAAATATTGCTGATAAAATTTTGCTCTTCAATTTCTAATTTTCAATGCAGTCGGGGGCTGTTTAATGAAAAGAACAAATCTATTTAGCATTGGTCGTAACAAACTTTGTTTTGCTACGAACGCTTGTTTTGCACTGTTATACCCCTCCATCAATTCAGATTCAGAGCGGAAAGGAATGTGCGTGACTACAAGAGAATAATAATATGCTTCCGGATCTGAGTTTGGTGTGTAATACCTAGTTCGTAAGACAGCTGGGCGCTTACGCTTTTTCATTTTTCCCTGATTATCAAGAAGAGTGATACAGAGGCATTTTCTTGTGGAGCCTGTTCGTAACCATCAGCATCCTGTGAGAATCTGTTGTGCGTCATAGGCTCATACCAGATTCGCTTGCAAACTTGATTCTTCGAGCGCGTGAGGCCTGGCAACGTAGCAGTCAAAAATATTTCTGTATGGCTCGTTTGCATTATCATCAATTCTCAACATCCGGTACCTTAACTCAGGAAAGCAAGTATTAACAAAGATCACTTTTCGTGAGGAATCCCTACTATATGATATTATTTCGTGATACCTATTATATGGGATATTATCGGCGGCGCTAGTGGAAGGTATTCTGTAAAGCTCACTGCAGATGGCGCTCGCGATTTAAGACCACGCTCACTAATACTATGTTAGCGCGCTATTGTGTGAGAGTATAGATGTGCAATCCGTGAGAAACAGAGAACAGCTGATCTGAAAGTATATCTGTATATATACATATGTATATATACATATATGTATATATATTGGTTTGCTATACATATTTCTCTCTGCCTCCGTTTCTCACGGATAGCACATCTATACTCTTACACAATAGCGCGCTACTATAATATTAGTGAGCGTGGTCTTATATCGCGAGCCCTATCTGGAGTGAACTTTACAGAATACCTTCCACTAGCGCCACCTGATCGACCAATAAACGAACAAAAAAAAATCCTTAGAACCGATTACTTGTATTCACTTCCGGTCAAAACCGGAAGTCAACTCACGGTGATATATAGCCTATGACACTTCTGGTGAAGTAAGGAATCCATCGAGCCATCGAACATCAAAATCGGTAAAGCCGTTAAAAAGTTATAGTGGAACAAACATACATACATACCCTACCACTGAAAACATAACACTCCTTTTTATTTTTGGCAGTCGTGTAATAATTGTAATACGTATATAACTATAGGAAAGAAACAACGTATGATGTTTCTATTTTTTCATTTAAAAATTGGTTTTTAGACAAATATAGAAAACTTGAATCTGTACAATTAGTGAAATTGTTTTTCATAAAATTTTGAAATATTAACACAATAACATTTTTAGGTCTGACAACAAAAATGTCTAAATGACATGTCATTAAATGTTCAATGTTCAAGAGCTTTTACACTACAGACAAGTTGTAAAACTGTTGGTAATATTAAGCTGTGTTATCAGTTTAATTAATTTGTACAAGACACAACGAAATTCCGTGATATCGCTATATAACGGGAAAACGATAAAGTAACTTATCTTGCCTCTATTTAGTGCCGGTTTCCCTTCCTACACGCATTACACACAACACACACACGCGCGCGTGCACGCACACACACACACACACACACACACATCTTTTTGAATTCAACAACGTATTAATGGTTTCAAAATTTAATGGTTAGGTTAGGTTAGGTTGTTTACGTATACCGGGAAACGTTTTTATACTCATTGGTTACCCATTAATATCTGCAGTTAGGAGCGAAAACGTACTAAAAAGAAACACAGACGCACACACAGACGCATAATCTACAGTAGGGATGGGCAACAGAATAGGATGAGGTTTAATGATTCCATCGATTGAAAATTATTTGATCAAATATGAAGTAAACGTCAATGTGTAAATAAAAAGACAATTCAATGTATGACGGTAATTTAATAATTATTATACATATAAATATAATTCTCATTATATTAATAGGACATGAATTACTTATATTAAAATAATATTATAATCGTAACTATTACGGTAAATAATTACATTGCTGTAACACGCATAATAATTATTATACTTTAAAAAAAATTATTATTATTATTATATCATCATCATATCTCTTTACTCTCTTAGCAATATCACAATTCTCTCACTCTATGCTAAACGACCTTTTGTAACAAACGTGCATGTTGTAAAATAGACGTTTCCAATTACTACTATCTTACGCATCCCTTACAAATAGATGCGTATGTTAATAGTTTATTTTTTAATTTTAGCAACTAAGGCCTTTCTCCAAATATGTCTGGTGATATAATTTTTTGTGTTTTGACAAAATGTATAATATAGCAGGACACACAGAAATTTGATGATCATTCCTATCAGTTTTGTTCTCAGTTACAAACAGAACGTTGTACAGCGACGTCAGGATCATCAGTAACGCAGTAGGCCTTACGTTGTCGATTGCAAGCAGTTACGCTACCTCTCAGCGCCTTACAGTTACAGTCATCATAATATTTATTAAATTAAAGACAAGTTCACACACAGATATGTGTCATATTATATGTACTTTTCTGTTATATAATTACCTCTGTGTATAATAGTCTAATGTTGATAATATAAAAATAATGTGGTTAGTGCTATGGGACTGTACGTACTGTCTCTCACGACTTCTTTCCCTTTTGACTCTCCAGAATGGTCTAAATTGGCTAGTAATGTTTGTCTTCTACCAAATTCTTGACAATCGCATAGTTTCTTTACGGCGATAGTATACCAACAGATATCAATTTTATTAAGTATAATTATATACGATTTGTAATAATAACAAGATTTTTACAAGAATATATATATGTGTGTGTTTACACTTTATGATAATGTAAATTTACACATGTTTCGCTAGTATTAAACTAGTAACTATCATCATGTAAATCTATATCTGATAATAATAGTTACATTATCAGATATAGATTTACATGATGATAGTTACTAGTTCAATACTATCGAAACATGTAAATTTATAAAATAATAAAATGTACAATATTCTTGTAAAAAATCTTGTTACTATTAAAGAATATAAAATATAAGAAAAATGTGAGGATATATGAATGAATTATATACGTATATTTTATCTTGTTTATCAGGGAATAATAATATCCAGGTTTTTACTGCGTAACCAGTCTATGGGATTAGGCAGTGTACGTCACTTTGTCTGAATTTTTTGGAAAACGAAGGAGATAGTGGGGCCGGCTATAATCTTCAGCCCTCTTGTTGTCCCGGATACTCATTGCCACTAGTTTAGTTGGCCGTGGGCTGAAAAGTTAACCTTGAGTATATTGCGCACCCGGGAGTTGAAACTCTATAGCCAGCCGCCACACCCATTTGTGTCCTAAGCACTTTTTGTTTAGTGAATTGTAACTCTGTTTTATGTTAGACTGGTCGGCAGCGGTAAAGTACAGAACATGGCAATCCCATAGCAAAATCTCTTTAGTCAATCAATACGCACTTTGGTTGCTGCCTGTGTACATGTATATTTTTAATGTGTTACTACGTACAGCATAGTGTGGCGACAATTCCGCGGCCTCTGCACTGCGGAACACAGTAGTGTTACGCTCTGCGTACTGACACAATATTCATAAGGCAATTTGCATTCCGTCTCTCGGGTTTTATGTTAATTAAAAATAAATAGTTGCTGTTAACACAAAGCAACGGTTTTTAGTTTTTATACAACTACATATTCATAATTAATATTGAATATTTATATGACTGTTTCTTGAATTCTATATATTTCATGTTTATTTTAATGTATTTTTGTAAATTCAAACGGCTTATTATATAGTTGTTGTTAAAGTATATTTCCTTCAATCATTATGAGCTTCCGCCTTCATAGCAGGTTATTTTCTTTGTCAATTTAACAGATTTAACTGTTAAAATAGTAACAAATGGGAATCTTATAATGAATACTAACATCTTGGCGTCTAGGTTAGCATTTTGGTGTAGCAATAATTTGTCGATTAAAACAGAAGCTATCGTGTAAAGGTTAACAGCCGAAAGTATATGCCTACGAGGCGAGGAGGTGTGAGCGTTAACGGAAGACCACAGGTAACACGGTGAGCTATGGGAATTGTATTCTTTAATAAATTCAAAGAGAAATGAAGTATAGAGAGGCTAAAGCTGACAAATAGTGAATGTTGAGAGAAATAAAATTAAAATTATGTGAGACAAAAATCACGATAGTACGGACATTTGACGAGCGTTAAGTATGAAAAGGATGCCAAAGCCAGAGATTGTTTGAGACCTGGATAGAAGGTGAAGAATCACAAGCGACCTGACAACTGTATGGAGAGCGAGAGAAGACGTATATAACTGAAAAACTGAAAAGACTGCACGACAAAGACCTAATGGACAGAGACACAAATATAATGAATGTTTTGGTTAGATAAACAATGAAATGGTCTCGCTTTTTGTAATTATGTTACCAATTATTACGTGTTAAACGAAGCTTTAATTAGCCCATTCGTTGGACAAAACTGTTATTCTAAGCCAATAACAGTGGTTCCCAACCAGTGGTATGCACAAAATCCTAACTAAGAATAATGTATTTGCTTAAAGTAAATGAAAATTTATGTTCAGAACAACAATAAATTTTTACCGGAGATGATTTATAACAATTACTCTTACAAAAACACAAATTTAACACTTTACGATGCTAAGATTGTAGCATATAACCAACCTGAAATTAATTGTAAAATTCAGTTCCTGTTTTGTAAATTTTAAGCATTAGATTTAAATAATTATACATATCTAGAAACAATAAGATACACTATTCATGTTGTATCAAGTGTTTTATTGAGCTTTCCTTAAGCTCCAGTGGTACTCAAAATAAACGCGGAAGACCAAAGTGGTACGCGGGTCGGGGAAGGCTGGGAACCACTGCTTTAAGCAACTTCATGGCTACAACTATTACTTCTAGCCGAATCCTTGGCCATAACGACTACTCTAAAACAAATTCTTTACCACAACTATTACCCCTGATTCACTCCTTGGACACAACTATTACTCCTAATCCACCCCTTGGTTCCAACTGTTATCGAAACCAACTCCTTGGCCACAACTCCACGTCCACTCCTTAGTTCTAACTACTAACTTACTTCAGGCCAACTCATTTGCTACAACTGTTACTCCTACTCAGCTTCTTGATTATCTACTATTTATTCGTTTTGGCCACATAGATACGCGTATCATATTCTTCACTTCGTATTAAAAATTATCCTGCACTATATTCTGTTACGTTAGCTTTTTACTACATCCTGTCCTATATTTTTGAATAACACATTAAACGTGCCTACATAAGTATATATAAAATTGTGGAATCTGTTTTTTTTTTATTATTAACAAAAGTATTCAAGATTTGCTCTTCAAGACGTTCCTTCTTTACGTATTTTGCCACCTTTGTAAATTATTCAGTTGGGAAATATCATCTCATTACGGAAACTTGCTAGACATTACAAGTAAGTACATCGTGGATTAGTAAAATTGGTTTCAGGTTAATAATACACTTAAAACGACAAAGGAAACAACATAGAACATTAGTTTAAACTCAGTGTGTTGTTAATTGATTTTTGATGGCTCTGAAACAGTACGAAACAAGGATAGACGAAAATAAATATTACAAATAATGTCGTACATTCCAGATCTTTATTAGTGGTACAGAAATTCTACCAAACTCTCGTAAAGTGTAACTGTTTCGGCCGTCACAGAAGACCTCTGCTGTAATATTTGTAAAGTAACAAGACCCACCATATTGCCTCTTATTTAGCAAATTGTTATTGGAAACAGTTTATTGTAAACTCATATGAACTGATAATCTTATGCAATCGTTAGTTTGCATTTAAACGGTAGTCATCAGTGGTTTAGCACAAAATTAAAATCCATAACCGTCTACTATTGTTTATCTTGATCTGTTGACCTTGCTCACACTGATTATACACCTTTCTTATTTATATGTATATCGGCATATGCCAAATTATAACATCTGTGACTGAGTTGCAATTAGAGACAAATCAAAGTTGTTTGTGTCAACTAGTTAAAAAAAATGTATGTAGATATGTTTAATTTCGTTTCCGTTTTGAAGACGTAAATATTGTTCTACATAAGTTCGTCTTTGATTTGAAAGACTATGTTTACGAAGAAATATGAGCGTATGGGTATAAAAAGAGGCTAGTTTGTATTGCATAACAAGAACAGCAGAAAGCAGGCTCTATAATGTTTTTAATACTAATGTAATAATAAAGGTGTACTAAGTCAACAAAAATATATGACTTGTTTATGTAGTCACAAATTTGTACACACTATTTCAGTTAATTTCTGAAATATTCAAAGATAATTAAATATGTTTTATTACAAAATACATATACTTTAAATGAAAGTAAAAGGAATTTCCCCAAAAACGTGAGCATATATGTAACCACTGCTACACGCAGCCAAAGTGCGTGAATTGCGAGGCGTTATAGTATATTAACAGACATGCACGGCAGCTCATACACGTGTTCATATATATATATATATATATATAGTAGGGTTGCTATAGCTAGTGCCGTCTCCCTTCCTTCAACCTGGCTTTCCAGTCCTCCGGATGTTCCCATTGTCCTTCCTCAAGTCCCATACGTTGCATAGATTCATCAACTTCGTCCCTCCAAGATCTTCTCGGTCTTCCCCTTTTTCTCCTTCCTAATGGACTCCATTCCGTCATTTTGTTGATCCACCTATTTTGGGCTCTCCGGACATGACCGTACCACACCAATCTTTTTTCTTCGATGTAGTCAATTACACTTCTTTCCGCTTCCATTCTTCTTCTGATCTCCTCGTTTGTTATTCGGTCTGCTCTCGTTATTCCACACCACCTATTCCAATATTCTATCTCTGCTGCAAGAATCATTCTTTCATTCTTTTTGTTAATAACCCATACTTCCGCTGCATACATCATAATGCTTTGGACTATGGTCTGATATATCATTTTTTGTGTGCTATTTCTAATATTTTTGTCGCATACAAGATTGTGTAATTGTCTAATCCCTGTTCTAGTCTGCCCTAATCTACTTTTTATTTCCTCTTCCGTTGTGCCTTGTTTACTCAATGTGAATCCTAGGTACCTGAATTTGTCTGTTACTCTAATTTTAAAATTTTCGTCCACTTTTAATCTGTTGTTTCTTCATCTATAATTGCCAAGTTTTCAGTCTTTTTTATGTTTATTTCCAATCCAATCTTTGTGTATTCTTCATTCATCTTTCTGACTATGTAGCTTAGATCTTCTTCATCCTGTGTTATAACTACCTGGTCATCGGCGAAGCATAGTTGAACACGTATGCAACTATGCTTAAATCTTTTAGTACTACATGTGTCGTCAGAATTCACGGTCCCTTTTTGTCACTATTGTTGACATTCATCTGTTTTGTAATCTTGGTGTTCAATATAGATATTCCTTTCCTTTCCTTCTGTTAAAACTGAAAAGTAGTTACGCATTAGATTCGCAATTCACACAGTTCGAAAAAACAAAATTAAGAAATTAACGTAAATTTACAAATTGCATAATCTGAAGTGTATCACTGAGTTTCGTAATATGTTAATAAGAAAAACACAGTTAAAAAGAAAAGAAAGAAACTTAATTGTATCTCCAACACGTAAAAAGACACTCAACAACAATGACGGCTGTTTTTTTGTAATAGTCAGGTAGTTTGGGACTTAGAAAGAACAGGCTGGCTCATTCAAGCGCTTCGTCTTACACAAAACTTAATGTGGCCAGCACTACGGTTCGCTCCCCCATTATTACTTAAAGCTTTATTTCCAGATGTTCAAATTCACAGGTTGAGTCGAACTGAACACTGAAAATACTTAATTTCATTTTATAGTTTGCTAAGTAATTGAGCTCATCACCTTTAGACAAGTACCCAGCCTCCATACCCATTTGTCTATTAGTCGAAAGACACTCAATATTGAAGTAAAATGTCAGATTAATTTTAGGTTAAGTTATTATTAAAAGCAGCATAATAGAGGATAAACTAAACATAAATAAATATTACTGTAAAAACTAACTAATTTAGGCTACTACAAAATATATCTCGGTGTTGTTACTACTGTAAATAGTAACGTGCGTTTATATTATTCTGCGCGTGGTTGCAACTGGGGAGCTCTGTGTATGGTTTTGAAAGCTCTTTATTTTAAATGTGTGTGAAACTGAAGCAGCGCTTACAACTACTACTACACAGAGAAGTGGCTGCAGAAGAGGTGTCGACATGTATTACCTTACAAACGCACGACAGCACACACACACGCAGCTATACATAACTTCCTTCTATACTTCTTGTCGTCGGAGTTTATTAGGTTTCTTCGTTGTGTTTACCCCTGTTTTTACATTATATATTTTTTATAGTCTTTCTCTTTCCTTCTATAGTTTTCTTTAGATTGTGTTAACATTTGGAACAGTATAAATGGATTTAAAGCTTAGATTCAGTAGTCGCCAACATCCGCTACACGTGGATTAAGTATCGCCTGTTTCGTCTTCGCAGCATCGCTCTCGTAGCATCCAAAAAACTCTATAATTTTTAATTTATAAATAACGAATTTCAGTGACTCCTATAACTTTTAATTATAAACAATATTTACTACACGTGTTGGTTTAATAATTTTGACAGTTCACGTTAATCTTTCAATATTTTCATCATTTTATCATAAATACTTATTTCCCGTCTTCATTTCTAATGCAGTCCACCTTGGAACAGCCTTTTATCCTTCAAAAAGCATTTCTATAGTTTGACCTCCTTCCCCTTTCAAATTTAATGTACAAGGTAAAATTTGCAGATGTGAGTAACATAATTTCTCTTCTTTGCTAATTTTGGTCTCAAGATTATTTTCTAAGAAATAATTGGAGAATTTTAGAATACGGGTGTACAGAAAAATACATCAAAATTACTTGAAAAAGGGAAGAGTGAATAACTACGAGACGTCGAACAGGCTACGTGAAAGGCAGTCAGCGAGGCAAGTGCGTCACACGTTTGGCGCAACAATCACAAAATCTACTGAAGACGCAATTTTGAAAGCTCTCGACTTTCCTACGTCTTTTGTTACTGTCGTGCCGACCTTTAACAGTATAAATAAAGTATGTACATCTGGGTGCAATGCAAACCATATTGTATCGTAGAAGAAGTTAACGGCGTGATACGAGTTTTCAGGGAACGGATGGGTACTGGGTCAGTTGTGAATTTGCGGTTCATACGAGGTTGTCAGTCTCTGGTTCTTCTTGTAAAGTGGATAATTGTCAACTATCTGCTCCGGTCTTTACTTGGCAGTGTTATGATAATGAAATTAATCATTTTTTGCTTTAGTGGCTTGTGCGTTGATCTATCAAGAAGTTGAATTTGTGTCATCTACGAGTATTTTCGTCTCTTTGAACGGTATGTTAAGTGGGGGATATCTGGACGGTCCGAGAATCTAAGGTGATCAGCGACATAGAAAAGTGTCACCGACAGCGCACAGGACATGGAACCGTGACCCCAATAGCAGTTGTACAGAAGGACAGTAAGAAATGTGGACGGCTAACATTCAGTTTACAAGGCGACACCATTTACTGCGTTACTAATTTAAGATAAATGTTTATAATATGATAATTAATACTCAGTCACTACAAAAAATATAAGAATAATCATAATGAGATTTATATTATACTATTATATTATATATAGGAAGTATCATTAGTTGGGATGGAAAATATAAGGAAGATAAAAGAAATCGAGCAATTCTTGATAACAGGAGCATAAAAATGTAATTCTCTTCTAATATCCAATACACTCAGGACTGAAAACAAATGCCAATATCTGTAAGGTCATCTCGGAGCCGATTTTTATTTAACGATTGAAGTGTTAAACGATTATCGAAATATACCGTAAGCTGATTGAAGCTACTCCATCAGTCGAATTTTGAGAATTTGAAGCTTAGAAGGCTTAAAAAATGACGAAATAAAATAAAAAACAGTAAGAAAGGGAACGATAATTTACGATACCCAAGGAAATATAACTTGTGGTATTTACATGCGATGAGATTGAGAAGTGGAAGAATGTTTAAAAGCCTGCTTAGCGACCGTAGAAGCTGAGTTACGGGATGCTGTACTAACCGTAGAACCATTCCGATATAACTGTGATAGTGTTATTTTTATAATACTACACAAATGCAAGGAAAGCAAGGTTATTTAAGTATAGGAAACTATTATAAGTAAATACTAATATTATATAATTACTGATTCTTTCCAAATATAAGTTTCTTGTGTTAGGAAGCACTAAATGTCGAAACGTAACAAACTGAAGGCAAGCAAATGCCTCAATTGCACTTGAAGCCGTTTGTACACAGCGTTAATTGTTTGAGCCCTTAACTACCCTACCGTAGCCTACGCCTCGCCCAAACATAAACCACAGCTTAGTCCTTACACTTGCCTTCTGTACTGAGTCATTTGTTATATTGGAGCTCTAAAGGTATTGCACCCAATCCCAGAAATGAAAATGACTTTAATGATAAAAATTCAAAAAATAAAAGTAATATTATGTGGCCTTTTAAATTACGAGTAATTTCATGATATGATTCATGCAATTTTGTATCGAAAAAATTACATCTATTGAGTACTAATGAAATTTAAGACAGGTGGAAAGGTTTAAATACTTATGCTTCTTCATGTGCTTGGATTGAAGGAAGAAAAAGAACTTTACAGAAAGAATAACTTCAGCTACAAAATTTTTCAACGGTTTAAAAATAAATTCTAGATCATAATGAAATGCCATAAGGAGCAATAGCTGAAATTTTTAAAAAAGAACGTGTCGCCATAATTTCGTGAGGTCAGTGTCATAAAGAGTTGTCTTAAAACAATGAATAGAAGAGAAACAACTGAAATTTGAGTCTTACAAAGAATAGAGAATAAAAGGATCACGGACAAAGTAAGATGATTTATTTATATGAAATTGAAAACAAAACTTTCACTATAAAATCGAAGGCAATCAATTGCAATGGTTTGTTACTCTAAAATGAATAACTGAGTTAAGGAAAACAAGAAAAGTTCAGGATGCTCACTATCGAAGACGGTAAAGCTGAAACAGAAATAAAAAAACATGGTAACATGACCAAGGCACAAATTTAAATGAAGTGGAGAAACAGCTGAAACAGAAGATTACAGATGGAAACGAAAGAATATGAAAAATCCCGATAAAGTACTGAATTCAACAATCCAACAAACTGTTTACACTAGTAACGTAAGGTATAGTTAATAGAGTGAAATGAAGTAAAGTATTTACAATTTTAAAATGAAGTAAATAAATTTAAAAAATGTACACTAATGTGGTTTTTGTCATTTTTGAAACAACAGTTTTTTCAAATAATGTTTTCATCTAATTACGTATTTTATCATTATTAGTTTAAATTTATATTTCTTACTTAATAGTTAACTACATTCAGTAATATTATCAACTCGGAAAAATAAATCATTTAATAATTACTTAGTTACCAAGTACACTTTATTAAATCGGACAAGGTAGAATTTCGAATTAGGCATGTAGACAATTAAAGAAAAAGACAAAATCTTATACATAAAATAACCAATATATTGAACGCAGTGCACAATTTTCTCAATGATGGAGCAAACAAATAATGTTATTAGACAAATATGTGCATTATGTGGTTAACAAGGTTACAACAATGCGGAAAATTTCCAAATATAAGTGAACACTTGAAAAAATATCAATGTTCGTTTGGACGTGGGAAATGAGACATAACTGAGAAAACTACAAGTGACATCAGAAAATTTAACTTCTGGAAGTAATCAGGTGGCAGGTTGACGTGACGTTTGATAGAGTAACGTACTAACGAATGCCTAACAGCAAGACTGGGCTTTGGTTTTGGTGTTACATGAAACAGTTAAAATAGTTTGGACTTGTTGGGACTAAGAACATATAAGGCATGCAACTATAATCTTAAGAAAGTATACGAGTCTTTTGACAGACGAAAATGAGGAAATGAAAGTAAACAACGAAATGAAACAGGACAAGAAAAACTTACAGAGACGAGGTTAAGAAAGGCCAAACCTGAGTTAAATCAAATATGAGTCTGTTGAAAATTATTTTCTTTTATTTTCAATGACGTAAAGAAATAATTTTTGGTCATATCCCGCCATTGTTAATGTATTTGCGAAGGGTTTCTATAGTTTTAAGTTATACACTCTTTTTAGAGAAGTGTGCATTCTTGCGTGTGCATTCTTGCTCATTCCTAGCATGCGTAAACGCAATATTCACAGATTCTCATACGAGTGTGATATGAGAACCGAAAGTTTCTTGTTTCTTTTCATTGTACATCAATATTTATCTTCATGTTTCCGGTGCACCTAATTAAGGATCATCATCAACAATTCTCATTCAGTCTGAAAATACGGTTCAAGCTATCAATTTATGCACTGCGTTTTTGAGGTTTCCGTAAAATCGGAATCATCAACTATACCAACGTATCTTCTTATCTAAATATTCTACTACATCCTCAATTTCTGCAAACATTCACATTTTGTACATGACGCGTCTGGTTATTTCCAGCAGTTGTTCTATTGTATAGAGCTTAATATTTAGGCAAAATTTAAATTAAATTTTACCCACAATTAAACCTGCTTTCTCATATTTTACAGACGAAATGGGAAATTTGAAGGCAAAACAGAGAAACAGGCGATTCAATTCACAAAGCGACCATTTTCATTGAGTTATGTCTTTGTGCAGAATCACTATTAAAAATGTGGTGCCTTAAATGTAAGATCCACAAATAGCATTAGAAACGCCTTGACTTTTAAAAGTCATATCTGTGCAGCTTTTGAAGAAGCTTGTAAACAGAAAAAAGCTCACATTTAGGGAAACCTTATATATAACATATGTAAATATGGCCAATTGAGTTTACTTGCTTGTTCCGAAAAAGGAATACAGATTTCCTATTTATACTAAATCTTCTCCCTGTTTCTGTTTATTCAATTTTTCTTCCCCAATTAGTCTATTTTACCTTTGCTACAACCACAATTTAAAGCTCTTCAAATATTGATTTCTTTGTTTGAATGGCCTACATCTTTAACGTTATACTAAACTACATAAAGAACTGACCAAATCTCTTTCTAAGTATTTAGAACACATACTATAAATATGTTGGTGTAAAAGAAAGTTGCCAAAGTAAGCAGCAGAATAAAACATAACAACGAAAAAGGCAGGTGTAAAGCAAAAGCGTTATAAATACTAGTGAAACATGAAACGTTTTGTCTTAACGCGCTTATGTGATGACGTGCGTGTGTGAGTTAGTTATATATCCATATAACTATGTGCAATAATAGCCATTACTGCAAATAATATGAGTAGTACTGGTTCAAAGTTGGCCTCCACTGTTCAGTTAAATCTTCATTCTGCAATTTAAAATCCTTGCATTAAGGAAAGAAATAATTTACTAGCTGGAATATCTAGACGAATAACTGGAAAACATGACTTCAGTAATGACACGACACGGGAAATTTAAAAGGATAACGAAGTATGTATGTCCTATGATATGAAATAAAACATAACTGTGAGTAGCTGCTAACAACAACTTTAAAACAAAGATTACTTTTCCCAAGTCACATATGTTCCACAGCACAATTAGTTTTTTCATTCCATTCTTCTCATTTGTTTACATTTTGTTTGATTACAAACATTTGTCTTTCTCGCTGGATCTAAAAGTAAATTTATAATTACCACGGGTAAACTATGTAAAGCACGTTGTATGCGTAATGCTTGTGACAGGACCATCTGATACCAAAAATATCAACTTAAAAATAAAATAACCGTTTATTTACTTGTACTTTTTGAATGTTTGTATATGCTACATTATAGAAAGAGAGGCCGTAAATATAAGGGGAGGAATATTACATTACCTGTTTCAAGAAAAATTTTATTTAATTAATATTCCTGTCATAAAATAACATTCCTGGCTAATAGTAAAATTTTTATGCAACGGAGTTTTGCAAATAGTCTGAAACAACAAGTAGACAATAAATTTCAGTTGTAATAAAATGTCAAGTTTTATTAAAAAACTTCTAAATTTTCAAACATGACAAAAAAATATAAAAGGTGATTTGATTTTTAGAAACAATAAAGTAGAATGCGTTTTCTTAGGTAATTTTAAAACATAACTATTCTTTAAAATTTCACAAGTACAATTTTGTAATAGTCCTAAATTAAGCATATGGTGACTCCTTTGCTGTGATACACATTTTGACCACAAGTAAACTATCTTTAAGGATTTTTGTGAGACCAAATAAAAACGACACAATGATCTAATATGAAACACACTTAGGTGTATATTTAGAAAATAATTTAAACCTCACGGAATTGAATGTTACATTATAGTACATAACCAACTGGTAAAAAAAAGCTGTAATCTTTTAAAGAGATGGATTATAAACTTTGCACATTTACTTTCTGGTAATTGTGATTTGTGATAATGATCTTTGCAAACAATTTTATTTTTCCTACAGTATGTTGCCTCAGCAAAAATCTATAAATGAATTAAAATATGCATTTTATTATAAGAGGACACGTAAGTGTGAAATTTATATATTAAATTTAAACTACATTATACATTTCTATCATCTATGAAAGTTATTACACGGTAGTAGACGCACCGTTTATAATAGATAACTACCAGGAAACAGACACAATTGAAAAGAGAGTTCATTATTTTTTTTTGACGTTATTTGATTGTCATCAATTTTCATATTTATTTATGTCAATTATTTATTTATTAAACATTAGGCAATTTTATGTCATATATTCACAACTCTAAGTAAATTTAACTTTTTATGTGTACCAATTTTATCCAGTGTTATTGCTTGGCTACAAAGAAAATTAGAACTCAACTTCAAAAATCAAATATATGATATATAATACTGCAGTGCATTTTTACCAATTTTTAATATTTACGTTGTTGATAAAAGTGTATAATGAACAAATAATAATTTGTTGAAAACAGTGTAAGAATTTAACTCTAGTTACTTATAGTATGGCATACTGTAGACTAACTTTTATAGCCATCGAAATTTACTAACATTGACAAGTTTAAGTAATGAGTGTGACTGAATCGAGTTTGGCAATTAGGTTGCCGTGATTGATGACAAGTTTAGAAGTGTTTTGTCGCTGAGAGGCAGCCATCGTCAGGGTCAGACAGTAATGCAGTTTACAGGGTAAATTACACCCCATTTACAGTCGTGACATTTCTCACCCCAATCATAGCTAATGGCATATGCTACCTTTTCACTTGGTGTCTCCCTAATTATGTACCCTATATCTTACAGGTACACAGTTTAACAGAAATCACAATAGATTTCTTAGAGCCAATCATCTATAAATATTTTCACCGCGGATGACAGGAACACTGGTGACTGGGCCTTCCAACTTTCTTTATGTAAGATCAAAAATACCTGTGTCCTGTCAGAAACTGTGTGAGGTAATAGTCTGTCTCGCTATGCTTCCTCTCCGCCCACGGTTGCACCTGCTTGATGAGCCTTCTTGTCCAGCGACCTCGCTCTTCTTGATTCCAAGCTCTCTGCTAACTCCACAGCATCTATCTTTGGGTCTCTCGGTGTGCAGCTTCATCACCTACTTCCTTCTTCCTCTGAAAGACGACCTTAAGTTCCTTGGCGAGAAGGTCAATTAGCATAACTTCAGCAACATAGTGGTAGTAGTAGTAGCAGTAGTAGTAGTAGTAGTAGTAGTAGTAGTAGTAGTAGTAGTACTAGTAGTAGTAGTAGTAGTACTAGTAGTAGTGGTAGTAGTAGTAGTAGTAGTAGTAGTAGTAGTAGTAGTAGTAGTAGTAGTAGTAGTAGTAGTAGTAGTAGTAGTAGTGGTAGTGGTAGTATTAGTAGTAGTAGAGTAGTAGCAGCAGCAGCAGTACTAGTAGTAGTAGTAGTAGTAGTAGTAGTAGTAGTAGTAGTAGTAGTAGTAGTAGTAGTAGTAGTAGTAGTAGTAGAATTTTAATTAGAAAAATTGAATTCTGGTGCAAGGAGGATTCTATACGTAATTATATTCGTGTGCCAATTTTTGTTGGATGGAAACTCGGTTAATCAATATTAATGTTTTCATCCTGCCTTAAAGATTAGTGTTCTGCCAGTCTCGTTTAAACACGCTCGCGTTTAGTATGGGAAGTGTTAGTGATATCACCCATTAAGCAGTCTAGATAAGCACTCTTATTGTTATTGCTCTAACTTAGCAAATCACGCTGTGTCATTCAGTGTACTGCATTTAACTGATACTCCATAAAAGGTGCCACGATTTTAGAAACATGGCGTTTCTGTAATATGAAATCTGTCAAATCTGTTATGACGTTTGTATCCGATGTACTTTATGCTCAACACAAGTAACAATTACCGTTTCCATTTTAATTGAAGCTCTAACAATTCCACCAGCATTGACGATTACTTGTGATACACAGGCTCTCGTAATTTCGACACCAACCGTCTAGAAACTTCTTGAATATCTCTTCTCCTTTTTTCCATCTGATATTTACTCCAATGCTTTTATCCATCCATGTTCTTGTTATCCATTCTTTAAGGGAGCCCTATTATATGTTTTATAGAGAATAATCAATTTACGTACATGCGTCATAGTTTTTACTTAGTGCTTCATGCAATGATAATGTTACGTAATGCTGAAAAAGTGTTACGTAATACGGAACGTTCTACAAGTTTATCGAATATTCCAGCTGTAATGTGTGTGCCGTACCTAATGCTGTTGGTTTGCGGAGAAAGACAATTACGCGTCAACTGCCAGGTCTATACCAGACCACACGGTCCGCGCGTGCTGTGTTCAAGACCTCATTGAATTACGTTCTAGTGTTTTCTAATAGGCGCTTATTGACGAATATTCTGGAACCCCAGCGAGATATAAATACAAGTACTCAGCAACGCTCAGCCCAGTTACTGTCGGGCGGTTACTCTGTGCGTCAAGTGGTTACTAGTGAAAAGTAATTATTGTGGCGAAGTGTTATGTGGTTTATAATCGTGCGGGACAATTGTATAACAATTGTGTTTACATATATTTGTTGACAGTATAATATTAGTAAAATATTAGTTGACATTTTATTGGGTGTGAGCAATTTTTATTCGATTTGTTGTAAGAGACTATCTTGTTGATTACAAACTGTTTAATTGTGATAATTAAAGCTGGTAATTAGTGACTTAGTCTTGTATTTTGTTTTTTACTGTACCATCGACGATCAGTTAGACCGTAGTAACAATATAGCACAAGTACATGGGACTATCTTTATACAAGAGAATATCTGCATGAAATTATCTGACCATCTTAAATAGTAAAACACAAACTGTCTTATGTTTAAGTAAAATTTTCGTGGTTAAGTCAAATAAGTGTTCATATAACTTAAACGTTTTTAAAGCTTTTACAATACCCTGTTAAAAAGTAAAAATATAACCAAAGTGAGAAAAATAATATGATGAAAGAATATGATTCATTTATCACTCGTAAACATTGTATATTGTGGAATAGGCGCATAAATGGCAAAACATAATCAAGGGTAGTTGTATTAACATATAACAGGATATAACGTTACTGTGGAACACATAAATTAATTCAGTATATGTACAGTATAAATAAAAACTCAATTATTAATAGTAATTATAGAGATATGGTAGTATAATAATTTGTAATATACATATGTGTAAGGAATATGTAGACTAAGAATGGACAAAGTGAGGCCAGTGCGCCGACAGTCTGTCGCCAACCGAAATAGATATATAATAGGAGCATGTACCTAGTATGTCATAAACACATAAAATATTTTGTGCACAAGAAACAGCAAAAAACGAACAAGTACCGTTAGGAAAGCAGGTCGGTGTCCTTCAGAAGACAAAAGGTGATACCCCAATATTTTTTGCAAATTTAGAAAGTAGCGTCGTTTTTAGCAAGTTAAACGGCCACGCGGTAAAAACTACGTGCCCGAACTAATGGACCAATCAGCAATAGCGTCAGTAGGAAGCGCGAAAGAATTACAATTTCTAAATGGAGAATTTCAAATTCACCGGGTAATATTTCAAACCCTGGCCAATGAAGGTGTCATCAACCAGGGCGGTGGTAAGGGAATCAGTACACACACTATAAAAAGACAAAAGCAAGTGAAAAAAAGGAAGTTTCTTTTTAGTTAAATTTCAAGACAAGCACGGGAAGTCTGCGTTACTCTGTACAAGTATTCAATGATATAATTATAACGGAACGTTATACTAGCTTTGTTTAAAGTGTATAGATTAGCTCGGTAAATAAAAGTCGAGAAGGAAAAAAAGTTAAGGTATAAAGAAGAATATTTTATTGGTGCGCGTAAAGTACGTATTATGAAGATGTTTCATATGTGAAAGTATTTTATTTTATGTGCGTGACGTTAAGTACAACGCGAGCGTGTGATACAAAGTTAAGAAGTGGTAATCAATTATGTTTAGTGGAAGTGAAGTGAAATGAGCAACGTAGAACGACTAATCAGAGTCTTGGTATCCGGCAAACAAGTAACAGTTAACTATCTTAACAATTCACAACTCTTATATACAAACATAGAAAATAATGTCTACCATAAGTATAACTCATCTCATTCTCAAAAAACCCACACTTTTTCAGATACTAACGATTCAGTTTATGTGATATGACATGCTAGAAAGGGTATTTAGTAGAAGTATTGTATAATCAAGTGGATGAAACAGAATATAATAAGAATAGCATTCTAGTACGAGTCGAATACTTGCATATAATAATTGTTAAGGAAACTCATGTTAAGAAAATATTATGCTATATGTTAATTAGAGTATTAAATATATATATATATATATATATATATATATATTATAACGAAACATTGTTATCAATGTTTATCGTTCTAACTGGAGTACGCATAATAAGCGTTATCTGCTACAATTGTACATTTAGAAGGGTACAGATAAGATTTTATATAGCAAACAAAACGAGCATCTGTCGCATTCATAAAGTATTCGTTGAGTCGTACACACGGAACGATACGCTGCAGAAGACGCTTCAATGAGACCGGCAGACACCTGAGTTACTACAACTACGTACTACGGACATCAGACTATACCCGAGGCCAGAGACGCTGTGTCCATGACGATAAAGGAACGACGCCTAGCCTAGCTGTTCATACACCGCTAAGCGACGCTGACGGAGGTTTCGAGAGGAATAGCTGTACTCAACGCCGACGCCTGAGACCCGTGTACATCTGTGTAACATGAAATCATCAAAACAGGTGACCTGATATGGTTCAGGGTTCATAATAATGTTGTAAAACACAACAAGTAAATGAAAAGCCGCTATAAACGAATTTGAACAGTTTTAAATAATTGATAAACATTTTTTTATATAGGCGGTATGACTAAAGCCTAAAGACACTTTTAAATGTTGTACTGTATATCATATAGAGACATTTATTCAAAAAGACAGAACATTTAGATAATGTGTGATTATTATAATAATATGTTAATAAGAGTGCAGGAAGACTCTAAGCAAATGTTTTCATGAGATTGTGCACTGTATAAAAAATTATATTTGATAAATTAAATGTGATAAATTAAGGGAGAGTGCAGAGAAGCTCTAAGAGTGTTATCAAGATATTAGATGTCACAAATTTTATTGTTTCATATTAATTATTGTTGATAGCCAAGCAGGCTAAAGAGTAGAATAATTAAAAGGGAGTTACCCTTAATAAAAATGTTTAGATTTATAATAATTACCATAGAGATAACGATAACTATAACCCTTGTTATATTCATTTAAAAAGTTCGTATTTTATTTTCTCATGTATAAAGAACAGGGTTACGGATTTCATAGAATGAAATCAATTCAGTATTTCCATTTTATTAAATAATTAAATTCAATATAACAAAATGATTTTTTATAAATGAATTATAATTACAGGCAGACAGGTGAAACTGCCCATATATGTGTGTATATTTCCATGTTATATGTTTTGTGTATACACTGTGTATTGTATGTCTTATTTTCAGGAACTTATAAATTATGTACTAAGATATATGATTTTAATATGTGATTGTTAGACGTAAGCATTATAACAATATATCACTAGAGAAAATATGTGTAAAGTAATATTCAAGAAAGAATATAAATGGTGGAACCCGCCGTAAATTGTGTTAAATATTTGAAATTCTTTTTATTATTATGATTTGTTTAAAGATAAGCACCTTGAGGGTGACAATTATAATCATTGGAATGATAGACTAAAAAGGTAGTTTTCGTTTATTCACAATTTATACAACTCAGCTTCCTGAAATAATTCTTTTGGAAACACATCGTCCCAACTCGTTACCTGATACCTAATAAGCCCAAATCCCACACCTAATAGCCGGCAAAGCAGAAAAGTACCATATACTGCAGGTAAGTGTTGGCATGATATACCCTAACCAGGTCCATGTAAAATTCATAATCCATAATGAAAGAAATCATAAAAAGATATGTTGCAAAAGAAAATGTCGCTTCCAACGTGGGGCACGATTAAATAAATAAAAAAAAACATAATACGAAAAAAATTAATAATTAGTAAGAAGTTAAATAAATATAAATTCACATAGAACAAATATTTAGAGTTGATGTGTAATTATTATAAAACGTGCATTTATATGTTGAATGTAGCTGATAAGAACGTACAGTTAGCGTTATCAGTAGAGTAAACAAAGGGGAGCTTAGATAAATATTGTGGTTATCAGAAACTGATACTACAGGCGCCCAAGATAATGGTTGTATGTTGATGAATAAATGACTACCAATACAGTATTTAATAATAATCCAAATAATTAATAATATACAAATTAATAATAAATATTTTTAAAATCGGTTCACCAAATTAAAATTAAACATGGCACATAAACAAGAGGTCAGTTTAGCCGATATAATGAAGAAGTTAGAAGCCAGCAGCGCTGAAAACGTAAAAAGGTTTGAAGAAATAAAAACTAGTGGTGCTGAAACTATGAGAAGATTGGAAGCAAGCACGTCAGAAATTCAGAAACTATACGCGTATAATGCTGAAAGTAAGGTAGAAATTATGGAACGAATGGAGACCTTAGAAGGTAAAGTTAAAGAGTCTCTAAAACAACAAGCGGTGGTGATGAATGAAAATTTCGAAGAGCAGCGAAAAAGACTACAACAAAATTTTAAATCTATGGCCGACACACTGGACCAGAAACTCGAAAAAATTACGCATCGACAAGATACCAAGATACAAGTCATCAGCGAGTTGGTGCAGAGTAATGTCAGGAAGACCATGAAAATTGAAGAAGAAACAAAAAGTCTCGCCGCAGCAGACGACACCATCAAGAAATCTATCCAACACCATGACAACAGGGTAGCTCAGCTGGAAGTCAAGTTAAAAGGTGAAGTAGACCGACTTACACGAGAAGTGAGAAGACTACCAACACAAGCGTTAGTATACTCGACCGTACCTAGAGAAGAGAGACCCATTAACTATTTTAGAGGATCCAGAGGGGAAAATCCCATTGAATTTCGTATCAAATGTGAGAAAGAAATGGATAGTATTGGATCTATTCTCAGTGACAAAGATAAAATAGACTTTGTAAGCCGTTACTTAAAAGATGCAGCAGCCAGTTGGTTCACGATGGTGAATGACGATTTAAAAACGTATGAAGAATTTAAACTAGCATTCGAACGGAGGTATTGGAATGAATACATACAAATGAGAATACGAAATACACTGGAATTTGGTAAATATAATCCAGGTAAGCTGTCTGAAGATGAATACGTCATTATGTTAGTAGAGAGGAGTAAACATTTACGTCCCGCTTTAACACAAAAAGAATTAGTCATTAAGCTTGCTAATCATTTCAGCAGGAACATCCAACTAGCTATACATGTTCAGGGTATAGCTACCATTGAAGATCTATTAATACTTTTAACACAGATGGAGGGTGTAATCCGTGAACGAGACCCACCAAGAGGAGTTCAGCGAGATAACCGGAACCAAAATCAAGATAGAGGTACGTGGTATTCGCAAAGATATCGCCAAGAAGATAAAGGCAGAGAAGATAGACGTACAGACGATGAAAAATATCCGAAAAACAAAAATGTATCATATGATAGACGCCATGAAGATGGACGAACATATGAGAAGCAGGAGCAAAATAATGAAAGAGGTAATTACAAAGGAGGTTACCGATGGCCGAATTCGTCGAAACGATTTTCGAAACCATGGACATCCGATAGGAATGCAAATACGCAGGCGATTACCGTTGAGAAAAAACAGAAAGAGACACCGAGAAACACTGATGAACGTAATAAACCGTCCACATCGAAGACTGAAAATCAATGACTACATTCTGGAGTCTGTATAGAAACACATGAAGCTAAACCACAAGATGTCAGGGTACTTAGCAACATAACATACAAACCCGAGAGAGAAGTACAAGAATTACTACGTAATCTCGCTAGAGAGCAAGATAAAGATCAGCGATTACAGAATATAAAAAATAATCCGTTACCTATAAATTATTGTATGAAAGATGGAATTTTATTTAAGCTTATTAATTATGATTGGAAAGTTGTGCTATCTCATGACATGTTACAGCAATTAATTATGCCATGTCATCGTAGTCTAGCTCATGCATCTCCATTGAAGTGCTATTTAACTATGAAAGAAGCCTTCACCTGTAATAATATGTTCAGAAAAATTAAAATAATTGTTAGGAAATGCCATGATTGTCAAACAGCCAAACATCCGAATTTAAACACTTGCGTTGAAATGGGGAGTATCAGAACTAAGAAGAAGGGGGATATAGTTGCACTTGATTTCCTTGGACCACTCCCGCGATCAAGTCGTGGGTACCGCCATATAATTGTGACGGTAGATGTGTTTACCAAGCTAGTAAAGTTATATGCTGTACGAAGACCCACCATGAAATCTGTTCTGAATGTCATCACCCAGAAGTATATACCAAAGTATGGAAAAATGGATAAAGTGTTGACAGATCAAGGTAAGCAGTTTGGTAATAAATTATGGAAGGACGCATTGACAAGACAAGGTATAAAACCTATACTTACCTCCATAAGGCATCCACAAACTAATCTTGCTGAAAGAATAAATAGAGAGTTAGGCAAGTACATGAGGTTATATTGCTACAATCAACAGAGTAAATGGCCTGACTATCTACAATTTTTCGAAGATGCAATGAATCACAATTATAGTGAAGCTACAGGATACACACCGTTAGAATTAAGTGAGAATAAAATACCTAAAAGATTCTGGCACAACATGATTAATAAACCGGAAAATTATAATGTAGATTTGCCAATTCAAATAAAAATAAACAGAGCTGAACGACAGTTATATCATCAAGCAGGTAAAAGGAGAGACCGGTATAATAGAACTCACCGATTGACAAGATTCCAGATTGGTGATAAGGTATTGATAAAGACAAATCCTGTGGGAAGTAGTATATTAAACACTTCCAAGAAATTCTTCAGATTATTCTGTGGCCCATATGAACTAAGGAGTCGTCTAGGACCACACACCTACATGGTATATGACCCAGTGAAGCAAAAGGACGTCGGAAAGTACCATGCGTCATCTCTGCGTCATTATATCCAATAATACCCATATGTGATTGTTACTTTAAGATAAGATTTTATATTCTTTCTAATAAACATGTAATATAACTGACTGTGTATGTACTAAACATAGAAAAGAAAAAAAAAAAAATGTAAAGCACAAACAATTTTTTAAAGCAAGTGGGGGAGTGTTATAACGAAACATTGTTATCAATGTTTATCGTTCTAACTGGAGTACGCATAATAAGCGTTATCTGCTACAATTGTACATTTAGAAGGGTACAGATAAGATTTTATATAGCAAACAAAACGAGCATCTGTCGCATTCATAAAGTATTCGTTGAGTCGTACACACGGAACGATACGCTGCAGAAGACGCTTCAATGAGACCGGCAGACACCTGAGTTACTACAACTACGTACTACGGACATCAGACTATACCCGAGGCCAGAGACGCTGTGTCCATGACGATAAAGGAACGACGCCTAGCCTAGCTGTTCATACACCGCTAAGCGACGCTGACGGAGGTTTCGAGAGGAATAGCTGTACTCAACGCCGACGCCTGAGACCCGTGTACATCTGTGTAACATGAAATCATCAAAACAGGTGACCTGATATGGTTCAGGGTTCATAATAATGTTGTAAAACACAACAAGTAAATGAAAAGCCGCTATAAACGAATTTGAACAGTTTTAAATAATTGATAAACATTTTTTTATATAGGCGGTATGACTAAAGCCTAAAGACACTTTTAAATGTTGTACTGTATATCATATAGAGACATTTATTCAAAAAGACAGAACATTTAGATAATGTGTGATTATTATAATAATATGTTAATAAGAGTGCAGGAAGACTCTAAGCAAATGTTTTCATGAGATTGTGCACTGTATAAAAAATTATATTTGATAAATTAAATGTGATAAATTAAGGGAGAGTGCAGAGAAGCTCTAAGAGTGTTATCAAGATATTAGATGTCACAAATTTTATTGTTTCATATTAATTATTGTTGATAGCCAAGCAGGCTAAAGAGTAGAATAATTAAAAGGGAGTTACCCTTAATAAAAATGTTTAGATTTATAATAATTACCATAGAGATAACGATAACTATAACCCTTGTTATATTCATTTAAAAAGTTCGTATTTTATTTTCTCATGTATAAAGAACAGGGTTACGGATTTCATAGAATGAAATCAATTCAGTATTTCCATTTTATTAAATAAT
The DNA here is from genome assembly GCA_034769895.1 of Magicicada septendecula. NCBI lineage: Eukaryota > Metazoa > Arthropoda > Insecta > Hemiptera > Cicadidae > Magicicada > Magicicada septendecula. The sequence continues at coordinate 321,220,349 of CM068375.1, forward strand.
TAAATTCAATATAACAAAATGATTTTTTATAAATGAATTATAATTACAGGCAGACAGGTGAAACTGCCCATATATGTGTGTATATTTCCATGTTATATGTTTTGTGTATATACTGTGTATTGTATGTCTTATTTTCAGGAACTTATAAATTATGTACTAAGATATATGATTTTAATATGTGATTGTTAGACGTAAGCATTATAACAATATATCACTAGAGAAAATATGTGTAAAGTAATATTCAAGAAAGAATATAAATGGTGGAACCCGCCGTAAATTGTGTTAAATATTTGAAATTCTTTTTATTATTATGATTTGTTTAAAGATAAGCACCTTGAGGGTGACAATTATAATCATTGGAATGATAGACTAAAAAGGTAGTTTTCGTTTATTCACAATTTATACAACTCAGCTTCCTGAAATAATTCTTTTGGAAACACATCGTCCCAACTCGTTACCTGATACCAAATAAGCCCAAATCCCACACCTAATAGCCGGCAAAGCAGAAAAGTACCATATACTGCAGGTAAGTGTTGGCATGATATACCCTAACCAGGTCCATGTAAAATTCATAATCCATAATGAAAGAAATCATAAAAAGATATGTTGCAATATATATATATATATATATATGTATATGTGTCAGGTGAATAAAATAGAATATTGCGACTCGCTAAACCGAAAAATACTTAAATAATGGTAATCTTGAAGTATAGTAATCAAGTGAATATTAATACTTTGAAATTAGTTGTAAAAATGTGTATCAAGTATCTCAATGATATTTATATTAGAATCCATAATGTTTATGATCAAATTTCACATGCCATGTTTGTAATAAGAATGTAATAATATAGAATATTAGTATCTGAACGGAATGAGTTATTATTTATTAATAAACCCTGGGATACTCTGCTCTGGCGCCCAACCGAATTAATGATTGATATAATAATGAGTGGATGTATTTAGTAACATAGATATTAAAATCTAATTCATAAATAGTATAAATCATTATAATTACTGCCCAAACGAAGTACTGTCTTCAAAATTGTTTAATTTAGCACTCCGAACAAAAGGGGTATTAAAGGAGTATTAAATAAGGGAGACAAATTTAAAAGAGTTGAACTAGTGTTCAGGTTATACCTTTTAATGTTTATCTGTTAACGAAAATATCGTAATTTCTGTGAGTTAGTAGGATTAACTTTCAAATCTTTGGATATATTGTTTACGATGCCAACAATAAAGATTAGAAAACCAAAGTGTACTTAAGCTTACTTGAGTGATGTTTGTGTCCTTGAAAACCAAACCCTATAAGGCCTATCGTGTGTTCGACAAAGAAAACCATTAACTAGAGAAGGAGAAGTAAATAGACGGACCCACCGGCAGAGAGCTCTCTTGCTTTTTGCAACACGCTATTTCGTTTTGTTTACTTGTTTTGTTCGCTTTAAACGTAGTGTACTACGACTTATTTTATGTCACCAGATAGTGACTCGTTTATTAGAGAAATCGACCACTATTTTATTTTTTTCTTCATATCATTTGTCACAGGACAAAAGGCTTGTCACATGACAAATGGCGCCAATCGTACAACTCTTCCTTATTTTGGTGACACTAAAACGGACCGTGTGGCCAAAACCCTGTGATGTTTGTTCAACCCGGGCCGCGGTGAGATGGTCGCCGGCTGCGCCCGATATTCGTGGCGTACTCCTCTTCTTTCGGCATCGGTTTGTAGAGTCCGCTGCCGGCCCAGCGACGTCTATCACTGGTGCGTTACAGGGCAAAAAATGCACAGAACGTCCGTTCTACTCTTCGGCAGTTCCTTCCGGCTGGCTCCATGTCGATGTCGTCTAATAGAGGAGAGGAGATGAAGTGCGTCCGATGGCGTGGAGATGGAGTGCTTCAAAAAATCTAGCTGTGCTCTTTTTATGCCCTGACCGGGATCCCTGATTGGCTCGTTGCGAACTCGTCAGGTGTCACGTCTCGGCTGCTGATCCCTGATTGGCTCGCCGCCAGGTGTTTGCGGCGCTGGCACCGGAGAGCAGATGTTTGCCTCGCTGCCGTCACACATTGTTAAGGCTACCTCATGAATTGTAGTCTTTAAACAGTGCAATAAAATAATTTGACCATAGAATATGTCACTCACAAGATTAATATGAGTTTAAATAAACAAAGGGCCGTTATAGAAAAATTCTTTAAAATTATGATCGTCCAACATTCAGCAATTTAGCAAAGAACAGATTTTACGACATTGTTATTGTTGCAGTGAATAATATCAGTAAGAAATCACAGATGTCTGCAAAAACATTGCTCTGAAATAACGCTTTGCAGATCATACCACTATCTTAGAACAAACTCTGAATCGCAGTTGAATATAGCCGGATGGCAACTTTCAAAACTCGGCTGTTTGTACTTCTCTTGAGCGTTGCAGTAAGGCATTAGTAAGTCCCGGTTACCGCTAGGATAATCAGGCACCGTCTAGAAGGCTCATAAAAGTCTAAACTTCCAAGTCTGTTACATCATCCTGGTCCTGACAAAGTTTGTGCAAAGCGTCACATAGTAACAGAATATATTTGCCTCCTTAGGGTATTATAATCATAACTTTAGTTATCTCAAAGTATAATTTTTATCTGAATTTATACTTCTAGTTATCTTATCGTCTAAATTCGCTCAAATTCTCTCCTTTGCTTTTTTACCTGACATAACCGGATTTCTACTTTATGTCTTGTTAGCATTGCTGAATTACTTTTGTATTTCATTGTATGGTTAAAATCGCTCTTATTTCATTCTTCTGATACTATTTCTTTACCTTTAACAAATGTTTTCACCAACTCAGATTACCTCAACAGTATTTCCTCCTTGACCATTTTACTAGAGCAGTGTTTTTAACAGAACGTAGTTGACAAATCTACTTAGAAGCTTAGGAGGACACAGACGTCCATTTTCTCAGTTGACCTAGAAAGGAAAGAATATTTCAATTTTTAAATTATAGAAAACTGGATATTTAATTTTTTATTTAGTAAAACATTTACAGTTTAGTATAAAATGAAGAAGTTATTTTTATATTTATATCGTTTTTACAAGGATAACTGTAGTGAAACTTAATTGGTATGCATTTGTCTGAAACGCATTGTTTTATACTTTATACCCATGTTCTACTTTTTCTTCATCGCCATCATCATATTCTTCTTCTTCCTTTTTTCTTTTCTTCTTGTGTTGTGGCTTCCATTTATGTTAATGCCAGTTTTCTTTATGGATTACCTTGAATTCGTCTTTATTGCGTCTCTCTTCCAAACTCTAACTATTAGAGACGCTTCAGTTTTGTATGGTCTGATAGTTTGGGTTGTTTATACAGCCCAACGGGCTCATAGTTGTCGCTAGTCTTTAAAAACCTACTTCCGTAATTGGTCCGCGTGTGCTATGCACCACTCACCGCTTACTCATATCCATTAATTTCAAACATTTGCCTACTAAGGTCTAATTCTTTTAGACCTAAAATACCACTGTCCGGAGGAGCTTCATTTTACGTTTCCACACTGCCAGATTTGGTAATATACATGTGTAAAAACAGGTGCGATTTCCAAATGATATAAACATTCATTACAACACTCCGTTCTTACCCAGAAAAAATGTTTACCTAAAGACGGGTATTTATTATAAACTCCTTCCCCTCTTTATTAACTTCCTGCATTAGCAAGTTGTAGAAACACGTGCGAGAGTATGTGTGCGGGAGCATAAAACCACAAACCAAACGTAAAAACGTAAAAGCTTGTAGAAAGTTATAACAAACACCATAGTCTATTACGTCAGGCACGGCAAAGGGCCCATCTGCCGATTTTGAGTTAGTGTCCATGTAATATTTTTATTCCTCTTGTTATGTCTTCCTAAAAGGTTCTAGAACATAGTTAAGGAAAATGTTTAGCCCGTTCTCGTTCCTAAAGGGTTGAAAACTACCCATAAGTTTTGAAAATATGAAACGACGCGAGGATGCATTTTAGAGCCCTGAAATTAGGTACTTATAGGTTTGTGGGGGTGCTGATTACGATTCTGAAGTCGTAAATTATATTAGACACAGAGGGTAGTTTTTAAAGGGTTGAAGCAGGCTATAATGAGGGGGTGTAATTATTAAACTTCGCGAGAATGCCGGTCAAAGCCTCGAAAGTGTCCTACAGGTTTTTGGTGGTGCCGATTACGATTTTGACATCAAGAAATACATCCGACGCAAGGGTTAGACTTGAAAGGATTGAAAACCACCCTTAAAGGGTTGGAAACTTGAAACAAGGCGAGGATGTATTTTGAAGTCCTGAAATTGGTTACCTACAGGTTTTTGGGGGGTACTGATTACGATTTTGACGTCACAGAATATATCCGATATAAGGGTTAGACTTGAAAGTGTTGAAAACCACCCATAAAGTGTTGAAAACATGAAACAACGCGAGGACGTACTTTTAAGTCCTGAAATTGGGTACCTACAGGTTTTCGAGGGATATTTAACCTACAATTACTTAAATATCACAACATTAGTAATATTTAACAACATATTACAACCCTTGCACAATACAGCTGATGTTCCAAAGAAACGCGTGTCAGCTGTAAGCAGCGAGCATCAGGTATCTTTTGGTCGCCGCTAGAGGGTCCGTATTTTTAGCGGTCATAATTCAAAATTCAGCGAAAAAATATATATATATATATTTCATCCATATTTATCAAATTTAATCAAACAAAAGTTGTACTATAAACATTATATTATTTTATTAAATTAAATATTCAATTGATATAACGAACCAGCAGTACAGACAGTGACAAATTGCAACAGATATTGTTTTGTTTACAATAGACGCTAAAATAATAATAATTATAATAATACAAAATTCTATTGTCAATTTGAAAAAACTTTAGTTTAGAATAAATTAATAGGCTCTCAGGACTGCACCCATCATATAATGTAAGATAACAAAATCTAACTGTTGGAGCTTGTTTACATTTTTAGTCATAACACTGACAATTTTTAAAAAATAAATTTCAAAAAAAATTTATTTTGTAGGAAGTTTAATGAGCTACAACTATTGTTGTATGCACTATAGTCAAAAATCTTACTGTAGACTAGATATTTCGCCTACAAATCAAAAATGTTTTACACAATGTCGGCAAAATACACTTTTAACTGTTGTAACTCATCGAGTTTTAGTCATAAAAAATGAAACAAAATTCAAAAGTTTTGTATTTCTTATAAACGTAATTTCTATTCATAACCATTTTCGATAAACCGCATCGTTACTGAGATATTTAATAAAAAACCGAATTTTGGCGAAAATCCAAAACTTTGAATTTTCTTAAAACGTTACATGTTACTGTACAGCAATACATATATGTTTAAACAATTTGAGGACATTACTAATATAATAGACAACCGGAAACTACAGTATCTCGGCTTAATATGCATATTTGACAAAATGACTGACGTCCATTTTTAAATTCCATGGAAAAAATTTGCAGAAATTATGATATTTTTCTACATAAATTAGTAATGTTTTAATATACACAAATGATTAATCCACTAGTTTTAGGAAATTACAAGATCTTTCATTTGATACTAATTTGATACTAATACTCCATTTCCGTTTGCAATAGGGAGGGTTCCTCTTGACCAAACCTGCTGAAGTTTTCTTTGGCCAATCCCACTTGCTTAATCGTATGGTTGCAATTCGGTTTTCTATTTTTGTTGACATAGCTGTTTCCACACTCGTGACAGATTTTTCTACTTCAGCTATTTAATTACATGGATTCTTCTATGACATATATTTTTGTAGACATCGATCCTTTAATACTCGAGACAGATTTCTCTACTTCCGCTATTTTTAATGTCAGTGATTCTTGTACCTCCGATATGTTAGTAACACGTTTATTATGCTCACCTCGTAGGAGACCCAATTCTGGTATCCTATGTTCTTGCATTTGGTTTTTCCTCCTGTATTAATGCTTTGATGACATCTGTTTCACGCTTCCTTACCTCTGTTTCCAGCTTACGTTATTCTCTTTCCTGTCGACGTTCTTCTTTTGTATCTTCCGCATTCTGTCTGCGTTTCTCAGCATGTCGTTTTTCTGCTTCTTCCTGTGTCTGCCGCATCAACGTTTGGAAAGCTACCATCATCTGACTGCCATCAATGTTTACAGATTAATTACAAATTTACACTAGTCTTTTTACAAAGTTTCCACTGTTAACGGTTCTGTCGCACTTCTGACCCCACTGTTACGACGGTCAATTGATCGTCGTATGGTACAGTGGAAAACAAAATAAATGACACCAAATAAGTCACTAATCACAAGCTTTAATTATTAAAATTAAACAGTTTGTAATTAACAAGACAGTCTTTTACAACAAATCAAATAAAATTGTTCACACGCAATAAAAATATCTACTATCATAAAGAACAATTGTATTACAATCGTCCCGCACAATTATAAAACCCATAAAACTTCGCCACAATACTACAAACCGCACTCCAATAATTGGCAACTCAAACTGACTGAGCGTCGCTGAGTAATCGTATTTATACCCCGCCGAAATACCAGAATATTCCATACTGCGCATCATGCAAGCTACTAGAAAACACCAGAAGATAATTGTTGCGGCTTTCAACACAGCAGGCGCAGACCGGTGAGTCGGGAACAATATGTCAACGCATGTTGAGAATTACGTACGCACACAACATTACACCCGGAATACACTGGATAGTTCGAGAAACACGTAGATTGTTCTGTAATGTCGTAACAATATATATGTATATGTGTGTGTGTGTTGCAACAGTACAAACATTAACGCTACTGTGAATTTCCAAAATAAATGAAATAAATAATAAAAATAAATAAATATAAATTAATAAACATGATTCAGATTGGATAAGCTGGATCGTAGTAAAAATAGGGAGCGCAGAATTCAGGCATGGACATGCATTTTCGACACACCTGTCGCTAGCGTTGGGTACCCGTGTATTTTGTTGGTGCGTGTGAAACCTGTCCGTTCCTGAAATGTAACCAACCCTTTTCAAGTAAAATAGTTGTATGTTTATTTTAATTATAAGAAAATTATGTAAGATAGGATAATACAAAAGACACCAAAGTGTATAGAAATACTAGGTAAATAAAGTGTTAACAAACGGTATCGATATGACGAAAAGTGCAACTACTATACGTAAAAATGAACAACTCTTTTTGTGAGTACCTTAAAGAAGTGCAATTTACGTATAGTAATCACATAACAATTAGTGATCGATTGAGCATTGAGTGGTGTGAAACAAACTTCGTACTTCGCGAAAATAGGCTAAAATTGTGACTTGAACCAGAGTGGGAGAAGTGACGCTCGACAGAATCTGACAGGTCAAATATTGTTCAGACAGGAATTTTTTGCACGATCTGACTATAAATACCAGGTCACGCTAATAAAGTTTCTTCTTCTCGATTCAACCATTGCCGCAGGAGGCTATGTCAGTCGACGACGCCAATTCACATCTATAGTGAGAGTCCCAGGACAAACTAGATGTCCAACCAGAGCCGCAGAATACATACGATGAGGTCTATGGACACACCGGCAGCATATGACGTGAGACGAGACGACTATTAATCAGCACATGCAGTGGAACACGATCTGAGGACCAGAAGGACACGAAGAACACGACCAGAGGACCAGAAGGACACGGAGGACACGACCGGAGGACCAGAAGGAGGACTTAACAGATGAATAACCACGTCAAACGAGGTGATAAAAAACCATTGTAATTACAAACATTTGGAAGACGCTAATTAAAGTTGGAATGAAAGACATTCAACTAGTATTAAAATAAATAAATTATACATAAATGTAAAAGCAGAATAAAAATTACAATAATATTTCTTGCATAAAATTTAGTTTATACAATTTATTCAATTTAGTAAAACAATAGAAAATAAAATAACATTTAAAATAAAAACTGAACAATTAAGAATTAATCAAAATGAACAACACATAAACAATAACAACAACAATAAATGGGCCACATTCACATACATAAATAATAAAATGACAAAGCTAACAAAATTATTTAAAACAGTATATGTACTGAACAAAAGTATCAAAATAGCATACAAAACTAATAAAAATAATTTACAAAACTAAATAACCCACACAACAACGATAATACAACTACTAACGGTATATACAAAATTGAATGCCAAGATTGCAATAAATGTTATATAGGACAACAAAAAAACAGCTGATAAAACGTTATTTTGAACATCTAAAAGCATACAAAAATCCAGAAATATACATATCCAATTTAGCCACACATGCAATAAACACGGGACATGAATTCCCAGACATAACCAATATGACACTAATAAAACACATAACACACAAAGGGACCATAATGAACATTTGGGAAAATTTACAAATATACAAACATAAAACACAAAACAAACTAATACCCGAGCAAATACAAATCAATACAGAACAAGATACAATCTTCAAAGCACTCAACATCCAAAATACACAAAATACTAATACACTCTTCACAATCACACATAAAAATACCACTTTGAGATACCAAAAACTAACAGAAGACCACAATGGCGTCAGACCAACACATAGGTACTTCACTAGACGCAGAATCGCGAAGGCTGAGGATGAGAGCACAATAACTCTCGAAACATGTTCCTAGTTAGGAAAATAAAATATCTTGAGGTAATTTCAGTATAAATAAAAAATATAATATCTATATGTATGTGTGTGTGTGTGTGTGTGTGTGTGTGTGTGTGTGTGTGTGTGTGTATGAATATTTTTCTTTCTTTTGTAGTATATTGAATACATATTTAAATGTTTGTTCATAATTTGTTTGTTGCAAGATTTTCAGTTTTTAGATTTCTTGGTTTCTTAAGGGCGATTCCGTGCGGGCCGCCAGACAATTTACAATGGTCTACAAGATCTCCTCAAACAATTGATTTCAATCCTTTAAATAAAAGTAAGTATATTATTGAAAGAAAATCAAGAAGAATTTTGTACTAGTGGGAATTGAAATCAATGCGATCGGCATACTGAAACTCCACAGTAGTGGCTACATGAAATATATTGCAGTATAAAGTTGTCAAATATTCTATGCATATGTACAAACGATCTACAACTCTGTTAATACAGATATATATTATGTATACCACACATATACATACCCACAAACGCAAACTGAAAATTAAAATAATTTTTATTCTGATTCCACACAAGGTGAATTAAGGGGAAAATCCGTTGGAAGTTGTAATTTATATCATTAGCGGAGGCCATGTGTAATGTGGACAGTGGGTTCTCGGATTGGGGTGGAATAAGGCTGTAATTTACCGTGTAAACTATATTAGACTTTGACCCCGTGGTTGGGGTTGTTCGATGTAATCATCCTGACTGAGCCGATCATCAATCACTAACCGCTCTCTAACGCACTTTTAGTTTTACAACTTCTTTGCTCACAACGTTCACTGCATTTACTAATGTAGAATTGATTTCGTAAAAACTAGTCAATAGCAAAATTTGGGAACGTGAAATGGATGTACCTACAACATTGAATATTATGAATTATTTGTTTTCATCATCGTCATCATCATGGTGATTATTATTAGTAAAATGTCTGTTATCTTTAACAATATTATTATTTTATTCTTATTACCTGCTCTAAAATAAAAATGATTAATTATTCATAATAGAAAATTTTTTGGTAATTTATATTTACATATTAATAGAACCGGGGGTGTATTTTTGAGTGTCGTGTAGCACTATACTCTAAAATATAGAGTAAATCCCTTACCAACTAGAAAAGCTAAACCAAAATAATTTAAATACATTTTGTTTCTTATACCTTTAATTGGTTTGTAATTAATTACAAAAATATTTATACGATAAAAAACATTTTACCGAACCCAAGGTAAAGTTTTCAACAACACCAGGAAGATAAGGCTTACATGGCTAAAGTAAGGAAATTGAGGACATGCAGCTGATGAAGTAGTACTAGCACTAAAGTCAAAGAAAGACGCCAGAGTTACTAGACCTTGAAGCATACCAAAAAAAGTATATTCCCGGAGATGTAGTCTATTTTTAATACTTGTTTAAATTATTGCAATATGCCTTAAAGTTTCCTGTACGTGTGGAAAGAAGTCAAAATAACTCATCTATATAAAAAGTGTGATCGGGCAAAACGCAAGAATTGTCTTTGCTTTAATGTGACCAGTGCTGCTTTGTAACAACACTGTAAGCCAAGGACTGGTATTGTATTGCTCATATACTGATTTGCAAAGAGAATATAGTAGCGTTCCATTATCAAAGCTCTGGTCAGTTATGCATAAAGCTGGAGTTAGTGCTGCTTTTATTTAAGCAGTAACGTTTATGAAGGATGTGTCAATGCTGTTATAGGTGGGAATAATGTTTTCCAATAATTTGCACGTAAAGATAGGTTTAAGGCAAAAACGTTTCATGACACCTAATTTTTTATATTTTATTTAGTTTTATTAGTACTGAACAAGCAGGTCACCTGTCGTATTATCCGAAATCTCCATAAACGATACAGATCTTAGAGTTATGGTAAACAATTTTTTAAAAACGGAGACCTGAGTATTGGAAGTAAAGGGACCAATTTGATAGTAGTTTCGGTCATTATAAAAAAATAGTGCTTTCATATATTTTAGTTTGACATTATCAAAGAATAGAAGAATGTACGCAAATATCAGCTGGATACTGAAACTAGATCGAATAGTTATAGGGCAGCTTAATACAGGGATATTGAAGAGGAAAATAACCCAAAAAACCAAACCAATTTTTCAACCTGCAATCTTGGAAAGTCATTTACGGCTTTCAGCTTTGGGATATACGTAAATCAAAGCAACTCTCAAAAAGCCCAAGCAATTTCAATGTACGTCTACAGAACTGTTTTGCGATATTCAGGCTCCAGCTCATTAGAAACGAGGATATCAAGAAGCAAATTCGCTTACACAGGATAATTTACATATTGTTAATACAAAGTACGGTCATATAGAAAGAATGCCTTATGGTGTATGTGCGAAGCCTTGTTAGACTGGTTTTTACATGTACAGCGAAACGTTATAGACTCAGGTGATTATGAAAAGGCAAAATGCTATGCGAGACGGAGGAAAGAGGCTTGCAACGTTGTGATTGGCAGAACAGAAGCCTCTAGTGTGCAGGATATAGAGACAGCAGTAACTGTAGAAGGAGTGCAGGGTATGGAAGTAAGATTGCAGTATAGACGTAGTATACTGACGGATTTGATTCTGGGTAGAAGTTACGGACAGCGTATGACGAAGGAACAACGGACAGTATAGGAAGAAAGAACATGATGTAGACTTGATGTTATAAAATACTCCGCAAGATTTCGCTACTTGCTATAAATTGCGTTTCTCAATACTACGTCACAAGAAACATGTAGAGCGTTTTTTGTTCCGCAAATTTTTGTTACCACATTCAAACAATAGCACTGTGCAGAAATTAATTTTTTATATAATAAGTTACCAGTTTCCAGTCTCTGCATGTTTATTACCATTTGTCTGACTCTTTCTGTTCATTCACTGTTTGACTGATTCTGTGAGTTAACTGAACGGTTCTGTTCAAATGGTTAACTAAGAAATAAAGAGTACTTACGCCAGTAGAGATAATCATGCACAATCACTAGTATACAATTATTTATCCCACTTCTTCTTCATCTTCTTATTCCTTTAAGTTGCTTGTTAGGAATCCATTCTGTTCTATAACAACCATCCTACATGCTGTCGCTCCACCTATTCCTTGGCAGACCAATGCTCCTCTTGGTATTATCATCCATACTTAGCCTTGTGTCATCCATTATTGATATGTGTTCATTCCATATCCTTCTTCTTTCCGCAATCCAAGAATTAATATCTGTTACATTACACGTTTCTCTTATGCTATTGTTTGGCAACCTATCGTACCTTGTTTTTCCTAGTGTCCTCCGTAATGTAATAATTCCTATAGTTGGTCGTTTTCTTTGAATTGCTGTTGTATCTGATAGCATATTATTGGACGTGTTGTGCTTTTTAAAACCCTAGTTTTTGCTAATTTAGTGAAGTATTTATTATCCCATATAATCTTATTCATGCATCCAGCTATTTTTCTTGCTTTCATCAATTAATGTTTTGTCTATCTGCCCTATTGTTACTTTTAAGCTTTGATCCTAAGTAGTATATCTACACTACTTGTTCCATTATTTTGTCGTTTACCACAAGCTTACACTTTAATGGGACACATAAAATTGTAATTGATTTTGTTTTATCTTCCTATATCTTCATGTTATATTCCGTAAGAACCAAAACCTTGTAATCCAACGTGACATCTTAGAGTTCTATACATTAAATAAACTAATAGAAGACCGTCCAGTAAGTAGAAGAGTTCAACATTCATGTACAGATTTTCCAGAAAAATTATGGGGTAAACTAAGAAGGCTTTGTAAAATATTATGACATTAAGATGGACTTACTTTAGTCTAAAATATTTTATTTATTTTAAGATGAAGAAACTTGAAAACAATTTGCACTCGTAATAAAAGTCTTTGCCTAAGATTAATAAACTCATGAAGAATAAGATACAACGTATAATTACTAATTGCAGATACACATCGTTTTATTGTAAATATTCTCTTTTAAATATTTTCATAAAATACCTAGAATTAAGGTAAATTATTTTGTTGTTATAATTAGAAAATTTCAGTAAATAATCCAACTGTAAATTCTGTTTAGTAAAACAGCTTTCCACTAGTTACAGTAAATTCTTGCTAGCTTCGCTCTTTGCAGAGGGTGCAAAATACTCTCATTAACACTGACGTAGTGGTAGTAATCGGGGCAAAAACGGCTCGCGTACGTTTTACTGTATTACCATACATTTGCAGTTAATTGCAGATTCTGAAAGTGTTTTGTCTAAGATTAGATATGTTCTTATAAGAACTGTAATTGTCACAATGAATTTGCTTGTTGCTGACAATTGGAGTTAATATTTCCCGTTTCTCACACATTGGTGATATACTCTCAGACACCTACAAACATTTCTTTACACATATATCACAAAGTACAAAATATATATGTTAAACTCAAGCAACAAATTTAAAACTTTTTAAAATTTGTATCCAAAATCGAGATATGAAGTATTATTTATATAGTAGTAGCTGTTTCTTTAGATTTCATATATATATATATATATATATATATATATATATATATATAGCGACAAAACAGGTATTAGGTATAGTAATAATTGAACAATATAGTCAGTTAGCTGGAGCAAGGTTGTACATTTTGAAACAAAATTTTTAAATGGTCTGTAATTCACAAAAATATTTAATTTACTTTAATAATTGTCCCTGAATATCAGACTGATCTGTTTAAAAAAATGTCAATTTGTTACTTGAACGTTGTTTCCAAGTATGTTGATTCGTCTCACTGCTGGTCCTGTGATTCGTCGCAATCTGCTCCTCTCTCGTCTCCTCCTTTCTGCACACTGCCGCTTCGCTGACACTCCTCTTGTACGCACGCACGCCGTCACACCGATAACCAGTCTACTCTTATCTCAGGGTAATGAAACTGGGCTGTAATTTAATATTATTTAATATGGTGCTTTACGCGTGCACCATCCCGCATCTTGAGGTGTCCTCGCGATAGCACAGGAGTATCCCGGATGGATAAACCTTCCCTATACGGAAATCTTCACTCACGCGAGACTAGCACTGTTAAAAAATTAAAAAAATATTTTATTATTTGAACTAATATTGAGTTCGTACCAAGTCAAGGTATTAGCTACCGGGTAACTCGTCGCTATATTGTCTTTGATCACTCTTACATAAGAACGTTTGTGTTCGAAAAATTCGCAAAGAGAGCACGTCCATAATATTCGAGCTGCAGGATGGAACTAACTCGACATTCGTCGTCGGAGACCCAACCTTAATGGAAATTGGGGCCGCTGATTGGTCGAAAACCTATCATGTGATTGATGGATTGAACTGATAAACAACTTCTTCAACTGATTGGCAGATTTCTGCAGAAGCAGGTATAGATTTTATCTATAAATTTTCTTACTTCTAAAAGATAAGGAATCTACAGAAATTGCTTTTTACTAACCAAGTCCCTATTAACATAGTACGTAACAATTCTCTGACACCCAGAAAACATAGCGCTATTTAAGATGTTTGCGCTGCCCAAATCTCAGTTCGATACGTTCATTTATAATGGAGTTATTCATAAAATACGAATGACACGCGCACTCGCGCACTCGCACATGGCATGATCACAAATAAATTTATGGGCATTTTGATACATAATAGTCTCTTACCCAATTCCTACTTAAAAAATTACATCTAATTAACATACTCAAACAAAAATCAAATTTTAACATGTCTATAACGTCATAAACCTGCTATATCAGCATGTAGTCCTTGCTACAGTTTCCTTACTGCAAATGTTCTATTGCCGGAATATCCCCTCCTCGGATAAAAAAAAAGTTTGTTTACACAAACACAATTTTTTTTTAAACCATAATATAATAATACCATTTCCTTTTTAAAAAAAAACATAATCAACTCAAATAAATAAATACTCCTTGTTAAACTAAAACTATTTTCTTCCAATAAAATTTTGATATCTGTCAGTTCCAATATAAATAAACATAAGCACGAGGTTGATAATCTGTTATCAAGGGGTAGAGAGATAAGCTAGTATGAACAGTTCATGACGTTATAGTACCTACTGTCCAGTCGCACACTTCTCAACATATTTACCCACATGGTTCAAACAAACATGAATTTACACAATTTATTACTTTAACAATTACCTTATGACATTCATTCTCTAATATACCCAGATATACGTGAACATTAATTTTTGACATAGTACTTGCATAATGACGACGCATGGTATTTCCCAATAGTCTCGTTAGTATTTTGATTTGTAACAATGTAGGTTTGTTTTCCCACTTGTTCAGTTAACATAAATGGACCATTATAAAGTCTATTGAATAGTAAAATTAACTCGCCTACTCTGAACGATTGCAGCTTATGATCAGAGTTACATTTTTCTGACCGCTGTTCTGAAAATTTCCTTATCCTCTCCTTTGCATCCAAACGCTTAACTTCGCTTGGCTTCGGGAAATTTTGAGTGGCTACCCTTTTTATATAATCACTCCAGACACGCTTTGGTTGGACATCTGACTGCAGTTCTGATAGCGTATATCCAGTCGTGGTATTGTAACACCCATTTATGGCGTTCTCGAAAAACACCAGATAATCTGGCCACTTGCTTTGGATATTGGTAAAATAAGTCCTGAATAAACGACCGAGCTTTCTATTCACCCTCTCGGCGAGATTTCCTTGGGGTCTACGAAAGGCTGTTAGGACTGCTTGAATGCCCCTTTTTTCTAATGCGGCTTTCAATTTTTTATTCTGGAATTGCGTGCCCTGATCAGACAGGATCTTCTTTACATGACCATATCTTGGGACGTATTTTTCCAAAATTATCATCAGTACCGTATAACCTCTTCTTTTGAGTTATAACGGAGGGAACCCAAAATAATTGGTTCTGCCAATTATTTAAGGCTGCCTTATTCGAGACGAGCTGAAATTTAAATCAGAACAACACACAGTAAGACATACAAGGAATCAGGGAAGGTGAAACTGTTGATTTATATACTCAGTATATGTGTGTAACAAGAAGACTGGCTTTATTAAACATTTGAAATATAACATTTACTCCAAAGAACAGATCCCATGACGTTATTAATTAAATTAGTAAAATTAAGTGAAATGCTTTATTTAGAATATGGGATCAGAACAAATTTATCTAGCTATACCCCCGGATCCGGGTAACCATTGGTATTAAGACTCTAATCTTTTAATTATATTTAATTCAAAATTTTATCTTGCAAGACCTTTACCTTTTTGCTTTATATATATTCCATTAGAAGAATGGTATTAATAACATTACGTTACGTTAATATCTAAACTGTTACAATTGAATGATATTGAATAGTTACAGTTAAATTATCAAAATTTAAGTTTTTATATTCTTATAAAATCAATCGTCTCTGAAAGTCTCTTAAATAGAGTATTGTGTTACAAAAACTATTATCATTATTCCTCGATAGACGTGCTATCGAGTCACCTCTATTTTTTTGATGTAGTAGTCGCCTCCATGTGGTTCCGTCTTGGGAGTCCTAAAACGTCGTCCTCGTCTTGGTCGGGTATCGGTTGTTCATGGCTTAATACGTCTGCAGGATAGGTAGAGTCTTCTACGCCGATACTCGTTGATTCTCAGATGTCTCGAACTGCATCATCGGTAGGGTATACTAGAGTTCTCATTTAGATGGTCCATGACCACAGGTCAGATGTTGAAATGATTCGTCCATCGGTGAAGATTGCAGTCATCGTTTTTTCTTTATTAACACTCGTCGTTTGTAGTTACTTCTTTCTTCTTGTTACAAAGTTTTTGGAATTTTCTTTTTGTTAACGTTACATGTTACACCTTTTTTTTTAACATTTAGTAAAATACAAAATATTAATTAATTAATCCACACTAACAACAAATTGCATAACTTTTGAACAGAGCATTTTGCTCGTGCGTCTGCACTCCTGGGCGTCGTCATCGCAAGAGAGCGATTTTTCGTCCGCTACCCTTGTACATGACAAGAGAGAGTGGGGTGTTTATTCCGCGATCATATATAGTTCCTGTTTCTCTTTAAATAAACTTTTTTATTTATACAGACTATCGTTAGATAAAAATACATCATTTAAATTAATTGTTTTAGTTACTACCTGTGTCTACAGATACTTTAATTATTAACATTAGTTTACTCTATTATTTTTAATTACAGTAGACTCGGAAAACATGTCGAGTCCGGTATCAACAGGTAGGCGCTTGATAGCAAGCAAAGGGTTAAATACGAACATAATAATTATTTACAATATGCCTTTTCTTTATGGATACTTTGCCCTTATTAATTACTTCTTCAATTCACACTTAGTACCTACATGTTTTTATTATTATTATTGTGAGATTTAAATGGTCAATTGTACGCAACCTTAATTAATTTAAATTTTTTTTTATTCTGTAAATGTAACAATTTAAATCGTCACATACTCCGCCTCCTTACCAACACAGACTCCTAAAATGTTGGTCAGCTATGTACCGAGAGTATGCTTGGGGAGTTCCGTGTGAAATTTCTCTCACCCGTTTCTGGCTGTATATAATTACTAGCAGCATAAGTCATTCTTGACTGGCTGTTTCTTACCATCTATACATACACTTCATGTTTTACACGCTAATTCTATTACTACATAAAATTTACATTATAAAGTATTTTCAACATTCTAAATTTCCTTAAATCTACTACTTATTACTACTACCGGATTTTTCCTTTTTCTTTCGTGATAGTTTTTCTTCGTTATAGAATTTACTCTTTAATTACTCCATTACTTTTATTGGATGTCAGCTGACTTCTTACTTTGCTCTACTTTCGATGAAGAGGATTCAAGTTTGATCAGGCCTCGTACCTACTTATACGTCAAGGTAGCCAAAGGTTACTCAAGTACTTTTGCGGTTGAGTACTAAACATTGTTTTCACATTTACTTATTTAATTAACTGGCACTCTACTATTTTCTTCTTCAAGATAACGTTTTATCTGTGAAATATGTGTCCTTCGCACATATTTTTGAGTAGCGGGTTCGTACAGGGTCACAGTTACCGGAGTTAAGTATTTGTGAATTTGATAAGGACCGCACCATCTGTAAGATAGCTTGGAAGTTGTCTTATCGACTGCACTACTCGTTGGGTGCGTGTTATACATAACTAAGTCTCCGATTTGATATTTTACTTTATTATTCTTATTCTTTTGCTCGTAATATTTCCTTGATTTCGCTAAGTTTGTTCGTAAATTAGCGCGCGCTTCGTTCCATATCTTTCTAATATTTTTATCCCTAATTTCAAGGGGTAACAATTCATGTATTTTCCACTTTCTGGATGATCGGTGGTTAGGTTTATACTTGAACAATAGTTCGAATGTGGTTGACTTATGTCCTTCATGATATGCCGAATTAAAGGCGAATTGTATCCAGGATAGGTTCTGGTCCCACGAAGTATGGTCGTTAGCATGGTAGGCAATTAAAGCAGATTTTAGGTTTCGCAAATACCTCCCAGCTATATTACCTTGCGGACGATACTCGGTAGTGGTAATGTGGTTTATACCTAGTTTGAAACACATGTTCCTGAATTCCTTAGACTTAAACTGTGGTCCATTATCCGACACTAGATGGACTGGAATACCGAAATCTTTGAATAATCTATTCTGTAAAATGCTTACTGTTGTCGTAGCTAAAGCTCGCCGCATGGGGTACATTTGGGTAATATTACTTGCAGTATTTGCCGATCGTTTAATTGTTGTAGATCTTTTATTTGCAGCAGGTATTTTATAAAAGTTAACAGTATCGTTATACTTAACCCATCGGTGTAAGGAATCTCATTAATTATTTTCTATAGTGGGTGGGAAATCTTTCCGTAGAGTTCAACATTCAAATTTACGTTTTGTATTTCCTTCGAAGAATTAGTGGTCGCATTTTGACTAGTACGAGTACGCTGAACTTTAGGTGGTGGGGGTTCTTCTACATTAGGGGATTGAACAGGGGAGATATATAATTTTTGTAAGTCTTGCTCAATTTCCTCCATTCTCGATTCATCTGACTTTCGACGTAAGTCGTTAATAATTATAGGTAATTGGCGTAATGCCTCGTCTGCAAATTTCTGCACATCGGCGGGGACGACGGTGACGTCGGGCCAGCTTAATAAATTATTTAATCGGCGGGTTAAATGTTCTATACGTTGCGTAACGCGCAAAAGTTCCGTGGGTGATTTCTTGTCCTTAAGGTTCTGAGATAATACTATCAGTTCCCGATATTTCGCATAACAGGTTTCTCGTTCGCCGTCATAATCGAGTTCACGCAATTTATCTAACTGCGAGGTTGTCTCTGATCCGGTTTGGCGTAATGATTTTTGTAATTCAGACACGGTTACATTCACGTGTTTTAGACCTCGTAAAAGTGCTTCGTAGCATAGCTCATCTTTTACTAATAAATCAGGATTAAATTCAGCCATTTTCGTAAAGTGGCAAGAACTAATTATTCTACGATTAGTATTTAATACTATACAACGCTATATCATTTTACACAAACATAACAATATGAATAAATCGTATTCTTACACGTTTATTAATAAACAATTAAAATGAGATGACAAAGATTGTCATTTTACATAGAAAGAGAGAGAGAGAAATCTCACACAGTCTTACAGATGCTTACGGCAAAAGATTCCCCCTTCGGTTATCAACACATGAACAGACACGCTTCAAATAACAATACACCACACAATAAGGGTGACCGATTGTTCTCACTCTAACTGGGGAGACCGACTACGATAATATTAAACAATCGCCAACAGGAAATTTACATGTCCGAGATTGTCGTGAATGGGGTACGTTTATGAATGGGACTTTCAACAAGTACCTACATGGTTTGTTTACATTGGATTATATGTTACTCTTACTTTACACATATCATATTTACTAATAAAATTGTCTATACTATATTACTATAATATTAATTATTAATTTTGTCTTATTTAAATTTCTGACACATATTAAAATACACGAGTAAATAAATCAACAGCTTACGAATAGGGACACAATTACTGTTTAGCAACACAAGTCACACAAATTTTTTAATTTTCTGTAGCAAAATTTAAACAAATTAGCAGAGTGGCGCAGCTTAAAACCTCTTCTTTTGAGTTATAACGGAGGGAACCCAAAATAATTGGTTCTGCCAATTATTTAAGGCTGCCTTATTCGAGACGAGCTGAAATTTAAATCAGAACAACACACAGTAAGACATACAAGGAATCAGGGAAGGTGAAACTGTTGATTTATATACTCAGTATATGTGTGTAACAAGAAGACTGGCTTTATTAAACATTTGAAATATAACATTTACTCCAAAGAACAGATCCCATGACGTTATTAATTAAATTAGTAAAATTAAGTGAAATGCTTTATTTAGAATATGGGATCAGAACAAATTTATCTAGCTATACCCCCGGATCCGGGTAACCATTGGTATTAAGTCTCTAATCTTTTAATTATATTTAATTCAAAATTTTATCTTGCAAGACCTTTACCTTTTTGCTTTATATATATTCCATTAGAAGAATGGTATTAATAACATTACGTTACGTTAATATCTAAACTGTTACAATTGAATGATATTGAATAGTTACAGTTAAATTATCAAATTTAAGTTTTTATATTCTTATAAAATCAATCGTCTCTGAAAGTCTCTTAAATAGAGTATTGTGTTACAAAAACTATTATCATTATTCCTCGATAGACGTGCTATCGAGTCACCTCTATTTTTTTGATGTAGTAGTCGCCTCCATGTGGTTCCGTCTTGGGAGTCCTAAAACGTCGTCCTCGTCTTGGTCGGGTCTCGGTTGTTCATGGCTTAATACGTCTGCAGGATAGGTAGAGTCTTCTTCGCCGATACTCGTTGATTCTCAGATGTCTCGAACTGCATCATCGGTAGGGTATACTAGAGTTCTCATTTAGATGGTCCATGACCACAGGTCAGATGTTGAAATGATTCGTCCATAGGTGAAGATTGCAGTCATCGTTTTTTCTTTATTAACACTCGTCGTTTGTAGTTACTTCTTTCTTCTTGTTACAAAGTTTTTGGAATTTTCTTTTTGTTAACGTTACATGTTACACCTTTTTTTTTTAACATTTAGTAAAATACAAAATAATAATTAATTAATCCACACTAACAACAAATTGCATAACTTTTGAACAGAGCATTTTGCTCGTGCGTCTGCACTCCTGGGCGTCGTCATCGCAAGAGAGCGATTTTTCGTCCGCTACCCTTGTACATGACAAGAGAGAGTGGGGTGTTTATTCCGCGATCATATATAGTTCCTGTTTCTCTTTAAATAAACTTTTTTATTTATACAGACTATCGCTAGATAAAAATACATCATTTAAATTAATTGTTTTAGTTACTACCTGTGTCTACAGATACTTTAATTATTAACATTAGTTTACTCTATTATTTTTAATTACAGTAGACTCGGAAAACATTCGAGTCCGGTATCAACAGGTAGACGCTTGATAGCAAGTAAAGGGTTAAATACGAACATAATAATTATTTACAATATGCCTTTTCTTTATGGATACTTTGCCCTTATTAATTACTTCTTCCATTCACACTTAGTACCTACATGTTTTTATTATTATTATTGTGAGATTTAAATGGTCAATTGTACGCAACCTTAATTAATTTAAATTTTTTTTTATTCTGTAAATGTAACAATTTAAATCGTCACATACTCCGCCTCCATACCAACACAGACTCCTAAAATTTTGGTCAGCTATATACCGAGAGTATGCTTGGGGAGTTCCGTGTGAAATTTCTCTCACCCGTTTCTGGCTGTATATAATTACTAGCAGCATAAGTCATTCTTGACTGGCTGTTTCTTACCATCTATACATACACTTCATGTTTCACACGCTAATTCTGTTACTACATAAAATTTACATTATAAAGTATTTTCAACATTCTAAATTTCCTTAAATCTACTACTTATTACTACTACCGGATTTTTCCTTTTTCTTTCGTGAGAGTTTTTCTTCGTTATAGAATTTACTATTTAATTACTCCATTACTTTTATTGGATGTCAGCTGACTTCTTGCTTTGCTCTACTTTCGATGAAGAGGATTCAAGTTTGATCAGGCCTCGTACCTACTTATACGTCAAGGTAGCCAAAGGTTACTCAAGTACTTTTGCGGTTGAGTACTAAACATTGTTTTCACATTTACTTATTTAATTAACTGGCACTCTACTATTTTCTTCTTCAAGATAACGTTTTATCTGTGAAATATGTGTCCTTCGCACATATTTTTGAGTAGCGGGTTCGTACAGGGTCACAGTTACCGGAGTTAAGTATTTGTGAATTTGATAAGGACCGCACCATCTGTAAGATAGCTTGGAAGTTGTCTTATCGACTGCACTACTCGTTGGGTGCGTGTTATACATAACTAAGTCTCCGATTTGATATTTTACTTTATTATTCTTATTCTTTTGCTCGTAATATTTCCTTGATTTCGCTAAGTTTGTTCGTAAATTAGCGCGCGCTTCGTTCCATATCTTTCTAATATTTTTATCCCTAATTTCAAGGGGTAACAATTCATGTATTTTCCACTTTCTGGATGATCGGTGGTTAGGTTTATACTTGAACAATAGTTCGAATGTGGTTGACTTATGTCCTTCATGATATGCCGAATTAAAGGCGAATTGTATCCAGGATAGGTTCTGGTCCCACGAAGTATGGTCGTTAGCATGGTAGGCAATTAAAGCAGATTTTAGGTTTCGCAAATACCTCCCAGCTATATTACCTTGCGGACGATACTCGGTAGTGGTAATGTGGTTTATACCTAGTTTGAAACACATGTTCCTGAATTCCTTAGACTTAAACTGTGGTCCATTATCCGACACTAGATGGACTGGAATACCGAAATCTTTGAATAATCTATTCTGTAAAATGCTTACTGTTGTCGTAGCTAAAGCTCGCCGCATGGGGTACATTTGGGTAATATTACTTGCAGTATTTGCCGATCGTTTAATTGTTGTAGATCTTTTATTTGCAGCAGGTATTTTATAAAAGTTAACAGTATCGTTATACTTAACCCATCGGTGTAAGGAATCTCATTAATTATTTTCTATAGTGGGTGGGAAATCTTTCCGTAGAGTTCAACATTCAAATTTACGTTTTGTATTTCCTTCGAAGAATTAGTGGTCGCATTTTGACTAGTACGAGTACGCTGAACTTTAGGTGGTGGGGGTTCTTCTACATTAGGGGATTGAACAGGGGAGATATATAATTTTTGTAAGTCTTGCTCAATTTCCTCCATTCTCGATTCATCTGACTTTCGACGTAAGTCGTTAATAATTATAGGTAATTGGCGTAATGCCTCGTCTGCAAATTTCTGCACATCGGCGGGGACGACGGTGACGTCGGGCCAGCTTAATAAATTATTTAATCGGCGGGTTAAATGTTCTATACGTTGCGTAACGCGCAAAAGTTCCGTGGGTGATTTCTTGTCCTTAAGGTTCTGAGATAATACTATCAGTTCCCGATATTTCGCATAACAGGTTTCTCGTTCGCCGTCATAATCGAGTTCACGCAATTTATCTAACTGCGAGGTTGTCTCTGATCCGGTTTGGCGTAATGATTTTTGTAATTCAGACACGGTTACATTCACGTGTTTTAGACCTCGTAAAAGTGCTTCGTAGCATAGCTCATCTTTTACTAATAAATCAGGATTAAATTCAGCCATTTTCGTAAAGTGGCAAGAACTAATTATTCTACGATTAGTATTTAATACTATACAACGCTATATCATTTTACACAAACATAACAATATGAATAAATCGTATTCTTACACGTTTATTAATAAACAATTAAAATGAGATGACAAAGATTGTCATTTTACATAGAAAGAGAGAGAGAGAAATCTCACACAGTCTTACAGATGCTTACGGCAAAAGATTCCCCCTTCGGTTATCAACACATGAACAGACACGCTTCAAATAACAATACACCACACAATAAGGGTGACCGATTGTTCTCACTCTAACTGGGGAGACCGACTACGATAATATTAAACAATCGCCAACAGGAAATTTACATGTCCGAGATTGTCGTGAATGGGGTACGTTTATGAATGGGACTTTCAACAAGTACCTACATGGTTTGTTTACATTGGATTATATGTTACTCTTACTTTACACATATCATATTTACTAATAAAATTGTCTATACTATATTACTATAATATTAATTATTAATTTTGTCTTATTTAAATTTCTGACACATATTAAAATACACGAGTAAATAAATCAACAGCTTACGAATAGGGACACAATTACTGTTTAGCAACACAAGTCACACAAATTTTTTAATTTTTTGTAGCAAAATTTAAACAAATTAGCAGAGTGGCGCAGCTTAAAACCTCTTCTTTTGAGTTATAACGGAGGGAACCCAAAATAATTGGTTCTGCCAATTATTTAAGGCTGCCTTATTCGAGACGAGCTGAAATTTAAATCAGAACAACACACAGTAAGACATACAAGGAATCAGGGAAGGTGAAACTGTTGATTTATATACTCAGTATATGTGTGTAACAAGAAGACTGGCTTTATTAAACATTTGAAATATAACATTTACTCCAAAGAACAGATCCCATGACGTTATTAATTAAATTAGTAAAATTAAGTGAAATGCTTTATTTAGAATATGGGATCAGAACAAATTTATCTAGCTATACCCCCGGATCCGGGTAACCATTGGTATTAAGTCTCTAATCTTTTAATTATATTTAATTCAAAATTTTATCTTGCAAGACCTTTACCTTTTTGCTTTATATATATTCCATTAGAAGAATGGTATTAATAACATTACGTTACGTTAATATCTAAACTGTTACAATTGAATGATATTGAATAGTTACAGTTAAATTCTCAAATTTAAATTTTTATATTCTTATAAAATCAATCGTCTCTGAAAGTCTCTTAAATAGAGTGTTGTGTTACAAAAACTATTATCATTATTCCTCGATAGACGTGCTATCGAGTCACCTCTATTTTTTTGATGTAGTAATCGCCTCCATGTGGTTCCGTCTTGGGAGTCCTAAAACGTCGTCCTCGTCTTGGTCGGGTCTCGGTTGTTCATGGCTTAATACGTCTGCAGGATAGGTAGAGTCTTCTTCGCCGATACTCGTTGATTCTCAGATGTCTCGAACTGCATCATCGGTAGGGTATACTAGAGTTCTCATTTAGATGGTCCATGACCACAGGTCAGATGTTGAAATGATTCGTCCATCGGTGAAGATTGCAGTCATCGTTTTTTCTTTATTAACACTCGTCGTTTGTAGTTACTTCTTTCTTCTTGTTACAAAGTTTTTGGAATTTTCTTTTTGTTAACGTTACATGTTACACCTTTTTTTTTTAACATTTAGTAAAATACAAAATAATAATTAATTAATCCACACTAACAACAAATTGCATAACTTTTGAACAGAGCATTTTGCTCGTGCGTCTGCACTCCTGGGCGTCGTCATCGCAAGAGAGCGATTTTTCGTCCGCTACCCTTGTACATGACAAGAGAGAGTGGGGTGTTTATTCCGCGATCATATATAGTTCCTGTTTCTCTTTAAATAAACTTTTTTATTTATACAGACTATCGCTAGATAAAAATACATCATTTAAATTAATTGTTTTAGTTACTACCTGTGTCTACAGATACTTTAATTATTAACATTAGTTTACTCTATTATTTTTAATTACAGTAGACTCGGAAAACATGTCGAGTCCGGTATCAACAGGTAGGCGCTTCATAGCAAGCAAAGGGTTAAATACGAACATAATAATTATTTACAATATGCCTTTTCTTTATGGATACTTTGCCCTTATTAATTACTTCTTCCATTCACACTTAGTACCTACATGTTTTTATTATTATTATTGTGAGATTTGAATGGTCAATTGTACGCAACCTTAATTAATTAAATTTTTTTTTTTATTCTGTAAATGTAACAATTTAAATCGTCACAACCGCATCTGTTGTCGGTCTACCTACCGCATAAAGACTTACATTCTTCGTGAAGGCATCCTCACACACCACCAGATTTCTCATCCCCCTAGCTGCACGTGGTAATTGTCCAAGGAAATCGATGCATAGTAACTAATTTTTTCCATGCATAAAGATGTTTCCCATTTCCACGTATGTGTGTTGTTTAGGATGTTTGGCTGTCTGGCAGGTGTGGCAGGTACGAAGTACTGATTTAACATATCTGGCCACGTTCATCCATACAAAATCTTCCCGCAGTGTCAGGTAGCATTTGTAAGCACCAGCATGAGCAAGACTTTCATGGCATGCCAATGTTAGGTCCTCTATGAGATGGTCGGGAACCATATTTTTCCATTGTCCGTCAATCAGCTTGTAC
This sequence comes from Magicicada septendecula, assembly GCA_034769895.1. Lineage (NCBI taxonomy): Eukaryota > Metazoa > Arthropoda > Insecta > Hemiptera > Cicadidae > Magicicada > Magicicada septendecula. The sequence continues at coordinate 321,246,455 of CM068375.1, forward strand.
AAAATATTGTTAACAATCTGGAACTTTGGACTTTCTGTAACCTGTACGCTATTTATTATTTTTCTAATTTTGTCGTCACGTTGTTTTTCAACATTTATGTTCTTTAAATAAGTGTTAAATTCATTTGTTATAGAATATTTAATCGCCAAGATTTGTATTTCATTCTTATCCGCCGAATGAGTTACCTCATGCACAGGTGGATAACGACTCAAAGTATCCGCCAACTTGTTGTCGCTAGCTTTGCAGTACTTAATGCTAAAATCATATTCCTGCATAGCCATTATCCATCGTGACATTCTGGCATTTGCAAGTTTACACTTTAACAAAAATGACAAAGCTTGGTTATTCGATAAAATTTCAAAATGCTTGCCTACTAAATAATACCTAAACTTACTAACACAATATACTGTAGCTAAAATTTCTTTTTCGGCAGTAAAATAGTTTCGTTCAGCACCTTTTAACGACCGATTTACATGGGCGATGACTTTAAGTTCACCATTTTTATTTCTTTGATATAAAATTCCACCAATAGCATAATCCGAAGCATCGCAGTTTAGAACATATGTTTCTTCCTTCTCAGGATGAAACACATGTAGATTCTCTTTAATTAAGTCCTTCACAGCGTTAAATGCCTCTTCATGTCTTGCCTCCCATCGCCAATTGGTGTTTTTTCGAAGTAGTTCCAACATTGGTTCTATTGTCTTCGCATACGCAGGTGCGAATCGACGGTAATACCCAGTAAGTCCTAGGAACGCTCTAATGTTGTTCGTTTTTTTAGGTGTAGGAAATCCCGTGATGTATTCTATCTTTTCAGGGTCCGTACTCACACCCTGCGCCGATATAATATGACCCAAAAATTTTATTTCGGACTTATCGAATTCGCATTTTTCGTAGTTAAGTACCAAGTTGGCCTGACGGAGTTTGCTGAATACAATACCCAGATGCTTCAAATGCTCATCAAATGATTTAGATATGACTAGTATATCGTCGACGAAAACACTCACAAACTCTTCCACCTCAGGACCCAACGCTAAATCCAGGCATTTCACCATCGCAGCGAGGCTGCTTACCAGACCAAAGGGCACTACCTTGAACTGGTAGCATTTATTTCTATATAAAAATGCCGTGAACTTTCTGCTACCTTGAGCTAATGGGATTTGCCAAAAACCAATTTTTAAATCCAACTGAGACTTATATTGGACACACTGGTATTTTGTAAATCGGTTTTCTGCATTAGTAGCACTGTCAAAATATTTTTAGTAATACTGTTTAAATTTCGCATATCAAGACATATCCTAATATGGTTATTTTTCTTTTTTACGATCACCATCGGGTTAAGGATATTGCTGTTGGACCGTTCGATGATGTTCTCGTTCAACATCTTACCGATTTCCTCATCCACCAGTTTCTGATAGTGCAGTGGAATAGGATACGTCTTACGCACGAATTTATTTTCGTCAGTAACTTGGATGTCGTGCATGTATACATGTGTGGTAGTGTGGGTGTTTTGAAATGTATCCGTGTGTCTCTTTATCAGCTGGTTTAATTTGTTCCGTTGCCTCGAGGATACTGTAATTGCTCTGTATTATTCATATTATCTTTGTTATTGTTTACAACTAGCCTAGTCACCGGCTTGGTTATGTGAATGTACTTCCCTTCAGATTGCTTATCAACGTTATTATTTCCTAATACTATATTATATTGATTAATATTAACCGTACATACTACTTCATTTTTACTAAAATCAATGATGGCATTTATTTTTTTTAAATGTCTGTTCCTATGATGACATTGTAAATTAAAGCCTTAACAACTAATACTGGTGTTTCAAGCTCCATACCTTGCAATGAAATGGTTATGTACGCTTGCTTATTCTCTTTCTGAACTTAATTCGTGGCTGTCTTAATAGTTGTGTTATTAGTCGGTAATATTAGTACTTTCTTAAACTCTACTATGTTCTTTTTGATAAAATTTTCACTGATCAATGAGATCTGAGCACCACTGCCTATTAACACATTTCCCTTACAGTTATTTATCCTAGTTTTTAATACACTACATCTACGATCTAACTTATCACTATTCCTAGATATATTAATTACATCGTCATTACTGTCACTTATAAGTTCATTTCGTACATCATTAGGGTATACACCAGATACACAGTAAGTCCTAATCATGTTATTATTTTCTATGTTTTCATTGAATTTCTGATTCTGACTGGTACTTTGTTTATTATTATTATTATTTTTTTTATTTGTTTTGCACGGCCTCATACCGTGCAACATTACGCGTTTTTTGGACCGTTTTCATTATCTGTGTTATCTTTGTTTGTAGTCGCGACTTTATTACTACCTAATTTGGGTGAATTTTGTTCGCGATCCGGCTTTTCCATTGCTTATTTCTATATTCATTTTGTTTTGGTGTGTTATTGTTTTTTACCTTTGTGTGCATTGTATGTTTCGGGATTCCCGTCTACATTCTCCCATTTTGTTATCAACAACACCAGGTCTTCTAATTGATTACTTGTGTGATTACAGCCACTTGTATTCCCCTGTTGAAATGATGTGCTAGCTTGTTGACAATTTCTGCTTCTGATATTTCCGGCTCCAGGTGTTTCGCCTTGGCTACAAGCTGTATCAAGTATTTCTCCTTACTCCCCTTACCTGGAGTATACTTACCAAATTCCAGTTGTACGCGTACCTTCCGCTGGATTTCGTCGTTCCAATACCTTGCTTTAAAGTGGTTAACCAGATCTTCATATACAACAATTTTATCTTGGACGATCGAAAACCATTCAGGCGCTGTGCCCTTTAACTGACGCAGCACCCAGTTTATTTTGTCAACATCGCTAAGGTTGTCAGCGATGTGCTCCCTATTATGCTGGCATAGCTTAAGGAACTGTATGGGATTTTCATGCCCGAGGCCAAAAAATTTCATGTACGTGTTAATGTCGTCCTGTGTTTTGTATACGTAAGTGACCAGGTTTGCGATTGGCGTAGTCTGTTGTATTTGTTTTATTTTCTGTTCTAACGCCTCTAATTTGTTTTCATGTGTGTTTATGGATTCATTTACTGCGGCCGTCTGCTCTCGCATACATTCTTCTACCGCAATCACCCGCACATTCTGTTACGCGTGTGATATTTAATGCTATTGCGGACTCAAACTCCACGCGGATAGATTCAACTTTCTCCGTGATTTTGCTTTCAGCAGCTACGACTATGGCTTTATTTTGTTTAGCTTGTTTGTGAATGGCCGCGAAGATTTTTTTATTTTGACTTTTAGCTTCGTCTCTTACAGACTTTACGTTTTCGTTTAATATTTTATTATAATCTTGTAACGCTTTATTATTTTTATTGCTTTCATCACGTACAGATTAAATATTAGCTAAAATTGCATATAGTGTAGATTGTAAATCGGCTGATAGACCTTCCGCCATTTTGAACACGATACAAACACAACAACAAAGTTTATCTTAATGACCTAATTTACGTACGACACAAATATTACTTACGTCTACGTTTAATGTCCCTAATCTAAATTTTAATCGCAATGCACAGCAAACAGTCAGAAATCATATAACCGATGTCTACATAAATCCTTAAACTATACATGCACAAATAACATAATTCACTCCAGATAACGTTCCAATACTAAATTACAATTCTATCCTAAATTCTAGTCTATATGATAAATATATGCAATATTTAAATGATACACAACCTGAAGACAATTTAGATATATCAAAACACTACAAAATCTATTATAATATACTATTTTGTTGTGCCAAACATTGGATGCCATTTACTATGCGACAAAACATATATTAGATATAGTAATAATTGAACAATATAGTCAGTTATCTGGAACAAGGTTGTATATTTTGAAAAAAAATTTTTAAATGGTCTGTAATTCAAAAAAATATTTATTTTACTTTAATAATTTTCCCTGAATATCAGACTGATCTGTTTAAAAAAATGTAAATTTGTTACTTGAAGGTTGTTTTCAAGTATGTTGATTCGTCTCACTGCTGGTCCTGTGATTCGTCGCAATCTGCTCCTCTCTCGTCTCCTCCTTTCTGCACACTGCCGCTTCGCTGACACTCCTCTTGTACGCACGCACGCCGTCACACCGATAACCAGTCTGCTCTTATCTCAGGGTAATGAAACTGGGCTGTAATTTAATATTATTTTATATGGTGCTTTAAGTGTGCACCTTCCCGCATCTTGAGGTGTCCTTGCGATAACACAGGAGTATCCCGGATGGATAAACCTTCCCTATGCGGAAATCTTCACTCACGAGAGACTAGCACTGTTTAAAAATTAAATATTTTATTATCTGAACTAATATTGAGTTCGTAACAAGTCAAGGTATTAGCTACCGGGTAACTCGTCGCTATATTGTCCTTGATCACTCTTACATAAGAACGTTTGTGTTCGAAAAATTCGCAAAGAGAGCACGTCCATAATATTCGAGCTGCAGGATGGAACTAACTCGACATTCGTCGTCGGAGACCCAACCTTAATGGAAATTGGGGCCGCTGATTGGTCGAAAACCTATCATGTGATTGATGGATAAAACTGATAAACAACTTCTTGAACTGATTGGCAGATTTCTGCAGAAGCAGGTATAGATTTTATCTATAAATTTTCTGAATTCTAAAAGATAAGAAATCTATAGAAGTTGCTTTTTACTAACCAAATCCCTATTAAAATAGTACGTAACAAGTCTCTGACACCCAGAAAATATTTGAGATGCTTGCGCTGCCCAAATCTCAGTTCGATACGTTCATTTATAATGGAGTTATTCATAAAATACGAATGACACGCGCACTCGCGCACTCGCACATGACATGATCACAAATAAATTTATGGGCATTTTGATACATAATAGTCTTTTATCCAATTCTTACTTCAAAATTTATATATAATTAACATAATCAAACAAAAATCAAATTTTAACATGTCTATAACGCCATAAACCTGCTATATCAGCATGTAGTCCTTGCTACAGTTTCCTTTACTGCAATGTTCTATTGCAATATATTGCAACAGTACTAATATAGAAGGTACTGTGGATTGCTCAAAGTAATTTAGATAAGTAATTAGAATAAATTAATAATGCATTTTGTTAATAATAATAGTTCAGCTTGCAATATGAAAAAGGAACGCCTAACTTTCGTGTTGGTACAGGTGAATAACGCCAGCTGCTCTCTGTATGTGTACACACGTAATATGCGTGTGTGTGTGTGCGACTTGTCTATTCCTGAAAGGCACCACCCTTTCAGTAACGATATAAATTATTTGCATTTTTTTATGTTATAATACTTGTGTGCATAATAGCACAAAACTAAAGACACCAAAATGTGTACTTAAATAACACGAATAAATGTATAATAAATGGTGGAAAACGAATGAAAAGTGTAATTATAGGCAATTAAAAATCAATAGTAATTATGTTAATTAAGATAAAGAAAAACGGTTTGTGCATGGTGAAAACCTATAAATTATCGACGGAGTGAATATCGGGTAATGTGCAAAAGACTTCGCAATTCGATAAGACGAGCAAATTAAATGTGACAAGAAAGCGTGGGTTAGAAGTGACGCTATCGACAATATCGAACCTGCAGAATATTGTCGAGACATGATTTTGGCTCCCTGGGTATAAATACCGTGGACGCGCTAACATCATTCTCTTTCTTGTTCGACCACTGATGCGGCCGGAGGCTCTAATTCACGAATAGAACTCTTACTCAACCAACCATTGTAGCAACCGGAGGCTATGCTTGGCGAGGACGACTCTGTCTCGTTCTATCATCTTGGCAGCAAGAGGTTCTACTCGACAAATAGAACTTCGTTATCTTGATCGACTACTATGGCAGCCAGAATCTCTGCATAGCAACAACAACAGTACATCAACCACAAGCACCAGTCAGGAATTCAAGACTACTCATCATTTCGTGTAAGCAGTGGAACCTGAGGCCATGACGAATGACAAGGGAGCAGCCGAATACATGCAGTAATCCAGAGTACGAGAATCCAGTAATCCAGATTACGATAATCCAGTAATCCAGAGTACGAGAATCCAGTAATCCAGAGTACGAGAATCCGACGGACGAAGGACTACAAGACTCCAAGACTACAAGACTCCAGGAATCCAGGACGACAAAGGAGCATCCCGTATCAAGGTCCGAAGAGGACACGCTGCAGATTTACCACAAATAATAAGGTGACAAATAACCATGCACTTTAAAAACCGAGACTTAATCTAAAGACAATGAGTAACAAAGGAAAAAATAGACAATTCAATTCAAATATGAATCAAGAAATTGTATAACTGTAAATATGTTTTTGTACTATAATTAACGTAATATATAAGACTGTTTAACGATAATTGTTATCAGTAACTATAATTTGAAACCTTCTTCATTCATGGGTATGTCCCTTCGTTCATTTTGTATGGGTCTGGTCCTTGTGTATTTTTCTTCTCATTATATATATTTTCTCTCACTTATTGTACGTGTATCCTCTTCTCCTCAGCTTATATTCTTCTTTGTGGAAATACCCTACTCATTCATAGGTTCGTAGGTTTGTATTGTATGTTTTCTTCTTATGGTAGTTTATTCCTCACTCATAGATATGGTTTCCTCTTCTTTTAGTTATATTTCCCTCACTCATAGGTCCTATTGGGTCTTGTTTTCTGACTTAGTATTTTAATTCATTTTTCTTCTTTTTCATTATAATTGATGATAAATTTAGTCTTAACTTCTTTCTTTTCTGGTGGTTCCCCTTTTTTTTTGGTTATCTATTTATTGATATATTGTGGTTTTCTATTGTTGAGCGTTACTCTTTCTCTTATTAGGTTTTAATTATTTTAGTCAAGACACGCATATGTTATATTCTTAGGTTTTCGGGTGTTAGTTATATTTTCTATGTAACGATGATTTTGTTACGTTACATATGCTTTCCTATAAAATTGATTAATTCTGAATTCCTTTACTAATTTTGTGAAGAATTTATCAATTGTAGTACTTTTTTTCCCCACACTGAATGTTCTGTTTCTCCTCGTATCCTTCCCTTTCTTCTTCTATGAATCATATTTTCTTCTTTCCATATTGTATTGGTCTTCCCTAGATTATTTAATTTCCCTAACTATTTTCCCTAACACTTTAGCTGGGGCAGATCAGAGCGGCTCCTATAGCTTACAACTCTGCTGGCCATACTAATATCAAATAAAATCAGAGGCAAATCTTCTCTGTTCAAAATATAAATGATAGCTGGAATTATTCATCAATCATATCATAACATTATAATAACAGTAGTCAAACATTAGACTAATAATAAATATTCTGGGATTATTTTCACGCGCTTGCGGTTTATACATTATTATAGTCTTTTCTCATTGATTTATCAATACATAATCTTCATATTTTTCGTAGGATAAACTTAGTTCACAGGTTTCCCTTGGTATTTTCACTTGATTTTCTACTTTATTCTAGTATCGTTCTTCATTCTTTATTATCAAATATTTCTTCTTGCGGTGGCTCATTTTATCATTACATATTATTCTTTGTTGTTTTACCCACAAAATTGTCATAATTCACATAATATACTCTTGTTTGGTTTTGCTGTTATTTCTTATTCATCGCATATCCACTCAATAATAAAATTTCTGCACCTTGATCTTCCTCCTTCTTCTCTAATATCATCACATATCGTCTCTTCTTGTAACAATAGTATAGTACGGGTAAGATGTTGTTTACTTAGTTGACTGGGTCTTGGAAATTATTTTAGTGCCATAGGTCTTAGGTGTCCATCTCGTATGGTATATTTTTCTTTCTTTTAATAGTACGGGTAATATTGGCACTTTATTTACATATTTTCATTATATTATTATGTTATCAATTTATCAATACCAAATTTCCTATTTATACTCATCATTTTCATATTAAAATCATCACTATAATTTTCAATAATTCACAATATAATCACACTTCAATATATCTCTTTAATGAAGCTTGGTTGTATATACCCTTTACTCTTTTGGTAATAGGGTCTTGTAACTCATAGGTATTGTTCCAGTTATTTTTTGTTATAGTATATGGGCCCGTGTAAAGCAGTAATAACTTACTTGCAATGCCTTCAATAGCACTTGGGAGCTCTCTATTTCTCAATAACACTTTTTTTCCCACTTTGTATGTTATTATTTTGGGTTGTAGCTGTTTGTATTTTACTTTTAGTTTTTCTGTTCGTTCCACTGCATTGTTAAAAAATTTAAGTTTATTAAATTCGTATTCATTCCCAGGAGGAAAATTGATCATCTCCGTGATTTCTCTGGGTGGTTTCTTTTCGAACATTACGGTATATGGTGTTTCATTGATTGACTGGTGGTGTGCCAAGTTAATGAAATCTTCAGCTGGGGATAAATACTCCTTCCATTTCCGCTGCTGTCTATGGCAATATGTTCTCAAGATTCTTCCGAGGACTCTTTCAGCAGGATTGCTGTTCGGATGGTAAACAGAAGTTTTATAAGTTTTAATGCCATGTTTAGTAATGTTTCTCTCCACTTTCTTCCCTTAAACTGCGTACCGTGGTCCGTAATTATTGATTTAGGCTTACCTATTTCTGGAATGTAGTCATGTATTATCACCTCTAATAACTTATTTGTAGTGGCTCTATTTATGGGGTAAAGTTTGGTAAATTTTGTATAATGATAAAAAATTATCACTATAAATTTATATTGATGCCTTCCACCACTACGCGGGAATGGTCCGCATATATCTACAAATACTTTCTCTAATTTTTCTGTAGAAGTTATTGGTATCATCACCCCTTCTTTCTTTTCATTATTACATTTTACAAGTTGGCACAAATGACAGTGTTTGATATGCCTCCTTACTGTTCGATTCATGTCTTGAAAGTACACATGTTCTTCTAGGGCTTTTACCACTTTCATGGCTCCCATGTGTCCATACCTGATGTGGTAGTCTATGGTTATATCTCTTTCCATACTCTTTGGTATCACTACCTTCCATTGATCATCTGATTGTTTGGCTTTTATAAATAATAAGTGATCGTGTATACAATAATATTGGGTAATTTTTCGTCTCGTTCCGCTAATCTGTGTAATATAGCTTGGATTTTGGAATCATTCTGCTGATGTGCTCTGATATCAGTTAATATGGTGGCTAACTCCGTTTTATTCTTTAGTAAATGGTACACTTTGGCAACGGTCTCCTTTTTTCCTTCATATGTTTGGTCCTGGACATTTATCCTAGATAGTATGTCTGCGGCAATATTGCTTTTTCCAGGAACATATTCCCACTGGATGTTATACTCTTGGATTGTTAATGTCCACCTCGTTAGCCTCCCATGTTTTAGTCGACAGTTCTTCAGGAATAATATTGATTATTTATGATCTGTCCTCACTGTTATCTGATATCCCAAAATATATGTTCGGAACTTCTCACAAGCGAACACGATACTAAGTAGTTCCTTCTCAGTTGTGTGGTAATTCCTTTCACATTTGTTAAGTGTCCTGCTGGCGACACTGATTACTTGGTGATTGCCTTCCTCATCTTCTTGGTATAACATAGACCCAATACTAACATCACTGGGATCACAGTTCATATAAAACGCTTCGTTAAAATTGGGGTGGTGTAGCATTACTGTTTTTAGGAATTTGTGCTTTATTAATTGAAATGTTATGTCTTGATCAGGTCCCCACTTCCATTTATCTTTTGATGAAAGTTGGGTGGCAAATTTTGAAGTTAACTCTGAATAATTGTGCTGGAATTTTCTATAATAGTTACAAATTCCAAGAAACGATTGTAACTGTTTCTTGCTTCTGGGTGTGGGAAAACGCTGTATAGCTTCCATTTTCTCTTGTGATGGTGTTATACCAGTCTCTGATAGATTGAAGCCGAGAAATTGTACTTCGTCTGCTATTAATTTAGATTTCTCTAATTTGAGAGTTATATTGTTTTCATGTAATTTTTGTAATACTTTTTCCACCCTTATGCAGTGTTCATCCCAATCATTGGATGTAATTAATAAATCATCAACATACACTGTAGTGAATTGTAGTGTATCATAACCCAAAATATCATCCATACATTTTACAAACACAGCTACCGAATTTACTAGGCCGAAGGTTAACCTTTTGAACTGATAGTTACGCCCTTCAAAAATAAAGGCCATATACTTTCTACTATTGGGGTGTAATTCTACCTGCCAATATCCACATACGGTGTCCCATATACTAATATACTTGTTACCATGAAATTTTCTGAGTATTTCGTCAATTTCACCAGGTGAAGTTCTGTCATTTATAATAGTTTTATTTAACTCTCTGGCGTCCAAACAAATTCTTACTGTACCGTTTTTCTTAGGCACCGCCACAATTGGGTTCGTGAATGGGGAATTGCTCAATTCAATTATGTCGTCTTCTATTAATCTTTGGATTTTTAGACGTACTGCTTCTTTTAGTGAAAAGGCTATGGGGTACGACTTCCTTTTGAATTCTACGTTTTCTTTAAATTTTATTTCACACTGAAAGTTTTTCACCTTCCCTGGTGTGTCTGAAAATATTTGCCTGTAATTGTTATATATCTTTATTAGTTTTGATATCTGTTTATCTGTCAACTTAATGTCCGCTCTGTTTGATTGGAATTTCTTGATTTCATCCAATTTTTCCATTCACATTACATCTTCTTTATTCGGATATATCCTCCCATTGGTTGGTGGTTCCCTGTTATCGTAATACTCTTCAATATAATATATTTCCCGGTTGGGATGTGTTTCCTTGTTCTCAACTAATTCCGCCGTCCATTTTACATTATTTAAATTCAAATATACGTTGGCTCTATTCATGTCTATTATCGCTGCACATCTTCTTAGTATATCGCAGCCAATGAGTAATTTAAATGGTAGGCCACTTGCTACTAAAAATATCATGGGAATTGTTTCACCACCACTGGATACTTCTAATTGTACTTGATTCCTTATTGTTTTATTTTGCCGACCCGTTGCTCCAATTAATGTTATGTTATGTATTGGCAATGTTGGTATTATATTTTTATTTTCCGCTTGTATTCGGTTTAATTCCATTTTATCTATCAACGATACGTTGGCTCCCGTGTCGATCATCGCAATTGCTTGGATTCCATTAATTTGTACCGCTATATATGCAATCTCGTTGTTCACATTTTCCTTGATATTATTATTTGGTTCTTCCATCAAATCTTTCCTAATATTCTTTAAATAATTGAGTTTAATAATCGTTATTGAATTATTATTATTATCATCATCATTAACTAAGTCAGACCCAATAGTCCGGTTCAGTGAGGGTATACACGATGTTTTCACTGCCGGTGTTGATTTAAAGGCGGGCTACCATTTGTGGCATCCCTTTCCGTCGAATGGGGTGTGTTGTCTTCCCTGGATTCTTCTTGGTTGTTCGGGCGATACTCCCTCTCATTACCCGATCCTCGCTGGTCTTCACTGCTCCGGCTTCGGCGTGTATTATAGCCAGACTCATTCCTCTCACCGTTGCTGCTGCTCCTATCATTGGTTCCATTATAACTCCGCCTACCTTGGTAGTAGTATCGTCTATTGTTATCTCGGCTGGCATGGGCGTAATTCACCCGCCGAAAATTATTATTATTATTATTGTTATTACCGTTGTATGGGCGGTGATTCCCATTATTATTGTTTGGTCGATAATAATTATTATTTGGCCTGAAATTAGTATGATTGTTGTTTGGCCTGTAATTGTTGTTTTGGTTGTTTGTATTATTTGGTCGATTATGGTTATAGTCACCACGCCCATTATGCTGGTTATTATTATTTGGTAGTCGGGTATTTTGATTATCATTGTATCGGTTGGGGTTTTGGAAATTTCCCCTATTGTTATTGTTATTACCCGGCCCACTTCTGTCGTAATATGGCCCTATTCTTTGTCGGTTCCGTTGGTAATAGCGTTCGTGTTCGTGGTTCTCTAATAACGCTAACATTGCTTGGGTCGTTTTGATCTGGTTATTCAGTCGGGTCTGTGATATAGTTTCATGGAAATGGTATGCCAGTTTTGTTATTAGACATTCTTCTGGTATTGTCGGCTCGAGGTTTCTGGCAACACATATTTTGCCTATAAAGTATGCTGTCATCGTGGTGCCGGCACTGGGGTCATACTTCCCATTGCTAATATTGTCTCTCACAATGTTTTGTGCCAATTCGGACCAGTATCTTGTTCGGAACGCTGCTTTAACTTCTGTGTAGTTCTGCACTTCATGTCGAATCGCAGTCCACCTATTGTCATGGACATTCTTGAAGTATTCATCGAACATATTCTTTATTACTGGCCACCGGTTTTCCCTATTCCTGGCGATTGCTTCCTCGACTCTTTCTAAAAATTAAATTGGATTTCTTTTATAAGTCCGAAAGTCAATATTCTCGCGGCCGTCTAACTGTGATACACTGGTCATTATTGCTGGATACGTCCTTAAGTCGTTCATTTCGTCGCGTATAACGCTGAATGCCTTCTGTTGTTGTTCAGTGAATCGTACCTTATCACTGTCGATCTGGTCCTTCATAGTGTTCACTTTAGTATTTAAGGTCTCACATTTCTCCCCCAAGTTGGTGTTCATTAATGCCAGGTCCGCCTGTTTGAATTCAATTGACTCCATTTGTTTCATTCTAATCTCTTCGTTTTTATTTACCTTGGTGTGAATGTCCTCAATAGTTCGTATGATTGTCTGTTTATCCTGGTGGTATTCCTGCTGTACCTCCGAAATTTCCTTCCTAACTTCCGTCACAGCCGTTTCTACTTTTTCTTCGGTTACTTTCTCTATCTCCTCCATCCTTTTATCCACCGTTTCGATAATCGTTTGGGCTGTTTCTTCTGTTCTTCTTTTATTCTCATTCATCTGTTGCCATAATCTCTTGCTGTCATATTGAATCGCTTCTATTTTCTTATCGATCTGTTCATTTAAATCATCGATTTTTTGATTAGTTTCCTCAATCTTCATCCCCAATTCTTCTGCTAAATCTTCTTTAATGATTCTATCTTTGTGTTCAGTAATTCTTCCGTCTTCCTATTATTTTGGTCTAATGTGCCTTCCATCTTCTTCTGTCCGTCTTCTATTTTCTTATTCAATTCTTCTATGTTTGTATTGGCGTCCTCTCTGGATTTCCTGTTATCTTCCTTCAATTCTTCCTTTAGCGATTCAATGTTTTTTTCCATCTTTTTCTGGCTATCTTCCGTCTTCTTCTGGCTATCTTCCATTTTCTTATTCAATTCTTCCTTAGTGGATTCTATATTCTTATTAATCGACTTCAGTATTTCCAGGATGTTTGCGTCCATTGTTGGCGTTGATTTTCCTGGTACGCTTCCTTCCGGTTGTTTTACTGGCTGTTGGATCTCCTCCATCTGTTCGGATTGTTTAGGATCCATGGTTGTTAAGATTTCCTCCATATCTTCCGCCGATGTTGCCTCTTTCTCTTCCATCCTCGGTTCTTCCTCAGGCTCTGCTACTCGCTTCCTCGACGTTGCTCTTCTGTGCATCTTCGCAATCACGTATTGTATCTGCTTAATCGAATTAGGTTTGTTTAGTTTTTATTTTTATAGTTTTAATTAGGTTTAAACGGCCTAATTCGTGCTCAGACGTTTGGGCGCCACTCTATTACCGATCTACTTGTTGTGGTTGTTTTGTGTTTAGTTTAAATAAAAGTTTATAATTGTTTAATAGTTGTTTAAAGGTATTCGCTGATGTAGTTCCCTTCACTTACCATGTATTTGTAGAATGCAGTCTTCTAAAGTAGTCCCTGTAATATAACTTCACAACACAAGGCAAGTAATATAATATTTCACTGATGAAAATTAAATATAGGTTGTAATCAAAAGTCCTGTAAGTGATACCGATTCAAAATTCAAAACTCTGGCGCTGTACACTGTACTGCCACCTTCTGATAAAATGACTGCTCTTGATCTACTTGTTTTTTAAAGTAAAGACTGATTGTAGATAAGTAAATTGTAGGTTTATTAACATCAAATTAATGGAATACAATCAAAAAATTCCTTCAAACAATTGATAACCACAAATAAAAATAACTGATTCTAATACAGAGATTATTGTTTCTCAAGGTCGGTAACACTGTTTGTTTTGAAGTTACAAATTATTAACCAAATAGGGTTAACTTTATTTTTATATTGTTACCAAAATCGTGTGTTCTTTTAGACTACAAGATACGAATTGGAAAGTGCTTAAGTCTTTTTGTTATGCATTAACAGAAAAGTGTTTACAAAATAAAATAGTGAATGAGATCATATAAATGTAAAATATCGTATATGGTACCCCTGTTGTATGGAGTACAGGTTAAAATGTCGTATGTACGATAATTAACTCAACAGTTGTTGTTTTAAATTATTCTCTCTCTCTCTTTTAGAATTATTAATAAGTAATTATCATTAAGGATCCATGAATTTAAAATTTATTCAAGTACTTGTTCTTGTTATCTTGTTAATCAAAATAATTTAAAATAGTTACTCATTTGGTAAGATATGGAGGTTAGTTTGTACCTCTTCAAGTCACTTATTGACAGTAATTATTGATATTATATATTAAAAAACTTGCAATAACATTTAAACATACATTAATAACATATTTTTTTATCATGAATTAACTTTAATAACGTTCTTGAACATAATTACTATAATCATTAACCTTCGTTACAGGTTAGTCAAATCAGCATCTAACCTTGAAAATCGTCAAAAGTTAGTTAATTATTAAAATTTGTTTAATAGTTTTTTAATTATGATTAATCATTTATTCAATTAAAATAAATACAAGGAACGTTATTTAATAAGTGGGTTAATTAATAAAATAGCATCTTTGAGTCAGGTAGTTCCATACTTGACTCAAGTATGACAACAAAAAATATTTTTGGTTATTAGAAATGCATAAAAATTGTCAAAATCGTTTAATTAGTTTTGTACTCCCTTTCTATTTCACATATCATGCCGATATTATACACTAGCATGATTATCATTGTTCACTACACTGTATTCACTCACTCGAAGGTACATAACCTTGATTCAGTTTTATGGTTATGTTTACTTCCGATGCTTAACTAGAAGGGTCGCGCACAAATTATGACAATACTCTGCTGCGACGGTCCGTAACCTTTCACTCTGAATGACAAAAACTAAGTGTTGCCGCTCCGGACTAATTCTACTTCGAATCTGTCGGGATTAGCTCTTCTGATTGGCTGATAAATCTATACTCTCGTCCCCCAAACACCTTTTCAGAAAATAATTTTCTAAAATTTTACAATTCGACTTTGGGTCGGAGAGTATGAACGACGTCATCAATTTGTTTGCAATTGATGAATTGATGATTTATTTTGCTGATAACTTTTTAATACTGTTTTAGTTGGAAAACTAACAATTTTATTAACTCTCGGATGCTCAGCTCCACAATTAAAGTTCAAACAAGCCATAAATCCGTCCATTGATAAATAAGTTAGCTCCTTCACTATGCACTTATTGTGGATCTCATTTATAGTATAAGTCCTTCCACTTTTTTTTCAATAAATAATTATTACTAACACTGTTTTATAGCAATTAGAGTCATTTCCTCTTATTATCTAATCACAGATTATTGTTTGTTAGCAAATTTATATTCATGAACTGTTCCAAACGATTAGGCATGGTATGGCGGTGCATTAATTCTTATTATTATACAAAATGATTTATCCTAATACAGTTATTCCTATGGTACATTGTTCCTTAATAATTAATACACATTTATTCAAAGTTTTACTTCTCAAACTGGTTTTGTTCATGTGTACTGTTTCTTTATAATATTACATGTTTGGGCTTTTGATATTTTGATACTTATTTTATATGATTATTGATTAATTAACAATGTATTCCTTTCTTGTAATTTGACTGTTGGTGAGGTTTATTGTGTGTCTTGTTGCTATTATTCTCACTGTTGTGTTATATGTCCTGAATTAATTGTAATTATGGTGCTTGCAGCTACTTTCGGTTGACATGTATAACTGGTTTACATTATAATTCAATAATTTTATGTTTTTAAATACAGTAAATGGTTCTCAAAGTAGTATTGGCTATTTGTCTCACTACTGGTATACTCCTTTGTTCTTAAGAATCAGTTTTAAAAAGAGCTTTATGTGTAATTATGAGGCGTCACCTCTGCCATGTTGTTCTGGCCATTCTTTGTTTACTAATTATTAAGTAAATCTTGGTGCTGTCTACTTCTTATTGGTGTTAGTTTGTTCCTTATAAACTCTATTTTGATTGGTGTATAATAGAAATTGTAATTAAACGAGTTACAATATTTTATTTACTTATATGAAGATGTGTGAAAGCCCCACTGTTGGTTTCCAATTTGTAATACAACGTTTACAAGTATGTGAGGGTGTGTACTGGGGTTCAATCAAACTCCACGTTGGTATGCGCCAATTTGTTATGAATAACTTTGAAGGTGACAATTGGTAACAAATAAAATGTTGTTACCTGTTTTAATTAATGTGTTATTAATAAATATATCTATTCGGTTGTGACCGATGAAACCTCCTGAAAATAAGTTATTAGACAAATATAATTATAATAATTTTTTTTTTACTTGTAATCGTACTACAATATAGGTCTAACTTAGTATTCAGTAGTTGGGTAATATTAACGATATTTATCGTGTATTAACTGAATGTAATGAATATTCTTGTCAACCCTAGTCACTCGACGTTAGGAAATTCTATTCAAAGTTTGCACGGAAAACACACTAGTTCAACGATCTCCCATTCCACCAGCTGTAAGTATTTAGCGCTGCCACTTGTAATAAGCGTACTTATAGGTTAGTTGCTCATTGGGTTTGAATCAACCTTTTATTGTAAATTATTCCAACCCCTACTTATAGTATCTATTCTGCAATAACTTCAAATATTATCTCATACAATGAAGATCCTTTATTAATTTTATCTATTAATTCACAGTACCCGTTATTTCCAAAATAACAATATAATCAAATCGATCACACAAAAATATATCGATTATCAATTAATCAAAATCCATAGACTTATACAAATGAAAAATAATAATAAATAGTTCTTATCCCAGGGTTCGTAAAGTTCTTGGAACCATTAGTAAGGCCAGGTAAAATGCATAATTAAGGTTACTCAAGTATTACAAAACAAAGTTATTTACTCTGAATATAGTGAAATTAAGATAGGTTGTTTTTTACCGAGTCGACGAAAGCTTCGACTGGCTGTGGGCGTCTGTAAACAGTTGACAAAACTCAGCTTAACTCATCTTCATCCAGTAAAAGTGCTCTGGCTTTTAATAAAATTGATTGTGGCGTGTACTGGGAACCTCTCAGGAATTCTTCAGACTTCTGTTCTTCTACTCTGATCTTGATAATTGTCGGTCCCGGTGAAATGAAAATAGAATCCCAGCTTCTTCTTCTGCCAGTGAAGGTTAACTCGAACAAACGAGATCTTCTTGTATTTTCAATAATTCCGTTAGTTCCGACTTTATTTCTCTTAACTGATCTTCTGGTTATAGAAGGAATTGGTTTAATACCGAATCCAGCGGAATTATTTGGTGAATGAGGTGAGGGGTTTTCAATCCTTTTTAAATGTATTCAGTTACAATTTGGAAGGTTATTTAATTTATTTACTCATCAATATTATGATAGAATTATGTTTTAAAGAGGTTTTTTTTTATTTTGATTCATTTTTCTTCAGAATTTATTATTTAATTTTTTTAAATGTATCTACCCATCTCAACCTAATAGCTTGTAACAATCAGAACGAATGATTCAATATCAACAACTCATGTCCATTTCAGTTGCCTTAACAACCACGTTTTTTCGTCATTGTGTGAAACTAGATATCCTTGAGCCAGCATTATAGAATATTACTACTCTTTTCCAATAAAATACTCCATGCTTGGATTAATATTAAATTACCTACAATTCTCACCTAACCTTCCTTCTTAAACAGTAAATGTTTTACCAGAGTTTCGTTGGACTGGACTTCTTAAAAGGTATTAATTTCCTTTCACAAATATGGAATTTAGGCCTATAGATTTTCTTACAACAGTTATAACATTATTTGGTTTTTTAACTTAATTTTCTTTTACCTGACCTACTGTACAATTAATTATTGGTTAAATGGTTAATTACATTAATTTTAATTTCCTGGTAGTTACTTTATTACATTAATTAACTGGTCCTGGAACCCTTCATTAGTTTACAATATAATTGTCAAAACTACTTGTCAAACATTGAACACTGATCGCCCTCCTGGCCAAGTTTACAAACATTAATTAAAACAAGAGCATTATTCAACTTTAGACAATACTTAAAACTTAGTATAATGCCTAACACTGGTAACTATACTTGATTGTCTAAAGACAAATTTAACATAAATACAACCATAATCTTTGATGAAGTATTCCTATTAAACAACATCAGTTCATTTCTACCATACTCAAAATATAACATAAATATTCTGTAAACCTTAACATGTTACAGTATAAAAACAAGCACTTTATTATATTTAACTATTAATTGGTCTGGTTTCTTATATTAAACATTAGTTATTGCCTCTTTTGACTTGAGGTACTTCTCACATGCATTAACTACTGAGCAACCTTAATTCAGGGTATGGTCCTTGACCATGTTTCATTCAATTTTTTTATGTAACGTTGGGGACCTCAACTCTGTTACGTTACATAACACCCCCCCTTCGAAAGAAGTTTATTTTGTCTTAACAAAGTTTAGTAAAAAATAAACGCACAACTTGTATCTGACCAATTGGTTCCCCTATTCATAATACTTTTTTATTTCAGAATTATCCGTTGTATTACTATCATTTCTTCGTTCCTTCTTAAAATCAATTTTTTCCCAAGTTTAAATCTTATTTCTATAATCATTCTTGTGACATTCTTTATTAGTTATACATTTTGGATCTGGTTTCATTTATTTCTCCATATTTATTTGTGAGTTTTCCCTCTAATATTTAATTTTCCTAAACCTCCCTAACATTATAACTGGAATCGAATCGGTGGTGCTCTATCGGCTTACCAAATACCGTCGTCCGTTACATACCTTCTGGGATCAGAGGAACATCATCTCTGCCCAGTTAAATGATTGCTGGAATATTCTACAGTCAATCTTTATTAGTAAACCTCGCAAGGTAGTCATCATGTGACCTTCAATAAAATAATTAATAATAATCATACTCTAGGGATTATTCACTGTACTTTAACTCAGATCATATTATTTCTTCATATTAATTCTTCCTTCTATTAAACACTTCTCCTCTCCAATACTTGGGGCTATTTTATTGACATTTATTAATTGGCTTTCTTACGGATAATTCTTAAATATTTGTTTTTTTCTTTTCTTGTGATCCTTTTGACGGTTCCATTTTGGCTTCTTCATTCTCTTATCTTCCTTGGCTCATATTCATTTATTACCAATACTACTGGTTATGAGATTTTGGTTAGTATTATACATTACATCATGTAATTATATTTTTCTGGCACAATCATTATTATTCCTTTTACATTCTAAATTACATTTCTCACTATTATATTACATCAGATAAACTCATTTTGTTTTTTGGTTTTGATGATTTTTATTAGGTTTAATAAGTGTTATTTTTTTTCTTTTCATATTAGTTTAAAGTAATTTCTCCTGAATTATATAGTAAGGTGTTCTTACTTATTTTTTTGAATTTTGTTGTTATATTGTTTCTTCATTATTTATCTTAATTATTTTGTATTGGCCTCTGTTCGGGCTGCTCTACCAATATGGTTTCCCGGTGGATTCCGTAAATTCTATGCAGTGGTAAATCTTTCAATGGCATCGTCGCAGGTTGGATCATATACATATGGTTCTATGTCCTCTTCGTTACGTCTATTCCTTCCTTCAGCATTCCCAGAATTGGGATTCGGTTTACAGTTTCCACGATGATCCTCTTGGTGATTCCTCTCATCAGCCATGATATAGTTTACCCGAGCTATATGGGTTCCCTGGTCGTTACTTGGTGGATTTTCCGAGGGTATGTCTCTCCTTTGTTCCCTGCTTCCTCCATCATGCTCGACGCTCCTATTTCTGTTTTGATTTCTTCCATTATCGTTTCCTTGGTTATTATCCCAATAATCTCTCCCATTGTCCCAATTCCTGCGGCCTGTTCTGTATCTGTTATTCTCATGATTAGTATAGTGATTATTTGGGTAATAATTGTTACGATAACGATTGTTCATTAATTGGTCATTCACCCTTCTGTGATAATTATTTTTGTTAAATCGATTTGTCCCTGGACGCGACTCTTGATTTGTCTCTTCCCTTCTATTGTGGTAATATTCACCTTGCCGTCGGGACCTTTGATAATAGTCTTCCATTTCGTAACTGGCTAATAAGGTTTCCATGGTTTCGACGGTCTTTACTTGTCCACTGCGTCTGGCACGAACTATCTCTTCTTCAAAATGGTATGACAATTTATTTGCTAAACACTCCTCCGGTATCCGCGGTTCCAAATGACGCGCTAAACATACCTTCCCCAAAAAGTAAGTATTTGGTGACTGCTCTTGATTAACATTAAATCTCCCGTTAGTAATGTTATCTCTAATCATGTTCTGTACAGAATCTGACCAGTATTTTGACTTGAAAGTCCTTTTAAACTCCTCATAATCACTAAGTTCATTCCGGACAGCCGACCACCAATTGTCATTTATACTTTTGAAGCATTCATCTAAATAACTTTTTATTACGTTCCATCGAGTTACTTTAATTCGGTTAAACCATTCGTCTATCCTCTCCAGGAATTCTATGGGATTTCCCTTATAAATTTTAAAATTGATATTATCTTTATGCTCAGGGGCTATGTGATGTGCTAGATACATTGGTCTATTTTGTAAAATCTCTATTGATTCCTTTATATTACTTATTTCCTGATTTTTTTATATCTTCTATAGTCTCTTTATGTTGAACTACTTGGGTTTTTATTTGTGTCATTTCGTTATTTACCAATTCAATTCTCCCAGCTATATTAATTTGCACCCCGTCCAATTTCTCTTGTGTTTCCAATTGTAGTTGATTTATCATAGTTTTGTTGGTATTTTCCCCGTGGTTAATTTTGGCCTCTACTTCCATTGCAAGTTGTACTATGGTTTCATCTGTCTTTTCCAGATTCCCCTTAATTTCAGTTATTTGCTGTCTTACTTCCGCTTCATTATTATCTACCCTCTTATTGAGTGTTTCATTGACATTTGCAACCCTTTCATTGATAACTTCCCTCAACGCTTGGTTCTGTTGATTTATAATTTGCCGCAACTCCTTATTACTGTTTTCAATTTTCTCGTCAATTTGTTTGTGATTTTCTTGAATCTGCCTTAAGCTCTCATCGTTTCTATCAAACCTTTCATTGATTTGGTTTAAGCTTTCATTTATCCTCCGGTTATTCTCATCATTTTCCTCCTTATTTTTGTCAAACTTCTCATTCATTAATTTGATTAAATTCTCACTCAAAATTTCGTTTTGTTTCTTTGAGTTTTCGTTGATACTGTCTATTTTTTCATTAGTTTGTCTATTATCTTCTTTGATTTGTCTTAAAATCTCATTAGTTTGTTTTAAACTCTCCTTAGTTTCCTCCTTGGTTTGTTTTAAGGTTTCCTCCTGTTTCCTAAAGTTCTCCTTATTTTCCTCATTTATTTGTTTATTGCTTTCCATTATAATCCTTAACAGTTCCTGCATACTCATGTCTTCCTTTATCTGGCTTGGTCCCCTTGGGCCAACTTCAACTATCAACTTCAACTATTTCCTTCTCTGTGATAATTGCTTCAGTTTCTTCTTTATCACCCATTGTTTGTTCCATTTCACTGTCCGTAAATGTTTCTATCTCTCGTTCCTGTCCACCTTCTTCCTTCTCCTTCTCTTCTGACCCCTTCTTCGATCTGCCTCTGGTATTATGCATTCCTGTGCCTCTAATGGTTGCCTGCTCAAGTTAAGTAACAATTAATATGATGTTTTACTTAACTAAAGCCCACTCGTTGAGCGCCAATTTGTAATTAAACGAGTTACAATATTTTATTTACTTATATGAAGATGTGTGAAAGCCCCACTGTTGGTTTCCAATTTGTAATACAACGTTTACAAGTATGTGAGGGTGTGTACTGGGGTTCAATCAAGCTCCACGTTGGTATGCGCCAATTTGTTATGAATAACTTTGAAGGTGACAATTTGTAACAATTGAAATGTTGTTACCTGTTTTAATTAATGTGTTATTAATAAATATATCTATTCGGTTGTGACCGATGAAACCTCCTAAAAATATGTTATTAGACAAATATAATTATAATTTTTTTTTTTTTTTTTTTTACTTATAATCGTACTACAATATAGGTCTAACTTAGTATTCAGTAGTTGGGTAATATTAACGATATGTATCGTGTATTAACTGAATGTAATGAATATTCTTGTCAACCCTAGTCACTCGACGTTAGCAACGCCATCGTGATCTCCAGGCCGTACTATAGCTTTGATGACGTCACGCGTTGAGGCGGACGATCAGTCAGTTGCGCGAGGAACATAACGAATTATAGAGTTACACGGTCGTTCGTGTCTTCCAACTAACAAATGTTTGAAAGAAAAACATATACATATATAATACAATTATTATTGAATATTTCTTTAAATGTTTGATATAACCTAGGATAAAATTTAGTTATATTGAAAATTGGGTAACTGTGCACGATCCGGATTATGCTCAAATTGCGGTGAAATATTTCATTCCTATTCTTTGATACTATATAAACACGAGAAAAATAATTTTAAACGGCGGTCGAACCTATTTACGGAGAAAAAACATTAAATAATTACATAAGACAACTGAGTTGGATGAAAAGCGAGTTGAGCCGATACCTGCCGGTTAGGTTCTCGGGCCGCGGTTATAGTTCATTGTTTCATATAATTCTTGCAAAAATTAAGGCGAACCATTTTCCAAATATTTAAGACGCCAAAAAATATTTAAGACGTCATAGTCGTCATTCGCTGTGCATTTGTGCGCCGTCGCTCAGTTAACATGGCGGCCATTCACTTTACATGCGCGCTTATGGGAGTAATTATTTAATTTTTTTTCTCCGTAAATAGGTTCGACCGCCGTTTAGAATTATTTTTCTCGTGTTTATATAGTATCGAAGAATAGGAAACGAAATATTTCACCGCAATTTGAGCATAATCCGGATCGTGCACAATTACCGAAAATTGTCTATCACAGTCGTAAAACGTGCTTCATTTTACGACTTGGTAGCACCACTCGAGCCTTTTTAGATTAATGAAAGCAATAAGTAGATTAATAATATAAATTATGACAGATTATTACCTCGTTATCTTCAGATGTCCATAAATATGGCAGCTTTCCTGGTTCTTTTCCCTGATGTACCAGCAGTAGGCCAATCTTTCTGCGATCGTTTAGTGGCACTTTCCTCCACACAAACATTTGTCTGAATTTTAGTATAGTTGTTTAAAAATATATTCACCCAAATGTTAATGCACTGTTCAGCAAGCTCTGTTAATTTCTTCCCACATTCACACTTAATGTCTGAGTATGTCGGTTTCATTGCTTCCAGTACCAAAGTTTTGGTCAAAGATTTAGGGTTTTTAGAATGCAAGACTAATGTATTATATCTGTCAGACACTAGAAGTTGAAAAATTTTATAAACTTGAGTACCAATTTCAATGGAAACACTAGAAGGATATTTTAAGCCCCCACGGTTTAAATGCTTCAGATACCTCACTTCAGGGTGTAATTCACAAATAAGATCTGAATTTGTAATTAAAGTTGTTTTACAAATTCAACATTCACATTTCATCGAGACCTTAAAACTAACATAGCCTGCAAAGAATATGATAACTTCTAAAGTTGAGGAGTCCACTTCAATGTCTTCACTATCATTTATGACATCCTCATATTCTGTAGACCAAAGTAACTCATCAGAAATGTCTTGTTCTGAAGCTCAATTAATATCACTTAACATTTCAGAAACATTTAAATTTCCAGCTTGTCTACATGCTAACTTAAGGATAATTGTTACTTTTAATTTTCTCTCAGATTCTATTATCTGCTGAACTGAAACATTATAGTTGCTGCCACTCATTTGCCTATACTTTCCAAATCTTTGCTCCAGGTCATCAGTTTGAAAAGCTCCTAATAGAACATAATGCAACTTCAGATCGTTCAGAAGTTACATACACAATTGAAGCAAAATCTCAGTAGTATGTAACAAAGCTGAAAATGTCTCTTTACTGAGTTTTCCACAATTTGTGGGAGCATCCACAATAACAATATCATTCCATCTTTTTAACCACGAACAGAAAGAATACAAATACTGAATATTTTCCTGTTCCATATTTCTAATGGGCTCTGCATAATTGTCCCTTAAATGAGTGCCTTTCTTGGGATGTTTCACATTAACAATTGTCCACCAGTTTTTGATGATTTGTAACCACCCTTTTGTACCTTCTGAACCCTGAATTGTGGACATAGCTGCAATAGTCTTATCATCAAAAAGTGCTACAACATAAGAAACATTTTGCCGCTCAAAACTATTTGGATAACATACTCGATAAGACAGCCCTGGAGCATGCTTTACAAGATTAAGTTTCTGACCCTGATAAATTTTTCTAACATCCGGAAATTTACTTTGCTGCACTGTGCTATCACTCATTGATGGGTAGATGAAAGTACTGTCTTTCTCATTTAACCAGTAATTTCTAAGATTTTTCAGCAAATGAACTGTATCAAATAACAGAAAGCATTTCTTTTGGTCATCACATGGATTGACTATATAAGGGTGAATTACACTGTCATTACATAGGAGTTTAAGACATTTTACATTTACCCTAGCATTGTCTGAAATAATAGCAACAACCTCATACCCTGTCTCATGAAGTATATTTAAAATTTTCAGAGTCAATTGGTGGAGAAAATTAGCATCTAAATTTTTTACTGGTATTAATGCCACTACATCCTTCTGTTTTGACAGAAGTGATTTCATCATGAATGTCTGAACAGTAGTAGCTGAAGTCAGCTCCACCGAGTTCTTTGCCATACCAACAACTTTGTTGCCTTTATATGTCAGTCTTGGTTTTACATAAATTTCATCTAATAATAGACACACGAGTTTTTCATGAGGTTCAAGACTATCACATTTAATCTGTACATATTTCTTAAGGGGACCATTAACATCAGAATTAATATTTAATAAATTATATGTTTTGAGATATGAGGGGTGTGGCAAAACAATTACTTCCATATCTCTAAGAAATCGGTATGCAGCAGGAAAAGAATAGAAAAAACTACAGGCAAAAACCAAGGTATCTACAGAATACCTTAGCTGACTACTTATTAAAAGTTTCTGTTGTTCATTAATGAAATTAAGTCCAACTTTCATCCTGCTTTCATCACAATGTTCACTACATTCTTTGGTAATGCCCTGTATGTGATTGATTTTTTCTTTAATTGAGACATCTTTACCCTCCAAATTGTTTACTGCTGTTAAGAGATTCTCTAATTTGGAATAAGAATCACATATTAGTTTTGAGCCTAAAATCCAATAAAACTGTCTTGCCTCAATGTTTATACTATCAGCAATTATGCTAACATGTAAATCTTTATCTATAACCAAGACTCTACTGAGAGAAGGACATTCATTGAAATCTATTTTCATAAAGTACAATATATCCTTGTTGTTCTTAATCATCCAGTCTGAGTGATTATACTTTGACTTATTGTTTAAAATGTGATCTACATTTAAGATTTTATCATCTAACAACCACTGAGAATATTTTTGGTTTTGATACTCAATATGTGCATTTCTTCTTTCTTCAGGATCTTTACGATGAACAGGATTATCTCTAGTGAGATATTTGGGTACATTTGGAAATATCGATGGCACACATCACTTTTCAGTTCCAATTTCTTGCGTAGCACCACCAATTCTGTACCTGAATAAAAAAGTTAACCTCTAAATGTTGCCTACTTAAAAGTATGGTAGTTTAATTTACTTCTTGTGGTGTATTATGTTAAAATTCTAAAGGTAGATTAGAATGTTAAAAATACATTGTAATTCAATGCAACATAGTTAAGACTCCTGTTGTCAATTATATCAAATTAATAAGAGAAAAAGGGAATATGACCATCGATTTATAGTACAAATGTAGGCTTAACTTAGTTATTAATTTTCAAGCCTACAATAGAAAAATCGCAGTGACAGGCCTACATACATAATACCAGTAATATGAAGATGAATACAGAACTTACCATCTCTACGGGTTCCTCTAATTTCTCTCACAATTTGGTCTTCTGGGAAGTGAATAATACATACTCCAGAATTTTTTGTAACAGTTAAGTTTTCCCTGGGAATTGCTTTCTTCCATAAAGTTAATCTTTCTTCGGCAGAGGGAAATGAAAATATTGGTGTATAGTCACTTTTATAGTTAGATTTGCACCCTGGTACACAACAACTTCTTGGCATTGTGAAAATCGCGTTCTTATTCACAAACCAGATAGGCCTAAGCTAGCATTATTTGGATAAAATACAACTAGGTATCACAGCTCGAAGAGTGAGTTACATAAAAACCATTCTAAAATATAACACTAACAAAAAAAGAAAAACATTTCCTTCAGGAAAATCAAAATAAACCACCACGTGAGATAGTCGGATTTAACCTGTACTACACACCGGTATACATTTATCACTATCTTTTCTTAACTGCACTGGTAATATTTATGCCGTAAACAACATGCACTCATATATAACCACACGTATTGAAAATGAAGTTTAAACGGTTCTAACATTAAACACTATTACCGAAAACATCACATTATTCTCACAAGTCTCGACTACGATTTCCTTCGGCACGACCGCCTGGACTGAACAGCTGAACGCCTTGGCTAGGCTTGTACAGTACGGCCTGGAGATCACGATGGCGTTGACGTTAGGAAATTCTATTCAAAGTTTGCACGGAAAACACGCTAGTTCCACGATCTCCCGTTCCACCAGCTGTATGTATTTAGCGCTGCCACTTGTAATAAGCGTACTTATAGGTTAGTTGTTCATTAGGTTTGAATCAACCTTTTATTGTAAATTATTCCAACCCCTACTTATAGTATCTATTCTGCAATAACTTCAAATATTATGTCATACAATGAAGATCCTTTATTAATTTTATCTATTAATTCACAGTACCCGTTATTTCCAAAATAACAATATAATCAAATCGATCACACAAAAATATATCGATTATCAATTAATCCAAATCCATAGACTTATACAAATGAAAAATAATAATAAATAGTTCTTATCCCAGGGTTCGTAAAGTTCTTGGAACCATTAGTAAGGCCAGGTAAAATGCATAATTAAGGTTACTCAAGTATTACAAAACAAAGTTATTTACTCTAAATATAGTGAAATTAAAATAGGTTGTTTTTTACCGGGTCGACGAAAGCTTCGACTGGCTGTGGGCGTCTGTAAACAGTTGACAAAACTCAGCTTAACTCATCTTCATCCAGTAAAAGTGCTCTGGCTTTTAATAAAATTGATTGTGGCGTGTACTGGGAACCTCTCAGGAATTCTTCAGACTTCTGTCCTTCTACTCTGATCTTGATAATTGTCGGTCCCGGTGAAATGAAAATAGAATCCCAGCTTCCTCTTCTGCCAGTGAAGGTTAACTCGAACAAACGAGATCTTCTTGTATTTTCAATAATTCCGTTAGTTCGGACTTTATTTCTCTTAACTGATCTTCTGGTTATAGAAGGAATTGGTTTAATACCGAATCCAGCGGAATTATTTGGTGAATGAGGTGAGGGGTTTTCAATTCTTTTTAAATGTATTCAGTTACAATTTGGAAGGTTATTTAATTTATTTACTCAAAAATATTATGATAGAATTATGTTTTAAAGAGGTTTTTTTTTATTTTGATTCATTTTTCTTCAGAATTTATTATTTAATTTTTTTAAATGTATCTACCCATCTCAACCTAATAGCTTGTAACAATCAGAACGAATGATTCAATATCAACAACTCATGTCCATTTCAGTTGCCTTAACAACCACGTTTTTTCGTCATTGTGTGAAACTAGATATCCTTGAGCCAGCATTATAGAATATTACTACTCTTTTCCAATAAAATACTCCATGCTTGGATTAATATTAAATTACCTACAATTCTCACCTAACCTTCCTTCTTAAACAGTAAATGTTTTACCAGAGTTTCGTTGGACTGGACTTCTTAAAAAGGTATTAATTTCCTTTCACAAATATGGAATTTATAGCCTATAGATTTTCTTACAACCGTTATAACATTATTTGGTTTTTTAACTTAATTTTCTTTTACCTGACCTACTGTACAATTAATTATTGGTTAAATGGTTAATTACATTAATTTTAATTTCCTGGTAGTTACTTTATTACATTAATTAACTGGTCCTGGAACCCTTCATTATTTTACAATATAATTGTCAGAACTACTTGTCAAACATTGAACACTGATCGCCCTCCTGGCCAAGTTTACAAACATTAATTAAAACAAGAGCATTATTCAACTTTAGACAATACTTAAAACTTAGTATAATGCCTAACACTGGTAACTATACTTGATTGTCTAAAGACAAATTTAACATAAATACAACCATAATCTTTGATGAAGTATTCCTATTAAACAACATCTGTTCATTTCTACCATACTCAAAATATAACATAAATATTCTGTAAACCTTAACATGTTACAGTATAAAAACAAGCACTTTATTATATTTAACTATTAATTGGTCTGGTTTCTTATATTAAACATTAGTTATTGCCTCTTTGGATTTGAGGTACTTCTCAGATGCATTAACTACTGAGCAAC
Source organism: Magicicada septendecula (assembly GCA_034769895.1). Classification (NCBI taxonomy): domain Eukaryota; kingdom Metazoa; phylum Arthropoda; class Insecta; order Hemiptera; family Cicadidae; genus Magicicada; species Magicicada septendecula. Next base: position 321,275,387 of record CM068375.1, read on the forward strand.
CTTAATTCAGGGTATGGTCCTTGACCATGTTTCATTCAATTTTTTATGTAACGTTGGGGACCTCAACTCTGTTACGTTACAAAATATACTTGCGTGTGTTTTTATTATAGTTACTTTTGATTTTACATTGTATATGTTGATCAGTTGAGGTTATGTTAATCCATTGTTGGCTTGGTATAATATATGCCTTTGAATATCTTTCATTCACAATTTCTATTTACATATTCTACTAACAAATCTCATTACTATATCTTCAACACAGTATTATCCTTATTTTACTAATATTATATTTTAACTGATACACATTATTAATTATTTATTTATCATCAACAAATGTACTATGTGATTACTTTTTGTAATGCTCATTAGGACTGAGTTACTTACTCTAAATTGTCATAATTACTTTCATTTATACACATAAATAACTATGTTTAGTGTTGTTTCATGTTATTGGTATAAAAACGTGTTCATTTCATAATCATTATCTTTCATAATCAGTCAGAAACAATTATTCTGAAACAGTCTTATTTCTCTAGTTACTTTGAGCAGTTATTTTGTTTCTATCAGAAATTCTGGTGTGGTCTTATGTTTTCTACAGTCTTATCTGTGTTTCACACACTACATGTTTGTGTTTTTTCATGAAGATTACTGTTCATTCTATTTGTCACTGGTTCCAAAAATATGACACTTTATGGGTGTGGGGCGTGTGATAGTATTTTATGCACTTATAAACGACGCATTGTTATTGTTTGTGTTTGTTTATCACTAGCAAAATTTCCTTCTTCATGTTATCCATTCTTCTTAAACGTCTTTCCTCTTCTTATCTTGACATTAAAATGCTCATGGGTTTCTGCTATCATATGTGTCCTCTTCTTGGGAATCCGTTCTTCATTCATGGGTATGTCCCTCGTTCATTTTGTATGGGTCTGGTCCTTGTGTATTTTTCTTCTCATTACATATATTTTCTCTCACTTATTGTATGTGTATCCTCTTCTCCTCAGCTTATATTCTTCTTTGTGGAAATACCCTACTCATTCATAGGTTCATAGGTTTGTATTGTATGTTTTCTTCTTATGGTAGTTTATTCCTCACTCATAGATATGGTTTCCTCTTCTTTTAGTTATGTTTCCCACACTCATAGGTCCTATTGGGTCTTGTTTTCTGACTTAGTATTTTAATTCATTTTTCTTCTTTTTCATTATATTTGATGATCCATTTAGTTTTAACTTCTTTCTTTTCTGGTGCTTCCCCTTTTTTTTTTTTTTGTTATCTATTTATTGATATATTGTGGTTTTTTATAGTTGAGCGTTACTCTTTCTCTTATTAGGTTTTAATTATATTAGTCAAGACATGCATATGTTATATTCTTAGGTTTTGGGGTGTTAGTTATATTTTATATGTAACGATGATTTTGTTACGTTACAATATATATATATATATATATATATATATATTTAAGCAATGGTTTTACCTATTTTTATTCACGTGTAATTTTTCTATATTTTTAATTTGACATCTCTATTAGATAGGAGAAGAAACATAGACATTAGACAAGACTTAAAGATCCTGTCTTTAAATGAGACGATTAAGGAGTATAAGAGAAGGTGGTGTGGATATGTGGCCCGAATGCCAGATACCAGATTGCCAGTGGCAGCTCTCAATTACAACCCGAGTGGAAAGAGGGATGTTGGTAAACCGAGGAGGAGATGGGTTCCGGCACAGACCAACTAGGACCTAATCCCTGTAGTGAAGATGATGATGATCTCTTTAAGATATCAAAATTATTTGATATTATGGGAAATCCATAAATTTGAGAAAAAAAATTGTTTTTTTTAACTATTGGCGTTTAGCCTCCTCTTAACATCTGAATGCTAATGGGACAAGCCTTTCCAGCAACAATAAAACACATCAGAGTCATTTGGTAAGTGTGGTGTTGCCAGTTATTTCTCAGTGTCGCCGCCGGTGTCGACACACGTAATGTCAACCACTGTGTCACTGTATCTCTGGACGAGTCGTTAATACTCCCGACCTGTCGACGTGTTTATTCTACACCTACCCATGGATTTTGCTCAATTTAGCTTTGTGCCCTCTGTGAGATTTTTTAAACTTTATTCATGTTTCATATGTTATATTCACTAGGTTCTGAATCTTTTGTTGTTAGTGGCCCACTTACGTTTGAATTAAATTTTACAATAAGAAGGTAGTGAAAAGTTGTGAGAATACAAGAGCTTTTAGAATAAAATTCAAATCAACTACAGAATAATTAATTGCAATTATGTTTATAAACATTATGTAGTTTACGTTAAGTCTGTTTTAATAAACATAACTTTACGACGGTCTCACGGATCGTCGTATTGTACAGTGGAACCAAATACATACTCCAATTAAGTCACTAATTATCACCTTTAACTGATCGCAAATAACGATTCGAAATCAACAAGGTACTCTCATACAATAGTTTAAGTTAAATTTGTCCACACGCAATAATGATCCCAACTATAAGAGTTCTTCACTAATTGTACCACCATGATCATTTTCCGTTAATCCGCAATAATCACTTAATCCGCACTCTACAATCTCGCCAGTATAAGCAACTTCGAAGCCGGCCGTTGTTGCTTATGCAGGTCTCGCAGATGTTCTAGAATAATCTTTCATTCTGCTGGGAGCGCTCCATCACAATTTGCTTAGTTAAGAGTACTCGAACAGCCTCGAAGCTACAGGAGTTCACGGGCAGAGAAACGTGTACAACGTTTACGTAACTGCATCTGCCGACTTTTCGAGAGCGTTACATAATTGACGTAGCTATATATCACAGTTTTCACTTATTGCAATCTGTTAACAAAAATGTCAGTGAGCAACGTATGCAAGACAAAAATATCTTCTTATGAAAATGTGTCAAGTGAAACAATGCACGCACTCCTCAAACGGGTTCATTTGTTTACCGATGTTTGATTATTTAAATAACATGCCGTTGCAGCAAGTTTCAATCATTCCGTTCCCATGAATGTTTTGGCTTTCGTTATACTTGTGCGTTTAACTTTTTATTTGCCACCAGAACCACACATACAATCACATAAGAAGAAAGGACATTACAAGGTAAACAATAAATCAGCTCTTATAAAAACCAGCTGTTGTTCCCTTCGATACTCAAGTTAAAATATTGTTATGTACACAACGTATTCTAGATAGAAGAATTTATATGAACATTGACTTGTGTTGGCATGTCAGTGAAGTAACAGGGATAACCTGAAGATCCGTAATATCTCAGAACAACAATGGCTTAAATACTATGGGAAGCTATTGACCTAGGAACAACTGGAAGAAACAACCTTTGCTGTTATCAGTGATTGGTGGACCCAATAACAATGGATGAATTGTTAGCTGCTCTACACCGCTATAAAAATAGAAAACCATCGGGCACTGATGGACTAAACGTGGAGCTTATAAAGTGTGCAACGGTCTTGCTGCATGATCATTTGCTGCAGTACATTAATCTTTATTGAACCACTTGTCATTTTCCTGACGACTCTCGGATTGCAAAGGTAATTCTCGTATTCAAGAAATGTGATCGTAATGATTGCAGGACTACAAAGGAGTCAGCCTTCTAACACTTAATATAAATTACATGCATCTATATTAAGAACACGGCTGAATGCAATAACAGAGACCATTGCTTTTAGAGGCCCAGAACGGTTTCAGGAAGGGCAGATCATGTTCAGATTGTATATTTACAATAGCCCAGCTCGCTGAAAGGCGTAGGGAGAAGCAGCTCTTTACACACATATAACTTACATCAACTTTGAGAAGGCTTTCTACAGATTGAATCGGAGCAAATTGTGGGCAATAATGGCAAGGAAAGGGATTTCACAACATCTAATTACAGCTATACAGAGAGTTTATGAAGAAAATACAATTTCAGTTAAAGCAGGAAAACCGAGAACAGCTCGTAGAGTTTTCCTGATTAATTGTGGAGTACGACAAGGGTGTCCATTATCACCTTCTCTTCTTAATTTGTACATCGACAATGTCATACAAAACTGGCAGATCTATCTTCCAGAGAATTTCATGGTTGGTCACCCATTGACTCTTTGTTGTTTTTGGACGTCCAAGCTATTCTGTCGGACTCGGAAAACAGGTTGCAGATGGGTATTCGGTTGTTAAACCGAATCTGCAAAGACCCAGGATTGCAAATATCCACACTAAAGACCAACTTAATGGCTTTTCGTGGAACTGATCCCGTACAGACAGAAATTGTTATAGATGGTAGTGTCCTAAAACGAGTTAGCAATTTTCAATACTTGGGTTAAAATGTATGTTATATTGCAAGCAATAATATTACATAAGTTCAACCATATGTGCAGGGTCACTAGGCAAACTCTTACGTCAGCAAATAAAAGAACACGCTTAAAATTCTAAAAGGTGATGGCCTTTCCCACACTTTATTCTTGAAGATGATGATGATGATCTTCTAAACCTCATAATCCCTTACATTGTACGTTAACAAAATTTTATAACATATAGTTTTGAAAGCATTAATTCTTGGCAAACCAGGATTTTCCTAGACGATGAATCGCTGCCTGGAAGAGCTCCATTCCACAATTGTAGATTAAAAATTGTTCTCTAATAGTACAAATATTTTTGTCTTAAGCTTACACGGCCGGTGTTAATATACTCAAAATTACTCAAAAACCTTGACCGAATGATACCCGACAACGAGGAGCAGCTACCCGTAAAAAGTTGCTCTCACCCGGAAAATGTTGTCGGGTATCGTTCGGCCAAGATCCGCTGTAACTGTTTTCATAAAACTCTGTCGCTTTTTGCGGCCTGAAGAAGATCCCCGAAACGCTACCGACGATGTCGAGTTTATACAGCAACCAACCACGGCCTAAAGACCTGTTTTTAATAATTTTAAGTATAACAAAATTTGTGCATGTTCAAACGTTGCGTCTCAATAAAAATAGCCGTTTTTATGCAACTGTACCTTTAGGCTTTTCCTGGCTTCTGAAAATGTTTGAATTTTCTCCGTCAGTAGAAAAATTTAGTCAGGCTTTCTCATTTCTTTTTTTATTATTCAGTTTGGTACCACCATTATCCCTGAAACATTTTAACACCTTACATTTTATTTTATTTATTCTAACCACATTAGTTTCCTCTAATGTCTTATTAATATACTTTTAATATCTACTTAAATTATTTCTTAGCCGCTGCCAATAAGGTAATGTCGCCAGAAAATTTCGACATCCAAAAATTAAAATAAATGTTACAAATAAAAATACAAGAGGTTGTCCCTTTTTCATTATAGTTTTTTCCAAACAAAATGTTTTACTGTTCAAATAACGTAAAACTAGCTATGCAAAGATAGTATTATCGTCAGAGCGACCGTGCGGTGGGATTAGAAAATGAACGAATCTATATCGCACAGTTTAGGTAGCTATACGGCTAATTCTTTGTAATCTGCGCCCTTCTAAATGCTCGCTGAACTACTACAGAGGAATTTTCACTACTTTAGATTACAGTTATTTGGATCTGTGTTACTTAACCTACTTCCCAGAGAGAGAGAGAGAGAGAGAGAGAGAGAGAGAGAGAGAGAGAGAGAGAGAGAGAGAGAGAGAGAGAGAGAGAGAGAGAGCGCGTGGGCACACACACACAAGCGCGCGACCATACTCCCTTTACAAAATGTATATTATAAACCAAATGTATACCGCGTTTATGAGTTGTTATAATTACTTACTATAAAGTGCTGAATGTGTTGTTGTTTAATATTTCACTTTAAACCAATGGATTTATTTAAAACAAAATTTATTTTATTTTATTTGAAGTTTTAATATATGTCAGTAAAACCAGAGCGTTAAAGATTTTCTTAATTAGTATTAAATTAAATTATTAATTAGCTTTTTTTAATTTTAATTAGTATTAAAAGTATTTTAGTAAGGAAAAGTTTAAATTGGTAACTAGAGATTTAGCGATAACCAAGTACGGACTCCAAACGTCAGTGACGAAATGACGATAGAAGGGTAAACATAAGGAAACAAAAATACGAAGTAAAACAAGGTAATTATGCAAATTATTATCCGGGCTGTAAGTTCATGATCTACTAAAATTCTCATGCGATCGATGTTCATGTTAATAATCAGTCATTTTGTACTTACCTCTGCAGGCCATCTCCAGTGAAAGGTTTCTGGAATGAGTGACATGATGTGGTTCAGTAAAACACAGTACTGTAAGCCATTGCCATATTTTGTCAGTCGTTCTAGCAACCTTTCACTGAAGATGGCCTACATAGGTGAAGCCGAAACGTGTGATTATAACATCAACGTTAATCGGCATAAGAATTTTAGTACACTACGGCCTCACTACGGTTATTATGACGCCGGCTGTGAAAACCTAAGACACAGACAGTAACAGGGTATTTACATGTACCACAGCAAATCAGTAAATACTATAATAGCAGCTTTACATCTTTATTAGACATGTATCTTTGTAGAATTTTGTTATTAATTTTGCTAGCGCCATCTACAGAGTGATAAATGATATTTCCTTTGGTTGGGTGTTAATTATATATATAATATTAACTGATTTGTCATTTTTAAAATTGATAAAAGTATTCAGTAGAAAAGATGTGAGCAATGCTAATAAAGCACGCCATTTTAGTTAATACTGAGTTACAGCGCAATGAACAATTAAATTGTAACTTGTATATACAAATTGTAAATTGTAACTTGTAAATTACGTAATATACACACTGGACATGATGTTAACTCTGAAGGCTGTTCAAACGTTTTTTTATTATCTTCTTATCTTACGTTTTTCAAAAAAACCTTCATATGATTAGAAGGTTACTTTATCTTAATTAAGTTTTTGATATAATTGTTTGTTCCTTTTTGCTCATAGAATAAAATTACCAGCTTTCGTTAATGTATTGTTATTATATTGTCTCTAATGTTGTTTAAGCTGCGAACTAATACACAATCAAGTAATACTGTAAGTAGACAATAAAGACTTTTCCATTCGGTAATTACTTTCTCTGCGACCTTCGGCAATTACTTTTCCATTCGGTTATTACAGCTATCAGAAACGACCTTGTAAATTAATTACTTGTACTATTCCCAGACGCACGAGAAGTCATCCACTGCGAAAGGTAACGCAACGTTTGAAAAACATGAAGAAATATTATCTTGACGAGTTCTATAGACGAATAAGAGTTAATTTTCCAAACACATATTTGCGTTTATTTCTTTTCAAAACAGATACTATATTCGTTTACAAAAAGTGTCTTAAAATTTACATAATAGTACACAAACAATAAGTTGCATATATTCCAAAACATTTTTTACTCTATATTTTAATAAAAGATAATTTATAACGCCACCTAACATTCTTATCATTTGTCTTCCCCTTTTCTCATTTTATTTTTAGTCCTTCCGCCATACGTCAATATGATAATTTTTTCCTACTCCTTTCCTAATTCGTTCTTATAAAATATCTACCGTTATCATCACAATTTATAAATCACTTATTATTTTTCTTTTTTCTTTAATTAACCATTTTTTCTTACCCTGTTCGCTCCTGTTATGTTATCAACCTACTTTAGCTGTAAAGTTCGGAAGACTCTGCATAATGTTTTTGCCTACACGTCATGGTCCGTATGGTTTTAACTATTTGATTTTTATGTTATTCTAGTAATATTCATTTCGCTACAATTTATCTTTTTAATTAGAATAGCATGTTTTGACGAGAATTTGAATATTTGGCAAGGGCGTTTTGCCCATCTGTCTAGATTATGTATTTGATAGTGATATGTGGAATTTAGTGTTTATATGAAGAGGGTTATATATTCCAAAGAAAGTTGTAAGGTTATTTCTCATGTGTTGATAGCTTTAGAGGAGCTACCTAAGATTGAGACATTAATTCATTTTGTATAAACCCTTATTGTTCAGAAATCATTTGCTACTAATCTGGTAATTGTTTTCGAACAGTTACTTGCTTGAAACCAATGACAGAATTATCCCGAAAATAAAGTACAACATACTGTCACTATGAGGAAAGAGACGATAACAGTTTTACATCTCACTCACCTCGGTCTCACACACACACACACACACACACACACACACACACACACACACACACACACACACACACACACAATCTCTCAAACATTTCCTCCACTTTACAACGACACTTTACATCACGAGACTTGCACCAACTGACACTTTAGGAAAGACAGTACGAGACTCTTCTGCGCATATGCGAAACGAATTAAAATGTTGTTAGCACCGCAACGTAATGTTTGCTCGTTTCATATTTCAAGTGCAATTTTCAGAAACGATTGGGAGGTTGATAAAGAAACTAACGACGTTTTGGTTGCAAAAATTTATCATAAAATATTTACTTTCAAAACGACATAATAAAAACGTTTATTGTAACTTTGAATCTACGATATCTAGTCACCCTATAGTAGGCATTATTATACTGTGCATTTATAATTCAAGTCCTCAATTTTGTTTCATAAGATTTAGCACAATTTCTTTAAAATTGTTGTGTTTCTTCTTCATCATCATCTTCTTCTTCTTCTTCTTCTTCAGGCTGTGGACCTTACGATCCGTAGCGCACTCCTTGGTTTGACCATCTCTTCTTTGGTCTTCTAACATTGCGTCGTCCTTCTGGATTGTAAACCAAATTTTGCATTGGTATCCTGTTTTTATTCCCTACGTGGTACTCCTAGTACTAATCGTAAAAACCTCATTTTACTAGCGTGTATCCGGCTTTGGGTGAGTCTCACTGCCATAAAGGCCGAATGTCACTGCCATCACTTTATAAAATTTCAAAAGAGTATCTCTTCTGACTTTTCTATTCAGTATTCTTTTTATAGTGTGCCAGTAAGAAAAATCTCTCCCGGCCGCGTTACCAACTCTGTGCAGGGAAATGTCGGTGATGGGGCTGCCAACTGACAGCTTCCGATCTTGATGGATTTGTGTAAGGTTCTCGCTCCTATACATGTTCGTCTACGCCGACCTACGGAGTCCCATCCACCCCTCAAATGATGGTGAAAGGATTAGTGAGTATAGGTAAGGATAGGTAGGGATCTGGGGTAGATAGGTGGGTTTTGTGGAACACAATTCGTCTGGCTCCTCGGTTGAGAACCACCGGAATAGCTCTCAAACTCATCAGAGCACGCACACCACCTCGCTTGCACGGACAGTGGTACGATAAGGCGTTGTCCCCTGAGGAGATTTGTTGTGTTTATCATGTTTATTCGTCGTGGTGCGCGTGCAATATGAGACGTTAACGTACTTTTGGGGCAGTACAGCAGCCTTATTGAAATGTTTGCGCCTCGATCAGTATGCGGCATCTTTCCGTGAACACATACACCACCACCCCACATCGTTATGTCAGTCACTGTAACTAGCCAATTACAGAACAATTGTGTCTGGTGGTTGCGCAACAGATGATGGGCTTTGTTTTTGAGAGCAGATAAACAGATTATTATTTGTCTGTGGTATTTGGTACTTCTTCTGCCATATATATATTCCACGGATAATATACGACAAATACATTCTTAGTAATATTAAACAAACTACAACATTTTAGAGTAAACTTAAATAAATGTTACAGGCATTTTTATTAACGTGTTTGTTGTAACCAGATAAACTTTTTCCAATAAACTATACAACTTCATATAAATTGTATTTAGTTTCTGTACACAAAAGCAAAATTCTGTTAAAAAATGTTTGATCAAAGCGTTATTTACAGTCGTATATTTAATAACTGTTGTATCACAACTAATTTTTTATTTAAAACTGAATAATATAAATTATGAATGGTGTTGTTACAATTAATTGTTCGACTTAATGGTTTCATTATAGATTCAGGAAAAAAAAATATTTCACTGATGTAAGTGCTATTAAACAAAGAAGACGTTATGTTAAAATAATATGTCTATTGTTGATACTGTTTTTTAAAAATTAATCGTTGTTATTGTTACTCTAAAGTCTAACGCATTTTGGTGAATTTTTTAGCCTTCACTAATCACCCGATCGTTTCCTAGACAGCATATGCATCTCCTCTCACACTGTGGCTTATAAATATTTATAACCTGCCTAATTCTAGATTCATCCATTAATATGGTTTCTCTTCTTTCATTCATTTTTCAATTTTAGTAAATAGAGGTGTATTAAATATTTTACCTTTTTCCTGGAATGATTTTTACTTTCCCATTTCTTTTACTTTTAAGGAATATTTGGCGACAACACTTAAAAGTAGAATAAAATTTCATTTTTCTCCACTTCTCCACTCCAATTTATTTATTTTTAACCCCTACCATAGAAATATCATATAATTAAAAGAAAATAAACTAGTATTGTAACAGTCGGTGTCCAGGTCACGGAAATCAGCATATTGAAACGGCACGATAACGAATATACTACAAAGTTTTCAATGTATAGTCATTGATTTGTATGATTCTATCCACATATCCACAACTACAAACGGGCTAATGCTGTTTATACATATAATTTATATACCGTGCGCACACACACACACACACACACACACACACCGTTTCTAGAAATTAAAATATTGTGTGTTTTGATTCAAGACCAGTAACACGAGGTGTATGCAATTAAGGGGAAAATCCTCTGGCGTTGTATTTATATCATTAGCGGAGGCCATGTGTAATGTGGACAGTGGGTTCTTTGATTTGGGGTGGAATAAAGCTGTAATTTACCGTGTAAACTATATTAAGCTTTAACCCTGTTGTTTAGATTGTTCGATGTAATCGTCCTGTCTCAGCCGATCATCAATCACTAACCGCTCTCTAACGCACTTTTGCTTTTACAGTTTCTCTGTTCACAACAGGCATTCATTTAGTAATGTACACTTGATTTCGTAAAATGTAACCGATAGCCAAAATTTAAAATCATCAAAGGTATGGAGCTATAGTTTTCAAAATTTCTTATTACTATTATTATTTTTAGAGTTGTAATAATTGGCAGATGCAAATGAATTGTCATAGAACTTAATGAACTGTAGTTACTGGTATAGAGGGAAATATATTTTTAAAATGATGCAATCCAATAATACAGTGTTCCGACGAGAAAAGTTAAAACAACGCATTATATAACGAATGACTATCTTGGCGTTAATGATCCACCAGCGTTGACGAAGTGAATGATGGACAAGTTGAGCACCAGCGTGGAGGAGACGAATATGCTCACTTTCGATTATAAGGCAAGTGATGTGGGCCGATGGATGCAAGACAGTAGGATGCTTATTATCATAGGGTAGTTGCGACAGCTGTAGGCGTCCGTCGACACGTATGATGCCAAACTCATCAAGAAATGGGTCCAGAGAAGACAGTTTACTCCTAATAGAGACAGAAGCCCCATTTCGAAGGCAATTAAGCTCAGTAGCAAAGTGGATCGACTGGGATTGCTTTATGAAAAAGTTAAGAGTAGAATGAATTTTGGTGGGGGTAAGAACTCCCGACATTTTCTCTGCCCTTGAGGGTCTAGTATTTTTGATAAATCGAAAGCAATAAGTGTACACGCGGGTCAGTCGGTGCAACGAGGAAAAGTACTTAGAGAGATCAATAGGTAGGATAGAAATTAGAGAAAGCTTGGGGGTTTGTTTCTCCTCAACAGAGCATTCAGGGAGCGATACATTAGAAGGTGAGAAAGGTGAAAAAAGATTTGGTTCAGAAGATTGAGACAGACAAGCGGGACCATGCCACCAAAGCGAACAATCGCGCAAAACGTCAGGGTGACATCCTCTAGAAATAATGTCAGCAGGATTATGTTGCGAATTAATATGATGCCATGTGTAGGTTTCAGTGAGACGCTGAATCTCAGCAACGCGATTAGCGACGTAGGTCTTCCACCTATAAGACTGAGCATGAATCCAATAGAGAGATACCATTGAGTCGGAGTACAGGTGTACGCTATTGACAAAGGAATGGAGAGAAGGGGTGACCTTGAATAGGAGCCGCGATAACAACAAACAAGCACAGAGCTCAATGCGGGGTAATGACACCTGTCGTAGTGGAGACACGCGAGATATAAAACACAAAAGGTGACAAGAGGCCATTAAATCTTGATAAATAACTCTAACGTAAATGCAACATCCATAACCCTTTTCAGACGCATCCGCAAAACCATGTAATTCAACTAGCTTGGTCTCAGACTTGCTGCGTATGGAGCGTGGGACAATAATTTTACCAATTAAATACAACTTATCGCATAATGAACGCCAATACGAATATAATTGCTCAGAAATTGGCTCATCCCAACCAAGATTGCACAACCACAGTTGCTGCATAAACTATTTATAAAGAAAAACAATTAGACCAATGAGTCCCAATGGGTCGTAGATACCCGCTATAATTGACAGGATTCTCCTCTTAGAAATACTTGACTCAACTGGAAATGACTTGATGCCAAACAAGAATGAATCTGTAGAGTTGTTCCAAAGAATGCCCAACGTACGCACATTGCCTTGTTCGTTTAATGGAAGTGATAAATTATTATTCTCAGGGACCACATTTGGTTCATTTGATATTGACCCATATTGACCCAGCAACGTACGTAAGTCAGATTTTAACGTGGTTAGATTAGAAATGGTGTCTGCACCGGTTAACAAATCATCGACATAAAAATCATTAATTATAGCTGAAGCAGCGTCAGGAAAAGAAACTTCATTATCCTTACCAATCTGAATAAGGCAGCGAGTTGCCAAAAACAAAGCACTAGCAGTACCGTATGTTACAGTTCGCAGCACAAAATATTTAAACTGTTCAAGCGGAGAATTACGCCACAGAATACGTTGGTAATGACAATCGTTATCAGACACTAGAATTTGTCGATACATCTTCTCGATGTCAGCGATCAGAACATAGTTGTGTATGCGAAATCGCAAAAGAATAGAGAAAAGATCTTGTTGGACATATGGGCTCACTAACAAAATATCATTGAGAGATAGACCATTGGAAGTTTTAGCCGAACCATCAAAAACGAAGCGAAGTTTTGTCGTGGAACTAGAATGTTTGAAAACGGCATGGTGAGGCAAATAATAGGTATTTGAAATCTTGGAATTAACAGAGCAATCGTCAACCAGCGCCATGTGGCCAAGATCCCTATATTCCTGAATAAAATTTGCATATTCACGCGCAAGCTCAGAATCACGCTTGAACCTGCGTTCTAAACTTAAAAATCTCGCTTCAGCGGTAGCATAGGACTCACCCAACTGGGGATTATCAGACACGAATGGTAATGAGACGACAAACTTACCTTCATCATTACGATGAGTGGACTTAATAAAATGTTCCTCGCAAACTGAATCGTTAATAATGGGTGCATTATCAAGGACGGTTTCAGTCTCCCAAAACTTCTCAAGAGACGCTAAAATTTGATCATCTTTGTTTCTTGCCAAGAACGAAACAGCAGGACCCTTAGAATGACAATGCTTGGGCAAATTGCCTGCTAGAATGTAGCAACTTTGTTTCTTGTATAACAGGAAAGTTGGGACCACGAACGTATTTGTTAGCTTGAATCAAGTCTAAATAAAACTGCGCTCCTAACAGTATGTCTATGTCAGCTGATACGTTGAAATGTTGGTCAGCAAGGAAAATGTTATCAGAGATATTAAAATGATTTATGTCGAAAGATTGTGCTGGACGTTTGTGGGTTAACGCAGATAAGACTGCACACGGAGCATTAAAAGTGAAATTTTGATAGCAAGAAACGATACGAATTGATACCAAATTAGTAGCGCAACATGTCGCATTATTAATACCTGAGATTGGTATATTAGATTCAGTCAAGTTAAGTTACAATTTTTTTGCAAGTGATGCAGTACAAAAGTTTACCTGGGACCCTGCATCTAACAAAACTCGTGCAAGTTGTCTGTTACCAGCACGGTCGATGACGAACACGACGGCTGTAGACAAAATAACATTGTTTGCTGATTGAAACTTAAAGGAACAATAATTACTACTATTTATTTTATGAATTTGCTAACTGCTATCATTTTTTATTGTTCGACTAAGCTTTTCGTCATTACTGACATCTTCAAGTCTTAAACAACTTGAAGGTGTTTAAGACCTGAACAACCATAGGTTGTTTAAGACCTGAAGATGTCAGTAATGACGAAAAGCTTAGTCGAACAATAAAAAATTATAGCAGTTAGCAAATTCATAAAATAAATTGTAAGGATGGCTGCTAATTTAAACAATACGAAGAATAATTACTACTGCTGGCAAAACCTTGTTTTGACCCATTATTTATATGCAGCAATGTATGGTGTCGTCTGGAACAGATCTTACATGATTGTTTGACCTTGCAATTAGGTGAAAAATGATCTGGTCTTAAACAATTAGTGCAGCATTTATGCTTTAATATAAATTGCCCTCGTTCTGATATGCTTAAATCGCGAAATTTGTCACACATACAAATTGGGTGACTCGCCTTACAGCATGGGCATGAATAATTATTTGAAGTCGAATGATAACTTTTAAATGCAGTGGTGCCAGCAGAGTTTCGTAACTTATGTTTTTCAGACTTATTATTAAATTTTAAAGTTGGTTTGTTAAGCTGCTGTCCAGCTTCTATCGGTAATGTGTTTTCTAATAATTGTCTACGGGCGTTTAAAAACTGTATAAAACTCTGAAAATTAGGAAGATTTTCAGGATCTATAGATTCTTTCCATAATTTAAATGTGGAATGGTCAGGTTTTGCTGACAATAGCTGTACAGTAATGAGTTCAAATGAATCCACTGACAATTGCATAGCTGTCAGCGAATTGACAGAAGACGTTATTGTATTTATAAATTCTGCTAAGCTCTGTACAGGGTCTTTGGTTGTAGACTTCACTTCTAGTAAATTTTCAATGTAATATTTAGCTAATATGAATTTATTGTCATATCTAGCGGACAGCAAACTTAACGCTATTGAATAGTTTTCATTACAAATAGGCAAGACCTTAATTAAATCTAGTGGTCCATTTTTGAGAGATGAATATAAGTAATGTAGTTTTTGATCTGAAGTTAAGTCAGATCTGGCATGTACCAAGTCTAGGAATATTGAGTAAAAGTGCTGCCATTCTAGAATGTTGCCTGTGAAGCAGGGCAAACTTATAGGTTTTAATTGAATGTTACTGGTTAGTGCTTGAGATTCAGTCTGAATGTTGAAGGTGTCTATTAGTTGTAAGGTGTTAGCTTCGGTTGAATATAAAAGTTCTTCAACCTCGACTCTGTCCTCTTGGGCAGCGTTTATGTCCTTAGAAATTAATTCAATTTCAGACTGTACCTCATCATATTTTATTGCTAAACTCTTTAAACTTTCTTGTCTGACAGTTAAAAAATGTATAGTATTACTGTTTTTATCAAAAGTAAGTATTGCGGAATTGATTCGCACTATGGCAGACTTTAAGCCGCCTCTCTTTCTAACCAACACTCTTAAGCCTTCTTCCGTCATTTTACGCACCTTTTACTGATGGCGTTGATGTCGTACCTTCTGTGAGATGTCCTGCAGTGTTGAGGTCGTGGAGCAGATGGCAGACACGCACGGACTGGATGGATGACTGCTCTCAACTTGGAACTGCTCAATCTGGCGTGTAGGCGTTAACACGTGGATGGTCATGTACTGGTGTTGTCTAAGCTCAATGACGACGACGAAAGAAATGTTGAATAACTCCCGACACGGTCGGATCAGCGAACATACTGAATCGCCCGTGATGGCCAGAAATTGAAGTAGAAAAAATGATGAGAAGCCGCTCTGTAGGGTATAAGGTTTTGAAAGAAGGTAAAAATGATGAATCCAGGCGCTGAGTGACCAAAAAAATGTTAAGAGTTAATGTTTTTGAATTAATATTTTTGTGGAATTAAATTTGCCAGAATGAAGAAAATAATGATGAGCGAGTGGACTGTAGTTTAATACATTTATTGGGTATAAATGTTACAATTTAAATTTGGATTCGCAAGGTTAGCTAAGCTTTACACGCATTATAAAATTTAAAGATCACGTTCGGTTAAAAATGATACATTGTAAAGGTGAGGCGCAATTACGCAACACTCGAATCTACATAAATGAAATGTAGTAGGGCCTAAGGCCTACATAATTTGTCGCGACAATGAAGAAATGACAGCCGAAGCAACAAGCGCAAATTACGTCTGCTGCATTCGGACGCGCGTAGCACTGTGTCGACTTGTTTGCCGACGCGAGCAAGGCCGGACCATGTACAGATTAGCCAACCTTTCGATTATACAATTCCCACATTACTGTCCACCACTGAAATAATATGTTTCAAACGTTTCTGCCTACATGAGGACGTTGATGCGGTTGTTCAATATGCGAGTCGCCGGGCTTGCAAATACCGATTTTTCTCTGTTGCGTTCCATGCGTTTTTAACACATAATTTCATAGTTCGATTTATGTCCGGCTGTATACAGTCTTTAAAAACCAAGTGAACTGACATTTCCTTTAATGGCAAATGCATATGGCCTGATTGGTAGAAGATATAAAATTAAATTAAATTAAAATTTATATAAACTCATCATTATCTTCACAACACGGTAGATGTAAGGTGTGCCTGTGCCGTCTTCAAATATCCTACAGCCAGCTTTTCCTGGGTCTACCTACACACCTGTGTCCTACAAGTTCGTATTTCCAGACTTGTTTGGCCAGTCTGGACTCAGACATTTTTTTTAGTGTTCTTTCAACCATTGTTTGCATATTATTATTTTTCATCTGAGTTAAATACTTTTAATTTTTCTCTTATGGCCTCATCCCTTATACGGTCAAGTCTAAAACATTTAACTCCTCTTAAGAACGCACATTTCGAGGACTGTATTACACTGTCTTGTTTCTTGGTTTCTGTCAAATATTCACACTCATAGAACATACAGGAACTGTCATAACTTTGTAGAACTTTTTAATTTTCTATCTCTTTCTATCTCGACGTACCTTGTTTAAAGTACAGAATATATAAATACATAATACTTAATAAATATGTAATAAGTACATAATATATTCTATATAAATTACATTATACATAAACCAATATTCTATTATGTATAATAAAATTAAATATTATATAATTTTTAAAATTATAAAATTTTATTACTTCTGGTAGTAGATTGTGTGATTTTTATTGTTTTAACTAAACTGACGCAAGTTTTGCTGGCTGCATCAGTATTTTCAGAATTTTGAAATTAATTAATGAAAAATTGTTTTGATTCGATTTCAGCATGAAAACTATCAAATGATCGATTTGTTTTGATTTTAATATAGAATAACAAATAATCCATTTAATAGCGTTTTAATTTTTATATTGTTATGATGCTTATTCACTGAATCAGTTGTTTGAAGGTTATATTAAAAATTTTTAATGATTATAGATTATTTATATTAATTAATTTATAATATTGTAAAAAGAACATTTTGTTTTCCTTTTGTTTAAATTTCTTCTTTAATAGTAAATTATTGTTTTGTTTTGTAACAATTAATATTTATCCAATTATTCATTTTTTGATATTTTTGTACGTTTTTAATAAATTTCATACTTTGAATGTTCGAAAATTAATGTGTATTATTTAGATAATGTGTGACCAAAATAGATTTATAAATATTTGTTTTACAAAAATGTACAAAATTTACATAATTCATCTTTATTTTTGAATCATGTATATGTGTGGTTATTTGCATAGTTTTGTAAATGTACGGATCCATTAAAAACGTTATTATACCTAGAACAACTTATGTCAAGTCCATTAAAAAACCTGGATTACAAGCAGCAAAATAAAGACAACTAATAGAAATTTGTATAACAAAATAACTTTGATACATATATAACATAAATACAGTGCATTTAGAAACAAAATTCCTTTGGATTCAAGTGATGTAAAAGCACGGTCATGCCATTATTGCAAAAGAATGTGAAGAAGGAGGGTTGAGCAAATGGCCCAATAAATGTCATACACTGCAGGTGGCCGTGCGGGGTTAATGCTTTGTAATGTGCAGCCCTCTTGAAATATTGCAATGAACTCTATAACCGCCAACACTGTTTTTTTTTTGTTTTTTTTACATTCTTAGCGGCGCTGTGATAAACGAACCATTTTGTCTAAACGTAAACTGGAGAAACTGTGTGTGTGTGTGTGTGTGTGTGTGTGTATCCGTGTCTGGATCTCATGCACACATCTACAATTCAAGTTTCTTGTTAACTAGCTGTTACCCGCTGCTTTGCTCACAAATATTTGACTTCTAATAAGTATTTTAATATAACTTTTATTGTCCATGTCTATACGTCATTCTGTCACCTCGTATAACAATTTTGTACTCATTAGTAAAAATTCTCTCCAAAGCTGTTTTCAACACTTGTACTAAATTAGTTTATAAAGAGATATGTATAAAGTACTTGTTAAATCAAAATCGCTAAATTCTTTATTTTAAGTGATACTATGTTAGAAGCATTGTATAACACATTAAACGTTATGTTTTCGTCAACCATGACTTTTTTTATTTCAGCAGTAAGCTATAAACCTAAAACCGTTGTCACCTAACCTCACAAATGAAAACAACACGTATTTTCATTTTGCATTAAGTAATAAGACAATTTACAATTAGTACCTACACTTCTTCTTTTCCACATCCTAATATATTGCATATTAATATAAACATCGAAAATGTACTGCAGGAATGGATAAATGTACAGTTCCGATGCAGCTAAATAGCTTTTGTTTATTTACTTGTTAGTATGGTAATTAATTCTGGTCTCCATGGTGTTGTTGACGTCTTTATACGCGTCAACGGAAAGGCATAATTAAAAGGGCCTAAATCTTCCGAAAGGCGCTAAATATCAAATTCTAAGTTAGACAGTGTTTTTTGCCTTGTGTCGAAGGTTACCTGTGGAACATTTTGTAGCAATCGGTGTAACGGTGTGGATTTGTGTTCAGTACACATTAATTCTCAGACTTTGAGTTTTATATATATATATATATATATATATATATATATATAATTTCGCTGACCTCCGACAATATTTAAGGAGGGGCTGAGGCTGATAAATTCCTCAGGGCGACACTACCAGTTTGCTCAGCGACGTACTCATTATCAGCATCATCATCAAGCAGACATTCCACGATTGGCCACTACGAGCACCAGGCCCATGATCATCATCATGCGATAGAACACTGAAAACTATCCATCTTAATGGGAATCATCATCACCGTCGTCATCCTCAACACTCGGCAGCCGCATACACAGGCACACACGCAATAACAGCTTGTCAGCAGTAACTCGACAGATACGCACATAACAAATAAACAATAAATTTTAAAACAACTAAACAACTGGTAAAGAATTTTTGTATGAGGTAAGGAAGTAAAACCAACACATAAATGAAAATAGGGTAGTCAAAGTAAAATATGTTTTATGTAATTTTAAGGTTTATTAAAAATATTTGGTCCACTTAATTTAAAATGTGTGCTCTGTGACAAATAATAAATTTTTCTTTAATTAAAGCTTATTTTATTAAAATATCTATAGCAAACTGTCAATGTAATTTAATAACTATAATACTACATGCGAGGATACTTTTGCTATTGTGTAAAATTTTAATAATGGTTTAAAACTGATACTCGTTTCATACACTTCTGAAATTTAAATGATTTTTATTATTGTTTTTTATCATGTGTTTTCTTTTTGATCTTCATATGTTATTATTTTGTATTAAATATAAGAGCTATATAGTTATAGAGCTATAATATGTTGTTATTCTATTTTCTAATAAAAGTAAATATTTTGAATTTAAATTTGTAATATCTAAAATTTATTTACTTTTTTATAGTAAGTTACTTTTTTATAGTGAATTAATGGTTTTAAATATTTTAACTAGTCAGTTTGTGCTATCAATGTCTCACTGTTCTATAAAATTTTATTTCCCAATAATTAATTATACGTTCTTAACGCTACAAACACACAAAATCCTACGACCTAGACGGTAGCTTAAACATAATACAGTTACGTTGGGTACAAAAACTTAATTGTGTTCATAAAATAATATTTATGAAATAATATTTCTTGTTGTGTTGGAATATTTTGTAATTTATTTACATATATAAGTATAGATACCTTTATATTTATCTCATTATAATGTGCTGTTTCGCTACAATTTTACTTTACTATTGACGAACAAAGTCTCAACTTTAACTTGACCGTCTAATACTTTTCTACCAATCTGTCTGTCGATATGTCTATATCTGTACCGTATGTATATAGCCGTTTGGAAGATGGCTGACAATAAATTTAAAATGCAACAACCGATTTTTGTAAAGGTACTTAAGGTAAACTTTCAGTATAAATATGGCATACATAACCATAGTTTCATTTCATAGACCGTCATTGTTTTCAAGATTGTTCTCTCAAAAATACAGGTAAAAGGCAAAAAATGAGGCTATAGAAATTTCTGAAAAAATTCCGGAAATGAAGTTACAGTAAGAAATTAAAAACAATTTAACTGAAATCTGAATATAGTACTTAGTTTTGGATAAGATAAATATTTTCAGATACCAGGTCCTTCAGAAGAAAACAGCATTGTAAATAATTGTTAAACTCCGTACCAAGTTCTATACAAAAACACAGGGGGGAACGTAATACGTACAACCGGAGTTAAAAACAGAAGTTAAATAGTTGAGAAACTCGTCAAGTGTAAGTGCAGCACCATATTTCTAAAATAGAAAATGTTACTACAGCTGGCGGCAACCACAATTTACCCATATTACGAATATTTTCAAATATATTACTTAGAAAAATAGGATATGGGCAAATGCAACTTATGTTTGATGTCTCCTCGTAATTATGGATACCTACAAGAAAATTGGGAAACAATTTAAACCAAAGAGTGTTGTAAATAGATTAAACCAATAAATTAAACAAAAATTAAAATTAAACAATTACTGGTCGAAAAACAAGAAAATATTAATTGAATGTGCCGGGTATTCAATCAGATGGAGTGCATGGGCTTTACATTTTATGATATTTATACTGATTAGTATTATCAAATGTAATTGCGTCTACAAGGCGTGTACAAATACGACGCGCATCAGGTAACCATAACCATATGTGCAGAATTTTCTGCAACGACAGTAAAGTCAGACCCGCACTAACAGCAGTAGAGATGAAATGCCTTAGAAAAACGGTTAAAAAATTAAAGCAATGGAATCCATAACCGAGGGGTAGAAACGGCATCAGTTATACAGGAAACATTATAAAAATTTGTTCATACATTATAAAGAAAGCGATTACATTAAAATCAAGTAAGGCACAAAATAAAAAAGATCATCATCATCTTCTTAGATTTTAGGCTTTAGGCTAGGAACGGTTATAGGCTTTACCGGCCTGTTCCTATTCCACAGTCTACCTTTTCTTAGGCCTACCAACTTTTCTTCTGTATCTAGTGTTTCTCATCTTTGCTATCGTCGGTATTCTACTTTCTTCCATTCTATCAATGTGTACAATCCATTTTATTCTGTATTCTTTTACTCCTTTCATTAACTACAAAAATATCTAAATCACTTCTTATCTCCTCACTTTTTGTACGATCTCGAATTAAAACGATATTCCAATATAATCAAAATTGATTGAATCGAAAGATAGATGAAAATGTTTCAAGAGTGACTCATAACCCAATTCAAACCTATGGCCATAGGTCTGGCAAATAACCTAAAGAAGAAAATCGTGAAATCGAGACAAATCTAAGGCAAATTGGAAGGCAGAGAAACATGTACAGAATATAGATAAATATTAACTATTGTAGTGCCATATTAATCGGGAAATAATGCATAAAAAGAAGAATAATTATTTATTTGAGTTTCTGTGAGAAAAAGATAAGAAGATACTAACCGTTCTTTATATAGAAATGCTGTCAACCAAAATACGAAGTGACGGCCAAATAAGTAAACAACAGGTTGGCGTAGGCGGTGTAGACTGTGGTAATGGTGCGGACAAGAGTTGTTGACTGGAGTAGACAGGGACAAAGCAATTAATGCTGTGTACAGAATAGCGTCTCTCTGCCGCAAGTGTACTTGTGGCTTTTGTCTACACTTTCAGTCTCTCAAGAGACAATGTTTCATGCTTTTCCACAAAGAAGACTTATTTGTGTTTCTAGAAATACTTAAAATCATGGAAATTGTTTTTGTAAAATTGCCCTATACTTTACTTGTTGTGTGTCTTTAGTGACACCACGTTTTATTAACGTACAAATATACAGTTATTGTTTAGATTCTGAATATATAAATTGATTTCTACAAGTTTTTTCTCAAAATTAAAACGTAGAGCTTACTTAGAATTATGACCAATTTGTCAATATTTTTTTAATTTAAAGCTCATGGAATTTATAACTTAATGAAATTAGTAAGGTAACTAGCAAACCTAAATCATTATTTATTTCTAACAATACTCTGTTGTTGTTTTTTGAGATTTAACACGGAAGATCAAATTATGGACTTGACATTATTATTGCGTGTGGACAAATTTAACTTGAATTGTTGTACGGGAATAATCTTGTTGATTACAAACTGTTATTTGCGATAAATTAAAACTAGTGATTAGTGACTTCATTGGTGTCTGTATTTTTTTTCACTGTTCCATCATTGAGACAGTCGGAACTATATACTGGAATAGCTGTTAGTGGTCTTCGATAAAAAACATATTAGTCATTCTTTCAAATTTAGGAAAAATGGCCAATGGATCAAAGACAAAGGAAAGGAAAGATACAGAAATACAAATGTTTATTAAGAAAATTTTAACAAATGTCTTTTTATTTTGTATTATTAATATTCATATTATTCTTGGATATTGTTGTCCATGACGTGTCCGTTGATTAAGTAATTATAAGTATAATACTACTGACTCGGAACACTAAATTTTTATTGGTCTGGCGAAGCTTAAAATAAGCAACAACTAGTTCAAGCTATAATGAAATTATTTTATTTTATTACCAATAAAAAATTTAGTGTTCCGAGTCAGTAGATTATAACTATAAATTAAATTATGTATAACAAATATATTATTTCATGGTAAAACGTTTGTTCAAGTGCATCATTAGGCACTGACCATGTACTTGAAACCCTTCCACATAATCTTAATACTACTTCTCACTTTCTTAAATATTAGTTTATCCTAAACATGCCAATTTAAGCGCAGCCAAACAAGATAGACTTTGATTTTTTAGCTTGCCACCAATTCAAGCTCTAGAGATGCTGAGTATACTCATATTTGTTTTCACTCGCGAAAATGACACCTTCCTTTTATATTTGAAAATTTAACTTAAACACAAAATAGATTTGTTTGTTTTATTTACTTAATAATTATTATTCGACCTCTAACACAAAAGGTTTTAAATAGCTTGTTCCCTTTACCAATTTTTAAAATTTAGAACCACCTAGACCAACACTATATACAAAATATTTTGTCAGTTGAGGGATAGCAGACACTGTAGTATCTTACTCAGATGTTGGTGTTGTGGAATGTTGTAGGCATTTGGAGATAAAAGTTTGGCTATGAGGAGCTGGATTGCGGCATCAAACAAATCAGGCGGTGAGAGCGAGTAAGTTACTGTTAGAGAGAGAGAAACAGATAAAAATTCTAACTGACAGAGAGACAGACACAGGCAAGCAGAGAAACACAAGTTTTAGTTTATAAAATAAAACGGAGAACACGTTAACAGAAATACAAACTAAAGTATGGAGTTATAAAAGAAATGAAATTACAAAGAACCATCATGAACTACAGGCAGCGACAGGTGCAGGAACGTAAGACGTAGTCATTATTGTTGAATGTGTTTGCTGCGGCTCGTGTGTAAGCTACTAGTGCAAGTTAATCCTTAACTACAACCACTTTGATGTTTAGAAATGGTCACGAGGGCTGCTTCAATTTTCCAAATCCTTTATATACATATTTATTTTACAGAATTTTCAGTAAAAGGATAGAAAACTAACTACTATAAGGATGGTAGTAGTTACCAACATACGTTGGTCAATAAGAGAAACGAATGGGTATAGTAACGACACAAAAATGTAATATGTTGTAATGTAATATTATGTTCCATGAATTAAGAAAAACATTGTTAGCATTCTTACTCCGCTTGCCACACTTAGAGTGAGACTTACTCCAAAGCTTATATCACTTTCCAGATGGAGTATATTACAATATATAATGTACCCGGTCACTTTTAATATTAACTCAGTGTCTTCTTGGTCATATTAGATACTTTTAATTATGATTATCAGAATTTTATTAATATTAGTTAACATGTTACGGTATACAAATTTAAATTTTAATATATTATTAAAAAAATATTTACTATTTTAAAATCAGAATACTGATAAAATATTATGATTAATACTTTGGCAACGCTGAGTATTATCAGCGACAAGTTTAAAGATCAAATTCCAATTTTAACTGAAATTAGGGGAGTATATTGAAAATACTGATAAACCTCTGACTGTTATCTTATCGGGTATATCACATAAACGATTTAATTGATATCAGATATCAATACCATTATTTCAATATCTTATTAAATAAAATAAAATTTTACTATCGCAACGATAAATGATAATGCATGTTTTTAATGTAACGTAAAGAATTTCTTGTTCTACCGAACCTTTATTGTAAAGCTAAGGCAGTAACTTATTATGTAGTAAATTTTGTCCAGTCATCAACAACTTGTACTGATTAGGTACTGATTAAATTGTACTGTCCAGTCATTGATTAAGTACTGGTCAATGCATCCATACTATACTTGCTGGGAACGTCAGCATAATAGTAACTTTTTATTGCTTTTAATATAAATAACTATGTGTCATGTTTTTTACGAATTTTCAAATTTTGATTTTCCTTATTGTCTGATAATATTATTGTATGGTAAATTATGTCTCACGATTAACTTTGAAGATTATAACGGGTATCCCATAATGTACGCAATATTTGAATAACGCGCCACTGTCGTCTTGTTAGGTTGGTAGCACTGCAACTGTTGTATTGTTTTTGCCGTTTACTCTCCATTAGTCGTCATGGAGCGTTACACGAAAGAACAGCGCATTGTTATAGTGGAAACACATTATAAGAACGCTGAATGTTATGCGGAAACCGTTCGTAAATTGCGTGGGAATTTTTGGACGACGAAAAGCACCTAATCTGTCAACTGTGCAGAGATTGATTAAGAAATTCTAAGAAACAGCTTCGTTATTAGACGTTAAATCGTCTGGACGTCCTCGCGCTACCCGTCCTATTGAAAACGTCGCGGTAGTGAGAGATAGTGTCGATGTGAGTCCAGGGAAATCAATTCGCCGTCGATCACAACAACTGGCCATTCCAAGAGCACAATGCAGCGAATTCTAAAAAACGATCTTCATCTGAATGCCTACAGAATCCAACTAACACAAGAACTCAAACTGTGTGACCATTTGAAGCGCCGAGAATTCGTCAGTTGGATATTGGGTAAACGTGAAACGGACGGTGATTTTTCCCACAAAATCATCTTTAGCGATGAGGCACATTTCCACCTCATCGGGTACGTAAATAAACAAAATAGTCGGCTTTGGGGTACAGAGAACCCTCGTATCATTCACGAGAAGCCTTTGCATACACAAAAGCAACTGTTTGGTGCGGGTTTTGGGCTGGTGGCGTGATTGGGCCGTATTTCTTTGAGAATGAGTCTGGAGATGCAGTAACAGTGACTGGCGAACGTTACCGGAACATGATAATGGGGTTTTTGTGGCCTCAACTGGAAGGTATGGAATTCGAAGATATGTGGTTTTAGCAGGACGGCGCAACCAGTCATACTGCCCGCGAAACAATTGCTTTGTTATCTGAAAAGTTTCCTGCACGTCTTATTTCACGCAACGGCGATCAGAACTGGCCACCGAGGTCTTGTGATTTAACACCATGCGACTCATTCCTTTGGGGATATGTGAAATCACACGCTTATGTCCGCAATCCACGAACAATTTTTCAACTCAAGGAACAGATTCAACGAGTTATTGGTGAGATTGAGCCGGAATTGTGCAAGAAGGTCATCGACAATTTTGATCGATGGACAACAGTGTGCCAACAGAGTCGCGGGGGACATTTGTCTGATATTGGGTTCCACATTTAACCGCAATAAGTGTACTTTGTATTAACATTAAAACATCTGATATTTTTCAATAAATAAAAGTTTTTACAACATTATTAAATCTTGCGTACTTTATGAGACACCCTTTAGTAGAAAACCTTCATTAAACATTTGGGTTTTATAGTAATATCGGAGCTGTGAAATAGGAATTACAGTTTATTGAGTAATACAATGTCTACTTTTATTCAGCTCTATCTTTGATTTCCACATATAGCAATCATTGTGTATGTATTGCAGTACCTAAACATTGGAATAACCTCACTTATTCCCTACATGCTTATTTTTATACTTTTTTGTGTCAGAAATTACGATCACATTGCTAACACTCTTTTTTATTTTCATATATTTTTTCTTCCAAAACGTAGATTCAGATATTATAATTGCCTTGAATTTCACTTTTTTTTAAATTGGCAGTCCCTGTACTGTTCTGTGGGTGTGAATCATAAACAATAACTAAGAAACAATACAGTAAAATACAAACATTGGCAATGGCGTTCCTACGATTAGTTTAAGGAGTTGTGAACTTGAGTTGTAAAAAATAAAGTTATAAGAGAAAATTTTGCCAGATTTTAACTTGAATGAGAAATTAAAATTTACAAACAAGAGTGGAAAGAACACTCAGAAAAAATGTCAAATTCCAGACTGGCAAGACAAGTCTGGAAATTCAAACCTCCAGGACACATATCTGTGAGTAGACACAGGAAGAGATGACTGGAGGATCCTGAAGGCGGAAAAGGCAGCACCTTGCTTAACAGCCGCTTTGTGAAGATAATGATGAGAGGAAATTGGTGTCCACTCCACTGATATTTATTACGGATAAATCTTCTACTCGGAAGATTGTCACAGTAACGTATTTCTCGTTTGACGTTTAGATTCCTACTATCTGGGATCGACTTATGAAGCTAAAAGAACAGAAAACAACTTACAATATTGACATAAGACATAAAACATTATAAAACAAAATATTGGCTAGATATACAAATTATAATTAAATTGATATCACAACAATATCAGTTTGACAAACATTAGTAACCACATACAAATATATAAATATAAGAATAAACTAAAAAGCAACGTAACATAAAAGAAATCTTTCTTACCTGTGGAGGAGTGGTTGAAAGACCGTGTTGAAAGACAGCTGTTTTCTTTTGTATTTATACTCCTCGCCTACCTGATAAAAACCACGTCCCTCATACTAAGACTACTGCTAACGTACAACAGAACTGTACAAACCTACACTAAAATTTCCACTGCTTAAGGAAACTTTCCTACCTCCTAACACCTGTCGGCACCGTCATGGCCTTTCATGTCCTTCCTCAAAATATTAATCCAAATCACAGGAATGGCTTTTTTTCATTGGCTCAATCAGTTCTCATTAACCGTGATAACAGACACTTATTTTAATTTACTTTGTCTAATCTTAGACTTATTACTCACTATGGACAAGGCATTGCATTGCATTTTATGCTGTTTTTTACGAATTTGGTATATTATATTCCTGGTATCTAATGTAAAAACACGCCAGTATTTCATTACGTCATCTCGGGTTTTCCCATGAACCGTAATTACTATCGATTCCCGTGAATCTATATTGATTACTATAAATAATCTTCACAAACTGGTCATCGTAACCATTGTCAGAGAAATTCTTACTGAATTTTAGCTCTTTACATCAAGGGAGCTGAGAGATTAGAATTAACATCAATATACGGGCCCGTATGGGTAGGTTTACGATAAACAGTAGTACTGGCTCTACCTCTATATCCGGTCTGGTTACCAATACACCTATGAACAGCATTTTTTTTTCAATGTTCATTGTGAATTTAATTTTGAGTGTTTGAGAATTCAACACCCTCATAAACTTATCTAAACTTTCGTTATCATGTTGCCAAATTATAAAAGTGTCATCTACATACTTACAATTAAGGTTTTACGTTAAACCTCTCAAAAGTTCTAACCCAATTAGGTCATAAACTTTTATATTCATGTTTATCGGTGTCAAAGCCACTTATTTATATTGATAGAATAAAGTATTTACCTTATTTTGTGTGTCCGTCTGGTGGTTTATTTCTTCTTCGTTATTACAACGCGTTTCGGGACATATGTCCCTGAGGATGGGACATATGTCCCGAAACGCGTCGTAATAACGAAGAAGAAATAAAGCCACCAGACGGACACACAAAATAAGGTAAATACTTTATTCTATCAGGTTATAAACATACTGGCCAAGGCAGGTGATGAAGATGAGCCCCTCTCTCTGGTTATAACATCTTCCTTGTAGCGAAAATAAACCGAAATTACACAAATTCAAATAATTCAAAAATATCTTGGCTTGCTAAATTCTAACAAATTTAAATTTTACGATACGATTTTATTCAGAATTAAGTACATTTTGCCAATATTTTGTTTTATAATATTTAATTGTAAATTGTTTTATGTATTTTTAACTTGTATATATGATCCCAGATATGATAGAAAGTCAAGCGAGAGAAATATTCCAAAGAAAGCAGTTTGAGTAGAGGATTTATGGGTATGAAGCGCCCATTACTTAGGATTTTTAAAGAAATTACATTATTATTTTGAGATATTCGAGTTAAAAATTCAACATTTTTTACTACTTTCGCTTGAGAATATCATTGTTCTTTATTTTAAAGTACTAAACGGTACACGCAACCTCTCGAAATAATTAGATTTCCGTTACTACAACATTTGTTCCTGAGCAGTTTACGCTGAGATTTTAGAACTAAAAGATTACATCAACTCGCGATCTGCCTTAACTTTCTTAATTTCGAATGTGTTATCCTGCTGTTTTACTGTATTATAATATTTATTATTATTATTATTATTATTTATAAATATACACCTACAAAAAGTAATAAACTATTTTTAATGCAACGAGTCTCTAGTTTTAATTAATAGATAAACCCGAGAGACGGTATGCAAATTGGCTTATGAATATTCTTTTTGTACGCATTGCGTAAAATAACTGTGTTGCGCAATGCAGAGGTCGCAGGACCGGCACACCACAGTTTAGCATATTAAAAATATATCTCAGAGAGACACTAATGTGTGTATTGATTGAACACAGAGCTGTACTATGGGATTATCGTGTGACATATTTCACCAACATATTTTCAGCATCCTGTATTATTCCTGCGTATATAAAGGAAAGATACAACCAAAATTGTTTACAGAAAAAGACAAAAAAAAATTAAAAATTATGTAATTTGTCCAAATTTTATTATTGAACAGGCTGTTGCCAGTTGACCAATCTACACCAATGAATATGCTTTCGTGGTTATTGATGAAACATTCAAAAACCATTATTTACTTACAGACGGATATTTAAAGCTAAAGAGAACAATGGTGCCTATCTATAATTATAAAGTCTCTTGTTTGGATTTCCGGGCGCTTGATATACTGGTACGTTTTTCTGTTCCCGCCCGGATCGACTTCTTTTATGGAAATGAGTATCTGTGTAATAGTGAGACACTGAAGCCACACTGACTTCCTTATATATCGAACAAGGCTCGCATCAGCCAGCCTACCTTTCTGAGCTCGTAAACTGGTAATTCGATAGAGAAGGTGCCACTTTTATTATTGTATATAATTACATTCATATGTGATCAGTTTTTGTACATTTTTTTTATATTATTAATAATAATAAAACTATTTTTACAAGAATATATTTTTTTTATTTTGTGAAGTACAATGTTTGATAATATCCAACTATCAAATCAATAAATTAAAAAACTTTTCTACTAGTAATTTTGTACAAACCACTATGTTGTCTTTGGTATTGACAAAATTAGTGGTATTATTTTACTAGTGGTTTGTACAAAATTATTAGTAGAAATATTTGAGACCACTAACACTCCAATACAACAATAAAAAATTATTTAACTCAATTATTCAAAACAAAATTTTATATGTAGGCTAAATATAATGTTTTATATAAGTATGTAAAAATATGTTATATAATTAATTGTAATATATAATATTTATTTATTTAATATTTTTTAATTAGTAATTTTGAAAATGTTATTATTTTTTGTAATAATTTGAATTTGTTCTTCTATTAATTTATTATTTGGTTTATGTTTAAGTATTTGTAAATTATTCCATAAGGTCCATTTTTGGACCTCTGGAAGTATGTGATGTTATTTAAATTTAGAAATAAATCAAGTGTTTTTTTTTCGATTGAGTGTGTAGCTAAATTTAATTTGTATATATCTGGTTCTAAATATGAAAAACGGTGTTCTATAAATTGTTATTTTAAACGTTTTTAGTTTGGCCTATACAAAATTTGTTAGTCAGAGTACTCAAATTTATATGCTTCATTTAAATTATAAATTAATTTGTGTGTTGTAGGTATGATTATGTCTTATTTGTGTTACATGTAATTTTTATATTTCCGTTTTTAAATAATTGTGTTATTTTATGATTAATAGTGTCTATGTATGGAAAATTAATATTTTTTTTCTTTGTATTTTTATTGAAAGGATCATTTTCTACACAATTATTTTATATAAGAAATTGTGTTCTGCCAGAACGTTAACTAAACGTTTGACAAACTGTCAACAATATTACAGACTAAATATCGTATCAAGGATGTTATACTCAATATGAATTGCAAGTTTTATCAGCATATATAAATGATTTCTATCATTCATAATAACATTTATTGAAACAAAATTACAACTTTTATGTTACAGACAAACAGAAATAGAGGCACATCCAAAAACTTCGTTACACTGATAAACAGTATTTTTTAACGTAAACACCAAACGGGGTCTTAAAAATTGTTTTAAAAGATATTTTGTCTACTGACAGTCAGATAGTAATCGATTTCTCTATCTTTTGCGATCTGATCTATTGATAGTATTTTTACGGTCCAAATTCATTTTACGTGATGCGATCAAAGTTATGAAATATTTTCTAATAACTGTGTGTTAAGCAAAGCTCCTAAAATGAATGTATGTATCCAAAGCGAATATTTTAATCTCAATATGGTACAATGTCTCTTGCTGGAGTGATGGATATTCTTTCACCTTACATTTTTGTTTTATTGATAGATGCTACTATCAAGAACACTCAGCAAAGAAGTAGGACGTTTAAGCTAGCCAACTGGATGCTGCAACCCCCATATTTTACAGACCTTGCTTTTGCCAACAACATTGTTCTGATTGCCAGTACAGAACAGAATCCTCAGCATAACATAAATATGTGGGAAAAGCGATGAGGAGGAAGAATATGATTATTAGCCCCACCAAGACAGAGACAATGATAATTAGTAGCAAGCAAGGCAACATAGAATAATACAGGTAATCAACAGTAAGAAAATTTAAAAGTAGCAACATTCAAATATTAGGTGGCGTTTTCGGTGAGGTGACAGAATTGAATCAGAGTTAACATGAGAATTACAGCTGCAAGAAAGCTTTATGGTGCTATCAAGAGGAAGGTTATGGGAAAAAGCGTAGTGTCATAGAAAACCAAACTGGCAGCATACAAGTATACTATATATGCTCCAACATTGACAGACAGTTGCGAATCATGGAAATACCGACATAAAAAGAGAATAGAAGCAATGGAGATGAGATGTCTAAGGAGCATTGAGAAGAAACTTTACTGAGAGATAGGTTGAGAAACGTTGAGATCTGGAAGAATTCGAAGATATTCTCTATAGGCTAAATGATAAAATTGAAATCTCACAACTGCGTTGGTTTGGCTTCACGGCTGCGTCTGTAGTATGAATGAGGAAAGTTACCCGAGACGATCATGGGATGCAAAACCAGGAGGCAGAAGGGAAAGAGGACGGTCCAGAACGAAATAATATAAGAACGAAGATAATATCAAAAAGAGTGCAGAAAGAAGAGGAGCAGTTTGGGCCTGTGCCAGGGTTTTGGTACTGGATAACACAAGATGCAGAGCTTTCTCGCAAACTTTGGCACTCCACGGGTAAAAAAGAATGACTAAGGAGAAGAAGACAGAACAATGACAAACATGACATGCTGCCTATGATGGCAAACATGACAAAGATATTTGTTGCTAGCGGATTGATGAGAAAATCTACCGCTAAAATTGTAAATATAATGCTACTATATTGCAGAATAACGGTTCTTTTTCAGCCATTTTCTGCTAGTGTCCAGTTTTCTGGTACTTGCTGTTGTACTGAGAATATTAATATATGGACGAACGTTTTCTTGAACTGCAAAACAGTTTGATGCAAAGCAGTATAAGGGCCGTGGTCGGTCTTCAGATCCTCTGCCGACGAACGTCTGGCTACGACTATTGTGACTATTTTCAGCGTCAGAAACGGACAAAACAGTGTATTTGGTATGGATCTCACAGCGGGGAGAACAACAAGCCTTTCCCTACAGCAGTGGTTTTACAACCTTTGTGACTCGCGGAGCAATTTTTGAAATCAATTTCAATTGCGGAACCCCTTGGTCCTACGCTACGTCTTACAAGTTAATGGTGTTTAGGAGTAGTGTTAGTGGGGGGTAGGAAAATTGAATGTAAAAGAATGTAAAATAAAGAAATATTTGCGCAGTATAAAATATTGTATTGTAAAATAACGATTGTGTAGTATCCATGCAATGAAATTATATTTTAAAAACCTTTGAAATTTACCATAGTATCTCAACTGCCACCAATACACATGCTATTGTTAAAACTTGGCTATTTATAAAAGTTCTTCCAAAGTTCAATAAATCAAACCATTGGCGTTGCACCACATTTTACAACATTGGTAAGGTTTACATTATATTAAATTATATTGTACATCATATTTACAATAATTTTGCAGCTAGTAACAGCACAATGACCAAGCGTCGTCTGCTAGAGGAGTATATGATTTTTAATATACTTGTTAGTTATATTGGTTATATTGGATGAATTCCTAATACAAGACATTTGTAGATTAAAGTGAAATACTGAAATCCTTACGAAGAAAAACCAAACCGAACTACATGTAGGTTTCAGCCAGTACTTTTAGGTTTAGAATTTAGAGTTTGCTGGTATGCTCAGGAACCTGAAATCACAGTGAAATAACTGAAGCTAATGTTCTGTATTTCAATAAATTAGAAAGTGATTCAATAATATCAGCCTTCAAATTTTCCTTCAAAATGATAACACTGAATTTCCGTTCAGAATGTATTTTATAGTTTCCTTATATTCATTCTACTTTTTGTTTCTTATTCTTTAATTTAATTCACTTTGGTCAACCAAAAAACCGGCTCATCTCAACACGAAGCGGGGAACTATGATTTCTTGATCGCTAAGCTCTCCTCACGACGATTAAATGAGTTGGAGTTCCAACATATTTTCATGGCATGTTGACGCAATCGGACAAAGTAACTGCAAGTCGTGCATAAGACCTAAGTGGTGTTCCTCAAGATATCGGAGCAAAATTTATCACGCGAGAAACATTTTACATCTACCGACTCTAGCCGTAAAAGCCTTTGCTAATTACACAATTTTGATTAGGAAAATTAGGATTAGCAGGAAAGGAGAACGAATAAAGAAGGAGAATACGTTGTAGCAGAAAAAGTACAGAAAGAGGTGAAAGAAAACGAGGTGGAAAAAATGACAACAACAAAAACGAGGAAGACGATGACGATGATGATGATAATGGGAAGAAGACAAGGAAAAAATTAAAAAGTAGATTAATTAGAGTGATTACTTATGAGTCACAAAAAGTCTTTCTCTTATGCTTTTATACCTTAAAAAGCAAAGATAAAAACCCAATGTTTACACGGTAGCGCAGACAATGTTTTCATTGAAGAAAGTCGAAAGAGATATCGCAGTTGAAGAGAAAAACAATTAACTGAAGTAGGAGAGTAAATACACCACCCGCCGGCAGAGAGCGTTCTCGCCTCAGTGTTCATTTTTCTCCATTACTTTACAAAACAGCTATCTTTGAATTGAATATTGTGCTCTGAGTTCGCTATAAACACGCAGCCAATATATTGTGGTTTGCATTGATTATACTTACTGATAATTCCAAAAGAAGGAAAATAAGTTCACCTCTAAATATGGAGAAACAATTGGCAAAACAACGCTTGGAAAACAGAAATCTTTAATATAAATACCCACTAATCCGGCATGAAATAATTATATATAGTATAAACTTATTGTATCAGATCTGATGGGGTCCCTACATTTCTGCAACGTAGAAAAATTACTTTACAAAATAAGTTCTAATATATGAATTATTTATTTTACTTTTCTGCCTGTTTACGAAATAAATTAAAGTATGAAAACGATAAAATGGAAGCGTTTCAACGTTTCTTCATCGTCAACATTAAAAATTTGAGTTTGATTTGTTCTACATCAGATTAACCGAGTTTGATTTGTTCTACATCAAATTAGCCGAGTTTGATTTGTTCTACAACAAATTAATCGAGTTTGATTGGTTCTACGTCAAATTAACCGAGTTTGATTTGTTCTACATCAAATTAATCGAGTTTGATTTGTTCTACTTCCTAGTAAACAAGTTCTAGAACTGGTAGCTGCATCGCATTATCGGACTCCCCACAGTAGCGTTTTGAAGTTCAGTAGTTTCTTGGTCATACGGCAGCTACCTATTTAGATGACGTGTTTCATCAAATTTACCCGATGTTGGGTAATTTCGTCTAACAAATATATAACACATTTTGACATACACAGTTGTTTTTTTTTTTCTAATCGTGACGAACACGATGTCTTAGCGCTTCTGAAGAATTTCGTTTCAGCCTGTTGAAAACGACTATCTTCACCTTTTATGAAGGTCCAATTCTGAGACCTCCAGTGTAGTGCAGAAAGAGCAACCACCGTGTAGAAACATTTCTTTGTTTGTTGACTTCAGTTTTCCTGATCGTCCAAGACATATGGTTAAATGAATGCAGGTTTTTAGCCACACCATATTTTGCGTTATAAGAAACATTACAGCCCCGTATAATAATTTTGCAAAATTAAACAAAATTTGATTAAAATTAAAAGCAAGCATTTTTCCTTGATTAGCATAATAGCCTATATACGTATTTTAGCTCTGGTCTTTCAACAGTCTTTCAACCACCACTCACAGCTTCTGAGGACGATCCCAAATTTCAAGGATATTAACGTCAAGCGACAAAAATATTACGATGGAAGCAGACCAAATAGACGATTTACCCATCATAGCCTAATCTGTAAGTAGTATTTGGTAAGAATGGACAACGATTACTTTAATCTGATACGTTATCTTGGACATACAACATATCATTTGTAAACTTTGAAACAGTGGACGTAGAAATATTTTTAATTGTATTAAGCTTCCTTAACTTAGTTATTTAGTCTATATAAATCAGTTCTTCTTGTCGAAACGTACAATAAAAACAGTCAGTAAGGTTAACATAAAAAATATTAGAATAAATCAAGGGTAATAGTTCCGATTGTCACCCTTGTCTGAAAAAGCAACGAAACCTGCAAAAACCGATGTTTTTGCAGGCTTTACGTAAACTACAGACCAAAAATAGGTGCAAAAGCGAATAATCCGGAAAACAAAATTGTTGCAAAAAATTCGCAAAAATTTATTTTGGGGCCTACATAACGTAAAAATGCGTTATTTCGTATTTTACATGAAACCTACGTATAAATAAAATTATACATCACTCTTTTTGAAAGAGAACTCAATGCTGTAATGTCCAACGGCACCTCCGGTGCAGCTCGGCCCGTCGGAGGGCCTCACAGATAATAGACAATGCCTAGACCACCCGTCTTCGGGGCTTCGCCCCTCAGATCTTATTAGACGATTCTCAAGTCATTAATAACTCTACGACTCCAAGTGGTGTATATATATATATATATGTCTACAGTATATTCATACGTTACATATATCATTTGTCTAACATCTAATCTCTCCGCACTAGCAAATGATGGCATACCTGTGCTTGAGTCAGTATTTTTACAACCTCAGTAACAGAAAATTTGATGTGATGTTCTGCACAACCAAGTTTTCATGTGTTACTTACATTTACAACAGCATGAAGACTACGAGAGTAAATATTTGTTAATTATAACCTTATTCTGCATCTAATATGAATAATAGAAAACACTATGTAAGGTACGTTATTTTGTTTCAGTGTTGTATTGCTATAAGCAAGTTTGCATTTTTTTCGCAACTTGCAAATAAAAAGTTCACGGTTTTCGTTTCCGCACCTAGGCTTGACCTGTAGTTTACGTAGAACAACAAAAAACCCGTTTTATTTAGTTTCGTGGCTTTTTCAGACAAGGGTGTCCATCGGAACTACGTATTACCAAATCAAGTTCCTCCCGCGTAAAATTATTTATATTCAAAATGCATGCTTAGAGCATGAATTAATCTAGGATCTATTAAACTTTTTTCAGTGCCTTTAGGTGATCTTTATTTTTTGACTGTACTAATAAATGCATCCAAATCTGAGTGCTTTTCGGATAAATTGGGAATTTTTTTTGCGCCTTGGGGAAACTAAATGGCGTTGTTTGTATACATATTAAAAACTGGCTACTCAAATTTTGTTACACGTAAATTTTTTTTTACAGAATTCTCATGTAGGCAAATGCACTGTAAAATATCTAGTTGTGGATGATAAACTACGTAACAGCATACAGAACAACATCTACCGCCACCATAATTGTTAAAGCTATAAATGTTAAGGTTTCTTGTGACTACATTCTGCTTTAAATCGTCTTTAAATGAAATATTTTAATTTTATTCTCAAAAATATACCAACGACAGTAATAAAAAATAACAATCCGATAATAATAATATTACTCCTTTGACCTGTTGTCTCACAAAAAATTGACAAATAACGATTAGTTAGTGTATTTTACGAAAATATATAATTGAAAGAATAGCAACGTTGCTTATATGTTCAAAAAAGTGTTTAATTAACTAAACTTTATGTACAAATTCTCTCTTTATGTACCTTCAGTGACCTCTCTCGTTTTATGGAGATCCTTTAACTTGTTCTAACTTGAGCAAAACCACTCTTTTGCGAACAAATATAACATCCCACATCCACAATAGTCTACCTTGAGTACACTAGTCTTTGTAATTCGCCTGCATTTTTTCATTTACTGCACCCATATTCAACAAAAATAATTAGGGCTGAATGTCCCAAACCACTGGTGGCCCAACAGCCTGTCTCGTCGTACCGTTATAGTTCCCTACAGTCACATCCTGTCTCTTATTGACTTTAAATGACATTACTTTGCTACATCACCCTCCTATTTGTCTTTTAATTCTCCTATCACACTACATTTTAAATGCTTCTGCTGTTCATCCTTCAACTTTTCCTGTTGTCTAGGTTTTGCATCCACATACAGCAAAATTTCGAACTTATGACTAGAGAAAATTATTTCTAATTCCTACCCCAATAGACCTATATGATTGTCACAAAAATTGTCTTCTTATAAAAAAACCGTTTCTTTGGTTGAGTTATTATACAATATAATTTGTTCTGTGGTTTCCACAAGATACTACTTCCCAAGTAATCAAAACCGTCCACGTTTTCTATGTTATTTTTCTTAAGTTCAGCACACAACGAATCCAGTATTTTTAATTAAATTAACAGAAAACCATTATGCGGTTTTCATAAAAGTACATATTACATTACGAAAAGTATTTAACTTTTTTTTTATAAATAAGTAAAGACACTAATGGAAGAAGCAAATGAGATAGAAGTTCAAAAATGGATGTACGCGCGTTTGTGAGTCCGCATGAGATCAGGCACTGTGTTTTTATGAATATTACACATTATCCCCAGGGAAGTAATATCACGGAAAGAGAAATACATATAACGAGGAAAGTAATACATATTCGTTTAAAAGAGAGCGCAGCAGCCGCAGAAAATGAATACTGTTAGGCTTTGAAACTACAAAAGAAACAGACACCCGTGTGAGAGCGCCATTTATTTTAATTTCCTCTACTGGAATCCCTTCCCACGCATTCGTCACATAACCACGTATTTCTGCTACTAGGTCAATATGCGTATTGGAAGCAGTTACAAATGTGGCTGTTATTACTGCGCAATTTTTTGGGTGTGCAGGTGTATAAACAGGCGTACTTTCAACTTAATAAATAATCATTCAGTTAAATTTTACAGGTACTTTATATTTTCCTTATAATTGTTTCACCAGATACGGGAGCGTCTGAGAAAAATAATATCTTTAGAACTAAACTAAGTGTTTATTTAATAACTTTAAATATTGTTCTACTAACTGCCTAGAGCGACCATTTGTTCAGGATACTGAACAAAAGACTATTTTTGATTAATTATAAAGATATTATTTTTATGCTAAACGTATAAAAGAATGACTATGGTTAAGGTATCATCAATGTCGTTGTCGGTATCATCATCATCATCACCAGAATCATAATGAGTTACTTATTGTGGTATATATGAATGACACTTAAATTGTTGTAACAACATGTGTTATAATCAAAGTGTTAAACACAGTTACGAAGATCTCACGGATGGTCGTATTGTACATAAAATAACAGACACCAATGAAGTCACTAATTACCAGCTTTAATTAGTCACAAATAATCATTTTTAATCATCAAGGTACTCTCATAGAATAATTGAAGTTAAATTTGTCCTTACGCAGTAATATTAGATTTCCACATCAATTATAGCACAATAATCACCTTCCAAATCCACAACAATAAATTGATCCGCACTCTACTAGGTGTAAGTAACTTCTACGCTGGCCGCTGTTGCCCGTAAAGGTTCCAGAAAAATTTTACTTTCTTTTGTCGTCGTTCCAGAATAATTTGCGTAGTTGCAAGTGCTTGATAAGTGATTGAGTAATAGACTAGCTATTCCTTTAGTATACAGCCTCGGCAGAGGCGTATCACCTGCTCGGCTAGCCGAGAAACGAGTAGAACGTCACTCTCTTCTTTTCGAAAACCTTACGTTATTTTCATAGCAATATTTGAGAACAGTGATCGTCCACGAAAATAACAGAATATTGGTATGAATCGTTTTAAAAAAGAAGCAAGGATATTATGCCAAGCAACCAAAGAAGCAGGTAATTAAATCAAGAACACACAAAACCATGAAAACACAACGAATAAAGACAACGTGTTTCGCCAAAATAGTATAATTCTGAATAGACAGTTAAAAGGTATACGTGAAAAAGACAGTATACGGAGTACAAAGATAACTATTAAATAAGGAGTTTGAGAGTAAATTACAGGGTCAGTGTATTGTGACGATAATTGAAACCCAACAAATGATATGATGCAAACATGTGTAGAGTCAGATGGCAAAGCAACGTAAAAATGATTACAAAATAGGGACTATACAAAAATTACATAGGAGATATAGCAATAATGGATAAGGTTAGAGTATATGTTTAAAGAAGTGACGAGACGGATGGATGGAAGAGGCTAAGGAGAATAGATAACTATGAATAGGAGTAAAAAAAATTGGCTAAAGTTTGGTAAAAAGTCTTGGAGGTTGTATATAATGCCGATTAATACACAGCGGTAAAATTCTAAGACGTGTTCCCGCCGGCTTACAATAAACTGGAACACACCGACTAAGGGAAGACCACAATTGCGGTGAAGAGGGAAAAGAGGGACTTTGGTATGGCGGATCCGACAGAAGTGGCACCCCAGCTCTTAGAGTAGAGATAGAGCCCCTGCCAAGGTATGGTAAAGCTGCAACTTTGCAGTTAGGTGTTGGATCACCAAAAGCAAAAAGAGAAAACATTAATTACAAATAGCCTGGTCCGCCAGGTTGGGTGTTGTGCGATGGGCTGGGTAAAACATCCACATTAAAATCCATATAAGTTTCAAAGGAATAAGCCGGATGGATTTCAAGATCACCAACTCAGCTATGCTACAGGACTGTGGGAAGACCCCGTAAGCGATGGTTGGATGACTTTCATTGAGATTGAAACAGGCTACTAGTTTAAGCCGTAAAGGATGACGACGAAAAGGAGTGAAATAACACGTCACTAAGGAAGAGTGAAGGAAGTTAGAAAAGAAATTTAAAGAGAGTCAGTGTATAATTCCGTGACAGCTGCTGCTGCTGCTGATGATGATCATAACGACAACGACATTGATGATACCTTAACCATAGTCATTCACTTATACGTTAAGCATAAAATAATATCTTATATTTAATCAAAAATAGTCTTTTGTTAGCTAATACTTACTGTTAGCTGCAGTGTCCCATCGAATGCAAATTGAACTAAGAATAGTAGTGAATTCCTTAGTTTAAATAGGTGAAAAATCTAAACAAGTGAGAGTTTAAGAAGCGCAATGTTAGTGCTGAGTAATATTTTAACACACCATGAATAGAAGATATATAGCCTAAGTTGATATTAATGATGTTTATATGTAAAGCGTTTGTAACAAAAATGATCACAACATGACACGTTTGACTTCAGAAATAGGAAAATTTAAATACTTGAGATTTGGTTCATGTAATAATTGCGATATATTTATACTCGTATAGAGTAAACTGTAAGAGCACGTGTGCGAAGATACATGAAACGCGTGAGAATAAAACAAAGAGGATAACGCGTTTAAAACCTATATAAAGCGATGTCTATTGAACTAATAATTCACTCCAGGCAGATGTGGACTGCGACAAGGCGAGATCAGTAAAAACATATACTTAACTACTTAACTGTCATAACTATAGTAGTGATGAAGCAGGTCCGCCTTTCGATATATAGAGGCCGTAGTTTAAAAGTCATAGTATAAGTGCGAATTACATTTATCGCCTTTAAGTGATACAATCAAAGCTACTTAAAATAAAATACGTGTGACTATCTAGAGCGAGTGTTGTTGGGCAAACTATAAGCCCCTAATTGTTCCGAAGGCTATCATGACCGGAGGCAACATAGTTCAAACTATTATATTCCGGGCTTTGGTTCGACGTGTCTAAACGTTTCGGTTACACTCCCGGAGGCCATCTTTAGTAGAAAAGGGGATAATAATGTTAATGTTTTGCAAAGATAACAGGTCGACGCACCTTGCAAGTAAGCCATTCCCTGAGCTGGGAAACGAGGCACCCTGTGAGCCAATCGTAGGTGAACTGCGATTGCCTTATTTACGACAGCTGAAGTTATATAGGGAACCCGTTTTCCGACTTAGGTTCTTGGCCACCCGTGAGGTGCCTTCTGCCTGTCGTCTACTTAATATGGCCTCCGGAGGAGTGGCCAAAATGTGTAGACGCGAGAACATTAACAATCAACAACTGCCCAACAGCCCGTAATACAGTAGTTTTAAAAATATGAGCACACAACCTTACAAGTGGAAGCGAAGAAGTGAAGTACGACCTCTGTGAAAGATTTCAGTATTGGAACAACCTTAAACATGGATTAGTTTTGTAGGTGAAGTAACCAAATAAGAAAAGGAGGAAAGTAAGAATAAAAAGGGAGATCTATAAAGAATATGAAGCAGAAGACGAAGAAGAAGATGATGATGATAAAGGCAACAAAAGTAAGTTTGAAATCCCTTAAATATGGTGTATAAGACAGGCGACTATATTGCGGTCTAAATGTAGACGAGAAACGATTTCTGGTAGAGGGAAGGAACAATTAACACGTTCTATGGAACACACTTAGTGAATTGGGCTTTTCTGCTACAAGTGTACTTGAGGCTTTTACCTACACTTTTAATCTCGTTGACGAAAGTATCTCGAACTCAGTGTATATAAAACAGTCTTTTCTTTGATAGAACTAAAGTAATGACATTTACTAAGTATCTTGATATTACTTCTATTGCCTTACTTTCAATTTTTAGTTACATTTTAATGTGTACACATTACATGATAATCATCTTAATCATCTACATAACTACAAAACTAAACTAGAGTGGTGTTAAAAATTTAATTTTAAATTATTATCAAAAATTACTACTACGGGGAACTGTTTTCCACAAACATAATACACCATGTATCTAAATTAAACACCATAAACATTATCTGTTCAGCCTCCCTTAAGAACACGGCGCTTTACGCCTGGACGAATCAAAAATATACCTAAATGTTGGGTTGGATGAACAAAAAAATAATGTGTTTGCCAACGTACAGTCACCAGCTTGAAATTGACAGAACAGGTCAGGAATTAACAAAATAGACTTTTATATGGGAAGACGTTATAATATGGTAAGGTAAACGGGAAACATCAAAAGGAAGACCACACAATCATCTTACATAAGGACATGAGATAAATGCATCGGCAAAGAATATAGACAGCCTTTGACCTTTGACCGAGTTGACAGGAATAAGATCTGGATAATAGTGGTAAACAATGGGTATCCTCCACACCTTGTAAATGCAATCAAAAGCTTTTATCATGCCACAAGAATAGTAATAAACACAGGTAATAAGAGAACGGATGAGATAAAAATTAACCAAGTAGTGGAGGCAGGGATGTAGCTTGTCTCCCACTCTTTTCAATATATATATTGACGATGTTCTTAAAAAATGGCAATCAAAGGAATATCCTGGAGTCCAGCTAGACCGACATATTTAGCTGAGTACGTTGCTATTTGCTGACGATAAAATAATAATACAAGAGAGAGAAGATACATTACAACTGGCAGTGCACCGACTGAATCAAATATGTCCAGAATATAATCTTAAAATTTCCTTGCATAAGACGAAAGTTATGGCTCTCTAAGGCAAGTATTCCGGTAGGTCAAAAATAATTGTCAGCAATAAGCCAATCGAACAAAGTATCAACTTTTACATTCTTGGGCTGCGACACAAGTTACAATTATGACAGTGACATGGAAAATAAAATAAATAAGTCATAGGTAATATGTGGCACAATAAATAGAACAATAAATAGCAATCACGAAAAGGCACAAGGATAAAATTTTATAAAACGATGGATGTACCTGTACTTATGTATGGGAGCGAAAGTTGGATAAATACCAAAAAAGGAGGCAGCAGAAATGAGATTTTTGAGAGGGTCAAAGGCTGCACAAGAAAAGATTATTAAAAAATAAAGACGTGCGAAATGAATTAAATGTATATGGAATAAATGAAAAAATAACTGAATATAAAGAAAGATGGAAACACCACGTAAATAAAATGGGAAATGGGAGAATACCCTAAAAAATACCTAACTACACTGTACAACCCACGAGGAAAAAGAGATACAGGAAGACCACGAAAAC
The DNA here is from genome assembly GCA_034769895.1 of Magicicada septendecula. NCBI lineage: Eukaryota > Metazoa > Arthropoda > Insecta > Hemiptera > Cicadidae > Magicicada > Magicicada septendecula. The sequence goes on from CM068375.1 coordinate 321,318,702, forward strand.
GAAAACGGTGGTCGTAAGTTTGTGAGAACGGAACACGCAAATGCCTAATCCTTGTAGTGCAGAAGAAGAAGAAGAAAATAAACAAATTTCTATAATCTGATTAGATAAAACAAATAGCAAACAAAAAAGAAGGCGGCAAGCAAGTGGCAATCCTTGCTTGGGAATAGAGACAGAGGCCCGGCCGTACCAGTTCGGTTTTCTAAAGCAGTTAATCTTTGAACCGCCTTGTTAAAATTATTATTACTAGCAGTGCTACTACGCCGTAGTCGACTGTTACTGTGGACAAATATAGTCTCTATTCATAGTGTCTACGTCAGTACTGGGGTGAATTAGCGGACACCTTGCCAAATATTTTCTAACACTGAAGATGACCCACGATAGTGATGTCAAAACGTCTGTCCACAATATAACCGACCTTAACAGCCCTGCTAGTAACAATAATGTTAACAATGTTGAGGTTGGCACTGAAAGCTTAAGAAATTTCACATTTGTATGTCCCGTTCGCAATCAGTTACTTGGAGCTGAAAGTGTTTCTAATCGACGGTACGGGTATCATAAAATGTCACAATACGAGTGTATTGTATCACATTTAAAATATTTGTATTTTTGTTGATGTAGTAGTGTAATATGACGTTTTTTATTCATTAAAACTCATGTATATAACCCGTTGTTTGCAGTTTTATTTTTATACCGTTTTTTCTGTTTAGATTTTAGGCATTTATCTGCCTGAATACGACTCCCAATCTGTAGGAATCAAAACGTACACTTTTGAAAACTTTACCAGTCCACAGTTCCTTGTTTTGTTTTCAATTTGTAGAAAATACTAATACTTGTAGTGTAATTTAGATCTACCAGCCTTCCTTCCGGTATTGAATACAGCTTTTGTTCTATTTTTATAGCAGTCTGACAAGTGTACAAACATTAATACAAGTAAGGATTTTTTTTTATAAATCAAGTATAATACTTGAGTTACTAAGCAAGCGCACGTTTCAGAAAATAGTGAAGGTAGATGGCACCAGAACTTCGGCTTGCCGGGCGGTAAGGGCGTGGCCCAAGGTTGTTTGGTGTAAACGTTTGGTAGATAGTAAAGGTAGATATTTGTACCGTTGTATTACGTGGTACTAAACCTGGAAAAAAGGGAAATTAAAAGATGAACACTGGAAGCATTTGATATTTTAACGACGGTCTCACTGATCGTCGTATTTTACAGTAGAAACAAAATACGGACACCAATGAAGTCACTAACCACGCGTTTTAATTAATCACAAATAACAATTTTAATCAACTCATACAATAATTCTTGCTACATATGTCCACACGCAATAATAATATCAACTATTAGACTTCCGCACTATTCTAAAACAATAATCACTTTCCACTCATCAGCAACTATCACTTGACCGGCACTCTACAATACCGCCAGGTATAACTGACTTCTAACATGGTTGCTATTGATTATACAGGTCCCGCAGAAGTTCCAGAATAATTTTCTATACTCCTGACCGTGTGCCAACCTAATTTGCGTAATTACAAGAGGCCACTTGAGTACACGGCCTAGGCAGAGACACTACATCTGCTCGGCTAGTCGAAAAACTTGTATAAGTTTTACGTAACTGCATCTGCCGACTCTTCGCGAGCGTTACCTAGCTATCGGTTTTGCCACGGGAAAATATTGAAAACAAAATTTGTGGGCAAAGTAATAAATGAACAGGTTCTGGAACTTTGGAGGAAAGAAGAAATGTGGAAAGAAATACAACGATATTAAGTGACATATTGGCATAATACTGGTAGATAAAACGTAGATTACTCTACGGAAAGGCAGCGATTGTAGTATTAGCAGGCAGCGACTCGTTACTAAGTCTGTCACGCTCGAAGTCAACATTGCTAAAACTCTTATATCCCAGGCTATTGAGTCGCGGTCTATTGCTCATGTTCTCGCGTCTAAACGTTTTTGCTACATCTTCAGTAAAAATGAAACAAGTAAGAAAGAAATACAACGTTCTCAAAAGTGACAGGCCGACCACACCTGACATTTGAGAAGTAAGCAACAACCTAATAAGTCGGGAAACGATGTTATCGTAGCTACGTAACATCAACTGTCGTAAGCGAGCCAATCACAGACCAGCTAAACCAGAGGTAGATTGTTGGTAATATGGGATATTTGGATAAAAATGTTTGGTTCATGATATGAATAGCAAGTAGACAGCAGCATAAACAAATGAGGTTGTGTGTGTGTGTGTGTGTGTGTGTGTGTGTGTGTGTGTGTGTGTGTGTGTGTGTGTGTGTGTGTGTGTGTGTAAATCGGGTGTAGAGTTCCAAAAAACTTTTAAAAAATGTAGAGTAGGCCTACATTAAGACAAAATTTCAAAGTAAGGTTTGAAGTTGTAATAATGAATAAGATAGCAAAGGTAGTTCGTTAACTCCAGGTAGCGACAGTTGCCCAAACGAAAGCCGTAGTCTTGAATTATTGATCATGTTTGTAGTGGTGCGTATGTGAGTACACCCTAACCCTTTACCACAAATACGTGTCTGTCCAGGAATAGTTATGATGTCTGCTCCAGTTTTATTAAAAACTTTATGTTCATATTAAAACGTAGAGACAATTCAGTAAAAAAAGAAGACAAATTGAATAGTAACTGTTAAATAAAATAAATCTCTGAATAAGAGAAATACATAGCCTTAGTAATGACAAAAGGGATCAATATGTTGTAAAAACATTCTTTCTTTAGAGACAGATGAAAAAATATTTTACCGTCTTTCTGCTGGTGATACTTTCTACACCCAAATTATATATATATTTTTACATAATTATATTACTGTCTACTGTCATTTAATTGTTACAATATAGGCCTATATACCACTTTATACAACCGTCGTTCTTTTCATATTACCTGAATGTTTCCATAAATATATTGAGTGGTTTCTTATGACAATAATTATTAACACTTTAATATTAATTAACACCACTTTAATATATACAAATAATCATTTGTCAAGGTTTTATTGACCAAATTTAGCCTATTACATTGGAATAAATAAATACCAAAATAACTTTTGGCCGTGCTGTGAGTACAGAATATAAAATTATATTCTTTAATTGTAAATATGGACAGAAGTAAAGTAAATTGTTATAATGCTGACAGAGATAAAATTTTAATTGATAGCTTATCTGGGTAAACCACATTTAATTGAAATTGTAAAAACGATAACATTATATTAATATTTTATGACATGAAATTTAATTTTACATTTCAACGCCCTAAAAACAATTTGTATTCTAATATTAAGTAATGTCATCCTGTGTTCTTGATTCTGTAACGTAACATCAGTCCCTATCAAATTTAAATTTTCTAATTATTAATAAATTTATATATTTCAAAGGTATTTTTCGTAAAGCAATTTGTATTTGGCAACCCCTCACAAATATATTCACATATTTTATTTGTTGGATAATATTTCGGTCAAAAATCCTGAACCATGGTAGTAACTAATAGGCCTACTATTTGTTCCTCGGTCATTTGATTATTGTTTATAAATGCACAGTTACATAAAAAACAACAAACCATTATTTTAGTTTCTTCATGGTGAGGGCACCTAGTTTTAATTAAGAGAGAAACCTGAGAGAAATTTTTTAAATTGGTTTACGTCAGTGCATTGATCTTAATATTACTGTATTCCGCAGTGCACGTGTCGGGTTGTGGTTTGTATACTCGCACACTAAAAGTAAATGCACAGTAAATAAGTAATGTGCGTATCGATTGGACATAGTCTGTCACACGACAAATCTCGCCAATCGTACACCGTAATAGTTTTGTGGTCCTTAAAAGAACCGTTGAGCGAGAACGCTAGTTGCTGCCGGGATGGTGTTTGGCGGCTATCCACTCTGTTGGTTTGCGGCGTATTCCTCTTCACTCGGCAGAAGGATGTAGAGCACGCTGCTGTCCCAGTTGATTGGCTTTGCTTTGTCTCCTTTCTCTGCCGATTTGGTCTTTCGTTTTTCCGTCTCTGCCGATTTCGTTTTCCGTTTTTCCAGCTTTCTCCAATTCGTCGAAGGAGTGAATTATTTTCCTTGTGGTGTAACTTTTATCCATTACAAATTGTTGTCGCCGCAGGCCTATCAGATTGCTGTCGATGGGCTGTTGTGACCTCTCCTAGTTCCCACAAGGTGTCTGCGGCAAACGTATCAGATTTCTCCCTACGACTAATCCAGGATGGTATACCGGGCAGATACCTGTCGCTGCCGTCACAAATCTCCGGGGACTTGACTGCTCTCCGGTCACCAGCCTACGGCCCTTCTCCGGTGGGTTTGATTCGCTGCCAATGTACCTTGTGTAGACGTCCATCTTTTTACTCTAGGTAGATCTCGTCGCCGAGTTTTCCGTTCACGCCAAAAGTGCCTTCACAGGCTAGCTCCTATCCGGGTTACCTCCGTTTTTTGGTTTGACGGGCGTGATTCCTCACGTACACCAGCTGGCAATGCTGATGTCATGTACTTACGGCGTTTAACGATTTGAAGGATTCAACGGGACGGTTGGCATGCGTTTTCCCAGTCCCTGTGGTCGTCGAAGTCGTGAAGCTGGATACGAATGGCTTTCTTTATTTCACCGTTGCGCTGCTCGGTCGGGTATACCCTGGGATGGTAGTTGAATATAGTCCACGGTTGCATATCTTCTTCCGCTTGTGGTCCGTGAGCGGCTTCTCATTGTCCATTAGCAAAGCCTCTGGGTAACGCCAGCAAAGGAATACACCTTCCTCCAGATAGCGTCTGCCTTCACTGCATTTGCTTCCACCGATCTTGACACCATGTCTGCGACCTAGATGATATACCGGCCGCCAGCTCGAGTGAGCGAACAGGGGCCCATTACGTTGAAGACGACTAAGTTACAACAACTGCGAGTCCATGAGGGCGCCGTTGCTCCGGTTCAGGATTTGACCATGCTTCTGCAGCGCGCATGCTGGGTAGCCTGGAACGTCGTCGCGGACGTCAATTGTTATGCCAGTCGAAACGGAAGTCTTGACAATGGCTCGTAGTCTCTTTCTGCTCACGGGTGACCGGCTTCAAAATCGTTGTGGAACTGTCTGACGACTTCCAAGCGGACGTTCGGCATTATGTACAATCCCGATTCCCTGGGGAGTCTGTCTTTCCAGATTAGGCTGTTGTACACCAGGCATACTTCTGCCGAAGGGTCGTTTTCCCTGCCTCCCTGACGTTTCGTTGTTTTATTGCGCCTTGTGCACTACATGATGGATGCCGACAGCCTCGGACAGATTTCTTGTGATTTCTTGAAAACTGGTAATTTTTTGAAGTCTTAGTGTAGCTGCTAAGAAACTGCAAAGCGGCCTGATTTATGGCTACATCTGAGGTTATTCTTAGATATCGGTGGTGTCCTCAGCATTGAATCCCTCGAGAGGAAGTCCGGTATTATACTCTTGCGCGGGCTGTGTAGCATGGTGAACATGAAACCCTGTATCAACAGAGCTCAAGAAGGAATTCTTGATCTCTCTCCTGTCTTGGTACATTATAAAGCACTGCCCCGAGGCCGTTTTGGTTGACGTCCGTTTGCAGGAACATCGGCACGTTTTGCTCCAACTGTGACAGTAGCTTCACCTTTTGCTAGAAAGCGACTGTGCCCTCTTCGAAGACACACTTTCATACGCAGCAAATCCGTTAACGGCGTCAAAATTATGGCGAATTGGGATATGTATTCGTGCAACTAGTTACAGTTACAGGGTCTAACAAAATGTATCAGCTCTTTCTTATGCTAGGCGGCGGCCGTTCTTCGATTGTTTTAAGGCGTTGCTGATGTGGAAGGTTTCTGTCTGGTGTTACCTCGTGTCTCAGAAATGAAACTTCTTTACGGCCAAAATGAAACTTGCTGAGGGTGCAGGTCAGCTGGTGCATCTGCAGCCTTTTCAGGACTGGACCGAAGTGTCGTAGGTGAGTTTCCGAGTAGTAGGTGTAGATATCATTAAGTTAGACGGGACATCCATTGAAAAGAGCTGGGCGCGTTATTTAGTACAAAGCACATGACTCGAACCTGAACCTGGTTACGCCCTCCATCTAGCACCGAGAATGCCGACTACTTCTTTCCTGAGCTGTCCAGCGAAATCTGCCAATATCCGCTCTTCGGATCTAGCGTTGAGAAAATTTTGGACCAGCTAAGGTCCTCGATCAGCTCGTAGATCAACGGTAGTGGAGAGTCTACGTCATTGGCTTTCTCGTTCAGCCTCCTAAAGTATACGCATACTGAGGTGTAGAAGAGATGTTTGGAGAGTTTGTCGGTTAACTGATCTACTGGTATGCTTATACGTTCTTCACTCTTTAGGCAAAGACGGCGAGGCAGCTTAATCTTGGGCAGAAGGAAGAGTTCCACCGATTCCTGTAGCTGTGTCTGTCTGTACAACTCGGTCAGCAGCCCTGCGTCGTGTTGTGTCCCACAGAAGTGGTGCCGAAAGCGATAACAATTCGCGTGCGAGTTTATTTTTCGGTCGGTGTACCTTTCTGTTCACGTTGCCGCTTCTCCTCGGAGCTGTTGTTGTAGAACTCTGTACTTGGCCGCAGATGTTACAGATAACGCTCCGTGTGTTCGTACTTGAGGCCGTGGAATGCGGCGGTGATCGCAATTGGCAGCATGGATCGCAGTGCTGCGACATTCGTCAAACCTTGCCCTGCCTCGTAGCGTCCCGCTGCTTGTAGTTCTTGGGCGTTATGGTAACTCGTACATATCTCGTTAGCGAGGCTGTATCGGACATTCGTTCGACGATATGGGCCCCACGTTTAGCGCCAAATTATAGTAGGGAATTGCCCTGTGATTACTTTACCGACATGTATTATAGATATTCAGCATCCAATATTGCCACGGTGGAACTAATAATGGTGGACATGTCTCACGTGAGCACAAAATATTATAATGTACACAGACAAATAAGTAAATACAAAATTACCTTTTTTTAATTTCCTTTTTTTAATTTTCATTGTGACTGATGTTACGAAGCTCAAAACAATCAATTAGATCAAGTAGAGGCAAACAGTTATCTCTCTTTGTTTATTCATAATGTGTATTTACAAATAATAAATTCAGTAATGAACATCTTCTTATAAACACTTATTTTTAGCACGCAATTATACAAGTTTGTGATCAATTTTTAACAGCTTTATTAAGAACAGAAATCGACCTCGAAATTGTTTTAGAATTAAAATTAACTTATTTGTTTATTTAATTATAATCAATATACATATCATTATTACGAATAATTATTAATATCTAGTTAACACGTATACATTACTCAACGGTAAAATTACAAGTGTTTACATAAATTTCCTCAGATGCCCAAAAAATATTTTCAAATTGACCATAAAATAGAAAAAAAGATACAGAAATAATGAATATACTGAAATAATGAATAATATAGGTGGAAAATGTAAAGAAGAAAAACTAACAAATTATTGGAAGAAACATTAAATTAAATACAAACACATAAGTTTACAGCGATTAAAAGTTTGTTATCAAATAATTCACCTTCCTTTCTTATATATTTACATTTTAAAAAGGCAAGAACCAAATGTTAACGCGATACAGTAGACAATGTTTTCTTTGAGGAAAGTGGAAAGTGGTATCGCTGTTGTTGAGAGAAACAATTAACTGGAGTAGGAGAGTAAATACACCGCCCGCCGGCAGAGAGCGTCGTAACTCAACATTACGTCTTCCTCCGTTACTTTACAAAAACACTTCTATTGGATTGAATATTATGCGCTGCGTTCGCAATATGTCTATTGTAGCGTGACAGATGTATGCATAATATTGAATGGCAATTGATCATTAGAATAATGAAGTTATAATATTTAAATTTGGAAGAAAGCATTAAGTTTAATATAAATAGATTAATTCATAGCAACTGTGGAAAGAAATCATTATTATAAAGAGAATACAAGTTCAAATAAAAGGAGTTACTAGTGATGAGTCATCCAAGACCAGTCTCATAACCAAAGGTTTTCAAGGTATAACCCAGGAAGGTAAAAAAGTAAATAACCAAGCAGTACAGAATATGACCAAACCCACAACGAGGGAGAATAAATAGAATAGAAACCCTAAAATAAGCCAAGATCAACCAATACAGGTGGTGTATTTCTGAAATAAAGAAGAAGATGGAGAAGATCCCAAGAAACCTGATGGCATCAAGAAGAAGATGGAGAAGATACCAGTCCCAGAAGGCAGGAGAAAAGAAGACTGATGAAAGAAGAAGAAGGCAGCATCCTGAAGAAGATGTCATGCTCTTATAAAAAACACCCAAATCCCTATATCCCCAAAATAAATATTTAAAAATAAAAGTATAACTAATTGAAAACCACATGTATACAAATTTAAGAGAGAGACGTGTATAAAGTAAAAGTTGCCTGTGAACTAAGATGAAACAATAATATAGTACCCATGGAACAAATCTCCATTGGAAAAACGCTAACCAATTTATTATGTTAATAAGACTATACGACCATTTAGCAATAACATAATATATAAGTTCAAAGTGAACCAGTGATAGTTTTGGGTATTATAAAAAATGAACCTTGTGTTTCATTCTTGGCAATCACAAACATTGAATGCAATGAAATATGCATTTTTCAATGACTTGAAATGTGTACTGTGACAATATGTTGTTCATAAGACATGAATCTGTTTAAAATAACATTTTGTTTTACATGAAAAAAGAAAAACAGATTTCATAATACTTTTTGAACAATTCATACTATTTATTTATTAATGACAGGGTACAATTCCCCAAAGACAATGTATAAAAGACGGTATAAAAACTGTAGAATCCTACTTATAATAATAGTTAGAAATAAGAATAGAAATATAAGGTTTTCATGTATATAGTACAATAATGTTTAAAAATGTTTTAGATATAAGGCCATTTGTTTGGGTCTGATACAACTAACATCAGAACTATAAAAATAGTTACTACTTGTAAATAGTCGAGAGTAATTAAGATGTTAGTTAGTGAAAAACCTTTTTTGTAAACCATATTTCCATGTTAGAAATAAGGATTTTGTTGTAAAATGTCTGACTTGAAGACAACCATTTATTTAAAAAAATATTCTTTATTTGTTTTAACTATTATTTGTATTGTAACCAATACTAATTGTTTTTGTGTAATTTGAAAACATGTTTAATTTATAATACTATATGTAAAAGTCAGAGAGGGTATCACACATCATATATTGTTTGCAAAATATTTTGTAAGAAAAATTGTTAAAAAAAATCATAGGCCAAAAGAATGGAAACCAAACTTCATCAAAACAGAGAAATTGCTCAATTAAATGCAAATAAACAAAAGGGGTTTAGACAAAATAAACTTGAGATCATGCCATATAATTGCACATACCATTTAGAGAGATTTTAATAAATTATATTCAGAATTATAAATAAAAATGAAAATGACTAAACTCAGAAATTTGGACATGGGAGTCATATATTTCAGAATAATGTTTCAGAATACAACTAATTCAATTAATTACCAGAAAATAAGGGAATATGAACTTTTTAATACAATATAGGATTATTAATATTAAATATAACTGATAAAATGGCTGAATTTATATAATGACAGGAAGTAAATTTTGATGTTTTGACTTTTCAGAGTATACCAAACTGAAAGTAAAATTACTATTTTTTGGACAGAAAACACTATAAAATGGCATTATTTAATCTGAAAATAAGCTGAATGAACTGAAAGATTAATTTAAATAACATCTAGTGAATAAAATTGATAAATAACCCAAGTTTAGGTATTTATATAGTGAAATATTAAAGTGTGCACAGGATATGAAAATATATTTGAACAATGTTAAGAATAATATTATATTGGCTAAGAGTTTAATTGAAACTGGAGGAAACAGTTAGTTAATTATTGGTATTTGAACGGTTAACATGACAAACGTTTTGTAACGTGCCTAACCTAACTTATAATGGGCATATAAAGCGAGTGTATAATACGTTATTGTGAAATCGCGAGTGACTTGTAAAATACTTCTGGAACTCTCATATTATAACAGAAACAATCAAGAAACACTCCATAACACAGAACAATACACATCTACTCCGAAAAACACCACAAAACACTAGAAAACTGTATAATACATTAACCCAAATTAGTGACGGAATCGGGGAAAGTGTTTGAACTAATAATTACACGGATACACTAAATATAACCCAGAAACAGTACACTAGGCACTACACAACATTTAACAAGAGATTCGCAGACACCAGAACAGGAATACTACAGGAAAATCTTTTATTTGGAACGTCGAATATACGAATGACATTTTACTAACTTCACGGCAGCCATTTGCAATATTGGTCGTCATCGCCAGGGCAACGCCTCCTAGTTCAACCCAGCTGTCGGTGAAAACAATTATTTTATTTTCAAATTATTATTCAATATCTGTGTTTAGTAATAATTATTAATTTGTTGTAACGTTATACTTTTTAAATATTGGCCCGATTTCTCTGACTTTGATAATAATTGGCTGTTTAAAGAACCCTGTATAATTTTTATATAATATACTTTGTAACATTTTCGATATCCTGAGAGTCGATAATAATCGATAAGAGTCAAATTGCTATTAATTAATAAAACATTAATATTCTTCAACACTAAACAGTTCTTCATTTCATAAATATTACTAGTTATCACTAATATAATTATAATTAATAATCTATCAAGACTTTACCACCTATGAGTGAAGATAACCTAAAAAATAAAAAGGTAAACAAGTATCGATTGGTTTGAAGACAATCTTATGAGTGGTGATAGTTTATTTAAAATATACCAAAACTTTAATAAAAATTTTCAGAAGAGCATTACACTTTTTAAGACTTCACAGCCCTATATTAATTAATTGATTATAATTAATTAATTAATAAAATTAAATATTTTTTTAATTATTTTTTTTATAAACATAATTTTTTTTTTAAATTTTCTTCAAAACAATAATTTTTGTTTTGAAACTTTCGGTGAAGCTGAACATATATTTCTTCATCAACATTACGCTACTCGACCGGTCTTGCTACCATTGAGACTCGACCAGCTGGGAAACTTAAGGAAGTGTTTCAGGCCAGTAAGACGTCGAGAGCCACACCAATTACACACCAATTAAACATATTACATTACAACTTATTCTATTTATTACAAATTGGCTAGCCCAAACAGTGGGGCTTGATTACATCGGAGTCGCATACTTCACAATCTCTTATCATCAACACACATTATGTTTATATTTTATTACACTATGTATAAACAAAGTCTATGTATTTTTTTTAGATTCATTATGTTTTTTGCTGATAGCGCTACTGGAAAAGATAATTTTAGTTTGAAACATCAGTCTTGTATGAGCAGCTGATCGGTGTGGTTTACTGTCGTGTGTTCTAACTTAATATTATTGTTTTAATTCTTAATAAATAGACTTACATTTGTAAGTAATACTGCAAAAAAATAACAACAGAAGGTTTACCTGATTACTCGAATAAATCCAAGCAGCCGGTCAGGGGGCCTCGAGTGCGTCAGCTCGTTCGTGTAGGTCTGTGTGTCTGTCTGCGGTTTGTGGTTGTCTGTCTGTACTTCTTTCTCTACACAATATAAACACAAAGCCATAAATTACTCATCTGGAAGTACACGTGTATTTTAGTTTATCTTTCTAGTGTAATAATCGACAATAATGAATTATCAGCAACCAGCCCTGTCAACTAACGTTGAACCTGTTCCTACGGTCCACTCAGGAACCGCAAATATGCTGCCTACCTTACCTCCAGTAACTATGTCGCAAAATGCCCTTCAATCCTATATCACTCAACAGCCAGGTAGAAATGTTAATGTAGATATCACACAACACGGATTCCACAGCTGGCATATGTTGAAAAAAAAAAGATGTCGCCAGCCTTCAGAAAACGCATCTGAAACACACACTCAGCTTAATGAACACAACAGATTTACGGTTTTACCTATAGATGACCCAGATGACGTCCAAACTACTTAAGTCTTGGCTCAGCTGAAAGTACGTAGACTTCCTCCTGTATATTTTCATGGTGTTTCCAATTGCAATAAAATGATCAGTAACCTAAAAAACGTTTAGAATCAGAACAATACAGTACTAAATCTTTCGATGAAAATACGGTAAAAATCAACACTTTTGCACCTGATACTTACAGAAAATTAATCCGTCATCTCGAGAACGAAAAAGTTTTTTCCCATACATGTCAAATTAAAGACCAGCGAGCATACCGGGTTGTAATATAAAACATTCATCCTAGCATCGGTGTACATTTTTTTAAAGAAGCACTAAAAGGAAAAGGACACTCAGTCCGACATATAATGAACGTTAGGCACAGAGTAGAGAAAACGCCTCTCCCTCTATCCTTTGTTGATCTTGAACCTGCAGCAGACAATAAACCAATATATAACCTAAGGTTTTTAGGTAACATGCAGATTACTGCAGAGCCACCTTTGATAAAAAAACATCATAATCCAGTGTACTCGTTGTCAGTCATACGGACACAGTAAGACGTACTGTAGAAAACCTTTCCAGTGTGTCAAGTGCGGAGGTGAACACAACGCCGCAACTTGTTCCAAACCTAAGGATACATCAGTCACATGTGCATTATCCGGTGGTCCCCATACAGCTAATTATAAAGGCTGTGAAGTTTGTGAAAATCTGTAGGCCCGAAAAAGCCCCATCATACCTAGGAGAACCCCTTCAATTTTTAGGACCATAAACGCTGAACAGAATATGAATACCCGAAACGTTGCTTTTCCACTTAAGCTTAAATTTCAGCACTACAGCGACACTCAGAATCCTCACCTCCTATTGACAGCAATCCCAAACAGACAGCAAATGAGGACATCACACTTTCACACTTCCTGACAAAATTTGAGACTATGTTCAGCCAACTCAAGCAGAAAAATAGCGTCACCCTTAATCTCCTTACAACACTCGTCAATAAACGTTCTAATTAACAATGAATAACAATTACAGGATTGGACTATGGAACACCAATAGACTCTCTCAATGCAGCCTAGAACTTAAAGCTTTTCTTATTGAAAACAGGTTAGAAGTTATGCTAATATCCGAGACACATTTCACAGAAAGAAGCCATATTCCAGGATTCCAGTATTTACTGTTTCTGATACCAAACATCCTGACTTTACAGCTTGTGGCGGAACAGCTCTGTTCATCCGAAACAATATAAAACATTATCTCTTCTCTAAAGTCAAAACTGCTCAGCTACAGGCAAAAAATGTTTAATTGAAGATCAAAGAGGCCCTGCAATTGTTTCTACAGTCTACTGTCCCCCGAAACACAGAATAAATGAAATTGACTCTAGCTCCTTTTTTAGAACTCTTGGTACACGTTTTGTGGTTTGAAGTGACTTCAATGCAAAAACCCGCAATGGGGATTAAGATTAGCTAACCCAAGAGGTAGAATTTTATATGATGTCATTAGACAAGAAACCCTGTCCTTTCTGTTCACAGGGCAACCAACCTATTGGCCGTCAGATACAAATAAAATACCTGACCTCATTGATTTCTTTCTAATACGACGTTTGTCTCAGAAATACCACAAATTTGACTCTTGCCTTGGTTCGTCCTCTGATCACACTTCAATTATTCTTACCATTAGTAATACTATAATTGAGTCTGAAAGTCTACCAACACTCTCAAATCGTAATACTGACGCTTACAAATGATACTATCTTGCTAGAACTTCTATTCCACACATCTGCTGAATTCAATTCGGCTGTAAATTATCTCACCAGTACTTTTCAAAAATCAACCTTTGCAATACAGCGGAGAGTAAGTACTTAAATTTTCCTCTGGTTGTCCGAAAGAAATTAGCTGATAAGCGTAGATTGCGAGGAATTTGGCAGCATACTCATCATCTGGATGATAAAAGAAAGTAGAAATCTGGGGCCAGAAAACTAAAACGGATGCTAAAAAATTTAAAGAATAAAAGCATTCAGGATTATCTAGAAAATCTGTCACCTAACAAAAGTACTGATTATTCCTTGCGGAAGGCTACAAATCAATTAAACATACAACTATTACAAATACCAGTAATAGATAAACCAGATGGTGGCTGGGCGCGAAGCAATACAAAGAATCCCTGACTTTCGCCGAACATTTGGTCAACGTTTTTCAACCTGAAGCCAGCAAAAACGTCTCTTTTGATGAAGAAGCACAAAGATGTTTACACTCCCCGCTATAACTGACTCTACCAATTAACCTTTTAAGGTTAACAAAATCAAGGAAATAGTTCTGTATAATTTGAAAAGTAAAAAGGCTCCCGGATTTGATTTGTTTTTGGGGAAATTTCTAAAGGAGCTGCCGACAAAGCCCTTGTACTAATAACATACATCTTCAACGCTATACTCAGACTTGAATACTTTCCTCTTCTCTGGAAATCAGCTCAAGTAATCATGGTCTTAAAACGTGGTATAAATCCCCAAGAACCCTCTTCTTATCGACCCATAAGCCTTCTGCCAATACTTGTTAAGATCATCAAGACGCTGTTTGTAAAACGGCTTATGCCAACAAGTGTAAAAAACAACCTAATTCCGGATCATCAATTTGTTTTTTGAGGAAACCACTGTACGGTAGATCAAATACACTGAATAACCAATGTTATCAATAAATCGTTGGAATCAAAGATATTCTGCTCAGGTGTGTTTCTCGACATTACTCAGGCATTTGATAAAGTCTGGGGTTTTGGACTGTACTACAAAATAAAGACAACCAGCGGGATTAGGTTTTCCACAGGGTAGTGTCCTGGGTCCTCTGCTGTACCTCCTGTTTACCTCGGACTTACCGACAGCAAGTGAACCCACTTTTGCTACCTACGCCAATGACACAGCAATCCTAGCAACACACTCCGACCCCTCAATAACATTTCTTATTCTACAAGAATCACTAAACAGCGTTCAGTTATGGCTTGATAAATGGGGCATAAAAATCAATTCGACCAAGTCAGTACACGTTACCTTCACCACACTTAAGCCTAACTGCCCTCCAGTAATAATTAACGGTCAACCAATACCCCAAGCTGAAAGTCCTAAGTACCTTAGCAAGCACCTAGACAGGAGACTAACTTGGAAAAACCTCTAACACATAACCTCTAAGAAGAATGAACTTAATCTCAAGGTCAGTAATATCTACTGGCTGATAGGCATAAAATCACGGTTAAGTCTCGTCAACAAACTGTTGATCTATAAAGCAGTTTTTAAACCGGTATAGACTTATGTTATTCAAATTTGGGGTACTACAAGTACGAGTAATATCGAGATTTTACAGAGCTTTCTGCCTAAAACTTTAAGATCAGTAGTCAACGTTGTATCGTTCGTCTCCAAAAATGCTATACACCGATATCTCTTTCACATGATTTCCTCTCCTTTGAGAGAAGAAATCAGCGTCTCTGCAGGAAACACATCTCTAAATTAGAAAAGCATCCAATTAATTTGTTAGATAATAGTGAAGACATTTACAGACTAAAAAGCCACAAGTTTTTAGACTTACCTTTCTTGTTCAACTAATAATGTGTACTCTGTATTATCTGTATTGTATTCTGTGTTATCTGTTCTGTAATATCTGTATCTTTTGTATTCGTGTCAACATTAAGTGTTAATGTCAACCAGTATACGTACATTATAGGACCAGTGTTAAATATTTTAAACTTATTGTATCATACCAGCAGCAAGTGAAAGTGATTTTTGTTCATTTGTTTAGAGGTTTTTGCCATTTAGTCTTGTAATTTGTGTATCTGTTTAATCTGTTAAGAAAAACATGAGCAGCTGCAAATGGTAAGCTCTTAATAACCATGTGTCTGTTTTGTCACTCAATTTTTTCAATGTTTGCCTAGTCTAACAGATTAAAAATCTCCAATAAATTTTATTGAAAAAAAGATTGAAACATAAACAAACATTAGTATAGTCATTTCTTGCAAAAAAAAACTATGAAGGAGTAGACCTTCTGAACTGACATTGATAATTATATAGGCTGTTCTAAAATTTTCTTTCCACGGACTTCAGCGGGAGCGATATTTTCCAAAAATAATTTTATTTTAAATTGGGAGTGTGAAGATTTGAAATTTTTATTTTTATCTATTAGTTAAGAAGTATAACTAAGTAAATTTAAGTGATCAATAAAACTGTTATAACGTATTTCCCAACGAACGAAAAGAGTTCTCAGTTTCGACTGTACCATTTGACTGTCTATTTATTTCGCGTACATCTCACAATAACGTTTGAACACATCAGCAGGTTTTGGTAAAAACGTGGCAAATTTTTATCCTAAAGAATTCCGTTTTTATTTTTAGATTGACCTTCCCCACCCTAGAAAGTACAGGGGGGTTGGAGGCTAAATTGTAAGCACAAAAATTTTAAAATAATCGCGAAAGCCTATGTGCGAGGTATTAAATTACAGGAAATGTTCTATATTCTAAATATAGTATTCGCTTTAGAAAATTTCAAAATTTCTGCATGTGAGACACCAAAACGTGGATAAGATCGCAAAAATTTGTCTGAGTATCAAATTAAATATAATTTTTTACTAACATGTAAATGTACTACTAAAGATTATTAAAATTTAAAGTTTTGCGACCCCAAGGCCAAAATGTATTTAAAAATTTTGAAGATTGAATAGGGTGTCAGACTATTTGGAAGTGTAACCCAAATCCCAGTGTTTGGAATTTTTAGTGTTTTTTTTGTGATTGTGAGATTGTGACCTTACTGATTGATATATTACTGAAGAAGTTGTAAAGATAGGAGGATTTATTCATAATTAAAAATTATCTAATTTAGAAATTCCTCTAATATTAAATAAATTTGGTTCAAAATAGTGAACGATTTCTGCAGCTCAGGGAAGTTACTAGTAAATACACTGTCTAATATATATCTTTACTGCCGTCGTCATCGTCATCGTCGTCGTTATCACAATTAACGTTATCAACATCATATTCATTAGTTGTTTAAGTATTTGACACCTATCTATTCAGGTGAGATTCTCCAACCAATATTGATTACTCCTCTATATTATACCCACAACATCCAGATAAATCTTCTATTATATTCCATTTGTCCTCTTAAATAATCTTAAAAAATACGTTCTCTTCACATGTCTGAAAAATCTCATTTCAGCCACGTATACATTAGTGGCTTTTAAATTTATTAAATTCTAATTCGCAGACTTATAAAGTCTGAACTTTTTTACAAAGTCAGCCTTATAGGACGTTTGACGCAACCTTTCTTTACAAAACTGACTTCACTTTTCCTGATAGACCCTCACATATAGTTGAAATTATTCAGCTTACTCAACATACCATATAAGACACCTATAGAGCGTGTCAAATACCTCCAAAGTAAAGGCACTAAATTTAAACGAAATATTTAGACAAGACAACTAACCACATTAAACGTAGTACTCTAGTTTGTGGATAGTCTTTATTATTAGTGGACAACAACGGTTTTAATCGCATACGTTACTGTGGAACTCACAAAAAACCATTTGAAACCGCTATACGACACACACAGACACATGCCAGCTCTGCTTTCTCTGCTTGATCTGGTTGCCTACATGAGGTAAATATTCCATTACTTACTCTACTTACAATAGTTACGGGTGTAGAGTATTATTATAGTTTTCATTGTATTGCCAGAATATACACTAACAATTTCCGGCAAAAAAACAACAAAAATTAAATATAATTAACTACACGTCCTATTAGTTATTAGACAAAGTAAGTTAGTTTTAAAATGTGGCTCGAAAACTGGCACCGTCATTCTCTAGATGGATGGAAGAGTTACGCCGTTTTTGGAGCACTTTTGCCGGCTTGCGCGCATCGTCTGGATTGCTATTTTGTCTCTGGGGTGTAGTGGTGAATTCATGATTCGTCAACAATGTTAAGTCATCGCATACGTCTATTTGGATTACGTTTGAACAGAAGCACTCTTGAGGAACGTTCATTTCAATGTATTTCCTTTCGGTCGCAGCAGATGTAAAACCCATAACGCTGAAAGTTTTTCCATATCCAATAGTTTTGATGTCCGTACTACAGTTGTGTCTGTTTCACAAGTTGTACACACCATCACTTGAGATGTCTGCAATGCCAGCAAGCAAGTTCACGGGTTTCTGTTATTTAAGATTTCAGTGTCTTCGTCAGTTTTAGCGCCTTTTGGGCAACCTGAACTTTAATAGTTAGATTGCAACTACGTGTAAAGCGGTCTACTGTTTTACTGCTAACTTCAATGGTAAAGATTTCTGCTATGCTAGAGCCCAACTCGTCTTTTACATCCGTTGACTTTGTTTCTTTTCTGACAACCTATTTGGTCACTGGACGGTATTTTATCATATCTATTTTTCTATAAATATCAGTATTATTTAACTCTTTTACTTCAAAAATAAAATTAGTAAATGAAGTCTTTTAAAGCATTATGGCGTGCTATCACACTGTTAGACCTTGCGGACAATCAAGTATGTCAGGCAAAGATCTTTGGAAGCCAGAGTCGTAGCTGCATTTTTCCTGAGTTTCAAATTATTTTCAACTACTTAAATTCCATGTTCCTTATTTCCTCATCATCAGTGATAAGACTGAATTAATACAGTCATCTGACTAATTCTAACCTGAGCCAAATTCCTTACCTCCAAATACCTATAACAAACGTACGTCAACAACTGACTCAAGTCCTCCAATCTTTAACTTACCTTTTGTTTCTCATTTACCGCACTCTACACTACTAAAGTAATTAATCCCAGGTTGCGTATCAACCCGTCACGTTTTTTCGTTATTGTCCTCCGCAAACATCTGTTTTCTCCCATGATTACTTGCCCTCCTTTATCATTAGCTTTTTCCACAATTGTTCTATTAAAATCTCTTTACAACAGCCTCCTGCTTTTCCTATCTGTTTGTTTCCAAATACGTACAACATCCCACAACAGTCTGCCACTAGTACAACATTGTTTTCTTTTCCCTGTAAGTCTCTCAAACACCGCCCAACCGAGCTGTCTTGCCTCCGTGTTGTAGTTCTCTATAAACATTTCTTTTATACAATTTTATAGAACACGTTTATTTGTAACATTATCCATTCAATATTCTCCTATAATACCACACTTTAAATGCTTTAATTCATCATCCTTCAGCTTTCACTACTGTCCAGGTTCCGCTCTCATATAGTGCAATGCTCCAAATACATCATTAGAGACTATAATTGCTAATTGCTACAGGTATGAAAGACAGGCATACATGAAAGATACAACTTTTCTTGTGTAAGAAAAGTCTTTTTTAGTTTGAGATTTTTTTTTTCTCACGTTTTTTAATTTTTGTATCGTATTTATTCTTCCCATGTAGAGGAATCGTCTATTTTCTGTGTTATTATTCTTACCTTTTTCAATAATTGAGAAATTACGTACATTCAATTACGTTAACAAAAAATGCAAAAACATCATGAGGTTTTACAAAAGCACACATTAATTAATAAAATCATATCTGATTTTTCTTTGCCAGTAATTTAGTCAGAAACAGAGATAAACGCAAGAGAGCGATAAGATAGTAGAAGCTATAAAAAACGTACGCGCGCGTGCATGTGTTTGAGGTCAGGCTATATGTTTTTACAAATGCATATTATATCCCAGTAAATTAAGATCGCAAAGAGCGAAATACATACGACAAGGAGAGTAATAAATCTTTGTTTCCAAGAGAGGGCAGCAACAAGGGAAAATGAATATTCTAAGAATTTCTTACAACTACAAAAGAACCACACAGGTGTGAAAAAGCCATTTATTTTAATTCTGTTTTCCTTGGGATCTCCTCACTGACACTTCCGCATTACACATCAGATGTTTTTTCGGATAGAGGTGTAGGATAAATCAATAAATCTGCCCATATATCTTTAGGTTATAACGGTTGCGCTTTTATATATTGTAACATTACAATTATTAATAGACATTTCAGTGGTAATACTGAACGCAACTGTAGTAGGCTACATTAAATTACTGGCTACGTCGTAGAATTGTGTGTACGTTACTTTCATCGTACATACTCTTTCACAATAAGTCTTAATTTATTGTAGAGGAAAAAGATTTTAGTACCTAAAAAAAAAAATCATTGATTACTTAAAAGCTAGTTTTTAATTTAAATACAAATTTTATATGCCGTTATCTAAGAAACTTTTTAAAGCATAAGTTATATTAAAGGCATTATAAATCACACGTTCATAATATAAACTAAAACGTCAAACATTTTAGGAACATTCATATGTGAACAGGAACGTACATATAAAATATTTTGTTATAGGAAAAGCACATATACGGATGTTATAATACCAAATGATTCATACCATCAAATACATTATAAAATGGCAGCGATAAATAATTTCTGTCATAGAATAAACACTTATATAGAAGACGAGGAAAACAGAAAGAAAAAATATAAAGAATAAAAATAATTTTAAAAAACAACAAGTATAATAGGAATGTAGTAGATAAAATATTTAATAATATAAAACGAAGAGAAGAAACAAAAAATGAGAATAGTAAAGGAAAGAAGGAGAATAATGGACCCATATAATATATAGGTTATAACACAAGAAAGATTCAAAAATGTTTTAGAAAATATAATATAGAGGTAGCGGTTAAACAATCGAAAACCGTGTTTGATATAATAAAAACTACGAATTTTGAAGAAGATGACATATTGAAGAAAAGTGGAGTACTGTATATATGCTTAGTTGTGGGGAATGTGACAAAGTGTATCTGGGCGAAACAGGTCGTCAATTTTGTCAGAGATTTAAAGAACATAAGAGGGGTGAAGGAGAGTTAACGACGAATTCATTATACGCTAGGCATTTTATAGAAGAAGGACATAAATTCATAGACCCAGTTGTAAACTATAAGATAATAAACGTGATGAGTAAAGAAAAATAAAAGGAATTAAAGGAAGAAGTGGAAATATTAAAAATAAGAAATAAAGATTAAAAAAAATTAATGAATATAAAAACCACATTCGGAAATGAAGAAATGTTTAGCAGCTTATTAGACAACAAAAAAGAATAGAAGATGAGTTATATTTATTTTATTTGTTATACTTTTTCCTATTACTCCATTTTAGTTTAATCATTTTTTTTATAATTTGTAATTAAGGCGTCATATTTGCACTTTTATATTCTTGACGTTACTGATTCTGGGGATTATGGTGTACAATTTTGTTGTAACTACCGGTTCCACGGGGTGGTCACGGGGTGGAACCTCCAGTCGTGCTGACAAGAAGACTATGGATATTGGCTCGTTATTGAGAAAAGACTTATTTCAAACCAACTAACCTGCTTAAAAAACGATTTATTTTAATCATTCGACATTTCTAACTAAAATTCTAATAAAATTCTACTAAATAAAATAACAAATAATTTATATCCCTTTTCAAAATAACAATAAAATTTAGAACGATATTTAAAAATATTTAAAATTTCTTATTAAAAAAACTTATTTTAAAACATTATTTAGTTGAGAACATTACTTAATTTTAAACACTACTGAATTTAAGAACAATGAACACATTACTCAGCACGCGTCTATGAGCAAACATTTTTCATAATTAAATTTACTAACGACATTGTTCTAATATTTTAAATTAATAAGAAAAAACAGAATATATAGTTACTCTTTAGCTGTACAGGTTTCATTCTGTGCAAAACGTAAAGCTGACTGACAAAAACATGGACCTGAGACGTAATGAGAGCCAATGAACATCTTCCCTGTGCTCTTCGACAGTCTTATACCCTTTCTGACGCAAGGATACTCGACGAGTAACGCCCAAAGTTGAGCCAATCAGAGCTGGAGGCTGGACGCGTCTCGATATCCATCCAGGACACGTAAAGGACGGAAATGAGGTCAATTATTTTAAATCAAAGGCGAATCTTGTGGTTCAAAAATACTGCAAAGAAAACTGTTTTAGACTCTGCGGCTGGTCTTCAGTTAAACATCTCATTATAACATCTGATTAACTAACTTCCCCCCACTTATCGCGATAAATTTTTTCTCCTTATTAAATATTTGTTTAATAAAATAAAAATAAATAAATAGTATATTTCCAATACACAAATGTATAGTAATATAACAATTCATAACGGCGGAAGGCGTTGGGTACAACATGTTTACCTACCTGAAGACGACTCCCCATATGTAGAAATCAAAAAGTATTATTTAGTAAATTTTAGTTTGGAGCTTATGTCTCGCTTGAAATTTGTTTGCAACTACATTTGGTTTAGTCGAGATCCCCAGCGTTTCCTCGGACTCGTGACATTGCTTTCCTCCACTGAGCTGTGTATTTTAATGTACGGCAGGCTTACTGTTATGAAAACATTGTTACATGCAAAAGTTTTATAATATAAGTATACTAAATTTTGGTGAGTATCCTCCCGCTGTTTCTTCTCCAAAGATCTGATATTGAGCATAGGTCTCCCTTTCATATCTCACAATTGTCGGTCCTAAACCAACTGCGTCTACATTGATCCTTCTTGTCTTTGCAGGTAGTCCGCAAATCTCATTAAGTCGTCTTTCACTTCGAGTTCACTAGTCCCGTAGTACAGAGTTATTTCACTTCTCAACTTGGTGTCCGGCCGTATGGCTGACTACTTTACACTTACATAATTGGTGTCTTGTATTTTGTTTTTTTCCACTGTACTTACGACGATCAAGTAGACCGTCCTAACAATGGTGTCAGAACTGGGATAAAACGGTTTACAGTGGTCAACTACTACGGATTCGTAAAATTTCTGAGTATTGATGTGTTTCCCGTTCATTAGCCTTCCTGCCTGTGCCTTAATTTAATGAATATAAATTGCTACACCCCTTGCCTTTAAGTTTCTTATTTTTATCACTTGCATTTGTAAATCCATAGATCTAGGTGAACTAAAAAGGCGCACTGATAAGATACTTTATTTTTTAAGTACTATCAATATTTTCTCATTTTTTTAGAATATAAAATAATTTACAAAATTCTGCCTAGCTAATTTCATTTGTTGCTTTGTTTTCATTTGTTGCATTGTTCATTTTTTGTCACATTTACGCGTAATATTAGAAAGATACGAAATGAATATATGATTGCAAATTTGTGTATATGAAAATGTTAGAGGATGGCAGGCGCCATAGCCACATAACGGTTATACGTAGGCACTACTTTTGGGGAAATAGTTGTGCCTTATTAAAAAAGTAGTCAGTCTCTTTACAGAGTAAACAGGCCCCATGTGTAAAAGTGGGGAATTGGAATTATCAGGTAAACAGAAAAGTGATTGTCATTTTAAAATAGCAACAGCGGAAATATATTGTTACGACATTACAGAACAATCTACGTGTTTGTCGAATGTGCCAGAAGAATCTCGCTCTAATGTGTGTAGCATACGTGACTGTCAACGCATTCGCGAGAGGTTTCTCGAAGGCGCCAGCCGCGCGGACTGTGTCAAGGCCGCAGTTAATTACGTAGTTCACACGAGCGCTAAGACGCAATTAGGAACATTCTGATCTGTGATCGCAGGTATAAATACATGGCGGCAGCAGCCTTAAGTTTCAGTATTAGTGCGATATCTTGACAGCGCGGTTCGAGTTTTTTTGTCAGGCGAAATTACTGTGCGCGTTCAAGTGGTTATTAGATAAGTGTTGTGTTTTATAATTGCACGGTAATTGTAATAGAGTTGTGTTTAATTTTAGTGGACATTTTATTACGTGTGAACAATTTTTATTTGATTTGTTGTAGAGACTATGTGGTTAATTACGAACTGTCAACTGTGGAAATTAAACCTGGTAATTAGTGACTTAATTGGTGTCTTGTATTTTGTTTTTTTCCACTGTACTTACGACGATCAAGTAGACCGTCCTAACAGTGGTGTCAGAACTGGGATAAAACGGTTTACAGTGGAAACAATGGACGCTTTGTACAAGACGAGAGTAATTCGTAATTAATCGGTAAACAATGGATACCAGTCAGATGATGGAAAATTTACAGTCGCTGCTGTTACAGACGGAGAAAAGACAGGATGAAAACGCAGACGGGAGGCGGAAGAAGCAGAAAAATGACAAGACGAGAAAGCGGAAGCGAGACAGAAATCTCACCTGCTACAGACAGAGGAACGACGACGGTAGGAGGCAGAGGAACGGAAGCGTGAAACAGAAGACATCAAAGCATTAATACAGGAGCAAAACAGATGCAAGAACATAGTACCGCAGAATTGGGTCTCCTACGAGGTGAGCTTAATAAAGAAGTTATTAAAATATCGGAGGTACAAGAATTAATGACATTAAAAATAGCTGAAGTAGAAAAATCTGTCTCGAGTGTTGAAGAATCGATATCCACACTGACAGAGAAGAAACCATGTCAAATAAAATATCTGCAGTATAAATCTGTCGTGCGTAAATCTGCAATTTGTCGTGGCGTAGTGGCTAGCGTGTGACGCTGCTACGCTGTCGGCGCGGGATCAATTCCCTCCAGGGGCCATCTGATTTAGATACGACCGTTCCCCCTCACAAGGTAATGGCAACCCAGCGAGAGGTATCCTGCCTAGTAGAAACCCTCCCAAAAAAAAAAAAAAATTGCCGTTCGGATTCGGCGTTAAACTGTAGGTCCCATATACCTGTGAGAGACTCAGTAACACACACACCACGGGTATATGCGGGGAGGGTACAAACCAGTCGAAAGGGTGAAGGACTACGAACTGAGTATAAATCTCAATGGCAAACATAAGAGAGCAGTTCCTGAAGTCACAACCAAAACAACTTTATGAGCACACTGTACCAATGATAAAGACGGAGGAAGACACAGAAAATAAGTCAATAGAGAAGGTCACCTCGCCTGCGGTTGGGAGAGTTCATGTCAAGGCCCCAACCTTTGATGGAAGCACGCACTGGGCGACGTATTTGCGCCAATTCGAAGCAGCTGCATGCCCAAATAATTGGACGGAGAAAGACAAGGCAGTTTCACTCGTTCTTTCATTAAAAGGACCCGCGGCAGAACTACTACAGAAAGTGCCACCTGACAGCCAAAACACATTTGCCGAATTGATAAAAGCTCTGGAATTACGGTATGGTGATAAACATTTGCAAGATGTGTACTGCACCCAGTTGAGAGAAAGGCGACAGCATGCCGGGGAGACCCTTCAAGAGTTTGAAGCAAGTATCTACAGACTAATTAGACTGGCCTATCCAGAAGCACCAGAAGACTTCCAAATGAGGTTTGCGGTGCAGACATTTATTGATGGCATCGGAGATTGTGAACTTCAGCAAGTGTTACGAATGGCAAGACACCGAAATAGCTCAGAAACTTTTGTTCACGCCCTAGAGTTTGAAGCTGCCAAGTCAGCGTCCCGCTACATTAATGGGTTTGTGCCATCACGTTGCAGTCAGAAGATCCCTGTATCACATTGCCGTTACGATGGGTGCAGAAAAACATTGTTGTCGCACAAACAATTCGAAAGTTCAAAACAGTCGCAACGATTTGAAAAAGACAGAAGACCGAAATATTACAACTGTGGAAAACGAGGTCATCTTCAGGTAGACTGTTGGGAGAAGAAGATACCGAGAGAAGAGTGTGATCGCACCAATTCGAGAAGTAAAGCCCCAAAACAGCACACAGTTTCCACGCTACATAAGACCAGTGGAAACTTGATTGTTAATGGATTTGCGGAAGGTGAACCAACATCATTTACAGTTGACACGGGCGCAACAGTGTCCATTGTGCGCCCTGACTTAGTCAGCAACCGCCAGCCTCTAATTAGCTCTTGTACAATACAGACTGTGACTGGAAGCCCCGTCAAGGTGCTAGGAAACGTAGACGTACGTGTACGCCTGGGTCTTCTCGAGTGTAGCCACCAAATGCTTGTTGCAGATATTGCCGATGAACTGATTCTTAGCACGGACATTATGAATGCCTACGGATTCGTTGTGGACTTAAGACAAAATGTCCTGAAGTTTGGCCAAGAGAAGATAAAGCTTTGCATGGCTAAAATGACAGGGTATACCAACGATTCGATCAAGCGAGTGGCATTACTCGAAGAAAAACTCAACAGGTATGGTCAAGAGGAACCCTCCCTATTTCAAGCGGAAGTGGAGGAGGAATTAGCAGAGGAATTACAAAAAAATATAACGACAAAAGAAGTAATTGGAAAGCCAACTATTGGTGTCGAGACAAAACTTTTGCTTGTTCCTGACCTGATAGAAGCGCCCGAGGGCAAAGTGGCTGAAGATGAGGTTACGCAAGAGGTTGCTGACGAGAACCAATCAAACTTGGATCAGCCAGTGGTGTTTAGGTGATCAGTACATGACGCAACGGGAGTGATTCCAGCAAAACTAGTGGTTGAGCGAAAGACTCGCATTCCTGGAAACGTGATGTTTGGATCACACGAGACTGAATTCGAAGAACGGGAGAATTATCTTTTGCAAGGACGTCCGCCTAGATCGCCTGGTCAAGTATTAATTCAGAGACGGTTTGCCAGTTCGGGACGAACAGGGCTAAGGAGGAGGCAGTGTTACGACATTACAGAACAGTCTACGTGTTTGTCGAATGTGCCAGAAGAATCTCGCTCTTATGTGTGTGGCATTCGTGACTGTCAACGCATTCGCGAGAGCTTTCTCGAAGGCGCCAGCCGCGTGGACTGTGTCAAGGCCGCAGTTAATTACGTAGTTCATACGATCGCTAAGACGCAGTTAGGAATATTCTGGTCTGTGATCGCGGGTATAAATTGTTAGAAAGACGAGATCCTCTCTCGTTAAAATCGGATAAATATCATGATTATTTTTGTTATTATTAATTTCGTATAGTGGTTATGTGTTGCGAGTTCGATGGTGAATAGTTTAAATTGAATAAGCTGACTCTTCTGCTTGTCGCTGAGGTGACTCTAGAGGTGTGCCCCTTCACTAAAATTACATAAGTATCATAGTTATAAAAATACTTACTAGTATATGATGGAAGTTTGTATATGTTAAATTTGTACTGGTAGTTGCTAGTATAGTTGGTTGCTAGTAATGTGGAAGTGTATTAGAATCATTCAATTCAAATTCTCGCCGTCGCCTCTATTGCCAACCGTTGCTGTCGCTCACCTAAGCTGCAAGTCTTATTCAGATACAGTAACAGTCAAACTCGTTTATCATTCGTGAATTAATGTTTTATTGATTAAGCTCATCGCTAATAATTGTCGTTGTACAATAATCTTGTTCATTTGCTTTAAAAATGTCAATCTTGAGTATGGACTCTTTTAAAATAAACAAAACTCAGAGTGGCCAGACTGCGCCTAACAAACGACCAGTCTGGATGTAAACAATTTCATTATTTTACTTGATAAATATAGCAGGTTCTTTTAGTCTGCAAGATACACTTTAGTTCATTAAATGCACTACCATATTAATTAGTAGGCGGAGAGTAAAAAATATTATTATTTCTTTAATACAATATAAATATTGAACAAGTGTTCTTTACTTGGATTGTAGGTTAATTTGGGTTTATTGTAACCTAACTTACTTGATTTTAAATGACTAATAATTCATTAAATATGTTAACAATTTCGTACAACACTATTATAATGGAAATCCAGTGATAATTTCATTAATTATCTTCTAATATTGGATATAAACAACTAACAGGTATTTAAAATTTACCCACTCCTATGGTTAACGAGTATGTTACATCTAGTTATAGTCTTACAGTTAAACACAATATTATACTTACAATATTATATGTTCAGGGTTCATTTGATTAACTCATTGACGATTCAATGTCTTTTCCAAAGATACTACAATTAATGTTATTAATTAGAAAGTTAAAGTTGTCAATGGTCAACTCTTTCGTTATTAATTGTTTATTTTAATTGTTAAAATCCCTTTTCCATCTAGGTAGGGTTAGATTTGATCTAATTTTTATTAATTAAATTCGCTGATGGCGTTCTTTACTTGTTTAATTACTTATATAAAATAATAACCATGGTCATTGATACTTGCGGATACCGTCGATCTCGTAGTATCACTATTACACAAATTTTTTTTCTTAATTATTATTTAAAAGGAATTAATTTTCATTAATTCCTTCTCACTCACTACCTATGCGCATTCACTCCGGTATAGATCACTGTTTAAAATAAACTCCACTTGCCCATGTACCCAACTCCACTTGCGGATACCGTCGATCTCGTAGTATCACTATTACACAAATTTTTTTTCTTAATTATTATTTAAAAGGAATTAATTTTCATTAATTCCTTCCCACTCACTACCTATGCGCATTCACTCCGGTATAGATCACTGTTTAAAATAAACTCCACTTGCCCATGTACCCGACCTCACCTCAACCTTGAGTTCCGAGGTTATTATGCTTTTATCAGCTGTCGGCTTGTCAATTCAATGTTTTGTGGTTATTCTGACCAACGTGGAGTCTGCGTCGAAGCTTGAGATGAACTGGTGATGTTACCTGTATCGAGATTCCGCACTTTATAGTTAATAATGGGCCCTGATTGGCTAATTGTTATAATTTTCGTGAGCTCCCGGTAACATTCGGCGAAATAGACGCTCAAGTCAGCGTCAGTAGCTGGTGTTGAGATTATAATTCTCTGGTTTCCCTAGTACTCCCACGGGCTTGTAATTAATTCCTTTTCTTATAAATTAAATAATTCACTTATAACTACACTGATAATATTTTCATGACTACTATCGTTTTTATCTTTTTATCACGAGTATTTTGAATAGCCTTATCATATAGTTCTGCTATGGGGTGATAAAAACACTTTCTTACAAACTAATTATACCTCTTATTTTATATATTATACTAATTACATAGTTTTTCTTCACTCGTGCCTTTTGTGATAACTTATCAGTACTGTACAATAAATTTTCTCACATCGTTATTTAGTTATAACTATGAATTATCCATTTTCCTTGGATTAGACTCTAGGCCTATTGTCATATTAATTGTTTATCAATTAATTTATAATATTAGTGTTTTATAACACATCTTTGTTGTGGTCTATCTATAATGAATTTATCATTACCACTTCTGATTGTATCAGCATTAGTTATTATTGGTTTATTTTACTTTAATTACAGTTCCTTTGATTATTGTTTAGTATAATTGAGTATTACATTTTTCTTTAGTTTCATTTTTGCACCTTTATCTCTTTATTATGTTTATTCTATATCAGTGTTCTTATAGCCATTTTAATACTTGGCAGTGGTTAATTCTGCTTTTATATTGGGAACCACACTAGTTTGAATTTACTTAAACTTCTTGCATCTAGTATTATTTATGGTTCACTTATAATTTGCTTTATTATTATTAATTTGGTGGACATAATCCTTTATTTGTCTCACCTCAACGTTATTATTCATTATTTAATATCATGGGTTGAGTCCCTATTCTTTTATTACAGTTTTAAGTGAGGTTTTTGCTTTCCCAGATACCCATTCTATGTGGTACACTTGGTTACATTAATTTACATTTATTCTGTACTTAGGTTCCTTTATGCTATGACCTTCTGTACATTGAATGTTCCTTATAGTATCTAATTAGTTTACACTCCAATACATTTTGATTTAACATCATTTTAGTCATTGTTTTTTATTATTTTATTGAAAACTAGTTGGCCAGATTAGGTTATGTCCTATCTTGGTTTCTCAACAATGGCTGAATGTCAGTTTCTGCTTTCTACACAATGTAAGATTTATTTACTCTTACTTAAAGCTGATATTTTATTGTTTATGACTATGTTTCTATTTTGTTATTATCTCAACCTTTATTATTGAGTACTAGTGGTCTTCGACAATCTTAATTCCACTTTAAAAATTTTATTAGTCCTTTGTATATTGTCTATTTGTTATGTTTATACATGATTTAATTATACAATTACAATTCTTGTACTCACTCTCCCACTTAACTTCTACTTCCAATATTTAATTTTATGAGTTCTGTTTGTACTGTTAAGTCACTGAAGTCATTTGATTAATAAGTTTATGTCAGTGTCAAATTACAGCTTAGGGTTTTAAATCAGGTTTGTTAACTCACTCTTATTTTCTTTTCTATTAATAATAGTTCTATTTTCATGGCTTAATTTATCATTATCTATATTATCTTCTTTTGGCATCTGACTTGATTAGGCTTTTCCCTAGTTGCACTGATTCCTCCATCACACTTAATAAATTTCTTCTGGTTATTGTTGTCATTGTTTTCTTCTCACTGTTTGATCTATTGGGTAATTGGGTACGTTGTCTTGTCGTTCGTCGTGTCTTCGTTTCTTCAATTATACATTTACTTATTAATTATAGTTTAGTTTATTCCCCTACTTTGGTCATAATACCTTCTCTGTTCATGATTGCAAGTTCATTTTTTGTTGATTAATTTATTTAGGTAGCTTTTAATCCATTTGTTATACATTGGTTCTGGGTGTGTTATATGTACCATTACAAAATACATGGCGGCAGCGGCGTTAGGTTTCAGTATTAGTGCGATATCTTGACAGCGCAGTTCGAGAGTTATTGTCGGGCGAAATTACTGTGCGCGTTCAAGTGGTTATTAGTTACAATATAAAAGTTGTGTTTTATAATCGGACGGTAATTGTAATACAGTTGTGTTTAATTTTAGTGGATATTTTATTGCGTGGGAACAATTTTTATTTGATTTGTTGTAGAGACTGTGTTGTTAATTACGAACTGTTAACTGTGGAGATTAAAGCTGGTAATTAGTGACTTAATTTGTGCCTTGTATTTCGTTGTTTTCCACTGTACCTACGACGATCGAGTAGACCGTCGTAACAATATACTATACTGTCATGGGTTTTCCATGATGTGGCAATCATTTACGGCAAATAACAAGAGATGTCATAAACATAAAGGGCAAAAGACGACTAAGGAAAATTCATTAGGATGTTATTACTTCAGGTACTAAAGAGATACTAAGAGTTTTAAAATGGAAGTCCTTAAGAGTCAGGTGGAATAGAATGATCAAGTACGATATGGCCAAGCCTATAGGGCTAGTCAAGGAAGAGGTGAAGGAAGAAAGATTTGTATGTATAATTTACTATCCTAAAGAAGAAAACTTACTATTTACACATACGAAAAGAGAGAAAAGAAATAAAGATGTATATGAAGAAATTTAATGAGGATTGTTGACTTTATAGTAAAGCAAACATAAACGAGATATTTGTGAAATTTATCCCGATATAATATATACTATTTATAGTTATAAAGTGTATATTTTTGTGTAAAACATTGCCTTTTGTGTAACAGACAACATGAGAGAAAAGTGACTGACGCCGGTTTTAATTTTGTACACCTTTAAATAGAGTAATACATAACTTCAAATTTAACATAGCCTGCGTCATTAATAAAAACGACGTACCACTGTTTCATAGTTTTTCAACCAAGCTAGTTGACTTTGTTTTTCCTAAAAATTTCTTGAAACAAAAATAAACAAAGTTTTTATGAAA
Organism: Magicicada septendecula; assembly: GCA_034769895.1. Taxonomy (NCBI): domain Eukaryota; kingdom Metazoa; phylum Arthropoda; class Insecta; order Hemiptera; family Cicadidae; genus Magicicada; species Magicicada septendecula. Next base: position 321,350,189 of record CM068375.1, read on the forward strand.
AAAATTTGCAAGGTTTTAAAATCTACGGCTTCCCAGAAAAACGCGTTGTTGTAATATAAGTAGCAGTTGGGTCACGGAAGCACGACGCAGCTCCGCAGTAATGCTGCTGTGTCCGTCCAGATGCCAGTATTCATGTGTTTTTATTACACAAGATTCCAAGTTATTCTACTTTTATTTACTTTATATAGTTTATTATTTACTTCAAAAGTATTTTCGTTAGCGTAAGCTTTCGATCAAACGTGAGACACCTTTTATTAAATTAAGGAGAACGGATATTAAAACGTTTATGACATCCTTAAGTGGTATTTACTAAGGTTAAATTTATAAGTGGTATTTCCTTAATTGGCTTTCTACACTACTTACAAATTAACATGACAGCCGATAAAAACTTATGACCTAATTTAAACGTTTCATTTAAGTCAAATTAGTTAAATAATATTTATTACGCAAATAATAAAACAGATATACATGAATCACAAAAACGACGGCAATCAGTAAAGTTATTAAATTCACTGAACCGGAGGGGAAAACGAATCCGCATTTCTTATAAGTGCACATGAATCACTACGAAATATTCGCTAATAGAGAGACAATAAGAAATCTTTCATCTAAGATTTAGGTGTTGTTTAAAACATTAGAATACCCACACTTCAAGGAATTGTAACCTACAATTGCATTGGTTTGCCAAGCATTGCAAATACACCTTCTGGCTGTTCTCTTTATTGAATGCAAAGTTTCAAATAGGACATTATTGTTCACAAATTACTGGCTATTTCTTGAAAATGTAAGTCTGACATATTATACGCCTAACAAGATTCTAGGATTGTTTCATCTTTGATATTAAATTATTTTGCTAATTGAGTAGTTCAAGTTCACGAATATGTTTATCAAACTTATGGTATCACATTACCAAGGCACCCAACACAGCGGACATTGTCTCAAGAAGTTTATTCTCAGTACGGTGGAGATGTCTGGTTGCCATTCAATGAGTCTCATTAGCCTAAACCCTAGTTTATTCTCTTAAATATTAAAGCAACTGAAGAGGCAGTAACTCTACCTGTCACAATATTATCATCTATTCAAATTCAAGAACAGTTTACTTTCACTGAAATGCTCTCATGGGATTAGAAAGATTACGAGACTGGAAGATAGTATGAAGTTTACTAAAGCAAAAACTAAAGTTATGGTATACAACGGAGAACAATGTCTTCAAGTATAACTTAAAATTGTACAGAAATATTGAATATACTGAAATAGGGAATAATGTAGGTGAAAAATTTAACGAAGGAAAACTAACCAATTATTGGAATTAACCCTTAATACAATACAACCACATAGGTTAAATCGATTAAAAATTTGTTGTCAAATAATATCACCTTCCATTCTTATCTGTTTACATTTAAAAAAGGCAAAAGCGGAATGTTAATGCAAAAGAGTAGACAATGTTTTTGTTGAAGAAAGTGGAAAGTGATATTGCTGTTGTTGAGAGAAACAATTAACTGGAGTAGGAGTGTAAACACACCGCCTGCCGGCAGAGAGCGTCGTAATTTTACGTTACCTCTTCATCCATTTCTTTACAAAACACTTCCATTGAATTGAATATTATGCGCTGCGTTCGCAATATAAACATAGTCAATGTATTTTTTTTCCTTATGTTTATCGCTGATAGCACTACTCATAAAAATAATTTCACAGCCGAACGTAAACAAACATGAGCCTAGGTCATTGATTGGAAAAGAGAAAGCTGTAAAGGAGTGGACCTACTAAGCTGGCATGGAATAATTACATAGGATATCATAAAAATTTCTTTTCACGGACTTCAGCGGTACCGATATTTTCCCACTAACTAAGTCTCATAGGCCTAAACCCTAGTTTACTATTTTAAATGTTAAAGCAACTGAAGAGACTGTAACTGTACCTGTCATAATATTATCATGTACTCGAATTCAAGAACAGTGTCCTTTTACTGAAATACTCTCATAAGATTAGAGTCTGTCATATGATATATTTGAAATTAGATTAAAAACTTAATTACTCAGACATAAAAAATTAATATTTGGCTTCTAAAAAAATAAGAACTTTATAGTTAAAAGATTTTAGCTTAACTTTGCAGACGAAAACTCCTGTCTTCTTGGACACGTAGGGTGTTTAAAATGTCGAGGACTTTGCAACACTAGAATACAGCGACTATTGCCGTTCTTCGACAGTCAGGATATTGAATCAATATTGAAGCCGGAAGACGTTTGAAGAACGTTTAACTTTTTCGCAACCTTTCATAACTATTATTCCTCCAAAATATGATCATGTAGTCAATCTGTACACTAATTACACTCACGCAGATCTTCTGAACTTATGCTGCCAAATGACACAAACTATCTTGTTTCAGGAGGTTTAGATTCTTTCTGCTAAAAGTGTAATTCTTCTACACTTTTAAACGTATTCAATTATTTAATTGAGAGCCTGGAAGCAATAGTCGTTAATGAATATCTTAACTGAATCTATAGTTTGGACAGAAGCAGGAATTTTGCGTATAGAAATAGGTATAGTTGATTTTCACACAAAGTCACATACTTTGTGGCTCTCATCGTTAACAAGCGTCAGTGAAAATCATTTCATTATATAAAACGATTTTATTAGAATATAGTTGGTAGGTAGAATTTTATACGTAGTACTGTACGAAGTCTGTAGAAATATTTGATAAAAATTTGAAACATTAAAGAAACTTAGTAAAAAACAATGTGTTAAAAAAATATACTTTTCTCAAGGAAGGTTTATATTGGTTGGTAGTGGGGAGTGTGTAGTGGAACATTGTGTTTGTTTGTTGATTAAACACATCCAGCTGGAGAAGCGGTGTTTGGATGGGAAAAGTAATTAAACGACGTTACGGCTGCTGTAAACACTGGAAACTGTGCTGTATGTTCTGAAACTGCGTACAAGCTTTCTGTATGCAGAAGAGAGGAAAAAATTTAAAAGTTAATAAAAATAATGTTTTCTGAATAAAAGTGCGATATTGTGGCATTAATAACATTTAACATTTTATTGGTGTTTCGTGTTCTAGTTTCCTAAATGAGGAACAGCATTCTGCGTGATAGTAATAATAATATTTAGGAAGTTGGTTTTCAACTAAAAAAGTTTAGTTATTAAATTTTCCAACCACGCAACTATCCTGTTGAAAATTTTATTTTTAATTCTCATTTGTTATTGCTAGAAATTGTTTTTACAGATAAGTAAATCTAAGCATACCAGTTTATGGCTTTTTGTGGAAAAAGTAAGCTTTTTCAATATCTTTGAAACCATGACGAGAGGGTAAAAGATGGATACTAATGAATACAATGAGGTAAAGAAAATCAGGAGTGATATGAAATTGTTTTCCATCTGTGAAAAAACAAATGAGTAACTAGAAAAATAGAAAAGTATTCTTAATAACAGGATATTCTGAAAATGGTTTACCGCTTTGCGTAGAATGGTGAGAAGACCAACGGGGAGAAGATCTGTCGGTACACGAAGGACACCGTAACTTAAGGAAGTCGGAGTAGGCCACTACGTTTAATATCCAGTGAACAAGAATAAAGATAAAAAAGATATAATCAACTAATGTACAGAGTATAGTACAAATTGAAGGAAAAAAAGAAGAATATTTGATTGAAATACCACTGACTTCTATAACATCAAATGGAAGACACATGCAAAATATAACATATCAATTTTTACAAGAAAGTAAGATGAGACCATAGGAGTGCTTCGCAGAATTATCCAATGCACATTCTAGAAAATACGGTTTGTCAAATTTACATCAAGGTTAATGAAAAAAAAAACAAAGAAATGAGTTCATGTGTGAGTGAGTGTTTGCAGGCGCGCCCGGGGGAGTAAATTGTATGAATTCTGTACGACACCTTTTGCTCTTAATATTTTATATTGTACATTTAATATACCATATACCTTATTTTTAAATTTATGCTTATTCTTCATTAATTGACGCATAATTCGCTGCTGGAGGTTTACGAAATAGCTCGGTTATATATTTTCTAAGTCCTTCTTTTCTGTGCTTAACATTTCAAGTGTCTAGGAGTTTGCAGTCCTACATTCTGTAAACATACGCATACCGAGTAATTTGCCGGTTTTTCGTGTTCAGTATGCTAGTTGTAACTTTTTTATAACAATATTCATAAAAGTCATAAAGTGTTACTTATAACAATATTCATATTATCAGCCATGGTTTGCTAATAAAGTATTATTATTATTATTTTATTTTTTTTGTTACTCTGAACTGCAGATCTGGCTCACTATCTTGAGCAAAGTTCATTTATTATTACATAAAATCTTACAATAGATAACTAGCAAATAGAGTAAAAACTGCAAAATTCTTATTACTTTACTATTGTTTAGTAATATAACAATAGTAGAGCACACATCATACAAGAAACACTAAAATGTAGAAACATTCGGCTTAAGGTTATAGTTATTTTTAGACTAACACCATGCTGGATTTTCACAATTTTTTAAAATTTTTATCTCGTTTTTCAACTCTAAGTTTATGAAATGTAGAAACTATAAACTCAATACTACATTAATAAGTTAATTAAAATTCTCTTTGATTTGATACCTTACATACATTTTTGCGATTTTATGAGAATTTTCACACGTCATTTGGTCCTTCTTTCCAGAATTCTTTTATTTTATAAATTCAACACTATCTTCAGATTGTGATTAAAATACCTTTCAATATATTACTCTACACGGGCTTCTGCAATTTCTGTCACATTTTGCCTGTTTCCCCTTATTTTTGGAGGATAAATCTCAGAAAAATCGGGTATGGTAAAAGTATGGACACTCTTACCAAATTTTAGAAAAATGATTTGATTCATGTTCAAATCTCTCGTGAGACATACCCCAAATATGGAAACAAATAAAGAGATATATCCCAAAATGCCGAGTTAAAAAAACAGCCGATAACTTGGTTTGGGTGTTCAATAAAATATATTATTACCAGGATCTCACTGATCGTGTTATGGTACAATGGGAAACAAGTACAGATACCAACGAAATCACTAATTACCAGCTTTATTTAATAACAATTTGTAATCAACAAGGTAGTATCACGCACCAATACAAATTAAATTTGTCCACACGCAATAATAATTTACGTAATAGTGTTCTGTGATAAATATTTTTTCCACAATCCTTCGGTAACCACACGATCCGCACTAAGAAATCGATCACTGTAACTGAACAGACAAAGCCAGCCACTCTTGCTTATATAGGCCTAGGTCGCGCTGAGGTTACAGAATAATTTCGCGTCCTTATTCTGACGTGCCAGCATAACGCTTATTTGCAAGTGCTCTCTAGAACACTCTGGAAGGTACTTTTGTGTAGCCTTGACTGAGACAGGGACCTTCTCGGCTAACTGAGAAACGGGTGGAAGGACTTTTCCGCCTTTTCAAGAGGGTCTATCGTTACAATATAAATATTTCAAATATCTGAAAAATTTTACAATCGTTCGTGACTTTTTGAGAGGTAATAAATTTGAGAAGTGACAACCTGGAAATTAATCTCTGTTTACCGGTTCACACTTGGGACTAAACCCTCCAGACAGATATTATTTCCCAAACCACGATTTATAAATTTTGCACTTATCTGTCACTGCAGACATTTTAAATTTTGTACCCTGTACTTAGCGTTGCACTCGTCATTTCGCAGAGTGTTTTTTATCGTTCTACATGGTTATGTATGTTTGAAAGATGTCACTTTAGTTCAAAATAAGCAGGCCAAGATTTAATGTGTTTTACAAAGTTGATGTTTGGAAAGCATTATATTTGTAAAAATAAAGTTAACATAATACTGCCTCGTAATATATTATTACCCCCATTATATAGGCAGCCCGCGTGGCGCGTGTATCATTGAGTCTGTGGGGTGTTAATGAGGTCGGCTCCTAGTAACTACGCAATATTTGTTGACGCGTCACCGTGAAAATGGTGAATGCTAGGAAGTTGCAGCGGATAATAGTTGCAGCGCCACTCCTGCCCAAGCTTCCGCTTTACTAAAGCGTTTTTACCACATTGATTTTTTCAGTTGGTGTTAAAGATATTTAAATTTTTAGTCACATTTTTGACGCAATTATTGAAATTTTCCTTGTTTGTATGAAATTTTTTGGTACCAACTACAAACTTTTTTATTTTTCTTGATAACGAAATGAAAAGTTTAATAATAGAAAATAGTAAACTACATTATTTAAAATAAATACGAGTGAGTTAAATTTCTTCCCAATAAGAGACCGATGTTCGGACATAGGTCTATTCTGTTCATATAAGCCCTGCTCTGCCTACTCGTAGATTGGTTACCCTATATTTAAAACTCTTGATGATTTTTTAAACTTTATCAAGTGTGACTTCTTGTAGAACCACCTACATCGTAGAAATATATTCTCAGAAACTGAGTCTAGACGGTGGAGTACCATTTGACATCCACATGGAAGATTCAATAGCATCCCGTCTCAAGTTTTGAAGGTTTGGGATCGAAAATTTAAGTATAAAGCATTGTGATCAAGGCCTATCCTACTAGATGCATAGGGAGTCGGATACACGCTAAACACAAGTCTATGTATAAGTAAAATTCCAAAATCAAAAAAATCAAATCAATGAAAAAATTGAAAGAACCAAAATCAGTTCCGTATTTTCAGTAGTGAATTACACACGGAATCACAGGAACCGTGACGTTAAAACAGACTCATTATAAAAAGCTTTCAAGAGTAAGTCTATTTTCAGTCGCTGTTTTTCCATCTTATCAGTTATTGTAATCACAAGGAGTGTCAAAGGTATACTAATTATATTAGGAACAAAGCAGCAATTTGATCCTAACAGAAGATAGAATCATCAAATTTAAATATGAGAATTTATCAACAACACTACATAACATGGTAACGTCTGAAAATCCAATACTGACTTTCACACTAAGGAGAAAACCAGACTCATAAATCCGACTTTTATTTTATATAGGGGAGATGGTGGTATTATGAAACGGGGTTGTAATATGAAACAGCATAGTATTTGTCCAGGAAGTGCAGCCATCTATCGGCAATTGTTGTAATTATAACATTTATTTTCCGTATTGGTCTCCAGAGGCTGCTGACTTCAGTATAGTGTTGTTTGCAGTCTTAAATACATGTGTTTTTTTTTCTATCGTTCAAAACTTTTCACAAGGTAAGATTCTCTATTTTTTTCGTACCTATATTAATAAATGAAATACACTAGTATTAGAGTATCACATAGTAATATGATTTAGCTTCAAAATGCCATGGATAGTTATTTGAAATAATATTTTATACACTATGATTAACAGGCTAGATTGGAAAATGGCGTAGGGTGGTAATATGAAAGTGACTGTTCCATAATACAACCCTTCTTTTTTTTAGGTGTCCCTATGCCAAGAACCAAGTTAGGACCAGAACGAAAAGGGGCTAAGGCAGAAATGGCGACCAGCAGATATGTTAAATGCAATATCAGCAGTACGGGAGAAAACTAAAACTTTAAACGAAGCAGCACGTTGTTTCAGTGTACCCAAAGCTACACTTTCTAGAAAAGTGGCTAAAAGAGATGTTGATCCACAGATTTTGGTTAATGAAAAATTAGGAAGAAAGCCTATTCTTCCCCTACAAATTGAGAAGGAACTGGTGAAGTATTGTTTATTGATGGAAAGGAAGTTTTATGGGCTTACTCGAAATGACATCAGGTGAATGGCTTATCAGCTGGCAGCTAGAAATGGGTTCAGCAACAACTTTAATGACGACAGGGCTGGGAGGGCCTGGTTTGACCATTTTATGAATCGACACAAACATCTGTTGTCAATTAGAAAACCTGAAGGGACATCACTTCCTAGAGCCATGGCTTTAACAAGGAGAGTGTCATGAACTTTTCGACCTTCTGAAAACGGAATACGCGAAGCATCGTTATCCTCCAGATCGAATTTTTAATGTGGACGAATCTGGTCTGAGTGTAATGCAGACGAAACTTCCGCATGTGATTGGAATGAAAGGTAAAAAGCAGATAGAATCGTTTACTGCAGCAGAGAGAGGAAATCTTGTAACGATCATCGCTTGCATGAGTGCAGGAGGAAATTTCGTGATGATTTTTCCACGCACGAACTGGACAGACCGATTGATGAAGGGGGCACCCCCAGGAGCTATAGGGAAATGTCATCCATCAGGGTGGGTGCAGTCCTACCTTTTCACCGAATGGTTTTCCCATTTCATTGAACATACAAAGCCTACATCTGAATCTCCAGTTTTACTTATACTGGATGGACACTTTTCCCATACAAGGAACCTTGATGTTATCTTAAAGGCAAAAGACAACCATGTAACGATCCTGTGCTTGCCGCCTCACAAAACTCATAGACTTCAGCCTTTGGACCGAACATTCATGGGTCCCCTAAAGACTTATTATAGCGAAGAGGTTAGGCAGGCACTGAGAACAGGCGGGATGGACATATATGACATTGCTGAGTAGTTTGCAAATGCATAGCTCAAGGTTCAAACTGGGATAATAGCAGTCAGTGGTTTTAAGTGCACCGGGATATATCCACTAAACAGGATGTCTTCTCCGAGACTGACTTCATTGCGGCTCAACATGAAGCAGAAAACGTGGCTGACAACAGTGAACTTCATGAAGCCGGCGACGAGGATGGTGATGATGATGTGCATCCTTCTGGATCAGAAAGCAGTGCTGTCTTGAGGGACGGCAACGAGAGAACACTAGAGGAAGCTGGAGGCTCCTCATCGACACCTATAAGCCACGTCACTCCACAAGACATCTCTCCAATTCTAAGTGCAAAGAAGAAGATAACATCAAAAAGAGGTCGGAAAGCACTTTCTGCCACTATTATAACTAGTTCTCCATATAAGGACGCTTTAAAATCGTCACTTGATAAAAAAGCAACTAAACTGAACTCAAAGAAGAAGGGACCTCCAGCTCACAAACCAGCTGTCAGATATAAAAACCAAATGAGTCAACCCGGAACTAGCAAAGGAACATCCCAGAATAAGAAAAATGGAAGACGAAGTCCATTTTGCAAGAGAAGGAGAAATGAAGATGGAACTTCTAGCGATGAGGATGAGACGGGAGGGTGTCTGTCTTCTGGAAGCTCAAACATATCAGAACCTACTGGGCAGGAAGTTCCAGCGGAAGATGATGCAGATTGTCTATTTTGTGGCGAGACATTCAAGAAATCAAAATCTGCAGAACTTTGGGTTCAATGTGTGATGTGCCATAAATGGGCTCATATGTTGTGCAGTGCGTGTGAAATTTGTCTTAGTTTTTTTCCTATGTTCAAAAAGTTTTATTAGCATCTAAAAGTAGAATTTGTTTTTTTACGTTTAAGAGAATAAAATAGGGCATTACTGTAATAATAAAAGTAATAAAGTACTCACAATATTAAAATAAAACATTTTGAATTTATTCTTATACTTGATTCATGTTACCACCTGTTAATATTTTGCTGTCTGATAAAAAAGAATAATTTACTACGGAACAGTTTAATTTTGTCCATAGCTACTCATAATACATTACAAGGAACGTATTTGTTAATTGTAGTGATGATTAATGATGAAATATCTACATTCAAAATCGAGTATTTTGCCCAAAACAAAAAACCGGTCCATATTGCCACCACCTCCCCTATCGATTACCTACGTTTTATTGTGTTATGAACCAAGCATTACAAAAGTATTTGTTTACAAACAAATGATATTAAAAATTTTTATAATTGCGACAAGAGGACTCACAGTTAATGAGACGCTGTATTGCGTACACTTCAGCCATGTTAATTCCTTCAAACGTCCCACGCTTGCAATTCTCGTCTACACGGAAACTACTGCCTACGCATTTGGAAACCTTTACTTTATTGTATAGAATATTAGTTTAGTCTACCAACCTAAGTAATTAATTTTAATTGAGCGTATTAGGTTTTCATGTATGTTTGTTACTAGGACTGGGACATTGATGGTTGCGGAATTGTGATCGGGTGTTGGGTTTCGTAGATATATTTATGTACATTTTGTAAGATAGACTTTGTAAAACCAAGGGACTAAGTTAGCAACGGACCTATTAGATTTTGTCTGGTTATAATTAAAACAACCGCAACAATGTTGGAGGATTTTTTCGTCTTCAAAAAAGCAATAGAAATAAGAGGATGTCAAGAGTAAAAGATTACAGCTTTATAAAAAGCGAGAAGTAAATCTAAAAAAACATAGTTGCATGAAATATGAGAACTATGAAAAACATAATGTTTACTATGAAGTACGGTATGTGTCCTGTAATTATACCGAGTAATAATTAAAAATAAAATACTGGTTACAGCTTTTTGAAAACCATTGTCGACCACCGTATTTCGGGTAGTATAATGTGTGATGTCTGTTGCAAATAGAGTTTTGTGGCTTGGTGCCTAATGATATTATGGAAAATTAAAAATCTGTTAAGGAAAATTGTATGAAAAAAAGACATAAATTTAACTTTACAAAATGTTGATTGTTTGGGTGTCCTCTTTAGATTTGAAACCGGGCCTACACTTGAGAAACTAGAGTACCTTATCGGGAAGGGATGTTTTAGAAGTCTCGTATATCAATAATCATCATCATCATCATCCTCATGGTTTAACTAAGAATGGTTTGTTCCGGTCTCAAATAGGCAAATATTACAGCTGGCCAATCCAGCGCATCCTCGGACGTCCCACACCCCTCCGTCCCCTCGGCTTATAGTTCCATAGTTGTTTGGGGATACGGCAATCATCCATTCGGCAAAGATGTTCCCACCAATTCAGCTGATACTGGGCGATCCTATCGAGTATACTCATAACATTCAGTTCCTGCCGTATATCTGTGTCTCTTCTATGATCATGGTGAGTATACCCTTCCACGTGCCTGAGAAATCTCATTTCAGCCGCTTGGATGCGACTGGTATGGCCTTTCGTTAAAGTCCAATACTCAGACCCATAAAGAAGTGTGGGAAGACCATAACCTTGTAGAAGTTTAGGCGTGTTCCTTTACTTGCTGACTTATGGGTTCGCCTGATGGTCCCGTACATAAGGTTGAACTTGTGCAACTTGCTCACCACGTTGTTGCTTGCATTATAAGACACACTGTAGCCCAGGTATTCAAAACTGCTAACTTGTTCCAGGACAGTACCGTCTATAACATTTTTTGCCAGTACGGGATCAGTTCCACAAAAAGCCATAAGCATATATATGAATCTACATAATAATTAACAGTAATCAGGGATAACTTAACGTTTAGCGTAGCGTAGAGAAAGCAAGGGACATATGGATCGAAATGTGTTACGGTGTTAATACGACACGTGATGAATCACAGACGTCTAAGAAATGAACTGTTAGCAGGTGCAAAACTTATCGGAAAAACTTTGAGGATAGAAGGCAGCGCATGAGAAAGACAGAGACATCATTTCTGATAATAAAAACGAAGAAAGAGGATATGAAGAAAGAGAACAAGAAGAATTTTCTTAATTTTAATTCTTAATTCTTAATTTTATATAAGTGAAAAATTCTGAAAAATGTACATTATTCAAATTGAAGATACAACATAAAAATGACAGTGTGACGACCAACTAAAGAAAAACAAAATATATTAATCTCCAGGAGAAATCATCTTTTCTCTAAAGATTTGTATAGCGGATGAAGGAACGTTATGTGTAATGCAAACTTTGTTTGTTGACTAAATACAGAGGATGAAAGCGGTGTTTGTGTGAAAAAAGTAATTAAAGTGGGAAATGAGGTGAATAGTTTCATGTTCGGCTATTGGGCACAGGCTTTCTCATGTTTCTGTTACCTTAGCAGATACTTATTTTACTTATTTTATATATATTTTATGTATATTAATACGTACTAAGCAAATTTACTTGCTTAACTTATTAACACGTAGTTATACTATGAAAAGTTTATGTTATTGTATTTTCTTTCTGCAGGTGTAGTAACCAGAGGGTGGAAAACTACATATATTATTCCTTATCACCTTATTTCTAACCAAAAAATATATAAAAAATTATGGGCAAAATAGTAAAATGATTTCTCTGTAACCTTCTACATTAAAAACCTTGCTTATCAAAAAAGTGCACAGTCTCTCTCTCTCCCTCTACCACCATCCCACTCACTCTCTCTCTCTCTCTCTCTCTTAATCTCACTATCCTTCTCAAATGAAGACGTGCCCCCACTTGAAGCTAAAGTGTCTTCCTATAAAGAAACATGGACGCCTTCGTCACACTGAATGATATTTATAAAAAGTGTATGATTTCATTGATTAGTACATATTTATTTATTTATTGATGTAGTTAATGGTTAATATAATAAATTTGTTAATCCACTGTATGTAGTTAATTTTTTTAATGATTATCGAGTTTGAAATCACATGAATGAATCTTTTGCCTGCAAACACGATCATGCTGACATCGAATTTTATAGAATTATTTAGTAAAGCATTTTATACCAGTAGAAATTAAAATTAATTTTGTCCATATTTTTGATGGAAATAGCACACGGTGCATTGATAGTACGGTCACACGTACTAGTTTTTAAAAATTCATTCACCAGTTGGTATACGGACGAGTTGAACAAAAGTCGAGAAATCCTGTATCCACGTCTGCCAGCATTTAACAACGTTGCTGGACGGTATGTGTCAATTTACGTATTCAGTATTTGTTCTAATAAGTAATATGTTATTAACAGTTTTGGCAATCCTTCGTATAATCTTTTTCAGAACGGATACTGTTTTCTCTTATGTAATATTTTTGGTATTTCAAATGTATTCGTTGTACATACAAAAGAAATAATATGTGCACAATACACAGTTGCATACAACTTAAAATGATAATTGTAATAAACCTAAAATCCCAGGGAGTACGAAATGTAGTAAACGCCAGGTCTTACTTTATTCGTTTGAAGTGCGGATATTCATAGAATCACTAACAAGTAAACTTTATAATGTGGAAATAAAATTTCTGAAGAAGATACAAATGGGAAATGATTAAATTAGACATTATGAATTAAAGAAGCAATTACATATATCGTCAGTAGTATAAATTATGCAGCAAGGAAACGCAGATGGTAAGGATATGTGTAGAAGAGAAATGAAGACAGGGTAGTGAAAAGATGGCAGAGAATAGGCTAGTGAAAGTAAATTTATAACCGAGAAAGAAAAATGGGAGGAAAAAGGAGAAACCAAAAATTCTGAACATGTGACGTTAATCTAGCTGCAGAAGAGAAAGGATTTGAGTGGAGAGAATTAAGACATTTCGTCATAGACAGGAGGAATTGTAAAGTTTTCTGTAAAACTTTTCTGTAAAAAGCCGCGTGTACATGTTAAGGAAAACTAATTTCTTCAGTATAAACTATATGAGGAGTAGAGTAAACTGTTTTTGCAATTACAATACTGTGATGTGCATTTTACGAAAGACAGTATATTTTATACTGACAAGTAACTTTACGTTTAAAAACGCTGAATTCTTTTAATAATATTTCAATATTAGTGAAATGCTTTTAGCGATATTTATCCTGTTTCTCTATTAGGCTTGATTTTTATTTAATGGTTGATTCTCACGTTTTATAAAATAATTTACTTTGTTTTATATTATGAAGGTACTTTCTTGATTAAAAATGTACAAGGTTTGTTAAATAAAATTTGTTAAAATGTTTACTTCTAAAAAGAAACAGTGTTGATCAAGATATGTCTTACAGACAAGGCGGTTGCAGGGAAGGAAGTGTTCAAAACAGCGGTGAAAGTACTCGTGGTGCGGAAAGGGGCGGTTTATCTAACAGCTTGAGTTAATTGCTTCCTCTTTCCAGAACTCCATTAAGAGACTCTCCGCGCCGTAACCACATTGCGTCTTGTATAATCTATTTAGTGTTAGACTCAAGAAGTTGTATTCTTTACAAACATTTAGTGTAATAATAATTTTTTAAGATATACGTGTTCGTTTCAAGTGCTGATCGCTGAAAGCAGACAAAAATCTAGCGTCATTTATGTTATTAATCATCTTAAAATAATACAATTCAAAAGTTGAGTTGCAGAAAGTGTCTCTTGCCTTCTACAGAACATGAGATACTAACACAAGTTACACAAATCAATTTATTTTTTTCTTTGCCGGACGATTAAACTCAGCTTATGTTAAATATGTCTGCCATGGTAAATATCATTAGGGAAATTTATGAAGAGTACATTTTGTTGAAAACTAAAATAGTTATTGTTACAGACCTTATGAGATCGTAGGTAGGTAGGTAGGTAGGTAGATTCACATACCTGTTATCGGCACTATGCACGAGTTTCTCTCTTGCTCACTCTCTTTCCAATTAGACATCGTTTTCGTTAACATTATTTTGCTTCTACAGTTACACGTATATGGACATTCTCAGGCAAAAGAGCCCCCCCCACACATGCAACCGCACCCCGCACAGTCAGGTCAGGCAACCCTCCCCCACCACACACACACACACTTTACGGATCATAAAAAGTCGACAAGGCAGGTAGCCCAAATGGGACTCGTAAAAAGTAAAAGGTCGCTTCATCAACCACACAGTGATACTGGCAATGTCAAAAAGATTTCTGCTTCTTCGTTTTTACCTGTCTATCTCACTGTCCCTACTCTCCCTTTCTACATATTTCTCAGTCTGTTCCTTTCTGCCTCCGTTTTTATTATTTTGCTGTATCTCTGTGTTCATGTGTGTGTATGTGTGTGTGTGTGTCTTTCGAATTTCTTATGCCTCGTGAACGAACCAATCAAAAGTGAAGCCTATTCCAGGCTCTGTTCGTGATCCGATCACAGTGTGCATCGTTTAAAATTTGAAATATGATTGACATTAGTTTGATATATGTTTGGGTCAACTCTACAGCTTGTAAGCGCTGTTTTTTCTAGACGTGTATAATCAGACAGTATCATATAACACGCAGAGGATTAAATTGCGTTCTACATTTACTTGCTTCAAATGTTGGACTCAACGTTCAAATGCACAGTCTCATCGTTAATCAAATGGAAACGTACAAGAAGCTAACTTGAGGCGAATGGATTTTGTAATAATTTAATGAAATAGGCTTATTTGAATATCTGAAACGGTTAAGTAATTACACTTTACTTTGGTTTTAAATACCACTTAAGGGACGTCTATGCAAAACATAAAAAAATAAATGTGGTCAAATAATTGCTTTTACTAGACTTCACTTGTAGGTAAATAAATGTATTTTGACAAATTAAACAACCCTCAATGAAAAAAAAAGATTAATCGTTCCTTACCTTATTTCTTCATAGTCAACTGCTTTATAATATTTAATATTTTTTTATCTTGCACTTTTTTATACTATTAATTTTTCTCTTACATTTTCCTTCTTCTTCTTTCCCTTTTCTTTGTTTCCTTGTACGACAAACAAAAATTTTTCTGGTTATTACAGAAACCGTAAATTGTAATTGTTCGATAAAGTTGAAAATTAGGTGTGATTTTACCGTGTAGATAGTTTTCTAGAGATTCGGTGTATATAACAGCTCCAAAGAGAATCCAGTGGATCAAGTCATTCACACAAAGAAGTATGAGACACTGTTGAGACACAAAAAACTAATTAACTGTCCAACGGTGTTGTTTGGAATGTTGTAATTCCAAGTAAAGTTTAATTGTTTATTCCAGAACAAAAAGTAATTTAAGCCACATATAAATATTAATTTTAATTTAATCATACTGAAACAGAAAATTATTTATGTTGTTAAAAGTATTTAAACACTGTGGCTAGTTCGCAGATATGAGAAGCTCAACTTTAATTTGTGTTTTAGGTTAGGGAAAATTAATTAAAGTAAGCTCCAAAGTTAGGATTACTCTGAAAGTTTTATCTTCCACTCCCTCTTGTCTGTAAACCCCCTCCGCTTTTCTATCTTGGTTAGTTTCAGTCATGTAGACCTAGTGGACGTTTGAGTAGTTTCCACGCAATACGTTTGAGACAACCGTAAAATAGGAAACAAAATATAGTTTAACGTTATAATGTGTGTCTTCTATTTATAATTTGTCATTCTGGAATACAATACCTGCTGTATTTTGTATTACCAAAAGCTCTAGGTTAATATTAATATTAATATTTCCATTACTATGAACTTTTGCTTCACAAGTTTATATTTTATTTTTACATTTCCTGTCAAAACACTCATTGTTTCTATTAAACAATTAGTGTGCGTAATGCTTCTGTTCGGTAAACACATTTTTTTGTAGGAAAGCGTGTCTTACTTCCAGTGTTCCTTTACCGCATAATACCGCATAATCACTTTAATTTATTAACTTTTTGCTCAGTAAATTTTTGACGTCTCTAGATTGTTTTGCTGGAAAAATTTCTGAGAGCAAGTTACGAATATATTCAACTAACTGTGTTCGGAATTAGACTAAGATTGTGTCCTTGAAACGTTGGAGACTACTATAACTTTATTAAAAGGTGACTTGAGTAATTGGTTGTCATAGTGTATATTCTCCATCGGTATTACTACAATAGTTGTTGTAATAGGAATGATATGATCAAATGAAATATAATGTATTGTGATTATCCATTTTTATGAGTTCAATAACTTATTCTTCTGTTGTATGATTGCAATTCATCCTAACTCCACAACAATTTGATCAGACACTGTTTTGAATGTTAGACATGTTATTCTTAATTGCGTAGTTTTTCTCAACTTCTTATATTTGTTGGGTCTATCAAATATTTAAATTCCTGTGAACACATGAAATCCACCTACGTTTCACCTCAAGACAAACTTATCATCTCATTGAATGATACTCTTTCATCTTTCAGTTTACTCATTAATCTAACCATTTCCATTTATTATAATGACAGTGAAAAGTACATTATTAATAATTAATAATTATTATTTTTGACAATATTTTACTAACACTTAATTACAGCAACAACAAAATCACCACTGTCATCATATTTTTTACTTGTATTCTACGTTTGTGTATTTTCCTTTGTATTCTCGTTTATCTCAAGATTTTGTGTATGCCAGATTTAATTTCAAATATTTCCCATAAATTCAGTTTTCATTAATTTTTTGGCACTGCAATATCTGTACGTAAACATTTGTTTTTGGAAATTTATTTTATGACATATTTCTATATGTTCTTCACATTTATTTATAAAAATATCTTACTTTTGTCATTTTACTTACTGTCCTATTTTGGTAACTTTTTGTAAATCTCACTGTCCCTAGTTATGTTTCTCTACTTTAAGCTATTTTCAAAAATATACTTTTAGTTATTTATTTACCGCCTCTTATCCTACTTTCTCTGCCAGTTTGCAAAACCTAATCTCTTTTCTTCTCTTCTCCAGTATTAACAGTCTACGGCAATTCCTGCTTCCAATTCAAAAACACGTGTTTAGTAGTCCGTTCATTATCTACAAGGTCTATCTCTTGCTCCTCTGCTGATTATAAGGTAGTAAAATCTCGCGCTTCACTAATCTCGTCGTTTTAACCTCTCAATTCTCTACTATTGTTTGTCCAATTAAGTGCGTCATATATTTCGAAAGTACATATTATTTCTTTCTATGGGTACTTCTTTTGCTATACTTTTTATTCCATGTAGGTGTCAAAAATTGCATTGTGTTCTCACTTTCGTTTTGTCTTATCTTTATTGTACCTGCTTCAATTTCTATCGCATTAACTAGTATCTGTATCATTGCTGTCTTATAAATTTTGTCTTTTATAACAGCTATGACATTCTGAATTTTTATATTATAAACTCGTGAATCCTGTTATTTTAATTGACTACTAGCATGTGATATTACTTTGAATGTTCATGTTCTGCACTTAATTCTCTTCCTAAAGTGTTAATTTTGACCTATTCTATTATTTCTCACTTATTTCTAAGTTACATTTAACTTTCGTTCTGCAATTGTCGTTTTTAACTCTTTTACTCTAAAAATTGATTTCTAATTATGACTTTAGGTTTTTCTGTTGACGTTTATAAACAAAGAGTTATTCAGTGATTCCGTACGATTGATTGCAAACTCCCATTATCATATATAATGAAACACGACTGCCATCAAACAGTGCCCATGAAACATTTCACATCTCAACAATATAGTTCACCATAAACACTTCCTTTCTACCACTGTAGAACACGTTTCACTGTTACTTAAATTGCAAATGTTATTATTATCATTCTTATGTAATTTAATTCCACACTACAACTGGTATTGTTCAGCGTTTATTATTGTCCAGGTTCCGCATTCACATAGTGCAATGCTTCAAACACATCACTGCAGGATATTACATATAACATAAGCTAATTCTAGGATATTATAATATTAGGATAGCCTAATACGCATAGGTTCCAAGTGTTTTGTTAAAAAAATTCTTTTCTTAGCTTGAGATATTCTGCTTTACATATGTTTTCATTTTGTTCTAGTTATACAAACAGGCAAACTATCTTCTTCTGTTTTTAATTTCTGTACTTCAATTTTTAATTACACTGTCAAATCGTAAAACCATTATGCGGTTTTTTCAAAAGTACATATTAACATACAAAAAACTATTAGAACTTCATTGGCCAACAGTACAGAGTAAAAATTGGAAGACAGAAATAAGTCGACAGAAGCTATAAAAAACGTATGAGAGTGCGTCTGTGTGTGTGTGTGTGTGTGTGTGTTTGACGCCACCTTCGTCGTCGTCGTCTTCTTATTCTTCTTCTGTCAGCGACAAGCAAATCACCTGTGCCTGTCCGTTTTACGAACGCTTCCTAGGTCTTCCTATATTTCGTTGTCCAATAAGTTTTATTGATAATCTGACTTTGCCAACGGGCAGTCCATCTCTTATTGTTTTCTGCAATAAAATCTAGGTTATTAAAAGTGTTCAACTCTTTACAAATGTCTTCATTTTAGAACCTATCCTTTTATGTACAACCTTCAACAGATTGCAAGAATCTCGTCTCCGTTTCTCGTATTGTGCTCAGATGTTTCTCCTAAAACTCAAGTTTCAGAACCATACAATAGCACTAACACAGCCATTGCCATAAACAAATTTTCTCTTTCCTTGTTGGCAATATATTTTTACAAATGTATATTATATTCCTGTAAAGTAAGATTACAGAGATCTAAATAAATACCGCAAAAATAAACAATAAACTTTTGTTTCTAAGTATAGCAGCATTCAAGGAAAATGAATACTCTAAGAAACACAAACTACAAAAGAACAAGACAGGTGTGAGAGAGACATTTATTTTAATTCTGTTTTCTTGGGATTTCTTTCCTGACATTTCCTCATTCCTCCACGTGTTTCCGCGGCTACAAATGTAGGTCAGTAAAAGAACCCTGGCCACATCTCTGTAGGCACTAATGACGGTGCTCACACACACACACACACACACACACACACACACACACACACACACACACACACACAGTATTTTTATTTCTTTGATGATGATGATGATAGTTGAAACTATCAAAAAATTATAAAATATCCATAGATATATAATATATTCTTGTATGAAAGGTATTATTAATTATTAACAATAACATATAAATGCACAAGAATAATGTCGGAAAATATAAATGTAATGTGTGTGTGTGCTCGCGTGCGTGCGTGTGTGTGTTTGAGCGTCGTTGGGAAAATTCTCACTTTTCACGATGCTAATGAATAGCCTATTTTAATTTCATGAATCACTTCCAACCAGCAATTTTTGTTTAATTTTAAATAGCGTTTGTAAGTATCAGCTGTCATTTAATTTACAAGAGTAAATTATCTGAAAGAGGTTATCTGAAAGCCAGTTGTAGACTAAATTGCTTGTGTGAGCCGGTTCACCGTCCTGTTGAAAGATGTACTGTCTCCCGAAAGCCACAGTCTCCATCCATGGCTTCACTACAGTTCTCAGAATCTGGAGGTAAACACCCTCCATGATGGTTTCTCCCTTTCCAAAGAAATGTGGGGGCATGACGTCACCCACACTGAGCATAAGACGTAAACACTGACGGAAAATTTTGTCCTTGCTACTACAGGGACATCTATAGGATTATAGGCAAGCCAACGATCGTTCCTCCGTTTTACTTTTGCATCAACAGTAAAAATTTTCTTATCAGAAAAAACCTGAGGCGACCCTCAGCTTCGTCATTCAATCAACAAAGAAGCAAACTACAGCGGGTAACTCTCTCAACCTTAGGAGTCTCAGAAACAGCGTCTGTTGTAGCTTGAGGACATAAGACAAGTGTGGTGTTTCTCAGGTCGTTTTCTATGATTCGACGCATGGTGGGCTTCCTCACCCCAAGTGTGGTGAACAATTTACGAAGCGGCACCCCTGGGTCTTTTGAAATGAGCTCTTGAGCTCTTTGGGTGACACTTGAGGTCCTTGCAGTTTTTTCTCTCAAATGGCTTTGTCATACCGCGTTAGAAGAACCATCTGTATATTTCTCGGCGTTTGCTTACTTTTGCGCAATGGCATAAACGGCCGATCTCGGGTACCCGAAGAAGCGAATAACTTCCGTGCGAAGCGCTTCAATTATCGCCACTCGTAGATTATATTCCGCATTCCATCTCATAAACTCACCAATTCACTGCTCTTAAAAATTTCGTTATCCGAGGCCTGAAATTTTGAAACATCTTTTTGCAGGGGAGTCCATGTTTCACATCCATGCATTAAAGTCGGCAAAGCCACGACCTTATAGAACTTTAGCTGTGTTCCCTCTGCGTTTTATTCTTCAATGGTCGTCTTATTGTTTCACATGTGTAACCAAATTTATTTAACTTTTTCTCGATATTGTTAGCCTTCCTTTATGAGTTATCACATCCCAAATAATTAAAATGTGATACCTGCTGCAAAACAACATTATCAATTACAATTTTTGTTTTTACAGGGTTCTTTCTGTTCCTTTATAAATCTCAAATTGTCATGTACTATTGCATTATTATTATAAACAATTAGCAGAAGGCGTAAAGGGACGCGGCGGGAGCATTGCTGACGAAAGATTAAAGAAACAAATTCAGGTCAGTAGAAAAACAAACACTTACTATATAACTACATCTTTTTATCCACAAGATAATTATAATCCAAAAGATAAAGATATGAATGCGTACTCGGTTAGAAGTGGTGTCATAATTGACTGTTTATTTGAAAGAGTCTTTTTTTTTAACCAGGAAGACAAAAGCTGGGGTGAGGTGACATTGTGGTCTGAAACAAGATGTGTGTAAGTTTTGATATTCAAAAGAATGTGGGAAATTGATCATCAGCGGTACGCGGACTCCCTCAACAGAACAGGACACAAACCTGTTTCCATTTCGAATCGCACTTAAAACTAAAATTCTATGCCAGGTCGTTATTAACTTATTATTATATTCGTATTATTATTATTATTTTTATTATTTTTGCTGATGTTGTAGTAGTTGTTTTTGTCTTCTTCTTCTTCTTCTTCTTCTTCTTCTTCTTCTTCTTCTTCTTCTTCTTCTTCTTCTTCTTCTTCTTCTTCTTCTTCTTCTTCTTCTTCTTCTTCTTCTTCTTCTTCTTCTTCTTCTTCTTCTTCTTATATTTTTTTTGTTATTGCACATTATAAAGTTACGGACTGAAATCGATCGCCGATGTCCAAAAAATTATAGTGAGTAATAATTATGAAGGGAATAAATATACAAAACGACGGTATGACTTTATCACGATGCCTAACTGGTATGCGAGAGACACGGTATCACGAACACATTGTCGCCTAATATTGACTTATCGTGCTCGGAAGTTCCAATTTAGGGAATTCCACAGAATGGACTAGGAAACGGTCGGAAGCTGAATCGAAATCACTTACATCTCCGGAACTAGGCCGATCACAAACGTGATTCTGTCAGAATTATAAAACTCTGCCGCTCACGAGGCGCTTTGGAACTTACGGTGATTGATTAACAATCACAACTTCTTGGCTGGATATTTTAACGCCTGCATTTTCTAACTAATGTCTCTTTGAAAAAGCTGGTGAAACAATCTAACAGGTGCATATGTGATTGTGTGGAAATGCGATAAGGATTGTGCATATAATTTTTGTATGCAATAAGAAATTCTTGTTTATTTTCATCTGTATTTACTACTGCTCGAAGATTAAACATTTCAAATAGTTTTCGTATGATTGCATGTAACAGGTCAATGATTTTACACACAAAACATTCATAACTAGTAACATCGAGTGCGAAACACTTTATTAAACAAAATTATTGTATGCTTGGTAGGAAGAATTTTGTACGGTAATCGTGGACAAAATCTGTGGAGAGGTTGGACATAAATTAAAAATGTTATAAAACATCGTAGAATACCAATCTGTTAGAAAAATATACTTTTCTCAAGAATTGTGTATATAGGATCGTAGTGGGGAGTGTGTAGTGGAACATTGTGTTTGTTTGACGAGTAAATACATCCAGCTGGATGCGGTGTTTGAATGGGAAAAGTAATTAAAAAGGAGGCTGTGGTAAACACTCGATACGTTGTAAAACTGCGTACAAGCTTTCTGTATTCACGAAAAGGGGAAAAATTCATTGTTAATAAACAAATCTTCCCAAGTATAAGTATGTTTTTACGGAAATACTGACACTCAACTTCTGTTCATTTTGTGGTGTTCAAGTTTCCTAATAATGTAATAGCATTTTTATGGTGGTAATAACAACATTTTCAAAAGTGTATTGTTAACAAAAATAGTTCAGTTTGACCACACGAGTGTATTATTGAAAAACGAAGTTTTAAGTCATAATCTTTGTGGAAAATTGTAGAAGGAAATAAATATTTATATACACATTCATGGGGTCCTATGGAAAGTGGGTGGTTACAAATACTTTTAAACCTAGTACCACTGCGTAACATGATGGATCAGCAATGACAAACAATGACGAAAAGCTGATCAGGAGTGAACAGTGTTGAGTTCTGTGCATGCCGCCGTAAGCACATTTTACAGCAGATTGAGACCGAACTGTTTACACTTTACCGGGTATTGTACATTTGATAGAGCTGCGTGTGGCTACATAGCGGGAAATGTCCTTGAAGCAACCAATAAGAGTTCAGAAGTATTTCATGTGGGATGTAAAAAACAAACTTGTTTGCTTTCCGAAGAGGATCAGGGATGATATTCTCTGGTGTGCGATGTGCGACCTGCTTCGCTATGCACGGTGCCATATAAATACATGAGTTTGCTTTCACACTGACTGTAATCTGTGTGAGTATTCTATGCTATTATTCCGCGATATGCACGTACTCTTACACCTTACATATTTAAATTCATGGTTATTCTTCAATAATTGTTGCATTAGTATTTTCTCATTTTCTTCGCCGATAAATTTTTTGGAAACAGAGGGGTCGTAGCTTTTGTTTTCGGCCACACTTGGTTTCTTCTTTGATTGGAGTTTCAAGGCTTGTTTGAGTTGGCTCCAGTGCAATATTCTTAAAATAGTTGTCGTATTGTATGTTCAGTATTTATAAATTTTTAGTAACATTTATCATTAAAAGTACAAAAATCCATATTCGTATTATAAGCCATGTTTTGCTAATAAAGAGTAATTATTATAAGATACAAAAATAATTTATATATCTGAAATATATGCAAATCTAAGCGGCTGTTTGAGTGGTAGCGACTTTGAGAAGTTACTGCTTCGAGAGTAATCTGTGTTTACCGCTTGACACTTGGGACTTAAGTCTGCGGTCCGACCTTATTTCCGCAAACCACGATTTATAGACTTAGCGCGAATCTGTCACTGCAGAGCAAACTTCTTTAATTTTGTCCAAAGTACTTACAATTAGACTGTCTGCTTTACACGATGTTCTGTTTACTGCTCTTCACCCTCATGTATGTTCCAAAGCTGTTTCACTTTGGTTCAAAATGAACAGAACAAGGTTCATTGTGTTTAATAAATTTGACGTCTTTGAAGGGTTAGAATTGTAAAATACAAGTTAACATAATTACAGTTGTTTTGATTGTTCATCATCTTTTTTCACAGCACTAAACTTTATAGAATATTGAAACTTTCAATTTGTGAAACATACTTGTCTTTTCTTCTCGTACGCGTTTCGGCGTGGTGTTCGCCTTCGTCAGCTTTGAGACAGACTGCCATTAACTTGTAAAGGTTTTTATTTTGAAAGGTATAGTGGGTGGTGGTGTGTAGAGGAAGGGGATTGGCGCGGGGATCCAAATTATTGTTAGTTTTATGTATAATTGTGTCAAAAAGTGTGTGTGATTTATACTGTAATTGGTCGTTAAGTATGTTGTTTGGTTGTGTTGTGTGGTGTTTGTATATTTCATATTGTTCTCCTGTTTTAAGTTTTCGACCTTTGGGTAAATAGTGTAATATTTCAAGATTAGTATCTATGTTGGTGTAGCTGTGGGATTTTGTGTGTATGTGTGTGGCAAACGCGGATCCCGTCTGGGCTATGTAGAAACAATTGCAGTCATTACAATTTAATTTGTAAACACCTGTTTTGTTGTATTTGTCTATGTCCGTGTTTGTATCATTGATGTGTTTTTTGATGGTATTGTTTGTTCTGTATGCTATTTTGTACTTGTGTTTTCTGAATGTGTTGGCGAGTTTGTGTGTGTTGGAGTTATGGTATGTGAGTGTGACGTATTTAGTTTGTACACAACACATCAAACCACCCAACACAACACAAACATACGGCCTTCAACCATATGCTCCATAGACTTACTAAAATACCATTAAGTAAACAGTACTATAATGACGAACACAACACAATCAAATACATAGCAATAAAAAACGGATACAACCATAATTTATTAAACAAACTATACAAACACATCATAAACAAAAACAACAAAACACAAAATACCAACAACACACTACAAACTAAATACATCACACTCACATTCCATAACTCCAACACACACAAACTCGCCAACACGTTCAGAAAACACAAGTACAAAATAGCATACAGAACAAACAATACCATCAAAAAACACATCAATGATACAAACACGGACATAGACAAATACAACAAAACAGGTGTTTACAAATTAAATTGTAATGACTGCAATGGTTTCTACATAGGCCAGACGGGAAGATCTTTTTCATCTCGTTACTCTGAACACATAAAAGCTTTATCCAACAATAATATACATTCCGCGTTTGCCACAGACATACACACAAAAAACCACAGCTACACCAACATAGATACTAATCTTGAAATATACACTATTGATGGATACACTACTTACCCAAAGGTCGAAAACTTAACACAGCAGAACAATATGAAATATACAAACACCACACAACATAACCAAACAACATACTTAACGACCAATTACAGTATAAATCACACACACTTTTTGACACAATTATACATAAAACTAACAATAATTTGGATCCCCGCGCCAATCCCCTTCCTCCACACACCACCCCCACTATACCTTTCAAAATAAAAAGCGTTACAAGTTAATGGCAGTCTGTCTCAAAGCTGACGAAGGCGAACACCACGCCGAAACGCGTACGAGAAGAAAAGGCAAGTAAGTTTCACAAGTTGAAAGTTTCAATATTCTATAAAGTTAATATAATTACATGAACAAGTTAATATGTTCTTACACCTATGGGGAAGGAATATGGGTGACCTGGGAGACATGAATGTCATTCGGTCTGCAGGGTGTCATTCGAGGTCTGCTTCAAGTAACTACGCAATTATACTCTACGGGTTTTGTAACTCTTCACTTATGGCCTCATTATTTATACGGTCAAGTTGCAAACACCTTTTAACTCCTCTCAAAAATTATATTTTCGATGCCTGTCGTTTACTGTCTTGTTTCTTGGTTGTCCATAATTGACACCTGTAGGATAGTACAGGCACTGTTGTAACCGTGCAGAAATGTACAAAAATATTTATAACGGAATGTATTTGCCACTGATAATTTGTAACGGTAAGAGGTGCATGTAGAACGGGACGCAATACTGAAATTACGTTAATTGGGCAAAGGAAAGCGAGGGTACTTTAACCGGACGATCACTCCTGCCTGCGCCGGTGTGTATGCACAATGTCAACATATATTTTGATGTCTGTGGAAAAGTAAAACGACCATTACCTTCTCCTGATTGTTGCAAAGTGTATAGTGTTAAATTACATTGTTATCTTTACCAGAAAGAAAAATAAACAAGAACTTGTTTTATTGTGAATTAACTTTACCAAGAATGCAATAAAAGTTACGCGGAAGCTGTATAATCCTGAAGGTAAATCAGTAGGTTTTACAGACACCTATGCCATACGGAGTAGTAAACTAAAGCACAAGTTGGTTGTGAGCTGGGGATGGGGAAAGCAATTAAACCAGGTCGTAAACTTGGCACCACTCTGAAAGTTGTTTTTACACCCTTATCACTGTAAACCGTCTCTTGTATATCAACGTCTAACTCATTTTTAAAAAGACTATGGATCCGCAGGAATTACTAGAAAAATGTACATTATGGCCTCCAAGCGATGGGTGACTTCTGACGTGTAGAAACCCTATCCGGACTGCTTCCATCTTAAAATACTCTTTTCTTTGCGTTTTTTGGACCCTACCAGGTCTTTTAACCGCCCCTGACAGATTTTGAGGACGATCCTAAATTCCAGGTATCAAAATATTCAGCACAAAACTATTACAATAAAAGTAGTCTAAATAGAGTACTTAACCGTTAACGCTCATTACATCTAATCACGCGTTTAGGATATAAACAGAGACATCATCATTCATACACGAATGATTCATACTTTGTCTCTGTAGCAATTTTCTTTAGTCTGCAGGTCATGTGCATAGCGGTTCTACCAAAAATCAATATGTGTTCACAAATGTTATGTTTCAATTTTACTCATTGCGTGATTAGTATCCTAAAAATCCGTCCAGCTGTTCTCTCCTAGGGGATAATGAGTAGTGGAGATTTTCCGTAGAGAGTTTACAACCATCTCGTACAACTCCGAAACTTGATGATTAGTGTTTGATTTCAGGGTATCCTCCTCTTATGAGCGCTACATTTCCTACAACCAAAGAGCACCACTCCACTGTAAGAAAAGGTGAGAAAAAAACAACACCATCTCCGTAACCCTAGTTAAGATATCCGAGCGTCATGACATTTGTGACTTTCCATTTCTGTAGTGTATAATAATTTCATTTTCTGTGTTAATATCAGAAACCATGCAATCCCCGATCGATATTTTTTAAACACAAATGATGTAAGTTAATGAAAAAGGGTGTTTGTAAGCCCTATTTCGCACATGTTAATTTACTAGATTTCATAATCCGTTTTCTCAAACACTAATTAACTGAGATGTTTGAACTTTTACCAATAATTGACAATCTCCCAACAAAAACGGTAAAACGGGGTTTTAGGATGTTTTACATTGAGCCATTTTATAAACTTCAATCGAATGCAATGTTTAATATATTATAATTTTTTTCAGCGACAACCACGTTGCATCAAAAAATCCCTACGTTAAAATTTGTATCTTTTTCTCTACACATGTGCAGAAATGTAAGCTTTGTATCATTAGTAGTTCCAAAGTAATAGGTCTTTTGTGTAAAAAATAAACAATTTTCGGGAAACAACAATTGAAATTGATAATCAATATAATGAATTTGTGTGCATTACGTAATATAGACCCGATGCGTATGAAGAATTTTCTGGTTCTTCTGCAGCTTGAAAATTTTCTCCCAACTTCCTTTTTCTCATTTCTCACTTCTGCCGGGCTTCTTTATGTAGTTCTGCAGTTGCTTCTTCAGCTCTCCGCACTCGTTTTATAATAATCCCCAAAATAGTTTCAGCACAGTTCTTTGCTACTGATATGCCTAGTTGTTTCAACACCAAGCACTTGATTGAAGAATTCTATTAAAGCTTGAAACTTCATCATAAACCTCAAAATTTGATGTTTGTAGGGAAACACATACAGTTTTAGGAATGCGCGATTACGTTATGTTGTTTACCGTCTCATTGTGAATTTGACTTTTGCCATAGAGACACGTTTAAAAATTGTGGGGTAGCCAGGTCTGTAAATATAGGTTTAAGCTGTAACAAATAATAAATTTGTAACAAAATATAAAATTCTTGTTGTTTGGTAAAAAAAATTTTTTATTATATATTATATTATATTTTTTGTTGTTTTATTTTTAATTAATTTAGTATTAATTATTTGAAACTGTTTTGTTGAATTTGGAGCTTCTTATTGATTGTTTTTTTTTCAAATTATATCCTTTTGTGTAACTGGAATTCTTGTACTATGTTAATAGGATTGTCTCCAAGAAAAATCGATTTGTGATCTTTCCTTATTTGAAGTTTTTCCTCCTTTAAAGTTGTTAAATTCAGCTGTTCTGGTAGTTATGTCTCACATATTGTTTTATATTATTCTATTTATAAGTTAGAAATAAATAGGATTCAAAATTATAATATTCAATGGTTTTTATTGACAATTAGTAAAATAATCGATTTTATATCGATTGATGAATCGACTCTCTCAGGGCAAATTAATAGATTATACAAATTATTATTTCTCCCGTTCTTTGAACAGTTATTTTATATAGTCAGAGAAAAGTCAAAGTATAGAAAGTATAACATTACAAATTACAAACTTATTATTTAAAATACAAACATATTATTCAATATGGTTAGTAAAGAAAAGTTTCGAACCATTCGAAGGTGTGTTGGCTGTGGCGCATAGAATTGTGGGAACTCAAAGATGGCCGCTTCGTATTCAGATGTAGTAGACGACTGCACCTCGAAGAATCTGCTTCAAATAAATGTTGCTTTTCCAATGGTTTCTCGTCCCAGCGATAGTGATTTGTTCCTCTAGTGTTAGTGTGGTTGTCCTGGATTAGTTGTTAGTGATTCCCTTCGATAAATTGTGTTGGTTTATGTTCTATTTCACTCCCGTCAATGAGGTCGAGAATAGCAAGTTTCGTCTCGATATTAGGAATTATCGTTTATAAGTGTTTAAATGGTTATTATCGGTTTACCGTTCAATAGTTGTTCACTTTTATTGTTTAACTGGTTTAATTCAATGACTTAAATCGTTATAGAACGTTTTTTCCAAAATTCGCGAGTTTAAATTTTATAGGTTTGGGCTGATGTACGCCATGCTTCTTCCTTCACTATATGTAACTATTTTGGCGAGAGCTCGTTTGATGTGTACTGCTCAACGTATAATAATCAACTCAACTCATATTCTTCTTCATCTGAAACGTTTTAGCCCAGTTAATATTAGCAAGACATTGTTTTAAAATTTTATCATTTCCGTTACATGGTTGACACATTATATTACTTAATACAACTTTATTATTATTTGATTTTATCAAATAATAGTTACATAATCGTTTCCCTTAGTTACTTCTGCGTGATTTGATACCAAATAAGATATTCTTACAATGTTTTTATCTCAAAATGCCATATTTACTGCATTTTGAAAATGTAGGCTCTAAAATTTTACTTCCTGTCATTAAACAGTTTGCCATTTTTATTATGTCATAATTATGATAGAACAAAATATTTGATTGAAATAAAATGTTTACTTTCCCTTAATTTCTTTTAATTTTATGAATTGGTTGTCTAAATTAAATATTAGTTTTAATTTAAATAATTCCCCTTATGTTCTACTGTTAATACATTTACAATTTTTCTATTAATACTTCATATATTGCTTCACTATCTTTATAAAGTATTGGTATAGTTGTATACACTGTGTTGGATTCATATTATACAAATTTCATCCGTTTTATCAATTTACGTCTCTTATTTATTAATTTTAACGTTGTTGAGATTTGCCATTAGGCCTAGATTTCACATGTTCTTATATACTTGGTTCTTGAATATTACAGCCTGCTTATACCCTTTCTGACTTTCTTTTCTTATACAATCTTAATTACAATTCCCTTCCTTAGTTATATTAACATTTAACATTGATTAATTCAACTAACTGATAACAAATAGTTTATAATATAAAATGTTATTCAAGCCCAGACATTTCAGCCTTGATTAATACTATTAACACATAATAAAAGTTTTATACTAAAAGAATTGTACTCAACTCTGACATTACAGTCTTGAGTTATTTGAACTTATTATAAATAAAACATATCTGTCCTTCCATCATTTAAACTATTTCTTATAACTAATTTTATTTGCAGTCTTAGCTGTTTTTGTTTGATTTTTGGGTATTTATTCTTGGTCACTTCACTTTTTTATGGCCTGCTCTTGTTTTATCACTGTCATTCTAATGAATGCTGTTATCTAAAGAGTGGCAGTTATTTAGAAACACTTGTATCCTATTTGTCATTATAATATTCTATTAAATATTATTTCTCGACACAATATAAAAACTTTAAAGTTGTATAAACGCACAATTTACTTAGTTTATGAACTTAAATATTGACACATTAAGTTTATTTAATATAATATAATAACTTGCACTGGTCCCCTTTTATTCTTTGAATTTATTTCTAATCAGTTTTATAGTCTTATTAAAATCAAGAATTTTATTTATAGAGGATAATGAAGATTTGCTTTTTCCATTATATAACTAATTCCCATTGGTTCACTTTTAATTCTACTTTATACACTTTTGTTTATATCTATTTTACATGGTTTTCTAAATTTGGGTTTTTGTTATACTTTCATTGGTTATTTTTATTTTCTTTTGGGGTTTCGTTTTGATTTATTTTAGAAGCATTCCTTCTTATTCCTTCTTATTGTGGATGTTGTCTTGTTAGAGTTTCTTCCTTACTTACTCCTATCCTACCTGGGTATTTCCTTACTTTATTTTTAGTTTTTTGGTTTATTTTTCTTACTCATCATTCATTGTATATCTGGTTTTAATGAAATTCTTACTTCAAACTATGATTGTGCTTTACGTTGGTTCTTAATTAATTTTTAATGTCGCTTTCTTGGATTTAAATTTGTTTTTATTTTATTTTATGATATTTCTTTCCATTCAGAACTATGGGCATTATCTGTCATGCTACAAAGCTCATCCAAAAGAGGGAGGTTGAAGATGGGTATGTTTGGTATGAGCATAATTTTCTTCATTGGCAATTGCCTTTGGTTACTTGCACCAGGTGTTTTCACCTTTCCAGCAGAGATCATGAATGTAGCGCTTTCGTTTCTTGAGCATAAATGGAAATATTCAGTCCAAACAGGTTTTTCATTTCTACTAAATATCTTAATTTCTCCTGATGGCCAGTCTATAATAAATTTTTATTGCTAAGAGTTTGTCATCAGTCAATCGATTTTTTCCTCCCAGCGTGTTACCATCTGTAAGTTTTTTCTTATTTAATTTTTCCTTCAAGGTGCGAAGTCTCGTTCCCATGCGCTTTTGTATGTGCTCCATACACTCAGTTTTTTAATATTAAAGTCATTTCCATAAGGATTATATTCAACAAGAGACTTATATCCTTTAGAATCACCATCTCCGAGGTACGTCTTGTATCGCACGCCATACTGGGTAAGAAATCGGTGAAATATTTCTTTATCTCCTCCTACCTCCATTTCGTTACTGGTTTCTGTATACTTTGCAGTTCAGTTATCATCATGCTTGCTAAATTGCTTAATATTACATCTACATTGTTTGCCCACTAATGCTACATCTAAAACTCTGCCGTTATCAATACTGGTTAGAGTAAGAACATTATTCATTGACGTGTGCCCACGTTTTTGCCACGATGCATCAACACAACACCAAACAAAACACAGCACTGTATAACCTTAAAAAACGAACATACAGAAAGGTCATATCAGCTGACTAACAATATGAAGCAAAAGTGCAACTCTGAAAAGTTATATATGTGTAGTATAAATAGAAAGAGAAGTAAAATCAAAACAAAAATTGTTGTGTAACAAACCGAAATATGCATAACCTCGAATGGGTGACATATTGAACTGAGTTGATCCCTGACATCATCAACTAAAAAAATTGTAAAACATTTCCTAGTTGTCCGATTAATTTAAAATTAATATCAAATCAAAGGAGATATTCCATACAATATTATGAAATATAAAAATAAAAATCGAATTTTTTTATTAAAATGCTTTACATATATTTATACGACCACCGCACGGATTAAACGGAGAATGGAATACCGACATCCAGCAAAGTCGATAGCCACCACATTTTTCTCAAACACATTCGTGTTGCAAAACGTGTAGGAATACAATTTTGCAATGAGCTGCATACACATGCAGAAATGATAAGATTTAAAAAGTTAAATCGTTACAGTAATCAGCGATACCTAATAACTGTTACATTGAAAGTATATAGTCTTACTAAAAATCCAATCCATTTTTTATCACCATCCAGAGACGAGACGTCACTATTCCTCGACAGTACCTATTTTTACTATCGTTACTTGAAGTACAACTCTTCCACCATTAA
Source organism: Magicicada septendecula (assembly GCA_034769895.1). Classification (NCBI taxonomy): domain Eukaryota; kingdom Metazoa; phylum Arthropoda; class Insecta; order Hemiptera; family Cicadidae; genus Magicicada; species Magicicada septendecula. The sequence continues at coordinate 321,382,541 of CM068375.1, forward strand.
AAAACATACTTTTTAATGTGTTTCGTGTGTGCGGATAATTGCTTACCGCATTAGATGCAAAACGGAAAATACATTTTCATTCTAATTTTTAATACAACAAGGCCATCTACGTACATGAAAAATTTAAATCTCAAGACGTGAGTGAACGAAAAGGCTTTGCTATCGGTTGTAAAAACCTGTGGTGTTCGGCTATAAGTTAGAAGTCGTTAATTAAGTTCATACAGTAAATTGTTAGGAATGACTAATGCCCGACACAATGTGCAAACACCAAGAACATTTCATGTGTAGGAAGTGAACGAGAACGACCGAAAGTCTCCGTGATTCGCTAAAGCCAGCGGTGATTGAGCTTGTATATTTCTTCGGTGTCTGACTGTTACACAGGTGGAGTGAATGGCCGTGCTGATTTAACGAATACATTACTTTTTTCATTCTCTTGGATGATCACACGATCGTCTGCATACATTAAAATATTTAAATAAAATCCTTTCACCAAGTATACTCCATTGGGGCGTCCAATTATTCTTAACATATTACAGTCAAATTTCTTTCTTATCTAAAACAAATTATGGCTTCTTCTATGGGAAATCATATTAGAACAAGATTGTCATACAGAACTCGCCAATAGAACAGGTGCCAGATTTCAAGTACCTAGGGTGGAGCATTACATATCAAAGTGATAAGGAGATTGAAAGCAAAATTAGTCTCGTCTAGTCGCTTTGTTATCTATCATTAAACACTTAAATAAAAAAAAAGAAAGATACGCCATTGAAATATTAAAATATAATGGCCATACCTTATAAGAATTTGTTTAGGTTTTGTGTAAAAATTTTAAAAATGTTTATCCTGCTACTGCATTCTGCTTGATTTTGTTTTTTTTTTATTTTGATTAATTCTGATGTTTTGTGAAGGGATTTGGTCAGCTTTAAACGTAAAAAATCAGAAAAGTATTATTGACGAAACAAATACAATTACTATGTACAATACATTTTTATTAAGTGTATAACGCTTAAAACTAAACTCTGTTTATCAAGATATGTTCCATAGGCAAGAAGGTTGCAGGGAAGGAAGTGTTAAAAATAGCGGTGAAAGTACTCCGTGTGCAGAAAGGGGCGGTTTATCTAACAGCTTGAGTTAATTGCTTCCTCTTCCGGAACTCCACTAAGAGACTCTCCTTGTGCTGTAACCACATCGCACGTTCTATAATCTATTTATTGTTACAGTAAAAAAGTTGTATTCTTTACAATGTTCCGTAACAATATCTTGAAAATGTACGCATTGTGGTCTTGAAAGCTTATCGTTTGCAAAGAGAAAACTCCAGCCTCAAGTATACCATTAATAATATTGAAATAATATAGTAGAGGTTTGAGTTGCAAAACTAGGGTATTGTCTTATACGCAGTTTTTAAAAGCTAACACAAAATAAATTTTAAAATTTATTTTTGTTGTTTTCAAAACTTTTAAACATTAGGTTATGGTAAACAGTTTTAAGAAAAGTATTATTAATATACTTTTAATAAATGCGTATCTCAGATTAAAAGGTTGCGTTCCTAAGACTGGAAAACACAATGTTTATTTGCACGTTGTAAAAAATAATGGTAGCTATCTTAGATATGTATTGTAAAATGAAAAGAATCAAACTCGAGTCACAAAATTAGTAATGAGATATGTTTTGCGGCAGGAGAAGAAACATAAGTAATTTCGTGTTAAAAAGTTTTAGCAGCAGCTCTTCCCACACATCTACATATATATATTCTTGTGTAGTTTTAAATAAAAACCTTCAATTGTGCTACGCATTGGGGACTACAGTCATAGTTAAGGTAATTTTTTTCAAGGGTTGTTAAGTGATAAACCGAACGTATTTTCCACAGTGGAGAAGGGTAAAAATTCTCTTAGATCTCTGTAAAATGTATATTTTAATCTAAAACAAAAGCTTTGTGTGTATTTAGTAGATACAACAGATTTTCAAAACCAATGAACAGAAGACGTGGCTTCAAAGTAAAAAACAAGGTAAGTTTGTTGTAACTGAAATTTTAGTGCAATCATTTAGTTCTTTTAAACTTGGTCAATTGAGAAGACAAGATTTACAGATCTTTTTCAATTTAATCACCAAACTGAATAGCGTATAAAAACACTGTTTGTAAAAGTCCACGTAAGAGAGTCTACATTAATGTATTTTTGGGACCTAGGTGTCATAAAAATAGAAATATTCTTGACAACAGAGTACAGAAAATAGCAAAACAAGTGCTGAATTCTTTTCACAGAAGCAAACGAGTACCAGACAGACCAAGAGAAACATCATGAAAGATACTAACAAATCGTATGTGGACTACGGTGTTGAGATTAACTTATTAAATACAGAGGAAAACTCTATGAATAAAAAAATCCGACAACGTTTAAACCGGTTTAAATTAAAGATGTTATTATTGTGTGAAAAATTTACATTATGAACAATTACAATTCTATGATTTTGCATTTTATATTCATGTAACGAATGCAGTTTTGTCAAAAGACTGTGTTTGGCAACAGCGGAAAGAATTAGGAATATACTTTCCTTCTTTGACAACAGCGTTCAGTTCAAAGGTGAAATCCAGACGGCTGTGACGGTGGCAATTTACATTCGCCACATTTCCTGGCTGCCACTGAGCTGAGACCGACGGAAGTTTTCTCATTTCCTTTAGTAGCGCCAGTATTACTCCCTTTAAGCTGTGTCGTTACATCAAGTCTGAGACCCAACTCAATGACGGAGAAAGAATATGTACGTTTTGTAAAATTATGAATGACAGCACAAATGTATTATAGCGATTGACAACCTTATACTTTAACTTTCGTGAAACAATAATGTTATTACTACAGATATTATATTAATGAGTAATAAAAAATTGTCTTCATGATCAGTTAATCTATATTAATACAGTGTAAGCTATTAATCATTTGGCACTGTAAATTAATCATTGCTTAGATGTCATTGCGAATTAGTAAATCATAACAATTTTATAAAGTTTGGTCATTAATTACAAACTACTTTAATTTAATTATACCAACGTTTACCAAAATGTATTCTTATTATGAAGACTTATACACCAATACACCAACAATACAGGAATAGTTAACTAGCCTATAATGAGTTTTCTTGTACTTTGTGCAAAGAATAATAATAAACATTCCATATACATTCTTAGTAATAAGATACAATTACAATACAGAATAATCGTTCACTCTTATTTTGTGTATCAGATGTTTCTGTATAACTTTCAGTTCCGTTCAAGCTTTAATAACAACAATAAATTTTAACAAACTTCTAGACAAAAAACTTGATTCATAAACAGCTACATAATTGTTTACGTATGATGACGAAACTTACGTCATTTAAAATTAGCAAATAATAAATTTTTGTCAAACGACTTATACCCCACACATTATTCTTAAAAAACCCGTAATTTTTTTGTCTCAGTAGATACTGATTCTTATTCTTTTGAATATTAAAAAATACAAAATTTGTATTAAGACCTTTACCAAGGTTAAGCTTTTCAAATGAAAGAATTTGCAAGTTTTGAGTTTTAACATTACTTTTGTGCTAAGCGTTCTGCCATTCTGCATGAATCGTCATTGCCTCGTCTAACAAAACTTTTATAGATTTCCAGTAAATGTTTTAATCAAAATTAAAAATAAAAAGTATATTTAGTAGTTTAGTGTGTCGGAGACAATAGCGTATGTGTGAGTCAGGAACATAGCATAACCTAGAGATTCTAGAAGTTCCTGGGCGCACAATAATATCTAGAGTTTTTAGCCCACAAGTCAATTCATCACTTGAAATGAGTACTTCACATAACGCTGTCGAGTAATAATGAGCATTATTCATTTGAACTGAAGCATTGCGCTGGCCACACAAGTTCAATGGCTGTGCGGGACGAAGGGCTTGCCCGTCGCCCGTTCGTATACTACGTTCCGAGCTTCAGCAAGAGCTCCTGCCGTAGGGACTGCTGATACTTTGGATTTAGGGTGTGGCCTGCTACCGGCCGTGGGTTGTCAATTAATTACTTAATTGAGGGTGAGTGTTCGCCGAGGCCGGGTCCAAGATTCTCCTGGCACAGATTGGTAGCGACCGAGGGCGCTAATGAGATGGTTGCCCGGGAATCGGGCGGAGCGACGATAGAATTTACGGGACAGTGTCCGTATAGTGGCGTCCAGGGAACGGACACGTAGGGAGTCACGGATCGTTTTGTTTGATGTCAGGTAATGGGCTTTGCATACCCAGCGCAATCCTCGGTCAAGGAGAGACTGAAGCTTTCGCTTGTGGGTCTTGGCCAAGTAGCCCCAAACGGGCATCGCGTAGGTAACCATCGGCGCCACATAAGTGGAGACGATAAGCTTCCTTAGGCGGCGGGTCATGTCGTTGCTGCACAATATGGATCTGAGTTGATGGAGACGATGGGCGGTCTTTCGGGCTACTTGCGCAGAATGTGTCCGCCAGGTGAGACGTCGGTCGAGGTGAACCCCGAGGTACTTGACTTCGCGAGACCAGGGCAACAGTGTATCGCCTACATAAAGCCTGTCAGGGAGCCTAAAGCGTCTGGAGAAGACTACTACTGTGCTCTTGGCCGCATTGATGGTAACACTCCATTTCTCTGCCCACTCAACCTATTCGTCCAAGTGTTCCTGGAGCCAGATAACGGCCGTTTCAGCGCGACGATCGACAGCATACACCGCCGTGTCGTCGGCGAACATGGCCAACCTGGTGCCAGGCAACTTGGGCACGTCGTTGACGTACACAGAGGAAAGCAGGGGCCCAAGACGCTTCCCTTAGGTACACGAGCAGTAATAGCTCTTTCCGAAGAAAGGGTGTTATCTACTCCCACGCGAAAGGTTCTGTTCCGAAGAAAGTTAGCAATCAGATGAAGGTAGCAATCCGAAAGCAGAATCTCCGTGAGTTTGTGAAGAAGACCTGGATGCCAAACACGATTGAAAGCCTTCTCGACATCAAGGAAAACGGCGACGGACTGCTTCCGCGAGCAACCGGCCTCGGCCACGGTCTCCACGAAACGCATCAGTTGATGAGTCGAGGAGTGCCCAGCACGAAAACCGAATTGCTCGGGGACCAGAATATCGAACCGTTGAAGGTGATCAATTAGCTGCCGCTGGACTAGTCGTTCGAAGACTTTCGAAGTGGACGACAGCAGGTTGATAGGCCGGACGTTTTCGGCGAACTTGTGGTCTTTCCCCGGCTTCGGGATCATCGTGACCGTACCCGAACGCCATTTCTTAGGAAAGTAGGCGAATCGGAAGCAGGCATTGAACAAATCGACCAGGAAGCGAACTCCCCGGTCCGGAAGTCTCTGTAGGGCGGTGTTAGTAACACCGTCCGATCCAGGGCTCTTCCGGGGCCGAAGCGCTAAAATCCTGTCCGTTACCTCTTCCACCGAAGTGGGATCGGGTTTGTAATTGATCGGGCTGCCGAGATAAGCCTCAACTTCGTCTTCTATCTCCTCATCGGATTCTGGGTCCCCGGACGGGTTAGGAGCAATTGATGCTCCAGGTGCCCGGCCAGGAACTTAGATTTCTCGCCCGGCTTGGCAAAGGGATGTCCCCCAGGCCCCTTGATGGCCGGGAGTGGAGGACGGCGCCTCTTCCCGATCATCGAGGTAGGAATCCTGTAAACGGAGCATCTCTCTTGTACATCGTATGCCATTTTGGCGACCGCAAATTCCCAGCAGCTTATTCGGAAGGCCTGCAAGTCATGACGTAACTTGCCTGCCGCCCGATTGAAGCTGGCCTTGTCGTCCGGATCTCGCGTCCGCTGCCACCGTCTCCGAAATCTGTTCTTCTCTAAAGCGAGAAGACGGACTTCTTCTGGGATCCGGTAATAATCGGGCGTGAGATAAGGCTTCATCCGTGAGCATACGCCGACGAAAGAGACCACAAGGCGACCGCCTCGTCGATGTGCTGAGTGGTATCAAGCGGAACTTCCCCGGGAAGTCTGCGACAAAAGGGAGGCCCGAATCGGTCCCACTCGACCACTAGTCGTGCTGCTCTCCCAATCGTGTGACGAGTAGGTACGTGCACCTCGATGGGACAATGGTCAGAGGTCAGCTCCGTTAACAAAGATACCTCAATCTGGTTGACATCTCCCTTGACAACTGCAATGTCTAGTATGTCAGGTCGGGCTCCAGGTCGGCGGGGATAATGAGTCGGTAGTCCGGGTCCGTAGGCTCATAGGTGGTGGTCGTGAAGGTACCTGCTAAGCGCCCTCCCGGATGGCGTAGTCAGTCGACTACCCCAGTCGGGGTGTTTGCAGTTCAGGTCACCTGCAAAAATAACCTTCCTATGCGCTCTGAAAATTGCGAACAGGTCGGCGTCTAGAACTGGTTTGGTCGGCGGTTTGTAAGCCGAAACTAGGAGGACACCTCCGAGAACTCCGGAGAGTTCAACGGTGGTGGCCTCAATATTTTGACGAGGAGGCAAGACCACGCGGTGATGCGCAATGCAACGTTTCACAGCTATGGCCGTGCCACCCTCCACATTCCGCCCAGGTCTATCGTCCCTGTAAAGCGCATAGCTGGGCAATCTCACGTTGTCGTGGGCCCTAAGCCAGGTCTCAGAGAGGAGAAGCACGTCGGGCTTGCGACGGGCTAGGAACTCTCTAAGTTCCTCGAGTTTGGGTAGAAGGCTGTTGGCGTTCCACGCTATGGTGGATAGGTCGCGCTTGATGGAGGTAATTCTGTTAGCGTGGAGCATTACAGAAGACCTATGGCGGCTGCAGCTTCCGCGAGCATTAAGAACTTTTCAGTCGGGGTCGCCGTGCGAAGACGCCCCCGGATGGATCGATATAATCGGGCCACTTCTTCGAGGTTGTATTCCTCGAGGAAAGACTTTACCTTGGCTAGAGCTGAGGGTGATGTGGACTACGAAGCAGATGAGGCAGGGTCGCTGCGGGCGCCGGCAGCATAGCTGCGGGCTGAATTCACACGAGATGAGTTCTTGGATGGGCGCTCGGTCCTTTCAGCTGCAGGACGGGGCTCTACTTTGGACTGCCGCGCAACCCCAGCACCGGGGCGCTGTGTTGGTTCAGTTTGTAGTTTCTGGGCAGGGGCAGCGGGAGCAGCGTTTTTCTGTTTCTTCTGCTTCTTCTTCCTACTCTTGGGCTTGTAGCGAGCCGTGGGTGGGGGAGATTCTGACCTCTCCGGGACTGGTCCTACTACCTCCGCGGCAAATTCCTCGTCCATAGGAACGGGCTGGTCTTGGGACAATGCTGTCTTAGCATGCTCTTCCCGATCAGGTGGGGCCGATGCACGTGGCTGAGCACGTGGTTGAGGTCGGGCGAGATTTTGCGATACAGATGAGCTTACCTCCTCCGGGAGACGGGGAAAGTCAGCACGATCCGGGACGACTGGAAGCTGCTGGCGGGCAGGAGGGTTATTCCTGTATGCGGCCTGCCTCAGGTGCTGCTGGAAGACCCAGCATCCTCGGTAATTTGCCGAGTGAGGGTCGCCGCAATTAATACAAAAGCGGCGCCCCGCAGCCGGCAATTGACAGCAATTGACAGACCTTAGTCGGATGCGGCTTCCCGCACCTGACGCAGGCCTCAGCATTGTGGCAACTGTCCGAGCCATGCCCGAATCGCTGGCAACGATGGCACTGCGGGACGTGGCCAGCTTCGCGTCTCCTTTCTACTTTTATTTTTAGTCCGCAAAGACTGGTCAGGCCCAGCAGTCTGTCTGCCTGTTCCCCCTTCAGGATGATCACCCGGAGGAGGGGTAATTTGCGCCTGAATCCATATGAGGTATATAACATTCTTTTATCGGGTAACCGAGTTGGCGGAGCTCGTCCGCCACCTCGTCAGGGTCAGTGTCCTCGTCCAGGCCGCGAATGATCAGCCGGACGTGAGCCGCCTTCGCGTTTGTGAACGTATAAAATTGGAGACCATTTGCTTGGAGAAACAAATAGACGGCATCCGTCGCACAGCTAACGCGCAGACTATCTCTCCCGCGAAGAGACATCTGTACGTCCGCCGAGAGACGAACGCCGAGCCGGAGGCGTCTGGAAAAGTCAACGACGTTCTTGACGCCGTTGACGAACAAGGGCGGAGGGCGGGTTCGATGGGAAGGAGCATCCAGAAGCTCCGGTTCGTCGGGGAGCGGAGTTTCCTCCGCTTTCTGCTTTTTCTTTGATGTAACTACGGTAAAGGAGGACCAAGGCGTGGGCTGGGACGCAGTATACGTCGGGGCAGGAGTACCCCCAATGACAACGTTGGACACGGCCGAGACCGATTGGTGGCCCTGAGAAGGACCACTGGACGATCCGACCGAGTCAGGGACAGGGTCGGGGCCTACTGAAGAAGCATTGGATTGGCCCTTAGCAGGACCATTCCGTTGCCCGGCCGCAACGCGACGGTCGCCCATCGCGTTTTGCAGAGATACTCGGGTCGAAGCTCTCCTACGGGAATTGTTAACCCGTTTACCGCCGGTATTGGAGGCGGCACCACGACTAGGCGAAGCGACCGACCGCTACCCGCAGGGACCTAACTTAGCCTACGCCAAGCTAAGCGGGCGATGCCACCAAAAACCGCGGGAAAAACAGTAAATAGGCTTTCCTCGAGTCATCCCTCGTAGTAATCCCAATACAGGCCCACTGGTCCGGTACCCACTGGTACGGGAGTACCTGGTTGAATTCAAAATTTTGTTTGTGACTAATTACAACTGGTAATATTAGTGACTTCATTGGTGCCCGTAATTTGTTTCCACTGAACAAAATAGCGATCTGTTTGCCCTTCGTAAAATATAAAGAAAATAACAGAGTAGATAATGAAGAAAATACAAAAGTATCGGATTTCAGCTTTCGCGAAAGCCACAAACACAACACAGCACAAACACTGGTCCACTGCACTGCCGCCTTTTGGCTTCGGGAGGCACAATACACTTGCCAAATCACACGCATTATTCGAACATATCACACCTCACACACACAACATCGATCTTCCGAAAATCGATTTCGTCGCCAACAACAAGTACTACCAGCGGCAACCTCTGAAGAAGCTTTTTAAATGTGAAAACCGCTTCAGGTTGTAAGGTAAAACGTTTACGTTTTACCCATAAAAAGTTTTGTGTTCTGAGTAGTACTGAAATAATTATATTTAGTTAAGAATCGGACACGTCATGGACAACGAAGTCCAATAAATACCTTTGTTGAATGGAAGACACGGACCACAAAACAAATGACAATGAATTCAATCTTGTAGAACGTAGAATGTAGTAACACTTCCAGTGAGTTCAGCAAGCTGTATAATTCGTCGATATTTTAAACAAAACAAATTTAAATAATTGCATAAATTTAAATTAAAGGTTTTTGGTTGTTAAACAAGTGTGTATTGCATTGGTTTCTTTAGGTAAATTAATATTCATAATAAAAAATAAGTTACTCCCACCTATAAAATAATTTATGTTTTTAAAATTACCCATAATCCTATGCTTTTTATACATACACTTGACAGTAATGTATATAAAGTTTTCAGTAAACACAGTATGCAAACATTTAAAACAGATCTAAAACCTGGAAGAAGTGTGAAGGGGACAGATATAACTTTGTCAAGTTACTACGAATAACGAGTTTGTTATGTTTAAATCAAAAACCCTTTATATTTTAATGCGGTACACAGACTTCGTCAATTTTGTTTTGAATTTTTTACTTTTATTTATAGTCCTTGATTCTGTGCTATCCCTATATAAAAAAAATGTTTAACGAGTTTGTGTGTGTTGGAGTTATGGTATGTGAGTGTGATGTATTTAGTTTGTACACAACACATCAAACCACCCAACACAACATAAACATACGGCCTTCAACCATATGTTCCATAGACTAACTAAAATACCATTAAGTAAACAGGACTATAATGACGAACTCAACACAATCAAATACATAGCAATAAAAAACTGATACAAACCTAATTTATTAAACAAACTACACAAACATATCATAAAAAAAACAACAAAACACAAAATACCAACAACACACTACAAACTAAATACATCACACTCACATACCATAACTCCAACACACAAAAACTCGCGAACACATTCAGAAAACACAAGTACAAAATAGCATACAGAACAAACAATACCATCAAAAAACACAACAATGATACAATCACGGACATAGACAAATACAACAAAAAAGGTGTTTACAAATTAAATTGTAATGACTACAATAGTTTCTACATAGACCAGACGGGAAGATCTTTTTCATCTCGTTACTCTGAACACCTAAAAGCTTTATCCAACAACAATATACATTCCGCGTTTGCTACACACATACACACAAAAAACCACAGCTACACCAACATAGATACTAAACTTGAAATATTACACTACTTACCCAAAGGTCGAAAACGTAAGACAGCAGAACAATATGAAATATACAAACACCACACAACACAACCACACAACATACTTAACGACCAATTACAGTATAAATCACACACACGTTTTGACACAATTATACATAAAACTAACAATAATTTGGATCCCCGAGCCAATCCCCTTCCTCCACACACCACCACTACTATACCTTTCAAAATAAAAACCGTTACAAGTTAATGGCAGTCTGTCTCAAAGCTGACGAAGGCGAACACCACGCCGAAACGCGTACGAGAAGAAAAGACAAGTAAGTTTCACAAGTTGAAAGATTCAATATTCTATAAAGTTAATATAATTACATGAAGAAGTTAATATGTTCTTACACCTATGGGGCAGGAATATGGGTGACCTGGGAGACATGAATATCATTCGGTCTGCAGGGTGTCATTCGAGGTCTGCTTCAAGTAACTACGCAATTATACTAGACGGGTTTTGTAACTCTTCCCTTATGGTCTCATTATTTATACGGTCAAGTTGCAAACACCTTTTAACTCCTCTCAAAATTATATTTTCGATGCCTGTAGTTTACTGTCTTGTTTCTTGGTTGTCCATAATTGACACCTGTAGGACAGTACAGACACTGTTGTAACCGTGCAGAAATGTATAAAAATATTTATAACGGTATGAATTTGCCACTGATAATTTGTAACGGTAAAAGGTGCATGTAGAACGGGACGCAATACTGAAATTACGTTAATTGGGCAAAGGAGAGCGAGGGTACTTTAACCGGACGATCACTCCTGCCTGCGCCGGTGTGTATGCACAATGTCAACATATATTTTGATGGCTGTTGAAAAGTAAAACAAACATTACCTTCTCCTGATTGTTGCAAGGTGTAGAGTGTTAAATTACATTGTTATCTTTACCAGAAAGAAAAATAAACAAGAACTTGTTTTATTGTGAATTAACTTTACCAAGAATGCAATAAACGTTACGCGGAAGCTGTCTAGTCCTGAAGGTAAATCAGTAGGTTTTACAGACACCTATGCCATACGGAGTAGTAAACTAAAGCACAAGTTGGTTGTGAGCTGGGGATGGGGAAAGCAATTAAACCAAGTCGTATACTTGGCACCACTCTGAAAGTTGTTTTTACACCCTTATCACTGTAAACCGTCTCTTGTATATCAACGTCTAACTCATTTTTAAAAAGACTATGGATTCGCATGAATTACTAGAAAAACGTACATTATGGCCTCCAAGAGATGGGTGACTTCTTACGTGTTGAAACCATATCCGGACTGCTTCCATTTTAAAATTCTCTTTTTCTTTGCGTTTTTTGGACCCTATCAGGTCTTTCAACCGCCACTGACAGTTTTTTAGGACGATCCTAAATTCCAGGGATCAAAACATTCAGCACAAAACTATTACAATAAAAGTAGTCTAAATAGAGTACTTAACCGTAAACGCTCATTACATCTAATCACGCGTTTAGGATATAAACAGAGACATCATCATTCATACACGAATGATTCATACTTTCTCTCTGTAGCAATTTTCTTTAGTCTGCAGGTCATGTGCATAGCGGTTCCACCAAAAATCAATATGTGTTCACAAATGTTGTGTTTCCTTTTTACTCATTGCGTGATTAGTATTTTAAAAATCCGTCCAGCTGTTCTCTCCTAGGGGATAATGAGTAGTGGAGATTTTCCGAAGAGAGTTTACAACCATCTCGTACAACTCCGAAATTTGATGATTAGTGTTTGATTTCAGGGTACCCTCCTCTTATTGCGCTACATTTCCTACAACCAAAGAGCACCACTCCACTGTAAGAAAAGGTGAGATAAAACAACACCATCTCCGTAACCCTAGTTAAGGTATCCGAGCGTCATGACATTTGTGACTTTCCATTTCTGTAGTGTATAATAATTTCATTTTCTGTGTTAATATCAGAAACCATGCAATCCTCGATCGATATTTTTTAAACACAAATCATGTAAGTTAATGAAAAAGGGTGTTTGTAAGCCCTATTTCGCACATGTTAATATACTAGATTTCATAATCCGTTTTCTCAAACACTAATTAACTGAGCTGTTTGAAACTTTTACCAATGATTGACAATCTCCCAACAAAAACGGTAAAACGGGGTTTTAGGATGTTTTACATTGAGCCATTTTATAAATTTCAATCGAATGCAATGTTTAATATATTATAATTTTTTTTTCAGCGACAACCGCATTGTATCAAAAAATTCCTACGTTAAAATTTGTATCTTTTTCTCTACACATGTGCAAAAAGGTAAGCTTTGTATCATTAGTAGTTCCAAAGATAATAGGTCTTTTGTGTAAAAAATAAACAATTTTCGGGAAACAACAATTGAAATTTATAATCAATATAATGAATTTGTGTGAATTACGTAATATATACCCGATGCATATGAAGATTTATCTGGTTCTTCTGCAGCTTAAAAATTTTCTCCCAACTACCTTTTTCTCATTTCTCACTTCTGCCGGGCTTCTTTCTGTAGTTCTGCAGTTGCATCTTCAGCTCTCCGCACTCGTTTTATAACAATCCCCAACATAGTTTCAGCACAGTTCTTTGCTACTGGCATGCCTAGTTGTTTCAACACCAAGCACTTGATTGAAGAATCTCTATTAAAGCTTGAAACTTCATCATAAACCTCAAAATTTGATGTTTGTAGTGAAACAAATACAGATTTAGGAATGCGCGAATACGTTATGTTGTTTACCGTCTCATTGTGAATTTCACTTTTGCCATAGAGACACGTTTAAAAATTTTGGGGTAGCCAGGTCTGTAAATATAGGTTTAAGCTGTAACAAATAATAAATTTGTAACAAAATATAAAATTCTTGTTGTTTGGTAAAAAAAAAATTTTATTATTTATTACATTATATTTTTTGTTTTGTTTTATTTTTAATTAATTTAGTATTAATTATTTTAAACTGTTTTGTTGAATTTGGAGCTTCATATTGATTGTTATTGTCAAATTATATCCTTTTGTGTAACTATTGTACTATGTTAATAGGATTGTCTCCAAGAACAATCGATTTGTGATCTTTCCTTATTTGAAGTTTGTCCTGCTTTAAAGTTGTTAAATTCGGCCGTTCTGGTAGTTATGTCTCACATATTGTTTTATATTATTCTATTTATAAATTAGAAATAAATAGGATTCAAAATTATAATATTCAATGGTTTTCATTGACAATTAGTAAAATAATCGATTTTATATAGATTGATGAATCGACTCTCTCAGGGCAAATTAATAGATTATACAAATTATTAATTCTCGGGTTCTTTGAACAGTTATTTTATATAGTCAGAGAAAAGGCAAATTATAGAAAGTATAACATTACAAATTGCAAGCTTATTATTTAAAATACAAACATATTATTCAATATGGTTAGTAAAGAAAATGTTTCGAACCATTCGAAGGTATGTTGGCTGTGGCGCATAGAATTGTGGGAACTCAAAGATGGCCGCTTCGTATTCAGATGTAGTAGACGACTGCACCTCGAAGAATCTGCTTCAAATAAATGTTGCTTTTCCAATGGTTTCTCGTCCCAGCGATAGTGATTTGTTCCTCTAGTGTTAGTGTGGTTTTCCTGGATCAGTTGTTAGTGATTCCCTTCGATAAATTGTGTTGGTTTATGTTCTATTTTACTCCCGTCAATGAGGTCGAGAATAGCAAGTTTCGTCTCGATATTAGGAATTATCGTTTGTAAGTGTTTAAATGGTTATTATCGGTTTACTGTTCAATAATTGTTCACTTTTATTGTTTAACTGGTTTAATTCACTGACTTAAATCGTTATTGAACGTTTTTTCCAAAATTCGCGAGTTTAAATTTTATAGGTTTGGGCTGATGTACACCATGCTTCTTCCTACACTATATGTAACTATTTTGGCGAGAGCTCGTTTGATGTGTACTGCTCAACATATAATAATCAACTCAACTCATTTTCTTCTTCATCTGAAACGTTTTAGCCCAGTTAATATTAGCAAGACATTGTTTTAAAATTTTGTCATTTCCGTTACATGGTTGACACTTACATTATATTACTTAATACAATTTTATTATTATTTGATTTTATCAAATAATAATTACATAATCTTTTTCCTTAGTTACTTCTGCGCGATTTGATACCAAATAAGATATTCTTACAATGTTTTTATCTCAAAATGCCATATTTACTGCATTTTGAAAATGTAGGCTCTAAAATTTTACTTCCTGTCATTAAACTGTTTGGCATTTTTATTATGTCATAATTATGATAGAACAAAATCTTTGATTGAAATAAAATGTTTATTTTCCCTTAATTTCTTTTAATTTTCTGAATTGGTTGTCTAAATTAATTATTAGTTTTAATTTAAATAATTCCCCTTATGTTCTACTGTTAATACATTTACAATTTTTCTATTAATACTTCATATATTGCTTCACTATCTTTATAAAGTATTGGTATAGTGGTATACACTGTGTTGGATTCATATTATACAAATTTCATCCGGTTTATCAATGTACTTCTCTTATTTATTAATATTAATGTTGTTGAGATTTGCCATTTGGCCTAGATTTCACATGTTTTTATATACTTGGTTCTTGAATATTACAGCCTGCTTATACCCTTTCTGACTTTCTTTTCTTATACAATCTTAATTACAATTCCCTTACTTAGTTATATTAACATTTATCATTGATTAATTCAACTAACTCATAACAAATATTTTATAACATAAAATGTTACTCAAGCCCAGACATTTCAGCCTTGATTAATACAATTAACACATAATAAATGTTTTATACGAAAAGAATTTTACTCAACTCTGTCATTTCAGTCTTGAGTTATTTGAACTTATTATAAATAAAACATATCTGTCCTTCCATCATTTAAACTGTTTCTTATAACTAATTTTATTTACAGTCTTAGCTATTTTTGTTTGATTTTTGGGTATTTATTCTTGGTCACTTCACTTTTTTATGGCCTGCTCTTGTTTTATCTCTGTCATTCTAATGAATGCTGTTATCCAAAGAGTGGCAGTTATTTAGAAACACTTGTATCCTATTTGTCATAATAATATTCTATTAAATATTATTTCTCGACACAATATACAAATTTTAAAGTTGTATAAATGCACAATTTACTTAGTTTATGAACTTAAATATTGACACATTAAGTTTATTTAATATAATATAATAACTTGCACTGGTCTCCTTTTATTCTTTGACTTTATTTCTAATCAGTTTTATAGTCTTATTAAAATCAAGAATTTTATTTATAGAGGATAATGAAGATTTGTTTTTTCCATTATATAACTAATTCCCATTGGTTCACTTTTAATTCTACTTTATACACTTTTGTTTATATCTATTTTACATGGTTTCTAAATTTGGGTTTTTGTTATACTTTCATTGGTTATTGTTACTTTCTTTTGGGGTTTCGTTTTGATTTCTTTTAGAAGCGTTCCTTCTTATTGTGGATGTTGTCTTGTTAGAGTTTCTTCCTTACTTACTCCTATCCTACCTGGGTATTTCCTTACTTTATTTTTAGTTTTTTGGTTCATTTTTCTTACTCATCATTCATTATATATCTGGTTTTAATGAAATTCTTACTTCAAACTATGATTGTGATTTTCGGTGGTTCTTAATTAATTTTTAATGTTGCTTTCTTGGATTTAAATTTGTTTTTATTTTATTTTATGATATTTCTTTCCATTCAGAACTATCGGCATTATCTGTCATGCTACAAAGCTCATCCACAAGAGGGAGGTTGAAGATGGGTATGTTTGGTATGAGCATAATTTTCTTCATTGGCAATTGCCTTTGGTTACTTGCACCAAGTGTTTCACCTTTCCAGCAGAGACCATGAGAGTAGCGCTTTCGTTTCTTGAGCATAAATGGAAATATTCAGTCCAAACAGCTTTTTAATTTCTGCTAAAGGTCTGAATTTCTCCTGATGGCCAGTCTATAATAAATTTTTATTGCTAACAGTTTGTCATCAGTCAATCGATTTTTTCCTCCCAGCGTGTTAACATCTGTAAGTTTTTTCTTATTTAATTTTTTCTTCAAGGTGCGGAGTCTCGTCCCCATGCGCTTTTGTATGTGTTCCATACACTCAGTTTTTTAATATTAAAGTCATTTCCATAAGGATTATATTCAACAAGATACTTATATCCTTTAGAATCACCATCTCCGAGGTACGTCTTGTATCGCGCGCCATACTGGGTAAGAAATCAGTGAAATATTTCTTTATCTCCTCCTACCTCCATTCCGTTACTTGTTTCTGTATACTTTGCAGTGCAGTTATCATCATGCTTGCTAAATTGCTTAATATTACATCTACATTGTTTGCCCACTAATGCTACATCTAAAACTCTGCCGTTATCAATACTGGTTAGAGTAAGAACATTATTCATTGACGTGTGCCCACGTTTTTGCCACGATGCATCAACACAACACCAAACAAAACACAGCACTGTATAACCTTAAAAAACGAACATACAGAAAGGTCATATCAGCTGACTAACAATATGAAGCAAAAGTGCAACTCTGAAAAGTTATATATGTGTAGAATAAATAGAAAGAGAAGTAAAATCAAAACAAAAATTGTTGTCTAACAAACCGAATTATGCATAAGCTCGAATGGGTGACATATTGAACTGAGTTGATCCCTGACATCATCAACCTAAAAAAATTGTAAAACATTTCCTAGTTGTCCGATTAATTTAAAATTAATATTAAATCAAAGGAGATATTCCATAAAATATAATTTGGAACAAGAAAATAAAAATCGAATTTTTTATTAAAATGCTTTACATATATTTATACGACCACCGCACGGATTAAACGGAGAATGAAATACCGATATCCAGCAAAGTCGATAGCCACCACATTTTTCTCAAACACATTCGTGTTGCAAAACGTGTAGAAATACAATTGTGCAATGAGCTGCATACACATGCAGAAATGATAAGATTTAAAAAGTTAAATCGTTACAGTAATCAGCGATACCTAATAACTGTTACATTGAAAGTATATAGTCTTACTAAAAATCCAATCCATTTTTTATCACCATCCAGAGACGAGACGTCACTATTCCTTGACAGTACCTATTTTTACTATCGGT
Organism: Magicicada septendecula; assembly: GCA_034769895.1. Taxonomy (NCBI): domain Eukaryota; kingdom Metazoa; phylum Arthropoda; class Insecta; order Hemiptera; family Cicadidae; genus Magicicada; species Magicicada septendecula. The sequence goes on from CM068375.1 coordinate 321,400,026, forward strand.
ACTTGTAGTACAACTCTTCCACCATTAAAAAACATACTTTTTAATGTGTTTCGTGTGTGCGGATAATTGCTTACCGCATTAGATGCAAAACAGAAAATACATTTTCATTCTAATTTTTAATACAACAAGGCCATCTACGTACATGAAAAATTTAAATCTCCAGACGTGAGTGAACGAAAAGGCTTTGCTATCGGTTGTAAAAACCTGTGGTGTTCGGCTATAAGTTAGAAGTCGTTAATTAAGTTCATACAGTAAATTGTTAGGAATGACTAATTCCCGACACAATGTGCAAACACCAAGAACATTTCATGTGTAGGAAGTGAACGAGAACGACCGAAAGTCTCCGTGATTCGCTAAAGCCAGCGATGATTGAGCTTGTATATTTCTTCGGTGTCTGACTGTTACACAGGTGGAGTGAATGGCTGTGCTGATTTAACGAATACATTACTTCTTCATTCTCTTGGATGATCACACGATCGTCTGCATACATTAAAATATTTAAATAAAATCCTTTCACCAAGTATACTCCATTGGGGCGTCCAATTATTCTTAACATATTACAATCAAATTACTTTCTTATCTAAAAGAAATTATGGCTTCTTCTATGGGAAATCATATTAGAACAAGATTGTCATACAGAACTCGCCAATAGAACAGGTGCCAGATTTCAAGTACCTAGGGTGGAGCATTACATATCAAAGTGATAAGGAGATTGAAAGCAAAATTAGTCTCGTCCAGTCGCTTTGTGATCTATCATTAAACACTTAAATAAAAAAACAAAGAAAGAAACGCCATTGAAATATTAAAATATAATGGCCATACCTTATAAGAATTTGTTTAGGTTTTGTGTAAAAATTTTAAAAATGTTTATCCTGCTACTGCATTCTGCTTGATATTGTTTTTTTTTTTATTTTGATTAATTCTGATGTTTTGTGAAGGGATTTGGTCAGCTTTAAACGTAAAAAAGCAGAAAAGTATTATTGACGAAACAAATACAATTCCTATGTACAATACATTTTTATTAAGTGTATAACGCTTAAAACTAAACTCTGTTTATCAAGATGTGTTCCATAGGCAAGAAGGTTGCAGGGAAGGAAGTGTTAAAAATAGCGGTGAAAGTACTCGGTGTGCAGAAAGGGGCGGTTTATCTAACAGCTTGAGTTAATTGCTTCCTCTTCCGGTACTCCATTAAGAGACTCTCCTTGTGCTGTAACCACATCTCACGTTCTATAATCTATTTACTGTTACAGTAAAAAAGTTGTATTCTTTACAATGTTATCCGTAACAATATCTTGAAAATGTACGCATTCTGGTCTTGAAAGCTCATCAAAGCTCACAAAGAGAAAACTCCAGCCTCACGTATACCATTAATAATATTGAAATAATATAGTAGAGGTTTGAGTTGCAAAACTAGTGTATTGTCTTATACGCAGTTTTTAAAAGCTAACACAAAATAAATTTTAAAATTTATTTTCGTTGTTTTCAAAACTTTTAAACATTAGGTTATGGTAAACAGTTTTAAGAAAAGTATTATTAATATACTTTTAATAAATGCCTATCTCAAATTAAAAGGTTGCGTTCCTACGACTGGAAAACACAATGTTTATTTGCACGTTGTAAAAAATATTGGTAGCTATCTTAGATATGTATTATAAAATGAAAAGAATCAAACTCGAGTCACAAAATTAGTAATGAGATTTTTTTGCAGCAGGAGAAGAAACATAAGTAATTTCGTGTTAAAAAGTTTTAGCAGCAGCTCTTCCCACACATCTACTTATATTCTTGTGTAGTTTTAAATAAAAACCTTCAATTGTGCTGCGCATTGAGAACTACAGTCATAGTTAAGGTAATTTTTTTCAAGGGTTGTTAAGTGATAAACCGAACGTATTTTCCACAGTGGAGGAGGGTAAAAATTCTCTTAGATCTCTGTAAAATGTATATTTTAATCTAAAACAAAAGCTTTGTGTGTATTTAGTAGATACAACAGATTTTCAAAACCAATGAACAGAAGACGTGGCTTCAAAGTAAATAACAAGGTAAGTTTGTTGTAACTGAAATTTTAGTGCAATCATTTAGTTCTTTTAAAATTGGTCAATTGAGAAGACAAGATTTACAGATATTTTTCAATTTCATCGCCAAACTGAATAGCGTATAAAAACACTGTTTGTAAAAGTCCACGTAAGAGAGTCTACATTAACGTATTTTTGGAACCTAGGTGTCATAAAAATAGAAATATTCTTGACAACAGAGTACAGAAAATAGCAAAACAAGTGCTGAATTCTTTTCACAGAAGCAATCGAGTACCAGACAGACCAAGAGAAACATCATGAAAGATACTAACAAATAGTATGTGGACTACGGTGTTGAGATTAACTTATTAAATACAGAGGAAAACTCTATGAATAAAAGAATCCGACAACGTTTAAACCGGTTTAAATTAAAGATGTTATTATTGTGTGAAAATTTTACGTCATGAACAATTACAATTCTATGATTTTGCATTTTATATTCATGTAACGAATGCAGTTTTGTCAAAAGGCTGTGTTTGGGAACAGCGGAAAGAATTAGGAATATACTTTCCTTCTTTGACAACAACGTTCAGTTCAAAGGTGAAATCCAGACGGCTGTGACGGTGGCAATTTACATTCGCCACATTTCCTGGCTGCCACTGAGCTGAGACCGGCGGAAGTTTTCTCATTTCCTTTAGTAGCGCCAGTATTACTCCCTTTAAGCTGTGTCGTTACATCAAGTCTGAGACCCAACTCAATGACGGAGAAAGAATATGTACGTTTTGTAAAATTATGAATGACAGCACAAATGTATTATAACGGTTGACAACCTTATACTTTAACTTTCTTGAAACAATAATTTTATTACTACAGATATTATATTAATGAGTAATAAAAAATTGTCTTCATGATCAGTTAATCTATATTAATACAGTGTAAGCTATTAACCCTTTGGCACTATAAATTAATCATTGCTTAGATGTCATTGCGAATTAGTAAATCATAACAATTTTATAAAGTTAATTACAAACTACTTTAATTTAATTATGCCAACGTCTTACCAAAATGTATTCTTATTATGAAGGCTTATACACCAATACACCAACAATACAGGAATAGTTAACTAGCCTATAATGAGTTTTCTTGTACTTTGTGCAAAGAATAATAATAAACATGCCCATCGCGTTTTGCAGAGATACTCGGGCCGAAGCTCTCCTACGGGAATTGTTAACCCGCTTACCGCCGGTATTGGAGGCGGCACCACGACTAGGCGAAGCGACCGACCGCTACCCGCAGGGACCTAACTTAGCCTACGCCAAGCTAAGCGGGCGATGCCACCAAAAACCGCGGGAAAAACAGTAAATAGGCTTTCCTCGAGTCATCCCTCGTAGTAATCCCAATACAGGCCCACTGGTCCGGTACCCACTGGTACGGGAGTACCTGGTTGAATTCAAAATTTTGTTTGTGACTAATTACAACTGGTAATATTAGTGACTTCATTGGTGCCCGTAATTTGTTTCCACTGAACAAAATAGCGATCTGTTTGCCCTTCGTAAAATATAAAGAAAATAACAGAGTAGATAATGAAGAAAATACAAAAGTATCGGATTTCAGCTTTCGCGAAAGCCACAAACACCACACAGCACAAACACTGGTCCACTGCACGCCGCCTTTTGGCATCGGGAGGCACATTACACTTGCCAAATCACACGCATTATTCGAACATATCACACCTCACACACACAACATCGATCTTCCGAAAATCGATTTCGTCGCCAACAAAAAGTACTACCAGCGGCAACCTCTGAAGAAGCTTTTTAAATGTGAAAACCGCTTCAGGTTTTACGGTAAAACGTTTACGTTTTACCCATAAAAAGTTTTGTGTTCTGAGTAGTACTGAAATAATTATATTTAGTTAAGAATCGGACACGTCATGGACACCGAAGTCCAATAAGTACCTTTGTTGAATGGAAGACACGGACCACAAAACAAATGACAATGATTTAAAACTTGTAGAACGTAGAATGTAGTAAAATTGCAGTGAGTTCAGCAAGCTGTATAATTCGTCGATACTTTAAACAAAACAAATTTAAATAATCCCATAAATTTAAGTTAAAGGTTTTTGGTTGTTAAACATGTGTGTATTGCATTGGTTTCTTTAGGTAAATTAATATTCATAATAAAAAATAAGTTACTCCCACCTATAAAATAATTTATGTTTTTAAAATTACCCATAATCCTATGCTTTTTATACATACACTTGACAATAATGTATATAAAGTTTTCAGTAAACACAGTATGCAAACATTTAAAACAGATCTAAAACCTGGAAGAAGTGTGAAGGGGACAGATATAACTTTGTCAAGTTACTACGAATAACGAGTTTGTTATGTTTAAATCAAAAACCCTTTATATTTTAATGCGGTACACAGACTTCGTCAATTTTGTTTTGAATTTTTTACTTCTATTTGTAGTCCTTGATTCTGTGCTATCCCTATATAAAAAAAATGTTTAACGTGACATGTACACTTCATATAGGTTAAGATTCTTTTTAATGTAATATCTAGCAAAAATTATAAAACTTTTTCAAAATAGGGGTATTCTAAAATATGGGTGATTTTCAACATTTGAATTCTGAAAATTTGAAAATACATTACGAAAATTTTTCTTAATTTTATACTTCACAGGAATTTTTAATTTGAGGAAAATTTTAAACCTTTACAGGTTTGTTTAAAAGGAATAAATTCCAAATGTTTAGTACCAAGCCACGTGTTGTTCAATCAAATATATTGGAACTTACCGTCTGCGGCTTTTGAAACAGCGTCTTTATAAAATTTACATGTTTCGGGACAGTTGTCCCATCATCAGAATTTAAAAATAATTGCGTATCATTTAAAGTTGATACACTTGTCAACACTTAAAACATTAAAATCCAATATAAAAACAAATAACTTAAAATAACATGATAATATAATATTTACAACGAGTGCGAAGGTTTACCGATGTACATCGTATGAAGACCGACCGCGCTCTCAGTCAGGAGTGCGCGGTCGGTCTTCATACGATGTACATCGGTAAACCTTCGCACTCGTTGTAAATATTATATTATCATGTTATTTTAAGTTATTTGTTTTTATATTGGATTTTAATGTTTTAAGTGTTGACAAGTGTATCAACTTTAAATGATACGCAATTATTTTTAAATTCTGATGATGGGACAAGTGTCCCGAAACATGTAAATTTTATAAAGACGCTGTTTCAAAAGCCGCAGACGGTAAGTTCCAATATATTTGATTTTACAGGTTTGTCTCTCATTTACCATATTAGGAAAGACAATCTCTCAAAGGAAAGAGTTCTGTGGAGTAAAAATATGGTCACGCTTGCTCATTAATGCATGCAAATGTTATCGTCAGACTTCCCCCCAAAACTAGTAGACGTATATGAGTGTTGCGAAATGATATATTTCTTTTCACCATTTGTTAAGAACTGTTGTACGGAAACTGGTTGGGCGACACCCCTCACAGTGTTCAAGTTCTTATGCTTATATAGCTGAAATTATTATTATCAGCCGGGCTTTTGGCATTATCATGTGTCTATACCTTAGGTGAATTGGCGGACACCATCCCAATTTCAACTCCTCACAGTGTTTATTAAACACTGCAATTTTAAAACCTTCCGGCTTAGAGGTAGGCAACTCGGATAACGCATGCGTCATAACTCTGGCAGTGAAGGGTAACGTCGTAGTTCCGAAGGATACATCATTTAATCGCCTTCAAAATGCTGGTCTATTATTGTGTAGTAGGCATCTAGGACACTCTGTTAGCATACTACGTTATACGAGCTGAGTATAAAAGGTGTGTTTCGAAAGGGCCCGGCCGGTTAGGGTTGTGTCTTTTCCTAATGCGCGTCTAACCGATAACTCTTGTTATGAGTGTTAGATTGCAATTTGATGTAGGCCTCAGCGGACATCTGTTACGTGACTCGTATTATTTACTGCGATAGTGTTAATTAGGTCGTTATTATTGGTTGTTGCATTTGCGTTTGTTTAACATTTTGAACATCTTAGACTCCAACATTTGTTGTATAAGCCTGCCTGTTGTTACTTAAAACAATTCCTAAACTCGTGCATAACCAAATGTATGAGATTCGATTACTTTATTTTACTGTTCGTGTGGTATTTGTAATAATATTTACCAGGGAGGACGACAATAATCCTGTGCAGTTTTGTTGGAAAGGGGTAACCGTCATAAAGGAGCAACACATACTTTAAGAATCTAGAAGAAGGTACACTAATAAAAAGTCTTCTATATTAAAGTTTGTTTCCGTCATAACCCCATCCTTTGAGACTTTGACTAATGATAATAGATAATACTGAAAAGCAGATAATTAATTATTCTAGAGAATGCCACATAGTGTGCAGTTATTAATGCTGGCCCAATCAATATAACGCGAAACACAATTAATTTTATATGACAATACATGTGTCGTCTCAGGCATGACGTCTTAGGCATGATGAGTCATCTATCCGCATGATAAACTTAATAACCAGTATGTGTATTGGGCAAAATTAAGACAACGTTGTTTTCATTTTTAGTGATGTGATGTAAATTTATAAAAAAAACTTAAATTATTTTTCTTTATAGATAACTTAAAGCAAAGGTTTTTAAAAATATATAAACACTTGGTACGTTTCACAGTTTTTCTTTAACTTTGACAGTTGTTTCGACTTCTCAAGCCATTGTCAAAGAGATGAGTGAACACTAAACAGAAATTGTAAGGGTGATGGACAACGGTGTAGGGCGTCTATCAGAACATGTGTGAGGTGTGAGGACGGAGAGGGGGGTTTGCAGGAGCTAAGGGAAGGTCAAGTGTCTGTAAAAACTAAATATAATCTATCAAATATATTGTAACTCACCGTCTGGGGCTTTTTGAAACAACGTCTTCACTATAAAGTTGACATGTTTCAGGACACTTGTCCCATCCTCAGAACTTAAAATATTCGTGTATCATTTAACTTTGATACAGTTGTCAAATAATTAAAATATTAAAACCAATATAAATGTTTAAAAAACGAGCGCCACGGTTACACGATGTACATCGTACGGTGACTGACCGCGCACTGAATTACGTCTGGCTCCCACCACGACAATAACGCATGGCAGTGTCGTACAATACATTCGACTTGAAAAGCAGTTGATCATTTAAAACACGCGGCTTGGTATGAGTGTTATTGTACGCTTTATAAATTTCGTACTCTTCAAGGGCGTTCATATATCGCCCTTTCTTACATATGTGAATAGGTATCAAGTTAGTTTTAAAATTAGTGTAAAACTAATTTCCGAAAATCATAATTACACTAATTTTAAAACTAACTTGATACCTATTCACATATGTAAGAAAGGGCGATATATGAACGCCCTTGAAGAGTACAAAATTTATAAAGCGTACAATAATACTGATACCAAGCCGCGTGTTTTAAATGATCAACTGCTTTTCAAGTCGAATGTATTTACGACACTGCCATGCGTTATTGTCGTGGTGGGAGCCAGACGTAATTCAGTGCGCGGTCAGTCACCGTACGATGTACATCGTGTAACCGTGGCGCTCGTTTTTTAAACATTTATATTGGTTTTAATATTTTAATTATTTGACAACTGTACCAACGTTAAATGATACACGAATATTTTAAGTTCTGAGGATGGGACAAGTGTCCTGAAACATGTCAACTTTATAGTGAAGACGTTGTTTCAAAAAGCCGCAGACGGTGAGTTACAATATATTTGAGTGAACAACACGTGGCTTGGTACTAAAATTGGGATTTATTCCTTTTAAACACAAATATAATCTGAATCCAAAACATAAAATTAACTAAACTAAATAACAGCTTTTAGTAAAGAGGATACACAGAATTGAGTTTGTTCATTTGTTAAATTTTTGTTGTATTTATTGCTTTCCCTAATTTCTAAAATTTCTAAAAAATCCATTTTTTTACCTTTTCGTATATTGTGAAGTAGTATTATATTGTGTCTATGAAGTGACTGTGTTTTAAACAATAACTTTCAAAACCTGTATTGGCTGTATTATTTAAAACCGCTTTATTATGTTCAGAAACGCGGTAAATAAATAACTGTCAGAGTTAAATAGAAACTGTGAAACGTACCAAGTGTTTATATATTTTTAAAAACCTTTGTATTAATATGTTTCACTAAGTGCCCAGCGAGTCATCAGTTAATATCATGATAACTTAGAGGTTTTGAATTTTTACTTAAAATATGCCTTTGTTTAAGGTAAACGGAAAAGTTTTTTTTAAATGTGATTTATTTTTTAATAGACTTAATCCTTATTGAGAAGGGGGTTTTGATATGATAATATGTCTTGACCCAAATGATCGTAGACGAAATGGCGCGTATTATTTTTGATGGAGGAAAGCCCACTGTTATGCCGATTTTGCGTGACAACAATGTGAGGTTCTTCAGTCTCTATATAGGCTAGAAGTGATGTCTGGCGCTAAAGCGTAGACACTTCTAACGTCATATGGATGTAATATATGTGATATAATATTATTATATGTGATATAATATTATTATATGTGATATAAGTTATATAATATTATTTGAGGAAATGTTCTACAGAAATATCTATGACCACTGTGGCTGAAGGCCAAATATGGAATGGACACCTAGTCAGGATCTATACCACCTTATCCACGCCCTGCATGGTCACAAAGCGGGCGCTTGTGCTATTACACGGGCTTGCGTATGTTCTTTTACTAGTTGTAGGCAGAAAATCCCACTCCATTTGACGAATTGCCTCAAGAGGTTTCCTTCAGTCTAAAGCCTTCTAAACAGAAAAAATGCGCTATTATCAGCAGTAGGCAAATATACACTTGACGGTACGCCAACGGATACCGAGGTAAGGCTGTATTCTTCCCAACCAAATAATACTGTTAGAAAAAAAGTCTAGGTGCAAGCCAAAAACAGAACTGACGCCCGAACAAGCTTAGCCTTATTATGACTAAATGGATGGAGATGGTGGCATTCACTACAACACGTTTAGTTGAATTAATCTAAAGTTTATTCCAATCGGTGGCTGATTTTAACAAACTGAATGCCATTGGTACATATTGTTCTGCTGTAGGGCAGAGTATCCTCTTAAAATGTTACACACGTACCAGAGGGCAGTTTTGTTTATTTATGTTTTAGTAATGAAGGGTGACCGAAGAAAGAAGGGGCTTTTCATTGATTATACTATAGAGTTTTGATGATTTCAATAATAAAAAAAAATAATAATAAAATAGGAAATGTAAAAAGGAGAGAAATTTTAATTTTAATAAATCGCACATTTAAAATAATTTTAAATCCCTTAAATAACTCAAAATAATATTTAATAAAGAGATTCAAAAAGGCGAAAAGGAATGCCAATGTAAAGGTAGGGAAATCCTTAAATAATTTACCATGCTTTGACATGCGCTAACCGGAATTAACTTGCATACAGACCCATAAACTAAACTAATAATACTGAGCCGCTCATCACCCATGACGTCACAACAATTTTTAAAATTTCCAAAATTGACATCCGAAAAATAAATTTCCAAAAAACCACAACTTACCTTGATCACCGGCTCACTTGTTCACTTGAACTAGGAGATGCCTCCTAGTGGAAGAATATCCACATGCTAGGTCCATTGGGAAATTGGACGAATGAGGTGACCTCAATTTTAAAATTTCAACAATAACAAGTTTATTGAGGCTATCTTTTTTGTTTTGTGACAATGCAATTTCATAAAAAACACAGGCTGTAAGTTATTCCATTAGAATTATGAAAAATATGTAAATATTTAAAACTATTAGGGTATTCAAAATTTAAAATGTAAAAGTATTCAATATTCAATATTCAAGAAATATTCCATGAAAATTATACAAAATATATAAAACATTTAAAATCTCTTACATGGCATACTGAAACTATATAAAATATATAAAACATTTAAAATCTCTTACATGGCATACTGAAAATTATATATCTCTGACAGGGTAATCAGAATTTAAAACTTCAAAATATTCAACATTTAATATTTGAGAAATATACCATGAAATTATATAAAATATATAAAACATTTAAAATCTCTTACATGGCATACTGAAACTATATAAAATATATAAAACATTCAAAATCTCTTACAGGGCATACTGATCACCATTAACATGCAGCTTTCAATAATATAAACAACTTTCTAAACCCTGTCACAAGCAATTCTATCGTACAACCTCAGTAAAGCCACAACAATTTAAACAATTATATTGCATAACAACATGCGTCCTCTGAAATCTAAGTCAAACGCTAGAAAGGCGAATCATCAAATTAATAAATTATCATGCAACCAAAGATAAATCATTATATACTTGTGTGGAACTCACAAGTGCATGTGATCACCCTGCCCTAACTTGCATAAACTGGTGTAGCATCACAGCTCACAGATTTCAGAGTGCACAATCATATACAAACTCAGATAATCAGTTACATACAGTTATAAAAGTAATATAATAACAGTTTCCAATAGATTTTTGCAAATAGTTTTTAACAGGTTCACACTTTTTAAAAATATATTACAATTTTCAACATATTTATTAAAAATAAATAAATTTTACTAAATAAAGTATATATCAACAATTCATAATAATTTAAATATTATAAAAATCACAATGTTTGTTTAGTGTAAAACTTGTTTAGTGTAAAGAATGGTGTTTTATACCTAATGTTAAGTTCTGAAAAGATTTTCTGCGGCAAAGCTAAGTTTACTAAATACCACTTTCCGTTTGTTGTAACACAGTGGCAACTTTGACAGTGCCAACGCAGGAATTACTGTTCTAGCACAAGGTAATGTGTTGTTACAGCAGTAGGTGGACTGAAACTCTTTTCACAAGCAGATTTACACGTTCCAATAAAAACAGCCACCATATAAGTTCCACACAGATTACAAGGAAAACTTGTACTCAACATTGCATGCGTATATGGACAACACAAGACAATTACATGCACACACGGAATACAAGCATTTAAGTAACTCAGCTGGATTTTGCCCCACTAGGCCAAATGAACACCTTGGCCAATAACTAACACATTTTCTTAAGTTTTATTTTTGTGTTTTTTTTGTTTTCTTTTTTTTGTAGGAAAAAAAATGTTTTTCTTTTTTTTTAGTGTTAAAAAAACAGCCAGACCCCCACTCGACCCATAAAGTCCCAGGCCAAAATTTAATAAATTTTGTTTCTCCATACCTGTTCATAGTGCTTGCATAATCACGCGTGCTGTGTCCCTCAATACTTACACACGTATATCACACAATTTAACATCCCGGTCTTCACATGATCACGGACGCCGGCCCCCATGGACCCCCATGGCACACTGTCCTTTCAGCCTGACATAATCATTTAAAAAAAAAACGCCGGCATAAAAAAAAACACAAGACTATTCAGCTCTCTACAATCAGCCCAACACGTGGTCGTGATCAGCTCCTGATGAGAACAGCTGACCGAAACCAACCCATCGAGTCAAAAACGCAACTCTCCACTCAACGAAAAGAAAGCCATAGGCCAACCACTACTTGAGTCCGAAACAATCTCACTCCAAAGCTCACAGATTTCCCAAAGGCGCCTACAAATCACGACGAAGTTTAGCAGACTCCCTCTAGCAGACGGAACGAAAGATACCGTAGTTCGAAGTTACCGTAACGTCTCCTAGATGGCGTAAGATTCGAAATAACAAACAGTCGCCGTAACGTCTCACAGATAGCGAAGTGACCACTGTCCAAGGCGAACTACCCAAATGCATGAAAATATCGCCCGGAATCCATGTAACCGACACTTGCCGTACACCTAGGTACGGCACACCCCCACAACAAAAGGAGTCCAACGGGTTGGACTACACCGGGACTGCCACCACCGGAGGAAAAGCGGGGACTGACTAAAAACCAATAAAAAGACAAAAACCAGGCGGAAGTTGGAAACGAAAGGACACCAGAAGGAAGGACAAGGTGGGTGTGTGTGTGTAGTTGGGTGTGTGGGAGTGTAGAAGATACGGGGAGTGTGAGCGGCCGCGGCCTAAAGCAATAGAAAGAAGAAAGGAGGGAGAGGAGCTAAAATACCGATAAAACTTTAAAACAATAAAACGCTAAAAAGTATAACCATAAAACACAATCCCTCCAGCGAAGCCCCCCGAAAACCAAAGCCGAGGACCCTAACTAATCCCAACAGGGGTAACCAATACCAAATACACCTCTCACGGAAGCTCCATCTGCGCACGCGCCTTCAAATGGGACACATGGGCCACCCTCACCTTCATCCCATCCTACGGACCCACCAGGCTAGCAGTGACGGGCGGGACAAACTCATAAATCCGGAAGGGTCCCAACCATCTATAGCAGAGCTTGGCAGCGCGACCCTCCACCTTAGAGCTGAGCGGGTGGCTCCTGCAATAAACCAACTGGCCCACCTTAAAAGGGTTGGGGACACTCCCAGCGTTATAGCGACGCCGCACGCGCTCGTGCGATCGGAGCAGGGCTCTCCTCACATCTTTCCACCTGTGAACGACCCCTTCGTTCGGCAAATCCGGGAGAAGATTCTCCAGTTTCCACAAATTACCAAGGGGATGAGCGGGGGAGAAACCAAACATGACCTCAAAAGGCACGGCACGATGACTTTCATGAAGGGACGAATTGAACGCCATCTGTAACCACTGGAGATTCTGGCCCCATGTATTCTGCTGCTCCGCGTGATAGGCGATAAGAGCGGATCTCAGATTGCGATTGAATCGCTCAGCGTGGGAAGGTTCCGGGTGGTAAGGGGAAGTGGTTACATGCCGAATGCCGTGCCTGAAACACATGTTTCGGAATTGCCTCGAGATGAATTGAGGGTCATTGTCTGAGACAATGTAGGAGGGAAGCCCGAAATGCTGAAAAATACTGGTCTGAAGGGCTACGATGGTATTGGCAGTACTAGCCTGACGCAAGGAAAGTAGCCAGACATACTTGGAGAAGGCGTCCACACAAACAAGGAGGAACGAATTCCCGGCCTTGCTACGCGGGAAAGGACCCACGTAGTCGATGAAAACCTTCTCCATCGGTCTGCCAGCCACCTCAGAAGACAGCAACCCCAACTTGGTCTTCTGAGCGGGCTTGCTCAGACTGCACAGATGACAACACTTCACCCGGGTGGCGATGTCCCGGTCCATGCCTTTCCAGATGAAGTTTTTCCTGATCGCGGCGATGGTCTTTAAAACACCCAAATGGCCTCCAACCGGGGAATCATGATAATATTGGAAGACCATAGGCACCAACTTGCTCGGCAGCACTATCTTAGGGACCCGTCCTCTACGTTCCCTGCAGCAGAGGACGCCCTTGGACAGATGATATGGAGCCTTCATCTCGCCTGATTTGATTTTATCGCTGATAGGCCCCAACACCTCATCATCGAGCTGATGAGGGATAACTTCCGTGAAGGCGAGGGGGAACTCCAGGAGTACGGCGCAGGGTTCATTTATTGGCTCCTCACTGGGTAGGTGATACATACGGGACAGAGCGTCGGCAACAACATTTTGGGTCCCCCTTATATGTTGTGCCAAAACTTAAAAGAAGAGATCTTGACCACCCAGCGGTCAAGTTTACCCAGTTGACGGGGGTGCGCCAGAAGCCACGAGAGAGCCTCATTGGCCGTCTCTAGTAGGAACTCAGCGTGTTCCAAATACCTCCTAAATTTGTCAAGGGCGAAGACTACCGCCAAACACTCTAACTCGTATACCGAGGATTTCTTTTCAGGTTTGGTAAGGGTCCTGGATACAAATGCAACTGGCTGCCGAGCACCATCCACCTCCTGAGAGAGCACGGCCCCGATCGCCACAGAGCTGGCGTCAGATTGCACAATGAAAGGCTTCGTGAAATCGGGCATCCGAAGCACGGGCGGCGACAAAATTGACTCCTTTAGGGACTCGAAGGCACGTTGCTGCGCGTCTCCCCACACGAATTTGGCCCCTTTTTTCCTTAAGGAATTTAGGGGAGCCGCAAACTCAGCAGCCCCCGGGATGAACCGCCGGTAAAAATTCACCATCCCCACGAAGCGGGCCACCCCTTTAGCATCCCGAGGAGGAGGAAAATCCCGGATTGCCTGCGTCCTCTCTGGATCAACCGTGACCCCTTTATGAGAGACAAGGTGACCGAGGAAAGAAATTTCCTCCAGGGCAAATTTCACCTTGTCGGGATTCACAGTAAGCCCCGCGCGCCTCAAGCGACACAACACCTCACGGAGATGGTCAATGTGTTCTTCTAGAGTGGAGCTATAAATGAGCAGAACGTCCAGATAATTAAACACATACCGGAATTTAATGTCGTGGAACACAGAGTCTAGTAGACGGGTTAACGTCTGCGCACCAACCGCCAGTCCCATGGGGACTCTCTTGTATTGGTACAAGTTCCACGGCACGCAAAAGGTAGTGAACGGCCGAGAATCCTTGTGTAAGGGTATCTGGTGGTATGCTGAATTCAAGTCGAAAATGGTGAAATATCGGGCCTGCGAAAACCAGTCAAAGGCCGAATGCAGGTCCGGGAGGGGCACCGACTCAACTTCAATATTTTGATTCAATTTTCGGTAATCAATGACCAGCCTATGCTTCCCTCCCGGTTTAGGCACCAGGAATGCTGGACTGGCATAGGCCGACGTGGAAGGTTCAATAACCCCCTGGTCCAACAATTCTTGCACCTTCTCACGCAAGATGGTCATTTTAGGCGGAGCGAATTTATACGGTTGCGAACGGACAACCGCGGAGTCGCACAGACGGATACGGTACTCCAAATTGTGAGTGAGCCCGAGGTTGGCAGTCAGCACCTCCGGGAACTCATAACACAATTTACGGAACGTGGTCTGTAGAGAGGGGCTCAAATTATTAATGTACGCCGGGGGTTGAAGTTCTTCAAGACCTTCCTCCGCCTCATCCCGATATCCCAGAAAGGGGATGCGTACGGTACGGTTGAACTTAAAGAAGCATACGTGCCCCTGGATATCAAGAACCATGCCACTTTTCGCAATAAAATCCGCACCCACAATAGAGTCTACGCTCAGATTCGGGGCCACAAGGAACTCCCAAACCCACGAAAAATAGTTCATTTTAAATTTAAAAGCCACCAATTTGGAGGTCGGCAAAAACTCCCTCGAGGCCGTCCAACATACCACCGACGAAGGAGTATTCGACCGGATCAATGACTCCCGGACCAACTGCTGGTAAACACGGTAGGAGATAAGACACCGTGCCGATCCGGAGTCCACCAGGGCCCTAACCCGGCCCTCCCCAACCTCCAGCTCCAGAAATGGACACACGGAGAGACCCGGACGAATCGGCTTGGGATCGGACTCCCCGGATGGGTGTCCCGTCTCAACTGCACATAACGGGACCTGGGATGCGACACCGCTACCAAACGTGGGGAGGGACCGGCGTCCCCTCAATCCCCCCCACGCAGGCCGTTTTTTGAAGGACGGTTCTCCCGCGAGACCTCCGATCGTTTGAGAGGGCAATTCCGGGCTAAGTGCCCCATCTTCCCACAGGAATAGCAGCGGAATTCCCGCCTCTCAGAGTCACTACCTCGTTGCTCTTTCCAAGGGTTGCCACCCCGTTGCTCCCGGGTAGGCCGCTGCTGACCAGATGAGGAACAGGGGACAGGGAAATCGGAACGGCCGGAGCGAGCCTCATCGTTCATCTGGATGGTGCGGGCGAAGACACAAGCTCCGCTAAGATCAGCGAAGCTGCGCGGTCGCTCCAGAAACACCAACCTTGAACTCTCCTGCGGATTAAGGCCCTCCAAGATAACCCGCACCACCTCCGCCCCCGACACATCCACCCGCAGCACACGGGCAGCACTTTTGATTGAGTTGATAAATACGTTCAACTGTTCCCCGTGCCACTGAACTCTGTAAAATAAACGTTGCCGCATCTGGTCACGCAGCCTCCCGGGCATAAACAGTTCCAACACATCCTTGTGGAACGCCTCAAAATCCCCGCCCGCACCCAGATGCCAGATCACACGATCCAGCAGGGGCGCCCGACAATACGGATAAATCATATTTAACAGGGCAACGCCGGTCACCCCAGGGAAATCAAAAATGCCGAAAACCCCTTCAAGGAATTTGACAAGCTGGTCAAGGTCCAAACCGTCGACCACTGGAAGCCGACGGAGGAGGTCATAAATGGGGTTCGGCAACAATTCGTACTTAACATTGGCAAGGGCTGTACCCAACCCTCGAGGGACTTCCACATGCTCCCCCTGAAATCCCTGGGGGCGACTGCCCACCGAAATAAACGGACGTTCCTCCACCAGAGCGCTAGAAGACTCCCCCAGGAGACCCACCCGCTCAGTGGCCACGGTCTGGCGCATGGGCATCTCCTTAAGGTTGCTAGGATTTTCGGGAGCCTCCCCAGGTAGACCAATCTTTGACTGCAGGGCCGACGCCGTCCGCCTACCCTTCTCCTCCAAATCATCCTGCAACAGCAAATTACTCAGGCGAGCGGACAAGTGGTGCATCGTTTGGGTCTCCCGCTGCCAAACACGGGTGGAACTCCCCATATATTCCGAGTCCTCCATCAGGGTGGAGAACTCGGTCCACTTGTCCGCACACACGGCCAGCTCCTCCTCCAAATCCTCAATTTCGACTCTCCGGGTGGGAGCGTCACCCACCAGCAGTTCCCGCAGTTGACGCCGCAAGGAAGCCACGTCCCTCTGGGGAACCCCACCCCGCAAACGTATCTCGAACTGGAGTTCGTCCTTCGTGAAATATTCGGACACCAGACCGCGGCCCTCACGCCGACTCCTACTCTACCCCTGCTCTGCCATAGTATCCAACAAAAAGAGACTGAATCCAACAAGAGCTGACAATCAAGGTGCCTCAGGGTCCCCGACCCGGCACCGGACCAACAATGAAGACCAAGATGAAGTGCCATAAGGCAACAAAGACAACAATGACCACACAAGAACACAAACAAACAGATAAACACTTAAGAACCCCCTAGATACAATCAGGAATCGCCAGGCTGAGCGCAACCCCCCCTAGGGGTCCCGGACCGGCAACCGCACCCAAAGACCAAGATTTACAACTCATAATAACATATCACACTTGACATAACATGTCCCACTAACATATGGAGGTGACCTCATCCATTTCCAATTTTCGTTTCAGAGGTGGCCAGGACTACGTCCAACCACGCTCTGCAACCATTTCTGAGCCGCTCATCACCCATGACGTCACAACAATTTTTAAACTTTCCAAAATTGACATCCGAAAAATAAATTTCCAAAAAACCACAACCCACAACTTACCTTGATGACCGGCTTACTTGTTCACTTGAACTAGGAGATGCCTCCTAGTGGAAGAATATCCACATGCTAGGTCCATTGGGAAATTGGACGAATGAGGTGACCTCAATTTAAAAATTTCAACAGTAACAAGTTTATTGAGGCTATCTTTTTTGTTTTGTGACAATGCAATTTCATAAAAAACACAGGCTGTAAGTTATTCCATTAGAATTATGAAAAATATGTAAATATTTAAAACTATTTGGGTATTCAAAATTTAAAATGTAAAAGTATTCAATATTCAATATTCAAGAAATATTCCATGAAAATTATACAAAATATATAAAACATTTAAAATCTCTTACATGGCATACTGAAACTATATAAAATATATAAAACATTTAAAATCTCTTACATGGCATACTGAAAATTATATATCTCTGACAGGGTAACCAGAATTTAAAACTTCAAAATATTCAACATTTAATATTTGAGAAATATACCATGAAATTATATAAAATATATAAAACATTCAAAATCTCTTACAGGGCATACTGATCACCATTAACATGCAGCTTTCAATAATATAAACAACTTTCTAAACCATGTCACAAGGAATTTCTTTCGTACAACCTCAGTAAAGCCACAACAATTTAAACAATTATATTGCATAACAACATGCGCCCTCTGAAATCTAAGTAAAACGCTAGAAAGGCGAATCATCAAATTAATAAATTATCATGCAACCAAAGATAAATCATTATATACTTGTGTGGAACTCACAAGTGCATGTGCTCACCTTGCCCTAACTTGCATAAACTGGTGTAGCACCACAGCTCACAGATTTCAGAGTGCACAATCATGTAAAAACTAAGATAATCAGTTACATACAGTTATAAAAGTAATATAATAACAGTTTCCAATAGATTTTTGCAAATAGTTTTTAACAGGTTCACAGTTTTTAAAAATATATTACAATTTCCAACATATTTATTAAAAATAAATAAATTTTACTAAATAAAGTATATATCAACAATTCATAATAATAATTTAAATATTACAAAAATCACAAAGTTTGTTTAGTGTAAAACTCCCAAGTTTTTTTTGTATGGACTTTTATTTTTATGAAACAATATCATTATTCATTGAGATGTAATGGTATTATAAATCTGTGCCAGAATGGTGTTTTATACCTAATGTTAAGTTCTGAAAAGATTTTCTGCGGCAAAGCTAAGTTTACTAAATACCACTTTCCGTTTGTTGTAACACAGTGGCAACTTTGACAGTGCCAACGCAGGAATTACTGTTCTAGCACAAGGTAATGTGTTGTTACACCAGTAGGTGGACTGAAACTCTTTTCACAAGCAGATTTACACGTTCCAATAAAAACAGCCACCATATAAGTTCCACACAGATTACAAGGGAAACTTGTACTCAACATTGCATGCGTATATGGACAACACAAGACAATTACATGCACACACGGAATACAAGCATTTAAGTAACTCAGCTGAATTTTGCCCCACTAGGCCAAATGAACACCTTGGCCAATAACTAACACATTTTCTTAAGTTTTATTTTTGTGTTTTTTTTTGTTTTCTTTTTTTTTGTAGGAAAAAAAATGTTTTTTCTTTTTTTTTTAGTGTTAAAAAAGCAGCCAGACCCCCACTCGGCCCATAAAGTCCCAGGGCAAAATTTAGTAAATTTTATTTTTCCATACCTGTTCATAGTGCGTGCATAATCACGCGTGCTGTGTCCCTCAATACTTACACACGTATATCACACAATTTAACATCCCGGTCTTCACATGATCACGGACGCCGGCCCCCATGGACCCCCATGGCACACTGTCCCCTCAGCCTGACATAATCATTTCAAAAAAAAACGCCAGCATAAAAAAAACCACAAGACTATTCAGCTCTCTACAATCAGCCCAACACGTGGTCGTGATCAGCTCCTGATGAGAACAGCTGACCGGAACCAACCCATCGAGTCAAAAACGCAACTCTCCACTCAACGAAAAGAAAACCATAGGCCAACCACTACTTGAGTCCGAAACAATCTCACTCCACAGCTCACAGATTTCGCAAAGGCGCCTACAAATCACGACGAAGTTCAGCAGACTCCCTCTAGCAGACGGAACGAAAGATACCGTAGTTCGAAGTTACCGTAACGTCTCCTAGATGGCGTAAGATTCGAAATAACAAACAGTCGCCGTAACGTCTCACAGATAGCGAAGTGACCACTGTCCAAGGCGAACTACCCAAATGCATGAAAATATCGCCCGGAATCCGTAAAACCGACACTTTCCGTACACCTAGGTACGGCACAATACATGTAAATTGAAATTAAATAAATAAATATACAATTACACAGGAGTATACAATAATAAATTGTGAAGTAAAGCATATCTTTGGATAATTATAAGGTCAAACTTTAATACCGTAAATAGCGAATAAAGGTGGTACTATTTTATTGTGATGCGTAAACTCCTCGCAGTTAACTTACCTGTCCTAACATAGTAAGTCAGTCGAGATGGAGCGTTCTTGTAGTAAACAGTACCTACCGGAACCGTGCCCCAATGTACGACAACATTTTTTTTTATTTTAGAGTGCAGATATAACAATGCGCAGAGGAATGTATCGGAAAATTAGTGTGTTATGAAGTTAAAATGTAATCTATTAAAAAAAGGAATAAATAAGTGTGAGGGATGACATCTCTATTGACTAGTATGTAAGATCTCAATGTTTGTTTAAAATAAAAAGGTATGAGGTACCTAAAGCGAGAACCTTTTATAATTAATGATGTGACGTGCATTTCTGTGGCAAACCAAAACATTTACTCGAGTTATACTACTAAAGATGCTTAGCTACCAGACTTCTGAGAACAGCATAGCAGCTTCATCATGACCTAATCACTTCAGCAACTTCAGCAGGAAAGTAAACTACAATAAAGATCAACTATCTGTGGACATCTCAAGGACCAAGGACCAGGACACAGAGTAAACTTCTGGATATCACAGGTGACAAGGAGACTTGTCTTCCGTGGTTAATTAACATTCAAAAAATGATTTGTTACAGACAGTTTAAATAACAATATAAAAGACTTTAATAATAGTCACTTTGTAACATGTAATATGTCCTACGATTAAAAATATTTGTAGTAGCAAGTAGTGCTTATATTATAAATCTTCACGGATGTTAAAATTGAATTGAGTCCTTTCTTCAAATGGCCCCCAAATAGTATGATAGAATGTGAGTAAGTGAGCTTAACTTACAAACCAGTATAATATCCCGGATCCGTGGAAAATGCTACCACATAACAATCCTTAAGTTGTGGGCCCCTTTCAAAAAATATTTTGTAAAGTGTAAACTATTTATTAAGAAAACCTTATGGTGAAAAACATATGTAGAGCTGTTAAAGTAATCGTTTAATAAAGAGATGTCATTATATAACACAAAATACTGAGTGAATAAATCATCAGACACCCATGTAAAAATTTCCTTTAATTATAACTACAGCTTGTAAAATTAATAATTAGAAATTGACTACGACTATGGCAGCCCGTGCAATTGATCCGAGGCAATTATGCACAGGTTCCCGATGTTATAACGTAGGTTAGACGCTATAAAATGCGAAACTCTGTTTATTTGTAAAAAAAAAAAAAGTAATAATTGTGTAGATCGTGTCATATATACAATGTGCCCCTCTGTAGATCTATTCACTCAGTTATTTTAAAATATTCCAGTAATTTAAAATAAACAAAAAATAATAAATAATATAGAATAGTATATAGGTAAGATTAATTGTGAATTTAATATGTGTAAACTCATATTAACATATTTACACATGAACAGATTATATGACACATGAATACAAATCCACGTACGTATTTGTCCAAAAATTTCAGTCACCAACGTGTCGGTTTGACAACAAACTCAGACCGGTAAATTTCCTGTTCTCGCCTGTATGAAACTGGCCTTGCCACCCTCTGCCACGTCGAGTTAGACAATACCCCACCTCCTCTATTGTTATACCAAGCGTGCATCATCATCGTTGCCTAGTAACCACGTATTTCCCCTTTTGTTGAAAGTAAATTGACGTCTGTGTGAGATTTCTCTTTCTCTGATACGAGATTTAATTCTCGCACAAACCAATGTAAATTTTTACAGCGAATTTAAAATTGTTTAATTGAGTAAACAAAAAAGAGTAGTATAGGATTTAGTATTAGTACAATAAGTATTTATAGTGGTTAATATCCGGGAAACATGGCTTTAGTTAACCCTGATTTATTATTAAAAGATGAATTGTGCTACGAAGCTATTTTACGCGGTTTACCTCACGCGAACCTAACAGTCTCTGAATTGCGCAAATCGTTAGGCGAAAGTAGATCAGATTCACCCGCGCAGTTAGGTAGATTAAGCGAACTCGATTATGAGAGCGAAAGAGAAACGTGTTACGCGAAGTATAGGGAATTGACGTTATTATCACAAACCCTTCACGACGAAAAATCACCTGCAGTAATATTGCGGACCACGCAAAGAATAGAGCATTTAACCCGCCGAATGAAGAATTCATTAAACTGGCCCAACGTCATTGTAATCCCTCCCGAAGTGCAAAAATTTGCGGACGAGGCATTGCAGCAATTACCCACTATTATCAAAGAATTGCGAAGAATGTCCGACTCATTTAGGATGGAGGAAATTGAGCAATCCTTACAGAAATTATATATTTCCCCAGTTCAATCTCCTACTTTAGAACACCCTCATCACCGCGAATCACGAATCACCCACCGTATCGAAGATACCACCGAGTCATGAACAGCTACCAGATAGAGACGTGAATACCCTAACGATATTAGAAGTCCCCCAGCTTAGTGGTCATCATAATCGCACCAGTAAGTATGCGTTTACGACGCCTAACGCAGCATCGGGTCCTCCTAGAAGTATACCACACGTAAATTTTAATGTGGACCTCTACGGAAAGATCACGCATCCAGTAGAAAAAATCATAACTGAAATTCCATACATGGATGGCTTAAGTATCACTAAACTGTTAAATTTCATCAAATACCTCCTACAAAAAAAAGATTTACAGCAACTGAATGAATGGCAAATCTTGCAAGTCCTCCTATCCAAATGTAAACCGCCATTAAAGGATCGTGTACTGGAATCATTAAGCTCGACTCTTCCAGTAGAAGAACTTCATACTACCATTATAAAACATTTTATTCCCACGGGAATTTATGGGGAGCTCAAAAGAAACACCGTACTTCGAGTACAAGGAGCCCATGAGAGACTGGCCCACTATATTGCAGACATCAGAGAGTCTTCCCTACTACTGCAAGTCAACTGGAGTGAGAAACAATTGGTCGATACCATTTTAGTAGGATTATCACCGGAAGAAAGATCTCGATTAGCACTAATAAATAGGCCCAACACTTTCGCAGATCTAGAACAATGCAGTATTCACTCGTCAAACGTATGGTACTCGGATCAGAATAGACATGCGTTGCTATCCATTGCACCACGTGGAAATGAAACGCAAGCCCTGGTAACAGATGGAAGAACACAGCGCGAAAGACGACCATTTCGTAGACCTACCAATTTTCACAACCATGGTAAATCTAATGAGCCTCAACCTCGACAGGAAACAAGTGATACCCCTCGTAAAGAAAATATATGTTATAACTGCGGGATATTTGGACACATCAGAAGAAACTGTAAACCGAAACAGTACTATAAGAAAACCTCTTATCCAAAAAACATGTAAGGCAGGGAGATCCGAAATCCTGTGTCTTCCGCAGCATCGTGAAAACAGGTAAACCCCTAAAAGTCAACAAATTAAAAAAAAATAACCGAAGAAAATTAGACCCCTATGTTAAGAAGTTCATTGATAAATGTAATGCTATTAATAAATGTGATTTCAGAAAGTGTCAATTACCATATATACAAGTAGACCTCGGTGTTACATCCACCCTCGGATTAATTGATTCCGGATCAACACGAATCTTAATTAGTCAACAGGTAGCCGATAAATTATTTGAACACAACCTAGTGAAGCGCAGTCAATCGGTGAATATTAGATGCGCTACAGCTAATAAACAAAATTTAATGATAAATCTCATCATCACGTTTAAACTAAAATTTAAAAATCTAACGTGGTATTTTCCAATGTTGGTATGCGACGAGTTAGGACCCGACTTAATATTGGGAGCTGACTTTATCAGTAAAACAGGAATAATTCTTAACATTCACGATAAGAAGTGATATTTTGGATTTGATCGTTCACAAAAATATAGTTTTGATGGTAACACAAATAACAAAGAAAGTATTGGAACAGCTTCAACACATCTAGAACACCACGAGTCTGAATTAGCTTATCTATAAAGTAAAGATAGACTGAAAATGCAGCCACTAATAAAAGAGTTTTCCACAGTCCTTACTCCGAAGTTAGGACTAACGAACCTGATAGAGTACAAAATCATTTTGAGCGACAATAAAGCAATACGTCTAACCCCATACAAATTATCACCGCCAAAAATGGAAGTAATGAGGAATCAAATCAACAAATTATTAGAACAAGGAGTCATCGAACCCTCTACTTCACCTTACTCATCACCCGCGTTTTTAGTACCAAAAGGTCACGACAAACATAGACTAGTTGTGGACTACACGCAATTAAATAAACGGATAGAATTCGAGTCTATACCACTTCCTGACATCCACAGTGCTTTTCATTATTTTACAAAAGCGAAAGTTTTTACCATCACGGATCTAAATCAGGCATTCCATCAAATACCCCTTTCGGAAGAATCCGAACGTCTAACCGCATTTGCCGTCCCTTTCAATCTGTACCAATTTACTAGAGTACCCTTTGGAATATCCCAAGGAAGTTTTGTATGTAGCCGATTATTAGAGAAATTATTCCACGATATAAAATTTAAATATGTGTATCACTACCTAGATGACATTGTTATCTACAGCGAATCAATGTACCAACATCTTAAACATCTACGTGAAGTACTATACCGATTAGAGAAAGCCGGATTAACCGTAAATCCCAGTAAAGTAAATTTTGCTCTCACACAATTTTCATTTTTAGGTCACATAATAAAGGCCAACGGAAAGGTATGCATCGACCCCGAGCGAACCCGTGCGATCAGAGAATTTTTACCACCGCGGGATGCTAAAGGAGTAGCCCGATTTTTGGGAATGATAAATTATTTCCACAAATATATCCCTCACTTAGCCGAAATTGCAGCACCGCTGAATGCTTTAAGAAAGAAGGGAGCTAAATTTGAGTGAAGTCTGCAACACCACGCTGCATTCAAAAAACTAAAAGAAAGCATAATATCACCCCCAGTATTACAATTAGCCGATTTTACAAAACCGTTCGTAGTGCAGACAGACAGTTCATGTGTAGCCCTAGGTGCAGTAATATATCAGGAAATAGATAACTCTAGATTACCGATTATTTAAGCTTCACGAACTCTGACTGACCAAGAAAAGAAATACTCCGCATACGAATTAGAATGTTTAGCTATCGTTTTCGCATTTGAGAAGGTCAAACCTTTTTTAGAACATAAAGAGTTCCTGTTGGAAACGGATAATCAAGCATTATCTTGGTTATTAAATAACCGAACAGCTAGGTCGTATTGGAAGATGGGTATTAAGGTTAAATTGTTACAAATTTAAAGTACAACATATTAGAGGTACCCAAAATGTAGTTGCCGATACACTGTCACGTATGTTCCAGCTGCCTAGTAAAACATCTGAAAGCAAGGAGAGTAGAGAAACGCCGATTATCAATACCTTAATTACCGAATTTCCCCTTGCATTTACGGACATAGCTCAGTATCAACAACAAGACCCCCTTTTAAGACAAATTATAGAACAACTCGATAAAGGAAATAAGTCAGAAAAATACATATTGCGTAAGAGAGTATTATGTTATAGAATAGCAAACGGAAAATATTTACGAATAATTGCCCCTGATATTATTAAACCTATGCTGATGGAATACTACCATTCTTCCACCATTGGAACCCATATGGGAATAAATAAAACAATACATCGAATTCGTAAAGAATATCACTGGGAAAATATGAAAAGTGAGATAGCTAGTTTCGTAAAAATGTGTAAGTTGTGTGCACTCAGCAAGCCAGCGAGAAACAGCCAAATAAGTCAATTAATCTCAGAAATTCCTACTACCCTGTTCTCTAAAATTTATTTAGATTTTTCAGGTCCCTACCCTCCTTCTAACTCAGGAAATACCATTCTACTCATTTGTGTAGATTCATTCACCAAATTTGTCTGGATGTATCCCATGCGGCGAGCGTTAGCTTCGACCACCGTAAAGATATTGCAGGATAGATTGTTTAAAGATTTCGGTACACCCGTACGTCTAGTGTCAGATAACGGACCCCAGTTTAAGTCAAAGGAATTCAAGAACATGTGTTTCAAACTAGGGATAGACCACATTACCACTAGAGAGTATCGTCCGCAAGGTAATATAGCTGAAAGGTATTTACGAAACCTAAAATCTGCTTTAATAGCCTACCATGCAAATGACCATACGTCTTGGGACCAGAACCTATCCTGGATACAATTCCCCTTCAATTCCCCTATCATGAAGGACATAAATCTACACCATTTGAATTATTGCATAAATACAAACCTAACCACCCATTATCCACTAAGTGGAAAATACATGATTTACTACCCCACGAAATTAGGGATAAAAATATAAAGAAAATCTGGAATGAAGCTCGCGCTAATTTAAGAGCAAACTTAAAGAAATCGCGAAAATATCACGAGCGGATTAATAATAACAACGTAGTAAAGTACCAAATCGGTGACTAAGTAATGTATAGAACACACCCGACGAGTAGTGCAATCGATAAGACCACCTCCAAGCTATCATACCGATGGTGTGGTCCTTACCATATTCACATATACTTAACCCCAGTAACAATAGCCCTGTACGAACCCACTACTCAAAAATATGTACGAAGAACACATATTTCGCAGATAAAGTATTATCACGAAAAAGGAAATTGTAGAGTGCAAGCAAACTAAATGTAGTAAAAGGTATACCTCCTACAGAGTACTTAAGTAACCACTTAATTACCTAATCGTATAAATAGGGATGAGGCCTGATCAACCTTGGATCCTATTCAGCGAAAGTAGAGAAAAGTGAGAAGTCAGCTGACATCGAATATAAGTAATAACTAAGTAATAAATTACTTAAAGAGTAATTCTATAACAAGAGTAACTCACAACTAAAGAAAAAACCGGTAGTAGTCGTAAGTAGTAGTTTTAAGAAGAATTTAGTATGTTTTCAATATATTTTATAAAGTGTGAATTTTATGTAGTATAAGAATTAGTTTGTAAGGCGTTGTATATGTTGATAATAGGAAGAAGTAAGTCGAGAGTGACTCATGCACCTCATAAATGTGAAAAAAGAAAAGAGTGAGAGAAATTTCACACAGTAATACCAAGCATACTCCCAGTACATTACTGACCTAATAACCCATAGAAAACACATCTGTTTCCCCACTCGGTGTCTTCTTTAAGCGGGGCAGTATGTGACGATTTCATTAATAAAAAAAAATAATAATAAAATAGGAAATGTAAAAAGGAGAGAAATTTAAATTTTAATAAATCGCACATTTAAACTAATTTTAAATCCCTTAAATAACTCAAAATAATATTTAATAAAGACATTTAAAAAGGCAAATAGGAATGCGAGTGTAAAGGTAGGGAAACCCTTTAATAATTTACCATGCTTTGACATGCGCTAACCGCAATTAACTTGCATACAGACCCGTAAACTAAACTAATAATACTTGTAAATTGAAATTAAATAAATAAATAAACCATAACAGGAGTATACAATAATAAATTCTGAAGTAAAGCATATCTTTGGATAATTAAAAGGTCAAAGTTTAATACCGTAAATAGCGAATAAAGGTGGAACTATTTTATTGTGATGCGTAAACTCCTCGCCGTTAACTTACCTGTCCTAACATAGTAAGTCAGTCGAGATGGAGCGTTCTCGTAGTAAACAGTACCTACCGGAACCATGCCCCAAAGTACGACAATATTTTTTTTTATTTTAGAGTGCAGATATAACAATGTGCAGAGGAATGTAGCGGAAAATTAGTGTGTTATGAAGTTAAAATGTAATCTATAAAAAAAGGAATAAATAAGTGTGAGGGATGACATCTCTATTGACTAGTATGTAAGATCTCAATGTTTGTTTAAAATAAAAAGGTACGAGGTATCTAAAGTGAGAACCTTTTATAAATAATGGTGTGACGTGCATTTCTGTGGCAAACCAAAACATTTACTCGAGTTATACTACTAAAGATGCTTAGCTACCAGACTTCTGAGAACAGCATAGCAGCTTCATAATGACCTAATCACTTCAGCAACTTCAGCAGGAAAGTAAACTACAATAAAGATCAACTATCTGTGGACATCCCAAGGACCAATGACCAGGACACAGAGTAAACTTCTGGATATCACAGGTGACACGGAGACTTGTCTTCCGTGGTTAATTAACATTCAAACAAATGATTTGTTAAAGACAGTTTAAATAACAATATAAAAGACTTTAATAATAGTCACTTTGTAACGTGCAGTATGTCCTACGATTAAAAATATTTGTAGTAGCATGTAGTGCTTATATTATAAAGCTTCACGGATATTAAAAATTAAATTAAGTCCATTCTTCAAATGGCCCCCAAATAGTATGATAGAATATGCGTAAGTGAGCTTAACTTACAAACCAGTTTAATATCCCGGATCCGTGGAAAATGCTAGCACATAACCATCCTTATGTTGTGGGCCCCTTTCAGATAATTTTTTGTAAACTGTAAACTATTTATTAAGAAAACCTTATGGTGAAAAACATATGTAGATCTGTTAAAGTAACCGTTTAATAAAGAGATGTCATTACATAACACAAAATACTGAGTGAATAAATCATCAGACATCCATGTAAAAATTTCCTTTAATTATAACTACAGTTTGTAAAATTAATAATTAGAAGTTGATTACGACTATGGTAGCCCGTGCAGTTGATCCCAGGCAATTATGCACAGGTTCCCGATGTTATAACGTAGGTTAGACGTTATAGAGTGCGTGGCGGATTCCTTTGAAACTTTCCATCGTCTGTTGGGTACGTTTGCACCTGTGATTTGAATAGTTGGACGGCTTTGGACGATAAAATGCAGTTGAAATGCAGGAGAGTAAACGTCCACTTCCTCTTGCACGGACACTGTGGGGGGTATCCTGACTACCCAGTAAGGATGGCTCTCATCCTCTACAATTACCGTCGGATGTAGCTCGTATGTAGCGCTCAGTAGAGTCGGTATGACTTCGTCAGGCAGTTGATCTTGTTCGGGACGTCACGGATCTGAATGTTGCGTACAACTGAGTCGGCCTATCAGAAGTCTTGATCTATAGGAAGTTTGTAGTTGGGTGTAACGGACAATCGACTGTGAATTGAGATCACTACACCGGACAAGCTCGGACTAGTTTTAGTTCTAGTACTAGTACGAACGAGCTAGGCCATCGTGTTAGCTTTATATCTTAGCGTCGACGTTTTTCGACGAAGGACTTGAACCGGTGCCGTGATAGAACTAACGCAAGTTATTTTGAAAAGTAATATAGATATCTTATTATATAAACTTTTACACTATAAGAATATTATTTATGGTATAATAATATATTATTATAAAAGTGTCATAGATATAATATTAGTGTACATAATATAGACTTTATGTATCACTTCAGTAAAAAAGAGTTCGCTAAAGCATATTATAAAATGGTAATATCTACAGGAGTGAACCCTGGACAGAAGAAGAAGGATGGAAAAAACTTCTATAATTTGACTCCTGGCACTGTAGACGAAAGCTCAAGCGAGCAAAAAACGGTAGGCAGCTAGTGATGATATCCTGAGAAGGCCTCTGGGGACACAATTTATATATAAAACTTAATAGGAGAAGTAAATTACGAGGGCATCTACTCGGACACAGTAAAGTAGGGAAGACAATAATTGAAACAAAAAGTGAAGAGAAGAGTTAATAGATGAAGACAACGTTTGCACTACATGAGACATGTTATGTACGCGATATGAACTGTAAACCGTACACCAAATTGTAAAGGAAATCAGAGAAGTGACAAGAAGGGCGAGCTGCTAATCAGAGACCAACGATATTACAACACGAAGAGTGCTATTACATCATAAAGTTTATGAAATCTTAAAACGTAGTTTTATCACAGAAACGTTTTGTTATTAATGATAAAAAATGCTTGTTTTCGTGAATAGAAATAACCAAAACTTTTTACGCAGTTTCACAACGTATTCTGTGTTTACCGGAGCAGCGTCCAGTTTAATTACTTTTCTCGTCCAAACCGCTTCCAGCTGGATGTATTTACTCAACAAACAAACACAATGTTCCACTACACTCTCCCCACTACCAGCCAACGTACACGGTTCTTGAGAAAAGTATATTTTTCTTACAGATTTGTTTTCTACGTAGTACTGTCACCCGTCCATACTCCTTTTAATTTTTAACAAATATTTCTGGAGAGACACCCTACGTAAATTACTACACAACATTCTTCATACTGAGATTCCCCGAATGCAGTTATTTTAAATAATAAATTGGTTTCTATATTATTATTGCGTATATTATTATAATGATCTATATTATTATTAATCGTTTTTGAATCATTATTGCGTAGTGTATGCAAGAAAAAAAGCTGTTATCAATTAATGATTATTCCAAAATTACCCTGTGATTGACTAGTAAAGAAACACGAAAGTAGATACAATGTTTTATTGTACACGTTAAGTTATACAATTATTACTGTACGTAACACATAACTTCATAAACTTTGGAAACGCATTTAAAACAGTAAGTAAGAACAAGTTGTTGGCAAAAATAGGGACCCCGCACACCTCATTAGAGTCGTATAAACCCTTTACGTAAAATATATAATCTTAATCGGGAGAGAAAGGAAGAACACAATTGGCAGATGAACTTTCCGGATCATTTTATGATTGGTAACTCTGCAGTTGACTCTTTGTTTCTTGATGCCTCTCAAACTTGGAAGTCGGTGTACATTCATTGATCCAAATCGGCCAGTTTTGAATTACAGATCTGCAAGTTGAAGACCAAGGTGATGGCTTTTTATAAAGCTAATCCCATACAACCAAAAATATTTCTTTAGACGGTACTATCTTGGAGCAGGTGAGTGTATTTGTACATATTATGTGTTTTACATTACAAACAATGACGTGGCATATAAACTGCTTAAGTCCAAACACATGTGCGAGACGATTAAAAGAACTGTAAAATCAACAACTAAATAAACACGCCTGTGTTTCTACAAGATGATGGCCCTCTCCACATTTCTCAATAGGCCCAAAGATTGGACTTTAAGGAAATCTCAGGCCAGTCTTATTCAAGCGGCCGAAATGAGATTTCTCAGACACGTAGCAGAATATACTTTTCGAGACTGCAATAAGGTGTAGATGTATGGACGAATCTGAATATCATCAGTCTAGTTGATAAGATTGTACAATATTGGCTAAAACGGTTGACATATCTTAAGCAAATTGACGACTGGCGCATCTTTAAAAACAAACCAAAAGGATAGAGAGGTATGGGAAGGTATAGGCCACCCTAAAAAGCGTTGGATTTACCAGGTATAATTTATCTGCTTAATAATTGAAAAAACCGTTTTTGGTTAAATATATGTTGACAAAGGTTATGACTACTCTAAGTAAATTCGGAGAATCATTTATAAATTTCTGTAAGGCGTCAATGTAGACACGTTTGTTTATTATTGCAGAACCCATGCGCCGTTCTTTACACGGAATTTGATAGATCGCGTTAGGCAGCGAAATTGAATGACGACACTAGTCTGACTAGTCGGTTTATCCATTACTTTAGAGAAGACATAGCTTGTTTATTGTTTTGTTTTTATTTTCTTAGTTGATTTTACAGTAGAATAGCAAACTGTCCATCATGTTGCATTGATTTTGTAATGAGCATTCACGATCTCTACTTTCACGACCCAAAATACTTTGTGAATAAGCTGAAATGTATTTTCCAAACTATTTGTTGTCAAATGTTGTTTTTCTTTTCATCTTCGATCATAAAAAAACTACTAAAATGTTAAATCTATACTACGCAACTTAGCAAAGGGGTATACATACGGGCTCACTGGTTCACGTAGACACTACACATATAAGATGAACGTAAATATTCAAGTAAATGTAAAGGGGGTAGTCGCTGTTTGGCCACTGTAGCCTCCACTCTAGAATAATAAAATGCGTAGCAACAAGTATGCTTTACCGTATCTTGATTGTTGTAACATGTGTAACGTGGAATTTTGTGGGATAGTACAATGAGATATACAGACACATTTTACAGATAACTGTACTATGCGATAGACAGGCATACAACCTAGGGAAGCGGTTTGCTGCTGGGAATGGGGAAAACAATTAAACAAAGTCGTAAACTTTAAACCACTCTGAAAGTTGTTTCTGAACCCTCATCACTGTAAACCTATCTTTGTGTACTAACGACCAACTCATTGTTAAAGAGACGTGTATACCATAGAATTTGGAGTCGCTTGGGTGACTAGAGAAACATTCATCGCATATTCACTTACAAATTTAGAACAGAAATCAAGTCGACATCGCCACTGTGATTCTTATCATCGTCATCATCATCGTGACCACTACAAGTACCATCACCACTACCACGACCGCTTCTACCATTTCGTCACACCTTTACCCCCTATTCTTGATTGATACTTTTGTTCTGTATTACCAACTTTTCTTTTAAGAAATAATAGTATTTAGCATTTTCTATTTGTTTTATAAGTATATAATATTTAATATAATTAAATACTTTATTTAGTAAGGACATTTCTAGCTTGGCCTGTTTTTCCTAGCTTTACGTTAGTAACTGAATAATATGTATTTTTCCATATTAGGATTTGTAGAGACTTGTCCTAATTTATAATTTAATACCACGTTTTAAGATATCATCTCAACTGACCCGTTATCAAAACTGATGGCTATGTTATGTTTCCAAAGTACGTAAACGTGTTTACTTTATTGGCATTTTCGCATTTGATGTCTGAACGTGCTGACACGTTTCCACAATTTTTGTCACAAATTCGGTATTTTCAAACAAGAGTTGTAAGCTAGACTTTTATATCGTTTTCTAAAAATGTTTGTTTGCTTTGCTGTTATTATGTCACTAATTTTCCTTTATCGTTGTATTTAACGTAAATATTTATAAGT
Organism: Magicicada septendecula; assembly: GCA_034769895.1. Classification (NCBI taxonomy): domain Eukaryota; kingdom Metazoa; phylum Arthropoda; class Insecta; order Hemiptera; family Cicadidae; genus Magicicada; species Magicicada septendecula. Next base: position 321,432,699 of record CM068375.1, read on the forward strand.
ATCCATAGGGGTTTCTTTGCTTCTTCAGTTTGCAGTTCCGCTAGGGGTCTTTCAAAATGTAATGAAAAAATGTCTTCGCATCTTCTTTATGTATATCACCAATTAACTGTAGAACATTATTTCTAGTACAGTATTTTATTTAATGTTTGACCAAACGTTTAAAGTAACACTCTGTTATCAGCACTTTATTCGGATTAAGTACCGGATCGTTACAATTTCTATTCGATTGGTCAACTTAATCTGGTTAAACCACCTCCTGAACTGAATTCAAAATAGTAATTTATCCTTGACGTTCTGACGACAAAAATGTAATATTGTCCTCTAAAATTCATGTGGCGTTTCATGACTTTGATAGACAACATGGTGCTTCAACTGTTACTATCAGTTTCTGAGGAAAAATACAGATACAACTACAACAAGAGAAACATGATACTGTTACGAAGGTCTCCTTAATCGTCGTACGGTAGAGTGGAAAAAAAATACAACACACCTATTAAGTCACAAATCAGCAGCTTTAATTAATGACAAATACAGTTTAAAATCAAAAAGTTATTCAACAAGATTATACGTGTGCAATAATTGAGTTAAATTCGTCCACACCCAATAATAATCTCAACTATAAAGAATTTTCCACTACAATCACTTTTCACAAATACGCCACTTGAAACGCACTGAGTAAATCGCCCGACATAAAACTGGAAACTAAGCAGCAGGTGTGGGCTATTTATAGTCTGCAGGGTTCCATAATATTCGTCCTTAACAACCATTTGAAAATTCTGGAGGATACTTCAGGGCGGCCTTAGCAGAAACACACACCGGCAGTTCTAGTCGAGAAGCTTGTAAACACTCCATTAAACGCACGAGAATGTTCCGCATTACATAACATTCCCTCCGCATTACGTAATAATGCGATAAAGGCAGTCGTCTAGATGCTGCTGCTAATCTAACACACGGTTATTTAGTAGTGTTTATGAGAGAAAAATTTGCATATAAATTGAATCAAATAATAGGAAGGAACTTTAAACACCTCAGTCTTCTTTTAAGATAATTAAAATTTTACACAAAAATTGCATGCAGGAAAACTTCGAAGTAAGCGAGGCGGAAACAAAAGACTTCAACAGAAAATAGACCAATATCAGTGACTGCGGTTAAAAGAGGTCAGTTAATGGATCCGCAAGGACGTCAGACACATTGACCCACCTTAGGGACAAAAATAAAAATTTCCTTGAAATCAAACAAGATATTAAGAGTGTACGTTTTGAATTCAAATTTGAGCAGTGACACTAAATAACATCATAGTGGCATGCACTAAAACCTCATAGATCTAATGCGTGCAAGGAGAATATAATAGAAAGGTGAAATCAAGTCTTCAATTTGCGATATTTCTATGTAAGGTTTGGTCTTTAATAAAGTAAATCTTTAAATAATTATTTGTTTACCAAAAAATGTTAACTTAAAGTGTACATTTTTTAATGTTTTCTTTAGTGTAACTGCATATAACAAAATATTATAGGTAACATGATCTGATTTCTTCTGAATCAGAAATGACTGGTAATTTTCAAAAATATAACACTTGTGCGCACGAGATAGAATCGTATTTGGAGGTTTTACTGTACATACTGTAAGTGCGACAAGACCTCTCACGGCGTTTTTAGAGCTCTCACAACTGAGAGGCACCGTATTGTACACAACGTGTTAATTGCTTTGGCCGTTCGGCGCTGGTACTTCTCACCCACACGAAATCACACTGTTCCACTGTGATTTCACGCGCAGTTTTCACACATTCTTTACTGTATTATAGAGAATATCGTGTGAACTTATCACGCTACCAATATTAATTTATAGGACCTGGACAATGACTATATGCAGGATGAATTACTATAAAATTATTAAAGTTTCAAATAAGGAATGTGATATAAAAGTCAGGCGTCCTATATTAAATGTCGTCTTCTTAAAAACTAAAAGTTGAAGGCCATGTTATGGCGACAGAAAGATATTAAATCAGATGGATGAACGCTGAAGAACTCCGAGAGAAATAGTAAGTTATAAAATTAAGGTAAAATAAGTGTTGGAAATCCCAAGAGGCGCTGCCTTTTAGAAATCATGAAAAAGCATCAAAAATGCGTTAAGAATAGTACCGATGTTAGTAAATTTTTATGTGTGAAGTTTTGTAGATTTCCTGTTTACTGTTCGTTTCTTTTGTGTAGACTAAATATCACTTGGCAATTTGATTGTTTAACTACGAATTTCCTATTAATAGTCAGAAGCCTAATACCTTTCAACCTTGGATACAAGAAGATTTGCACACATACCGTGAAAGTGGTATGAACGTCGTAGGCTCAACATTGATGTTTGATAACATTTGAACTCTTATCGAGTTTTGTGTCCAACTTAGAAATATATTGTTGTCTGTTCAGTAGTCGACGAAGCTTTGACATTAATTCTATACATTTTGTATCCGCTCTAAAAACCTTGTCCTAGCATCGACTTTTCAGGTACGTTTTGTGAGGTCGTGTCGTATTATCCATGGTGAATTAACATGCGTTCAAAACGACAATTCACATGTTTCCAAGTTTGGGGTGAGGGTAACACTGGTCCTATGTTGAAGCCCACATTTGAATGTAGTCCGGCAGGCAATGAAACTCAAACCTACAAGTAGTCACCTTGATGGAAATATTTGATGAAACGTTGGAGGCATAGCGGTAAGCCATGTTTTTTAACAATCTCATCCAATATTTAAATTTCTAAAAGGATTAGTTAATGAAGATCTATTTTGTATTGTATTTTACGTTAAGCTAAAATTTATAAACTATTTAATCAACTACAAATTACACTATAAGTTATATTTCCTAGTAAATAAATAAAGTAAATACATTTTTTATGGGTAGAAGAGTCTCGACAAAATCAAATTAATTCCGTCGGTTCATCATATGAATACTGACAATGTGGCAATAAAACATAATAGCTTCTTAAAATATTCCTCAGGCTTTCACCGCCGGTGTCAGATGTATGGTTCATGTTATCCGGGCTGTTTGACCGTTGTCCAGTAAGCAGAGCAGGTGTACTTTCTTTTTTTCTCAGCCCCTCGAAACGTCTGATATTCTCTTCAGCTCTACTCTGGACGCTGTTCAGCTTCTTGCTGCATTCGCCTGCCTCTCCTCTTGATCGAGGATCGTTCGTGAGGGTGTTCGATCGCGGCATGAGAACAAGTACTGGAGAGATAGCCCCTAGGAGAACAACTAGGGGCATCAGCGAAGCAGCTTAAAGTACGGACAGGACAATAGTGAACTTGTCGGACCGCCAGCTTACCACCACCGAAACTGCTGTCCTGGCGAGGGGGGAGAAGTTTGCAGTGGCCCCTAAGAAGATTCCAGTGGAGGATATCATTGCCAACGTTGAAGCTGGAATGCGGCGGCTGCTGCGTGAACAGGCAGATGAAGTTAGGATCGAAGCTTCGAGGATCCTGGTTAGAGCGAAACCCCCGCGATGCAACATACCAGTGGGTGAGCTGCGGGGACTAAGACCATTAAGGCGAGATGAATCTATCATCATATTACCGGCGGATAAGGGGACCGCTACGGTTGTACTGAACACCGATGACTACCAAAAGGAAGATCGGAGAACTGCTGGGCCCAAAAACCTACAAGAAACTGCGAAGAGATCCGACTGCAGTGGTCCTTAAAAGGACCGTTTTTCTGGTTAAGCGGTCTTGGAGCCTAATGTGAAGGCAGCCGTCCGGTGTTCGGAAGCCCTTCCACCTAGGCTTTATGGGCTCCCCAAAATCCACAAGCCGGACGTCCCGCTTAGACCGATCGTCAGCGTTATAGGGTCTCCAACCTGGCTAAACACTTGACTGAACTTCTCCGGCCATATGTAGGTGGTACGGGGTCATATGTGAGGGATTCGACCCACTTTCTTGAAAAGCTCGGTGGGTTATCGTTGCGGCCTGGAGACATAATGGTCAGCTTTGACGTGGTTCCGTTGTTCACCGTGGTGCCCGTGGATGATGTCCTTGGCCACTTAGCTAACCTTTTTCCGGCAGACATTACTGCGCTTTTCCGGCATGTTCTAAAACTACCTATTTTCAGTACGGCGGCGAATTCTTTGAAATAATTGATGGTGTGGCCATGGGGAGTCCACTCAGTCCTGTGGTGGTGAACTTTTATATGGAAAAGTTCGAGCAGCGGGCAATTTCATCTTTTCCGTTGAAGCCGAGGTGCTGGTTCCGGTATGTTGATGACACCTTTGTTATCTGGAGCCATGGAGAGGTAGAACTCGGCAGGTTCCTGGCACACCTCAATCAGGTTCACCCACGGATACAGTTGAGAGGGAGACCGACAATCAGCTGGCTTTTCTGGACGTGTTGGTCCTTAGAAGGACCGATGGCAGCCTCGGACATAAAGCTTATAGAAGACCGCACACTAACCGCTATCTCCATAAACAGTCGAACCACCATCCCAGCCAGAAGAGGGCGGTGTTGAAGACCCTGGTGGACCGGGCTAGGAGGATATGCGAGCCCCGGTACCTCGATGGGGAACTGCGCCACCTCGAACTAGCGCTGCAGGCAAATGGATATTCCCTCGGGAAGGTGAGAAGAGCGATCTGGCCAAGAAGAACAGCCAGGCCGGAAGTGGAGTCACGGGAGACCGTCCGTTTCTCGGCGATGCCCTACATCCATGGGGTGACGGACCGCATTGGTAGGCTGCTCAGTCGGCACGGTGTGAGGCCAATATTTAAGCCGACAAGGAAGATCCACCAGTTCTTGACGTCCGAGACCCTGCGTCATCGTGCGGTGTGCACGGAGTTCCCTGCTCGTGCGGCCAGGTGTACATTGGAACAATGAAGCGCAGCGTCCCCACACGCGTGGGTAAACATAGCCGTTACTGTAGATTGGGACAGCCGGAAAAGTCTCCCGTAGCTGAGCACGCGCTCGCCAATGCCGACCATCGGTTCCGCTTCGATCAGACGAAACTCTTGTCGGCGGTGAGTGATTACTTCCCTCATCATCATACGGAGTCCGTCTTAATTCACAAGCATGCTGCGATCGCTATGAATCGGCGGAGACTGAGACTGCCAGAGCTGTTGGTTTGCGCGTCGTGAGACGACCCAATGGTTTCCTAATACCGAGCCTCCGGTAGGGGCTCCTGCCTAGTGATCCTGTCCAGATGGAATATTAATTAATTATTCAGTGGCCGCTACAACGACATGTTCGTTCTAGTCGACTAGTACAGTATTTGTCGAGGCCATTTCCTGGACGTGTTCGGTATTTGCGAAGGCCAGGTATGAGAGGGTTTGTCTCGGTCCTCGCAGCTCGTACGTAAATTTTACGTGCAAGTCGCCTTGCGGTGTCTTCTAAGGAGCGGATACCTAGTCCTCTTTTCAAAAGTCGAAAAGAAAACCAATAGGGGGCTTTGGCCGCTAGCCGAAGACCCCTATCGACAAATCTTTGCAAATTTCTTTTATGAACGGTTGCGAGGTAACCCCAGACGGGAATAGAGTATGTAATGATCGGCAACAGATACGCGTTGACGATCACCTTACCCAGCTTGCGGGTCATAGCCTTGTTGACAAGTATCGGAAACAGTTGCGCCAGATGAGCGGACGCTCTCTTTCGCATTGTCTCAGCGTGGGCACGCCAGGTGAGCCGACGATCAAGGAGGACACCGAGGTATTTAACCTCTCTCGGCCAGGGCAAGTACGTTCTACCGAGTCTCACTCGTCCTCGTGGTTATATCCGGCGCTTTGAGAATAGCACCGCGGAGCTCTTGGTTTCGTTGACGGCAACTTTCCAGCTTTCCGTCCACGTCGAATACGCATCGAGTGCGCGCTGGAGTCGTGGAATAGCCCTGTCAGCGTTCCGATCGGCGGTATAGACCGCCGTGTCGTCGGTAAACAGGGCCATCTGGACTCCAGGCTCTCTGGGTGCGTCGTTGACATACACGGAGAACAGAAGAGGCCCTAACACCCTGCCTTCAAGTACCCCGGCTGTAATGCGTCTCTCGGATGAGACATGGTCATCTATTCTCACGCAGAAAGTCCTCTCCGTCAGAAAGCTAGCAATCAAATGAAGGTAGCAATCTGGTAGCTGGATTTCCCGGAGCTTGAACAAGAGCCCGTCGTGCCAAACACTATCAAAGGCGTTCTCCACATCTAGGAAACAGACAACAGTCTGCTCTTTCCGACAGCCGGCGCCCGTGATGTATTCCACCAGTCTCATCATAAGTGGTGGAATGCCCACACGGAAACCGAACTGTTCGGGGACCAGTACATCAAAGTTTCTTAGATGGTCTAGGACTCTACGTTGTACAAGACGTTCGAGAACCTTTTCGTGGCTGTCAGTAGACTAATGGGCCGGAGGTTGCCGGGACGGGGAGCATCCTTTCCCTGCTTCGGGATCACTGTGACCTCCTTGCTCCGGGAGTCGAGTTAGAGCGGCGCTCGAGACGCCGTCCGGGCCAGGAGCTTATCTCGGCACGAGTTCAACGAGCCGATCTGTGATCTCTTCCCTAGTAATGGGTTCGGGCTCCGCAGTGATCGGAAGAGACAGAAAGTCTTCCACTTCGTTCTCGACTTCTTCATCGAAGTTCCAGTCCATGGGCGGGTTAGGAGCGAACTGTCGATCGAAACACGCGCCCATGTACTCGGCCTTCGCCTTCCGGCGAGCCAGGATTTGACCGAAAGGACCAGCAATTTCTGGGATACGAGGTCGGCGCTTCTTCCCTACCAACGCAGAAGGTATCTGGTAAGGGCTACTTTCGTCCGATCCGTCTCCTGCTTAGGCCACGGCGAGTTCCCAACAGAGTCTCCGGTAGGCCTGCATTTCACGACGTAAAATGCCGGTCGCCCGGTTGTACGCTGCCTTGTCGGCCGGATCACGGATCCGCTGCCAGCGTCTCCGGAGGCGATTTCTCTCGCAAGCGAGAGCACTCGTCTCCTCTGGGATCCGCTGCCAGTGGGGCGTAACGCCAAGGCTTTATCCTGGAAGACGCGTCGATCGCAGATACGACAGCCTCGTCAAACGCGGCAACTGCCTCTTCGACTTGGTGGACGGTTCCGAGTGGTCCCGCCTCTGCCAATCGGCGACTTAACGCCGGGCCATAGCAGTCCCATTCTATTACCTTCCTGGCATCTCTGCGTACGACGTGCTGGGTAGCGACGTATAACAAGATGGGGAGATGATCGGACGATAGTTCCGTTAGTGCAGACACATGGACCGGGCAGTCAATTCCTTGGATCACCGCTATGCCCAGGACATCGGGACCCGCGCGGAGTTGTGAGGGGTAGAACGTAGATTGGGCGGGGCCAATCACTGTTACCCTGCGTGAATCAGCAAACCTGCGTAAGCGCTTCCCGTTTTGGGGCAGTCAAACGACTGTTCCAATCGCGATGCTTACAATTCAGGTCGCCGGCCATGATGACCCTCCTGTGTGCATCGAACTCGACAGCAAGATCGGGGTGAAGGCATCGGTGATGAATCTTGGGGCGAAAGCATGGCATTAAGTACTTTATGGCATGGCGCGATGCGAGCCTATCACACACCTTCTTATTTCTGATTGGCCGATGACGCAGTTCTTACCTGTGCGGGGGTTGAAATTAGCAAACAATTATCACAGGTGGCATCGCGGGAAATCATTAGCCTTCCCCACAGTACTCCGCGGAAGACAATTGTTATCTAATGGCATAGCGTGGTGCGAGCCAATCATACACCATCTTTATTGTGATTGGCTGATGGTGTCATTTTTACCTGTACGTGGGACTCTGTTGAATTTTTAAGTGCCGGTAGCATGGCAGGAGAGCTTCAACCTATACCACAGTACTGTGGGCCTGTACGTGAACACCCGACGTTCAGGACTTTTTTTATACCACTGTTGATGGCAGCCATTGGAGGTGCCGAAACGTTTGGTTTCGTAATAAACCATGGACCACGGCCAAACAACCCGGATAACATGAACCATACATAATAGCTTTTTCTTTTTCATTTAGAAGAAAGTCCTATTATCTTTAATATTATAATAACAGAAATTGTTAACGACTTAGGCAGGTTCCAAACTACGAGGGTACGTGGAATTCTGAGAAGGACATTGAAAAGGAAAGCTAGATAAGTGACGTGTATCAAATTCTATAAGACAATGGCAGTACCAGCACTGCTGTATTGATTCAAGACCTGCACTATAAGGAAGAAGGGCTGGTCCAAATTACAGGCTGAAAAAATGAGCTATTTGTGATCGGTAAAAGGATATACGCTGCTCTACCATATACGAAACGAGTATAGTAGAAGAAAACTTGATATACTTTCCCTAAATGAACTCATTCAGAATTACAAAAATTGCTGGAAGCTACATCTAGGAAGAATGAACAATACCCGTTTTTCGAAATTGGCTTATGAGTATGAGGCGGTGAGAAGAAGATCTGTAGACAGGCCAGTCACAAGTTGGTGGGAGTCATGAGGCCGGAACAGGAGAAATCCTATCCACGAAGTGATTGTATGAAGATGATGGTGACATCATTAACAACCCAAATAAATCTGTTAAATTTTAAAAACATTTTGCATTTTATTTGTTAGTGTTTCAGACAAACTTCAGTGATTTTCTTTATTTTTTCACTTTGTGACAGGTACATAAACGCTTACTGGATCATTTTATTAAGAGAGTAAAATATCCGACATAAATTATTTAAGTGTTTATCCATGACTTTCAGTAACGTAACATTTCAAAGGCAAATAAAGCACAGTAAAACTGTTAATAAATATTACTATTGTTTTTAAACCAACACATTTACTACATAAAACAGCCATTACATTGATAAAAATTAATTTAGCAAACAAACAACTAGCCACACACTGTGGCTAGTCCACAGCTGTGAGAAGCGTAACTTGAAGTTGTGTTTTGGGGAAGGGAAAAGTAATTAAAGTGAACACCAAAGTTGGGCTCGTACTGCAAGTTGTCCTTACGCCTTCTCCTGTCTGTAAACTCTCTAGCTTGTCTGCTAATGTTTTGATTAGTTTCAAAGTCATGTGGACCTAGTGTAAGCGTGGGTAGTTTGCAAAGCACACACTTCTCGCAAATAAAGAAGAAGCAAAAAATGAATAAAACTTTTATTTTGTATTTTGTTTTTCATTATTTGCCATAATGGATTTTAAATCATTCTGTGTTTTTATATTACAGAACCTTAGGTTTGTCCAAATTACCTAATGTCAAACAATGTCAAAAAATCCATTTGACCAGAGGTAAAAGAGTTTTGTCAAGTGGATTTAACTCTTTTATCAAACTCCACTTGACAAGATACTACTTACTGCAGTTTCTAGACGTTTTTTGTCAGAAACTACGATATACTTCTAAACATTTTCAAATGAGTATGTTTTAAAATATAGTTCCACTTTTTCGTAACGTCTTATTGTTTTTAAAACCTTACCTTATTTTCTAGGTCTTTGTCTGCCGATTGATTTACATATTGTTACGACAGTCTACTTAATCGTCGTAGGTAGAGTGGAAACAAAATCAAGACACCAATTAAGTCACTAATTACCAGCTTTAATTTCACAGTTAAACAGTTCGTAATTAACAAACAGTCTCTTACTACAAATCAAATAAAAATTGTTCACACGCAATAAAATGTCTACTAAAATTAAAACAATATAATTACAATTATCCCGTCCGATTATAAAACACAACACTTTACTAATAACCACTTGATCGCACAGAGTTATGTCGCCCGATAATAACTCTCGAACAGAATTGTAAATATATCGCAGCTATACAGAAAACTAAGGCCGCTGCCGCCATGTATTTATACCTCCGCTCACAGACCAGAACGTTGAAAACTACGCCTTAACGCCAGCGTGTACTACGTAATTAATTGCAGCATTGACACAGTCCTCGCGGATGGCGGTTTCGAGGAAACTCTCGCAAATGCGTCTTAAGTCACGTATGCCACACACATTAGAGCGAGATTCTTCTGGCACATTCGACAAACACATAGACTGTTCTGTAATGTCGTAACACTGCCTCGTGCTTAAGCCTGTCCGTCGCAAACTGGCAAACCGTCTCTGAAGTAATACTCGACCAGGCGATCTAGGTGGACGTCCTTGTGAAATATAATTCTCCGGTTCTTCGAATTCAGTCTCGCGTGTTCCGAACATCACGTTCCCGGGAATGCGAGTCTTCCGCTCAACCACTAGTTTTGCTGGAATCACTCCCGTTGCGTCATGTACTGAACACCTCCCTCTTGCGTAACCTCTTCTTCAGCCACTTTGCCCTCGTGGGCTTCTATCAGCTCAGGAACAAGCAAGAGTTTTGTCTTGACACCCAAATCACTTCCAATTGGCTTCAATTCGAGTTGGCTTTCCAATCACTTCTTTTGTCGTTACACTTATTTGTATTTTCTCTGCTAGTCCTTCCTCCATTTCCGCTTTCAATAGGGAGGGTTCCCCTTGACCAGGCCTGTTGACTTTTTCTTTGACTAATGCCACTCGCTTAATCGAATGGTTGGTAGACCCTGTCATTTTAGTAATGCAAAGCTTTATCTTCTCTTGGCCAACCTTCAGGACATTCTCTCTTAAGTCCACAACGAATCCGTAGGCATTCATAATGTCCGTGGCATGAATCACTTCATCGATTATGTCTGCAACGAGCATTTGGTGGCTAAACTCGAGAAAACCCAGGCGTACACGTACGTCTACCTTTCCTAGCACCTTAACGGGGCTTCCAGTCACAATCTGTATTGTACAAGAGCTAATTAGAGGTTGCCGGTTGCTAAGTCAGGGCACACAATGGACACTTGCGCCCGTGTTAACTGTAAATGATGTTGGTTTACCTACCGCAAATCCGGTAACAATCAAGTTTCCACTGGTCTTATGTAGCGTGGAAACTGTGTGCTGTTCTGCTTGTGACGACATGGATCTGCGGGTACATCAGCTCCAGGACCTCGTCCAGTCTGCAATGGACAAGCACACTTATACTGTTCCGGTGAGTAATAAACGCTCCGACCTTCCTGCGGAAGTTCTCTAAGCCATCTGATTACGGCGCCAGCTCCGCCGCAGATGGCAGCATACCCGTGACCCTGCCGCTAGTCAGCGTTTTCGAGGCAAGTCGGAACACGTCTCGCAGCTTCTGCTTCACGTAAACGCGAATCGATGGGACTCCTATTTGGAGTCCTTGGAAGTCGACCACGCCTCCGTATGGAGGGCCGCTGGTAGACTGAAAGGCGAAAAGAGGACTCGCAATCCCTTGAATACCCCGGACGGCACTGTATACTCTGCAGAAGGCAAGGCGGAAGTCTTCGCCGACTGTATTGAGGAACAGTTCACCGTCCATAGAGGCATCTCTGACCTGGCTCATACGGCCGTCGTCAGGGATTTCCTATCCAGATACTATTCTGCTCCCTCCAATGACCCTCCTAATTCGGTTGACGAGGAAGACCTTGCGTCTGTCCTTAGCCGACTGAAGAAGAGAAAGGCCCCTGGGCCCGATCGCATCGGCGCCGCTGCGTTGCAGAATCTCCCGCCTTCGGCTTGTTCAACTCCTGTCTCCGGCTGAGGTACTTCCCCGCCTGTGGAAAACTGATAATGTCATCATGATCAAGAAATCCAAAAAGCCGCCCACGCTACCTGGAAGCTACCGCCCGATATCACTATTGCCAGTAATCTCGAAGGTATTCGAGCGTCTCCTCCTGGCCCGTATTCGGCCCCTGGTGGATGGTTTCATCCGCGAGGAGAAGTTTGGGTTTAGACAGAGGCACTCGACTACTCTTCAGCTAGTACGGGTTGTCACCTGTCTAGCCGACGCCGCCAACAATCATCAGGCAACAGCGGCCGTCCTGTTGGATGTGAGCAAAGCCTTCGATAAAGTCTGGCACGAAGGCCTGCTCTACAAAGTGGCGCATTCGCCACTCCCGGCATCTATCGTCCACTTGCTCCGATCGTATCTGACGGATCGCACCTTCAGGATCAGCGTAGATGGGGGGTTCTCTCGGGTTCGCCCTGTCGCCGCCGGCGTCCCACAAGGATCAGTCCTCGGCCCCGTTCTGTACGTACTGTACACGAACGATCTGCCTGTTTACCCCGGGGTCACGTTATCTCTATTTGCCGACGACGCGATGTTTCATTTTAGCTCGCTTTCCCCTTTGGCGGACGAGCGTAATGTTACAACGCCAGTTGGCTATGCTTCCGGACTGGCTAAGGAAATGGCGGGTAGCGATCAATACGGAGAAATCCGAGGCGATCTGCTTTACTCATAAGTCCATTTCCCGATGCCAATCCCTCTCCTTAGAGGGGAGACCCATCAACTGGACTGAGACGGTGAAGTACCTAGGTGTTCGGCTTGATCGGCACCTAAACTTCAACGCCCACGTGACCGCAACCCTCAACAAGGCTCGTGGCGTCAGAGCCAAACTATCACCTATGATTTCGCGGAACAGCCGCCTGGCTGTCCGTACAAAACTTACATTGTATCTACTGTTCCTCCGGACAGTACTCACTTATGGCCACCAGCAGGCATAGGCTGACGACATTCCAGAACTGGACTCTACGCTCCCTCACGGGGTCCCCGTAGTTTGTGCGAAATTTCGCCATCCACCGGGGTCTGCGTGTTCCAACCTTAGAGGTCTTCGTCTGGTCCTTGGGAACGAATTTGTTCGCCAAGGCCGGCGAGTCCCCATATCCGCACTTCCAAAGGCTTAACAGCATAGAGAATATACCGCCCCCTCGCCGCGTCAGGCGCCCTAGGACGCTGTTATACGACCCCCTTAAGTTCATCACATGAACCCCCCAGAAACAAACCCCCAATCTTCTGGAGACTGATATGATCACCATCATTCACTACCTGCGCCTGCCGAAACTGTAGTCAATCATGCTGCGGTAGATTGGATTAAATTGATTTATTGCCAGCATCGGATTTGCCGACTCGGCAGGGCTGTGATCCGGGACACGGCTCCCGCGAAGGTGTGCAAATGCCTTCCTTGCGAGAGCCGACTGCCCCGGTGACGAGTCCCCTCGACTCGGCAGCCGCCTTCGGGCGGTCGAGCCTCTTGTCCTCGCCAGCGCGCCTCTAAGTTTCCGTGGGCTATTTCCTCGGAGACCAAGGAGCCGCGACCAGGCGTTGCGATTGGCTGAAGCCATGACCACTAAGATCCCCGTCAGCACCTGCTTTGCTGATTCGGCAGGGTAATGACCTGAAACACGGGCTTCCGCGAGGTTGTGCAAGTACCTTCCTTGCGGTAGCTGGCTGTCTCGGAGTCATTCCTTACCTTTTCGGCTGACGCCCTAGGGCGCTGGAGACTCTTGTCCTCGCCAGAGCGTCACTACGTTCCCAAAGGCTAGCCTGAGGGGACCATGGTGTCGCGCCTCGGCGGAACAATTGGCTGAAGCAAAAGCTCAAGCTTGCCTCCGTGATGGCCATGTTTTATCATGGACCCGCGGACTGCACCATAACTCCTTGTGCAGAGCAAACGACCGCGCGGACCTGTTGGCACCTGGTGTTCTTCAGGCCTAGGCCTGGACAACGCACACAATTTAGAGCGCAAGACGCCCGCGCATCATCCATCCCATCCGTGCTGTTCTGGGGCTTTACTTCTCCAATTGGTGCGATCACTCTCTTCTCTCAATATCTTCTTTTCCCAAAAGTTTACCTGTACATGACCACGTATTCCACAGTTATAACTTTTCGGTCTTCTGTCTTTTCCAAATCGTTGCGCCTCACTTGAACTTTTGAATCGTTTGTCCAATAACATTGTTTTTCTGCACCCATCGTAACGGCAATGTGATACAGGGATCTTCTGACTGCAATGTGATAGCACAAACCCATTAATATAGCGGGACGCTGACTTGGCAGCTTCAAACTGTAGGGCGTGAACAAGAGCTTCTGAGCTATTTCGGTGGCTTACCATTCGTAACACTCGCTGAAGTTCACAATCTCCGATGCCACCAATAAAAGTCTGCACCGCAAACCTTATTCGAAAATCGTCTGGTGCTTAAGAATAGGTCAATCTAATCAATCTGTCGATACTTTCTTCAAACTCTTGAAGACTGTCCCCAGAACGTTGTCGTCTGAGCGTTGTCAACTGAGCGTAGTACACATCTCGCAAATGTTAATCACCATACCGCAGTTCCAGAGCTTTTATCAATTCGGCATAGGTGCTTTGGCTGTCAGGTGGCACTTTCTGTAGTAATTCTGCCGCAGGTCCTTTTAATGCAAGAACGAGTGAAACAGCCTTGTCTTTCTCTGTCCAATTATTTGCGCATACAGCAGCTTCGAATTGGAATAAATACGTCGCCCATTGCGTGCTGCCATCAAAGGTTGGGGCCTTGACATGAACTGTCCCAACCCCAGGCGAGGTGACCTTCTCTGTTGACTTATTTCTGTGCCTTTCTCTGTATTTATCATTGGTACAGTCTGTTCAGAAAATTGTTTTGGTTGCATCTTCAGGCACTGCTCAACTTCACTTTTAATCTGTTCTCTTATGTTTGCCATTGAGTTTTCTACTGCAGATATTTTATTTGACACAGGTTCTTCTAGGACAGATATTTTTGTAGATATCGATTCTTCAAAAATCGAGACAGATTTTTCTACTTCAGCTATTTTTAATGTCATTGATTCTTGTACCTCCGATATTTTAGTAACTTGCTTATTAAGCTCACCTCGTAGAAGATCCAACCCTGCAGCGGTTTGTCCTTGTGTCTGGTTTTGTTACAGGATTAACTCCTTGATGTCTTCTGTTTCACGTTTACGTCGTTCCTCTGTTTCTTCCCTTTCTTGTCTTCGTTCTTCTTTTTGTCTTACTTCTGTTCCTAGCAATAGTTCTTTCTGACGTTCCTCATCCTCTACTCTTTCCTGCCTGCGTTTATCATCCTGTCGTTTCTCCGTCTGTAACAGCAGCGCCTGTAAATTTTCCATCATCTGTCTGGCATCCATTGTTTTCCGATTAATTACAAATTACAATCGTCTTGTATAAATTGTCCACTGTTTCAACTGTTAACCGTTCTATCCCAGTTCTGACACCACTGTTACGACGGTCTGCTCGATCGTCGTAGGTACAGTGGAAACAAAATCAAGACACCAATTAAGTCACTAATCACCAGCTTTAATTTTCACAGTTAAACAGTTCGTAATTAACAACACAGTCAGGTACAACAAATCAAATAAAAATTATTCACACGCAATAAAATATCCACTAAAATTAAACACAATTGTATTACAATAATCCCGTCCGATTATAAAACAAAACACTTTACTAATAACCACTTGAACGCACAGAGTTATGTCGCCCGATAATAACTCTTGAACAGAACTGTAAATATATCGCAACTATACAGAAAACTAAGGCCGTTGCCGCCATGTATTTATACCTCCGCTCACAGACCAGAACGTTCCAAACTACGTCTCAGCGTCAGCGTGTACTACGTAATTAATTGCGGCCTTGACACAGTCCGCGCGGCTGGCGGCTTCGAGAAAACTCTCGCGAATGCGTCTTAAGTCACGTATGCCACACACATTAGAGCGAGATTCTTCTGGCACATTCGGCAAACACGTAGACCGTTCTGTAATGTCGTAACAATATTTACATAGGAATCAATTATCCGTTGCATAGCGTCAATTATCCGTTGCATAGCGTCAATTATCCGTTTCATACCGTTGGTATGTCAATTGTGTATTTTGTTTAATAATAAAATTTTGCTTGTCTTCATATTCCGTTAATTAAACCTAATCGACATAATTTATAATCGGAATCATATTATTGTTAATTTCCACAATCTTGTATTTCTCGTTGTTTACGTAAGTCTTGAGTGGTTACATATTTTCTTGTTTCAAATATTCTCATGAGTGCATTTACTTTTGTATAAAAGAAACCGTTGAGAGTTTGAATAAAATCACGTAATACCAACATAATCACTGTGCACAATCAACAGAATTATTGGCGTCTTAGTTAAATAATCATGTGCCAATTGGGACTGGAACAAGCGAAAAATCGTTGAAAAGATAAAGCAAAAAATATCCAAGATTTCAAACTCAGTTGTTACAATTATGTAAAAATGATTGAGTAAAAAGTAAAATTGCCCTTAGAAACGTAGTATTCTGTAGAGTAAGGAATCTTGTGACTGGCAAGAGAATTAATTTCAGTCGAGATAGAAATATACTTGCTGTTTCAAATAGAGCATTGTAATCTACGCCTGAGATGCATCAGACATAAAAAACAAATAAACTTAATAGTATGTGAAAAAAGTAATTTAAAATTAATTTGTTGCACTTTTAGTAAAAACAAAACGTTTTTTTTACCCACACTTTACACAAAGCTTCTCTTAAAACAAGTTTCTTGATTTTTGTTTCTTGCGCAAATAAAACCACGTTTTTAAAATAATAAAATAAAAAGGAAAATATACTTCCGCCTCGCTGAAACTACGGCAATATTGAAGACGAATGTACAGGTAGGATTTCCTAAATTGCCCAATAGATGTCGCTATGTGTCTCCATTGGTGTAAGTGAACCAAGCACAATTATACCATAGAGTTTACTACGGTAATAGATGTAGGTATATTTTTAGGACATTTCGCATTTCACATATTTGTTAAAAAATGTTTGTTTTTAACAAATTTTGTAAAATTGAAAAAACAATAAAAGAAACAAAATGTAAAAAGTGAGAAAATCACAACTATAAAACCACTTAGGCCTATATGTCGACATATGTAAAAGTTTTGAACAGGTTATTTGTAGCGGAAGTTTTAAACATTTTCCCCTCTTTTTTTGCGTCTTAGCTTTCGTCAGTCAACCTTTGTTATGTTTACCTCCACTGAGTCTATAAATCGATCATGTTATCTTACTTTATCAAACCCGCTGTAGCAGAATATGGTCACTTTTGCCGTCATCTTCTTGTCTCCTTCCGGGATTGCGGATTGCATATAGCTGCTCCCTTTTGTGTAACGTAACCATTGCACATTGTTCTCTGTAAACCCTATCGAATTCTGATTCGCCGTAAAAACTGTACACCTCGTGACTTGTTCTAACGTAACCATCAGTTTTGCTTCCACATTAGTATTCTTCTAGTCAGATTCCTCTGTCACTTCCTTAGTCTCCCCTGTACATGTTTACTTGTAACACACACACATATTGCACCGTCAGTCTGAGTGAAATTTTGTAAAATCCTCGTTTTACGTTTCTACAAAACTAAAGGTTAGTCTCCCCCGCATTTCTACTCGGTTTGCTCAATTTCGTTTCAGTCACGTTAGCTTCACCTGTCACATATACTTCAATGTGATAAAACTTTTTCAACTTTGCTCACTCTCTTTTTTCAGATATGTACCCAACTGTAGTTTTGCACCTGACTTTAAGCTTTTACCTAATATTATGACATTACAATTCTTTGGGTTTTTATCTCAAATTCAATTTGTGCGTCTTCTCTAACTTTTTTCTAATAATCCCTTTTCTGTCTTCATTCCCTCACAATAATACCACTTAAGAAGTATCATAAATCAATTCTAAATGACATTTTCAAATTAACTGAAGTTAAGTATATCCATAAATTCTGTGAAACATTGAAAAATATTATTGCTTTGCAACTGTCTCGTAAATCTTGTATTCTGTGTACTTTCACATTTCCGTATCTTAATTCTTATAACAGCAACGATATGGCTCCTCGTGTTCCCCGATTTTTCTGAAAACAAAATGGTGTCCCTGCTTTGCTTTTCAAGCAATTCACTTTTACGCAGGCACACACGAACGAAACTTACCAAAACCGCCTTGCTGTTTCTAGAGAAATTGTAGTCATGAACAATCTCCCTTCTTGAGAGACACTTCCTTGACCTACGCTTATTTACGTTGTATGTTTGCCGTACAGTTACAATTGAATGGTGCAGCAACATTCAATCACTGTATGACACATTTGTATTGGATCTGATAACAATAGCCTGCATTAGATTTACTCATTAAGTTATATCCTAACCTTTTGTTTCTCGTCTTAGCACGTTTCATATACTTATCTTTCATACCTTCCATTGTCATCCTGCAATTACTACTTGGTGTGACATTTGCTTTATAAAATGCTTGTTTCAGTTTTTTTTTACCTGGACGCTATTATTTCGAAAACGAATCGTACTGCAGCATTCACAATTTGTCCTTAAACATTGTCACTGTTTTCTGAGAATCCCTTTATATGTCGCCCTGTGTATAGACTAAAAAAAAGGAAAGGAGATGATGAATGCTTTTGATATCCCCGCCTGTGTATAAGGTACAGTTCACTTTTTCTATGTTCAATATTGCCATGTGAAGCATTGCAAATATTGGAACCAGCCGTTTGGACGTTATAAATACTTACATAGAGCAACTGCTGTCTACCGAATGCAGTAAAAGTCTTTTGTCTGTTATTTCTTACAATTACTGCAGTACAGAAATAGAGCCATTTCGAGAATACTTTACATATTTATTTATAAAATTAATATTGCGCTGTACAACCTAAACGAAAGGCTAAAGAAATACATACAGGATTGGACAGACCATGTTGAAAGGATGTATAAGAACAGGACACCAAAAAAAGTTTGGTTTATAATCCGAAAGGACGTTGGAGTATTGAAAGGTTAAAGAAAAAATAGTCGGACCAAAGAGTGCGCAACGGATCGTAACTACCGGAGCCTGGAAAAGAAGAAGAAGAAGAAGAAGAAGAAGAAGAAGAAGAAGAAGAAGAAGAAGAAGAAGAAGAAGAAGAAGAAGAAGAAGAAGAAGAAGAAGAAAATTACCGGAAAAAATAGAAGAAAACGCAATTACTATCTTCTTTGGCAGTTTCAAACAAGCTACACTTGTTTATATCTACTATTCGTTTAAGTTTTTTTTTTAAACTACAGGTTTTGTACTACATGTTCTTGTATCTAATAACTTATATATTAATCAAAGTTTTTTTAATCACATGTTGGAATATCATTTTTTGCTGCTGGCAGCGCTACTAGTGCTGTCATGTTATGGTGCACGATGTAACAATTTAGACACTTTGATTGTAGTTTGTCTCCTTATGTACGCAGTAGCACGGTAATAATATACTGTTCTTACAACGGTTACACGGATCGTCACCTTGTAGTAAGAAAATATAATAACTGACACTTGATGAAGTAGCTCAAGAATTACAGTTCAAGATAAACAAAACACTCAAATAGAATTCTTCAAGGTGTAGAATGATCAATGCAAAGTAAATATCGAATATAGCAACGATAACAACAATAATTATAATCATAAGTTTTTTAACAGTCATTAAATCGTACTAAGTAATTCGCAAGTTACAATAACAGTCAGACCAAAACGCACTGTAATATCGCAGTTCTCCTCACACCAAAGTTAGCCTGCCGCTGTATGCTATTTGTTACCCCGCTGATGTCCGAGATATATCGGTCACTTCCCGAGGCGCGTAGAGAAAGTTTGCATAGTTGAGCTGCTCTGGGACACACTACAAGCTTTTCCAATGTCTCACCTTATATGCATCCCTGACCGAATGCCGCCACGTCACACCGGTGTCCTACGTCACTGAGCCCTTACTCTTAGACTGTCGCTATCTGGAGCGCCATTTTGTTTTGCAACAGAACCGTTTTGGCGAAATGTGTCGCAGATCATAGCGAATGACTTTACTGCCATCACGCCATCTATAAAGCGTCACACATTTGCTGCGACGTAGTCTAAAGGTGTCGCAAAGCCTCTCGCAATCAAAGATGAAGCTCTTGTAATTTATTTACGTCTCACAAGAAAACAGCTTGGACATTTTGAACTAAGCATGCCGTGTATTCTATAACTACACACAGCTGGGAATTTATATTACACTTACTTAGTGCTACGCAGAAAGTGCGTTCATTGTCCTTTCATTCTGTTTCTCACATACGGTTTTGTATTTATTATTATTATTATTATTATTATTATTAATTGCAATTGAGTATAAATTGGAAACAAGTGTAGGTGTAGATGAAACTGAAATAGATGCAAGATAATGCCTGTCACGAACCAACTAATGCAGCTCAATAACAGCAGACGAGAAATTGTTTTGTCATAAGCCAATCTCTCCATCGAAGCGACGCTTTGCAACATGATGCATGAAAACGGATCTGTTGCAAAACAAAATGATGTCCCAGTGAGCGGGCCAGCCTAAGCCTGCTGTTCACACTACACGCGCAAAGCAACTCTTCAAAGGCACCCATGTTCTCTCTCTTCTAAACGTAGCAACACACTTAAATAAAACGTAAAATTCTATTAAAAACGGAAAACAAGAGTAAATTATTAAAATATTGAAGATAACTCTTACCTCTTTGTGTGCAGTGTGAACACCGATGGAAAAACTAAAATTTATATTTCATAGTACAGAATATGCATTTTAGAAAGCACAAAAAGAAACCCTAGGGGGTGGTAAAATTAAAAGCAAACAAGGCATTTAATGAGCACTTAAATAAAAGACAGAAACAGAAACGATTCAACAAAGACAAATCAGATGGCTCGGACTAGAGTAAGACGGAGATGGACTAGTTAGTTAGAAGAATTCTCAAAGCAAGAAAACAGCAAGGAAGAAAGGAGGAACACTTTGGAGATTGCGGATATACGACACTGTGTAGTAATAGGAGGAAAGGACAAGAATCGAGACACAAGAAATAAGATAATAATCTTGAACTAAGAGATTTGGAGGAGTTTTGTATTAGTGTGATGTGACTTGACAATCAGTGGATATTTACTAATAAGTAATTTTATTTTTAAAAACATTTTAGCGCTTTACGAATATTTTTACTTCTGCTTACTCTTTGTATTAACATAATACCATTATGTATTTAGCTAGATTACATTTTTTAAGTTGCTTTGATGTATATAAAATTCTTTGTGTACACCTCCAAATGTAAAAGATTTGTCAATTTAAAAAATTGTTTTTGTGTTACCAAATTAAAAAAAAAGTTGTTGACTGACTCACTTCTGGAAAGGAACTCTGTTTATTAAGATGTGTTCTATAGACAGGGCAGTTGTAGGAAAGGAAGTGTTAAGGGTAGTGGTGAAAGTACTCGGCGTGCGGAAAGGAGGTTTATCAAACGGCTTGAGTTAATTGCTTCCTCTTTCAAGAAGTCCATTAAAATACTCTCTCTGTTCTAACCACATTGCGCCTTCTATAATTTCTTTAGTGTTAGGCTCAAGAACTTTTATTCTTATCAGCGTTGACCGTATTAAATATTTTTTAAAGTACACGTGCTTGTTTTGAGAGGTCACATTTTTTGACAGAATCAAGTCCAGAGTTTACTAAAAGAAACTAAGATTTCGAGCTGAAAAACTCATTTTATTCGTCATAATTAATTTTCAAGATCATAACTACAACTTGTTATAAAATCTCTGATTGTTTAGATATTTTAAAATCAGTTTTCGGCTAAGTGAGATGATAAATGACATTTAGAAACAAGTTTAATTCGTAACATAACTTACATCATCATGTCACGGCGTGATAATGTTTCGTAATATTTCATAACATGGCATAGGCAAGGTGCTGTGCTGTCTGCAACGTCTTTAAAGATCCTTTAGTCATCTCTTCCTGGGTCTACCTACATACCTGTGTCCTATAGGCTTGTATTTCCAGATTTGTTTGGCCCGTCTGGAATCTGACATTCCTTTTAAGTGTTCCTTCCAACTTTGTTTGTGATCTTTTAAGTTTTTTTTTCAAGATAAAAACTTGTAATGTTCTGTTATGGTTCATTCTTTTTATGGTCGAGTGTAGAACACTTTTCGACTCCTCTTAAGAACGCCATTTCCGAGGCTTGTATTTTGCTGTCTTGTTTCCTGGTTGTTGGCCAATCTTTCACACTCATAGGGCAATACAGGGACTGCCATACTTTGTAGAACTTTAATTTTGAAAAATTGTACTTGCAGAAGTAGATAGTATTTCAAGAATTTTAATTTTGTATCTCGACTTAGCTTCTTTTTACAAGTACGTTTTATTGCCCTACAGATCGCCTGGAACGTACCTAACAACATCAACATCATAATTACTGTCATATCCAATATCATTTCCAAAATAATTTAAATGACTTACCCATTCTACAGTAGAATTCTATAATTAATCGTTACTTTTTTCTTCTTGGCTCCTTGCCTGGAAATACCATTTTGACATGATAATGTCTTTTTTGCTGGCCATCATTTGAAAATTTCTGTAACGCTGTAAACTGTAACGCATCACGCTGCATGACGTCATTCTTGCGTGACGTCATTGGGATTGTTGTAAATAAACGTTTGTTTTGATACGTCGCAATATATATAATGTGTTAAAAATAATATCACTGCAAACAATTAAACCAGATTTATAAAGCGTCCTGAAAGTTTAAAATCAAGTGTTAGCACAATTTACCAGCCGGGAATCGTTAACTAAAACCGCGACCGCTAACATGCTAACGTCGTCGCAGATTAAAGACCTAACAAGCGAACAACACTGCATAGCTGTAGATAGGTTATTGGGGTTATTGTCTCTAGTTAATGGTTGTCTTCGTATGTGATTCAGCTAACGATCTATTCATTAAAATATTTGACATGATAATGTCTTTTCGCTGGACATCGTTTGAAACTTTCTGTAACATTTTATTTTCCGTCACGCTGTACCGTCATCATTGCGTCATTGGGATTGTTGTAAATAAAGGTTTCTTTTGATACGTCCCAATATATAAATATATATATATATATATATTTATATATTATGTGTTAAAAATAATATCACTGCAAACAATTAAACCAGATTTATAAAGCGTCCTGAAAGTTTAAAATCAAGTGTTAGCACAATTTACCAGCCGGGAATCGTTAACTAAACCGCGACCGCTAACACGCTAACGTCGTCGCAGATTAAAGACCTAACAAGCAAACAACACTGCATAGCTGTATATAGGTTATTGTATCTAGTTAATGGTCGTCTTCGTATGTGATTCATTATGGTTACCGACTAACCGTTCCTTTTGCGCAAATGTTGCGTTTAGCTGGCGGCTGAAAGACATTATCATGCTCTTAAGCTTTTACCATTTGGTAAACGGTACTATATCTTTTCTGCTTTTATAGTGGAGATTTTTATATAGCAGGTTTATCTCCTTAATATATATTTTAGTTACAACATATTCTATAAAAGAAATATTTTAGATCCAGCGGCTGGATAATATACGTTTTTCAGTCACAAAATGTGTATTTGGATATGTGTGGTGCAAAGAATGCAATTTTATCTGTTGGTCGCAATATTTTGTTTGCCGAATACAAATATTAAGTACAGCACGGGTAACTAACTTCATTTTAAGACACAGTTGGTTACAGAAGAAAAATTAATTTCTATGTTGGAAGTTTTCTGACAATTTTTTGAACACACCTGTATACATTCTACATAGTTTTAATTTAGTGTTTTGTTTCCACTGCTCATTAGAGATTATTGAAACATTTAAGATCGTTCTTCTAAAAGCTTTATTCTGTTTTTCTGCAATAGACTTAGGTGTGAATTTAAATATAAAACAACATGCAAATGTAAATCACATTAAATTGATAAGGCTGTTTATAAAAAGTAATAAGAAAAACGTGGCTGAAAAAATTTTTTTCTAAATGAAATTTTAATAACTTACTTCTTTGATTATAATTTTTTGGTTTTCAAAATTTTAACAAAAAAATATGGAAACATTGAATTGTGACTAACCATTTTTCACCTGCTAGCGCTAACAACTTGTAGACTGAATTGGTCACTTGACTCAAGAAATTAACCGTAGTCTAGCTGTATGAAGAAAGAAAAGACGTGAAATGGAAAACAAAAGGTTGAGATATTTCTGGACGGTAGGAAGTCAGTGCAAGTTGATACTTTTAAATATCTAGGAAACTGCAACACATCAGATCATAAGTACAGATTATTCCAGATGCATTAGTGATTGACAAGTATGATTATGCAAGCAACAGGAGCAGTTATTAAGAAATTATCTCCGTTACCGCCCATAAACATTTCCTGGGAACAAGGAAGAAATTCGTAAGAATTTCAGTTGGAACATATGCACATTGGGCTCAAAAATGAAGACTCAAATGTAATTAGAGAAGAGTTAATTTAAAGATTTTAAGATTTGATGGTGGAGGGGAAACTTAAAAATTATTGCGTACATAAAGAAAGTCTAATGATGAGGTTGTAAAGACAGCTGTTGGAAGAAGGATTCTGATTAATTGAATCGCGGAATGGAAAACCAGTTTGTTTGGTCATCTGCTACGACGACCTGGCTTATCACCATGTTCCTAGGAATGATTGAGGTGTGTAGTGGAAGGAGAAGACTTACACAACATTATGGATGGTATAAAAGGGGGAAGAAGTTATATGGTGATTAGAACTCTAGGTTTAGAAGTGAAAAAATTCAAGTCTACCAACTTCTGGATTAGGGAAAAAAAGAAGAAGAGTTTTAATTATGAATGAAAAAATGATTGGAGATTTTTTGTTTCGTCGTAATTAGTCACGTTTAAAACCTTATTGCCATGATCAGGCTTTGTACACGACCATTCACATATAATTGGTGTGTACGTACAAATGAGTGTCTATATTTTTACATATAAAATAGTAATAACTATTGCATATGTATTTTATTATATATAAATCAATAAGACACAATCAGATTATTTTACAAACATTGTCCCCCATTGTTTGTGTATTAGTTTTGCTGTACCACGTTTATATCTATTCATGACCTGAATATTTTAAAACTTTATTGCTTTTGAAACTGTTTTAAATCTCTTTATAACTAGTAGAAACATCTCACAAAGTTCTTCATAAACGTATTTTTTGTTTACCACTTTGTATACATTGGTTTTCATTGCCTTTATAGTTAAAAACCCAAAATTTAGGACCACATCCTTCTGAGACCAAAGGCTCTATACATTTTGAGTTTTAAGACATTTTTTTAACTACGAGTTTCCTCATTTTAAAAGCAACAACAGTGAATCGACAAGCACAATTTCAAGAATGTTAGTAAAATGTTTTAATTAAATTTGTGATATTAAATTTTATTTTAAGTAGAGATAAAAAGCATGCTTAGGGAATTATGCAACTAGGTTTAGTGTATATATTCTATAACGCCAGGCTATTAATCTACGGTCACTGGGAGCACAATAATATCAAAGTTTACCAGCCTGCGCGATTTAACCTGTGGAAATTCTTAGTTCAGATAACGTTGTGAGGTAATAAAGGGGACCACGAGCGTAGTGCTGGCCACACTACCGTCCTTGTTATAGCTAACGGCTTAATACGACAATCATCCCTGTCTAGCTCGTAGACTACGTAACTAGTAAAAATTAATGTGTTATTACATAATAAAAGTATTTTTATTTCAACCAGATCATTAGCAATTTAATTTTATAATGCAACTTTTATGTAATGCAATCGTTTTTAGCCTGTTACTCGCTTATAAAAACAAAAGGACAACATAGTTAGCTTCAGTAGTTTTGCTAGTTTTTTGTATAGATATATTTATGTTTTCCTCCAGAATAATCCACTTCTGAAAATTGGACGTAAGAATTTCGACTTCGCTTCAGCCCAAAAAAAGGATATATGTACAATGAAAATGGTTTCCCGTTTAATAATTTTTTTTTCTACTGGGTGTTGCTAATACTCTTTTATTTATCTGACAATTCGTTTAGCAAAATTGGAATATTTTACTAAACCGTAACGAATATTTGTGTTTTTAAAAAATATAAGCCTTGTAAGAGGCTTAAATTCAGACCCATTTCTGTAACATCATATTTGATAAGAATTGATTTTTGAGTCATAAAAAAGAGTGTAAATGTGAAAGAACAAGAATTTGCCATTGCAACAAACCGGCCGGAACTCTAGATAAAGAAATTAAGTTTCGAGATTTACAAAATCAAGCAACTATTTAAAAGCAATATTGGTTCACTTGGATAGTACAATATAAACAAAGCTCTAATATTTAACACCCGGTTCAAAATTAACAACCCCGATGAGGAATGCATATTGGATAATATATAATTATTAACTCTAATTAGCAGATGATGCATTAGAGACACGACCAACTCATAGGATTAGAAAAGAACAAAAAGTGTTCGTTTCAAATTCAACGCCTGGCTACTAGCTGAAAAAAAGGAAAAATAAGTAAAATATATTGATAATATTTAAAATTTGCTACCTTGTAAACACAAAAATTGTTTTAAATTAAATAACTTTGGTAGATCTGAACAAGGAAACAAAAAAGAAACGACTCCTTACAATTTTTATTTTTTGTTTGGTCTCAAAGTTGCGTATTTATAATAAATTATATAGACTGGTAATTACCTTTATCTAATTCCTTCCTTGCAACTTTTGATTGTTTGCGTAACGACGCGTTTCAGGAACACAGTCCCATCATCAGGTTATAAAAATGAAATAATTAACTAATCACTCGTCGTTAAGTTTAAAATAACATAAAATTGTATGTGATGACTGTGATAAATTCTATATTGGACAAACAGAAAGAAGTTTTAAAGATAGATATATAGAACATCTACCCAAGAAGAGTATCAATAATATAAAGTCCAGTTACGCGCAGCACTTAATAGAATACAACCATAATTATACCAGTTTTGCACAAAATTTATAAATTTCACATTACTGTAATAAAGGACGCTTCATGGATGCAATGGAAGAATTTATAATTTACAAAGCAAGTAAATTCCAGCATGACGAGCTATTGAATGATATGTCGTCATTTAAATCCAACGTCTTCTACGACACAGTAATACGCACACAACAAGAAGAAAGCAGACGACTCCCTGTGTAGGTTTGCGATAACAAAATCAGTCGACTTTTACATTACGACGACGCACACGTGTGTGAATGCACATAGCTACGTGTTCGCGTGAATTCGAATGTTGTGCAGTGGTTTTATTTTAAACTTAACGACGAGTGATTAGTTCATGATTTCATTTTTATAACCTGATGACGGGACTGTGTTCCTGAAACGTGTCGTTACGCAAACAATCAAAAGTTGCAAAGAAGGAATTAGATAAAGGTAATTACCAGTCTATATAATTTATTAACTCCTTACAATATTTAAAATTGTTTCTCCTGAAAGGCAGGTAACATGGATATCGTATGCGGAATAACTCTGGCAGCGATGTCGGGTAACGTCGTAGTTCCAAAGAGTCTAGTCATTTCATCCCCTTTCGAATGTTGATCAATTATTGCATCGAAAAATTTGTTAGCATACTACGCAGTAAGGACTTAGTATAAAACATGTGTTTAGAAAGCGCCCGGCTGGTTGTGCGCTGTGTGATTGTGTACCAAGTTATGCGGACATCAGTAATTTGGGATTTCTATTAAGTACTTGAACAGGATTAATTATGTTATACTTATTGTTTGTTGCCTAAGCGTGTGTTTACCATAAGGAATTTTTGTGTATAGGCGCTTTTTATTTTTATTGAAACAGTTATTAAGCTTGTAGGCGACGAATTTTTGTGTGTGTTCCATTACTTTATTTAACTTCACATAGACGACGATCCATGCGGTCGTCGGAACAAAAGTTAACTGCAATTTCAACAATTCTGTACAGTTTTGGGGGAAAGACGAAAACACCTTGAAACAGCAAAGAGAACAGAAATTTAAAAATAACTTAAAAACTGTAGGTAAGTAATAAAGTATAAGTGTCTTACTATTTATTCATCCTAAAGTTTTGCAATGTTGATTAATGATTTTAGCTAACGTAAAATAGCAGATTATTAATTACCCTAGCCGGTATGCCAGATAATGTACAGTTATTAATGCTCGCGCGAACAATATGAAAGGGCACAATATTAATTTTATACGACACATGTGTCATCTTATACTCAGCAGGACAATTTTATAAGCAATAAGTGCAGTGACTTCGTATTTGGTGTAGTGATCTAAGTTTAGAAACAAAATTTAAATAATTTTTCTTTGTGTAAAACTTAAACGATTTTATTTTCTTTAGCAGCAAAATCAAGAGACAAAAAATTATTATAAAATATAATTGTAATCTATAATATATCATAGGGTAAAGTACTGATAACCCGCGAAATTTTCTACTTTCTACAGGTAAATTTAACTTTTTCATATTCTCAGTTATGGCTGTTATAAATCATGAATTTCAAAACCAGTTTTCATTCTATAAATATAAAAGTTAATTTGGCTGTTTATTATTTTCGATATATTGTAAACACAGTATACGTTTTGCAGGCAAGAAGATTGAAATTAACAATTTATTGTTTCTTCTGTTGTCGCGTGGCACATAACATACAAGAGCGGGTTGGCCTCTAGCTATAACAACTCCTAACACTGTATCGCCAGCTATCACGCCACAGCTGCTTGGTGGGGTCAAGTTCGTGTAGCGTTATTGTCTAAGATCCGCGTATCATAGCCGGGCTCGTGTATAGCGCCCACAATAAATAAACGACTTTAGACTGGATCGGTTCAAGACCAAGTGAACGACTGTTGGATTTCACGCTACTAAATTACTTGCATTTTCCGAAACTTTGGTTTTAGATTATTGACCAAAAAAAAACAAATTGCTCTCTCTTTATGAAGAACCACTATGTTAAAAGCCATAGCAACACGACAATATTTTTAAGAATATGACATCCTTAGGATCACTAACATAATGAATAATTTCCTACAAAGATCTAGGGGCTAAAGTAAAACATCATGCAATGAAAGTTTTAAGGATACTAGGTTGTCTTAACAGCGCAATTTCTAATTAGTACCGATATCTAAGAACTGAAGCCAACGTAGAATTCTGACGATAGAAATTGAACAATGGTTTAGAGATGCGCAGTGTACAAACACCTCGTTGCGAGGCTAACAAAATTTTCATTCAATTTGCACATGCGCACAACAATCTTGTACAGTGTTTCATCATGGGAACATCGTCTGCAAGAAGACTGGCAAGAACAATGGAAGCATGTGTGACAATGAGAGAGATAATATGGAAATAAGGCAGTGAAATGTTATCACGTTGTCACCAAATCCTTCTCTGTAGATAACTTGGCTATACTTGATAGAGGGGGGGGGTAATTATGCATTGAGTTGGCACAGCTTAGGAACGACTGTCGGACCTTTAAGCATGTACAAAATATTGGTGTGCTCTGTATGGATATACCCTTGATGATTAAATCAACAGCTGGTATAACAAAAAACATTAAAAATACTGGAACTGACGTAGATAGAGACATAGAGACGTAGCGAGATTCTGAATTTGACATTACTAGGAGCGAAGTGGTGCCCAGTACTATGTGATTGGGTTCTGACAAGAAGAATAGAGTAGCAGGCGCATGTAGGCAGAATAACCGAGGACCGACTCGTCAAAATAGTTATGATGAATGAAAGTAGAGTGTTGTTCGAAAGAAAAATGGCGCGAGGTATAGTCGTAGACAGACCCTACACCTAAATGAAAGTACAAAGTAAAAAAAGAAAAAGCAGCACTTAGCTTAAACTACCACTTTTTCTTCTTTTGGCACTACGGTCCTCGTAAAACTTGGCCTGCTCAATGATTCTCCTCCATTCTTCTCTGTCCACAGACTTACTCCTTCAGCCTGCCACTCACATCTCACTCAAATCACCTTCCACATTTTCACACATCTCCTCCCCGGACTCCCTTTCCAATGCCACTTTTGGGTTTCGATCACTTATCATTCTCACCACTTGCCCCAACCATCTCAACCTTTTCGCCTTCACTGCCGCCACTATGTCCCGTTCTAAATAAAGGTGTTTTAGCTCCCAATTTTACTCAATGTCCACATCTCTCTGTCCCACACTGGTCCACTAATTCTTCTCAAAATTTACCTCTCGAAAACAACAAGGTTTGTTCATATCTTCCAACTTCAGCTCCCATATCTCGTTTGCATTTGTTACTACAGGTCTGATTAGCATGGTTTATATTTTATTTTTGAGCTTTTTTGATACACTCTTGGATTGGAATATAATGGGTGCAAGTTAATGCGTAGTAGCTACTGTTTTCTGATGCTATTCTTGCTTTTATTTGTTGGTTTGTTTAGCTTAATACACCTCATGGCATTTCTTTATTAGCTTTTTACAAATTTCCAAACATAGTAACTTAAATCATACATACTCTGAAATACTGTGATCTTATAAAGAATTATAAGTATAAGTATAAGATATATGTATATGATAGTATACCGAAGTATAACGTATAACGAAGTACAAGATATATGTATATATATTAGTGCGTGAAAGAGCGTACTTGACAGTTTTCCTGACAACTAAGTATATATATAGATACCCGACGTTTAACACGGCTGTAAAAGTGCGCGACACTTTAGTGGACCAGGGAGAGTTTACACGGTCGAGGGTGTGAGTAACAACTTTCAGAAAGGCTCCCGCTCCTCCAAGTTTACAGCTTAGTTTAATTGGTTTCCTCTTCACCATTGAGAACTTCAAGTTCTGCTTCTTAACAGAGAAAACAAACTGCAAAGTTGTTTGTGAAGGAAACCGTTATTCTTTGCCAAAATTTTCTTCCTCCCCACGATATATTTTATAAATTGTGGTGAATACAATTGAAAAATCATTAACATGTGTTTACGTAAGTATGGTTTTTGAATTATTGTAAATAAATAACTAGACGAGCACCAATAGCTGAAGGGAATAAATATTTATGCTCAGTTTAATTGTCTTATTGATAGTCGTATTGTCCAGTGGAAACAGAAAAGTCTGACATCAATGAAGTCACTATTGTAACATAAATTTTATATAATCAATATTTTTATTTGTATTGGTGTTTTGTTTATATCTTATCTTGTGGTATACCGTTGTATTAGCTTCTCGTTGCTGGTGCCCATTATATAAAAATAATTTATTAAAATATATAAAATCATTAATGTTATACCTCCCGTTGTAAGCGCCGATTATTTAACATGTTATTTATTAAAAAAGGAACTATTACAAATAATTATATAGTTTGCTTGAATCTATTGAGTGACTTACTAAGTTAACTTCACTTACCGATTTAAACATTTGAACCATTAATGTTCCAACAGAGTTAATGCCAACCTAACCTTTGAAGATCGATGTAAACACTAAGATCCCGGTATGGAGAAAGGATCGTTAATAATTAAAATGAGGATTCATACACCAGTATTTCATTTCAATATACTTTTATTTTTTTGCATTCACTTCTCTTCTCCTTAAAATGGATATTGAATAATAATTGTTATAATATAAATTGATTAACTCGGCTTATGACAATCACTTGTTCAACAGTTGGTAGCATGAGTCGCTTTATCTCACATAAAGATATTGAATAATTACGATACAATAATTAAATTTTTCAGGGTTCTTGGGACCACGATTAATTGTCTGAAAATTTCTTACATAAAGAACAAAACATTACATAGTAACCATTGACATTGAATTGGATATAATAACTACTTAATTCTAAAGTTATGATCAATACAAACATCGGACTGCGTCCAGGTTGTAGGTTAACCAACTTCCGTTATATGGTTCATTTAAAACGTTAATAACAAAGAAATAATAATTGATCATGAAATTAAAATTAATAGTGTTGAAGGTTTAGTACCGTTATAGTGTTAACATAATTCACCAGTGTCTATAGCAATCGAGTGTGCTTACAAAATCTTACATACTAGGTAGTGTATTATAACAATACAAATTTAAATTTGTGGAGCCCCACGATTTTTGGAGCGCCAATTTACTACATAACAAATTGATGTTTCTATTTAAATTAATTTAACTTTAATTAAGGGAGACTTTTGGGAGACAATTAATTATACAACGCAAGTTAACCAATTTAAATGCATTTATATATTGTATTGAATTCATGGGAGTAATCGTAATAAGAAGATGATACGTTATTTACGTTTAAATCGTTCCATTATTTATTTATTTGAACAACATCTCTCATATCGGATATTAAACCATAACTCATTATTAAATCGTTTGTACGACGTTTTCGTACATAACTTATTGCTAACAAATTACATACATAAGTTATATACAACTCTTATTATCTAAATGTAATTACTTTAAAATGTTTATTTTGCTCTCGGCTTACTCATGTTGTGTTCATATTTTTGCAATTGCTGATTCATTAGCTTCCAAAAAATGAATTTACTTCTATTCAAACTTCTTTTATATTACTTTGTTTTACTTTCTACTGCATATACATTTTTTTTCTTTATCATCAAAGACTTTACTAAATACGTTAATTCAAAAATTACTTATTTCTCTTATCATTTGCGTCATTAATAACTAAATTTGATACAAGAAATATTATTCTAATTTTTACTGGTTTTACATTTATGTATCATTTACTTATTTTAATATTGGTTGAATGCCTTCCATTCAAACTTTAATTAATGTCTTTCAACTGTCTATAATTAAATGTTTTTGTATCACCTCGTTTGACGTGGTTATTCATCTGAACGTCCTCCGTGTCCTTCTGGTCGTGTCCTCTGCATGTGCTTCAGGTCCTGTGTTCGTGTCCTCTGCATGTGCTTCTGGTCCTCTGGTCGTGTCCTCCGTGTGTGCTGATTAACAGTCGTCTCGTCTCACGTCATATGCTGCCGGTGTGTCCATAGACCTCATCGTATGTATTTTGCAGCTCTGGCTGTATAGCTAGTTGATCCTGTGACCCTTACGATAAATGTGAATTTGTGTCGTTGACTGACATAGCCTCCTGCGGCAATGGTTGAATCGAGAAAAAAAAAACTTTATTGGCGCGACCTGGTATTTATAGTCAGGTCGTGCAAAAATTCCTGTCTGAACACTTTTCAACTTGTCCCCCCACTCTGGTTCAATTCACTAATTTCGCTTATTTTCGCGAATTACGAAGTTTGTTTCACCTCACTCGGTGTTCAATCGATCACTAATTTTTAGGTGATTACTATACGTAAATTGCACTCCTTTATGGTATTCACAAAAAGAGTTATTCATTTTTTTCTTATAGTAATTGCACTTTTCGTCACCTCTGTATGGTTTTTTAACATTTTATTTATCTATAATTCCTACACACTTTGGTGTCTTTTGTTTTATCCTATCGTACATAGTTTTCTTATAATTATCAATAAACATATAACTATTCTACTTGAATAGGGTTGGTTACATTTCAGGAACTGACAGGTTTCACACACACTAACAAAATACGCGCGTACACAACGCTAGCGACAGGTGTGTCGAAACTGCATGTCCATGCATGAATCCTGTACTCCCTATTTTTACTACGATTCAGCTTATGCAATCTGAGTCAAGTTTATTAATTTATATTTATTCATTTTTACTATTTATTTATTATTTATTTGGCAATGCACAGTATCATTACTGTTTGTACTGTTGCAGTGTATTTGAGCTTTCCTTCGTCTTACTACTCTATATTTATATTACACTGTTATTATTATTCACTACATTTACTTTGAGTTATAACACACATTACACAACACAGGAAGATCACTAGGTATTAGTTACGCGGCCATAGGTTAGGATGTCGATTGTTTACCTTTACATAACCTTACTTTACATTCGAGGTTAAGAAAAGTAACTGGGGGGTCGAGATTAAACACAATTTTTATATCACAGGAGAGGCGTTGTTGACCACTCGATGACCGACGACAGATTCCCCCTCGCGTCAGCCAAATTGTCACTCCACCTGACAGGTGATGATCTCTGATTGGCTAATCCGCTGGAATTTCCGTCGCTAATCAGCAATTTTCGGTAAATAAAACGCTTAAAATTTTGTTGAAGCGTCCTTCTTTGGGTACATGCAACACTTGTAGGGGTTTACACGTCCCCTTTCTTATGACCAAAAATTGACAACTATTTTTAATTCACATAATTCCATTAGATTACAAACAATTAAAATTTCATTACCACCATTATTCAGCATTTTT
Source organism: Magicicada septendecula (assembly GCA_034769895.1). Lineage (NCBI taxonomy): Eukaryota > Metazoa > Arthropoda > Insecta > Hemiptera > Cicadidae > Magicicada > Magicicada septendecula. The sequence goes on from CM068375.1 coordinate 321,466,538, forward strand.
TGTGCTGAATATTTAGATACCTGATAAGCCATAGTTTTGTTTACTAATGATAAAATAATTGTAACAGTTGCCTTATTCAAGAATTTTTCCTTAACCTATTACGTTTTTGGTTTCATCTACTTATTTCTCTTTGTACAGTTGTATTTACATAAAAAATATATGGTTCAACATTAATCTCAATAATTATGAATATCATAATATTCTAAAAATCTAATTTGGCCCTCTAGGCCTGGCCATGTCCCTGGTTCATGGGACCTTCATTCCCCTTCTTGTGTTACTATGAATTAATTTTACTATCATACAATTATTCTAAATTGTTCTTTATAACTTAATTAAACTTTTATTAGAGTTATCACAGTACAATGGTACTGTGAACATTAATTTGTTTCCTATGTTAAATATACTTACTTCTACTATAATACACCTATTCTAAATTGTTCTTTATTATTCACTTAAACTTTTATGACACATTTTATTACTTAATACTACCTATCTTACTTATTCTATTCCTTACAATCTTCAGCATTAGTTGTCTGAAGAGTTGGTCCAAGTGGACATTTTTTATTTATTTACATTGTTCATGGTTGATTGTTTAACATTTTCTCTTTCTTTTTTTCTCCATTATTAAGTCTCATTCTACTCATACAGATTATTATATTATTTGCACAATATAGTTAATTTAGTTTATTGACTCTAAAATGTTCTCTTTCCCCCAATATATCGGCAGGCTTTGGTGTCCCATATTTCTCACTATTTATATTGTAATTCCATTTATACTCGTATACGACAATATCTACTTATTCTTGTCTTGTGTGTTAGTCAAGTAGTCGGTTCTAACTTATTACATTAACTTATATGCTTTACAAGCTTTTTAATTCTTTCTTTGTTTCAAAACATAACAGTGGCACATAACCTAACCTGTATGTTAATATTTTGGTTCATTTTGATTACACTTTTAATTTACTATAATCCTACCCTGAATTAGTTATGTGACTTTATCACCAATAAAATAGGAATTATTATGTAGCTTTGTTCTTATTGTACTTTAAAATTTATTTTTTTTAGAAATTTTCTAAATTGGTAATCCAGTTTGTTACTACAGTATAGTCTATTACAGCTATTTTTACAATTCCTGATGCAGTTTACTGGAGTTAAATTTTATTATTTTCAAGATAATCAGGTATGGTATTTTAGTTCTTATTATTTATATTACATTATTCTTAACTTTTATTATTTAATACATCATTTACATTACATAAGTTAATTAATTACTCATTATTTTTTTCTTCATTTTTTATGGTAAGAGACTTGTTTAAGTTAGGGCATATTCTTTATGTAAGGGGGGGAACATCACGTTGCACTATTTACCAACTACGAGTCGTATAATTAGTCACAAATAATAGTTTGAAATTTACAAAGTACTCTCATACAATAATTCAAGTTACATTTTTTTCCACACCCAATAGTAATGTCAGCTAACAGATTTCCGCACTAATTATAACACACTTTTAACACTACTTACAACTCGCTAATAATCAGCAAAAATCATTTGATCCACACTCTACAATTTCGCCAGGTGTAACTTAATCTAAGCTGGCTGCTGTTGCTTATATAGGTCCCGAAGTTGTTCCAGAATAATTTTCCATTTTTTTGGCGGCAAGCCAGCATTATTTTGCGTAGTTACGAGTACTCAACCAGTCTGGAAGGTACTATTGTCAACGGCCTTGACACAGACGCCGGACGCTGTGCTAGTCGAGAAACGAGTAGAACTTTTACATAACTGCACCTGCCGACTTTTGGAAAGGTTTACGTAACTGGCGAAGCAAAAGACTCATGTTAAACAACCAACAGGCGCTTAGAGATTAATGTTAACTAAAACAGTTGAAGGAACAGGTAGGATCAGCTAATTTTGTATGACAGCATGTAAATACAGTAAAATTGTAAACACTTCGACGAGCAGGGCATGTAAAAAGAATATCAACGAGAGCGATAAAGAGGAATAAGGTAATTTGCAAAATTAGCGGAAGTCGACAAATAGCGAAAAAAAAGAAGGAATAATGTAAAACCCCATTTACAGTGGCGGAACAAAATAATAAGTATGTTGAATGCAGTTGTTTTTAGAGACTTGTGACGCTGGGATGCGAGTTTTAAAGGAGTTAGTTGGAGCTATTAAAAGAAGCTCATACCACAGTATAAAGAAGAAAGCATAATATCTTAGTTTGCTTCTTCACTTTACGCACTAGGCTCTACAAACTTGTTCTGTCAGCCATCGTATCTACTGACCCACTCAATGGATTTGTATATAAGTACCGCTTTTACCAATCGAATCTCTGTCATGCTTTGCAAATCACATAACATTGTCTTCCATAACTTCCAAGGATTGCATTTTATCTTCTACTTCTGCTCTTATATCCTCATTCCTTCTTTTAATTTTGCAAATGTGAAGTATAAAGTTTTTCGAAGACAACGAATTTAGCAATTTGAAGCATGCCGCACTCCTTTTTTCACGACCAACGCGTCATTAGCGTATGCTAAATTTAAGTATTAAAATTGTCTTATAGAATTTAAATCTTGTGCTGTGCCTTATTTTATTTCTATAATTTCTATGAACCCTTCTACACGTACTCCTAAATTTATTATTTTTCTTATATCAGTTTCAGACTTACAGCTAACTTTATATTTGAGGTATTCAAAACGGTTACTTCTTCTGAAGTCTTTTATTTCAAATTGTCTGTGGGCACTCTCTTGTATCACGCACAATTTCTATTGCGGTATTAATAATAAGGACAACGCTGTCCTTATTCAACAAGTATTCACTTTATTAACACTAGATTTGTAAATATTCTGATTAGCTTGTTGGTTTTGTATTTGCTGCTTTTATCATCTTGTTTCTAATTGTATAAATAATATTGTTGATTAAACCTAATTCTACGATTATTTAATGTAGTTTTAGAAGTGTTACTTTGTAAATAAGTGTGTACTAATTCCGAAAAGATGATTCAATCTTTGGTGTTGTTTGAGTTTTTACTTTTTGCTTTACAGACTCCGTGTATTTTGCCGTGTATTAAAATTTATGTGATAAACTTTTCTTCTCTTACAGATAGCATATTAATTTTTACCATACAGTTAGATTGATATACAAGGGGATCAACTATGCTAGTTTGGATTGCCAGAGTTGTTTTGTAAGACAAGCAGTGAGTTGAGTACAACTTTACCTCCAAATAGATTTTAAGAATTTTATTTTTATAAAGTAATTAAAACACTAGATTTTAATATATTTTTATCCCCAAATTATACCTTAAAAATCACCATTTGTAACTAAGTACGTTTTATATGTAGAAGATGATGAAGAAAAATCACAACCACTACAAAAACACCAAAAACGGCCTGTGTCTTTTCGCAGTCTAAGAAATGCCGGTACCCAAGGGGTTAATATTTGATTACTGATATTGTTTGTTTCGTTTGCTATTTAAAAATTTGTGCTTTTAAAGAGTTTTACAGGTTTTATCACGGTGTTGTTTATGTAAATGAATACAGTCTACTTCTGTGAGACCGTGTATGCAAAGACCTTCCAGACGGTTCGAGTACTCTTAACTACGCATATTACACCATTAGAATGGGGACCATTATTATTACATGTGTACGATTCTTTATAACCAAACGTTACGTATCCTGTCTTTATTTTATATCGGTCATTTTTATTACAAAATATTAGGAGTGTCTTATTGTAAGTAACATTTTGCGTATATTACTTATAATATAAAACTCTATTTAATATAGTTGTAATTGTAATATAATAATAAACTGTAGTTGTAGAAACGTAAAATAAAGCATTGCACTATTCAATCATGAACGCGCCTTGTGAGTCGTAAAGGTGCCTTTGGATGGAATTTGTTTGCGGAAATTGACCAACACACGCCCTAATCAAGATGTCAGAGAGAATGTAGAAACTTTGAAAAAGTAATGGAAACGAAGAAAAGAAAATCATAATCAGCAAATATGTAAAGACACGTGTGTGTGCTGGCGCGTGCGTGGGCGATAACAATAATATTTTATATAACAAAATGGATGTTACCAGAAAATGAAAGGTGTGAAACGTGCACAGTAGAAACCAGCATCGCATACTATGGTACTGTTATACGTTACTATAGTATGTGATTACAGATGAGGCTACAACTTTTTGTTACGTTACAGGAAATATTTTGAAAATTAATAATCCTTCCTTGCGCGAATACCGTGTTGCTTATTATGAAATGCTATCTCCATCAACTATTTTGTATATAACCTGTTTGTAGATGTCTCCTGTTTTGTAAATATGTTTGTCACCTACAAAATTAAGAAATAAAAGTCTCGATTACTTTCATTTACGTATGGGGACAGACATGATGAAAACCAGATACTAAGAGATTAACGCGGACTATGTGAGCGCTACCAGAGGAAATGAGAGCATTCCCGATGTAATCGGTTCAATGGCAACCAGGAAACGTGGCGAATATAATTTCCCACTGCCGTCTGGTTTTCGCCTTCGAATTCCACTGTTCAAATTCTTCTAAGAAGGGAACAGAAGTCTGATTATCTGTTGTTGCAATCAAAACGGCTGTGTCTTATTGTTATTTTAGTGTCAATTTTTTGTGTTTTCTGTACAAGGTGGAATCGTAAATTTTTATAGATTGTTAAGTACTGTTGCCCGATTTTTAATGCAACCAACTGTCTGTGCAGCAACGTAACAAAATAAATATTATACGAGACATGTTTACAATGCATGGTGTGTAGTACGAATATTGTAAAGTACAGTGTAAGAATTACAGTAGCCTATTGTGTTACACTGTTTTCTTTTATTTACCACAAATTAAAAATCGGACCTAATACACGAATACAAATTACTCACTAATGAACACACACACATAAACACACACTGTGTATGTGTTAGTTAAAGAAACTATCTAATCTGTGTCTGTTAACCAGTATGGACTAAAATCCATACACTAGGTAACTACTGTGTTGGAACAGGTACGGGATATCCAGTATCGAGGGTGTAATATTTTGTGCGGTCTAGACAGAGTCATAAAGAACAATTTCAGTAACTTGGATGCATACGTGACACGATAAAATTAACACAATAAGTTGACAAAATCCCTTGGATCACCTCTTTAAAAACAACTTTCCAAAGTACATTTTGAATAATCTTACGTATTATTATAAGTTATTAATGTTTGTAAAAGGTATTAGGATCAAAGGTGTAGAGAAATCTGCAGAAACTTGCGTATATATAAAAGCACGACTATATAATTTGTCATTTACGCATTATGATTTTATAATTTGACTTCAGTGTAGTGTTTGGACATTTCAGTTAATATTGTACGATTTCCTGAATCTAAATTTTATTAAATGTTCCGTTTCCTGCGTAACTTTACGAATATTAAAGTTAGTATTTTATTAAATGTGTCATAGGATAATCAGCGTTTTCTTATTTTTTATTATTAAAAGTTATTTAATATTTAAAATTATTGAATAACCAGAAATGAGCAAATTCCTTACCCCAGTTAGATAATTAGTTGTAAATATTTATTAGTTCTATTATTTATTATCGGCCAAGGTTTATTAAACATTTTAATTACTAAATACTTATTAATATTATAGCCAACGTCTTCTTTATTGTTCACTTATTTTAACACCCAGTAAATTTGTTTACCTGAATTCAGTTTCTGAACAGTCAGTTGTTTAATAGTTAAACACAGAGATTTGTGCAACTTTCGCAACAGTATTATGCGACTATAGTTACGACTCATTATATCTTTTTTTTTATTTTCAGTTCGTATTTTTTATGTATTCATTTATAATATTTTTATATTACGTATATTTAACGTGCCCAACATATGTCAATGAAAATGGACGCATCCTGTAAACTACTGACGACTGATCTTAAAGGTGAGTAGAATATATATCCACAGATAATGTAAAGCAGTGGCGGCTAGTGTTAAGGTAGCAGCGTTGCACAACCACCTACATAGAATACCTAAACTGTAAAACAATATACGAAAACATTAAGCAGTTAAAAGTGTCATCCAATTCAACTGAAAACGTATTAGTTTATATGCGGCAATGTTCACGTCCAATTCAAATGTGGCGAGCAAGCTGGTGGTTGCAGGCCGATTGGAACTGAATCGGTAAAAAATAAATAGCAGAGTTCATTACACAATCATATGGGAGGACGTCCGTTAATCTTTATAATAACCCAGTGCTTCATATGTGAGTACAGTGGATGCAAAGCTTTTGTAACGCTCTAGTAGGAGCGTTGCAACGCACCCATAGTTGAATCATGAAATCAGTTATGTCCGGTGTAGTGGTTACGTTAGTTGAAGGAAGAAGTTATCCGTCAATTAAAGTTATAAAAATAGCAGTAATTTTGTATAACTGTGATTGTAATAATAAATTGTGTATTAATTAATTTGCGTTAAATACTATCTTTATTTTTTTATCTTTTGCGTGCTTTTTTAGTTACAGAGTCTGTGTGCTTTCAAACCACGCATAGTTTGTAAAAAAAGCACGATGCTGTTTAACATTCACCTTTTGCTGCATATTTAGTATTTGGTTACTGCAAAGTTAATTATGCTTTTAGCAACCATTCATGAGTACGTGGGAACATGGAATCTGGCATAGGTAGACATACCTATAGAAGTGAGATTATTGTATAATCAATAGCAGGCAGCTTTTGAGGAAAAATTAACTTTTTTTTAATTTTTCCACATAACAGCATTACGTGTGATGCAGATATGTAGATCTCCCACTGTATAAATCTGTTCTTCAAATCCCCATCATACCAAATTACTACAACTACCAAAATTCAGAACCACCAGCCGCCATTGATATAAAGAAATTAAATTATTTCTGTACTGGCATTTGTGCATGAATGCTGCAAACTAGATTGTTGCACATTGTTTCTAATAAAAATTGCTTGTAAGAAAAAAAGTACGCATAGAATAAACAGATGGCATGCATAGAAGACACACAATTGTGTTTGAAGACGTATCTGATTAAGCATTATGATACTTTAAAAACATTGCATAAAACATTTCCTACCATCAACTTAAATGTGATGACTGACAACCGTTTTACTCTAGGTAGTATGCCTGAAAAGTAGTGGGCACTATTGTATAAAATTTATTATCAACACCATAAGGTAAAAACATTGTTGAAAGTATTTACTTTGAGAAGCAAACCCCTCGTGGAGATTTTGAACCCACTGATGGATACACTACAGGTGTCCCAAAACTGTCATTACATTTACGTGGTCCCCGTAATTTTCCATTTTATTCGCGCTTTCATAATTGCGGTTCCGCAGTTAGCTTATCATTTTCCAAATTACAACATAAATTACATGGACAAAAAACAGAAAGAGCACTTCGACTGTGAATGCATTGCTTGTATTACGAAGAATAATAGAGAAAAGGTGGGAGTATAAGCAGGAAACGCATATCGCTTTTGTTGATCTGGAAAAAACATTGAAAATATAGACGGTCAAAATTTATGAAATATTATGGATAGATGGTGATGTCCACAGCATTTAATAAATTCGGTTAATATTCTTTATAAAAGTACATCTATAGTCCTGGATCTGAATGGTAGGTTCTCAGATGATATTCCAATAAATAAGGGAGTTAAGCAGGAATGCTGTGTTCCCCAACTTTGTTTAATATATACACTGACAACATGTTTAGAGTATGGAATTCCAGAGTGACTTTAGGAATAAAGCTTAATAAATCAATTTGTATGTGTTCCCTGTTATATGCAGATGACATAGTCCTTATTCAAGAAAATGAGGATGATTTTGAAAGAGCTATGTTTCAATTACAAGAACTGGCAAAAGAGTACTCACAGACAATTTCAGTAAGAAATACAAAAACTATGGCATTTAAAGGTAAATATCCAGCGAGGACTAAGATATTTATAAAGAACAGCACTTCAGAATAAGTGAGCCGTTTCAAATATCTCGACTGTGCAGTAAGCTATGAATCGAAAAATATTAGAAAAAACAAGGCACAAGACAAAGATTAAATTTTGTATGAGAATTGGAATACCAATATATATTTATGCGAGTGAGGCGTGGGTCATGACAAAGAAAGGAAGGGGACAAGTTTCAAAGTGCTGAAATAAATTTTTCGAAATATTTTAAATTATACATTGCAAGCAATAAGGAATGAAGATATCAAAACAGAACTGAAAGTAAAGGATATAAGTGAAATTATTTCATTTTACATATGACAATGGTGGGATCATCTCTAAAGGATGATAGAGGATCAATTGCCGAAAGCGGCACTGAACTATAAAGCAATTTGAGGAAGAGACGTGGGTCGTCCGAGGATGAGACAGACGCCGGAACAGGTTTATATAACTTAATTATTGAAGAGAAATAGAAGAGGAGGAAGAAACAGGAGAGTCGGAAGCTGAAATACTTAGAACGCCTCTATTTGGGCAAGTCTAGGTTGTAGAAAGTGTGACGTGACATTGAGCGTCATCGTGTTGAGGCAGTCACGAATCAGCAAGTATTATGCCGGGCTCAAATAATAGAACACAATTCCGTGACACAATCTATCGAGTTAAAATTACTTCGTAGTAAATAATTGTTACTATTAAACAATAAATAGTCTTGATGAGATCTTTCACATGTGACACATGGTACGCTTGGTCTCATCCGGATGATGGTTAATTCTCTATAGATTGACAGCCATCCAATAATGCTCTGTGCTACTGGAAATCTAAGCACAATTTAAGGCTTCACGTACAAAACCTGGCTCATATTTCTGTTGCAGTGTTTTTTAGCTTAACCCAAAATTTGAAAGAACAAAACAGCTTATTATTTTTGAGCTACGTTTGTGTAGCGTAAAAAAACCAATGATTAAAAAGAAAATAGCATAGTCAAAAATAATAAATTTATGTAGCTATAAATTTCCATGATTGTAATGTCTAGGTTTTAGTTATTTTTTAGTCATTTTTGTTTACTTTTGTGTAATTTTTGGTCCCACAATGTACCACTTAGAGATGAAAATTCCAATCGATATTTTAAAAAAGGCCTTGTATAATCAACCTAAACCGAATACAAAAGATTTAAGACAAACCATTTTGCCTGTGTATGTTTGAAAAACGATCTTCAATTTACAGAATTTTTGTTCTCAAATAAAAGCGTTTATTACAAGTAATAGTAATTTCGGATAAGATGTAGTTGTACTAAAGACGTCCTTCCGTACAGAAAGAATTATTAAACAAAAATTGGCAAAAGTGTTGCAATTTGATACAGGCTTCAAAACAAAGTGTTCTTGGCCTAAAGGGTGAAGAAACTAGTCGATGAATGAGAGAATGCCATTTTTGAATCTAGGATATTATTTTATTGACAATTGATATTGTTACATTTATTCAATGGACTGTATTAACACCAAATTTACTTGCATCTTTACTCATTAGATAGGCCTAGTAAAGCGTGTAGCACAGAAATGAGACTCGGGTTTGCTAAAGAAGAAAGCAGTGAGGCTATCAAAGTAATCGTCATTATTCAACACTTGAACAAGTGTTGCAATGGAATTGAATTTGACTCTGTTTGCAAGGAGGATCCGGTGAAACTTTACCATTAGCAATATTGTGCCGTGATGTTGGATAGAAAACAGTAACACGGCAACATTACAGTCAAGTTAATATAATTAGAAAGTATTTATTCGATTGTAAGAAGCTCTAGAGACCACAGCACAGTTTTGAATTCGCATTACTTTTTAAATTATTCACATGTCTAAATTAATGGTATGCGAAAACATTAAATTTATGAGTAACGTTAAAGCTTCTTAATATACAGTACTATGTTAAAGCTATAAACAATATATACTATAAACAGTATATACCCTTAAATAAACAAGATTACACCGACGAACTCAACACAATAAAATACACAGCAATCAAAAACGGTTACAACCCTAATTTAATAAACACACTACACAAACGCATCAAAAACAAAAACAACAAAACACAAAATACCATCAACACACAACACAATAAATACGTCACACTCACATACCACAACTCCTACACACACAAAATCGCCAACACATTCAGAAAACACAAATACAAAATAGCATACAGAACAACCAATACCATTACAAAACACATCAATAATACAAACACAGACATAGACAAATATAACAAAACAGGTGTTTACAAATTAAATTGTAATGACTGCAATAGTTTCTACATCGGCCAGACAGGAAGATCTTTTTCATCCCGTTATTCTGAACACTTGAAAGCTCTAACCAACAACAATATACACTCCGCATTTGCCACACACGTACACACAGAAAACCACAGTTAGACCAACATAGACACTAATCTCGAAATTTTACATTACTTACCTAAAGGTCGAAAACTCAACACAACTGAACAATACGAAATATATAAACACCACACAACACAACCAAACAACATACTCAACGATCAATTACAATATAAATCACATACACTTTTTGACACAATTTTACAAAAAACAAACATCAAGTTGAATCCCTGCACCAATCCCCTTCCTCCACACACCACCCCCACTACACCTTCCACACAAAAACCGTTACGAAATGATGGCAGTCTGACTAAAAGCTGAAGAAGGCGGATACGTACGCCGAAACGCGTCCGACGAAAAAAGTAAGTTTTCACAAGATAAAGTTCATTTTTAGTAAACTCATATATTTTGTTCTTTATATCATTAACAAACATTACTACCAGGTAGGTTTTTATTTTATGCAATTCTGGTGTAAGATTCATGACTGACATTTAATTTGTACAAACGTTATTTAATTAAATCCGTTTTTTATTGGTATTTAGTAACACAGTTATTCACACACGCACACGCGTACTCCCCATATGTTTGTACTACTTCACCACACTCATTTTTTTTATACAGTCAAAAATTTAATCTACCCATTTTTATTCTTACTGTTTATTTACAATGTTTCAACATGCAATCTTTACTTCAACCAAGTCTAATTGTAACATGCTATCATTGTAACATGTCAAGAGTGAAATTATTATTACATATGCAAATCTAACCTATTGGATGTACCTATTGGATTAAAATAAAAATTTTTCTTCACGTAGTAATAAAAAAATTGTTTTTTCTTTTCTTTAATCAAACCAAAATTAATCCTAAAATAAGTAAATTATTTAAACAAATATAGCTAACATTTTTAATGCAAACATAAACAATTCCTTTTTGAAATAATGTAAACTTTAAATACTCCTGCAATAATTGCAAATGACATTGATAAGTTAAGTATGCCGTTCATATCGCTAAACATGTCTGTTAACATTCCCCAGCTGATCAGCCAGTCAACCTTTCATTCATACAGTACGTTTTATAATAAATTTTCCTTTCAGTTTCTTTATTTATTTTGTTTATTATTATATCATTCTTTAGTGTTGGAAGTATTTTCGAAGTGACGATCAGGGAAATTTACCGATAACTTTAGTTTCTGTTTGTCGACAACAATATACTTATTTTTACCTACTTTCTCACTCAGTGTAAAGGACCGTTATATAATCAAAAGATATCAGTTGCAGTGTTGTCTTCACTTTCTCCAACATTATGTGCTTGTAGCAAGACTAGTTATCCCACCTTTAACATCTGTAACTTATGTGTAGCGTTGGATTCTTCCATTCTTTTATTAGCTTCCTTACGAATACGTTCGTCCGCTTGCACTCTTTTAACCAGGATTGGAACAGGTCGAATTTCAGTATTTACACGCTTTATATGGCTACCACAAAATCTGTTTGGTTGTTTTCCAGAATCAAGCCCCATTGGTGTATAACCGGTGACGGTATTGTAATTCTCATTTATAGATTGCTCAAACAATTGTATATACTGCGGCCAACTATTATGCCGAAATAATATACTCGAAACAATCCACTTAATTCCCTGTTGACTCATTCAACCTCATAACCCTGCGGACGCCCGCAGTCGAAACGGGTTGAATCCTATGCTGTGTCAGGGAATCGGACTACAATTTATTAGACAATTATTTGCCATTATCTGTTAATCTACTCTTGACATTTCCATGGTCAAGGATATATTTGTTGAGAATAACATTGAATACCGAAGGAGTAGTGGGACGCGTTATAGCTTTACTAACTTCGTAAAGGCATTAACGCATACAATAAGATGTTAAGTCCACGCGTAATTTTAGGTAAAGGGCCAAGGAAATCAACTCACAATGTCTCAACTTTACCCTTCTTGATTATGTTGTACATTTCAACATATAGTATGTGTGCTGATTTGGGTAATTCGATGTCTGACAGTCATGGCATGCACGCAGAGTTGCTCGTACTGTCTTCATAATGGAGATCCATATGAAGTCCTCTCGTAAGGCCGGGTAACATCTGTATGCACCAGGATGGGCTAAACTACTATGGCAGCCCCGCACAATCTCGTCGATGAAGTGTACAGCCATGACAATCTTCCACCTATCATCCATTAACTTGTACAGTATATTATCTTCTACTTTATAGCGCGGATGTTCTCGCATGCTGTAGACTGTCCTTCCTGCTTACTATACACAGGTTCTGGTCCTGCTCGTCTCATTAATTTCGCAATTTTTGTTTCAATTTCTGTGGAATCTTGTAGTTTGCAGCAAGGATTTTAATGTCACAATTTTCGTGGGTATCTTCTTCCTTCCCTACCGTTTCGTAAAGACTAATATCCGCCACTCTATGTTCTGTCGCCTTGTAATATTTAACTAAAAAGGCGTATTCTTGGACCATTATCCATCGGGTCATACGCGAGTTAGTTAAACGGCATTTCAACAAGGAAGACAGTGCCTGATTATCCCTGTGAATCTTAAATTGGTGACTATAAAAATAAAATCGGAACTTACTTAAGGCGTATACAATCGCTAAAATTTCCTTTTCAGAGATGAAATAATGTTTTTCAGCTCCTTTAAGGGTCCTGTTCGTGTAACCAATAACGCGAAATTCGCCTTCATTATTTTGCTGGTATAGTATTCCCCCTACCGCCATAGCAGGCGCGTGACTATCTAGAACAAATTTTTCTCTTTAACGAGATTACTCTTAAAACTGTTTGTCTTCTTGTGATTTAGAAATAAATAATATCAACATATGGTTCAGTGCAGTTTCTTAACAACGATTTGTTTATGAACGCCTTTTAAATCTATTCTTTAGCCGTGCCACATTTTCTGATAAAAATCGTTGTAAAATTCCTACGTATTAATCATACAATATATACTGTTCTACCAGTACTAATGATGACAAATTATTAATCAGTTAATAAAACTGCTAATTATAGTGCAACAAAGCCATTTCAGTGATCATCTGAGCAATAAAATTTGAAGCTGTAAAAAACAAGTTACACAAATTTTAAACATTTTTATTGACTCGTAGATGAGAGTTAATGGACTTAGTTAATGGAGTAGATGGGTGCACCAGTGTCTTGTATATTGCGTGTAACGGCACTAAGGCGAAAAATCTGTTTATTGTTAATGTAAGTAGATAAGATCGTTCACAGTTATTGGTGTAATTTTGCGATGGGAAGGGTAATGACAAATGACGAGATGTGCGTTCTTTAGATTAATTGAATTGATAAGGGTGTAGGCCTACACACTGCAGCTGGGCCTCTTTGTTATCTATATCAAAGCTGTTTGGCTACGATACGTAGACTACCCTGAAGTTTTATCAAAAGCGTGCAGTGATAAACTTCAGAGTTCAAATTTAATATTCCTGAATTTAATACTGGTAACCGGAGTATAGGACCATGTACGCAAAATTTGTATAAACGTACTGTATTCACTTTTTGCTTTTTGAATTTTCTAAAACTACATTTAATTCTGCACAAATTGTAAAATTTGTGCGCCTATGATTTTGAATAATTAAGTGCAATAAATAAATAACAGGTAATTTTTCAAAAACAATTCTTCTTTATTATTAAATTAGAGACTTTCCATTTTCTCTTGTTTTATAAAAGCTAGAAAATTTTTGTACAGGAAGTAGAACATAAAAAAAAGAATAAATAAAAAGGAAGTGACGAAGACTCACAGTACGGAGCACATTACTGTTTTAAACTTGTATTGTTGTTTTCCTACTGTAATACTGACAACAAACTAAGTATTATTTAGAAAACTTTTAAAATTTTGTTTTTTAAGGTTTTGTAAGAAACAAAAACAAATTTTTTGCTAGTTTTAGTGGTTTGAAATACAGTGTATACAGTAATCTTTATAACCGGTATCCGTAAAATTGCAAATAATTAATAAATTTTTAGCAAAATTAAAGTATGTAGACATGTGTCCAAATATTTCTTCTAAAAATTATTAGTCAATAAAAAGTAATTTTGTTTCGAAAGGTTAAACGTCCTTACCGAAATATTAGCGGTACGCCTACTGTGCTAGAAGGGAAAAGGTTTAGAAGAATAGCTGGAACAAGACCAAGGACAAACCTACATAGATAAAATGGCTGAAAAGCTATAGTTAAAGAGATCCATATCTTTTAAATGAAACGCAAGTAACTGGAATATCTGATGATTTCATAATATGAAAATGTTTGGATTTAGGAGAGAAGTCGAAAGTTACGACTGACCTGATACTGCTACTATATAAACAAATTATGAACCTCTAAAAAGTAGTAAGACTAAAGAAGCGGCTGTAGGCAAGCCAAATTCACATCAAGTAGGGCCGGAATATATATGGAATACATAATAGACATAATACCGGAATATATATGGACATAACTCTTTGGCGCATGTCATTTCCTTACTAACTTGTTCGTATTATTTACTTTGTTAGCTTTATTATCATTAGCTTTGTGTTGTCATTAAATTCACTTTGATTTCCATTAAAGCGTCTGTGTAAATCACAGGAATCACTATGATCTCTATTTCAACTTCTATATATAGCAAATTATAAAATCACGTATACATTCTCTGCTGAATTCCTCCATAAATTTTATATTTTATATAGTCTCTACAACTAGTCAGAATACAGAACAAACTCTTTGAAAGGTTTGGGTTTGCCCAAGGTCTAAAATAAGGAAATGTGCTAGCTCCTGTCTTCTTCAACTTGCTTTAGAATTCGCAAAACAATAATTGAGTGGATATCATATAGGACTATCTTACAAGTCGGTGCAACTAGTAGGATGCCGACGATAAAGCCAATAAAACACGGTCATATGATGATGCAAAGAGACATACATAAGTCTGAAGCAAAAACATGAAGAATAATTAAATATATAACTATTATTATTTAATATAATTAAATATAGATTCCAATCGTATTGAAGCCTAGAAACTATCGAAAAGGCACCAGAGAAACTGAACGTACATATTAAGAAAATTCAGAGGGTCCAATTATGGGTCCCATATATAAATAAGATATAGAAAATATGAGAAAAACAAGATGTTCATTGTTATTTCTATCTTCTAACAGTTGAAGTGTATAGAAAATGGAAAGGACTGCAGTGGGATTACCATTTTGTGATAAAAGATAATGGGCGAATACAAAACGTCAGACTAGGAAAATTGGAGGCTTTGGCGTCGATGTGAGGAAGAGATGCTGGCAGTGCGTTGACGGAAGCATTTTACTATTAGTAGAGTGCGGAAGAGATTTAAGTAGAGAAAACCATGGCCCGATTTCAGGTTGCAGTGTCATAGGCCGAGGAAGAATATAATTTTGGGGAGAGCATTTTTAAAGTCCTTGTGTCAGATGTATCTCACAACTGCCTAATGCAAGTTTGTTTTCTTCATAGAGCCAAAAATGATTTAAGCGTTCAGAGATTACAGTGCAATACGTGAGCGATACTACAGGAAATGAGAAAACTTCCGTCGGTCTCAGTTCCGTGGCAGGCAGGAAATGTGGTGAATATTCATTGCCATCGCCATGTGGATTTCACCTTTACTCTGCTACTATTACTTTGTCAGAGTCAGAGAGGAGACTGTGTTTTATTTTATTCTCTATTGCCATAAACGCTAATGTGCTCCATTGTTGTGTATTTTGCATGTAACACAGAATCAGATACCTATGTAACTTGAAAAAATAATTTTGCATTTTAAATTGGGTAACCATTAGAAAAATTATAATTTTATATTCAAATATTACAATTATCCATGTATATTGAAGCATCTATTAACTTTACCGATTGTCAATTATAAAGTTTACAGTAGTCTACTTTCCTGATTCTTAAAAATAATTAAATTTTTCGTGTGCGAAGGAATTATCAAGTGAATGGTCTAGGGAAGAAACATAAGCTATATAAGAAATTTTATTTAAATTTAGAAAGTAACATTAGAAATAACTGAACAGTTTTCTATACAAAAGTTTTTATGTATATTTCATAAAAAACTTGACGTTTTAAGGTTAACTAATATTAAAACCACATAAAAAGGCAATGAACCACCTTTTCCCTAGACCGTAGGTTCATAGATTATTGATATTTGTGTGTGTTATGTGTTTGTGTGTGTGTGTGTTCGTGTTTTTGATACTGTTAATACATATTTGTGTAATTGTTAATATATTACTGTATCAGTTGTAGTTTTGTGTTTGTCGAAATAATGTGTCCAGAACAAATGTCAAATTTGTAATATATATAGAATTAAGTTTACGAGTTTATTAGTGTTTATATCTAAAAATGGGAATTTTCTGTTTATTATACTTGATGTTACATACATTTTGTAAAATACTGGTTTGAGAAAGCCTTTTCTATCTTCAAGGTACTCTCTTGCAAATAGTTTATTTTTTCTTTGGCAAAGGTATACTTCATTGCATTTATGACTTCTTATTCCATACGTTGTACAATTTGCCGTTAATTTTAATTTGACTTGAAACACAGTAATGAAACAATTCTACTGGCGTAATGATGATATGATAATAAGCAATCAGTGTTGCCCTCTACCTATTCAGGAGGTATAAAGAAAAATTCCTATGTAATTTCTGCCTTTCCCTTGTAGATACTAGTAATTATGAAGTTTATATACACCCCCTCTTATGATGCCTTTGTTGTAAATAAAAATAAATTTTACATGTTCACTACACATCTCTAAAGAGCACATACTATAGTTACTTTCAATCTTCTTATCTAGACATAAACACCACCTCACTGATCAGATACTGCATTTACTATCTACTCAGGCTGCCGTTAAATTTACTTCCTAAAACCTTAACTCTAAAAATGTTTTGCAAAAATATGTCTTACTTGAGTACTCGCCCCTGAACAATGTTCCCCTAACGCCTATAGCGTTTACCTAAGCACTTTAAACCAACAACACAGGGCATGGGAGCACATATATTTCTCTAATTGCTGAATAATGTCGTAAATGATTCTATAAACACAGAAAATAAAACCAAATTTAGAAAATAAGCGCTCGACTTCTAATTGGCTGCTAATATAATTTAAAATACTAAGTTGCGATCAGAAAGTAAATGTGTATAAAACTCTGTAACAACATGTTTTTGTTTAAAATAGAGAAACGTGAACACTGAGAATAGTGCGAAAAAATGTAATAACCTGCAAATTTAAAACACTGAGGAAAATAATTAGTCCGGTCAAAGGACAGAGCGGTTAGTAGCAAATGAGGATGCTTTTTAAATTAAACGTTTTATAAATAGTGAAGATATAACTTATAACAATGATATCCTTCGAGTGGTACGATATAATAATGAATGGATTCATAAAGAAAAAAAAGCAATAACCGAATTATTATAATATTTTGTTCAAATCAAAATGTCAGGGAGAATATTTAGACCTAAATTCGATGTGCAAAAGGATATTCATAACTATAGTAGCGTTGGGAACAAAAGGAATAACTGGATTTGTACAATACAGAACACAAATGCTAAGCCAGGAATATAGCCCCAGAAACAGAGGAAAAAGGCTAAAGCTATTCGCTTTTAATACTTTGATGATGCATTAGCGATTAACGTTTTAGAACAAATATTAATGTAGGTGATGTTCAATAACATAAAACGAAAATGAAATGTCTAAAATTGAAGTAAAAGGCTTTTTAATTATTTCAACAGAAACAAAAGTATATTTCGACATTAATGCGCGTGCACTGCACATCAGAAGTTCATGTGTGTATCATGTCGTTTTCAGGATAACGACGTAGATAATAAAGAGCCCCTACGGCAGTGTGCACAACCCTTATCAAGTTCAATTAATCTACAGAAAACCTTGCACTTCCGTACGTGATAATCCAGAATTACACCAATAACCATATACTCTTATCTATTGCGATATAAATACCCAAGTTTTCTCTTTCCGGTGGTTCACTTTTTGTTAATACCATTTCTGTTATTACTACAACCACCACTACTACTACTACTACTACTACTACTACTACTACTACTACTACTACTACTACTACTACTACTTCTGCTACTACTTCTGCTGCTGCTATCACTACCACCACTACTACTACTACTACTAGTACTATTGGTAGGCCTTCTCAAAGCAATCTCTATTTTTTCTATACTGGAGAGGAAGCTGTATCCTAAACTTTTAGCTGCCTACTTTTCCACTTAATTTAAAAATGAAAAATTAAGATTGGACATTGTACTAAAGTCGACTTAAAGTTAAACATTTCATTTAAATATACGAAATTACATAGTATTTTCGCATCTGACACTATTTTTGACACTTTAAAAAATATTTCATCAAGTTTCTTAGTACTAACAATATTAAATTATTAAATTGCCTTTCAAATTGCACCAATAAATATACTTTTTCAGAAAAAATTATATACTTGTTGATTTCATAGAACACTCCTTATTGTATACACTATTTAGCGTACGTTAAATTTTATTTGTTAACACTAGAAAACAAAATTAATTGAAGGAAGTTGCTTCAGACAGAGTAGCACTGACATGCACATCACATAGTAAATGAAGGCACAACTTGGAGTTGTGTTTGGGAAAGAGGAAAGTGATTAAACTAAGTTGGAAACTTGGACGGAACCACTTTAGAAGTTGTTTGTGCGCCCTGGTATCTGTAAACTCCCCCTCCTCTCCTAATGTCTTAAAGTCAACCGGAATACAAACTGTCTAGTTGTAGTTGGATGGTCACTCGCTTACGCCTATATTTATTTGTTTTACAATTTAGTCCTACACAAAACAAAATCAAAATTCATGATGTTAAGAAGATCAGAGAACATTTGTAGTATGACAGTAAATTAATGTTAAAAATCAAGTAAAGCGATAAACACAATTTTGTAAACAATTTTTTATCATGACCATCATTTTTACACCACGTCATAGTCAAGACTCTACATGCAACAGGCGTTCCGTCTTCAAAAATCCTCCAGACATCATCTCCAGCATGTGTTCACATACTTATTTCCTGTAGGTGTATATATTCCCAGTCTGGTTTAGTGAGTCTTGAAACAGACATTCTTTTTAAGTACTCTTTCCACCGTTGTTTATAGTGTCTTACTCTATCATACTAGTTACAACTTATAAATTTTCTCTCATGTCTTCATTATTTCTGTACTGAAGACCAGTACCTTTGTTAGGGGTAGACCTGGCACTAGTCCTTACAAGCTCCCAGATTTGGACTGATGTTAGCTCAGAAAGCAGCCCTCAGCTACATACATAAGTGTGTGTGTTTTTGCGTTAGCTTAATGTAGACAGAAATCTCTCCGAGATCAAATATGTATACATAGTTTTATATGTCTCAACATCAGTTCGTGTAAATCTGTTCTATTTACATTAGTTTAATATTATAAATGTTTTTACACATTCTATATTATACTAGTGATTTCACATTGTTTTATTTGTAAATTGCTCTATAAAATTTATACACAAAATCGTACTGTCTGTTAGTTTTTATCACTCAGTAAGTGAGCTATACGTATTATATATATATATATATATATATATATACTATAATACTTATACTATTTTACCTCAAGATGTATTTTTTCTTTAGGGACATGTTTCGGGAGATCCTGTTCTCCCATCTTCAACCTTCGCCATCTTGGCGAAGGTTGAAGATGGGAGAACAGGATCTCCCGAAACATGTCCCTAAAGAAAAAATACATCTTGAGGTAAAATAGTATAAGTATTATAGTATTACATACATCAAGAAACGGACTGTAGCAGAAAGTGATTGAAATATATATATATATATATATATATATATATATATATTGTAACATGACATAAGGTAGCAAGAATTCAATGGTATTTAATTATAAAATAAACAGCTGAAAATAAGAGTAAAAGGCAAAAAAAACTTATGAACTTAAAGATCAATAACCCAATAACCCAATAACCCAATAAATGACAAATGACTATTAACCCGACAGATTTGACACAATAGATCGGATAGGAACCAAAAGAAAACCAAGAGACAGTGAAGAAGAAGTTTAAGTACAATTCAGTCATCCCAAAAAAGTGAACAGAATATTGTAAATTTAGTAATGAATTGATGTCTGTAGCATATGAGATGTAGCTAGGACAATAAGATTAATGAAGGGTAATAGTATCACATGTATCTTATTATTTAAAGAATGTAATAGTATAATATAATGTAGGGGGGTTAGAAGCTAACCATACCCCAAACTAATTGTAGTAGTAATTGCCAAAGGCTATAAACAATACTTTGAGCCCAAAACAAAAGCAATATTAGAATGATGACCAAAAGTGATCAGTGTGATTTGGAGGTAAATAGTTATAAATGACCATAATCACACAGTGATGTAAAGTAATCAGACAACCATGAATAAGCGTGAATAAGCCCAAAAGTGTGTGTGTAAAACTAAATAAGTAGTGAAAGTGATAGGTATAAAAGAATGAAACAAAGTGAGCAGGGTAGTAATGATAGAAACTTTCTAATGAAAGAAAAGTGTAGTGAGAGTGTAGAACTAAATATTATGTAAGCTAACTATGTTAAACAGATAAACAATTTGTGATAAACTGTGCACTAGTAGGTAAGATTGAACTAATTGTAATATTGTCAATTTAGGTAATAAGATATCAAGATTATATATTAAGGTAAGAGTTAAGGTATCAGAGTGTAGCAAATTAAGAAGGACTAACACTGTGTTTAAGTGAAGGGAATAGTAGATAGGACATAGTATACAAGGAACAGTTTGTCAATAGTATTATAACAGTTTCTTTAAGTAAGTATTAAGGATTTTATTTGTGTTCAGAAAATCATAGCATAGAGTAAATTGTAGGATAAGCAGATAACAGCAATTAAAAGATATTTCAGGGTAGAACCTGAAAAGAAATGTTTAATAGTAAGAATTAGAGTTAGGGATACTGATGTTTATTGTTTGTTTTGTTTGTAAATTATATTAGAGTTACCAGAAACGTTAGTAAGAAATGTTAGATGGAAGTAGAATGGAATCTAGGCTCTAAGCCAAACTGTTGAACATAAATTTATTAATTTGAGAACAAATAATAATCCAAGGGTAAGGCAGAACGTGCCAAATGATTAAACC
Source organism: Magicicada septendecula (assembly GCA_034769895.1). Classification (NCBI taxonomy): domain Eukaryota; kingdom Metazoa; phylum Arthropoda; class Insecta; order Hemiptera; family Cicadidae; genus Magicicada; species Magicicada septendecula. The sequence continues at coordinate 321,488,004 of CM068375.1, forward strand.
ATGTAAGTGGGTATTCATAGTACCAAAAAATGCGATTAACAACTAATTTTGAATAAATTATATGTAAGATATAAAATTGGGAAAATAGTAAAAATGTAATTAGCTATCCAAAGATAGGCATGAGGGGTATCAAAATGTTCATCATAAAAATTTAGGAAGAATGGTACTAATGTGATGAACATAGATATTAGAACAAAGTAGTAATCTTCAGTTGAAGATATTTTGGTAAAAATAGACGAAAAAGACGATAAATCTTAACAATAACCTGAGTTAATAACCAATGAAAAATTAGCATAATTTCTTAAGTAACCATAGCAACAAGAAAAATAACGCCAAAAAACCGTTAGATTTTCAGTAAGTCATTATTAACCAACGCCAGAGGGTGGACCGAGTAGCTCTCGTTTAACACTAAATTATTATTCTTCAAGCAATTTCAAAACTATTTAAAACTAATAGAAGACAAGTACAACAGTACAGGGAATCCTGAACGTAAATTTTATTTATAAAAAATTAATTTAACAAACCGTAGTGATCCAAAGAAGACGAAGCGACGCCGTGACGAAGAAAGACGACCACGGACACTATATGAAGATCAGTAGAACCTCCTAAAAGAAGAAGACGACACCAACTGAAGAATTACGAGGCCTGAAGTAGCAAAGAAAACCAGCCGAGACGAGGGAAATAGACGACAGGAATTATCCATAGAAGAAGACGACAGCCCAGGAGTTATCTATCGAAGAAGACGACATCAGGATCTTCAGCAACAAGTAACTGATGAGTATAAACATTATCCCTTAAAGCGTATTCACAAATTTTGGTCTGAATTAAATATAACTATTTCAAAATCACTGATCACTATTCCAAGTCAAAATAAATGCTGATTTAAATTCACTATTTAACTATAACAAATTAACGATTATTAAGAAAGTAAATTATGATAAATAATTAACGAATCTTCTAATAACGAACTTCTGGCAAATGAACATAACCAAAAATTGCTTCACAAATTTTCATTGGTGATTACTTAGTCAAATGTAATGAGATATCGATTTATTTATGTAATTAGTTGTAAGAATTATTATAACTTTGTTGTGTTAGCCGTAAATATATATTTCTGTAGCCAAAAGGACTTTACACCCCTGAGAAAAAACGATATTTTTTACTGTAAACTAGCGTAATTGACTGATTGTAAACAACAGAGCTGAGCAAGTACCAACTACACAATTATAATAGCCGGTGCTGAAAACGAATTTTGATGTATAATAAACCAAGTGAAATATTCTAAAGGATTAATAAATGTTCTCAATCTGCAATGCTGTATGTTTGATTCCGTTAATTTAGAATTACGACTAGTAATTATTGAAGTGAAGGCGTTAAAGCGAGACGCAAGCTGGGTAATACTGCAGAGAGCTGTACGCCAATCAGGTGGCGAGGCGGCAACGTTTGCAACGTTTGAATGCGGCAGATCAGAATACGGTTTACCCGTACACGACTGAGAGCATACGTTTTGACCCGTTGACACAACAAACAAACATATTAAACTTTAATTAAATTTTTTAACAACACCACGTAAACGATTATGTAACAAAGTGGCGCGCCAACTAGTAGGGCTAGAATAGGTAAGGAAACATATCTTTAAACTTTACAGATTCTAGCGGCGACTGCGGAAATGGAACGGGAACCAATCGGCACAAGACAGACCGTGCTACGCGAAAAGGAGGCGGAAGAGAAAGCAAGAAGATTAGAAAAGGAGATCGAGAAAGGTGCCAGAATGGAAGAAAAGGAAATAACATCAGTGGAAGATGTGGAAGAATTACTAACTCCCATGGAAATAGATAGACCCACACAACAGGCGGAAGCCAGAACAGGCATGGACTTGCTACAATTGTGGGAATTAATTAAAGGAGACTCTAGAAAAAATAAGGAAGAAATGGACAAGAAATTTGAGTTGGTAAATGACCATTTCAAGAAACAGGATGAAAAAATGGACAAAAACAAAGAGGAAATGAAGGAGGACAATAAAAAATTATTACAACAAAATAACGAAGAATTGAATAAGAAATTTGAGTCAATAAATGACAATTTCAAGAAAATGGACAAGAAGTTTGAAGATAATTCCAAGAAACAGAATGAAAAACTAGACAAGACGTTTGAATCATTAAATGAAACACTAACACAGAAGTTGAAGGAGGAGAATAAATTGATTAGTGAAAAGATAGAGAGAAGTAATGAGAAAACCAGTGAAGCTTTGAGGCTGATGAAAAAAGATATAGAAACACTGAACCAAAAAATCGATAGTAACAGTGAAACTATACAACGACAATTAATAGCGTACCGTAAAGAAGTAAAACAGACAAAAATGGAGACGAATCAGAGATGGGAAGAAACAAATTACAAAACTGATCAGATCAAGGAAACATTGGATAAGGGTCTCAAGAAGGTGAATGAAACACTAGAAGGAGTTTCTGAAGGTATTAAAGAAACACTGAACGAGAACGGGAAACCGGGAAATAAGAAAATAGAAGATAGTAGGAAGGAAATAAAAACTACAGAAGACAAAAGCATACTGTTGTCTGCAAATAAAAATAGCAGCCACAAGGAGAATATCCAAATCATGGAGGTGATGACTAAGAAGAGGCATCCAAGGAAACTCATAAATTCCAGAGAAGAATTGGAGATGATGAAGAATGGACTACTTGAGATGTTTAATATACCAATTAACGACCAGAATGAAATGATGAATTTTAAAAATAACAGAAGGAACTTACTAGAACCTTTAGAAAGGAACCACTACAAAATAGTGGGTAACAGAATAAGAAGGAGAAGACACTTAATGGACATGCATAATCCAATATCAACGATAGCATCTACAATGGAAATAGCATTGACCTATTCGTTGTATAAACAAAACAATGAAATGATTGCGATAGCAATGGAAACCAGTGAGAATTCTATAACAGAACCATTTAGATACAGAATAATAGCAAGAAAGTGGACACGAACAGCAGTCATTATGAAAACAACAGTAATCCGAACGGAAGCAGCTCATATAATCATGGACAATGGCTAAACCAAGTGTGGAGGAACACTGAGAGATGGGACTGATTTTAAGTAAACCGACCATGCAAACCAACTAGTATATAAATGAGAAGATTAACCTACAAGAAAAAAGGAGTGTACATAACAGGGTCCATTGTATAACAAAATAAATACCCTACCTCATAATGAAAGATAATAAAAATAATACCTATGTCATAAGTGAAATCACAACTAAAAAGATAAAAGGGACTTATAACCAGTCTTCTTTAAAAAAGTATTATGAACCAGTGTCTGAAAATTAAAGAGAATTTTGTAAGTAACTATTATCAAAATTCAAAAGTAATGTAAGCACAACTTACAGTAAGTATTTGATTGGAACCATTATTATTATAAATGAGAGGGAATTTAGAAGAAAGATAAGCTAAGTTCAAAACAAAGTAAGGCTAAACTTACGAACAAGTGTGAAACAAAATGTGTAAACACATGTAAATCTTGAAAATGTATAATGAAATATCATAAAAATTGAGATAATAAATAATTAAATATTACACAAATAATGATGACGCTACATAACATCATTATCAAACCCTATCACAAAAAGGGGATAAATAAATAATTAAATATTACACAAATAATGATGACGCTACATAACATCATTAACAAACCCCATCACAAAAAGGGGATAAATAGAAATTAATGTTTCACAAAAGAAGAAACCAAAACAATCTAATAAAAAATAACACTGGCAGATTAGCTGAGTTATCAATGAAAAAATATAAATGAGTCAAAACCAGCTACAATGTTAATTAAATATCAATGAGCATTAGAGTGATGACAAATAGAATCACTACCATATAGAATAAGCTCTTAAAACAATACAAAATGCCTATTAAATATCGCCACAAACTTAAAACAAAGGAATCCTAATAAGTTATTGAAATGAAAGGTCATGAGTTGTATGAAAGAAAGAATAATTAATCCCAAAAGTGTTTTATTGTATTAATATTATGTGAGTCGGAAATGAACGACTATTATTATAATTATTATGAATATTATTATGTGATGATTTTATGTTGAGATACGTCCAACATATGTTATTGAGCAGATAGGCAAGGCCTCTGAACTCAAAATGTGTATAAATGGATAGCAGAGTAATAGAGCCACACGTGCCCTCTGACTATTACCAATTTATATGAAGGAGAGAGAAGAAAAATTTTAGGGAAATAGAACATAAAGGGGAATAATGAAGAATAATAAAGGAAAAGAAATAATACCAATTATTATATTATGAACCATGACTTAATAAAGGATGAATACAGAAGAAGTAGCGATGGAGGAATTCCTGAATCATAATAACTTGATAAAATGAACTATATTGATGATTTCAGAAAAAACCTAATAATCTTTGTTTCGAAATAATCAATTTTGGTGGCGATGCATTATGTAACATGACATAAGGTAGCAAGAATTCAATGGTATTTAATTATAAAATAAACAGCTGAAAATAAGAGTAAAAGGCAAAAAAAACTTATGAACTTAAAGATCAATAACCCAATAACCCAATAAATGACAAATGACTATTAACCCGACAGATTTGACACAATAGATCGGATAGGAACCAAAAGAAAACCAAGAGACAGTGAAGAAGAAGTTTAAGTACAATTCAGTCATCCCAAAAAAGTGAACAGAATATTGTAAATTTAGTAATGAATTGATGTCTGTAGCATATGAGATGTAGCTAGGACAATAAGATTAATGAAGGGTAATAGTATCACATGTATCTTATTATTTAAAGAATGTAATAGTATAATATAATGTAGGGGGGTTAGAAGCTAACCATACCCCAAACTAATTGTAGTAGTAATGGCCAAAGGCTATAAACAATACTTTGAGCCCAAAACAAAAGCAATATTAGAATGATGACCAAAAGTGATCAGTGTGATTTGGAGGTAAATAGTTATAAATGACCATAATCACACAGTGATGTAAAGTAATCAGACAACCATGAATAAGCGTGAATAAGCCCAAAAGTGTGTGTGTAAAACTAAATAAGTAGTGAAAGTGATAGGTATAAAAGAATGAAACAAAGTGAGCAGGGTAGTAATGATAGAAACTTTCTAATGAAAGAAAAGTGTAGTGAGAGTGTAGAACTAAATATTATGTAAGCTAACTATGTTAAACAGATAAACAATTTGTGATAAACTGTGCACTAGTAGGTAAGATTGAACTAATTGTAATATTGTTAATTTAGGTAATAAGATATCAAGATTATATATTAAGGTAAGAGTTAAGGTATCAGAGTGTAGCAAATTAAGAAGGACTAACACTGTGTTTAAGTGAAGGGAATAGTAGATAGGACATAGTATACAAGGAACAGTTTGTCAATAGTATTATAACAGTTTCTTTAAGTAAGTATTAAGGATTTTATTTGTGTTCAGAAAATCATAGCATAGAGTAAATTGTAGGATAAGCAGATAACAGCAATTAAAAGATATTTCAGGGTAGAACCTGAAAAGAAATGTTTAATAGTAAGAATTAGAGTTAGGGATACTGATGTTTATTGTTTGTTTTGTTTGTAAATTATATTAGAGTTACCAGAAACGTTAGTAAGAAATGTTAGATGGAAGTAGAATGGAATCTAGGCTCTAAGCCAAACTGTTGAACATAAATTTATTAATTTGAGAACAAATAATAATCCAAGGGTAAGGCAGAACGTGCCAAATGATTAAACCATGTAAGTGGGTATTCATAGTACCAAAAAATGCGATTAACAACTAATTTTGAATAAATTATATGTAAGATATAAAATTGGGAAAATAGTAAAAATGTAATTAGCTATCCAAAGATAGGCATGAGGGGTATCAAAATGTTCATCATAAAAATTTAGGAAGAATGGTACTAATGTGATGACCATAGATATTAGAACAAAGTAGTAATCTTCAGTTGAAGATATTTTGGTAAAAATAGACGAAAAAGACGATAAATCTTAACAATAACCTGAGTTAATAACCAATGAAAAATTAGCATAATTTCTTAAGTAACCATAGCAACAAGAAAAATAACGCCAAAAAACCGTTAGATTTTCAGTAAGTCATTATTAACCAACGCCAGAGGGTGGACCGAGTAGCTCTCGTTTAACACTAAATTATTATTCTTCAAACAATTTCAAAACTATTTAAAACTAATAGAAGACAAGTACAACAGTACAGGGAATCCTGAACGTAAATTTTATTTATAAAAAATTAATTTAACAAACCGTAGTGATCCAAAGAAGACGAAGCGACGCCGTGACGAAGAAAGACGACCATGGACACTATATGAAGATCAGTAGAACCTCCTAAAAGAAGAAGACGACACCAACTGAAGAATTACGAGGCCTGAAGTAGCAAAGAAAACCAGCCGAGACGAGGGAAATAGACGACAGGAATTATCCATAGAAGAAGACGACAGCCCAGGAGTTATCTATCGAAGAAGACGACATCAGGATCTTCAGCAACAAGTAACTGATGAGTATAAACATTATCCCTTAAAGCGTATTCACAAATTTTGGTCTGAATTAAATATAACTATTTCAAAATCACTGATCACTATTCCAAGTCAAAATAAATGCTGATTTAAATTCACTATTTAACTATAACAAATTAACGATTATTAAGAAAGTAAATTATGATAAATAATTAACGAATCTTCTAATAACGAACTTCTGGCAAATGAACATAACCAAAAATTGCTTCACAAATTTTCATTGGTGATTACTTAGTCAAATGTAATGAGATATCGATTTATTTATGTAATTAGTTGTAAGAATTATTATAACTTTGTTGTGTTAGCCGTAAATATATATTTCTGTAGCCAAAAGGACTTTACACCCCTGAGAAAAAACGATATTTTTTACTGTAAACTAGCGTAATTGACTGATTGTAAACAACAGAGCTGAGCAAGTACCAACTACACAATTATAATAGCCGGTGCTGAAAACGAATTTTGATGTATAATAAACCAAGTGAAATATTCTAAAGGATTAATAAATGTTCTCAATCTGCAATGCTGTATGTTTGATTCCGTTAATTTAGAATTACGACTAGTAATTATTGAAGTGAAGGCGTTAAAGCGAGACGCAAGCTGGGTAATACTGCAGAGAGCTGTACGCCAATCAGGTGGCGAGGCGGCAACGTTTGCAACGTTTGAATGCGGCAGAGCAGAATACGGTTTACCCGTACACGACTGAGAGCATACATTTTGACACGTTTAACAACATTCTAAACTTTATACATTAAATTTTTACAACAGCCACATAAACATTTTGTAACAATATATATATATATATATATATATATATTTTATATTAGTTTTAAGTGTTACGTAGTTTGGCTTGTAAGTTGTCTTCACATAAAAAACTGTTGTATACGATTTATAATTATCCAGTACAGGAACATTTGTTTGTTCCAACCAGAAGAAGACGCATCCTTGTTAAACCGTGTATCTGAGACTTTCCAATTACCCGTTTGGTCGTATACTACCTTATATTAGCATACACAAGCACCATAAGTGGAATTAAAGTTAATAGAGAGACAATACAGTGAAATTAATGAACAAAGAGAGGATGCCACATCGGAACAGCAAATATGAACCCACGAGTGAAGGGTGATAGATTCCGAGCACGACACAGAGAAAGCGCTACTATGCTCATTATTTTGTCCGTGTTGCATGATTTCATCCTTAAATTCGATGATTTCAAATCAATGAGTTGTTTATTGTTAGTAGCAGATCCCACCACTATATGCGCCTCGGACTTCAAAAGATAGACTGGAAATTCATGCTGTGATTAATTTTTTTTGGAAAGGCATAACTGCAAATGATATAAAAAAAGGAACGATATACAATGTTGGTAAACTCTTTTCTATCGAATAAAACGGTGAAGCGCTGGGTTGCTGAATTCAAATTGGTCAAACAAGTACATCTGACGACTTACATGGTGGACGTCGTATTAAAGTAGAAAACAACATAAAGAGAAAAATATCTATTCAATCGGTTTGATAGACTGTAGAACAAAAGCGAGTAAGATAGCTGAGCTATTGGTAGATAAATGAAACGTGTGCACTCTATCTTACACGAACATCAGTGTATGACAAAGCTGTGCGCTACATGAGTGGCGCGTTTGTTGACACTTGACCGAAAACAGTGTCGAAAGGAAGTTTCAACTAATTGTTAGAACTGTATACGCGCAATCAAACCAAAGTTTTGTGTAAGCAAATTGTTGAGATTGTTAAGATCAAAGAATTGAACTTTGAATTGCCTCCTCACAGACCATACTCGCCCTATTTAGTTCTGAGGACTAACCTCAAAAACTGGCTTGCTGGAAAAAGATTTACTGCCTACAAACAGACCATCAATTTGCTACTATGAGAACCTCAACAAATCGGATAATCAGTTAGCAAAAGTGCTTTAGAATATCTCTGAAAAGTGTACACAGATAAATAGATATTATCTTGAGAAATGATGCAAGTTAATCGAAGAAAGTGTTGTCCTTACTCAGGCCTGAAACTTTTTATCCTACCTTCGTAGTGTGGAAGGAAAAGCATATGTACACCGTAGAAGTGTTGGGTGCTCTTAGTGGATCCAAGCATAGTACGTGAAGTGAACTGCGCGAATGCTATACATATTCAGAACGGCTTGTAATGAGTCTACCAATTTGAGAGCACATTCTAGCGGTGTAGAGATGTGATTCTTTCGCGCTGTAGATGCTAGTGTACTAACGCGTACGTTGCGTACGTTGAGAACTGCCAGGATTCCGAAGTACTCACAATAGTTGAACATAATATTAAAATAAAACAAACGGAAGAATTTAAGAGGCATATCTGTGCCTAGGAGCAGTAATAGGGCCTAACATGGAACCGAATATGAAAGCCGAAATATTCATAGACGCTTGGGGCTATAGAGGAAGACCAAGGAGCCGTACGTAAACCATACATAATACCTGTAAAAGAAGAAGAACGCAATGAAAAAGATGAAGACGGTGGTGAATAGGAAGAATAAGATGAAGAACAAAACAACAACAAGAGCAAGGAGAAGAGGGAGAAGGAGAATATTGAGGATGATGAGGAGAAGTTGGTAGAGGGGGAATGAGAAGAGGAGAGGAGGAGAAGGAGAGAAAGAAGAACAACAACAAGAAGTGAAGGAATTTAAGGAGGAGGAGAATAAGAATGAGGAGGAGACGAAGAATAATGTTGAGGAGGGCAAGGAGGAGGAGGGACTCAATCCGCCCCTCCGTGAGGAGGAGCTGGAGGAAGAGGCGGAGAAGATAATGAACTACATGAACAAATAGAAACGGATGAAAATGAACCTATAATTTAATTTAATTTTTTTATTAGTGCATACTTTCGGCTATTAAATTAATCTCATGCCGGAGACGACACATGTGTCATATAAAATTAATAACCTGTTGTTAGCACCAACATTAATAACAGTACATTATCTGCCGCTCGCTCACTACTACACAGTATAATTAATTGTCTTCTCCTTACCATTATATTGAGCTCATTAATCAGCATTGAGTAATGAGAAGTACGCATCGCTTAGAAAACCAACTTTAAGGTAATGCTATGTTTTTCCGTAGATGCATGTGCTTCCGATGTGCTTAATAATAAAGCTAATTTTAGTCTTCTGTAGTCTGTGAACCTTTGTCATACGTGTATAAGTTGTTTGGTTTTTCTTACCGGAGTAGTTTGCTGTATATAAAATAATCAAACAAACACTGTCACACACACAAAAGTTCTCGCTTATATTATCATATCGCTATTTCGTTTTTCCGTTTTACTTTAGGCCTATATTTAGATATAAAGTGTAAAATATATATTTCAGTGAGTACCAAGTACTTACCAACATCTTAATAAAAGGACTAAAAAATTAATTTTCTATAATTTTTAATTAAATTTTCTTGTAGTTTATATTTTCTGCTGTTAGGTTTTGTTTTGCTATAAAGCTAAATAAACGTAAGGTGTAACAGTAATTACAAGGTAAAAGTTTGAATATTTTATGATTTTATCTAAATTTAAAAATATGGCCACATGGAGTTTATGGAGTTTAAACAGCAGAATTATACAATAAAAATATAAATCTATAAAAAAATTAAAATGATATATAGCCGATAACAGAAACTTTCATTTAGAACTCCACCAAATATGGACATATGGACGCAGATTTAAACAAACGTACAGGGCCTGCCAACAGTTGGATAATATTTCGTACAAAATGGCTTTGTGAGTGCTGCAATCTGATTTCGAAAACATACCTAAAGAGCAAGAATATTAACACATTTTGGTTTAACACGATTTGACTTTTTCCTTTTAAACTAGACGCTTCACCTATACCACAATCAGACATTCACAGAGGCTTCATGACATCTCATCCCAGTAAGGGTGAAACTATCGTTTAACAGAAACACAAAACACGTTAAACTGGAAGAAAACATGCTTTCGTTATGTAAAACCACGAAACTTAACAAGCGATATTAAATAGCTAAAACTCTTACGCATTCTGTCTGTATTCTACTGTTAAAACACAAAACCTTTGAACACGTGCCGAAAAGAAATAGGTGGCGTACATTTAATCCATGGAGTACTAGTTCTCCAGTGGTATAATATAATGCCATTTATACGTAGAGTATTAAGTGGTTTTATCTTTAATCATTACCTGAAGTCTTTTAGTTTCTACATTCGAGTGCTTGTTTTACTCCGGTAAAAACATCTTCTGTACCAGTTTGTTAGGACTTCCTCCTGTTCCACAACAAGGCCTGTCGGTCTAGATTTGGTTGAGTCACTTTCCCCTTCAATGTCAGACTGTCTTTTTGGTCTACGCAATGCAGTCTCTCGTGTTTACCAATAACCTTACACCACCCATTCTCAGATCATGTTCACTTTATTATCTTCTTCGTTTAGCACACGAAGATTTATGTCTGTTATCTTGACTGTCTTCTTTACACAGACAGTCTGATAAATCGCTGGATAAAAATAAACTTTTAGGTCTATAACTATTAGTGTTAAGTGAATTATAGTTTATTCCGTAATATGTTATTACACTCTATCATACCTTGCCTTTTTCAGTAACTTCCGTAACATAATTATTTCAACTATTGTTGCCTTCGCGGAGAATTTTTGGTTTTTGTAACTCTGGATATATCTCTGATTGTAATATAATATTGGTCTCTATTAGCTTTTGTAAAATCTAATTCTTAGGTGCTCTCATTTTCCTGCACCGTTTAAAATTTACGTAAATATTAAGGTCTTAAAGATTAAGCAAGAAATTTTCAAGAACGGGAATAAATGTTTGAATTAGATTAGAGTCCATCTTTACACCTCTTTTTGAAGATGATACGGTTGACGTTGCTAATTGTAAATATGATGACTCATTTTTTGTGAGAAAGCTGATGGATAAATATTCAAAGTGTAATTCTAAAATTAATTTTTAGAAAACAGAATATTTAACTATAGATGAATATGAATGCCATCCTTCTACCCCGTAAAATTATGAGACACTGCAATAAATACACTTGTCTGACTGTCTCGAGAAAAAAAGTAACTAATATTGGAACTTACAATAAAGACATTAATTATGGACCACCAAAGGACCAATGGCTGGTCGAAAGCTAAACCTCTTGCTCTAGTCATCATGAATTACAATAAATATTAATATTTGTTTACATAGAATAATTGCTCAGCCAATTACAATATATGTGTCAGAATGTTGGCAGATGACAGAAAGGAATAAAGAAAAATTTGCTATCAGAATAACATGTTATTTCTGAAGCTACACTAGAAGTTGTAACTTATTTTATGATTGACTGTTAGTGAGGCCGTCTTTTTGTTTTGGTTTGTAGTTAAGCTCACTTTCTAAGCTGATTTTTCAAATATCACGTCACATAAACACATTTGTTTTATTTTATTTTACGTTAATATTTTATGGTTTACCCTTTTGTTTTGACACAGTATGTGTTACCGACAGACCTGTATATTAATTCTGCTTTGCTCCTGCTTTGCATTTTCTATTTGTTGTTTGTTTGTTTCTTTATTTTCTCTTTTTACACGCATGGTGTATTAATTTTTATTTTGGGAGTAATTATCCAATTCTCTTCCGTAGTTTCAATGACTGAACTACGGTTACCACATTGTCATAAAGTACGAATAACTTATAGTATACTATTATATATAATTTACGTTATAAACGGCTACATGTTTTAACAACCTAAAACCAGTTTGATGTTGCGACTCTCTAATGATGGACAAATTTAGTAAAATCGTGTCATGCATTGAATTAAAGTTTAGCTAATTCGTCACTATTGTAATTATCTGAAATTGTTTGTGTTCAAATACTGTAGTTTTAGGAACTTACATCAAATCGAAAACAGTGAGATAAATTTGATTAATTTTTTCTTAAAATTTTAGGGAAAATAAATGTTTACTTCTATAATATGCAACATCAATCAATGATCTATTTAAGCTTAGATTACACAGTATTATAAAATAATAAAATAAGACGTTCAAGCTCATCGGTAGCTTTCAACATCAGAAAGAAGAATGTGTTTTCACCTCTCTAACAGAACGCAAGTAAAGGAATTCGAAGGTGAAATCCAGACGGCTGTGGCGGCGGAAATTTATATTCACCACATTTCCTGCCTGCCATGGAACTGAGACTAGCGGAAGTTTTCTCATTTCCTCTGGTAGCGCTCACGTACTCCGCTTTAATCTGTGCGCGTTTAAATCATATTTGACCCCGCACGCGTAAGAAACGAAATCTGTACTGCTATAAATAACAGCACAATACATCAAATGAAGATGTTGTGTCCGAAGATGTTAGTGGCAAAGTATTATTACACAGAGGAATTTTCAAGGAGTATGATATTATACAATACATAAACATATCATTATAATTGTCAGTGTTTTTGAAGAATAATCTCAGTCATATCGTTAGTACACAAACAAAAATCTTCACGTTCACATGAATATAAATCTACATTTTTTACTTATACCCCCAGAGGGTACAATCTGAAATATGATTCCCTAAAATAAATTGGAACTTGGAATTTAGTTGTTTGAAACGTTTGAAATGTTTGAAACGTGTTTGAAACGTTTATTGACATTCCACAATAATACTTAAAATATCATTCTTGTTATAGAGACATAATAAGCAACATATATAATTCAGTAACTAATTATGAGAGATATGAAATTATTATCTTTGAAAAAAATTAAATAAAGTCATACTGTACTGTAGTGATTACCTATAGAAATTAATTTTCAGACCTGCTACATACAATATATAATATGTATTACAAAAGTAAATAATTTTATAATTTTAATTATTTCAAATTAATTTCCCTACGATAAGTTTAACTTACGTTTTCTTAATTAATATCAGAAATCATATCGTAGTTCTCGTCAGTGTACTCAAAGTCGCTTGTTTTCCTACCGAAAGCGTCCATTACTCCTACATGACAATGTACGTGTTCTCAGATTGGCCATCAGCAAGTTTCAGGCACTTAACTCCTTCAAAATCTTGAACGGGCAAATCGTTGACTCCATAATAGGTCTAATTCCATGGAGTAACTTATCGAGTTCACTTATGCTTGTCTTTTTTGGTTTCCGACTGATTTACGAAAATTTAAAATTTCTGAAACACGTACAAACAATGTACTTATTAAAATTTCTTTACATTTTTACATTATTTATCATTTTTTGTAAGTAACTAACTGAGTTTCTTGCAAATTTTGTATGAAAGAAATATGCCTTTAAATATTAAATACTTTAGCTGGTAAAATTTATTGTATTTTCAATAAATTGGTTTTATTTCAATTTAAATTTTCGACTTTTGTAATGTTTACTTTCGTAGTCAATCGTTTCAGGTGTCAGTGTTGATTAAATATTTAATTACACTGATCAAATGATTGCTCGGCACCTAGTAGAACATTTTACTAACACTTGAATTTATTGAAAAAACACTTGGTAAGTTTTAGACATGATTTTATTTTCTCACAATTGTTTCACCAGTTATTTAAGAGGTTGAAAAATTTAGAAAATTCAAATATTTAGTGTTTTATTTTCATTATTTTAGTTAATGTGTAATTTTAATTAAACCATCTTGTTTTATTTTATTTAAATTTATTCTTTAATTAGTAAATTAATATTATTGTGTTTGTAAATTTTGAGATTTTTTAGAATTTTTCACTTTTTTGTACGTTTTTAATACATTAGACGATTCTCAACGCAACTATAATATGTACTACACAGGCCAGGTCGCAGGATTTGTTTCTCGTTGCGTCAAGTATAAGTGGTTGCACAAAAATTAAATAATTTTTAAAGAGGAGTGAGTTGTTGTTGACATGAAATAATCAATTAAATCCGTTTCAAAATAATCATTCTAAGACTTTTAACAAGATAGAGAAATATTTAACTATTAAAATTGCAAACATTATACAAATAAATATTCACCTTTATAAGCTTTACAAATCTGTAACCTGCTATGCTATTCATAACATATAACAAAAATAAACACCCATATAATCATACTAACTAACCAAAAATGTTAAACACGTTATTTAAATTCTTTTTGTTTGTGTGTCTGAAGTTAACTCAAATTTTAATTAATGATAGCATCTCATTTACCAACAAAATAATATTAAGATTCAAGAATGAATTTATTGTTACTATACACAAATAAAAATGATATTACATTTACTTCCAATCTATAATTGATTAATACTGACACACCGTGTTGCGTCTTAGGCGCTCTCGATGAAATCTCAAGTTGGTCTTAGAACGCTAGTGGTTGAGGTAGCTGGTTTGAAATGATTTAACGAAGTGGACTGTATATGATTGAGCTAAATTGTTTATTGAAAGTTAATAAGAAATAGTTGCTTGCGCGTGCAGTTTAGCGCGGCATAAATGCCTGATAATTGAGATGGAAGTTAAATACTGAAGGACATAATCTTGCGTAAAATGGCTTGGATAGCCTAAGTAACTATCGCATGTTGATCATGCTAGAATTTAGAATAATGAAGATAATATAGCCGCGGCTGGAGAACTGAGGCGAGGTGCCCGCTCGGAGTCTTGCAAGTAATTAAACTAATTTGACTGCTACTAGCCTGTATCAAACCGGCAGCAGATAGCGGGGAGAAAAAAATTACGTCACTGCACGCGACTGCAATGCGGCGTTTTACAGTACAAAGCTTACATAAGTACAAAGTTTAACCCATACTGCCCGCACAAAATCGGGCGATTTTGCAACTTAGGCCATTGTGCGAATACAACATAGTAATTGACATTACATGACACCAAATTGAATAATAAATAACAAATGATGATACAATAACAAAGATATAATAATTGACATGCATAACAATCAAGCAATGACACACAGGAAGTTAATATTACATAACAATATGATTGACATACCAAATTCATGTAAGCATACATAATACATAATGATTTGCGTTACATATTAATAGAATAATGATACTAAAATTCCATAACACATAATAACATGATAATGTGAAATGATAATACAATAATCAGGCAGACATAATAGTGGGCAGTACATAATAATAGGATAATGATCCCAAAAAATTCAAAATACATAACCATAGAATAATACAATAGTAAAAGACATATAATCATATGCATGATATTAGAATAATAATCCCCAAAAAATTCAAAAATACCCAAAAACATGATAGTGATACAAAATAGTACAATAGACATAATAATAATGTAATAATCATAACAATGTAAAGCATGTGATCCCCCGGGGAATGTCCCGGGCGTGAAGCACGATAATGCGATAAAGTTCACATTACTGATACGTGTCGCATGAATGCTCATGCGATTAGTATAAGGCCACCGGAAGTGGACATAATTTATGAATGGGTCGACGTAGGATACCATTTGCGGTGCGAAAATCCGCGACGCGCACTATTGAATCCTGACCCGAATAGACATTAGTGACTATCCCGCGTTTCCACTGCAGTGGGGGGGAATTGCCTTCTAGAATGAGGACGAGTTGTCCGGGAGTCAAATTTTTTGACGGGATGCGCCATTTGTTGCGTTGTTGTAACTGGTGTAAATAATCTTTTGACCACCTGTTCCATGTAGACTGGGTGAATTTTTGGAGCAATTGCCATCTGTCCAGACGACCAATATTGACTTTGGAATAGTCAAGTTCCGGGAGTGCAGTGAGCGGAGAACCAACCAGGAAGTGAGCTGGAGTTAAAGGTTCGGGGTCCTTAGAGTCATTTGAGAGGGCGAACAAGGGGCGTGAGTTAAGGCAGGACTCTATTTGAGTTAGGATCGTGTAATACTCCTCAAACGTAAGAATGGCTCCGCCGACAATGCGCCGCAAATGAAACTTGACGCTCTTGACTCCGCTTTCCCACGGGCCACCGAAATGAGGTGCTGAGGGGGGGGGATAAAGGACCATTTGATGCCTTGGGCACTGGTAAAATCATGGGTGGTCTGTTCAAAACCATTAGATTGAAAAAGTTTGTATAATTCGTGAAGTGAGCTACTAGCACGACGAAAATTTGTACCATTGTCGGAGAATGTCTGATCAGGGATACCTCTACGCGCTACAAACCGTTTTAAGGCTGCTATAAAGCGTCTGAGGTAAGGTCTGAGACTAGTTCAAGGTGAATAGCCTTCGTGGCCATGCATATAAATAGAGCAGTATAAACCTTTGACGTCGATTTTGAACGCTGCCCGCCATGACGTATAAATACGGGACCGGCATAGTCGACTGCAGATTGAGAAAATGGCTTACCAGGCGTAACTCGGGAAGGGGGTAATTGTCCTAATAATTGGCTTGCGCTCCTAGCACGGAAACGAAAACAAGTGATAAATTTGTGTATTACTGAACGTATATAAGGTTTGTCATTAAATATCCAGTATTTCTGCAGTAGAGAGTACTGAGTCAATTGTACCCCAGCATGTAGTAGATGAAGATGCTCGCCTTCTATGATTAATTTACTGAGGTGAGAATGCGGGTGGAGTATGATTTGGTGTTTGCTGTCATAGGTAAGCTGGGAGTGCTGAAGACGTCCGCCCACGCGTAATATCCCCGCATTGTCCAGAAAGGGGTTAAGTGAAAGAATTTTACTATTATTAGGGATAGAGCGTTGTGCCTCAAATTCCTTGATTTCGATGCTAAAGTTCGATTGTTGGGACTGGCGAATAAAAACCAAAAGTGTAGCATGTGACTCATGGTCAGTTAAAAAGGAAGTGTCTCTATCCGCTATGGGGAGCCTAGAGTTCCGAATTAATCGACGGCAATAGGAAAATACACGAAGGAGTTTTGAAAGCGAAGAGTAGTTTTCAAAATAACTAGACGTAGATGAAGCGATAATCAATGAGGTTTGGACCTGCTTTCGTTGTTCCTGCTCAAGATCGGGATGAGTGCAGGGTGAATGGGCATCGAAGGCACTGGTGGGCCATGATGATGACTCATGGGACAACCAGGATGGACCATGCCACCATTGTAAGTGACCGTGTAAAACCCGAGGGAGACAACCACGCGATAGAATGTCGGCAGGGTTGTCAAGTGACGAGACATGATGCCCAGTACCCTTGGCTGTGAGACGCTGTATTTCAGCAACACGGTTGGCGACAAATACCTTCCATCTGGAAGACTGCTGGTGAATCCAATGTAAGGCGATCATCGAGTCAGAGTAAAAATATAAGTCGTCAAATTTGTAACTAATGGCGTTTACAACTTTGGAAGCCAACTGAGCCAACAAGAGACAGGCGCAAAGTTCAAGTCTGGGTACTGTTATCTGCTTCAAGGGAGCAACTCTAGATTTAGAGCATAACAAGTTCGATGAAATGCCGTGTCTTAAATACACCGTACGCACATAAATAAAACACGCGTAACGCTTTGCTGACGCGTCGGCAAACCCATGGAGCTGGAATGAAATGATTTTTGAATTATTTAAACTCTTTACAGACCTTTGAATTTTAAAGGAAGTCTCTGAAATCAGCTGAGAATAAAGCTCTACCCACTGATTAGATAATGAGTCTGATAAGGGTTCGTCCCAACTTGTACCTGTTAACCACAATATCTGCATGAAATGCTTACACCAGATTGTAACCGGGCCAATGAGTCCCAAGGGGTCATAAATACCTGCGATAACTGATAATACCCTTATCTTGTTGAATACCTCCACCTTGACATGTCTTTGAACACTATATACGAAATTATCTTCGTCAATGTCCCATTGAATTCCCAAAGTACGCACAGTTAGATTTTGCTAAAATCGAGGGAAGAATTGGCGTGTGAATCTATAATGGTTCGATCATTGGAAAACCATTTGTGCAAGGTAAAACCGTATTGGCTTAATAAATCTGTAATGTCCGATTTCATTTTAGATAGGATGTGCGGGTCATCTGAACCGGTCATGAGATCGTCCACATAAAAATCGTTTGCGATGGCTGAGCAAGGTATAGGGTGTTCAGTTTTATTTTCCTGGGCTATTTGAGCGAGACATCTTGTAGCAAGAAATTACGCATTTGCAGTCCCATACGTAACTGTCCTCGATGAAATCTCAAGTTGGTCTTAGAACGCTAGTGGTTGAGGTAGCTGGTTTGAAATGATTTAACGAAGTGGACTGTATATGATTGAGCTAAATTTTTTATTGAAAGTTAACAAGAAATAGTTGCTGGCACGTGCAGTTTAGCGCGGCATAAATGCCTGATAATTGAGATGGAAGTTAAATACTGAAGGACATAATCGTGCGTAAAATGGCTTGGATAGCCTAAGTAACTATCGCATGTTGATCATGCTAGAATTTAGAATAATGAAGATAATATAGCCGCGGCTGGCGAACTGAGGCGAGGTGCCCGCTCGGAGTCTTGCAAGTAACTAAACTAATTTGACTGCTGCTAGCCTGTATCAAACCGGCAGCAGATAGCGGGGAGAAAAAAATGACGTCACTGCACGCGACTGCAATGCGGCGTTTTACAGTACAAAGTTTACATCAGTACTAAATTTAACCACACCCAAAAAATACAACAAAAGATTAGTATTTATTTTTTACAAGTTGTTTTTAAATTAAACTCTCTTATCTAACTACTATTTTACTTTGAAACTCTAATTATTATCTGTTCATATTTAAGTTCTTTTCGAGAGCTCTCTTCACAATAAAAAATATAATTGTTTTTGTGTCACCTCCGTATATCTGCAGTTAGAGTTGCGCGCGCGTGTGTGTGTGTGTGTGTGTGTGTCCAGAATCCTGAGAGTATGGTGATGATGATGATGATGATGATGATGACTATGCTGATGCGGTGTTTGTTGTTTCTATAGATTGTTGCTGCTGGTGATCCTCCAGCGTTCCTCCTTAAGTCTTGGTGTGAGTGTGGTACACAATTTGTGTCCTGGTCGATCTGCAATAGGGCAGCGTGACGTCGTGTGTAGATTTCTTGAGTCTAAGTGTGTGATCGCCCAAAATTGCCAGTGGTGTTTATACTGGTGGCGATTTGACACGTACAGACCTGTTTTCGACAAGCTCGATATGGCCAGTTCGCGCCAAAGTGTCCTTTTTATTACACTCACTTTTTGGTTAATTATCGCGAACTCATAAACATACTCGTCACCTGAGCGATATCATTGTTTGCGTAATTTTCCTCTGGTCACTCACATATACACACATATCAATTACTCTTCAATTACACTAGTAATTAATATTAATTATTTAGCATCTTTAATACTGCATCTTTGGAAGTAAATTTTACATCACCATACTAGATAAAAACCCATTAATGTAATGGTGTCTTTATAATTGGTGTAAGTCTTTGTTTACAGGTTTAACACACGTAATTAGTTTATTATAATCCTGTTAAGACCTGATTAATTGACAACAAACAATTCGTACGCGTCACCTGATATTCTTGTCGCAGCTGGCTCACACACACCAACACACTGACGCCGTATTTTTAACTATCGAAGCAGGTGCACTCTCAACATATTCCAGGCTGTATTTTCCTGCATAAAATTGTATAAAACTGTTCCTTACTCTATTTACACTAACTACAATATAAAACATACCGCCCTGGGCAAATATGCAAATATATGTATTATTGCAATATATTTCAGACATCTGTTATATTTTTTTAAGTTATTTACTTTATTTCATAGAGTGACCACATTTTAATTAAATATTCTGTATTTTAACTTCTAATATTATTTGAAAACATGCTGCTTTATTTAAAATAATTTACTTTTGTTTACAAATACAATTTATAAGTAATTTACTCTGTTCAACGAAAATGTAAAATGCCTCCGTGGTACACAGTGAATTTACATCGTAGACGACTTTATTTACCTGGAGTCACATTGACTGTCTTAATTTTATGCTTCATTCCAACTTTTAAATACTATAGGCAAAGTCATATTTGCTCGTAGCCATTTATTTTATCGTAATTAAGTGTTAATTATGGCCCTAAGTTAAATCGCTACCTTTCAGAACACGATACCTTTAGTCTGTCACGTGGCCAAACACACACACACACACACACACACACACACACACACACACACAGAGTGTAAACTAAGACGTAAATATATCATATTTTGTGAGACACTCCTCTACTACCGCTAGTTGCTGTAATTGTGTTAACAGACAGATTTTTTTATTTCTCATTTTATTCTCAAAAATTTAAAATTTTTCTATCAGTTAAATACTAGAAATTAGTGAATGCAATATATGATAATTTCTTGAAGCTGAATTTGACTACTGACCGTTGCTCGTAGAAGTCATCTTGTATGATATATATACAATCCATATACGATATGCATAGATATACATGTTTTTAATATTGTATGTACTGGCTTGGTTGTATAAGTCCAAATCATGGCTTGTAATTTAAAATCCTTGTACATTACAGCATGTGTTTTAATTGTGTTGTTGACTTAGCGGTTTAAGTATTTTATTAAACGGTTTGGAACAAAACTAGCAGAGGGATTATGCAATTTGCAGTATTCTTGTATTCGATGATTTGTTGCAATTCCATGTAAATAAATTGCAAATTGCATGTAGTTTTCTGCTTGCAACTGTGATCTTCTACCAATCAAATAAAATGTGTATAGGTTTCACACTTAAATTTATTGTTTACTTAGCTTTTATGTGTAGGTCTATACTTCAAGGTAACTTTCTTCCTTTGTGATGTTCTAAGTATTTTACTGTATAATTTATTGTAATTAGAGAGTTGTGAATTATAACTTATATACAATTACAGATGTTAATGATAACGGTGATCTGGAGAGATCTATTGTTCTTCATTTAATTCTCTTGTTTATTGACCCATCCATACAATAATGACTCGTGACTGTACAATTTTTGAGGCTTAAACTGGATTTACATTTGCTGATAAACTTTTCATGCTATCGTGTCTAACATAGTTTAAAAGTACAGTGGAACCCCAGACCCAACAAACGCTTAAATTGCTTTATTCTATTTTAAATTATATATAAAATGGTTAATAACCTTTCTTCCTTTTTACTTTCTGTTTGATGTTTCTTTATGAACGAACATCATCAACATGTTTCTCTAATGTAAATATTGTCGCATTATGTTATGCTAAACGTTCAACATTATTAGTACGCACATACTTGGTTAATGTAGGTGCTCTTTATGCATTGACTTTATCATGTTAACGCTCCTATTAAAGCCATTGAAGCTAATGCACTAGGGTTGTGGTAGCCTTCGAAGCCAATACGTAGCAATCATTTTACCGATGGGCAGTGTATTTCCAATCGATACCAGAACGTAGAATTGTCAGGAGATATAGCTATCCCTCGCTAAACTAAACTTAGTCATAGTACACTGTCATTTTTTAATCAGTTTCTCCCTCAGTTTGGGGCTCTTTCAAAAATGTCTATAGAAAGTGACACCATGGCATAACCTTTAAACAGGTGTTTTAGACAACAGTTTCCACAACGTTGTAACACTCAATTATTTTACATTTGCAGTATAAGCGTCACCATAAATTTACTTTCATCAGTTAAGCAGATTTGCTGATTGCTAGTCATCAATAAAATCTTTCTACAGAGCGAGTAAAGACATCTAGTCTCAGTGGATTAGGAGGGTATAAGAAAACTGACTTTTAAACCAGAAACAGAACTAAAATTATTTTAACAGTTATGTGTAAACTTTTAATTTATTTGTCTAAACTACTCTTCAACAAAGTACTTGAAAAATATATTTTTTTATTAGTGAGACAGCGAAGTTCAAACAATGAACAGACCACACTTCTTACAGTGAATTAGCCTGTATCGGAATACCAGGGAACTGTTACTGTTGTATTGTCATGAGCGCCATGGACATTTGCCTCGCAGCTAGATTCTTTAATCTAAAATTCCGACAATCCCCAATGTGCATCCACTGTCGAAAAGAGATTTAATTTTTGATTAAAACATTTTTACTATGAAACTAAAATATAAAAAGCACTATATCAAGGGTCTTTAGTATTAAATATAGATATTAATTATTTAGTCAAACTATATCAGTGGCTGAACTAAAATGAGTTTGGCTGTAGGCTGAGTAGCTGAACAAATCTTACTGACTAAAGCCAAAATTTTTCAAATAGATTTACAATTTTTTGTATGGAGGAGATCCTCGTTTATTAGGGATTCAGCGGACTTCATAAGAAAAATACAATCTTTAACAATGGGTGAATTTTGGTTAGCTTTGACATTGTCGCACTTTTTACAAACATCCCTGTGGATGACGCTTTAAAGGTTATTGAACCTCTATTGGTGCCTGGTTTGTACCGCGTAGCTTCAGCGTGTCTCAAGTCAACATACTTTTGCTGGAATGGCAAATATTACAAATAATTACAGGGACCAGCTATAGGATCGCCATTGTGACTAGTCGTAGCTAATATTTACTTGGAGGGGTTTGAAAGACGTGCGTTGGATTCAACGAGACTAAAATCCACACACTTTTACCGATACCTAGATGATACAATTATTATCTGATCTCACGTCACGAAGAACTACAGACTTTCTTCCAGTATCTACACTCAATATATAATTTCATTCAATTTGTCATGGAACAAAATGCTAAATTTCTCTTTCTTAGATGTACTAATATTACGGAAACCGGACGGTTTTTTAGGGCATCGGGTGTATAGAAAGCCTTCCCACACTGATACCTTTATGCAAATTCAAGTCATCACCCTGCACAAAAGCAAGCCGTTCTCAACACACTTTCTCATACAGCAAAGAGAGTTGACGAACATTTCCTCGATGAGAGAAAACAGCTAAGGGACATTCTTAAATGCTCCTAATGGTTATACGAAATTCTTGAATGTTATGGTTGAATCCTTGAATGGTTATAACCGGGATGTCATACGTAAAAATTTAAGAAAACCGAAAAATATTCAGATACCCTACAGTAGAAGATAATAACCACAGAGCAGTCTTACCGTACGTAAAAGGTAAAATTATCACAGTGAAAATCAGCAGTATGTTGAGGAAATATGACAGTAAAACAGTGTTTCAACTACATAAAAAGCTGGCACAATTTTTAAAATTAAACAAAGGCCTCGTTTGACGCTAAATTTATCTAAAAAATTCCATGCAGCTGAAAAAAAACTGCTAAATTGGCCAGTCGGGCCACCTGATATCTACAAGAGTCGAAGAACATGTCAGACATACAAAGAACTTTGAATTTGAAAAATTGGCGATTGTTGAGCATTGAGTTATCACATAGTAATCTTCGAAGACGCATTTCTTATAAAATCGTGTAATAGGTATTATTACAGAATGGTCTTTCAAGCAATAGAATTTAATAACAACAATGACCACGTCAACAGAGAAGCAGTAACGTTCAGCGCGACATGGTACCCTTTATTTTCTGGCTCGACTGTACGGGAGTTGTTTGAGCGCTTAAATAAAGCATACGTCGTAACATCTTCCACTTACCGGACCACAAACTGCCACTTCTACACTAGGTAACTGAGTTCGCTTGGCAGCCTAATTGTCACATAGACCTGAGGATACTCAGTGTAATATAAGTGAAACGTTGTCGTAAAAGACTTTTTTCAAGCACGTCATACCGGAAGAAGACTTCAAGTACATAATGTCTGATGTTATGTTATCTTCAAATTTAAAAGATAGGCGGAAACCAATATTTTGTAGATGTTGGTGAATGAAACCTGCAAGAAGATATTTATTATATTGCAAAGGTAGATATTAATGCATTTTTAGAATGATTTTATTAAGATTGAGCGACATATGTCTCTGTCGTTTTTTGATCGTCACCAAAGTGCCTCTCGCTCATTACTGACATTGCTAGTCGCTAGTCTTATCTGCGACGGTTTCATCTTATATTCTAGGATGATTGAATGTCATTATTTACTAATTCCGTTATACTTTGTATAATTGTACCAGTGAATCACCTACGTGCTATGACTATTTCACGATCACATTAGTTTCGTTTACTTACATCATGTTCTTGCCTTATTTTGGCATTCAAACCGCTCTTCCCAGTTGCATCAATATCAATCACATTTACTCAATTTCTATGGCTTTCAATCATTTTTCAGTTTCTCACTCAATATATTAGTGTGCTATTTATAATTGCACAACAGGTACTGCACTTCAGCCGTTTTGCTGTTATAACATTTATTAGTACCTCAATTGCACAGCCAGTCGTTTCCATCTTTACTTTTGTCTTCCCGGTGTGTTCCTCTCATGTATTTGTTAGTTTTGTGTAATAATCTCGGAAATATCTGTACCTCTCATATTTTCTGCTGGTTAACACTAGGTGCCCTGTATTGAGTTTAAAATATTTAACTTTCCCTATGATGGATTTAATTTTACAGAAGGTAACAAAATTGGAAGACCAAAAATATAAAACAAAGTCTGTAAGATAAACTTGGTTGTGATCACGAAATTCCTGTAGAGCTAGAAGGGAAGGGAAGTATGAAGACGATATACGCCACTCATTAGCATTATTTTATCCCCACCTTTTTTATCCACTTTTTTCTTGGAGAACGTTGTCGTTAGTTGTTTATTGTTCTCAGGATACGGCTGTCCTATCCCCTTTTCTCCTCTATACAACCTTCAGGAATGTAAGTGACGTAATAAACCCAAAGTGATTTACCAATGTCGTCGTGTCATCAAAATTGTACTTCTAACAATTTTTCTTATATCAACTAAAAAAATTACCATATTAGCTAAAGTACATTTTGCGTAGTGTTTCTTCAAAACTTTGTGAAAACAAATATTAAAGGGCTTACTCGATTCATAAATGTGATGGCTTATCAGAAAACTGTGATTTGCCAGGAAGCATTGTCATCTGGAAAGAATCGGAGGTCTCAAACAGCCACCTCTCCTACAAACACACAACACATACACATTTGGAACAACATTTTGAAATTACACATTAAGGTTTAGGCAAAAAATTGTCTATTAATTTTCAATTGTACAACAAGAGTTAACTCTTAAGTGTATTTAATAATTTGCCAAAGTAATATAGTTTTGATGGTTAAAATATTACAGAGTACAGAATGTTTTTTATGATTGCTTGTTTTTGCCAGAATTGGTTGCGTATTTCCAAAAGTAGGAAGTTACTTATCGTGCAAAAGACAGGCAATATTGCAACCAACGATGACACTTTTAAACCGGACTAGAGTAACTACAAACAAAAAGGGACTGGAGTTTAACACAAAATGTTTGTTTAACAGCAATTTTTTAGAAGTATAGGAAAATGTAAAGTAAGGAAAAATATCTAAAATATGATTTAAAAAAGTGGTAAACGTACCAATGTCAACTTTGGCAGCAAAATAAGTTATTTTTTAATATAAATTACTAATAAAATATATTGTATTAAATAGTAATTTTTAATTCTGCTAAGCATTAATGTACTTGAAATACACATCAGTATATTAACATGGAAATAATTTACGGACAATCTAATGAAATATTTTATACGTTTCACCTGACATTTACTCGGGGCTGGAAATACAAAAGTAAATACCGAAATAATTTTATCTACACAAATTCCTGTAGTCTGGGGAGATATAAATTTTTAGTTTCGTATTACGTTATTAGTTAATTGCGTATGACTATTTTCCACCATGTATTAGCACTTTACTTCACTAAAGAAACTATTGAACGTAGAACGTGAAAGCACGTTACCTTGGCAACGACGAGATTTGTTACTCGGGTAGGCTGTTTGCTTTAAATAATGCCCGTATACGGTCGGGAATGGTTCAGTTACTTTCTTTCTTGACAGCGGTGAATTGTGTTTCACTTTTCCTGTTTGGCGGAAATTTGCCTAAAACCAGATTCTTTCTTTCTTTCTTTCACATTATAAGCTTTCATGTATGTCTGTTTGTTGCCCGATTGTAGGGTCGTGTGGTTGAAGCATAGTGGCTACACTTAAAAAATCAAAGACTCGCATGAACAAGTACGGAAACCTGGACGGATGACAACTGGCTGATTCCGTGGCCGAAGACTTCTATTCTCAAAAAGGATGGATATTTATTATAAGTGTGTTGAATGATAATAGTCTTATCTTTCAAATTATAGGCCTAATTATAACTATATTTATAACAAACATGCTTTTACTGTAAATTAAACTAATAAAAGTAGAACCACTGAATTAGTGAAATATTTTTGTTAAACCGTAAAATACAAGAGACGCACCTCTTTAAAAAATATATATTTGATATTACTAGGAAAAAAAAATTAATGATAAAATGCAATACTAGTGAAAGTACTGTTCGACGGTAACACAATTCGTCGTGTTTGAACAAGGGAAATAACAATCGAAGGGAGAAAAATTGCTATTTGAAATATCTATTACACCCTAGAAAACAAAATGCTTGTGTAAACAAGAAATTCTTAAATTTAACGATTGCCTAACACATATTAATGTAGCACGCAATAAGTATCATCCTTATTAAACAGTATCGTAATTACAGATGTCCGCACACACTTGTACACAATTTTCACATTAAACTCTACTCTGTAGTGGTACACTAAACCACTATAATACTCAAAAGACGCAGTGCATCGTTCATTCAAAAACGGACTCACTGGGCGCTTCTGAAACTTTACTTGTACGCCGCTTGTATTATCAGACAGAACTGACTTAGGTAGCCAGTAGTCAAACCGACCATATTCTGAAAGTCGCGCCTAGAAAGAACAAGAATGAGCGTGAACATTGCGTCATCCTACTGCTCATATAGCGCGTGCAGAGCGTCACATAGCCACAAATTTTATTCTACCCTTAGAGTTGGAGTAATTTAGTAATAATATACAAACACTGTAACGATAAAAATAAAAAAGTAGGATTGTTTTAGATCCATGCTGTTTGATATCCAGGCCACTTACATGTATATAAATAGTAAAATAGTTTTACCTTTTTCTTGTCCGTCTGGTGGCCTTCATTCTTTATGTAAATCTACGCGTTTCGGGACATATGTCCCATCATTAGGAATATCCCTTGGTGAAGTTTGTCAATTATTAAAATATTAAAAACAACTTTATATGCAATTTTACACACATCACAATAAATATAAATATAAACACAAAAAATAAACATAAAAACCCCCAAACGTGAGAACACACGCGATATCGTTGGTGCGTACCACGAAATTTGAGCAGTCGACTATAGTATTTCGTGGTGCGCACCAACGATATAGCGTGTGTTCTCACGTTTGGGGGTTTTTATGTATCTTTTTTTGTGTTTATATTTATATTTATTGTGATGTGTGTAAAATTGTATATAAAGTTGTTTTTAATATTATAAGAATTGACGAACGTCACCAAGGGATATTCCTAATGATGGCACATACGTCCCGAAACTCGTAGATTTACGTAAAGGATAAAGGCCACCAGACGGACAAGAAAAAGGTAAAACTATTTTAATATTTATATAGTAGGATTGTATTTAAAAACTCTAGTTTCAGTCAATTTTACTTGACATATAGTACTGGATTCATGTTAATGTCATTTTTAGTTTTTGTAAATAAATTGAAAACGGCTTTCCTACAAAATAGGGATATTATTGAGTACTACATGTTCATATGATGAATTTTCTGTTTCCTTACTTGGTCGTCTTCCAAGCTTAATTCATGTGATCATCGACAGCCATGCTGGTTTTCTGTCGCGTAATGAATATGTGTGTTGGTTGGTTGTTGTTGTTGGCTACTCTTGGTCCTTGGTTGGTTTACATTTACTGGGAATTTTTGGTGTTATTTTTGTGTTATATTGTATACACACGAGTCTTGTATTCCAGTGAGTAGTGTTTCTAAACGCGTGGTGTGTTTCATACGGATTTGTAATTGTTTCTGTATCAGTTTCTTCAGTTGAATGTTTGAAGATTTGTTAGTTTTTTCACATACCTATTACATAACGTTTGTGTGTGATACGTTTTATTAGTTATTATTTTTATTTATTGTTGATATCTGGGAATTCATGTCATGTATTGATTGAGTAAGTATTGAGTAAGTAAAAATTATATCTATAAATATTTGTGTTTTGTATGTATTTTGATGTTAAACATATCACTTTTCAAATAGTTTTTGTTTGATTTAGAAAAATATGCTGCAGTCTTTTCATTCTATTAATTTTTTTTTGTTTAATGTGCTCTCCTAGTCATGTTTATATTTGAACACTGTTCATATCCTTACATATGTTATTTTAATGTTTAATTCCAAGTAATGAAGAATATGTTGATAGTACAATGTTAAAGCATGAAGTAATTTAAATATTCTTCTTCTTCTTCACTACATTGCTGGAATATAGTCCGTTCCGCCTCCACAGAGTTTCTGACCATTTTTTTCTAAAGTCTTCTATGATTTCTTGTCCCCACTGGCCTATATTCAAACGCTTGTTTAGTAATACGCGTGAATACCATGCGTTCCAGATGGGACTTCCAATTCTGCCTGTATTCCTTTATTCATTTCAGACGCGACTGTAACTACAGGTCTTTCCTTTTGTCATCGTCTTGTAGGCGATCTCTCAAAGAGATCCCTTCATATCCCTTTACTGCTCTTGTTGTTTCATTCCCGAGACCTGCATTTTTAAAATATCTTTTTTGAAGGAGAGTCCAAGTGTCACATCCACACATTAAATTCGGCAAAGCCACGACCTTATAGAATTATAGCTGTGTCTCCTTCTGCTTTTTCAATAAACAATTTCCATACGTATTACTAAATTTATTTAACTTTCTCTCGTTATTGCTATCCTTTCTATTTATGAGATATACCTTCCAAATAATTAAAATGTAATACCTGCTCCAAAACACTCTTGTCAATTACAATTTTTGTTCTTATAGGTTTCTTCCCTAGGAAGGGCATCACTTTTGTCTTAGCATTTGAGGTCTCAGTATTCTTAGTAATTTCAATATTATTATAAATCTGTAGTTTAAAGTAATATTTGCCTTATTTTCCACCAGAAGCCTTTATTTAATTACTATAAGAAATTTTGTTCATCTGTTACCTTTACCTCAACATTATACATTATTTCGATTAACGGAGATTCCATACACACATTTAAGTAGCCCAGAGTGTCACACAAAATAAGTAAGTATTGGGCTATTCATTACCCTAGTGTCCAACAAGTGTTCATATGAGAAGGTGGAGGACTTTGAGACTGTTGTAGTTTGCAGCGCATAGTCGACGTTAAATCTTGGTTTGACATTATTATGGAATTTTCAGCGTGTGCGGTGGAAGCATCATAAGAATTCAGTGTTCTCTAAACGGGTGGTAAAATCAACATACACGTTACGTCCAAGACTAGGGAAGTTTTGATATATTGTCATCGTATAGGACAGAAGGTAGCCCTAATCCTCTGACAATTACTAAACGTTTTTGGTAAGTAGATAATTTTCAGTTGAGAATAATTCGCATTTTTAATTTAAACATGAATAGCGTCGCACAAACAACGTACCATGCATCGGAAGTCTAGTCATTTAAAACTGACAAACGCCAAGTAAACTTTAAAATTTAAGGTTACAAGTGGTATATGCGCAACGGTCATTAGTCATATAATATAACTGTTCATGAGCAAACACGTTACGACGAATTAGAAAATCAGGAATTATGGATCAAGTGAAATACAAACGTAGAAACAATCGTTACTAGAAGCAACAACAATTGTGTATAGCATTGTTGAGTAGGTTCATTGTTGACACGATAGAGCGTATTTTAAGGCGCTCTTTATTCACTAAAATACTTTGACGAAATTCGGTAAGAGCTCATTGGAAACGGTCTTATTTCTACATAGTCTTTTTAGAAAGTAAAAATGTTGAACGTGTAATAATCAGATATACAAATAAATGAATTCTATTTTCTGTCACAAGATTGGTCAGATGAAATGTTAAGCACAGGAAAATATAAGGTATCATATAGGAAGAGAATTGGTTAGGTTGGTGAACATCGACGAAGAGAAACCAAAAAGGTCTGCAACAAGGTTGTCTACGTACATAACAAAAAGCAGTTCCAAAAATTTTATCGCACAGGATTTTCAGAATCTGTCTCTAGTATAAAAACACACACGCACGCATACTGTTGTTAACAAAACGTGGGGTTAACATTTTTCAGTAATTATCAGGGAACAGGTGAACGGTATCTGTTTAATCGTGTTGCTATGGAAACTTAAACAGAAATAACTTGTTACAAACATCAATACACGTAACCTTGATATATAAAAATATTAAACTTCCAACAATGCTAGTAAAGGGAATGTGCAAAACGTTTGACGTTTAAAACGTAAAACTAATAGGCCTAATAAACAAGGGATAAACTTGTTACGTGTAAGTCAAAAGCTTGACCTAGGGAAAATCATCAAGTAATCCTAAAATCTTGAAACTACTTTGACTCATGGCTTAAGATTCCATTACGTGTAAGACGTACAGTAGGAGATTCCATCACCGTTACTTTATTGTAACTGAATCATCCGATCTTTAAGACGTTTATTTTTCAACCTTGTAACTCCAAATATAGGCGTTGTCACGGCCGTCAAGTGAGATTAATATTTCTTAGTCGTTGCTACATCTACGATAATATTAATAACTCTGCGTCAAAGTTACTGTACTGTAGAATTAATGATCTGCCGCATTCCATTACCGAATTAATTAATCAAACGTATTTCATGACGTTAAGCCCTAAGTACAGAAAGGAAGCCAAAAAACGTCTTTGCCTCGGAAATAATATTTATAATCCTGTTTCTATATATCTGTGTCGTTTATAAATAATCATGTACGTTAAATATAATACAATACAGTCCCGGTGATCCGAAAGTCCGGTTAATCCGAAACCCATATTCGGTGACACAAAAAAGGTTCAAAAAAGGAAAAAACAAACTTTGTAACAAAAACCTTACTCTATTTTTTACTGACTAATAACGTAAAACAGTGGAAACTTATTGTGTAAATTAGTATATGCGGTTCTACAGTTTCCTCGCAATTACTGTATTAATATTTCACCTTTTACATTTTGATAGAGTCTGTTATAGTGTCTGGCGAAGTGACAATTACCTGCAAGTTGATGCAATATTACGCCAGCGTTCTAAAAACATGATGTCTCCTGGAGTATCGGTAGCGTGCTGTTTGATGTAGCGTACGGCCAGATCAAAGGCGGCGGTGACGTCCGCTTGAGATACTGACTGCTCGGTAGTGCCTCATTGTCGGTCAGAGTTATTGCCAGACCCTTGCGTCACCATTTTTACGATTTCTTGGTCTGTGAACACTTCGTCATCCTCTAAAATCCACTCATCAACATCATTATCATTCGCTTCTTTATAACCAGGAATAACTTGTACGAGCTCAAGATCATTGTTTGTTTGGTTTTCCTAATCGGGCCTGTTAACATAGGTGAGACTAAGCCAAAGATTTTGGCAAGATTTTCTTGAAAATTGTTGATTCAAATGATTCCATGACTCCGCCATCCAGTAAATAACATCCTTAATAGCCACTTTCTTCAGTTTTAGAAGAAGAGAATTTAGAATTTATTTCGCCTTCAGTAAGTTTTTTAAAGATCATTTTCTTGTAAGAGAGTTTAACGTTTTTCAGCACATTTTGGTTTATAGTCTGCAGTAAAGGAGTGACACTTGCTGGTAGGAATATTGCCTTTATGTCACCCCAATGCCGAAATCAGCAGCTAATTTCGTTGCAATTTCCTCGTTATCCAAAGGTCTTAAAACTTGAAATTTGGCTCTAACAAACACGTAGTACATTTTGTTTAATAGCCATTTATATCCCTCTTAAAACTATCCAACAATTAAGAGAACGAAAACAGCACTAGCACGCACTAAAAATTACGGAACGCTCACTGGATTAGTCAACAATGACTGCGCGCGCTTTTAAACTGCTATTAGGCCTACTGGCGACGTCGTCCCTCACCCGTCCATGGTCACCAACGAAGGTTATCTGTGCGATCTTACTTAGGCCTACACTGCTGCACAAATAACTGGCGTGCGTATACGTTTGATTTGCATTTTATGTGTATAGTAATGGCGTTTCCGGTTACTCTGAAAATTTGCTAATCCGAAAAGGCTGCGGTCCCAATTATTTCGGATTAGAGGGGCTCTATTGTAGTCTAAAAAATTAGTGAATAAATTGAACACAACAGAGAATAATCAAGTTATCACAGACTTCACGTAAAACTAGTTATTATATACTAAATTATATGAGCCACTAATAATTTTAAAACCTGAGCCTCAGTTAATTGTAAATTACTGAGAAAAATTGTATTTAAATTAGTTATCAATATAAAATAACTGTACGATATCATAACGATTCGATGCTCTACAATTCTTGGTGGGTTTTGGCTAACCCCAAGAGTCGACTCCATACTTCCCTATTTTGTGCCCTGGCTTTACAGTTTTTTATGTTAAACTTTTCGAGGTCCTCCTGTATCTGATCTACTTCGGGATCTTCCCCTTATTTTACTACCCACTGGTTTCAACTACATAATGTAGAAAATTAAAATAATAAAAAAGTATTATAATGCGAAACCAAACAAGGGAAAAGAAGAAACTCTGGTTTCAACAATGGAAAAATTAATTTCTCATTCCTTCCTCTTCATTTATGTCAAACAGAAAGCGTCTCTTACAGAGAAATAATCGTTTTTCAACTAAATAACAGTACACTAGTAAAAATATTGAGAACAAATTAGTGGACGAAAAGGTTTGTAGCAAAAACATCTCAGGATACCAAGGAAAGTATAAAAAATAAATGAATTATTAAGAAATATCGGTATGGAGAGAACAATACACGACTTCCATGTTCTAAAATATATATTTAAAATCGTTTTGCGAAATTAAATATTTCAATAGAAACTACTTTTTCTTCAGCTTTAGCCACAGTACTGTGGTGATTAACGTATACCACCTCAAGTTAGCGCACTCGATTTTCACTGATGATGGCAGTCTGTGGCATTGCTGAAACGTCTGGTTTTGGAGAAAAGATTGGACCACGGGCAAACAGCCCGGGAAGGACAACACACTACTTCTTTGTTGCCGATAACGTAGTAAACATATAAAAAATTATCCCTTCTCCCTTCAACTATCATTTTCATTTATAGAAAATTACCCCCTCACCCTTCAACTACCCTTTCCATTTATACTTATTTCATCTACCTTTCTACAGTGAATCATTACGAGCTTCTTTCCAGGATACTTTATTTATGAAAATTAAGTACTGTATTTTACTCCTGTTAAAACGTAAAACGTTGCTGGTAAACTACACCTTTCGCTTAACTGATCTTCACCAAAATCACCAGGTCTTGAGAACTCCACAATTCAGGACTGTATACAAAACATTATTTAATTCTGTTTGAATTTGCGGCTGTTATCGTTTGCCATATAAACAAATTACCCTTGATAAAAAAATGTTGCAGGTAAACTACCTCTTTCCCTTAACCGATCTTCACCAAAACCGACAGGTCTTGAGAACTCTACAATTCAGGGCTGTATGCAGAACATTATTTGATTCTGTTTGAATTTGCGGCTGTTATCGTTTTCCTTAGAAAATACCCATGTTAAAATATAAAACGTTGCAGGTAAACTACCCCTTTCCCTTAACCGATCTTCAAAAAAATCAACAGGCCTTGAGTTCTGTATAATTCAAAAAGGTATGCAAAAGAGTAGTTGATTCTGTTTTAATGTACGGCAGTTATCGTTTGTCATAGGAAAAATTACACTTGTTAAAACATTAAATGTTGCTGGTAAACTACCCTATTCCCTTAACCGATCTTCACCAAAACCAACAGGTCTTGATAACTCTATAATTCAGGGCTGTATGCAAAACATTATTTGATTCTGTTTGAATCCGCGGGTATCGTTTACCATAGAAAAAATTACCCTTGATAAAAAAACGTTGCAGGTAAACTACCCCTTCCCCTTAACCGATCTTCACCAAAAACAATTGGTCTTGAGTACTCTACAAATCAGGGCTGTATGCAAAAAATTATTTGATGCTGTTTGAATTAGCGGTTGTTATCGTTTGCCATATAAAATACCCTTGTTAAAACATAGAACGTTGCAGGTAAACTACCGCTTTCCCTTTACCGATCTTCACCAAAAACGACAGATTTTGAGAGCTCTATAATTCAGGGCTGTATGCAAAAGAGTAGTTGATTCTATTTGAATTTGCGGCTGTTATCGTTTGCCATAAAAAAAATTCCCCTTGATTAAAAAAAACCCGTTGCTGGTAAACTACCCATTTTCCTTAACCGATCTTCACCAAAAACAAAACGTCTTGAGTACTCTACAAATCAGGACTGTATGCAAAAAATTATTTGATTCTGTTTGAATTTGCGACTGCTATCGTTTGCCAAAAAAAAATCTACAGACAGACACGCACACAGACACACAGACACACATACAGACACTTTTCGAAAAATGACTTTTTTT
Organism: Magicicada septendecula; assembly: GCA_034769895.1. Classification (NCBI taxonomy): domain Eukaryota; kingdom Metazoa; phylum Arthropoda; class Insecta; order Hemiptera; family Cicadidae; genus Magicicada; species Magicicada septendecula. The sequence continues at coordinate 321,522,951 of CM068375.1, forward strand.
TATGTTTCGAGTGTAGTACAATCAGAATCTGCAATAATCTCGAACACGATACTTTTTGCCATCACCATACTTCCATTTCCTTAAGGAACATGGAAGTAAAAATTACCAAGCAGATTAAGAAGTTAACCTCATACACTCTTACTCCCTCTCTCTATGTCTTTCTCTGTTTGTCTGTATCTCTTTCCCTCTCTCTTTATCGGTCGCTATGTGTGGGACACAGTGGCACTAGCTTTTCCTTTCTATTTGGAAACATAAATATTGCCCGAATTGTAGTAGCCTCACGCGTTCTACGAAGAACGAAGTTCTTATTTACCGGTGATAAAAGAATTTGTAATTACTTATATTAATTACATCTTGTTTGATAAAACTTCTGATTTCCTTTCCTCCGTTACCTGAGCCGGTGCTTATACCGGTACAAGGATTTTATTGCACTTAAATTCTTTAGTATTTGTAAACACTTGATTACTCTCCGTCTTGTGACTTCTTTAAAACTTCCTATAATAACGCGTTTTAAGGATAAATCGTCATCATCAGGTTACTGAAACACTAATCCTTCTGGAGAAGTCGTCAAAAAATCAAAAATTATTACCAAACATCACAAAACACTTAACGCCACGTCGTGACCTGGTGCGCACCACTACACGCGATCGACTGCATCCTTATCGCCCGAGACTATTACTGTAACGCCACTGCTCCTACGTACGTATTATAATATCAATGGCAGTATTACGAGTTACACACTATACATACGGTATATATTACTAGTACATAGACGGTTAGATTTGATTGTTAAGTAGCTTGTCTGCTTACAATTTTGAGGCCTTGTATATCTCATACTCCTCTATGATGTCCATGTATGCTCCTTTTTTTCAATTATGGTGCAATTTAAAATTAGTGGGTTAATCCGTATCGTTGTGATTGTACTGCATCAGGTGGTGAGCAAAATTAGATTTAGTCTTCGAAATGTCACTCTTCAGTAGGTGTTTTTTGAAACGTTCGACCGACCGTCTGCCGGTCTGTCCTATACAGAATCTGTCACAGTCATCACATGTGACACATTATGATGAAGATTTATCCATGAAACGCATTGTTATTGGAAGTTTTAAAGAAGTCACAAGACGGTGAGTAACCAAGTATTTACAAATACTACAATTAAATACTTATACACGTAACTTAGAGACTATAATATTCTTTAATTCTTTCATTCAGTTTGAATTAAGTCTTTATTTCAGTTTGAATACCGGCGCGAGTTAAATTATTACTGGCAAATATCATTACTTGTTAATGTTAGGTAAGTTCCAGACGACCTGTGGGACAATCAAGCGAATTTTTAGAAACAACGTACTTCGAGATACAAAATTAAAGCTATACAGAGTTATAACTCCCTGTACAGACTTATAGTCCCTGTACTGTTCTATAGGCGTAAATTGTAGACAGCAACCAAGAAAGAAAACAGTAAAATACAGGCCTCGGAAATAGCGTGCTTGAGAGGAGTTGAAAGGTGTTCTAAACTCGACCGTATAAAGAATGAGGCCATAAAAGAAATGTTACAAGTTTTAGCTTGAACCAAAAATTAAAAGATTACAAACAACGGTGGAAAAACACTTAGAAATAATGTAAGATTCCAGACTGGCCAAACAAGTCTAGAAATACAAGCCTAAAGGACACAGGTGTGTGGGTAGACCCAGGAAGGCTAAACAGTGACCACCTTGCTATGCGATGTTCTGAAGATGATGGTGACGATGAAATTCCATAAAGTAGTAACTGTAAGAAACTTTACTACATAGAAAGACCTGTTACACAAATTCATGAAACATCAGCACTAATAAAATTTCAATTTACTTGTGAGCTAATCGCGCACTAGGATAATTCATGCATGCTGAGGCTCACGTAAACTAATTGAACTCGGACAAATTGTCCTGCTTAAAGAATACTAAGGCAGCAATATTTAGATGTCAGAAACGTTTTTGCTGTTAAACCTTCTTTTGAATTTTTTTAATAAAAGAAAACTGGACACGGTACTATGCTTGTTCAGTCACCCGTTAAAACCATTTTGTTAAAGCTACTGATGTTTACATGTCTTCTTCTTCTCCACTTCAGGCTTTAGGTCATAGACCTGTTGCACCCTCCGGCAGTGATAGAACTCACGCCCCACCCCAGCCAGAAAGATATTAGCCGACCTTTTAACCCACGCCCGGGGGCAAACCTTGTGGTGGGGAAGAAGAGTGTTGTTAATGTATGTAGTATATATTGTGTGCCCTTGTTACTTATCTGGTCCGGGTATGCCAGAGAAGACGTACGTATTATTTGTCCGCGTACGTGCGGGTGGACGAGCAAATCGAGCCATGACCTTGACTTGATCTCACCACATCGGCAGCACAGCAACGCTCTGATTATGAGTCTTGCCACTGTGCCGGTTCGCCCACATGTTTACATGTTAAAGAAATATTTTAAAATTATAGAATCAGATGTTGAGAATAGGTGTTAAAAGCAATTTTTTACATGGTTCAGAAAAAGTTTAAAATTAAATTTAAAAATATTTGTTTATTTTGTATAATATATGGATTCAGAATAGAGAACTGTATACGTACGATAGAATACTATAGAATCATGAGTGCCCTGGTTATGTAAGACATTTCTTGTTGGCTGGAGGTTTATTGCTAACAAGACGTGTATATTAAGTTGCACTGAAATATAAATATAATGAAGGCTGTAGAATCCTAACGGCTTTGTAAAAATCAGTGCGTAAACTTTCACCAATATCGTCTACGTAAAGAAAAATGTGTGTATGTTTGTGCGCCTGTTCGTGAGCAGTTCTATTATAATAGGGAGAAATTACTGGAACGTGTTTATTTGATAATAGGTAGTTTTGGTTAAATAGTTATCTTTATAAGTAATTTTACTAAACGTATTTCATAAAATAAATATTTGTCGATATTGAATTAAAGACGACACCCTGGATCTAAAAGAATTTTCTTGATGTAGACAATAAAATTTCATTAACACTATCTTACTTTTTACATAAAAATAGTTCTTGTAATTATCGTCTCCTAAGCAAGTTTACAGGAAACTGATCACTGCACATCAACTAACGTGTATCTTGTAGAAATTTTTAGTTTGTGTTCCAGGGTTAATATCATTAACAATAATCTAGCTGAATTTGAATATTTAACAATAAGGCAGTACATTTTAAATATATGTGAATTGAAAATTATATTTAAAAATTAATTTTATATAATGAATAATGGTAAACAATTTTTTATTTAAGAACAATTATCTAATATTCTGTATTCCGTTTGAGACTTTGACCCGGTTTTTAAGATAGGGAGTTTAGAGTTCTAATATAACGATTTATTTAAGTGAATATACATGTAAATAATATGTATACGTAGCCTATATATGTAACATGTGGTTTTGTGTCTGTGTTTAAAATTTTATCTTATGTTATAAAAGTGGTAGTGCTTTATAATTTTAATTGTACAAGCTAATAATATTGGTGACATAATTAATTTTGAAAATTAGTTGTTCTACTAATTAATTATTTTAATATCTTACCTGTAGGTAACCGAAGACTTTCAGTAGTTGGTAAGTTATGATACCGTGTAATTAACGACTCCGAGTTTCAGAGACAGTGCAACTAATGTATCTTGTTTTTTCTGCACTTCAAATATTCGGCATAAATTGCCTGTTACAGTTCCCATCTATTTATTGACCATTCAAGACTTCTTCGTTCGCTGTGTCCATTAACCTTAATAAATCCTTCATTCTGAGGCAGAGCCGGACACTGAAATGTTTTCTGTCAGAGGTTTTTCGTTTAGAATTTGGTGATCCGACACTTAATTTCAAAGGAACAATATTGGCATATTCACGCAGAGCCTTTGTACTAACCGTATAACTGGGCTGCCACTTTCTCAGGATCAACTGGTCGCTTCCACCGTCCCCTACGTTATGGTCTCCAATCTGACACCGGACAAGGGGACAGCGTTATACCTCTCTGTACAGAGTCCTCAGCAGAACCCACTATCCAAATCGATTTATAAAAGATTTCTTGTTCGCTTAAGACGCCTGATGCTATGTGCCAAAATCGCAGTCTATATTTTACTAAACCTTTTATATTAACACCAACAAATTTATAAAATGTGTTCATAATGTCCAGTACATTGGATCGTGGTCGATTGTTTTTTGATTATATTTTCAAATTCAGTAGAAATTCTGCTTTTTCTAAACGTGTTAAGTTTTATTACTGAAGAAGGTAACCGGTGGATGTTCAGAACGTCTAGAGAATTAAAATATGTCATCAAAAAGCAATCAATTACGGCCCAATAGCCGGAAATCATAAACACCTTTAATAATGACTCCGCCCGTGACACCCTACACAATACACTACAAAATTATAATTTTAATATTACTTTTATTTTAAGCTGTGTTATGAAGAAAGAAGCTTCTTCTATCGTGTTTTTAGATTTTTCGGAAAAAATTATATTTACAATAAATTTTATAACTCATACTGAATATTTAAATTTGAATTCTGGTGATTATCTTCCGACCATTATACACTATAGACAACAGTTCAGCACAACGTGCGTTCTATAGATACACTGCGTAGATAATAGACTGTTGCGATGTAGATAACAAAGAGGCAGGATGCAGTGTTGAGGACTGACCCCTATCAGTTTAATTAATCTACAGAAACACAACACTACTCCGCTTACCATAGCTAAATTACAGTAATAACAATAAACAGTTTTATCTATATTGTTAAAAATTAACAGGTTTGTCCCCTTACTGGCGCACCGTAGGCATATTCAGAGGCCTGCGTTTATCATCGTTCATGAGTCAATAACAAATTCTGTATAATACTGGAAATAATTTGGTGAATTAAAGAAACATATAAAAATAAAAATGGATGAACTTAATATTAAACTGGTTACTGGTTTCTTAGGAAAAGTTCCGACTTATCGCTTTACAACAAACCGCTCTTCTACAAGCAGTCTTTAAAACTTGTTTGAGTGTATCGTGTTCAGCTCTAGGAATGTTCCAAGAAAATTAATATTAAGATTATTCAAACGTTTCAAAATATAAGTCTCCGGATAATTGTTAGTGCTCCGTGGTATATCTGGAACGATTACATTTATAGAGATCTTGAGGTTTGACACCATTGCTGATGAACCAAAACACAGTTACCTTTGACGGATAAAGGGGAGGAATAAGAACATATTGCTAGTAAGTTGAATATTTGAATTCAACATAATACTGAAATATTATTGACACATAAACTACAGTGCAATGTGTATAAGCACAAATAGCGTTTTTGACGACACAGAGCATCAGTGCTGTGTTACACCGTAAACACGTCTACAAAAATAAAGACGGTCTATCCCACCATGAATACGCTAATCAACTATATTGACGTGCATAATGGTAAACAATATTTAACTACAATTTCTCGTTCTCAGTAATGAAGAATATTTTAAACGAAAGTAAAGTAAAGTATTATTGATCCAATAAAATGCAATTGGATAAATTTAAGGCAGATGGTATAGAAAATTACCGACGACCGGACTTTGGACAGCTTAGCGCGTGGTCTACACGTTAGAAGATGTTTTGAAAAAAGAAAAATGTCTTTCTTTTCAATCAAATTTCAATACTTCTTTTTTGTAATAGGACGGTTCATCATTAGATCATAAAACGCAAATTATGCTTAATGATACATTACGTGACAACTCCGGTTTATATTCACAAGGTCTACCTAAATTAGTATAATACATCAACAACTGGTCTAAGGTATATGGAACCAGAACTACGCTAACCGTGATCCTTTACAATTGTGTTCTGTGGCTGCATAACTATTATAGGACAAAGTCGAGGTCGACGGAAATCATCGCACTAAACTCACAGGGGGCTGACCGAAATGAAGAAGAACTTATGTTCAAAGCTGTTGAGGTCGTCAAACGATGGACCCGGCTAGATCATGCATTATGATTTTTTGCACCAAGCAAATGAATAAAATAAATGTTTCTAATAATATTCAAAAACATTGTAGAATCATTTTGCAACTTTAACAGAAAACTGCTTTAATTATACAGGCTCATTTTTATGAACATTATTATAACAGGCCTACTCTAGTTTTAATTCATATTACATCTCGTTAATACAGTGCAACTAATTGTTTTAATTTGTAAAATAATTTCAACATTATTTTGTAACCAAAGCCAGTATATTTAAGTTTATAGTGAATGAAATTATTCCTGGAATTTTTTGTCCATAACGTGTCCGTTGATTAGCTATTGTAAATATATAACTACTGACTCGAAACACTAATTTTTTATGGTAAAAATGTTAAACTTTTACCCTGTGGCCTACACGGTACATTGTACATTTCAGCCTACAAGATACCCACTAGCTGAACAAAAGGCTACAAGATTAAAATTTAACATTTTTCCCATAAAAATCAGTGTTACGAATCAGTAGATATATATTTATATTAAGAAAATTGTATTGATATCTTTAACAATTATTATTTAACAAATACAGAAAGATGTAAATTTTCTTAAAATGCAAAATAAAAGCATACAATAAGATTCAAAGCAATAAATACTTCTTTAGTATTATGTATTACCATTAAATATGTCACTCGTCCAAAAGAATTTTACAATTTGAGTACAGACCCAAACCTGTAGTATTCTTCTACGTATATATTGTAGATGTGTCTGGCGTATGCAAGCACAAGTGTAAATTGTAAAATCTAATCGGCACGACTAGTGATGTTTCAATACTGTTTCAGTCTTTTTAAATTTTCCAAGTGTTCATTATAAAAATGCTATTTCTTTTTCTACATAACGTAAGTTTTTATACTAAACCCATAATCATACTTGCAACTAAGGCAGATCGCACACTGGATCCGCTCCGTTCAATTGGTATATAATAATAATTATAGTGACTTAAATCATAGAGTACACGATATTGCTCTAGCCTGATGAATAATTTTTCATCTGGTCTTCCCATTTTGATGTAATCCATTAGCTCAAAGTGCCAAGAAAACGCAAAAAGATGACAGCGCGTGCCGCAGAACTGCTGATGACGTTATCATTTCAGGACGCTTCCGAAACTGAACAAAACTGTTCGACAAGCAAACAGTTTTGACCGGAGACGCCGATTCTGATCTGAGCTAAAGCAGTGTGTAGAATTTCATTTAAGTACACGAATTTCTCTAATCTGAGCGAAGCGGATTCAGTGTGCGACCTCCCTTACTTCCATAGGTCACTTAAGTCACTTCCATATAATCCGTATCAGCCCATTTATTTCTGATGAAAGAAATCAGGTGACACCATTAGTTACACACTCAGCTAAATCCCACTAGCTGATAAAATATAATTGTGTGTGTAGGCTACATTAGGTTGAAACGTTTCCTGTACAGTATAAGTGCTATCAGTTTTGTTTGTTCTAAATGTTTAAAATGAGTTCACGTCATGTGGCTCAGTAACCCTACAACGTTTTACTATAGCCTATTCCTGGAAACTATGCAATTGTAAAATAAAGACAGACACTCCAAGTTTTATGGAGAATATTTGTGATGCATATTTTGATGTTAATTTTGCTAATCAATATAAAAGCTGGACTCTGAGCGTAGGCTACTTGTATGGACAAATTGAGATTCTGGAAAAACTGTCAGTATTATCCCGATTCGAATCATATGAATGATTGTTATTCTCGTATGGTATGCTTTGAGAGTTACAATGCAGAATACAAGGAAGATATTTTATATGAAAATACTTTCATTACGCCGGATAACTATAATGAATCACTTCCATTCTCTGTTTCGCCTGTGAATCATAAAGACCTACCAAGAAACTCAGAGTAATACTGAGTGTAAATCTTTTCCTAATTGTTTTGACCTAATAAAATTAATAGCTTAGATTGTAATTTGAACCTACACGAAAGGCCTGCTGATATGCTTCCGTATGGACTTAGAGCTAAATATAAATATAAAATAATAATGAAACACACTTTCCTTTTCATAATTATAGAGAACGCAATGTAATGCCATTTTCCAAGGAGGAAATGTTTCATCAAAGAGTAAAAAACAGGCTCAAAAGAAAACATGTGCAACCCGGTTCAAATAACATTATTAACGCACCTATAGTAAAAAGAGAAAGTATAGTTAGTTCCCCAGTACCGCTGGATGAAATTGCGATTAATTAAAAAGTGGACTGAGGCACATAAAAAAGGTGGCTCACGTTTCCAGTACCTATATTTAGTGCCCACGTTCTCTTTCTGGAAGTGTTACAAAAATTCAACAGGTCTTAAAAACCTATGATGTCACATGGTATTTTCTACTAAAACTGCAAAGTCATTCGTCAGGTGTATGTGGCGATTTAAATTTATCTGACTCCTACTCTTACAACAATCTGTTAAAAAATGCATTGCTTAATCAGCGAGTGAAAGAGTCACGCCAAAAGCAAGCACTGATGAATAACAAATTTGTTAAAAATGAACAATTGTAACAAGGTTGAAAGAACAATTTAAACGAACGAACGGTAACAAGCGAAGCATACGTCACCCTCACCTTGATACAACCAACCGTTTGTTAAGAGCGCCTAATAACAAAGTTTTCAAGAGTTTTGGAAAGTGAAGGAAGAGGCCGTTATTGGGCTGCAAGTTAAAAATCTGACGAACAATAGCATGGTAAACATTTCAGGACTATATTAGAGAAAAATACTTAATACCGGGTTTAGAGAACCCGCTAAAGGAGTTGAAACCACATTCTTGAGTAACCTAAAAGATTCTATTACAAAAAAATGGGCGAAACTATGTCGCAACATTTTAATAAATTGCAATGCAACATAAGTGTAGAACTTAGCTTGTTCTTCTAACGTAGTACTTATAGCCTGAGCATCATACTGATGTCAGCATAAAACAGGGGAACGTTTTCACCACGACATCAAGGACGTGGTTTAAAGAAATCGGGGACGATGTAACGTCAACCTGATAGCTAATTATTTCTTTGTACTCCAAAGAGATTGCTCTACTCAGGAGAGAAAAGTACTGAGAAAAGTATTAAACCACCACACCGAATAATAAAATAACACTATTTGGTAACAGAATTAAATTAATTGATTTATCTGTATTCTGGTTTGTTTCATGTGATGTCTGTTTCATTGCCTGAAAGGTGTGATTCTGAGTTACTAACGTTTGAATAAGCTTTTTTAATAAAGAAACTTTCTTTGTTTTTAAAAATATTTCTTTCTATACTCCTAGTTGACAGTCGTTAAGTAATTTAGATCCTAAGTGGAATTCGTACTACACATATGTAAACTTTAATTTAATATTATTTAAATAACAGATGTTAATGTTTATTGAAAATAATATTCTAAAGTATAAACAAAATATCCTAAATATCCAATATTAAAATTTTAATTTAAAAAATTGTGACGTGTTAAAATAAATACAAAATTCTCTTTGAAATCTGCATTAGCATACATATACAGACACCTTCCATCAAATAACCAAAAATTTATTTACTTTTCAGTAGTGTTATGTACTTACACATAGGGCACAATACTTTTTAAAAGTATATTTGCACTCAATTCGTGTATACAAAAGGTTGTCCAATAATGTTGTATGTACACGGTAAATGAAAAGATTCTTAATTCATAAACCAAAGTGATATATGTTCCTCTTTAACCTGTCAGCATTTAATAAAGCTCAGAGAGCAACATCTATTATTGTAATATTAGCCATGTACTATTGTTATGTTATTATAGCCATTACTATTATTGTACTATTATAACTTTAGCCATGTACTGCAAGATACACCTTATACTGTATAAACTCATGTTTTGTTTTAGGCCAGTTTCAATTCTATTTGTTCCGTAATCTTTTTCTTTTTATTATTTTAAAAGACGTATACAAACAGACGTTAAAGAATTGAATTGTAGCATATTAAAATATTAGTTTACGTATATTGTTACAATAAAACATTAGATTTTTAAATACAGATAATGTTTAGTAAAAGTGTTGAGAGTGTAGGCGCAGTTAATGGAGTTTCTGCGGAGAGGAAGCAATTAAGGGCAGCTGCTAAACAAACTCGCTTTCCGCTGGCAAACTTCTTTCAACGTTGTTTGTCAACCCATCCTCCCTTGCTTCTCGACATCGTATACTCAAGCTGTTATATAAATCCTGTTCTTTTTGTCTTGATAAGAGTTTGGTAAAAATATTATAGATATTCTTGTTTTCATTTTCTTTTCATAAGGATTACCATAATGCAATAGTTCTTAGTGCTTGCCTAATCCGTGAAAGAAAGGAAATAAAATAAAGAAGAGAAAGAAGATGATGAAGAAGAAGCAAAGAAGAAGAAGACGAAGAAGAAGAAGAAGAAGAAAAATAAGAAAAGACGATGATTATGACGATGCTGATGATAACCGAGAAAATCTTTTGTATTCAGTTGTCAAAAAGATTACCATAAACAAATTCTTTTCCGGTTTAAACAACTTTGTCTACCACTTTTTTTAGTAAAAACATAGTATTTAACTTACAGTTCTTTACAAACTTGGCAGGTTAAAAATCCCGATTTTACAGTTTTTAAAACTTAAGGTACACAGTACGGCAATGTTGCTAGTACAATTTTACTGAGTCTGGGTTGAAACTTGTTAGACTTTCTCTCATGATGAATGTTTGATTGCGTGCGCATAGAGTCTGACCCATCTTGGTGTTAGTGAGTCTAGCAAGAAATAAATGTGAACAACGACTTGTAGCGTCAGAATAAAATTCCTACCTACAAATGCCAAAATACAAAATATTAAATAATGCATTATGAAGGAACATAATTAATAGGGGGGGGGTCGTGTGTTTGAAGTTTGAATGCAATACGTGCACAATAGACGAGGGTCAAAAACAATAGAAGCATTTAAAATTGTTTAGTACATGAACCGAAAGCATTTAATTTGGTGCTGTACGAGAATATTAAAAATGAAATATGTTGTTAAATTATAAATTGGAGTGTACTGGTAATTAGAAAGTTTGTGGGAAACTATTTGGCAATAAGACAAATATGCAGGTTCTTGGGTAGTGCTTGAGACACCCAATGTTATTACACTGACTGTGGTAATTCAGAGAACAGTAATCCACTAGAACTATAGAGAAGGATAAGGCTGAAGCACTTGACTGCTGAGGCTGTGGTATGTTAAAAGTACTCAGAGACTAAGGGATTAAGTTTTAACCTAAGATAGGAGGATCTGGTGATCCAAATCAAACCAGTCGGGCTGCAACTGGTAACAGAGAAGTGTGTGAGAGAGAGGGAGAAAGAGAGAGAGAGAGAGAGAGAGAGAGAGAGAGAGAGAGAGAGAGAGAGAGAGAGAGAGAGAGAGAGAGAGAAATTGCGTGAGGGAGAAGGCACAGGGTGATAACCACTGGAACGTACGTTACGATAATGGATCCAAAAGGAGCATCATTTGATCCACTGCACGCCGTTTTAAAAGAAAGAGCAGTGATCGCTAGCATGACTCGTATCACATTTATATTAATCAAACGGGAGTATATAAAATCACAGTTGAATATACAACCTCCTCTAAATCGCATGTAAACATTTTCTGTAAAATTTTCACCGAATATGACTGTTGTTAAAATTTTAAATACACAACGCGTAAACCTTTGTAAGTATTGCTGTGGTTCACGGTTTTCCTCAGCACACTTCGAGGTTAAGTAGGTTCCTTTTGACACTTTAAACTTTTATGGTTGTGAGTAACGTTCGTTTTGAAGTCTGTTGTTGCTTTTTACAATATGCAAATTAGCGATCTACGCTTCGTCTTGCAAATTACAGCAATTAGTTACAACAATAAATTATCAGATTAAGTTTTTGCTTAACCATAAGGGGAATACAAAATATTTCAGACAAAAGAATAAAATTTTAACAATAAAATATGCAAAGCGACTTTTCAGACTAAATTTTACGTTGACTTCTAATTTTCTATACATGCACTTATGGATTGTTAAAGGAAAGCAGATGTGCATGAACACGTTCGGCCGGATTCCCAAATAACTAGTCCTTCTCACAACTGTAACAGCAAGCAGACAATAGAGGACGAAAAAATCACAAGGACGAGGGCGGTAACATCAACTTGAAGAGATGTTAAAGTTTAGATTAATTTCCTTTTCTTTGGCCAAGCACAACTTTGAGTTGTGCCCAGAGTGGAGTGGTTACACAGGTGGGTAATGTGGTACAAAATGTGGTAATGCTTTCTTTTGTCAACAAATGTTTGTCCATGTTGATACAGTTACCACGGTCGAATGAAGTATTATGGTAAATGAGCGGAATACATTACTCAACGTCGGAGAAATTGATGATACGTAGTTACACTTGTATGAAACAAAGTCAAATAAAACACTTGTCATAGTTATAGAATTATAATACTCAGAATAAAATAGGCAACAGTCTTAAAAGCAAGCAAGATAATAAGTTACAGTAGATGGTAAACAGCCAAACGAACAACTGTGGCACACGTGAATGATACGAAATTTTACTTCAATGATGCACTCTCTCCAGTGAAGAACCATTAACAGCTAACAATTGATTTTACAAAAATTCTCTGACTCTCACAAAACTTGTATTTGTTTTTAGGCGATAAACTCTGGTTGGTCCAAAATTAATGAGAATGTAGCGAAATTATCTATGTGACTCGGACAACTTCGAGCTGGTTCTAAACGTCTCAACCCTTCTGATTAATGTACACATGCCAGGTGTCACGTAGTCTTTACACACGATACATATTATTATAAAAATATGGTGCTTCTACAGCAATTGTAAGCAAGATTTTGAAATTACTTGTTTTAACGCAAATGCCTGGCGGAAAGGAAAAAGCACAGAAGACGGCCAAGGAAACAATTCGTGGAGCCAAAAACTAAGAGTATTGTAGTGGAAAGTTGTAACAAATTTTTAGAAACTGGGAAAAAAAGAAGAAAAGAATATGCGATAGTATGATTAAAAGCACGCTGATGTTATGATCCGAAACATGGAAATGAAGGAACAGGTAAATAAAAATCAGAACTACAGAAATGGATGTTTGAGACGAGCTGCTAGAACTTTAAGGCTAGAGCAAATACGAAATGAAACGACCAAAGAAGAAATAGGCAGGCAAAAGACTGCATTGAAGAAAAACAACTAATCTGGTACGGACACGTACAAAGAATGGGACAGGACCGACTAACAAAGAAAAAAATGGTATGGATACCTAGCGAGCACAGAAAGAAAGAAAGACCCAAGAAAACATGGATAGAGGGCATAAGAAAATCAATGAGCGATGGACGACTAAACGATGGAAACTGCAATGGCAGACAGCAATGGAGGTTTGTCATTTGTCGTACGACGTTTTGACCACGAATTAATAATAATAAATTTTAACAAAATCCCTAGGATGGGACTGAAGAGGAAGTTTTGAGTAAGCCATAACGTAGTCACCCACCAGTATGAGGATTGGGGAACAAAGAAGAGATTCCGTACGGTTTATATCTTCACTTACTAAAAAATACGGACTATTGAAAGACCATTACGGTATCAATCTTAACACATGACAGTGAACATTGGTGCGAAGTTACATAGAGCAGAGATGAGGTTTTATGGCTTGTGGATGTTCGTATTTTGAGTGACTAAACAAAAAATTATAACATCTGCCAGCGTTTGAATAATTCGATGTTCCACAGAAACAACAAAGTTGAAAATCCATTTGGTGCCAACATTTTCAATAGGTAAATGAAAGATTAAATTATGCCACCATAGCAAATACAACTATTCGTTTCTGTGATTTTAGTTACACGCGTGAGACGTGGCGTAAGTGACACGTTCCTATTTCCGCCGTCAGGCCACTGGTTACTTGGTCATCAAAAATTCGTGTAGCCCCTGGCACATAACATAAAATGTGCTTTGGGAGTCTACCTGTCGGATCCTGTCAACCTGTAGTTTCAATGTCATCACAAACTACTACTTTGACTGCGCCTAAAAACTTTTAATAACTTCTGTTGCGTCTTTGTAGGTCCTGGCGTTTTCAGACCAAAACTTCATCTCAGCTGGCTGTATGCAGCTAATGATAACGCCTTTTTCTCTAAACGATAATGTTACTTTACCTTTTGATGAATGTATATGAAACTTTAGAAAGTCCTTAGTACTATAAGGAAGTCTGTGTAAAAATATTATTCAGTTAATTATTTCTATTTCTCTGGAAGGAAATTATATTTTCTACCGTACCTTTTTTTCTTTTTACAGTCACCAATACAATAATCTGGTTTTATAATTTTATAAATGGAAACAGTACGTTCACGATAAAGTACTCTTTATAGAAGTTATATTCTCAAAAACAAGCAAGTAAAACGTAGGTTAGTTTGAAATTTCTTATAAAATAATAACGCTTGTTTTACAGGTCAGAAAAACATAATTGTGTGCATATTTAATAATTAATAAATTTTTAAACATTTTCAACGTTATTTATAGTGTTTTGGATACTGCAGATACAGGAGTGGTTCTTGCGTACGAAATCTCAAAGTTCCAGGTGTTATTACGAGAATGCAAAAGTAAATAACTATTGTTAATACAACTAAATGTTAATTTACAACTAACAGCGCTACTTACTTGAAGAAATGTCTAGTTTTATGTTGCATACAAAATTCACAGCGCTAAATGATGAAGCAAGCTACAGTTTTTTAGGAACAGGAAAGAAAATGTAAGTTTTTTTAGACAATGTACATTTACTAGAGATCAAAGGTCAAATCCGGACGGCAACGGTGGTGGCAATTTATATTTACTACACTTCCTGGCTCCCATGGAACTGAGACCGACGGAAGTTTTCTCATTTCCTGTGGTAACTTACACGTACTTGCCTTTAGTCTCTCTATGTTTACATCAGGCATCACCCTTTGCTGAATGTTTAGAAAGCGAAACATATATTACGTAGTACAACAAGTGGCAATTCAGTGTATCAGTCAACTACTACAATTTTTAAAGTGCAAACATTTTTAAAATATATTTTTACAAAAAAGAAGTATTAGGCCTAACATTTAAAAAATTTTTTTAAATAGTAAAGAATTACATCTCACTAGCACTCATCAGAAGAGTGTTCAAATGTAGCAGGCCACAATTAGGATCTTATGAAAGGCAAGATGTACGAAGACTTTTAAATATTACTTTAAATTCTCCAATTTCCTCCTCCATAACTTTTACATCACCTCTTTTGTTTTAGCATTTACGGATAGAACGTACAGTTTTAAAACTTGAAGAAGTCTTGTGTATCTTCTGAAAGCTTTATTGGTTAGGTCCTATGATCTGTCGACTGCCAAAAAATTCGTAAGCTATAACGCAGCGGAATAGAGCCGATATTATTTTACCTTCGGATGGGTACAAAATCGTAAATTTCTATATACGATAACTTTAGTTAGCTGGAATAAGTCTCTTCGGTGCCTTTCGCAACTTAACTTCCGGTTATTTTTATTTAGCCACTAGTTATATGTGTGTGTGTGTGTGTGTGTGTGTATGCATTATTTAATATTTATTATTTCTTACAATCAAGGTATATTACTTTCTTACTTCGAAAATATTTCGGGAATAAACTATTTTTCTCATCCGCAGGCATCTTAGTTTTTGAGCTTTTGAATATTTGTGTTCAGGTTGGTTGTTGCTATAGCTTCCTGTTGGCTTTTAGTAGTTCAAATTAATATTATTGTGTATGAATGTGGTGTACACATATGTTTTTTGAGTGTTTTCAATGCTGAGTATTTTGAAAATTGTGTCATGATTTTATGTTGATTTCTATTTCCTCAGATATTAGTTTGTTTTGTGTGTAAATGTCCTCATATGTTCATTAATGTGCCCTTCTGTGGTATGTCTTTTATTATTATCATGTAGGTTGTGTCTGGGAATTCATGTCCTGTCTTTATTCCATGCGTGGCTAAATTTGATTTTTATATTTCTGTTTTCTTGTATGTTTTTAATAGTCAAAATAACAACTTTCCAGTTGCTTTTGTTTGAGCTACGTAACACCTATTCCAGCCTTGGCATTAAATTTTCTATATTCAATTGGTCACGGTATTAACTTTGTAGTGTGTGTTATTTTTGAAAGTTATTTTTTTATGCGTATGCTAGCTATTTCAATATCAGTATTTTTACATAGCTTTTTAAGCTTTGTCATCCTATTATGTATGTGAATGTGGCCTATTTATTATTATTATTGTTATTACTAATTATGTGTTGTTCATTTTGATCATTTTTTAAAGTGATTTAAGCATTTATTTTATATTTTATGTTATTTTTTATTTTCTGCATAGTGTTTTTACTGTATCCATTTTAATAATCAATTTTGTAAATTATATTTATTTCTTTATTTACTTCTTTTCGGTTTAGGAGTATTTTATAGATTCTGTTGAAGCTGCTATATATATATATATATATATTGTAACATGACATGTGAGCCCTAAGATTTCAGTAACATAAAATACTCACACATGTCAATAATTGAGTCAAAGAGACAAGCCAAGTAATTTGTCTAAAACGCCAAGCATCAAAACTACATGAGCTACCTAGCACCAAAGATAAACTCACAACAATAAGAGAATGAACTAATGGTAACTAGCAAGTGAAATGACATTACAATGAAAAGAAAATATACCACACAATGATTGTACCACAGGAACCAACAACCCAATAGTTTTCGGTCAGTGAAGAACCAAGGAAGACAGTGAAGAATCAGTAAAGAACCAAGGAAGGCAAGGAAGAATCAGTGAAGAACCAAGGAAGACAAGAAAGAATCAGTGAAGAATCAGTGAAGAACCAAGGAAGACAAGCAAGAACCCTACTACGAGAAGGACACCTAACAACCATGGCATAAAGTATAGATTCCAAGAGCCAGTCAACTATAAATTAACATCTTACCCGTATATGCAATAACTAATCAACCTACAGATTGAAGAAATGGACAAGAACTGACTAACTGAGAAGACCAATATACAACAAATAATGTTATAAATGAATAGGACAAGATATGTTGTAAGAAGAATGAAAATAACTACGATGTTTATTGAATAGAAGCTGTAAATAAAAGCAGAGTAACATGTTATGCACAGCACCAATGTAACAAAAAGAAGTATTAATTTGTCTCAGAATAATAGCAAATATTAGTCAAATAGTCGGACAATCATGTAAGACAAGAAAGGGAATAACTAAAAGGTTATTAGTTATCATAATTAAAACCAAACTTATGGAAATAAGGTTAAAAAAATACCAATTTGTGTCAACCTGACACACACTTTGTTGGCACAAACGACAAAATCACATAACCTAAGATGTAGGTACTATTAATCTAAATTCACAACTAGCAGTAAGAAAAACCTACCCAAACAAGAGTGTTTTATGTGTAAAACTAATTAGAATGATAATCTTTCTACAGGTACCAATATAAGATACCCAGGATATGTTTTAAATAAAAATATAAACAAATAAAGTGAACCAAAACCAACCAAAATGGAATTCACTATGTAAAACCTGTATAAAACCATATTATAAAACCGAATAGAAACAAAAGGTTAATGTCAATACCACAAGTAGAGTGTAATACCACTACTGTACTAGTGTAAAAAGATTATAAGAAAGGGTATAATATATTATAATTGTAACTAAGTGCACCTGTCATGTGACACCAGGTGTAAGTAATATTATTTGATCATATACAATATGGAAAAGACTAGTGTACTAAAAACAACAAGCCCATTATAAAGAGACCATTATTGTTCAACTATTGTAACTAAATAATAATGACAAAGGAGCTAAAAATACCAAATAAGAGTAACATTAAGTATGCATCTCATAATGCAAAATAGAGACCAATTTATTAACAAGAAATAACAAGGAATACGTAATATTCCAGCTAGCAAAGGTTCTCAGTAGTTGTAACCATTTGTTATTATCAACTGGAGCCATACAGAAAGTAAATAGATACTGTCTAGCATATAAAATATGTAAATACAAATATAAGGACATAGGCTAAGACAATGGTAATTTAAGAAATGTATTTTGTCAGTAGATTTAAGCAAATAGCAACTAAGGAGTGTAAGAGAACTTGGAAGGCTGCTCTCAAGTGGGTATGAGTGCCATTATATAGTGTTAATCAAAAATTAAATATAAAATAACAGTGTATAGTGAATGGTAATAATCAAAAACGTTAACTTCCTTGATAATGGACCAA
Source organism: Magicicada septendecula (assembly GCA_034769895.1). Lineage (NCBI taxonomy): Eukaryota > Metazoa > Arthropoda > Insecta > Hemiptera > Cicadidae > Magicicada > Magicicada septendecula. The sequence continues at coordinate 321,541,169 of CM068375.1, forward strand.
AGCACACCACGAGTGGACTCAAAGAAAAGAGCCGAGTGTTACCAATCCAGTGATACGCTCAGATTTAAAATCTAAGCCATATTAACAAAGTTATTACAATTATAAGGAATTCATGTCAAATTGAGTAAACATTTATACTCTTGACACCAAAGACCCCACGCCAACTTCAACAATTGAAATAATTCGCCGAGGGGGTATGTGCATCAAATTAAATTCGCAAAACGGAACGGCAGAGCGAGGCCTGCTTTTCCGTCACTTTTTAATCAACATAAGAAGCGAGTAGACGGCTACAACCGAGACCAAAAAGTCAGCTGATCATATGATTTGTACGCGTCACCGATGTAAACAGTGTAACCTAACCTCAAATTGTGATAGCGTAAATACTTTAATATCAGAGTTGATAAGTGTAACAGTGCGTAACAAGGATTGCTCAGTGTATAATCCAGAGCAATTCCGGGATTTAAGTTATAAAATAATAGGAAGTACAAGTGATTATTGCATTCTTAGTTAAGAAATGAAAAACGATATAATCGAAACATTTACAAACGATGATCCTAGATTAAGATGTATTTATAATAGTACCTAATCAGCAATAATGACAATCCTCAGAGATTTGAATATTCTATTTTTATGAATTTATTAAACTTTCAATTTATTTTTATTTACGGATACTCCGTGTGAATTAACCACGCGTAATGACAGTTGTCAATTATTACATATCAATTGAATTAACCAATAATTACCAATGACCGAGGTTTGTCAACTGAATGATTTATTAACAAAAGTTAAGATAATATTTCAATGTTATTTATGTTTTACGATTTAGGAACAGAATCTACTATTATAAACACTTCAATGTTGTTTCTTGCTATTAATAATAACCAAGGCTGTTAAGATATATGGTTACTTACAGCCATGCAATCATATTTATGTAACACTAAACAGTTTATCAGATGTTTTACTAAATGACACTGCTTCAATATACAATATTATTGTTCATTTTTAATTATCTTATCAAAAATTACTTTGACTTTAATTAACTTTATTTCAACCATTTATTATCAATTGAATTTAATAATTCTGCTAACCTGTAATGTCCAGAATAGACACATGATTATTGTTTTTGTATGTTAATTATAAGTGATGACTGAATTGTAGTCAATATCAAACTGTTTAATAACGATTGAATGATAGTTCTATTCAATGATTTGGTATTCTGTCAGCTCAAAGAATCCACGAAGGTATTAAATTATTTTAACCAAAAAGAACAATTCGATAAATTAACTTTGTAAACAGTTCTGCCACCCTGAGGCAAATTTTATAAAACTAAAAGTCTCATGCCACTTATTATGAATTTAATTATAAATGATACTTCTGCTCATTCAGAGAGATCACATTATTTGAATAAAATATTATTTGACATAAGAAAACAGAGTCAGTCAGTTTATTTCAGTAGACTAGTTGAAAATAGGTGAATGGATTTCATTGGTCAACTCAACAAGCAGCGGCGAATACAAACACTGTAAGTCCGTATACAATTGGATTGAGATAGCGACCCTGCAAGTTCGACAAGACTCACCAAGTAAGTGATTGTTAATGCAGAATATTTGTGTTTTCAGCACGGAACAAACACCACCATTTCAACGAGTCAACGGAAGAACATCCGTATAAATAAACTAACCGAAGTAGAAAATTACTTCGATAAATAATTTCTTGTGCATCAACCGGACTTATTCAAGTTGGATTCAACGCTAGGTTGAATTGAACCGGATAAGTCAATAATAATACAACATTAAGGAAAAGTTATTACAAATTTTAAACAAAAATAAACGGGCAGTTAGCCCCAGAACCCCAAATAAAAATATTCATCAAGATTATTTGTTTTATCACTATATATATATATTTTTGTTTTCAAAAATTTTTGTATATGGAAGAGTTATTTGTTATTGAGATTAGGAGACAGAATTTTAGGTGTACTTCTTAGGGAACAAAATCTTAGTAAAAGCTCAAAAAACGGGACAGGACAAACACACCGAAAGAAAATGAGTAGAAAGCCCCCATTTTATGTTGTGGTGGGTGGTTGAAATGGCTAGGTATGGTGATATTAGTCGAGATTGGTTTTCTGGGTATTTTATATTTTAGTTGGTTTTACTGTAATGTCTATGTCTAAATAGTTGATTTTTCTATGATTTTGTTTGGTTTGTGACATTTAATGAAATTTAGACTATTAATTGCCTTTCATTTGTTTACATAATCGCTGCCTACAAATATTAGTTTTGAATAATTTTTGTTTTCAAAAATTTTTGTATATGGAATAACTATTCCATATACAAAAATATTAGGATTATTGAGATATTGTTATTGAGATTAAGAGACAGAATTTTAGGTGTACTTCCTAGGAAACAAAATCTTAGTAAAAGCTCAAAAAACGGGACAGGACAAACACAACGAAAAAAATTTATAAAATAAGTTTTAAGAAAAAGAGAAAAGCTAGAAGATATTTAGGATTAGATGTGTCTACTATGCATTCCACTTAAAACTTCCACTTTTGTTGTTATGTCTTTATTGTACCAGTAATCGATAAGGTAATTCCTTATATTGTTATTTCTGAGACGGTCCCTCAAACTGTCACCTAACTGCTCTTAAAAATTGCATTGTAATGTAGTCACTGACGTAATATAATCCGCGATTTATTCCTCTAGTCCCTCAGTTCCTTTTCGTTGATCTGGACTCGCCCCTACATAAACTCAAACGCCGATACATCACAAACGTTAGTTCCCCTGCTCCTCCGCAAACAAGACCACTACAGTTTCCAACAACAGACACAGAACGAACACACAAAATCCCAGCATCCTTATAAACCGACCGCTTACTGGCTCTTGTAAACACACGACCTGTAATCAACAGATAATCAGCATAAAGCTTCCCGATCGTTAATCCTCAATTGCTGTACAAACCCAATCGAATCTCGCCATATCTACGTCTCCCAGTAAATGGTACTTTCGACGCTCGCTTCCAAGTTTTGTGTCCTGCACTGCTTGTCAATGCCTCTCTAACACTACCGTTTGGCACACAACACTAATGCCCCCCCTTAATCCTATAGGTAGTCAAACCACACTAAGAATAGGTACCCAATTATTTTCACTTCTTTCTTGTGCTTCCAACTTCTCAATGAGCACAGTTAACTGGCTCTCGTCATCGCCAACAATTCTTGACACCAGCTGAAGAGGGCTAGTCTCTATAACTGCCCGAGAACTACGCAAATGGACTAGTCAAATAGCGCTAAAAAGATGGGTGGTTATGCTCAAATATTAAAAGATGAGTCCCTGTTCTTACCTTTCTGCGACTCCCGTGATCAGCATAGTAACAGTTGAAAATATAGATTCAAAATCAGCCAGCAACGACGCAATAGAAGACTGTAAAACTAGAATCTTTTTAAACTTACTAGTGTTGTATGAATCTAATTTCGTCTTTCCATTTATCGCGACAACGACTATGGAGGCCGTGCGGGATGTAGAAATGTTACAAATCAGCCGAGACTTAAGTTTTAGTACTCGAAAAATGCTAACAGATTTACAGGAGAGCAGAGTGATTCGGGCCGTGCAAGCCAATAAAATTCTAAGTCACTCTCTTTGCCTACACACACACACACGCACACACACTCACACACACACACACACACACACACACACACACCTTTCTGATTGTTATTTCTCTTAATACTTATTAACGCTCTCCATATAATTCACAAGTCTAATCATTTTTTTATTCCCCCCCCCACACACACACACACATAAACACCTTTCTGATTGTTATTTCTCTTAATACTTATTAATGCTCTCCATATAATTCACAAGTCTAATCATTTTTTTATTCCGTTTCCATGAAGCATGCTCTCCGTTAATTAGAAAAATGCTATAAAAAGCTAGTAGATGAAAAATAAATTGACACTGATTCATATTTTATATAAAGTGAACATTTATTTAAAACAAATATCTCATACATATACATAATAATAACCTTACAAATTATGTACACTTCGAACACTGTATATTAATTTTATCTAATAATTCATACTAACCACATGAGTCTGTATATCTTCATTTTTTACTTTTATTAAAATATATTTCATAGTTTTATAATTTTCACAAACGATGCAATAATATTACATTCTTACTAACTAGTTTTTATTTTTCTTGTGTCAGGAATTAATAACCACTTACGTATTTTTCAATACAATTGTGTCCTGTTAAAACAACATATGTACGAACTCTCTCATTGTATCTATAATATTATTATATTAACTAAAGTTTCAATATTCTTTGTTTACTGAGCTTAGCTGTGTGATTAACAACTGCAACACACGGAATGACATTGTTAGATGATTGGTCACCTTATCAGCGACAACGACAACGACAGGATCTGTATCCATGTTGTTACCGCTACGACGCTACTCCTGTTCCTGTTGCTACGCTGCATGCTGCCCGACAGCTCGTTCATGGACGCTACACGCTCTGAGTACTTGTCGTGTATCGTTACGTACAGAGGATCTGAAAAACGAACACGCAACAACTGATTATTAATGTCCTTGTTATTTGTCTTATAAGGTGGTAGAATTGCCAAAAAAGTATATACCGGTAATATATATAAATTTATTACACTGTTTTCAGGAAATAGGGCATATTATGTCAATAGAAGACTATTGAGAAGCAAACGTATTACTCGCAACACAAAAATAAAAATATATAAGACACTTATGAGATCAGTTGAAAGTTATGGAGCTGAGACATGGCCATTGACGAAAAAGGAGCAAGCAGCACTAAGAAGGTTTGAAAGAAACATCGTAAGACGTATTTATAACCCGGCTAAAGAAGATGACGAGTGGAGATTAAGAAATAACCAAGAGATAGTTGAGCTATTGAATCACGAGGACGTTGTAAGATTCATAAAGGCTCAACGATAGCAATGGTCAGGTTACTTAATCGTTTGGTGGCGGATGGATGATCATCGTACGACAAAGAAATTTTTTAGGGCGCAAGTCTATAAAAGCAGAAAGAGGGGCCGAAAGGATAAGACAATTAGATGATGTTAGAAGATCTTAGAAGAATGTGAGGGATTACAATGATTTGGCAGTGGACAAGAGACTTTAAAGAAAATTTGAAGCCAGGGCTCAAGTTGGGCTGTAAAGCTGATATAGAAGAAGAAGAAAAAGAAAAAGAAAAAGAAGATGATGATGATGACGTACAACAAGAAGACTTTTTAAGCGTACATAAAATCTGTTGTGAAGTGAGATGAGACTTGGAATATGGAATGTGGAATATGAGTAGCAAGAATAGAAAGTAACCTCTAACAAAAAACTAAATTCCTGTACGCAAACGTGAAAGGAATCTTCATGGAAAAGAATAAGGAATTAAGTAAACATGAAAACGTTGAAAGAGCAAGTATTTGGAAATAGAATGAAATATAGTGATAAAAACTTGATGAAATATAGAAAACGGAACAGAAACAGATTGTCGGGTTTCGAAACACAAAATAATTGAGGAGAGCGGGTTGCCGCGGATAATATTGTAGTGTTAACCATGGGTGAGGAAGAAAGCAGCGATCAAGACGGAATTAATCGGTGACGACTGATATGGATGGGGTGTGTGGTTTAACGGGGGATGTTAAAACTGGAAATGGAGAGAGTGGTGGCCGACAGTGGAATGAATGCCAATTGAGCATGTACATCATATACATGAATTCGGCGATGACGTAGAATCCAGTATTTTCTAAGCGATTATAAAGTTGCCAGGCCTTCAGTTTAGACGTGAGACTCAGATTGCGTTTGGTGTGAAATGTTGTGTGCTGGGATCTGAAATCGGTGAGTTGTGTCATTTAGTGCGACACTGTAAGTAAATCACATTTATTTACAAAAACATCCCAAGTGGATACCATGTGCCAACCGATGAACAGAGACCAAAAATAGAAAAACGTAAGCAGTGGCCGCAAACATTTCGTACACTTTGTGATGTACCATCCAAAAAAGTAATAGTGATAAAAGAGTGACGATGGTAAATATAATGACCGCATTATAAAATATAAGTCGGTTCTTCAGCTAAAAGTGGCGACATCACGTCGTAGACTGGGTAAAACATTTAGCTTTAAATGTAGCACGTGATGATTTACATAAAAATTGATTGTTATTTGCGAAAGGTTTTGAAAAATTCTAATCGAGCAGAATAAAATGTAAAATTGTGTGCAGTCAATGTTTCAGTGACCCTTGCCTAACACTTCAGCCTGAAATACAAATTGGAATGGAAAATATATAGTAAGCCAAGAAATTTTGTAAGGAAATTACAAAGGAATGGAAGGTAAATCAAAAAAGTATTATATAAAGATGAAGTTGGCATTCAGTACAAGACTATAACTACCTTAACGTTGATAATAACAAGTTTTATTAAAATAACTTTTTCTAGTTCTTATATATATATATATATATATATATTTTTTTTTTTTTTTTTTTTTTTTTTTTTTTTTTTTAAATCCGCTCAACAGTCCCTGAAAGGACCAAGGCGTACCGCGCGGCTGTTGTGTGCAATGTGACGGTTGCATGGCTAGCAACAACCCACCACCAGCCGCTAGTTGCGGTACTCACAACCAGGAGGCGGCACTGTTATCTTAGCGCCTACTCAGTTCGGCCTCACGACGCTGAGTGCACGCCGTACGGAGCCTCCGCCGGGAGTTGAACCCGGGACCACGAGCGCATCAAGCGCCCGCGCTAGCCACTAGACGACCAGGAGGCTCACAGTTCTTATATAACTTTCTCTTAGTTTCTGTAAAAGTTGTTAACACATTTCATTATTACTTTGCAGGACTAATTACAGTATATCCAACATACCTTGATATTACAAGGAAAAAGTAACTAAAGAACTGAACAACAATACTAAGCATTTAATTGTTTAAAAATGTCAAAATACTTCTACGATTTTTCAAATATATGTAAGTATTGTGTAATAACTGTACTCTATAAAACCCAATTTAATTCATGAAGTTAAACATTTCTTAAAACCTTATGGTTTAGATAGTAAAACATTATAAACTGTGATGCATTAAAATTAAATTGTTTTGCATAAGGTAAATAGGGCAGGTACATGATATCTTTAAGATGAATACCGCAGCTTTGTAAAACTGTTTAGTAAGTAGACCATTTTATTATCTATCGCAACACCTCAAATCACACCACTTTTACAGACATTTTCGTGTTTTAATAAATATATTTAAATATTATTTTACTAACAAATTATTTACCTAGTGTTGTTCTCATCAGTTCCCTGACAGTTTCTGTCGTTGTGATTTCTTCTGCTGAAACAAACAGATTAAATTAGTGTTTTCTTTTAAATCATTCAAACAGAAAAACGCTGAAATTCTGGCTACGTAGAGTACGGTTTCAAAATAATTGTAATAATTAAATCAATCCTGACTATTGTGCATATAAACGATATTGTTAAAGAGTAGTGGAAGAAGGAATTAATCCTGGAATCAAGTTAAGGTAGGAAGATATCAGAATTACAATTTAATCTATTCAGATGAACACATCGTGTACAAAAGAACGTAAACCGTTTGCGCTAATTTGTATTTGTTTTTCCCATTGTATTAGAAGTAAAATTTATAAGTGCTTGTAAACAAAATTAAGGTAAGGGTTTTCGTGCAGAACGTTGAGGATGTTTAAAATTATCGAAAGTAACAACCGGTGAATATCAGTATACTGTTACGACTGATCATCGTATGGTACAGTGAAAAACAAAATACAAGTCACCAATTAAGTCACAAATCACCAACTTTAATTATCCCAATTAAACAGTTTTTAATTAACAAGATAGTATCTTACAACAAATCAAATAAAAAATTGTTCACACTTAATAAAAATGTCCACTAATAGAGTATCGCATAAGTATAAACACATAATACTTCGCCACATTACTTTGAACCGCACTGAGTAAATCCTCACTAAAACGCACTGTATAATCCCCCGACAGTAACTAACTTGACCGTCGCTGAATGGTTGTATTTATACACCGGTAATTTCCAGAATAATCTGTCAAATAGGCGCTGTCGAGAATCCACTAGGAACAGTGTCCTTGAACACACTGCACTGACCGGTATGGACTGGTATAGACCCTATAGTTGACGCGTAATTGTCCTTCACAGAAAAGTAGCAGCATTATGTACGCATACACATTACAGCTGGAATATTCGAGACAGTTTTAGAATATTCCGTATTACGTAACAGTTTTTCCGCATTACGTAACACTATCTGAAATGTTAATGGAACTGTATACTATATGAAGAGTTGCATGAAATGTGACACGTCTTTGAAACAATATGAAATTGGTGTTGATAATAGGCTTTATGACATAAATCCCTTCCCCTCACTATAAAATTGTTGTGACACTAAGGCCGTTGGAATATTTGTCACTGCATGGACGGTCGCCTTTGTGCGTAATGGACGCGTATTAATCACGTGTTTGGACAAAGTGACAGCGGACCGCATTCAGCCGGCATCCCCGGCCTATTGTAACTGAATGCATTGCACAAAACATTAGTCATTTTGTGACCACGTGACATTTAATTGAAACTGAATTTTGTACAAGCTTTACAGTTTTTCTTTGTTATCATGTTCGTTGCTAACGGGTCACATGCCATCTTACACACAATCGACTGGTTAAATTATGGCGAACACACGTATAGCTAGAAAGCGTTTTGTGTAATTCTCTACTGTGTTTACTGAAATGTTGCATACTCTATTGTATAGCAGAAGAGGGTTTGATACAATCCATGTACACCACCGGCATTTACGTCGTTGGAATTCGTAATTATAGGTTATGTAATTTGGCATGCAACACAGAGTGGCCAAAAGATTGTTAAGCATTAAAAATTGAAAATACGTTCTTGTATAATCTACATTAAGTGATAATTTATTTCTAGCACACACACACACACACACACGTATTTTATAAATTTTATAGAGTTTATTTTTTTTAATTTAACATTATTAACAATGCTAAAGTAATAAGTATTATTGATTTTGTAACCATTAAATTGGCAATGGCTTATGATATCAAATGTTGTTACAATAGGCCGGAATTGAAATTGTTAATTGGTATTTAAAAAAGATAAACTTCTATAACGAAGCACGTATTCTTACACTTGTAGCACCTGTTCTCAAATGTAAGAACGACTCATGGACGATAAGGCAAGATTCTATTCTACAGAAGTTAGGTTACGAGAAGAGACAAGTATTCCATATTGTAACATGACATAATGTAGCAGAAGATTTGCAAGTTTTAAGTAATAAAGAGAAGCTGTATACTGAAGAATTGATTAACAGAATTGTTAGAATAAGACCAATGACGACATATAACACAGACAAATACTATGACTATGACATTACCCAATTGATTGGAAAAGTGAGTGAGGAACGTAATTAAAATCATGAATTATACTACCCTATTTTTAAAAAAAGATTATGATAATTTTGCCAATGTGGAAGTACAAAGCTATAAAAAATAAGTTAAATTGTAAAATAAATATAGTTTATGTAAACGTTAAATAATTGAATGTGAATAAGTTAAAGATTAAAACAATTATGATAACAGAATAAAAGAATAGAATTAATATATAATAAAGGTACAGTGTTACAAGGTGAAATAAAGTGTATGGCAATTGAAAAAGAAAAGTGATGTGAACAAGTAATGACTTTAGATAAATAAACATAGAACTATGAATATTATAATAACTGGTGAACAATTAATATGCGCCCAGATATAATAAAAAATAGATTTTGACCTGTTAAAAGAAATAGTTATAGTTATTTGTTGTTAAAGAAGAAAAATTTTATAAAACAAAGTTTAAGGAATAATTATCAGAATCATAAGAAAGGTATGTTAAGTATTAAATACTGGAATTTACCTAAAATGCTTTAAAAAGAGTTATATTTTGTTTTATAAGGATTATAAATAATCAGATATTATACTTTAGTTAGTTATGTTATTGAATATACGTTTAAAACATTTAAGATTAATAACATCAACATAATCTGTTTTAGTAAATATAGGTAAAGAGCATTAGATACTCTAGGCCATAAGGTCTATAGTAGAAACAAGAAAATTGTAAATTTTGATATAAAAACAGTAATGATTAATGGAAAATGCATGTAATCCTATTAGGTTTGATGGTATAAGTCTGGAGAACAAAACTGGATACAAAATAATTATTTTTGAGTTAATTTATAATAGAAAACCAAATGGTAAATGAATAACTTTGCCTGCAATTGGCAGAAAGTAATCATGTTTGATTTCAAATTAGTGTATAAGAAAAAAGCAATACAATAGGTTGTTACATTTAGGATTACAGGTAGTATAAAAGAATTATGTTAGTTAGAAGATACTTGGTAATTTTGTATAAAAAGACAATAGCCATGTTTAACAAAGTTAAAAATTCTTCAACCAATAGAAATTTAGATTTTGGGCCTTAACAACCTGAAATTTAGATAAATAATTTAGTGAGTTCATTATTAGATGCAGAAGAGTAAAGATTAAACTGTATACAACTGGAGAGAGAATAAAATATAAAATATAAAGAAAATAATGTTGAACAAAACAAAATAATGTCATGTAAATTAATAAATTAATAACTTAAATAAGAAGAAAGATCGAATTAAATAATTATCAAATAGAAGAGTAATAGTACAACATGGACAGTAATTGGAATTGAATATCTGAAGAAAAATTGTTGATTATAAAATCATAGTGGAGTATCAACACTAAAGTATAATAAATTATATACACCTTTAAAGTTACCTTTAAAGTAACTTAAAAGTTAACTTTTAGTTTAAAAGTTATACTAAAGTACACCTTTTAACTCACTGATTAACTACATTTAATACATTCACTTAATGAACAACTTGTACTGAAGATTAATCTCACAATTACATTAATAATTAATGTGGACAATTTATTGAAAGTGAATATTTGTAAAACACAGCTAACCTTTAAACACTACTGTTATTAATCATATATTGTAACCTTAATTTTAATGAATGAAGTTGTGTTAGTGGTTAAAATCACAATCAGAATTATCACTCTTGCACACCACTATATAAAAATTATTCCGATTAGCGCTTTCAAGCTTCACAGCTCATCGTCAGATATCGGATATGGGACACGATATACCCGATCTGACGATGAGCTGTGAAGCTTGAAAGCCCTAATCGGAATAATTTTTATATAGTGGTGTGCAACAGTGATAATTCTGAAACTTAATTTTAGTTTATTAATAACTTGTATGACATTTGGTTGCTCACTGTGAAGTTTTGTACTTATTCAAGCATATTTTATTAATATTTTCTGTAGTCAAAAGCATCTTTACGACTCGAGACTTTAATAACAGAAATTTTGTATAAGTGTCCTCCCTTCCACCTAATGGAACAGAATAGCCAACCGCTGAATACGTAAACATGCCGGAGCAAATTTATTAAAATAACCTTGTTCAATGTGTTTAAAAGGAAAGAAAAGAGGAATTAAGAAAATAAAACCAATATTGAAGTTTGTAACCTGTATGTTTGATTTATTTTAATATTAATAATAATTCATTTGTCATATAATAAAACATTGAATTTTTTTATCACAAAGAAGAGGTCGGTTCACCTATTTTTAGGCAGGAAATTCAAATTCAAATATTTGAAAAAGGTGAGTTTACCAAATTCAATAAACAGAGAAAAAAGGAATAAATAAAGACTTAATTTTTTACTGTTACTTTTTGCAAACAAACAGTTTGGCTCCTAAAACGGGAACAATGTAATTAAAATTAATAAGGAAGAAGCATATCTGTATAATATTTACCTTATTCCGTCGTGTGACTTCGTTTTGCGTTTTTTTTTTACTTTACGCTTTTCGAGACATGTGTCCCGTCATCAGAAAATAAAATAAAAATTTACTCTTACGAGGTCGTTATACAGAGTAATAATATTTGAGGTATCAAATATAAATGAAAGATATAAGGGCTGGACTAAATACTGACATTGTACACTACAAAACATAACATAAAACAGAAAGTAGAAACACACATAGATAATTAGAAGATACAGAATAATTAAATGTGAACCAAAATAGTTGACTTTGAAAAAAAAAATGTGAAAGTAAAATTATGACGACCAGGAAAAGTTCCTTCACAGAAAATCTAAACAGGCTGTATGCCTATACTATGTAGCAAGAAGAAAAGAAGAAGGCGAAGAATAAGGAGAACAGTAGAAGAAAAAAGGAGATGAATGAGTTATTTTAAAAGATTTTCGCTGGATGCGACAATGATGGTAATTTTAAAGTACACTACTTTATTAAAACTGCCAGCACGTTTTACTACTTACAACTGATAACGTGAAAATAAAGAAAAACTTACGTGTCGTTATCATCGTAGTCGGTTGCGTTGTAGTTGTCGTTGTTGTTGTTGTCGGCGGTAGTGTCGGCACTTTGATTTCTGAAATATCAAACAAAATAGATTCATTACAAATTTTAATTTAAAAATTTTTTTAAATATTAAGTAGATAAATCATATAATTTAAAAGATAAAAAACGACATATTTTTAAAGAAAATGGATTGTTTTAAGTTAGTAGGTTTTATAATCTGAGGCGACCATGGAAACGATAGATTGTGATGTTAAGTCACATTTTTTAAATTACCAACGTGTGGAGGATATGGTCATATTTTGTATAGGCAGTTTGAGTAGTGTGACAGTACGTAGAAAAGATAAAACAACGTGTAACAATAACGGTTTGTATTTTTAGATTCCGATGAAACTAGGGGTTTACAGAACACATTGCACACCATTGTCACTACGTTGGTTTGGCGGCACTATAACTCCCGCTGACGTCACTTGTTTATGTTATGAATAGCACTCGTAAAGTGTTAAAGTAAGTAACAAGGCGATTTACAGTGCAAAACACATTACACATATGTAAAGAAAAGTCGGTACACAAAATAAATGTTCAATTTGACAAATGCACCTAGAGATGAAGTTACATTAAGGAATTCCAGAAAAAAAATTAATTTAAAATATTATACACACCAGGCTTTCTTATAGGGTACATTATAGACTGGGTTCTTGTAAAGAGCGCTGCCATGAGAGAAAGTGTTCACATAAGTCTAGAAAAATAAATCCACCGGCGTTCACAATAATTGGTTATTTCGAGAATCGTCGCCAAGCGAATTCTCAAAAAAGGAGTCTGAATACCTACAAGTTCAACGGTCGCAAGAACCAAGTACAAACCATTTGAAGCGCTGAGAACTTCTCATTTAAAAGTTTCAAACCAAAGAAAAATTTACCATTTATTTAGCAATAAGGCGCACTTTCAGCTCCAAAATATCTGATTTTGGCCCGATGGAACCTATAAATCCTTTACAAGGTTTGGAATTAAAAACCAACAATGCTTCACTAAGCTTTTAGAGGGGCAGAATGTATAGGCTGTACGTTTTTCAAAATAAACTGTAAAAACAGTAGCACTGTTTGACAAACGTGTGCAGTCGTTCTTGAATTTCACTTAAACAGTATAACTCTATGACACTCGAAGTTTCAATTTGACAGTGAAATCCCTTGCAATGAGTTGAAAATAACTTGTTGCCATAAATAATTCCTCTTTGACTGATCATACAACGGCGAAGAGAACTGGCTAACAATGTTTATTGATTTGTCACAATACACGACTTCTTCCTGTGATGGTCAGTAAAATCTGATATTTTGTCAGTAAAAGGCAAATTTGAAAATAATTCCTTAGTTCTACGACTCAAACGAATACATTATCATCTGTGCTGAATTAATATCTAAATCTAATGTTGTAAAAATTATAAGCTTAAAAAGCTTTAAAAATAAGTTTTTGTAAATAAGACTATACTTTTAAGACATTTTTAAACGGTTTTAAGTAATAGCATAATGAAACAAAAAAAGAGGAAACGTAATAAACTTTATACTAAAACTGTAACAAACTTGTATTCTATAAAAATATTTCAAATAAAAATAATTAAGTAAAATTATGACAAATAAAACGGTACGAATTACACACATTATTATAAAACAAGATAAAACCTTGTCTGCAAGATCATATGTCAGAAATTGTATAAAAATTGATAATTTCTATTTACGTAACCACCTTTATATTTTCCTAGTTGCTTAAGACCAGGTTTTTGTAACATCCGATATTGAATGTGCATCCTACCTGACCCGAAAGATTTAGGAGGAATATCTCAAACGTGGGTTCAAATCATTGTTATTAATAGAACGGACCATATGGCAAAAGTGAATTTGGTAACGTAATGGAGCTTAGTACTCAGTATACGAAACTATGTGGTGCTTTGTGATATTTATATTTGACGTTTACAAAGGAAGAAAAATACAAGGGTTTTATTGCTTACAAAGTAGTTTATGGGAAAAGTTTCCTATGTGTTTCATGAACGGTGTTATAACACCATAAAATTTGTGAAGAAAGGAATAATGAAACGCACAATATATTTTCGTAAAGTTACAGGTAGAGGCGACTAAATGGTTGTATTGGACAACTAAATAGGCGCTAGCTACAGAAAGCAGAAAGTACGGAGAATATTTAACCTGTTGAAATAGACGACTGGTAAGTTTTTGCTATAAGAAATATTTGTTGGTGTAAAGTTGCGGAAGAATACCAGCATAACTATATAAATAATATTGTTCATGGAGCTATAGTATGTGATGAGAGACTTCAAATTCTATGGAATAGATTACTAAAGGTTTCTTCGATTGAAAGATGTTATTGAGAGCACTTGTAGCGGAGGAAATGACTGTACCATCGCGACAAGTATGTAGCTGATATTGGTTGGTATTGGAAGTATTAGAGGTTGGTTTTCAGGCCACTTGCTTGCATCCCAAAGAAATATAACTTAATTGACGCCAGCCGCGGAAGCAAACATAAGCTCATATTGTTGAGATTATATTATCAGCCGAGCTGTTAGGCCATGGTGCCCAGTTGTCGTTATTGACAAAAGTTTCGGCCCTACTATCGGAGGCCATCATTAGTGTCTAGATTAGCACGGTGTCCGCCAATTCATCTTAGTTATGAGGTATAGACTACCTGTTTTGCCATAGAAGGCCTATTTTCGTAAACTTTTGTACCAGCATGATCTAAGCTGGAAAACAGCATCAAGTGCTTTCTGATTGGCTTGGGAGCACAGCATACTAGATTCTATTCAGTAGGAGGCTGTCTCCCGTTTGATTCAACCCATGTTTAAAGATATACACGGACCCTATGTGCAGCCAAGGGTAGTAGGCACTCTCCGACGGCAAGATCTTGTCTTCTCAAAGAGAATGGGACAGTCAGCGTTGGAGAGTGCATGGTCGGCTACCGCAGACTTCTACAGCTGCCTCAAGCTACAACAGCGGCTGTATTCCACACTGATGTTGACATCTGATCGTGGGGCCAAAACGTTTGTCAATAACGACAACCGTGAACTAAGTCTAACAGCCCGGCTGACAATAATAATCTCAAAATGTCGAAGCCGGCCGTAAAATCTTAACAACTTACATAAACTGGTATATACTTGATGTATCGACCTTTGTATAATTTTCCGTAAAAATTTTCTAAGTAAGGATTTAGTCAGCAATTAAGTAAACGTAAAAATGTTTCGGTAGCCTATTTATGTTTAACAGTAGGCCATTCTTAAATCGATACAGGTTAAATGTAACAACTAAAAATCAGAAGCGATAGCGTCTAGAGTCGAGCACCCAATGAGAAGAAAGATAGTAATAGGGAATTTTATATCAAAACAAGTCAAAAGTTATGATTATTTAGGGGTGTGGTATCTCGTAGCAAATACGTTAACCAAAAATCTTGAAAATTTTGAAAAATGATACGCAGATTGCTAAGGAAACACGCAACAAGAAACACGTATTAAGTTATGCAAATTGATCGCTATTTCTGGTACGTCAGTGATGTAAGGCCATTGTCGGACAAGATTTGATGATGATACAGTCGTCAGCGATGAGCTTTTTAAGCTGTACCTTAGGTTGTGTACTCTTGCCGAAAAAAAGAACAATTAATGTAAGGAACGAATTAATTGTAACACCTAAAATTTGTACAATAAAAGGAAACGTAAAAAATTAGTGAAGCAATTTGTGAAAGATACCACAATACACGGGTATACTACAAGTGGCATAATCAGAGCATATCCCTGGAGGAAAAAAAGACGTAGGTGAGGAAATGATTGACCAGCTTAATTTTTGAAAACTAAAAATGATTATAAAACATTGATACGTTACCGTAAAGTCGGATTGTCCCTTCGGCGTTTTTCAGTGAATTTTCTGAAACACATTTGTACGTCCCCAGGTCTGTTTCGTTGAGTGATTTAATGAGCAACTTCATGTGTACTTTGTACAAATTTTTTATTTCGTCTACTCTGTGCCGTGATCTGAAATAAAAGATTACAACTTAACATCAGTAACAATTCCATACGTGAAAAAATCCAAATTCTTGTAAAAGAATGTTATAATCGTATTCCAAGTTTCCAAGATTTTGTAAAGCATAGGAGATATTTTGTATTGTTACCGCTGCTCCTGTTTTCCTATCACAAATTAATTATAATTTAATATACACGCGAAGTAACTATACGGATTATAATAATTGTAGTAAATAATAATACAATAACTAAAATAGCTTTAGCATTTTTGACTTCTCGTGCTCATAATTAATATTAAGTACAGCTAAAATAGACATGAAACAGGTGTCTTTTTGCGCTCTGTCACAAGATCACATTGCGCATGCGTAGCTTTGACGCGTTGTTTTCGGACCAATTATTTTGTATTCAGAACAGCTGCATGGTTGACGTGTGTCACGGATGAAAGTCATAATTGGTCACCTCACACCCCACATCCTTTACTTCCTTCCCTGCTACCACTACTAATCTGCACGAACCGTTTCATATCTTACTATATCATCTGCATGTTTCTAACAGCAGTATATAATACTGTTACTTTATAATTAAAAAAATATTATTTGATGTAGGCAATTATAAATATGTTGTTCAAATAAATTCCATTAAAATTGCTTTATTGCGGCGTAAAATTTTTTTTGTCTGAACGCGACTTAGGAGAATGTATAATCTGAGATGTAATAAGTTATTGTCATCATATCTTAGATTGTTCTGATTTAGACAAGCTAGCTCAAGAAAAATGTACACAGTTTCTTTTTTGTGTGTCATTTCAGAAGTCGATCGTTCTATAAATACGTGTTTGCCAATAAGTGAGTCGGTTTTAGTTCAATTGACTCAGAGTAATTTTTTTTTGCGTTGTAGGCAAAAGCATTGTAGAGCATTGTAGGCGTTGTTATAACGCTAATATTAACATCATATGTTTTAACTGCAATTTAGTATGCTTAAATGTTTATGGATTAGTATTATCTGCTAAGCAGAGTATGTAAAGGCAATTATAATATTTTTTTAATTTTGAAGTTTCTTTAAATCATTTGACATACTCACCCAGGAGTGATGACCTGATCGTTGTTGCTGATCCAGTAGTTCATCGTGTTGGGGTAAGCTTCAACTAAACACTCTAACTGCACGTCAGTCCCCAGTGGAGCTCCCAACAGCTGATTCGGCACTTTAATCACTGGAGCAACTGCACAGTATACAATAAGCACATAGGATTGTAGTCGTTCGTGTTACTCTAACACGCAAGCACACATACATTCCCTATTTCTATAACTTTATATTTTCACACACACACACACGCGCGCGCGCGCGCGCGCGCACGCACGCACATATTGAAAGCATGAAACGTAACGGCACCAAACAGTGGAGATTAAATGAGAAGTATTTGTGACTGGATTAGAAATAGATAATTGCATGTTAGTCATCAGGTCTGTGTTATATTTAAACTAAAAGGCAAGTGTAAAATTTGATTTTATATTCGCGTTTGTGATCCTATCCTAATTAGGAGGTCACAGTGTAAAGTATATTTAGGTCAGCAACAGTGTGACCACTAGCTAAATGTCATGACGATGACATACTAGTTTTTATTATTTCCATTAACTGTATGTACTAGACTACAACGCCTGAGCCACAACGACAGTTTAGACATCAGTTCAACTGGTTTCATCCAGTTTTTTTTCACCGACCGACTCGATTTTTCATAAACTTTAGGGCACAAAATAATATTACAAACGTTATCAGAAATCATTCAAAACTCATGTACCCACTGTGCCTGCTTTGTTTCGTATCATACCTTGTACACTGATATTTTCTAGAATTTAGCCGTTTAGTTTAGAACAAGTCAAGTGATACTATTAATATTTTGCTTAAAATGCATCTGTGTTATTTCAATTTGTGGCATTGACGTGATGTGAGAACATAACATGGATTCAACAACCAAACACTAACATTAGCATAGGTTTTTTTTAATTTAAGGTTTTAACTATTTTCTAAAATCTGTGTAACGTTTTCCACACTTATTGGTTTGTTAAAGGGTCAAGTGCTCTTAATATTTAAAACTAATACACATATTTAAATTGACTTAAACTTGATTTATCACAACTTTATCTGATCAAGGTTCTTCACTACATTTCCAATATAGATTCTCATAAATTATATTGCCTTAGCGGGTTACAAGCTTATAAAATTTGAACCAGGTAGTCATAGATTCATAAATGTTGTTTATAAAATGGAAACGACTAATAAAAATTTTTTAATTTACAAACATTGCATAATGAACAGTTAGCAATCATTCTCTTTTCTATTTCTGATATTGACTAAACAGGGTTCGTTAAAAGTGTTGAAACGACTAGTAAAGGTAAAGAATCTTAATGAGCTTAATCGTTTTATTGTCAATTATAAGACCAACAACCGCTCACACGTAATACAAATAGTAAACATAATACATAAACACATTACATTGGGTATCTCCTTTTAAGTGAAAAAAGTTACTCAGAAGTGATGAAGAGACATGAGCTTATTTGCAATCGCGTTGTCTATGTAGACGAAAGCATTGAAAGCAGTTTTATTTTATTTTATAATCCCAATATTAAAAGTAGTTTTATGAAATATACGTTTTTCATAGTACGAAGTGATATAAGGCAAAATAAATCAAAACGTACTTTAGCCATACGTTTGGCTAGTTGAGTGGAAGCCTGTAGGCCTACCTCAATTGGATTGTCGTAAAAGGATGTGAAAGCTGTGTATATATCCACGTGTTCAGTTAGAATCTATTTTTTTTTTTTTTTTTGCTTTTAATATTACTTGCTACACTTATAAAAATGTACAAACTATTGGGTATATAATTGTTTAATATTCCGTATCTTTAGTGTTGACCCTTAAGTAGTGTAGTAACAAAAGACAGACTGATTCATTTAAGGTTTCACAATATAACTGAAACAGTTTCACATTGTAACCGCTGTGTTTTTACATCACCAGTGAAGTCGGTCTCTCGACGAGCTTGTTCAGATTGTTTAGTCCCTTCACACACTACCAAGGAAACTGAACTTGTATTTTCGCAACGGAAACAACCTGTTTAAGACAATGCGCGTATTTGAAAATACCACAAGCATAAGTCGAAGGACTACCAGCTGCACTGCAAATTATAAGGTAAACGCTTTACACATTATTGGAATTATTTTAATATTAAATGTATATAATGAATAAAAAAGGTTGCTGTATCTTTTATAGCTAAATATTAGTTGGCACAATAACGTAAGATAACAAAAAGAAAAATTTGGTGAAGCGCTTTTCTCTATAATAATACACGTACCTATGGCCTTTTGATCGGGTGAAATAACCGTGGCTCGTTTGGTGAAAAGATGACGTGAATCATGGCGAAAGATGAAATTAGTGAAAAGATAAGGAAAGTCCCTATGTTGTTAGAATTTCTATTTAGTGTACATAGCAGAGACTTGGAAATTACTAGTAAGTACCTCAAGCACATTGATAATTTAAAACGATACTAGCGTTGACTGCTTAATATCATTGATAGCCCGTCAAACAAAATCTAACCTGTCCAATTTAATACTGTTGTAATGATACAGACAACCTTGACTCGTCTCTTAAAAGTAAGTTGCGTACGTTTAAAGCTGGTACGTTACGTACGAACGTTTAGAGTAACAGCATGATAGAAAACAAACTGAGATTTTGTAAGGTCTTTGGCTGTTTCATCGTTAGTTTATGAGCAAGAGACCTGGGTATTGATTAAAAAATGTCAGTCGCATACAAGCCATTGAAGTAAAATTTCTTAGTTCAGTAAAAGCGTATACAAGAATGTTTGACGGGTGCGCAGATGAGAAACTATTTAAAAATTTTCTTGGTCAGCACAAAATATGAAGCCAAACATTTTAAAATGCACATATCATCTTGACAGAATGAAAAACTATGGTATACTGAAAATAGTCAACCATAGAAACTAGCAGACAAAAGGTGTATAGGTAAAACTATGAAGCTTAAATGATAATTTCAAAGAGGATATTTCTCACTTAGCCGAATAGAATATAGAATATAAAAACCATTGCGGGACTGAAGGCCAACGTTTTTAGACCGAGCACGGTACTTACAGAAGAAGACGAATATTATGTTTTTATCTTTATACAGGTTACTTCTAGTTGCTTGAATCAGCTATCCGCTTGTCACCTCAATAATATTTCTCCTTTTACCTACCCATTAACAAATCTTAACATAAACTATTTAAATACCATTCATTCAGTAATGAAACTTTTGAAAGGAATTTTGCTAATTCAAAAATCATTTTAGTTTAAGAAAATAAATGACTTTGAAAACTTACACTCTAGAGAAGTTTACTGTGTTCCAATTGATTATCTTAGAGCCGGAGGTACAAACGTTAGGAGTCAAAATTTCAAAAAAATAAGTCTACAAGTGGGATATCAAACTAAATGTAATTTAAACAAAATTATGAATTTACCGTTCCTTAAAAATTTTTAAACTTACGTACACGGGATCCAAAAAATTCTTGAAAATTTTTATAAAATCACAAATTTTTTAAATATTTTGTTTTGATGAAAGCTTCGTCAAAAATAATCACGTTTTTTATTTTTACCAAAATTCTCTAGAAATTTGTTACCATTTGTTGAATTTGCGATCTGTGTAGAACGATACTTTATATTTGACATTAAGTTGGTCGCCTAACTTCAAAATTTTTCAATTTTGTAGCTTTAACAAATTCCTATAAATTCAGAACAGCTAAGGTCAGTTTCAGCTGGTCTCCTGCTACTGTACTACCTCTGTCTCTTTAGCCAGACAATACCGGTATTAGACAATATAAATGTGCGGTATAATGTTAGCAATATGTTACTACTTACAATTAATATGGAGCGTGATCCTCTTGCTGACCGCAGGTGGGACATCGTTGCTGGCGATGCACAGGTAAGCTCCCATTTGTTTTCTGTCCAGCTTTGTCAGGTTCAGCGTATCCCCACTGTATGTCTCCGCTGTGCGGACACCAACATTTAACATTACACATATGACAAGCAGGACATCTTTGTGTTAAACGACAAAAAGTATAGTACATAAAACTTTATTAAAATGTTTTCCATACACAGCTTGCAAACACAAAATAAAACGTATATTATTAATTTGCTTTCTTAAAATTTATATTTGTTTATTGAAACATATTGTGAGCTTTTGTCATTAACTAGACTTAAATGCTAAAGATTACATGTCGACGTTTAAATAAAGTTTATTGCCGCCACCAGGATCTATTCACGGGCAATACAGAAACTATATACATACACACACGCACACACACACACACACACACACACACATATAGACATACACACACGTAACTCAACTTTTCTTGGAGCAATTGTATAATTTTGTGATATTATTCAGTGTAGTTTCTTAAATATTTTCTTTAATACACTACTTGGAAAGAGAGTAATGGACATTCTAATTGAATGTGTAATGTAGTGAGAGTAAAAGCGTATGATAACATAGAAAGGCAATGTGTGAATAAGTAGAGATTGCAGGTTTGAACATTATGTAGCCTATTAGTTGATAAGGAAGTATTTTAGGCTTATGGAACAATTTTGAGGAATAATGCGATGCGATGCTTGGACGCGAGTGGAGTGAGCGTGTGCGAGGGCACGTAATTATTTTACGGGATCTTTATTAAAAAACTCGTCAATTTATATAACTTTAATGACAGCGGAAATTTTTAGATGAGACTTATAATCTATCAAGATGTTCGTTACAAAAGAACCTAACTAATCACGACATTTATTTTTTTAAATCAGTAACTAAACTTATGCATATTTTAATTTATAAGGTTTTAGGACTATGATTTTAGTCTTAAAAATTATGAGGATTTATGAAAAAGAAGTGTTATGTTCGAATATTAGTTATTTGTAGAAAAATCATGAGGAGTTATCAAAGAACCAATCAGATTACAAGAAGTCAATCGAGGATAGATCAGTCTGTAAAAAATCGATAGGGTGTAAGCGCCGCGTGGTTCATGACAATCGGTACTGCTAATCGCGACTAACACAAGATAAATTGTCCTAGAGTTACTGCAACTAGCCTAATATTGTAAGTTCTATTTCGTGTATGTGTTTTGTGTATATCATGTGTTACTTGTGAGAGTATGGGTTACACGTAACAATTGTTAATCATACAATATTCTTACCATTGTTTTATTATTATTATATAAACATATGATATACTAATGTTCATTACATATGAAGTAATTGTTTCTGTACTGCCGCTACTATACAGAGCTGTCTATAACAATAAATGTTCTCAATATTTGACCACAAATATTTTTAATTTTTTCTAACAACAATAGAAATACATGTTTCTCATTTATTGAATTATGGTCCTTACACAAATCATGTACACGTCATTTATTTTATCTATCTCTTGAAATGATATATTAGCTATGTACATTTGGTGTTTTAATAGAGGCTACATATATCTTTTTATGGAAGGGGAGAAGCGAGTTCTCAGTTTTGACTCGACCCATTGGCAATTGTCTGTCTTTCTATCTAATTAGAATATGTCTCACGATAACTTTTAAAACATCAACCGATTATCCCAAAACTTGTCACGCGTGTCTATACTTATATGCATTGAGTCCACACTTTATTTTTTGAAATCAAGCCACTTAAAAATAGGGAAGCAATTAATGTTGTGGTCCAAATTTCGACAAAACCTTAAACGTCCATGTGGTTATCAAATTAATGAAAATTTAAACTAAAATATGAATTTCGTGTTCGTTTAAAAAAAATATTATTTCGGACCTTGGAGCAAAACAAAGACTGAAAATGTTGATAAAATTGAAGGAATACTTATGAAGTATCAAATTAATTAATATTTTGGCTAAAATTTGAATGTGTTAATTTTTCTAAATTTAAAAATTTTGGAGTGGTAGGCCTCAAAAGTAAGAAAACAGTTACATAAAATTCCAACTTCCATGTGAGATATAAAAAAATAATTTGAACCAAAAGCTTAGTATAATGTACTCTATTGACAATTGGCAAATCTTTTGACCATGTGTCCCAAAATCAGGATTACAAAATTTTGAAAATTGTAGATAGTATGGTAGTATATATATACCGTTGCAAAATAATATTAGAAGAAATCTAACATGTACAATAAAATGATGAGACAACAATGTTGGGGTTTTGAAGGCTGGAGGAGAGTTGGGTCACCAAAATCAAAGAGCACTCGTTACATATTATAAAATATGTCCATTTTTAAAATGACAATGGGAATTTCGCTTCTTAGTCGTAGTAAGCAACATTGTCTCTGGCGTCTAGCTTATGTAGCTCCAACAAATAATAAAATACAGTAATTTTAAAACAGGACTTCGCTGTTACGGATACATTCTGCGAGCAGCACCTGGCACCATCACTAACTGAGCTTATCACCAGGACGTTGACAGCAAAATTATCAACGCAAACGACCCAAAATGCAGTGGATGGATATACTATAAACGCATATATTTGATGTCAAAAATTAAACCCACACAACGTGAATGATTTTTACTAGATAGCATTCATTTGTCCCAACACCTCGCAGCCACGTTCTTATTGAAAACCGCTAAGATGAAGAAGAAGAAGACACTTTTGTAAAGCAACAAACAATTGAGAGTCGTAGAAAATTTTACCGAGGTAAACATAATATGGCATTAATAGATTTTATAATGATATCTATAATGAGGGATTTACAATGGTATTTTTCTGTACTCGTAAGAAAATGATAATCTTAAATTACGAGAGTAATCTATAAATATCAGTAAATAAATTAGGCACTATAGATAGGAACGTTAACACAAATTTCTTAAAGTAAATGTTATGTAATTGCTATTCTGAGAATATTTTTTTTATCGGCCATCTAAGGACCAGATGCTAATTGCAATTCTTTATTCTTTTCTTTTTCTCCAATATTATTTCAACTTTTCACTGTGTCTCTTCTTCCTGCCTTCAGTCCACTTTGAACCTCCCTTTTTCTCTCTCATACACTGGGCTCCTTCCATTTTTAACACTTTTCCTTTGAAAACACTTAAAACGTCTCTTTCAATTGCTTCTTCTGCGTGTATATTATTTTTTCTAAATCCTTTTGAACTTCTTCAATCCAACTTGATGTGGACTTCTTCCCCCACAGATATTTGAGGATCTGTTTTGTTAACATATTGTCGTCGATCCTATTTTAAGAATATTATTATTAGTATTATTATTTTGAGAATTTTGTTATTTGAGTTAACAGTCTCTGTAATTCCAACTTCGTCGTGTTTGCTTGCTGAAGTGCTACCTGACACGCTCAGGACGAGGTCTTTCAGTGTCTCCACCATTATCAAGTTTTAAACTTCGACAAACAAGTATACCACTGGTATACATACATATATCTTTGAACCCGCCTTTACGACCGGTTAATTTGTAAACAACTCTATTTATCACTTCCATATTGGCTCAGCTCCGTTAAGCACGTCCCTTCTGCCTTCCTATTGGCTACTTTCTATGGAGTTTCGTGTCTCCCTCTAATGCCATATTAAACTACACCCAGCTTTGTCTGCTTACCTAACATTTGTTATACTCCTGTCTAACGAATTCAAATGTCTCGCCACTAGAAATATATGGTAAAATATTTCTGAATTACTAAAATCAGTTTTAATACTCACAAGACTAGTATACCTGTCCGAAGCGTGACGATAGCAGTTTAGCAAGTATGCACGACGAAGTCGGATTTATTATATTAAATATATTGTACCAGTTGTTGACAATGGAATTGAGCAATTTTGAATGTTTTTCTACCTAGAAACTAGTAAATTTTCTTTTAATTTAGTGCATTGTTGAAACTTAAGATTCATAGTTAAGTTGTTTTTTACAAGTTATTTGTCAAAATGGCATATCTGGGCAACAGAAAATATTCCATGATTTTGTGTCGTCACAGAATATACGATTTCTGTAGTTGCGTGACTCTAGATAATCGTAATTTCATGAATTTTGTTTAGTCACAGTCATTTTCGTTGCATATACTGACTCTCAAATCTCGGTAAATGCAAAACTTAAGCTGTTTTCGAACATTTGTTCGCTGACTTGCGATCTTAAAACGGCTGGACTAATTTTTATAATTAACCTCAAATCACTCGTAGTAGACTTGAAATTTTTCTAACGAGGATATGAAATGTTGGCTAAAGAAAACTGGATAATTTTAAACATAACATTGCTCCAATTATGGGGCTATTAGTTAAGAAATTTTAATTAATGATTTTAATTAAATGTAATTTTAATTAATGACGAGCTTTTTAAAACATGGCTGCAACAGAGTAAAATTTAAGATAAAATGGCTCTTTGATTATACAAAAAAGCCGCTGTTACCGTTAACTGATACGTTCGTTTCTTAGGCTACAACTGACCGTGTTGGTTGCCGTGGAAACAAAATTTTATTTTTGTTTCTTCGTCTTCTTATTCTTTAAGAAGTACCAGAAGAAAAGAATGTGTACATTCTTTACTTGTGTGGCACTTACAAATTACCTGTCTTACTGAAATATTATTAAACCAATATTCAATTTTGGTTTTCTATATTTTCTTCAAAAAAAGAGAAGACATTAAATCAACCATTATGTTGAACAACACAATATTGGAACACGTTACTGAATTTTGTTACCTGGGTAGCATAGTTACAAGTGGGAATAAGTGTCTGGCAGAGATTAAGAGGAGAGTAGCTCTGGCAAAACAAGCATTCCAGAGCAAAAGGAACTTATTAACAAACAACCATATTAGTATTGAAACAAGGAAAAAGTTTGTTAAGGTATTTGTATGGAGTGTTTAACTTACGGGTGTGAATCGTGGACCTTAGGGAAGGTGGAGAGTGACAGACTTCAGGCAATGGAGATGTGGATTTGGCGGAGAATGACAAAAACTAGTTGGACAGATAGGAAGACGAATGAACAGATCTTAGAGGAAATAAATGAGAATAGAACACTGCTTAGGAGCATAGAGGTGAGGAAGATCAAGTTGATAGGGCATGTGATCAGACATAGTGCTTTTTTAACTAACATCTTTGAGGGCAAAGTAGTGGGGAAGAAGCCCAAAGGAAGACCAAGAACTGCATACTTCCGCAGCACAATGAGTGTCGTGAATAGTGGGTCCTATGGAGAAATGAAGAATATCGCAAGGGATAGAGTGACGTGGCTACAGCGACAAGGCATTGCCTTTAGGAGTTAAAAATATTTTCTTCTCAAAGTAAAGGGCAAGGGTTCCGTCGCTTGCCATGACTATCACGGAAGACTTCGGAGACCTAACAACTTGCTTGTAGACGACCTCACTACTGTCGCATTCACCAGAAGACGAAATGGTCAACATATTTCTATTAAACAATTACAAACTACATTAGTAGGTGATAGTCCTCCAGTGTTGTACCTTTAATCTAATCTACCTAATTCTCCAGAGGAGTAGATTTTGAAACTTTTGTGTTCCATAAAAAGAGAAATGCAGACATCGCAACTAATGTTTAAGTAATATGGTGCTTTATGCAGTCAGAGGTTTGTCTCCGTTTCAATACCCATGGTATTCTTGTTAAGCATTTTCAGTCAAAATTGTCGATATAGATTATTGTGAAAAAACGAGAGAGAAATTTTATAAATAAATAGATCAAATAAATACGCGACAGAGATTAAATAAATTTCTTTTTTCAAACAGAATTGTCACCTTTGCACACCACTATAGAAAAAGTATTCCGATTAGCGCTTTCAAGCTTCTCAGCTAATCGTCAGATCGGAATTCACAAGAAGAGTTTAAAACCAACCCTCATACCTCCTCCCACTGGCCTAACACAACAAGCTATAATTCAAATGTCCCTTCCCAAACTCCGAGCCGTCACCCCCGTCTGTACAGTTACATATTTTTCTAGCACATTCCTTGTGTTTAAGTGTTGTGTGTGTGTGTGTGTGTGTGTGTGTGTGTGTGTGTACATTCTTTTTAAAACCTACAGTTGTACCGCCTTTCTCATTCACACTTGTGGGCGCGGTCACTCACCCTTATTTGAAAAACATCCATACAGTCCTATGCAATTTAATTCTTAATGTTATCTATCCGTTCTCTTTAATTTCTTTTATCTATCTTTTATCTATCTCCTGTTATCTATCTTTTACTTTTTAATTATATTATAAAATATTTCTTTATTATCAAATTTAGTTTTAGTATTCATTAAATTGTCTAACCCTTTTCCTCTTTCTTTCAATATTTTTAACTCCTCCCTAAGACATTTCATAGAAGAGAACCATAAGTTTGTGAATCCTTTGGAAGACTGAAAATGTAAAAGTAGTAAATAACACAGTTGAAAGAAAGCTTAGGGAGGAGATAGAAATATTGAAAGAAAGAGAAAAAGGGTTAGACAATTTAATGAATACTAAAAATAAATTTGAAAATGAAGAAATATTTTATAATATAACTAAAAAGTAAAAGATAGATAACAGGAGATAGATAAAAGATATATAAAAGAAATTAAAGAGGACGGATAGATAACATTAAGAATTAAATTGCATAGAACTATAAGGATGTTTTTGAAATAAGGGTGAGTGGCCGCGCCCACAAGTGTGAATGAAAAAGGCGGAAAAACGGTAGGTTTTAAAAAGAATGCACACGCGCGCGCGCGCACACACAACACATAAACACAAGGAATGTGCTAGAAAAATATGTAACTGTACAGACGGGGGGACAGCTCTCGGAGGTTGGTAAGGGATATTTGAATTACAGCTTGTTGTGTGTAGCCAAGGAGGGGGGAGGTGTGAGGGTTTGTTTTAAACTCTTCTAGTCAATTCCGATCTGACGATGAGCTGAGAAGCTTGAAAGCGCTAATCGGAATAATTTTTCTATAGTGGTGTGCAACAGTGATAATTCTGTTTGTGATTATAACCACTAACATAACTTTCTTCATTAAATATTTTTTTCAATAAAATGTACAAATTTTAATTACTTTTGCAGCAGGAAATTAAACATCTCACTGCATAGAGTATGTGATGGTCAGTAGATTAGTCTGTATTAAACAAGAGAACAAACAAACTATATGATGACATTAAAGTTACCGCAGTAATAGCCGTGTACAAACTTAAAAAATAAAACAGAATTTTTAACATATAAAAACGAATTCATTTTTATAAATTTTATAAATTACCAATTCTAGTTTTACAGTTTAGCATACAAGGATACACTATAACAAATAATATAGGAATTACACAAAATGAATTTTCCAACATTCGTGTGTAACTTCGTTATTACCAAATCAAAAATATTTGTTGTGTCTCATATAATGCTACATTTATAATTTTATCAAACCATCAATATTATTTTAACCAACAACCAAAGTTTTGCTGTATTTTTATAAATTTAATTTTTTATCTATTTTAAACTAGAAGCAGGCAGTAAAAATATTTGGTAGGAGAAATAAAACGGCATTGTAAACATCATTTATTTACTTCAGGTCTAGTGAAATTATCTTGTTTTTGGCTTCGAGTTTTATTATATTGATCAACAATTATTTAGCTATAGCTTGCATAAAATACTTTCGGGATTCATAAACAAAAATTTGCCGAAGAGGTAAAAGTTTATTTTAAAAAATTTAGGAAATTTTGGTGCAAAGTTGTTTTAAAAGTAAAAATTCGAATTAAACAATTTTGTGATGAAGGATATAAGGTTGACAAATAGAGCGCCACCCCCTACCTCAGTGTCATATTGAAACCTTGAATGAAAGAGATTATTATAGATATTTTGGCAGAGCGAATTTTTTTGTAAGAAATAAAATGAGTTTAGATTATTTTTTAGATTTAAACGTATAGAAAGAAATGTTTTATAAAATTTCAGGTACCTCTGATTACTTCCCGGCCACCTTTCTTGATAACAATTGACTCTCCGTCTTCTCTTCTCCAGACTATCCTAGGCATGGGGTGACCTTTGGCTTTACACACTAACGTGGCGTTGTCCCCTTCCTGTACGGTGATATCAGAGCTCGTGCCCTCGTCCACGATGTCCGGCGGAACTGTAACAACATAACAACTATTTACTTCCCCTAACTTTACAATGGTATCGCGATAACACCTCACTTATAATATGTTAATTAAGTCCATGTCAACAAATTGTTAACTAACTAACTTTGTTAATTAATTATAAATAAAGCGTGACAACACTTGCACAGGCAAGCACTTATAGTACACAGATGCTAATAAGTTAAAATTTGAATTAATTTGTTTTTCTTCTGTTGTTCATAAATATGGATACCAAAAAATATATTATGACGTAGAGCTGTCTTTCCCATTATACAATGGTTCCTATAACAACTCAGGGCAATAAGATGGTAATGACAGCAATACTCTGGTACAGGCAGATATGAAAACCCGGTTGCCACAGCAAAGTAACTACAACAGATAGTTTATGACAACACTTTTCTCTGGTAACAAGCCCGTTTAAGTGAAGTCGTGAGCAGCAAACCTTCCTCACATTCAGTGACGTAGCGTCCTTGGTGGTAAAGCAGAGAATCATCTGACCATACCACATCATAGCAATGGTGAAACCTTTGATGCCCATAACGATACTAACAAACCGTTAGTCAAACACATTGAATAGGTGTTTTTATTAAAATTTTTGTCACAAAAATCTACAAGGACAACAACAAACAAAAAAGGTTTCTTTTAAAAACGATTTATACGCTTGAATTTAATAAGTCTATTATTAATGTAGAATTAACACCATGAAATATTATAGAAGCTCCAAACCTAATATGTTTATATTATCAAAAATATCACCAATAAAATTAGTAAGAAATATTTCCACATTTCCATGTAATTGTGTTCCCTAATTATACAAATTTTACATAAATATATGTTACTTTTAAAAAATGTTACTCTAAATCATGCAAACCTGGACAATATGTATTTAATATTATGGGAAGTATTCATAACATTTACGTTAACTAAGAGCCGCTCTTAACAAATAACACTCTGAGTTAGTACTCAGTCGTTCTTCTTCTTCTTCTTCTTCTTCTTCTTCTTCTTCTTCTTCTTCTTCTTCTTCTTCTTCTTCTTCTTCTTCTTCTTCTTCTTCTTCTTCTTTTCAAGTATTAGGCTCAAAGACTATTACGTCGTCCCATGTTACAACTGATCTTTCTATGTTTCCATCGGTCATACCAAACTTTTTCTTCCTTTAGGCATACATTTTGCACTTACGTGATGTATTCTTGATGGTTCCACACGACGAACGTGATCAAACCATTTCTGTGTACGTGAACTGACTATGGCATTCACTGAACGGACTGGTAACTCATGATGGACGTTCTCATCCTTCTCCTGTCTAACCTGGTATACCCGGCTACTGATCTAAGGAACCTCCGTTTGAACTCGATTTTCATATGCATTCGTCATTGACGGAACGAATATATGAGGAGATTACCAGGACGGATTAAATGTGTTTAGGAAATCAAACGGATTCATCTCTTTTCTTCAGGATCTTCACTACAAGGTTTTATTTGTGTATCACAGAATTGGCTCAGAAGTCGGGCATGGCAGTCTGCATATCGTGGGTAAAAGAACACTTGAAACAAAACATAGGAAAACAAGGCGTTTACATAGATCTCATACTGGTGCCGAGAAGAATAAAGTAATAACGGAATGTCCTCTTATAACATAAAGATCCGCCATTCTGGACAAACAATAAGTTAACTATATAGATACAGAAATCCTTGTATTTCAGCGATGTAGAAACACAATACACAATCTTCTAACTGGTGAAGATTAGATAGTGGAAAACTAACGTAGCCTGATTCAAATCTTACGCATGGTTTTATCTCTTGGTAATTCTTGTTTGTGAAGATTCTAACTTTCGCTGCCTGTTTGATGTGACAACGCTTCTTCTTAAAGTTAGGTGCTTTATTTATTGGCCTCAGAATTATGCAAGGTAGTGTTCGTTCTACATGTTATACCATAAAAATACTTGTTTTCGTAAACAAACATCTTTTGTCAAATGATGACACTGCGATTTTTTTTCCAATAATTGACAGCCACTGACCCCTTCCAAAAATTTTTTTCTTAACGTTACAAAAAATTGGTAATCGTAGGAAAGATTGTTTGGCGTGAGAATGGTCGAAAAAGCTTACTAATTCAAAAATACATACGAATACATACAAATTGAGAAATTTAACCTCCAGGTAGACAAGAAAGGGGGAAAAAGGGGATACAATTGAATTTTTAGCTACCTGTGAGAATCATATGCTACGATAATTACGTAACGATCACGACAAATCGGCAGGTGCAGTTACGTAATAGTTCTACACGTTTCTCGAATAACCCAGCGTGCGGCGTTTGTGTAAATGTCGTCCACTCAAGTAGCATCGAGACTGTTCGAGCACTCTTAACTACGCAAATTATGTTGGCATGCCACCAGCAGTATGGAAAATTATTCTGGAATACCTGCGGGTCCTATATAAGCAACAACGGTAGGCTTATAAATGTTAGTTACACCTGGCGATGTTATAGATTGCGGATCAACAGATTGTTGCTGATTAGTGGAAAGTGATTGCTGATAGGGTAAAACTCTTTAATATGTTTAAGAAGAGGGATTACGTATGCATTCTACAACATAAGGCATTGAAATACTTGGTATATGATAGACAAAGAAATATCAAATTGAAAAGGGTAAAAATGATAGCCGTAAATAACAATTACAACCCGAAAATAGGAGACAGAATAGTAAGAAAAATTGAAATTTTCATGGGGTAAAAAAGATAAAAATGATAAGAAGTATGTCGGATCTATACCGAATAAGGGGTATCAAACCGAGAAAACAATTAAGTGCTTCGAAAAATATTAGGTAGATATAGCTACAAGAAAAGAGGAAGAGAGTTTCCTATTATGCGAAATATATAAATATTTATAAACGTAATATATAAATATTACATAAGAGTTGTGTATATAAA
The DNA here is from genome assembly GCA_034769895.1 of Magicicada septendecula. Taxonomy (NCBI): domain Eukaryota; kingdom Metazoa; phylum Arthropoda; class Insecta; order Hemiptera; family Cicadidae; genus Magicicada; species Magicicada septendecula. The sequence continues at coordinate 321,573,617 of CM068375.1, forward strand.
CTAAGTTGCAAAAACTGTAATGTGGGCAAAACAGAACGTAGCTCGAAATTAGGCCGAAAGAACATGCGAAAGGGGAAGGTGACATGACTACGAATTCATTGTACGCAAGGCAATTTATAGAAACTAGGACTTACAAATCCTAGAGAAAATGATGAAGTATTACAAATAAAGAATAGCATAAATTATTCGAAGAATTAGAAATGTTAAAATGAAAAAAAATAAAATTGTATTGATGAATATAAAAATAGATTTTAATAATGAAGAAGCGTTCTACTATGTTTTGCGAGAATCGTAGAAACAGGTAAATATTACAATTTTCTATTGTAGTGTATTTCTTGTTCATAGCGTAAAGATACCATACATATGATTTTCAATAAAGTTTTAATTACTCACATTGTTAAAAACGGTCGATTTCGGTCATAGACCATTGTCAGGTCATATGCAGCACACTTGCGGTCACAATATCATGAAACAGCCACTATTTACAAAAACGAATTCCTAGACATTGATTAATGAACGTTATACGTACTTCGTTCTCCAACGTCTCCCGAGAACTGATTTTGTTACAGAGTGTTTATGTTTACATTTCCTTCTACATATATTATATCAGCTGATTACTGTATGCTGATTTTCATTTTGCCGCAATATTTCAAATGTGATACGATTTTGTAAGTCCGTCATGATGTTCAATAGAGTTTCGTAGCCCTCTTCTTTTACATGTTTGTATATTCGGTATTGTTCATATATATTAGATCTTATTTCATCACTGCATGTTTTCAATGCGGTTAAATGTTGTTGTATTGGACCATATTTACAAGACTGTTTTTTATATGTTTAGCTGCTGTTGAGTTCGGTTTTTAGTGTTGAGTGTTTAAAAATAAAAATAACTTGACTGGGAATTCAAGTTAAATTTGTCCACTCGAAATAATAATGTTAACTTATTACAATACCGCAATAACTAACACAATAAACACTTTCCACAAATCCTCAAGAATCACTTGATCCGCACTCTACAATATCGCTAGCTGTAACTATTTCCAGTCTACAGAGGCCGTAGACTCTTATATAGGTTCCGCAAGTGTTACAGAATAATTTTGCATACACCTGGCCGCGTGATAACATAATTCACATTGTTACAAGTACTGGAACAGTATGGAAGCTACTTATATACGGCCTTGGCCGAGACACTAAACCTGCCTGGTTAGCGGAGAAAGTAGTAGAACTTTTATACACCTGCACCAGCCAGCTGTTCTAAAGGGTTACGTAATTGTCGTAGCACTATTATCAAGAGACGAGAACACTTAGAAGCTGAGACGTAAAATGGTCAGTATGTTTCGCCGCAATGTGCCGAATACAGGTAGACGTTTCTCAGTTTGCACAAGTTGAAACCCAGTCTCCAGACTATTTAGCAAAACTAAATAGCCAATATTTTGTAAAGTTTTAGTTTTATCACTTAATGCTTTCCAATATCCTATTTTCTGCTCCAACATATAAATCTGACCTGGATAATTGAGTATATATCGATCGCATATAAAGACCGTTTTATTTCTGAATTGGAATTGCAACACCTGAAGGATTTCCGTGAACGCGGACAAAACCCAACTATGTGTTTACAACTTCACACGACGTAATATTATTCACTTCTTTCAGTGTCCAATCTGCGTAGGGCTTACAGTAACCCCAAAGCGTGTCTAAAAATATCTAGTTGTCACGCTTTACTCCAAACTAACCGCACGTCAATCGCACCACCTACCTAACCCGTAAACGGATCCGGACACTCCGCATTATCAGCAGCAATGATCGTTACTCCAGCGTGATCCTCAGTCGAATCTACACTGCTTGTCTTCGCCCCATCATGACGTATGAGCATCTCATCCTTCTAACTGCTGACTCTGTCCGTCCGACACTCTACAGAATAACTGAACGACGAGCCCTCCGAGTAATTTATTGTCGTCCTCTCAAATCTAAAAAGTAACGCCGCTCTGTATGCCCTTGATGAATACTTTCCAGCCCTAGACTCTTTCCTCCATAAACCACACTGGAAGTATTCTCAGACTCCTTTCCTCGAAACCTTCGAAACCTCCATCATCAGACCAACCAGGAACACTCATAGACCCTCCTTCCGTCTCAACTAACAACTTGTAACACCTACTGCACCACCAACCAACACCGATTCCCTAATTCTAAAATCTCCTTCACTTCACACGGAATTATATGCCCTCTTGAGTCCCCTATCTATCCCGTGAAGCCGCATTTTCGCTACCCTCCAGCTTTAGCCTAATGCGCTACTTGATCCTGCTGTTGCTGTTCTCTAGTTTGGCATGCTCGTATCAATCCCCTCAGATTCCTATTACGGATGCCCATACTACATTTATAAACACCCACAAATGTAATCATTTCTACTTGGCGCCTTCACCTTATGCGATGGCTCGCATCTCCACATTCCAAATACGAAATTGGCTTAAAAAAACCTGAAGTAAGACGTGACTCCGTGATCTGTGATTCTCTGTGATATTATTAGCTGAAACAGTTTTTGATCTTACGTTTCCAGCCAGACTGAGGGGTGTGCGAGACGAAGGGCATGCCCGTCGCCCGCTTGTGTGCTACGTCCCGAGCTTCTTCGGCAGAAACCACAGATAGTACTCACATTTCCGTGTCACTAAAAGGCATTTTCTATGTCAACGGTAAATCTTTTTGGATGATGTAATTTTTGAAAAAAAAAGATTCTATAGATGGAACTGGAATAGAAGAGTATTGCCCTCATAATTACATCTCGGTCCGGGCAAAAAACACATACACTATATAATATATGTAACCCAATTAAGATTCTATGATTATATACAGAAAATGAGTAAGGGGAGCGCAACTAGAGAAAGTGGCTGGAACATAAGAAAGTACGATGAAACACGTGAGAAAAGACAATGTAGCTCTACTTAAATAAGGCTACGTAACTCCATGAAATATCAAACTCAAGAAACAAACTTCAATCTTTAAGGGGAAACATCTCAAAAAATTAATTAAATGTAATTATAAATGACGTTAAAAAAGTATCCACTTCAGTAGGTTTGATAAAAGTACAGCATAAGTGTATGGTACTTTTGTTATACAGAGTGATTCTAAAATATCTGTGTTAGCTGTCAGAGCTTAATCCAAAGATTAAAATAAAGAAAAATTATATAAGCTATCAGTAAACATTTGGTCTTCAAGTTATGGTCAGTCAAAGAGTATTTTTACTATTTCTGAATAAAAGCAAAAATACACAATAATAAACTCACATTTGCATTTTTTCATAAGTTGGTAATATATTATTAAAAGCTGACAAACAATTTAATTTAATTTTTTTTTGAATGATTTTCTAGACTTACAGAACCCTGTCAGCAGCCGTGTGAAGTGTGGTGTCATTCAGCAATCATGCAACTATTATTTTCAGACTTTTATAGACACCCTGTTTTAACTTATCATTTTTGAGCTTCTTATATTTTTTCTAGGTAATCTTTAAAAATGGATTGCTGTACCAAAGTACAGTACGATCTTCCTATTCTTTATTTGACCTTTAACCAAAAACTGAAAAGAATCTTTGACTACCAAGGTAAATAAACGAAAATAAATGTTTTGGGTTATGTTTAGTAACTCCAAAATAAGCCATTTAATAAATATATTTAGATAATATATTTCATTTATTTTTACTAGTTAAATAAGCTCAAAATGTGTCAGAAAAACGTCGAAAATTGCCCTGTGTATAAACGAAATACATAGAAATAACGTATAAGTAGGATATATTTTGTTTTTTTTTTGTTTTAAACCGGATTTCTATAATTGAGAGAAAAACATTACGTACTCGCTACTACAGCGGTAGTGCCATTATTTTACAGAAGGTGAGACACGGATTTACTAAATTGCCCAATAACCGTCTCGGCGGGAGTGTAGTTTGTGTCACCTGCCCTGCAACGGCGCACATTAGGAACTGTACTTACAGTAACGACCCCATGTTCCTGATGAAGGCCTCTTTTTTTTTAAACTCGAGCGCTAACAAAATAGCCTTTTCCTTTTATCGACGTACTGCTTTGGACATTTAAACATGTCGGTGCTACAACGACCCTAGTACATTTTCCCAACTCTAAGTTTCTAACAACATTCTTTCCTTCTCTCGGCTTGTGGAAACTTAAATGTACACATGTTACTTTCCAAGATAGCTACAAACATAAGATAGGTGGCTTCGTGTAGAGTATATAAGGTATGAGGTATCCTTTATGTTTTGTGTTAGATGAGTATTAATAATATGTTCTGCGGTCGTACGTTAACCACATGAAAAATTCGTCGAGGTAATTGAAAAGTTATTTGATGATAGGATTGGAGAGACACAGCATTCGCAGCCAGGTTTTCTAAAAATTTTAAAAATATTGACTTTAATATTCTTATGATCATGTAATCATTACACAGTATGTGATTGTTTTAATTAAAAAAATTTCAATTTAAAGTGACAACCATAGGAAGGATGGAAACTATTGGGTTACAAACGCTTAAAAGTAAAACTTAAATTTCTTGTAGAAACACTGGTGAATAATTTAACTGTGGGTATTGAATATAATAGTCTATGTTATAAGGACACAAGGATAAGGATCCAATACTAATTTATTTTTAGCAAACTGTGAGTGAGATATTGTCTATTAGATTTAAAAGGTTTAGAAGAATTATTAGACATTTGTGTAATAGTAGGATTGTAGTCATTCAGCTTGTAAATTTACTATTAACCACCTTTGTTTAAATTGCGCATTACGTAAAATAAGATATATTCAATTAGAAAATATAATTTATTTTACAAAAGATCAGTGTTAAGAAAAATATTTTATGTAATCAATTTCTTATGCCAACAAATTCTGTGATCTTGTTCTGTTAGTGTATACCTCTGATAGAAAGCCTTAGTAAGACAGTACTTTTCTATTTATAGCTCTGTAGTCCGTATAAAGTTTTATAAAGCCCATTTTCCGTAGCCATGTCTAAGACTTAGGAGTTATTTGGATACTGTTATGATTCATTAATATATTAATTTCAGCTCATATTGAAAAATGATTACAGTTATTTGTTGTTTATTAAATAAAACTTTAAGATATATTCGGAAAATTGAAGATATAATTGATCCTAATAATATTCGTAATATTACTATTACTTTAATATTATTGTTATCATACTTCTTTAAATAAAAGAAATAATGCTAATATTAACAATAGTTTTTGAATACAGCTTGCCCTTTTTACAACTCTGGTCAGCACAAAAAATTATCAGTAATGATAATTACTAAAATACAACAACCTTCTTCAAGCACACCAGCAGAATAAAACAGTCTTTTCTATAATCCCAAATACTCTCTGAATTGTTCCAGCTATGATCTTCAAAATTGATTTATTCCTGTCTTGAATCATTTTTCTGTTTTCCTTTCCTCTACCGTTGTTCTGTTGTGTGTTTTATTGACCTTATTACGTCAGCTAATTTCAACGTTATCTTCTTGAGAAAACAATTTTTAAACTCTATAACTAAATTTTAACATAATTAAATGCTCCGTACATAAAGTGCAAAGTGTAGTAACAACCATCCAGCAAATTTTGCTTGTTTCAAATTATGTCTTCATTCTTCTGTTCCTTGTAAAGAACACATTGTAACATGTAATATAGTTATGCCAATGTTTTATCTAGTTTTCAAAATATTTCTGAATTCAACTTTCTGAACAACCTGGAACTTACGTAGCGATTTTTGTTTAAGGTCTCTACCGATCTTTGAACATTAGCCTTTTATTATTCTTTTAAGTTTTGTAAAGACGAAAAATTAACATAGGTTTATAACTCTCTTAAACACGCAGTCATGTACGGGCTGGCCGCACTGTAATTGTAATGCTGGTAGTTTCGTAGTGTAATTTTTTTAAACTGTTTTTTTTCGTAAAGCTGGCCATTCTTTATAAACAGCTTTACGCAGATGTCATACATTTCCTAAATGTTACGGTTTAATAAAGATAAGATTGAAAATGTAAAGAGTAAGTTTGACACAATCTCTATGATTATCAAGATGTTTTGCTATTTTTACCGTTCTATACAAGAAGACCTTCTATTTTTAGAAGCTTCTGTACAATTTGTAAGTTGCTTGTTTACACATAATAGACTCTCCAAAAGCTTTCTACTACATTTTTACCATGTCACAGCATTTTACATAATTTCTTACACAAATCGTATTCCAAGTGCTTTGACCTTCCACAGTAAAATGTTAAAATGTAGTTAACAAATCAAAACAAAACTTAGTCATGAAGCTATGAAATCCAAATTACGTATTTAATGTAACTAAATGTGCATTAACTGTTGACAACAGGTAAACATTGCCAAACGTTTTGATTAAACCTCTTATATTATTTTTCATAATATATAAATGAGCGTTTAAGAAATAATAATGTACAAGACGAAAATGGTTGTTTACGCTTTTAAGAAACAGGTACGGTATTTTGCTAATGTTAAGTAACATAAAATAATAAAATCAGTGTGCATCGTAGTAGATTATGTAAAGTTTTGTTCTGATAATTTTTCCAAATCAGTAAACTGTCTTACGGAAACGGTTAAAAAAATTATAGACATTAATGCTCTAAACATAAAAGTTAGGTAATCCATTTAATTTAATATAAAGTTTTCATATTCCTGTACTGTAACAAGTGTAAAATGATTTACGAAACAAGACGGTTATCTTCTAAACAAATTGTGATTGCAAGTGCTTTACGTGTGTGACGTGGAAAGTCTCCAACGAGGCTCAGGATAACGACGAGAAAATGGATAACAGGGCAGGTATCAATATAAATTATTTCCGCACTTATCAGAAACACCATTATTCCCATAAACGTGAGAATTATTGTTTCCTTTATCGTAATAAAACAAAGTAACTAATGTTGCCCACTTTTCAAAATCAAACTCGATTTCTAGGCAGTTGTTTATAAGTTATCATAAATTTGATGTTATTTATATAAAACAGTTTTAATTGACAAATTTTAAGTATTTATTAATATTTGCATAATAAAATTACGTGAGGAACTTAAAATATATTCTAAAAAAGTTTTCAACACTTATTCATATAGTGTCGAAATGAAAAATTGTTCGCCAGCTCTTCTAGTATTCAATTTCAAAACTTCTACTGTATTGTAAAAACTTATAATAATTTATTAACAATCAATTTATATAACACTTTTTTATTTACGTTCGTGTGCTTCAACGAATGTCGTTGTTAAATAAAAATAAAAATTAATATGTATGTATTAAGAGACGGTTGAAAAAAGCCCGTTGTTTTACGTTACAGCTCTTAGGCTCTGATTCATTCTTCTATTGAAAACCAATTACAATCAAACAAATCAGATTATTGCAGAACAGTTTTAGTGTTTGGTTAATATTTTTATAATATTTACGTTTTAAGGGAACAAGTATTATTACACGTTACCAATTCTGCTCATTTAAAATTTTGTTGAACGTAGCTATTTATATGTGGTGTAGTCTGTGTGATATAAATATTTATTAAGATTACGTGTTTATAAAACCTCTTCTACAGTATTTAATTCTGTCTCATAACCATTAACACCAATTTCACAGGACTCTAACTGAAAGAGTAGAAACTGGTTTAGGTAGGAATTCGCAGTGCACAAGAAGAGAAACGCAATTCACTGTTGCAAAGAAAAAAAAAGTAACTGCACCATTCCCGTCCATACACGAACATTCTTTTGAACAAACAGCCTACCCAAGTCGCAAATCTAGTCGTTGCCAAGGTAACTCACTTTTGCGTTCTACGCTCAATATTTCGCTTTAGGAAAAGAGGATTACTTCGTACCGTATAAAGTTATTTTTGTAAAATAAACTGGAATTTAGGAATAAAATATACTTATCCTAAAATTGCAGCGAGTACAACAAAAAGCAAAAAATATATACCGATATGAATCTACTTATAATTTTACTACTGTTTTAGAGTTCAGTGTTATGAACTGTTGCATAAAATAATTTTTAACATTTTATTTATCCTGAATGTTATATAGCATAATAGCTTATATTCTGATACACGTATATCTGCTCAAAATATATGTAAATGAATAGGTTAGAATTTTTTAAGACAACGTGACACTATTGATTTAAAATATGTAATTATGAGCTTCATCAACTTAAGTTTTCCGCCGATAATGTTATGTTTGTGCAGGACAAAAATCATTTTTATCATATTCTTATCTCAAAAATTATTGAAAGTGCAACAATACTATTATTGTACAACTATTATAATACAAGGATCATAAAACACCGTCTGCAGACTATTCTCAAGCGTCTTATTTTGAAAAAACTGAGCAGCTTCAAGAAGCGCGGATGATTTACATACAATGATTTTATTATTACGCAAATTATTGCAAAGCATTGCAAATTCAATAAAGAAACGCATGTAGCTTTCGTTGGATTTGACAAGATCTTTGATAGAGTAGATACAAATTTGCTGTAGCAAATATTAGCTAGAAGAACGGGATACCCTCAGCAACCAATAAGAATTATACAAGGCCTATATCACGGAACCAGAATAGCTGTTAAAAATAATCGTAGGAAATGTCAACAAATATCTGCAAAGTATCTGCCAAGCAATGTATTAGACAAGGGTGCAGTGTATCACCTACACTTTTTAACATTTATACTGACGATCTGGTAAGGAAACGGAAACATCTGGTGAACTCTGGTATTAAGTTACATATTTGAATGTGCTGTTGTTTGCTAACGACTTGCGTTTACTTCAAAATACAGAGTCTGATTTGCAAAAATATTTTTCTAACTTTCATCAAATTTGCAAACAATAGAATTTAAAAATCTTTACTTTAAAAACAAAGGTAATGGAATTTCTAGGCAAGGAGCCAATAAACACAAAAATAATTAGAGAAGAGACGTTTGTAATTTGAATTAAACATGAAATATTAGAAACAACGGTGAAAAAGACACTCGGACAGAATGTTAAATTTCAGACTGGCTAAACAGGACTGGAAGTTCAAACCTGTAGGTTACAGGTATGTGGGTAAGCCCAGGAAGAGATTGCTGGAAGATCTTTGAAGGCTGAACAAGCGGACCTTGCCTATGCCGTGTTGTGAAGAGGATGCTGTACAACTATTGGAAGTGATGGAAGTTGATTGTTTTTTTATAGACCTGATCCCATACAGGCACCAATTTTTGGAGATGTTACTGTTACAGGCCTGTCTGCTCTATAATGTGTCTTATATTACAGACAATGACGTATTTAATAAGTTACATAATTTCGACTATATGTCTGGGACTGTGAGGAGAAATCAACGAGCAAAGAAAATCGCCTGAAGTTATACAATGTAGTGGCTCTGCTTACAATTTTTCTATGGATCTTAAAATCGGACTTTACGAAATCCCAGAATAGTCGTTTTCAAGAGGCAGGAATGAGATTTCTCAGGGTAGTGGCAGTGTGTACTCCCCATGCGCGCAGACTAAATCCAGATATACGCATAAAATGAATATTATTAGTAACTCTACAAAATTGCTCAGTTTTGATAAAATGGTTGGAACATTAACCGAATTTCTATAATACGGAATACTTGTTTGGCTGCCGCTTCTCCAAACAACTATTGAATTGGAAGCCGGAGGACGGGAGATGTGTGTCGTTCAAAAAGGCACTACAGTGGCCAAGTGTAGTCTCTCTAGTTAAGACCGGCACAAGCCTTGTAAAAGATGATTATAATGACATTTAAATGTAAAACTTGAAGTTAATTCTGAATATATTAAGTTGCCGACAGCAGAGACCCGAATTTTAAACGGAAAATGTCTCAATGGTTGTTCAGTAAGACTAAACACTTGTTCTATTACTACAATATTGTTACGACGGTATACTCGATCGTCGTAGGTACAGTGGAAACAAAATAAGTACAAGACACCAATTAAGTCACTAATTACCAGCTTTAATTTCCACAGTTAAACAGTTCGTAATTAACAACACAATCTCTACAACAAATCAAATAAAAATTGTTCACATGCAATAAAATGTTATCTAAAATTAAACACAATTGTATTACAATTACCGTCGATTATAAAACACAACACTTAACTAATAACCACTTGAACGTGCACAGTAATATCGCCCGAGAATAACTCTCGAGCCGACCTGTAAATATATCGCAGCTGTAATGACTCTTAAGGCAGCTGCCGTCATGTATATATACCTGCGATCACATACCAGAATGTTCTTAATTGCGTCTTAGCGCTCGTGTGAACTACGTAATTAACTACGGCGTTGACAAAGTCCGCGCGGCTGGGGCCTTCGAGAAACCTCTCGAAAATGCGTCGATAAGCACGTACGCCACACGCGTTACATCGAGATTCTACTGGCACATTCGACAAACACGTAGATTGTTCTGTTATGTCGTAACAATATATTTTATTAGCCTCAGTCCTGGTAATTATTTCACTTTTTGGAGCTTCAGAGGTTAAAATTAAACTAGCTTACATAAGTACATATGCAACCTCTGGATTTAGCGTAACTGGTAACATAATTGTTAGGACCAATAAAACATTAAATATCTTTAAACGAAGTAGATATCTATTATTTGTAACTATTTTGAACAAGTTCTACCAAGTGTCAAGTGACTATTCATTCAAAGCAACAAACTCATTAGATTACGATACGGAAAAAAATACATGTAAAGAGAGGAGTGATAGTACATAGCTGAGATTATTTAGGCCTATTCACATGTGCAGATTTGTAGGAAACTACCGAAAAAAAATTAAAACCCGTTACAACAGTAAAGTGGATTACAGTGTATGAGATTGCAATAATAAAATTGGACAAATTAAAAAATGACGTGATTATCACAAAACAGTGTCAGATAATGTCGCACAGACGCACACACGCACATGCGCCCTCTCTCACACTCACGTTCATTTCAGTAAATTACTATATTATGTAGCGACTACTTACTTGTTTAGAAAACACTGTAAAAATTATGTTTGAAATTCGATTTAATACCATATTGAATTTCTGAAAATTTTAGAATTTTTTAGTAGTTATTATATAATTCGTGTAAACGTTTAAAAAATTAATAATAAGAAGAATAAATGTGTGAAAAATTATAATATACTAATTTAAATTATGTAAGCGATACTGTAGGCCTATTTATGTCTTAAAAATATAGGTAAATAAATATAAAATTACTTTTAATGAGATAGGAAGTAAAGTATCGACTTAGTTGTCATAGGCACTGTATAAAATAGATAATACAAATAAAAATATAAAATAATAAAAAATAATTGAAAAATGTTAAAATAATGTACATTATAACTTAGGTAAATTTATATATTAGGCGTACAAGACTAAGTAATAGAACCCAATTTGAATTATAAAATATTCTGTATTATATTATTTGTCGTAATTTCAAAAAGTACACCATTCCAATTTGAACGTTCAACACGATTACTTTAAACTAGAAGCGCGTTACCATAAATCAGGAAAAAATAATTACCAATGTGGTTAGTAAATGAATAAAACAGTAAACCATAAACATAATGAAAGAAGTAAATAAGTGAATTATGAAAGTAAAAAAAACATACGATTCTGGGAAAAACAATTGTAAAAATGTAACATTTAGTAAAACAAGATTAATCACAGTAAACCAAATAATAAATGATAAATATATCGACGCAAACACTAATCTGAAAATACATACCGAAATTATAACCACGAAGCTAAATGGCATATGCGTTGTTAGTGGAAAATAATTAAGAGTGTTAACATATTGTTACGTTGAGCTAAAAAATAACAAAGCGCTTACTTATCTCTTAGAACACGGCAACTTCCGAAGCTGTGACAAATATTTATAGATGAATCTACGCTGCGGAATTACGTAACGTTCTATTACGAGATCGTACATGTGAGATGGGCCTTTCGACCATTCAATCAACATCCAGCCCCACTATGTCACTACAGACCAAGTCGGCAAGGTACAAATACTGGACTTTGAAGCGGCCGAGTTTTAGTTAGACTTGGCGCATTTTAAAGACCGGTTCGATGTTACTGTTGCGATTTAGTGGTATTGATTATTTTGTTAATTAGTGGAAAACTATAAAAAGCTGACATTTATTGTTGTGTATCGGATAAATCTAACTTGAATTATTGTGTAACATTGGTTCTGTTGAGTTCTAACTGTTGCTTGTGTCTAATTAGAGATTGCAATTTAGTCACACCATTGGTGTCAGTTATTCTGTTTCCGTTGTACAACACGACGATCCGTGAGACCGTCGTAACAGTACTATACAGTATCTGTCATTCTGTAATTTAAACAATATAATTTTGAAATAACATACACGTACATATAATTAGTATAAAACACATATGTATGTAATTGAAAGCAACATAAATCAGTTAAACATTTAAAAACGTCAAAACAAATTAGGCTAAAGACTAGGCTCCGTTTTCGTTTATAAGCGTTAACTGGAACTGACCTTAATGTAGAATATATGTAAACAAACTAACGTTAAACTAACAGAATTATTTTCCGTTAATTTAACTGAGTAAAAAAGTGTTTGAACTATTATAGATCCTGTGTGTGTGTGTGTGTGTGTGTGTGTGTGTGTGTGTGTGTGTGTGTGTGTGTGTGTGTGTGTGTGTGTGCATTATATTACTATTTGCTTATCATATCTGATTTTTTGCCATCATTAAAAATTGTTTTTCTCATCCGATCTTCTAAATTTTACAATATTTCCAATTACCTCACTTCAGATTCTGTCACTGGATTGATTATACGTTCCATGTCTTTCGTAACCCCCCTGGTTTTCTTCTTAGAGAAGGAGTTCATTCTAATAATTTCTTTGTTCGTCTATTATTTCCCATTCGGCATATATACCCCTTCATTCTCATCTTTTTTGCAAAAATTGCGTTATTTATATTGGCACACATATTTATTCTGTCCTCCTTTTTCTTAATTTGCAACCCTATACAGAAATGTAAGCTTACACCGCCTTCTCCACTAACCCATTTCTATTTATCGTAATCTTTTCCTCACATGTTCTTCAGCTTTCCCCACTTCATCGCCATGTATGTCCACTATTGTCTTATTTTTCGGGTTTCGTTTGATGACCACATAATGTAGAATTTAACTGTGGTCACATTTATCTTTTGCCCTACACGATTTTTTTTATTTCTACTACACTTTTGCCGTCTTTCGTAACCGCGGTGACACCAAAGTATTTGAGTGTGCCGACTGTCTTCAAAACCCAGAGTTCCAAAATTTTATTTGTACATGTATTTCCGTCAGCAATGTATTGAGGCTTTTCTGAAATTGTAACAGGAATAAAGATAGCCTCAAAAATTATAAGAATATCAGCCAGCAGCAAGACGGGAAAAATAAGAACGGAGAACATTTTGGAATGTTGGGATGACTAAGGCGATAGAAATCCCAATGTGCAATGAAAAGAGTGTACATAAAACGTAAACAAAGAACTATGATTTAACACGCAGGTCGTTGTAGTTCCAGTCGCACAGAATAAATGAAACAAAATTTGCTTTTAATAGTTAATCTTAACGAGTAACCAGCTTTGAAACGTATTGAGGACAATTTTAAGTAAAACGTGTATGGAATTTTTAAATATCAAGAGAGCAAAATGTAAGGAAACAGACGCTGTTTGTGGTTTACTAGAGATGTTAGTTAACATTAAATCACAGGGTTCGTGAGTGTGTTGTTAAGTATCGTCCGATAATTGTTTGGGTACGTCAGATGACAATCTGGGACGGTTCCAAATAACTTGTCGTCATCCCTCACGATGACTGCTTGGTCGGTCATCTTTAATAGCACTCTCTAGTGGCAACGTGTAATCTTTTGTGCTGACACAATATTTGCTCTTGTGAGTTCGTATACAAGCCGTATAGGTTATTATTTACATAGTGTTATTTCCTTAGACTATTAGTTGTTAACATCTGCTTAAAACATATTGAAACCTGTATGCTAGTTACAGAAGTCGTGTGTTCATAGTGTGAACACTTTGCCAGCTTTCCTTTCTTTGCTTGCTTTTGTACGACTTAAATTTACTTGGTATATATTTATATTTATAAGCAGCCAATTTTATACCTGCAGAAGTCTACCGCATCTCAGCATCCACTGTCTAATGTTCTCATAATCTGAGATTTGGGAGCTCCTACTGCTCACAGTAATTTCTATCCCCCTGCTGCATGAAAATTTACGTTTACCCTTTGTATTCTTGTTGTGGGTGGTAATTTCTGTTTTTTCTTGGGCTGCCTTGTATTGCACATTTTATTTAAGTAGCCAAACCGTTTTAATTTTTTTACTCTAATGGGGTCTGTAAATCTACTCCTATTCCGGATCGTCTTTTTATTTCATTGTTTCTAAGCATGCTTGATCCTTGTTACATTACAACTTATCCTCCAGTATTCCATTTGAATCACTCTTAATCTGTACCTGTTTCGTTTTGGTATACTCCATATTTCTGATCCATAATTTATTGTATTGTCTCTACGATGTTCTTCCTGTCTAATAATACAAAGTTATGTTTTGATGTAGTGGCGTTAACTGGAACTAGCCTTAATGTACAATATATTTAAAAGAAACTGCCGTTAAACTATAACAGAATTACTTTCCGTTAATTTAACTGGGTAAAAAAAGTTTGTACTATTACAGATCCTGTGTGTGTGTATGTGTGTGTGTGTGTGTGTGTGTGTGTGTGTGTGTGTGTGTGTGTGTGTGTGTGTGTGTGTGTGTGTGTGTGTGTGTGTGTGTGTGTGTGTGTGTGTGTGTGTGTGTGTGTGTGTAAATTGTAATAATGTTTGCTTATTATATTTTGACCAGCATTAAAAATAGTTTTTTTCATCCGATCTTTTAAACTATTGTTTTTTTTTAACTATTGTTTCTTTTCATCCGCTTAGAAATTGCATAGATAATAGGATATAATCTCTAGCTAGCTTTTCCTGTTGCCCAAAACTCATTTTTGTATCTTGTTTACTATCAGCCTTATCTGCTACGATCGTAGACATTTTATGTTTTCGAGTATCTACTTCTGTTTCACTTCTCACAGATAAGTCTCTCGTTTTTCTTCCTGCAGCTATATCTTACTAGGTTTATTTTTACGTAGTTGAAAGTAATCGGTGGAAGGTGTATAAGTGAATTGAAAACGAAAGTCTAGAAAACAAATTTCTATTATAAGAGTATTC
Organism: Magicicada septendecula; assembly: GCA_034769895.1. NCBI lineage: Eukaryota > Metazoa > Arthropoda > Insecta > Hemiptera > Cicadidae > Magicicada > Magicicada septendecula. The sequence continues at coordinate 321,588,830 of CM068375.1, forward strand.
AGTTTATGTATTCAATTCACCGTCGTTCCTTCTTTGTTGTGGTTATTTCATTATTCTCAGTTATATTCTGTATAGGAGAATTTTATAAAAATGGAAAAACAGCTTTTTGGTAGCTAAAATAAGCAAAGAGTTGTTTCGATTTTAATTTATAGAGCTGTCTTTGGAAGGAATCATTTATAGTGTAACATAACAAAATTATCACACTAAACATTTGAATTAATGTTACATGAATAAAAGAGAAAGTTCCATAGTGAGTGAGAAGAATAAATTGTTTAAGGATTACACTAGAAACTGTATAATTAAGTCTATAAAATGTTAATAAAAATGGAAGATAATAAAGAAAACCATTAATTAAAATAACCTACTATATAAAAACCAGTTAAACCAGCAGTATACCCAGTAGATTGGGGAAGCAGTACAAAAAGGGAAGGACCATAAAAAAGGAAATAATCCGTCATGAAACCATTTTAATAAGGAAACTACTAATGTGATATTTGAAGAAGGGACGAAACATATCAAGATTCCAACAGAGACCAGAAACAGGAAGAGATATGCCAAAACAAAATGTTAATCATATATTAAATACCATGAGACAAAATTGAAACCGATATAGGTAAACCCCAAACAAGTTACAAGATACAATACTATAAAAACAAATTGTATATTAGTTGTAAGTGTAACATGTCAAAAAATATACCAAAAGAGACTACCATAGAGTAGAACTCACTAAAAAGACTACCAGAGTGTAGAATACAATAAAGTGAAGTGAGATAACAAAATTAAGGAACTACAGAGTGTACAGTGAGAAACATAGTTAAAAAATCTATGAAAAAATCTTCAATGAGGTTTAAGTATTATAAAAAGACTACCATGAGTGTAGAATAATAATAATAAAACCATTGAAATGAAAGACGGTCTAAGGACTGACAACATTACTAGTAATAAGAGTTTTAAATTAGATATAAGGACTATTACATATAAAATGTTTTCTTTAATTATAACTAAATAAATGGTGAGGACAAAAATACCAAAGGACAGTTCATAACTGAAGGTATGCCTAATATTAAGATGTTTATTATTTATTATTAATTAAATAATATTTTAGATGTAAGGTGTAAATAGATACACGAGGTTTATTATCACAGTTAAAGTGTTTTCATAAGAATAATACATACACAAGACAGTTAGTGACTGACAGTGTTACTAGTAATAGGAGTTTTTTATGTTTTCTAATTAAATTATGTCTAGGATAAGCTATGTTGTTATCATTTGATGATACAGGAAAAAAAATAATAGGAATAAGATGTTTTTGTTAAAATTAGGTGATATATGGAAAATAGTTGATAATAAGATGTTTTTGTTAAAATTAGGCATAAGATGTTCATGTTATGGTTCAATGATGTTATTAGTATAAAGAAAGTTTAGTAGATACAAGATATTCTATTGTAATTAAAATCATGTCATTTAATTTTCCATTGTGTAAGTCAGAGAGGCAAGTAGGGCATAAAAATGTAATAATTTTATTCAAATCAGTAAACCAAGAATAATGTACAAACAGACCCACCAAGACACTATGTTTGTAAACACAGAATGGCCTATAAAAAAAAAAAAAAAAACTATCTATCAAAGAATTAATCTATGTAATAGGAATAGAATTCAATACATACAATACAGAAATTGAGAATATAATTAATGCAGATACAGTTAATAGCAAATAGAATGACAAAAGAAAGAAAACTAACTTCTTTTGGAGACAGTCAAAAATAGGCTTATGATAGTAATGAAATCAGACTAAACAGCAAATTAATCAATATTGAAATGTTTTAATAACCAAATTATTAACAACAAAGTAATTACGGAGTTACTAGGTGTATTCCATGGAAATATTATACCGAAAAAACAAATAAAAACCTTTAAAACACTGAATTTGTACAAAATATGGGACATACAATTATTATGCAAAATTGTAATTTTTGGGCTTAAATGAGTTTGAAACAAACCCAGCTATATATCAAAAGATGTAAAATTAAATAATCAATATTACTGAATAGTTAGATTCATGTAAAATTAAGAAATATTGGAAATACAGTAAAAAATAAGAAAACTTGTTATGTATAGTTAGATAGTGAAACAAGTCTTAGACAGATATTTTATAATTAAACAATATGAAGAGGAAAAAGACATACCACAAATTGCCCTAAAACGACGACGTTGCGTCGTTTAGTCTATTGTTAATCGCAAAGCTGAACAGTTGAAAAATGTATTAGTGGAGTTTCGAAAACCAAATAATTTATATTAAAACCAAGTGTGGTTATGTGGCGTGTAACGGAGATGAACTAACAAGTGAAATAACATTATTTATCTATGTCTAACACTTCACAAGTTTCCAAAAACACAGAATAACACCATAAAACTTAACGCCAGAAATCGACAGCCATTTTGAAACAATTTTTGGGAACGAATTCACAAAGAACCAACACACATATTTGAACATCACACTACACAAGAGATCCATCCAGAATTCGACATCGCAGACGACGAGGGGACATTCAACACTATATTTTGGACCAACACCACTTCGCAGAAAAAGGGAACATCGTTTTATTTCTGTGGGAGAGGATCTTCAATTCCAACGGCGTCATAGCAGATTAAAACCGAACAGACGGCGGCCATTGCTGAATTTCTCACATAGACGGTGCAGTGCTACCTGGAGCAGAGTGACGTCATTTCTTCGACTTGGTTCGAATTTTAAATAATTTCTTTCTAATTGACAATTGTAATAATAATTTTGTTCTATTTCAGATGTTAACATTTAGTTTAAGAATACCTGTTAAATGTATCTTGTTCCTTGCCCTCTGACCATTTCGACTCGTTCAAAGAACCATAAATTTAAACTTGTAAAAAATATATCTGTTGATTTTTCTCATTGCCGACTGTGGCGAATATTAGCCAGTGCCTGGGACATGCGCAGTCTGACTGGCGCACAATTTTGAATGAATAAACGCAAATCAGTATTCAGTTACCAGCATTGTTTTTATTTCTACCATTAATGTTATTATTATTTTTTATTAAGCAAAACATAATTCACATTGAGAGAATAGATATAGAAGGAAATTACAACCTCAAATAATTAATTAATTATCAATTAATTAAATTAAATTATTCAGTCAAATTCGATACAAGCACAAGAAAAAAATATTTGCAAAATTTTTAAAGTTTGATATATTTGTTATTTATCAATCCAACACACTTAGTTATAACATATTCTTATCATCAATATCTTTATATTTTGTTTATTATTATACTTGAAATATATTACTATTTGACTAGCCTAACCAGTGGGACTTTAAGGAGTCAGACTAACCCAGTGAAAAACAAGATATTGATACATATCAACACATATTTCAATTTCAATTATATTTTTATTTTTATATTTGTAATATTTCTATTTATATTACAAATTGGCTTGCCCAACTAGTGGGGCTAAAGGAAGAGCACAATACCCTTGTTAGCACCAAAGATACACACACAATATCTTTCTACACAATTCCATTATTTAATATAAATTATTATTTTATTTTTATTATATTTGTAATATTTTTATTATATTACAAATTGGCGTCCAACTTAAGGGGCTTTAAATAGGAAGTAATAGTGTTGTAAAATAAGGACGATTGTCCAATTTCCTATTTTTAGCTTGGCAACGATCAACAGGTCAGAAGAGGGAGCGAGATGCACAGGAGAGCTACATCAAGAAAAAGGGCTATGGAGGCCGAACAGGAAATAGACATGGAGGATAAAGAAGCGACACCAGTGGAAGATGTGGAGTTAATGTTACCGCCAGCAGAACCAAATAAGCCTGCACCACAGAAGGAACAGCCGGAGGAATCCACCGCAAAGGAAAATACAAAACTTGATCAAATGATGGAGATGTTACTCCGAGAATTTAAAACGACCAAAGAAGAATTGGGTAATAAAATCGGAGATACCAACAAGAAAATCGAAGAAAATAGTAAGGAAATGAAGAACGATAACCTACGGTTGAAGGAGGAATTAAGAGAAAGCAGCAAGAAGATGGAGGAGAAAATGGAAGAAAACAGTAAGAAGATGGAGGAGAAAATGGAAGAAAACAGTAAGAAGATGGAGGAGAAGGTGGACGAAATAAAGAACGAAAATAAATTACTAATGGAGGAAAATATTAAGAAGATCGAGGAGAAGATGGAGGAGAATATCCAGAAGATGGAGGAGAAAATGGAGGAAATAAAGACTGACAATAAACAGTCGAAAGAGGAATTAACCCAGATAAGCCAGAAACTGGAAGAAACCAATAAAAAGATGGAGAATAATAGTCAGCAATTGAGAGAAGAATTGAAGGAGACGAACCAGGAGAACATGAACCGGTTAGACGGAAAAATGGAAATATTGAAGGATGAATTAAGCCAGAAGATAGCTGAAAACAATGAGACAATCAGCAAGAAAGTAGAAGAGGAAATAACGGTAATCGAACAAAGGGTTGCCAGAGCTGACGAAAAATGGAGTCAAACCGAACAAGAAGTACGGAGTATCAGAACAGAAATAAATACGAAGGTTAACACCATTGAAGAAACGACTAGGAAGACGTTGGAGGAAAAACTAAAGGAAACACGGGAAGACTGGGAGCGAGTGCAGGACCGATTCACAGAAAAATGTGACGGCATAGAAGCTGCTGTGACCAGTATCAACAGTCAGGTACGACAGAACCAGACCGATATAGACCTATTCCATAGTCGACCGACAACCATTACCAGTTGTCCCAACAGTGAAAATCGTGAAGGGATTAACTTCAGGTTTTATAAAAATAAACCCATGGAATTCCTAGCAAGAATCGAGGAATACTTTGCCAAACACAGAGGTAATCGCTGGAGGGAGAATAAAGAGGTGCTGGACGAATCATTCAAGGAAATAGCAGACAATTGGTGGATGGCAATAAGAGACGAGGTGACCGACTATCAACAATTCAGAAGGCTATTCAAAGCCAAATATTGGTCGGAATCAACGCAAAATATCGCCAGAGACGGGATATGCCATGGGAAGTACAACCCATATGGAAACCAAACTTTAACGGCGTACTTTTTAGGAAAGGTGTGCGTGGCCAAACATCTAGAGCCCCGAATACCGGAAGAATGCCTGGTCAGCAAACTCTCATACCACTACGAGGAGGATATTATCAGGGCCAGACGAAATAGTCAAATAAAGACGGTGCAAGCCATGACCGAGCTTTTAGAGATGTACGAGCACGAAGACTATTACCGTCAAAGTCGCAGGAGGTATGAAAAGCTGGAACCAAGGAATAACAACAATAATTTGAATAATAATAATAATCGGCAGAATGTGGGTAATAATAACAATTATAATTCCGCAAATCGGAATAATGCCGAGTACAATTATAACCCTAGAAATAACAATAATTTGCCGAGGCTTAACCATAATAATAATAATAGTAATATTCCTCGTATGAATAACAATAATAACAACAACCACAACAATAATAATAATAATAATAATAGCCGTCCCCAAAATAACAACGGTTATTATAATCATAATAGTAACTATGTTCAAAATGGTCAGAGGAACCCCAACCTTTCTAATAATAATAATTATCATGGTAATTATAACCGAAATTACCCAAGTGGAGGTAACCACAATTACAGGGCATATCGACCTAATGTTAATTACATCCGAGCAGAAGGCAGTGGACACAGGAGGTACCAGCCTCAAAGAAGGAGCCGATACTACGAGTACGAGACTTTCCAAGGGAGCCAGGGAAGTAATCGGTACAGAGAGTACGAGCCCAGACGTAGTTCCAGCTTGGATAATCAGCGCAGACTACCTGTAGCAGAAGCCCAACCAGACGATCGAGCAGAACCAAACGAAACAGCCTCAGGACTTCAAGCTGACGCTTCCAACGGCCTGATCCGTAATGAAGCGGAACATTTAAACGAACGGAGGCAGTAATAAAATCCAATGACCCTTTACTGCTCCAATCTGCTGGGTTTAATCAAGTAGGTATGAATGTGAAGAAAAACAGAAAAAATTTTACCATAATATACAGCAATTATTTAAAGGATATCCGTAAGGACCTATTAGAAGAAAGTGAGCTTAATATTAAAAATAATGATAATGAAATAATATACATAATCGCAGAAATTGAAGGTATTTCTGTTCCTATAATGATAGACACTGGAGCCAATGTCTCCATAATAAATCGAAATGAATTGGACCGGATACAGCAGGAATGCCATAAAAACTTACCGGTACTACCTATTAATAACATTGTACTTGTAGGAGCTACCGGCCGACAGAACAAGACCATAAGAAAGCAGGTATCCCTCAATGTCAAAAGTCAGGGCATTAGTGTGGATATGATATTTCTTGTTGCAGCCGGATTACCTTTCAACATCATGATAGGATGCGACATATTGCGCCGAAACTCAGCAATTATCGACTTGTGCCGAGGAAAGGTATCACTCTTTGCTGAAGGTTCAACCTGGATAGCCAATTTAACTGATAACAAGACTTTAGACTCCAAACGACTTCTCGACCACCAAAATAAGGTGAATTACTTATCCAACCACCCAACAAACAACAAGCCAGTACATCAAGATTCCATTCCAACAAAGAAGACCAGGAAAGGCGCAAGAACAAATATCAAAAGGCTGTTAAGAAAATAATAAGATATGAAGTCGGAGAAAAGGTACTGCTAAAAAACAGGGAATTACCCAGTACTTTGGAAGGCATTACCAAAAAGTTATTACTGCTGTATACCGGCCCATACCTGATAATTAAAAACAATATTAATAATACATATGTACTAAAGGATATCATTTCGAATAAAGTAAAAGGAACTTATAATCAGTTGTCTATTAAAAAATATTTGGAGGACTCATAGTTGTGAGTTAAAACTAGAATGAAGAAATTGTGAATTTTGATAAGAAAAATAGAATTACCAAATTCCAAAAATCAGTAAGCACAACTTACACTAGATATCTGAAAGAATATTGTGAACAAATAAGAATTTTGATAAGAATATAATTACAAAATTCCAAAAGCTAGTAAGTACAACTTACACTAAATATCAGAACGAATATTATGATACAAAAAGAATTTTGATAAAGATAATAATTACAAAAAAATTCAAAAACCAGTAAGCACAACTTACACAAAACATTTAAAAGATTATTGTAAATAAATAAAAGGAATTTTGAACATAATAAGCTTCAAAATTCAAAAGCAATAGTAAGTACAAGCTACACAAATATTCAAAGACTATTATGCAAGTAAAAAGAATTTTGAGGAATAATAATTTCAAAATTCAAAACGATAATAAGTACAACTTATACCAAAATATTTGAAAAAACAACTATGAATAAGAAAAAATGTAGTTGAATAAAAATGTCTAAAATTAAAAGACAGTAAACTCACATCATTACTCATACAAATGATGGGAAATAACTCTGAAATATGAAAAAAGATTTTGTAAGAAAGAGATACAAAATTCTAAGAGAGAAAGGAAACCAGAATATCATATTACTTAATCGAACAAATTAACCAGACTCACAAAGAAAATAATTTAATAAAAATGGAACAATGAAGAAGGACCAGCTCACTAAAGACCAAATAGTGAGACCAGAAACCAAAAAACAAAAAAAACCTGATATTAATAATGATAATGCTGTTACAACAACCACTGTTATAGTAAAAGTGATAAAGAATTAATTCATGTTATACCATGAGCAATAAAAGTAACGCATTGGATACCAGATGGTAGAAAGAGTAAATATAAATACTACTTACTATGTAAACATGATGAAATGTATATTATACCACATACCTAAACCACCTAATATGGAATAAGCTTTAAGAGAGAAGAAGAGTCAAGTGTATAAAAGTATTAATTAATATAACGTATTATGAAGTGAAGAATCTAAAGATGTTTATTTTAGTCAAAAATGACTACTTTTACTGTTTATTTATTTTTATGACTGGATGTAGAAAATGCCATCAGTCTTATGTGTTGAGCAGAGATGATAATACCTCTGGACTCAATTGAAGTATTGGACAGCAGGGATTGCAGCCAAAAGTGCCACTCTGAACTGTTCCAATTAATTTGTTAGGGAATGTTAGGGAGTAAACATACTGGTGAGGAAGCACCAAATAAGAAGGAATATAAAATGATAATGTTATACACAAGATTGAGGATCACTTATCAATGAAAAAAGAAACTAATGAAGGAGATACACATCAGCTGAGAGGCAGCAATGATGGAAAAAGAAGGTATATAAAGTGAAAACATGTAATCACGGAGAAAATGTAAATACAAAAGATTTAGTAGTAATTATTTCATCCATACAGAGTATGATCTGAACTAATCACTTTTACAGGAGAGCATATGTAACATAACAAAATTATCACATTAAACATTTGAATTAATGTTACATGAATAAAAGAGAAAGTTCCATAGTGAGTGAGAAGAATAAATTGTTTAAGGATTACACTAGAAACTGTATAATTAAGTCTATAAAATGTTAATAAAAATGGAAGATAATAAATAAAACCATTAATTAAAATAACCTACTATATAAAAACCAGTTAAACCAGCAGTATACCCAGTAGATTGGGGAAGCAGTACAAAAAGGGAAGGACCATAAAAAAGGAAATAATCCGTCATGAAACCATTTTAATAAGGAAACTACTAATGTGATATTTGAAGAAGGGACGAAACATATCAAGATTCCAACAGAGACCAGAAACAGGAAGAGATATGCCAAAACAAAATGTTAATCATATATTAAATACCATGAGACAAAATTGAAACCGATATAGGTAAACCCCAAACAAGTTACAAGATACAATACTATAAAAACAAATTGTATATTAGTTGTAAGTGTAACATGTCAAAAAATATACCAAAAGAGACTACCATAGAGTAGAACTCACTAAAAAGACTACCAGAGTGTAGAATACAATAAAGTGAAGTGAGATAACAAAATTAAGGAACTACAGAGTGTACAGTGAGAAACATAGTTAAAAAATCTATGAAAAAATCTTCAATGAGGTTTAAGTATTATAAAAAGACTACCATGAGTGTAGAATAATAATAATAAAACCATTGAAATGAAAGACGGTCTAAGGACTGACAACATTACTAGTAATAAGAGTTTTAAATTAGATATAAGGACTATTACATATAAAATGTTTTCTTTAATTATAACTAAATAAATGGTGAGGACAAAAATACCAAAGGACAGTTCATAACTGAAGGTATGCCTAATATTAAGATGTTTATTATTTATTATTAATTAAATAATATTTTAGATGTAAGGTGTAAATAGATACACGAGGTTTATTATCACAGTTAAAGTGTTTTCATAAGAATAATACATACACAAGACAGTTAGTGACTGACAGTGTTACTAGTAATAGGAGTTTTTTATGTTTTCTAATTAAATTATGTCTAGGATAAGCTATGTTGTTATCATTTGATGATACAGGAAAAAAAATAATAGGAATAAGATGTTTTTGTTAAAATTAGGTGATATATGGAAAATAGTTGATAATAAGATGTTTTTGTTAAAATTAGGCATAAGATGTTCATGTTATGGTTCAATGATGTTATTAGTATAAAGAAAGTTTAGTAGATACAAGATATTCTATTGTAATTAAAATCATGTCATTTAATTTTCCATTGTGTAAGTCAGAGAGGCAAGTAGGGCATAAAAATGTAATAATTTTATTCAAATCAGTAAACCAAGAATAATGTACAAACAGACCCACCAAGATACTATGTTTGTAAACACAGAATGGCCTATAAACAAAAAAAAAAAAAACTATCTATCAAAGAATTAATCTATGTAATAGGAATAGAATTCAATACATACAATACAGAAATTGAGAATATAATTAATGCAGATACAGTTAATAGCAAATAGAATGACAAAAGAAAGAAAACTAACTTCTTTTGGAGACAGTCAAAAATAGGCTTATGATAGTAATCAAATCAGACTAAACAGCAAATTAATCAATATTGAAATGTTTTAATAACCAAATTATTAACAACAAAGTAATTACGGAGTTACTAGGTGTATTCCATGGAAATATTATACCGAAAAAACAAATAAAAACCTTTAAAACACTGAATTTGTACAAAATATGGGACATACAATTATTATGCAAAATTGTAATTTTTGGGCTTAAATGAGTTTGAAACAAACCCAGCTATATATCAAAAGATGTAAAATTAAATAATCAATATTACTGAATAGTTAGATTCATGTAAAATTAAGAAATATTGGAAATACAGTAAAAAATAAGAAAACTTGTTATGTATAGTTAGATAGTGAAACAAGTCTTAGACAGATATTTTATAATTAAACAATATGAAGAGGAAAAAGACATACCACAAATTGCCCTAAAACGACGACGTTGCGTCGTTTAGTCTATTGTTAATCGCAAAGCTGAACAGTTGAAAAATGTATTAGTGGAGTTTCGAAAACCAAATAATTTATATTAAAACCAAGTGTGGTTATGTGGCGTGTAACGGAGATGAACTAACAAGTGAAATAACATTATTTATCTATGTCTAACACTTCACAAGTTTCCAAAAACACAGAATAACACCATAAAACTTAACGCCAGAAATCGACAGCCATTTTGAAACAATTTTTGGGAACGAATTCACAAAGAACCAACACACATATTTGAACATCACACTACACAAGAGATCCATCCAGAATTCGACATCGCAGACGACGAGGGGACATTCAACACTATATTTTGGACCAACACCACTTCGCAGAAAAAGGGAACATCGTTTTATTTCTGTGGGAGAGGATCTTCAATTCCAACGGCGTCATAGCAGATTAAAACCGAACAGACGGCGGCCATTGCTGAATTTCTCACATAGACGGTGCAGTGCTACCTGGAGCAGAGTGACGTCATTTCTTCGACTTGGTTCGAATTTTAAATAATTTCTTTCTAATTGACAATTGTAATAATAATTTTGTTCTATTTCAGATGTTAACATTTAGTTTAAGAATACCTGTTAAATGTATCTTGTTCCTTGCCCTCTGACCATTTCGACTCGTTCAAAGAACCATAAATTTAAACTTGTAAAAAATATATCTGTTGATTTTTCTCATTGCCGACTGTGGCGAATATTAGCCAGTGCCTGGGACATGCGCAGTCTGACTGGCGCACAATTTTGAATGAATAAACGCAAATCAGTATTCAGTTACCAGCATTGTTTTTATTTCTACCATTAATGTTATTATTATTTTTTATTAAGCAAAACATAATTCACATTGAGAGAATAGATATAGAAGGAAATTACAACCTCAAATAATTAATTAATTATCAATTAATTAAATTAAATTATTCAGTCAAATTCGATACAAGCACAAGAAAAAAATATTTGCAAAATTTTTAAAGTTTGATATATTTGTTATTTATCAATCCAACACACTTAGTTATAACATATTCTTATCATCAATATCTTTATATTTTGTTTATTATTATACTTGAAATATATTACTATTTGACTAGCCTAACCAGTGGGACTTTAAGGAGTCAGACTAACCCAGTGAAAAACAAGATATTGATACATATCAACACATATTTCAATTTCAATTATATTTTTATTTTTATATTTGTAATATTTCTATTTATATTACAAATTGGCTTGCCCAACTAGTGGGGCTAAAGGAAGAGCACAATACCCTTGTTAGCACCAAAGATACACACACAATATCTTTCTACACAATTCCATTATTTAATATAAATTATTATTTTATTTTTATTATATTTGTAATATTTCTATTTTTATATTACAATAGTAGTCTTGTACCTTCTGTCTGTCTGTCTTCTGTCTGTTGTTATATTAAATATTTTCGACTTGTTTTTCCTGAAAGTAATCTATTAGCCTTTCAGAATTTTTACTTGCAAAATTAATTAAAAAATTCCAATAAATGTCATGCCTATTTAATTATTAAATTTTTATATTTTTCCAGCCGAATGAATGAAAATTGTTTTCTCTCTCAAAATAAATTGTTGTTGTTTATCAACATTTCTTTGAACTTATGTTTACATAAAGTTTTTGTTAATTAATGTACAATTTTAGTAAGGTTACATTTATTGTTGTGTATTGCAAAATATTAACTTCAATTATTGTAAAGGAGTGTTTCGGTTGAGTTCTTACTGTTAATGGAATAAATCCGCTTACAGTCCAAGCCACGTATTTTATAATCAACTAAACACTATGTAACTCACCGTCTGTGGCTTAAGTAAATGTCTTTATACAATTGACATGTTTCGGGACACTTGTATAAAGTGTATAAAGTACATGTTTCGGGACAGAGTGCGCTGTCGGTTACCGTGTGGTGTACACCGAAAATTGTTGTGTGCGTACTTTGTGTAGTGTAATTGTGTTTTGTGTTATGTGGATTTTAATATTTTTAGTATATTGACGACTGTGCCATCGTATGATGGTATGAAGAGACTTTTTTAAATATTCTGATGATGGGACAAGTGTCCCGAAACATGTCAATTGTATAAAGACATTTACTTAAGCCACAGACGGTGAGTTACATAGCGTTTAGTTGATTCTGTTGTTTGTGTCTAACTAAAGTTTGTAATGAGACATCATTGGTATCAGTTATTCTGTTTATCGTACAACACAACGATCCGTGGGACAGTTTTAACAGTAGTATACACTATCTATAACTCTACAATGTGAATAGTATAATTTCAGAATACCAAACAAGCAGGTTTGGAATTTTAATTCGAAACCTGTGTTAAATACTTTCATTTCTTCTAAATCAAACTGTATTTTAAAACATGTTATTTTTTCTTTTTGTTCTAGATTTTAATATTCTAAATAACCAATGAAGCACAAAACAACCTTTTACTTTTAGCGTTTTTCTCTGCTCGTTGTGCGGCACTTCCATTGCGGCCGTCTCGAGCAAAATTGCAACTCGGATTCCGTGAATCATAACAATTTGAAAAAAGTTTCAATAAAATAATACAGCGGTGTAATAAAATTTACGGAAAACTTGAATTGAGTGCGGACAAGAAATGACTAATGTGTTTTGCAGCAATGTATTCAATTACAGCGTGCGAAACATGCGGAATGCCGGCAAAACGCTACAACAGTGATACATGCTCCCTGTCACTTTGTCCACACATGTGATTAATACTCGTCCATTAGGCACAAAAGGCAACCCATACAGTGGCAAATATCCAGCCGCCCCAGACATATAATAATTTTATAGCCACAGAGAATGACAGAGCGGCTTGTATACTGTTTGTTAGCAACTCAAATTTAACATTGTTTCAAAGCCAACCGCGATTTCGACTCTTATTTTATAGTACAGAGTTATAGTTGTAATTTCAGTTACATTGTTCCAGTATGTTTCCGTGTTTGCGGATGATTTTACTATATGTGTTTGAAATTAAAAAAATTTTAAGAGCCTATAAATTGGACAGATTTTTGAGAAATACGGGGTGACAATACACGAATAAAAATCTGAAGTGATAGTTTCTGGAAAAGAAGTCTCAGGAAATGAGCACTAAAATACAACGCCATCATCATCACGGCATAGGCAAGGTGCTGCCTGTTCCACCTTCGAAGATCCTCTTGGATCTACCTACACCTCTGTGACCTATAGATTTTTATTTCCAGACTTTTTTGGACAGTCTGGAATCTGACATTCTTTGTAAGTGTTTTCTTTCCACCGTTGTTTGTAGAAAGGATGTTGTGAGTGTCGAGGGAATTTTGAGAGTAGTACCTTTGTAACGGGTTGATTGGGCATTGGTCCTCACAAGTTTCCAAGGTTGGATGAAGTGATGTTAGCTCCCAATGGATCCGATAGCTGCTCGCCAACAAAGACCGTACTGCTTGGGCCACATCCTACACCTGTTGACGCAGAACAGTACGGATTAGACCGGAAGGTCGCTAAATATTCCTGGTGGAGGGCAGCAATAGCCACCAGTACCAAGTTAGGTCCTATGGGAAATGATCCAGGACCGACTTATTGTTGGAATATTACAGGCGGGAATCTAGTTGGATTTAGTCGGATACTGCGTCCTATTGTTATAGGATTATATTTTGCTGCTGCCTTGAAGTTGGGTGTTGGGGAATCAAAGAAGGGCAGCCCCTCCACACGACTTACCCATATATAGGGTAGAACCCTCGAATGGGTTATTAATTTAATTTACATACAACTTTCAAAGAACACAGCCGTTTGAAATAGAGCGTACAGTTGTACATGAAGCATGAAATTTCGAGTACACGGCGCATATATTTAACAATCTGCTATTCTTGTACAGGCCAATTGGTATTATTTTAATTTCGTTAGATTGCATTTTAAAAGAACCGTTTTTCTGATAAAGTGATTCAGGCAGACAGGTTATTAGCTAAGACATTACAACGTTACAAGAGAGAAAAGGCTTACCTTACCGTGTACGTCGATACAGCCTAGCTGTTTCTTCATGACACTGGTGTTTATCTGACACATGTAGCAGCCCCGGTCTGTCTCCTTGACCTGTCTGATATGTAGCTGCCACGTGTGAAAGTTGTCGTGGCTGACGCTGATGCGCGAGTTGTGTGTGACGACGCGAGTGTGCAGGCTGAGGATCGTCTGGTCTTCCGCCTTCATCCAACCCAGCTGTGAACACATAAAACAAATATATTTTCAAACAGTGAAACCGTTTACGACATTCCTCTACTCTGATAACTAGCATTTTTCATTATTTACAAAACATTACACAATGCTAGAACAAGAAAACAAATTGAAATTGGACGCCAGTAATAAATGTTATTAGCATTTAAAATAAATTATATGGTTCGAAAAAATCTGAATAAAAGGATTTATCCTCTACAAAGTAAAAATTTTGTATATAGTTTTTTCGCTAAATCATTAAGCCACTTCTGAGAAAAATTGAAATTATCATTCTCTGATAGTTTTATTAAACAGTAAAATGTATTGACAACAGTTGGACAAAATTATTTTTAAATCAATGTAATTAATTTGGAATAGAAAAATTTAATTTTTTCCTCTTTTTTAACCCTGATAATATTTTCCATTCTCCTTAACACAGTTTTAATGTAACTATATTTTAAGAATTTTATGGTGTTAATCAGCTATTAGTCTGGCAATGAGGTGTAGTTTGTTTATTAGTATATTTTGTCCTTATGAGTTATTGAAAACCCCAATATATTCTCAATTGGTTTGACACCATGGCTATTATAATTGATTGGAATGGTAAAGTAAATATTATGTGCTGTAAAGTAAACAGCGTAACACTGTTGCCAACATATAATAACAAGCATAAAAATTACATTTGTCTTACAAAATTCGATATTAACCTTATATAACCGATGTGAAATCTAAACAAAGTGAAAACACAATTGATAATATTTTGTTTTTACAATTATTGCCATTTTTCTTTTTCATAAAGGTCAAAATGATATATTTTATTTACCCTGACTTAAAAATTGAATGCACTAATAATCTGGGGATCTGTACAAAAATGTCCCCTACAAATTTATCATCTCACACCGACATGGTCTTGAAACATTATTGAAGGAAAACAGTGCACACACTAATCAACATCATCATCGTCGTCACCACTCCAAGGCTTAGACCCTAGACCTGTTACGAAACGCAGGTCCGGAACACACCAGCATGGCCTTAAAATCATTATTGAACGAAAAAATGGACACACTAATAAAATGATGTATTCATAAATGTTAAAAAAATCTCAAATTATTATTTGCATAATTTAACGTTACTAATCAATAGGTTGGTACCCTATAATAGGCATAATAAACTAAAAATATTATTAAAAAAAAAAACAGCCGAACGGAGTTAATTGTGGGTGGAGAAGGCGGAACAGGCAGCATCTTGCCTATGCCGTGATATGAAGATAATGATTATTATTAACGAACATGCATGGAATTGCTAAACCTATGGGTATTGAGTTTAGATTTTTTAATAATTATTTTTTGTTATCCGAGTTTGCTGCGGATGGCATTATTCGTGTACTATAAAATGTTTGTCAAAACGAGACGGCTTGATGATAGACAGAATCCGACAAGTGTTGTCGGATACAACATGAGAGAGAGAAAGATAGAGGGACAGATGAGGTGAGAGTGTGAGTAAGAGATAGAGGGGAAAAGACAGAAATTAATTATTAGTTTCTTTCTGTACCAAAAATTTTATTACTTTTAGAAAATCATGTTGGTATAAGGCTCGCATGAACCGTGGTCTTCAAACAATGAAATTAATTAATAAATGCCACAGGAATCAACACTAAAATTTGTTAACGCGTTAATGGAACAATCACACTGATATTCAAATGGTTCCCATGTTATCACATTACCCTTCACAGACTTTACGCAACGAATAATAAAAGTAATAGGGTTGAAAAACAGCAACAATTTGCAAACTAAAAACAAAATTAAAGACGAAAGTTAAACATTTTATGATAACACGTGTTGTTTGTGGAACTAACTACGTCTCAAGGAATAAAACGAATAGTCACATGCTGTCACAATGAAACCTAAGAGCGTTGGAATATATGCTGGATACTAACCTAACAGCGTTGGAATGTCTAACGATATTTGATGGAAACATTCATATGCCACGCACACAGCCAGCTTTGAACGACTCTGGATTCAAATTAAATAACAGTGGTCTCATACATGCTACAAACCGTACGTGTGCCATATTGGGGTAACAATATTATGTTGCGATACTGAATAGTATGAAGAAAGCAAAACATACACGTTTTCCTTTGGTAAAAATATGTTGTTCAAGATAATGCACCAACTCACTTGTCACTCGTTCAAAGAGCAAAATTGGATGAGATAAATTTGTAGGTAGTTTTCTTTGTGTTCCGTAGCTGTTACCTAACTTGTAAACGTATTTTTGTGGTATAAGATTGCATTGAATTCCTATATCTGAATGCTTTAGTCGTCTGTTAATAAGTCATGTTCTAAAAAGTATAAGAAAATTTCAGTATTTTTACAATATTTTGGATCGTCTCTTTAAGCAGCAGAATTAAACACCAGAGAAATTATCAATCACAATACCAACAACAGTTCAATGATCTAAAAAAAATTGTGTACATTTTTCTAATTTTAAAAATTTATCAAGACCCACTTAATATCAACCGAAATTACTGACACGTCTTATCACTTCGATTCGCAGTACGCGCCTGACTGTGGTAGCACGTTAATTCTTTTCTCATAGCTGGAAGATAAGGCGCAATCACTTATTGAGAACGTTTGGCGCAATCATAATCAGGAAACGTGAAAGTGGACGCTTGACTCTAGAATTCGCGAGAATGTTCCACGTTATGATGCCAACCCGTTGATATTATACGTGTTCAAAATTACGGCGGTACCAGGCTAATTGCATATATTTCGTCAGAGGAGTATTGTTTTGACTAAAATTATTCAGGTTACATTTTAACGCTATTTTTGTGTCTTGATTATTGGTCTAAATCACTGAAACTAACACAAGTTTTATTAATACCGAAACACGGAAAAAAATCTCAATGACCTTTTTTCTTATAGTTGAATCACCCTCTTGTCAATAATTGCAATACGTCTTGGAAAACTTATAGTCTATAGAGAAAAATTACTAAGGATTTCAGAAACCAAGACTAGTTCCCTCATCATTGTTTGGTTTCTGCCATGCCCACTCAATAAAACATCAGTGCCTCCGTATAAACAATATAGCCTACTTAATATAGCTTTAGAAAACAAACAGCATTTCTCGGCCACATTTCTGAAGTCAGCCAGGTAAATTATGACACTCAGGACTATTATACAAAAACATAAGAATCATTCTCTCAACTTAAATCTGCTAAAATATTACCTGCACAAACATCAATTATTAGACATCAAGGTTAACGGAGAAACCTCTAGTCGTTAACATTCAGTGAGGTCACTAACCTCTGTCCCTTCAAGTATTCATAGCCCTCAACTGTACGTCCTATACACTTCCGATATACCAGCTACTATAGTAATGACAATCAGTACATCTGCTCATCCAATGAAAATCCTACAGTTGCCTCACTCAATCTTGAAGAACACCTCAATCTTATTGGAGAATTTCCACGTAAATAGAAAACCAAGGCCAACGAACCCAACCCGTCACACGTTACATTCACCTTACGGAGATGCAACTGCCCCTCTAAGTATCGCAAAGGGGCATAACGGATCTCGTTATTTAGTGTTAATAAATTTATTTTTTTACTTTAATTTTGTTCCTTTATACGGCAATTGTTGTCGTTTAATTACAAATTTGATAAGGCGTTAAAAAAAAACAATTTTTTGTGTCATACCAACAACGTCAAAACACTGCAAAATAATATTAAAATGCATAGACCTTCATTTAGACTCTAAAACTATCTGAAAACGCTACATAAAACATAAAAAACTAAATTTAAGTATTTATCAAATTAACTGCCTGCTAATCATAAAAACGTAGGCCTATCTGTTTAGAGAAATAAACTATTTCCCTATAAACCTGTCCGTGAAGCCATAACGACTTACCGAATCGATACTTGGAACTACGCCACAAAATCTGACAGCAATCGTATATCAATGCCAATCAAAAATTATACGAGCAGTAGCGAATGCTGCATGATATGTATGTGTTCAACTACGGGCACAAACTACTATATTCCATACGTCCTTAAAGTCAATTATAAAAGTAGCACAAGACACCATACAGGACTACGACCATCGTACGTAATCCGCTGATCAGTTGATCGTGCCACTTAAACAACCCGTAAACGACAGAAGATTGAGAAGATTTGGCCATCCGATTTGTAAGAACCACGATGTTTCGTCGTTGGATTAACACCACGTCGCGCCATGCAGTTGTACATATCCTATTTTTTCTAGTTGTACTAATTAGCCGATTAGCTGTAGGAATGTATTTTCAGGCTGCTAATAAATGAATAAATAGGTAAAAGATTATTTTGTACTTCTAAAACTATTTTTATTATATACATAACATTTCTGTACACTGTGTGTGCCATTAAAAGTTTTACTTTCCTGATTGTATACGAGTTATGTGCGCAACGCATCTGCCTATTATGAACGTATCATCGTAGCGTGTCACGTGACCTTCACGTAACTGCGCAGTCAAGCGCAGGATACCTTACTCGCACGCATGAAGGGCCAAAGTCCGTTGTTTGGAGATCTCATTCTAACGCCCAGTAAGATGACATTAAGTAAATTTATGTTATGTGTGACTGTCGCATTCACAGTGAATAAGACAATTAGTCAGCAAATATGCATGACGTTTTACTTCATCAATTTGGCTATACGTCAACGGGCTTGTATTTTTAACAGGCTTTTCATAGAGATTTTTGGGAGTGACACTTATATTAAAGTGGGGCGAAGCTGAAACTTCGTAGACAACGATCCATGTTTTGAAACATTAAGGTTTACTGATTGTTGATAAGACCAAAACTCAAAATTTATCTAGAAAAATATTAGTACTTCAAGTATAAAATATACAGTATTTGTAAAAAGGTGTCATTCCTTAATAAAAATTTCAATTTTCATCACGTTTATTACTTTAAAAATATACTTCTTCTAAAATGGCAAAGTGTTTGTGTAAGGGTTATCTAAGGAAACATGTGTATACTCATAACGCTAATTTTGATTAGGACGTGAAAAGGGTCATTGAACAGAAAATGATTCAAGTCGTACCACACGTCTTCAGGAAACAAACGTCATTTGCCAAGCGATGCTCATGTTAAGGTGAAAATAAACCTGGGAGCACTGTATTAATTTGAAGATACTTTATTATAAAATACATTATTTAAAATTCGATGTAAAACATTATTTTAAGGAGTATTCAAATAAAAATCAACCGAAAAATAAATTTAGGTCCAATTTTAATAGGAGACAAAATTATAAATATATCACTACTTACTTGGATCACTAATTTTTTAATTACAAAAAATTTTCAAACTTTTAGGCTCAATGTTTATTAGGACCTTCATTAGAGTCTGCAGCTAGGAGCGCTCTCCGTCTTCTTTTTGGTGACGGCCACGTCGTTCAAAAAATCGATGTTGTCTGTGTGTGTTGTGATATGTTCAAATAGTACCTGTGATTTAAATTGTATCTGTTCGTTTAGGGTGTTGTTTCTATGTGTTTGTGAGTGTTTGTATATTTATAGTTGTTCAAGAGTGTATAGCTTTTGGTCTTTTGTGTGTACGTGTAGCATTTCCATGTTCTTGTTCATGTTTCAGTATGTGTGATTTCCCTCATTGGGGTTGTTTGCAATGGTAGATTCAGTAGCAGAGTGTAGTGCCTTTGTGTGTTCAATGTACCTCTGTTTGAGGCTGCGTCCTGTCTGTCCTATGTATAATTTTTTACATTCTTAAGTTTGTATACTCCATGTAAACCAAATTTGTTTTGTTTCGTGTGTGTTCCTTTTCTGACAGTGCGTGTTCTGTTTTATTTGTAGTTCTGTATGCGATTCTGTATCCTGCTTTTTTAAATTTGCAGTCTATTTTTTTAGTGTGGTTATTGATATATGTTAGTGTTATAAAGTTGTTTTCTGTCTTTGTCTGTTGATTGTTTTGTGTTTTGTGTAGGAGTTCATTGATTATTATTTTATTGTATCCATTGGTTTCTGCTAGATATTTGATCGTGTTAAATTCATCCTGGTATTCTTTATCATCTAGTAGGACATTGTTAATCTGTGTATCATGGTTCTGAAGGCAGATGGTTTGTGTTGTACTGGATGATTGGAGGAGTTATGTATTAGTGTGTCAGTTGCAGTGGGTTCTCTGTATACACTGAATTTGTGTCTGTGTTTTGTGATGGTCAGGTCTAGGAAGATTATGTTATTGTTGTTTTCGTATTCAGCAATGAAGGTTATGTTTTTGCGTGTTTTGTTTACGTGAGTTAGTAGCTGTTCACATTGTCTTTTGTTTTCCTCGTATAGGAGTATGATGTCGTAAAAGTATCTATGCCAATATAGTATTTAATTATTTTATGTGAGTGTCATTGTTTGTGAGGATTCATGTTTTTCCAAGTTTTGTAGAAATATTTCTGCTGGTATGATGGATATGGGAAATCCCATTGGTAATCCGTCATTTTGTGTGTAAAATTTACTGTCATAAGTTAGATGTTTCAAACGATAGCGCCGTCACCAAAAATAAGATGGACAGCGCTCGGAGCGGAAGCCTCAGATGAACGTTTTAATAAGCAAAAACTGGTTCAGCCTACAAGGTAAACTTTTATCATTTTTTGTCAATAAAAAATTAGTGATCCGTGTCAGAAGTAGTATATTTATAATTAGTTAATCAACAGACACATCATGGGCAACAAAATCCAGGAAGTAAATAAAGTGTAATAAACGAATAAAAGTATGCTCGCGTGTGCATTTGGCGCCTGAATAAAATACGCATAATGTATTACACGATCTGTCAGTGCAACAATACTAGCTGTAACGGGTATCGGTACCGCGCATATGTAGGTCAGCGTACGCTGCAGTTAACAATCAGCAAATTCCGGGAATTTTTAATGAAATTTTTCTTACTCGCAGCTGCAGTAAAGCAGTTTCACGCTCTGCTAATTCAATTCTGCGCTGTTCGGCACAATTTGTAGTGCTGGATACAAACGCATAAATATTTTGTTAATTGTAACTCTTCCTGTTTACTAAAACGATGCTTTTGTGTGTTACTGCACATTGAGCCTGTGGTACTGTTTGACAAGCCTCTGCCTGCCGCTAGGTGTTATCGTCCACTGCCTGCTGTAATCCTCAAAATGGATTTCGTTATTTATTGTATGTTTTTGTGAATTAATTAATTTTTTGTAGTTTGCACTCTATTCCTTTATACGGCAGATGGTATTGTTTTATAAGGCTTTAAATCGTTATCGATTTAAAGTCTGATAAGGCTTTAAAACATATGTTGTATATACAAATTATTAATTTTTGAAATAGCGTAACAAATATTTAATACATAAAAGGTAAAAATTTGAGAAACAAAACTGTAAATTTGTTTTTCTAATCAGCACAATAAAGTTCAAAACTTCGTTTCATATATCTGAAATTTATTTTAAATTGTTGTGGCGAAAATCTACAGCTCTTTACAACATTCAAAAAAAATTTACAGGCATTGCACAAATGCAATGCACAGAGAAGGGTATTGAAAATGCTTCAATAAATCTAAAAAATATATATATATATAACAATAAATATAATTTAATTTGGGTTTCAGGTGTATCTGTAATAAGAACTCTATGTAACTTGTAACGGTATTTCAAATTTATTTGATATTAATAAAATTGTGCACATGGCACTTACTTCGACTTAAAACAGTCGTTATTATTTTGTTACTATGCCGTAAGGCTTATGCTATATACATCCTTACTGACTAAATATTCTATTCTACTAATTATTGTATTAAAAAAATTCTCATTTCCAGACTACTCAGTCAATTAGTGTGTTTCAAAATATCAATGTTTAATATCTTTTTATATATTGTAATGTAACTCAAAAATATTAATAGTTACTGAATTTATCTTTCTTTTCTCAGTACTGATTTACATAAAACGCTAATTTTTACTTAAATGCTTTGCATTATTTTCATTTCAATATTAATTTGAGCTCTTGTTTACGTTAATCTTAATTCAATAACATCTATGATTTTATTTCTATATTTACAATAAACATTGACTCTTACTTTTAAATAGAAAAATAATGTCTTTAATTGTCTTTGAGTTAATTGTTCGATTAAGAGATAAATAAGTTGTTTATCACCTTATTGTCGTCAATCATACACAATCATTGGATCCATCTGTAATCGTTCTCGTATCGAACTCCAGCATCACTTCCTCTTGTCCAGCGTCGTCTCCTCTTATCCTGCGTCGCTCCTCTAGAGTCCAGCGTCGTCTCTCTCTCGTCCAGCGTCGTCTCGCTCTTCTCCTCTTGTCCAGCGTCGCTCCTCTCTTGTCCAGAGTCGCCTCGCTCTTCTCCTCCTGTCCAGCGTCGTATCGCTCTCTGGAACTTCTCCTCGTGCTGTTTCGGACGTCAGTTGATCTTCTTATGTGGATCTTCTTACGTAATTCTGTTACTACTTAAAAATTGTTTGTTTTACAATCCAGTTACATAACTGTATGTAACTGGAAGGATGAAACTATTTAAAAAAATTTAAATATTCTGTGCGGACGGGCAGAAGCTCCCGCTGCACTGTGGGTGATTGAAGAAAGAGAACAACTGTAGCGTTTGTGTCCTATTTATACCCATGTCTTGGTCAACACCTGCAGTTGTACGAAATCGACATGTCAGAAACTGTCTCTGGGTTCAGTTCCCCCACTCTTTGCAATTTCGCTATTTCTTATATTTCTGCGAATTGCAGAGTCCCGTAAGTATACTCGTATACTCATCTTATAACTATTTTCACTACACATGTTCACTGTAATTTTGGACATTGCAACTTAACCCTTTCGATTTGTACACAGTTATTTCACTACTACACTCGTACGGTGTGTCTTTTTCACGTGGTTTTGGACACAGTATTTAGTAAATTTTATTACATTTTATTGTGATTTTGGATTTTACTCCTTAATTAGAGTTTATGAATAATTACGGGAAAACAGTAATTATGCAATTATTCATCTTGGGGTGGTAAACTCGCCTGCATAGACCTGCGTTCACACACACTATCAAAATACTGGTGTACATACTTTCAGTTACATTTGAGTGTGTGTGCACGTCGATTCAGGTCGAAACACCTGTTCATATTTTTGTCTGAGCCAAGCTTGCAATCCCTGACATGCTTGTTTCTAATAAATCATTAATTATTTACAGTTTATTAGGTATATTTAAATTTTTATATTCAATGCTCAGTACATCACTTATTTTATACTGTCGCAATATATTTATGTTTATTCACCAATCAATGAATTCATTCTTCATTTACCAATGTACAGATTATAGGTTAAATAAAGTCGCATTAATAAGCGAAGTTTTATATGTGTACTACTTTATTGACAATAAAGAAATAGTTTCTATGGAAACTCACCAGTTCCCATTTTCGATCACGCACCAGCGGTCGTTTTCAAATGTGCGACACGTCCGTATAAACGTTTTCAATGTTAATGAACCAATGAAGTGTCTATTTTGTATTAGGCCTCCATTTGATGGATTTCGCCCATATCATAGAATATTTATTTCTTTTAATATCGTCATCCATTTCTCATCATTCTGTCTCCTTACGTTTTATAAATTTCACTTACTCCAGGCATTTTTCTTCTTCTGCACTACAAGGATTAGGCATTTGCCTGCTCTGTCCTCACAAACTTACGACCACAGTTTTCGTGGCCTTCATATATCTCTTTTTCCTCGTGGGCTGTAGTTAAGTATTTTTTTGGGTATTCTCCCATTTCCCATTCTATTTACGTGATGTTTCCATCTTTCTTTACATTCAGTTATTTTTTATTGCATATACATTTAGTTCATTTCGCACGTTCTCATTTCTTACTAAATCTTTGCTTGTGCAGCCTTTGGCACTCTCAAAAATCTCATTTTTTGCCCGTATTTTGCTGTCTCCTTTTTTGGTTTTTATCCAACTTTCACTCCCATACATAAGTACAGGTACAGCCATCGTTTTATAAAATGTTATCCTTGTGTCTTTTCGTGTTTTGTTATTTAATGTTCTATTTATTGTACCACATATTGCCTAGAACTTAGGTATTCTATTTTCCACGTCATTCTTTTAACTGTAGCTCGTGTCGCAGCTCAAGTATGTAAAATTTGATACTTGTTCGATTGGCTTATTTTTGACAATTATTTTTAACCTAACGGGATACTTCCCTTGGAAAGCCATAACTTTCGTCTTATGCAAGGAAATTTTAAGATTATATTCTGGACATATTTGTTTCAGTCGGTGCACTCCCGACTGTTTCATCGTCAGCCAATAGTAACGTACTCAGGTAAGTATGTCGGTCTAGCTGGACTCCAGGATATTCCATTCCAGGCATTCTTATTGGATGAAATAATAGTTTTGTTTCTACATTAATTTTGAAGGTTTGGTAACTTCATTCAATTTACTGACACAATATGTGATACCAAGTTTTGTACATGTGGTTCGTGTGCATTTGTAGAAGAAATGTACTGAAAAATGTGACATTTTTACAATATAATAAAAACGTATGTTGTGTTTATGTTTAAGGCGTTTTAATTCATTTCACTGTAGCAAATATTTGTTATCTCCTAATATTGTAAACTAAAAGGTAAAACTTGGTACTTAATTTTAAATAAATTTACTGAGACAGCTTAAATAAAAAGAAAACATTAAACGGTTGTTCTAAAATAAAACAATATTGCTGACAGTATCTTACAGAGAATATTATATTTGCTGATTTTGTTTTTTTAATACTAAAGAGAAAGTGGTTGTAGTGCTCACGGGTCTTGATATAAATAAGAATAAAAAAAGGAATAATTAAGAACAGGAAGAAGAGTGCTGAAAAAAAGGAACAAAATGTTGCTGAAAATGGGTATGACAGATATATGCTTAAGACGTTAGAGGAAGAATAGCAGAAATTGCGTTTAACGGTATATAATATTGTATATTAATGAGTAGGTAAGTAAATTTAACGGTAAATAAATAAGATTGTGTACGCGTATATTGTAATCGAAAATGCATGCAAAGATATATTTTTAAAACGGTGAGTTGTGGAGAGAATAGATTCGTGTGAATACCTTACTGTCATAGTTACAAAAGACAAGACAAGTGTACGGAAATACAAAAATCACTTTCTTATAAAACAAGATAGACAAGCATGGTTACACTCCAATTTATGGGACAATGAAATTATACTCCAGACAACCAGACAAAAATTAAAAATATATAAGACTCTAACAAAAAGTATTTTAACATACGAATTTAATTGTGGGAAACTACAGAAAATATAATGCAAAAGTTACGATCCATGGAAATGAGAAATTGGAGAAGAGGTTGTAGATATACACTGCGGGTGATGGTTAAAAATGATAAAATAAATGAAAGGATGAATATATGTATGATTATATAGGATTATATACACAATCGATGCAAAAGGATTAACATGGTACGAGTATGTGTGCCGTATAGGCGAAGATAGGTGGCCAAAGAAATTACTGGAATGGACCCCTCCTGAGAGGAAGGTCTTTCCCTGTACCTTGGTTGGAAGGTATACGGTATAAGGTATGCAATATTGTTTGAAATTCATAAATTTGTATAATTATGTAAACACATACTTGCTCACAAACACACACACACACAGACACAAATACACACACATACACACACATATAGCTCATACTTTCTCTCAGTATTTGTATTTAATTACTTTAATAATAAATAAATGATATTAGTTTTACAAGAATACAAATATTTGTATTTTTTAAACATTTACAGTGTTTCCACAGTATGAATAATCTGTCGTCATTAGAATTTATATACAAATTAATAATGTTTAGAAATCAATTAAAATGATTATTGAAATAAATCAGTGACTTAAAAAATGTTATTATTTTGTATATAGATTCTGATTATGACATTATCATCATCATCATCATTGGCTATCCATCAGAGCCTTTTGTGGGCCCTGGCTTTCTTCAGAATATTTCGCCATTCTCCTCTATTCACAGCCACACTCCCCCAGTTTATAATTCAGTAGTACAGATGTCCTGACTCATCCCGTTCCTTCAACTTAATTTTTGCCTTCCAACTTTCCTTTTACCTACTCCCTTTGCATTAAATATCTTCTTGTTATCTCTGCTTTCACACGCACGTATAATGTGACCAGCCCATTCTAATCTTCTTAATTTAATATAGGTGACCAAATCATATTCATCATACAAATTATAGAGCTGTAAATTATGATGACACTTTATATCTAATGTAGGAAATCCGGTAAATGTTTAGAACATATAAAAGAATAAATTCTTGTAAATACTAATATATTATTTACTTATTATTAAAATATATAATATATTATTTATGGTGTAATAATATAAGTATATGTTGTAACGTTACATTTGGAACAACTTAATATCGTAACTGATTTAATGAAGACTTTGGATGAGAAGCTAAACAAGAAGAACAATATCTTCCAAGATGATAGTGAAGAGGAACGACTAACCATTTTAGACTGACTAGTAAGACAACTGACCGTACCCAAATTAATGATTTAGGCAAAGTGATGCAAAATACATTCAACCCCGATTATGACATGAACTTTCAATAATGACAAAAGAAATAATTATAAAGGCAGACGGCTTATGAACCAGTACTATAAAGAAACAAATGGTTTCATTCAAAGTATCATAATATCAAGATAATCAAAACACAAATTGAGGGATAATAGGCCCAAACATGTAATACTATGTAAAAGAAATATTAGTAAATGATTAATTTAATTGAGGTAATGAAAATATAACACACCTTATTATAGATACATGAACCATACAACTAATTGTAACAAATAGTGTTCATAAGATTGTCCAGAAAACAACAAATAATAACTTGGTCACAATAACATTTTATAACAAGAGTAAAGCTCTTTTAATGGCAATAAAATGTAAAATCCTATAAAAACCAATAAGTATGTTTATAAATACAAACTATTAAGTGTTCAGTGAGAAGGGTAAACGATAAACATAGTGACAAGTAATGTGAAACATAACTTAGACAGTTTTAGAGTAATTAATGAGTTAACTGACAAAAGACTAATTAATTAATGCATAATTTATTTTATAAAAATGTGCATGTTATTATGTTTTAGCACGTTGTTTTATTATCATGGTATTTGTGTTGTTTTTTGTATGTAGCAGGTGAAGCAGTTGTTTTAAAAGAATATCAATTAACTGATATTAATTTCATTTTATGTTAACAAATATAACCATAGAACTGGTGTTAAACAGTGATAAATTGATTGGCAAAGCAAAATAGACTATTCAAAGATGTTATTGCTAAGTGTCAAACAATTGTATAGTTTAAGTAAAAAACAGTTTATTTGTTCAAAGATTCTGTAGAATCATGGCCATGTGGGCATGAATTTAAACTGATAGAATAGTATATCTTTTTGTTTTGTTAAAATAATGTTATATGTTAAACAGTTTTCATGATTGTTAAAAGTTAATTTAACTGTTAAAGGTTTTAAACATGGTGATGAAAATAACACCAGTACATAGGCCAGGTAAAATCAATTTTTGTAAATTTTAGATAATAATGTTAGGGATTTTGTAAAACAAATGTGGAAGGATAAAGATATTTATAGTTAATTTTGTACACAACGAATATAGAAACAAAATAATACATCTCAAGTTATTTAAGAAAATTTCAAATAACAAAATTGTAACATCTGTAGTTCTTAAGTAAAGGTAGGCATGTTTAGTGTCTAAATGTCACAAATGTAAAGATCAAAATAATGCTGATAATGGTTTTAAATTCCCATTCAGTACAGAAAAGTTATGTTAATTTAAAGGTTTTTAACAAATTTAGATTTTGAAATAATGAAAGTATATGACAATGTATATCCGAATCAACCAACCAGATTCCAAGTTTACCCTTAGCAACCAGAAATTTCGGATAAATAAAATGAAACTTCTTTGACAACGATCTTAGCGGATAGACGCGTTTGTAGAACGTCCTACATAATTAAGAATAAACAGTGAAAACACGATACAGACATATTGAACAGATAGAAATACATGACACGAACTTTTTACACCAAGTGAAGAACACCCATTATATGAAATAGAAGACCCAAGAACCAGGGAGAAGGACTGAAGCGGACGTGGGCCCTGTCTTCGACGAACCATACAAAGAAGAGGATTTGGTGATTTTGACGTCTTATTATATTGTGTATCAACAACCACTTTTGTATACACGACTTTTTAAGTACTATTCAACTAAAACTACAGACACCATATCACACCAACACTAAGAACACTCACTAATAACACGATTTGAGATTGACACCTTTTCAAACACCACAAGAACTTTTGATTTACATAATAATTATTTAAACACCTAAACTGGACATAACCTATCAGAACTGGTAACCACTATACGACTGCCTGTGTGCACGTTACACTCTAATATTGTAATATCCTTTAACTGTAAAACTTGTATTTTGATTTATAGAATAATATTTTGTTTAAATGTAACCCCCGAACCATATACGCCCTGAGATACTTTATTTTTAATAGAAACATTAACGAAAGCATTCTTTTGGTCTGACAAAATACTGAATATTTCATACTACTACCAACTGGTAAAAAGAAGACGTATAATTTGCGCCACAATTGTGATTATTCTAATCAAATTTAAGAAACAATTAACCAGTGTTTTTCTGAATAAAGGACTTCTATAAGGATATATGTTTGATGTTATATTTGCGTCGTTATTATTGCTGTTCCATTTAGGAAATAAATTCACAGATTACAGCGGACACCACGACAGTTGGCAACGTTGAGTGACGTCACGGAAACGAGCGGCATAGTGGGAGCGAGCGGCAGATTACAAAACCATTAGCCGTTCAACATAACATATTAATAATTACAGATTGACGACTCCAGTGCGAGTTAGTCGCTACATTATTTATTTGTTACAAATTGACACTTCCAACGGGCAGTGTATGCAATTTAAGTGCACACAACATAACACAAAAGTAACACCAATTAACGTGTTACAAATTGACGAATCCGAAGTGAGAACTAACATTTAAATAAGAAGTAACCGTATAATAAATATTCGGTTACAATGTACAGTATTATATGGGTGTGAGCGAGAGTGTGCGTGCGTGCGTATTCACAAACACAGACGAAGAATGTTGGTAACAAGGGGATGTAGATCCCACTTTCAAATTTGTGAAAAGTCTTAATAATGCAATCAATAAATGCACACATCTCTTTAATGATACCATACGTCGGTACCTGAAACCAATGACTGCACAAGCCTCTCATTTTACCGGTCTATCTAAAATCCATAAAGAAGACACACCAATAAGACCTCTTATAAATTACACTACAGCACCAGGATACAAAGCAGCCAAGAAATTAGCAGATATAATAAATAACAATACAACATTAGAAAATAATCACAGTATTAAAAATAGTTCAGAGTAGTGGACCTAACAAGAGATATTAATATCGGAACTCAATATAAATTAGTGGCTTTTGATATGATTAAAATATACACACATGTACCGGTTCAAGCCACGGTTGAGATTCTGAAAAACAACTTAGAAAATTTGGCACTTTAGGTCTTCAAGAAATAAATGAACTATCCTTGGTGTCATTATAAACAGAACTATTTTTCATTTCATAATCGATTTTTTATTCAAGAAGAGGGACTCGCTATGGGTTCACCTTTATCTGGACTGTTGTCTGACATATACCTTAATCATTATGAAAATACACATTTGTTTCGGTAACCAATAAATTCAATAACAAGATTATTTTTTACAAACGATATGTAGATGATACCTTTGTTATTTTCAATGGGACAATGAGACAAATAGATAATCTAAAGTCTTTTATGAATAGTATCAATCCAAAACTACAATTCACAGCAGAAGTAAAAACAAACAATGAAATAAATTTCTTAGATTTAACTCTATTAAAACATAACAATAAATTTCGTTACAAGATATACAGAAAACCTACAGCAACTGATTCCGTTAAACACGCCAAATCTTATTACCCGTATACTCAAAAAATGGCCGCTTTTAATAGCCTCTTACACCGGTTGACAAGTATACCTCTCGAGCACGATGATTATATAGATGAATAACGGATTAATTATATATACAATTAAGTATATAGCGGAAGTGAATGGGTACCGAAGCTCAATGGTCGAACTGTTATTACGTAAACATAAAAAGAAAAACGTCATCAGTACACGGAACAAAAATACCTAATTTAAGTTTATTTCAACCGAGTACACCAATAATATACCTATGATTTTAAAAAACGAATTTCGGAAACATAACTTCCAAGTATCTTTGCGCACCACAAATAATGTTCAAAAATTATTACGGCCTAAAGCACAACAGTTTAAAGAAAACGGGTGTTTACAAAATGGTTTGTAATGACTGCGATATGGTTTATATCGGTCAGACCGGCAGAGCATTTAGACAGATGTTTAAAGAACATCTACCTAAAAATAACATAAATGTCTGTAAATCAAAATATGCCGAACACTTAATGGTGCATAACCATAATTATACCAACTTTGACACCAACTGCAAGCCATTGCATTTCTGCAATAAGAGACGATACATGAACGCAAACGAAGAATTTGAAAATATACCGGGCGTTTAAGTGCAGTCCTAATAACATGTTAAATGACCAGCTGAAATTTAAATCGCATCAGCTATACGATACGGTTATTGACAAATTCATAATAAGCAGCAATGGACAGCAATCGGTTGCAAGGCGTTGTGATAGGGCCGTAGAGGAGTTGCAGGCAGTGCGTCGCAAGCCAGAAAAGTGTGCGCACACAGACATCGGTTCACGTGTGTAGTGTGGTTTACTTTAATGTGTAATAGTGTAATTTTAATGTGACAACGACGTCCACACGGGACTGAAATCTGAAGATGAGGCCTTATACTTTATTTAATGTAATTTAAATAAAAAACAATAAGAAGTCACACGACGGATAAAAAGGTAAATAAATTTTAATCTGGAAAGAGGGGATGGTTAAATATTGCTTTCATCGGTGTGGATATAAGAGGAAAAAATCAATTCATGTATAAGAAAATAATTTTGAATGATGATATGTATCGGATGAGCAAAATAAATTAATATTAGAACAGCGTAGGCAAAGAATGGCTTCAGTAGTAGATGAAGATTACTATTACTCTTCAGACTACTAAATAAGTTGGTAAGTAAAAGGAGAGTTGGCAGTCTCATTGCTTTTTCGGAGACTGCCAAACATAACTGTTTACTACGGTTCCTCTCCTCAGATTTCCCTTCAGATTGTTTAAGCTAAAGTTATTGTCTCCTATTAGTTAACCAATTATCCAAACTTCTTCTTTACAATAGCTTTCGAAATCATATCCAGCCTTACAAAACATGTTTTTATTCTACAAATTTTCCTTGTATCGCAGCACGACTCAAAAACGCGACATTCCAGATATAGATTAGTATGAACGTTTTCTTCGTCTTCAAGCTGATCTTTTTTTAAGTTCGTAGGAGCTTCTTTAAAAGTTTATTTTTTGTTTTAGTTATTCTACTTGCAATCTTCCCTATAACTCCTGTGATTACTTACTACTTTACTCATCTAGTAATGAAACTTTCCAACTTATTGGATGATCCTGTTACTAATTTAATTACCATCGTGACAACACTATTTTTTGCTGTAGCCTATTGTATTTGTGTGCTATTTCTTGATTTGTATATTCAATTTTATTACCCTGTTCATTATAATAATGTTGTTTATTAGATCTTATTTAATTTCGGTCATTACGATTAAATCGTCCCCAAACATATGTCCGTTCTATCTCCACGGAGTTTTATCTCCACTCGTAGTTCTCTTTTCATTTTCACCTTTGCTTTCATGACATATAAATTGAATAAAATCGACAAGCAGCCTCGCAGAGACAACAAACAACCTTGTTTCACACCATTTAAAATACAAGAATTTTTATATCTTTAAAATAAAAACAAACGATACCTATTTCAATTAAGATTTCAATTTAGTAACTGATTTTTGTTTGGAAAATATCGGTATGGAGAACCATACATGACTTCCATGTTCTAAGATATATAATTAAAATCATTTTCGAAATGAAATGTTTCCATACAAACTACTTCTCCCTTCAGTCTTAACCACAGTACTGTGGTCACAAATGTATACCACCTCACGTTATCGCACTCGATTTTCACTGATGATGGAAGTCGATGGCACTGCCAAAACGTCTGGTTTTGTAGAAAACATTGGTCTACGGCCAAACAGGACGGGAAGGAATTTTTACAACAAACTACTTGTTTGTTGCCGATAACGTAGTACATATATCAAAAATTATCCCCTCCTCATTCAACTATAATTTTTATTTATAGAAAATTACCCCCATCCCGTTCAAATAGCCTCTTCATTTATAGATATTTCATCTACGTTTCTACAGTGGATTATTAAGATCTTCTTATCAGGATACTTTATTTATCAAAACTAAGTACTTTACTCTTGTTACAACAAAAAATGTTTTCGGTAAACTACCCCTTTCCCTAAAACCGATCTTCACCAAAATCAACAGGCCTTGAGTCCTCTACAACTCAGGTACATAAGTAAAAAATAGTTTGATTCTGTTTGGATTTACGGCAGTTATCGTTCGTCATGAAAAAATTTCTCTTGTTACAATATAAAATGTTTCAGGTAAACTACCCCTTTCCCTAAAACCGATCTTCACCAAAAACAACAGGCCTTGAGCTACCTACAATTTAGGGACCTATGCAAAACATTATTTGATTATTTTTGAAATTACGGCAGTTATCGTTCGTCATAGAAACAATTAACCTTGTTATCACATAAAACTTTACTGGTAAACTACCCCTTCCTCTTAACTGATCTTCACTAAAATCAATAGGTCTTGAATCCTCTAAAATTTAGGGATGCATGCAAAAAATTATTTGATTATGTTTGAATTTACAGCAGTTATCGTTCGTCATAGAAAAAATTACCCTTGTTAAAACATAAAACGTTGCCGGTAAACTACCCCTTTCCCTTAACCGATCTGCACCAAAATCAACAGACCTTGATTAATTAACACTTCAGGAATGTATGCAAAAATTATTTGATTCTCTTTGAATATGCGGCAGTTATCATTCGTCATAAAAATAAAATTACCCTTTTAAAACATAAAACGTTGCTGGTAAACTACCCTTTTCTCTTAATCGATCTTCACCGAAACCAAAAAACCTTAGGTACTATATAAATCAGGAAGTTATGCAAAAAGTATTTGACCCTGTTTGTATTTACGGCATTTATCGTTCGTCAAAACAAAATTCCCCTTGTTAAAACATAAAACGTTGCTGGTAAACTACCCCTTTGCCTTAACCGATCTTCACCAAAAACAACAGGTCTTGAGACCTCTACAATTCAGGGCGGTGTACGAAACATTATTCGATTCTGTTTGAATTTGCGGCTGTTATCGTTTGCCAAAAAAATTACCCTTAAAAAAATGGCTGATAAACTACCCCTTCCCCTTAACCGATTTTCACCAAAATCAACAGACCTTTACGTCTTAACAATTCAAGACAGTATGCAAAACGTTTTCGATTCTCTTTGAATTTACGGCAGTTATCGTTCGTAAAAAAAAATTGCCCTTGTTAAAACACAAAGTGTTGCAGGTAAACTACACCTTTCCCTTAAGCGATCTTCACCAACACCAAGAGGTCTTGAGAACTCTACAATTTAGGGCAGTATGTAAAACATTATACGATTCTGTTTGAACTTGCGGCTACTATCGTTTGCCATAGAAAATACCCTTTTAAAACATAAAATGTTGCTGGTAAACTACCCCTTTCCCTTAACCGATCTTCACCAAAATAAAAGGTCTTGAGAACTCTACAATTCAGGGCTGTATGTAAAACATTATTTGATTTTCTTTGAATTTACGGCAGTTATCGTTCGTCAAAACAAAATTCCCCTTGTTAAAACATAAAACGTTGCTGGTAAACTACCCCTTTGCCTTAACCGATCTTCACCAAAAACAACAGGTCTTGAGACCTCTACAATTCAGGGCGGTGTACGAAACATTATTCGATTCTGTTTGAATTTGCGGCTGTTATCGTTTGCCAAAAAAATTACCCTTAAAAAAATGGCTGATAAACTACCCCTTCCCCTTAACCGATCTTCACCAAAATCAACAGACCTTTACGTCTTAACAATTCAAGACAGTATGCAAAACGTTTTCGATTCTCTTTGAATTTACGGCAGTTATCGTTCGTAAAAAAAAATTGCCCTTGTTAAAACACAAAGTGTTGCAGGTAAACTACACCTTTCCCTTAAGCGATCTTCACCAACACCAAGAGGTCTTGAGAACTCTACAATTTAGGGCAGTATGTAAAACATTATACGATTCTGTTTGAACTTGCGGCTACTATCGTTTGCCATAGAAAATACCCTTTTAAAACATAAAATGTTGCTGGTAAACTACCCCTTTCCCTTAACCGATCTTCACCAAAATAAAAGGTCTTGAGAACTCTACAATTCAGGGCTGTATGTAAAACATTATTTGATTTTCTTTGAATTTACGGCAGTTATCGTTCGTCATAGAAAACTTTACCGTTGTTAAAACATAAAACGTTGCCTTTATCCCTTAATTGATTACGTTTTCCCTTAATCGATCATCAACTAAATCAACAGACCTTGAGTTCTGTACAATTCAAAAAGGCATGCAAAAAATTAGTTGATTCTGTTTGAATTTACGGCAGTTATCGTTCGTAAAATAATTACCCTTGTTAAAACATAAAATGTTGCAGGTAAACTACCCCTTTCCCTTAACCGATCTTCACCAAAACCAAAAGATCTTGAGGACTCTACAATGCAGGGCAGTATCCTGTTTGAATTTGCGGCTGTTATACTTTGCCATAGGAAAATATTACCCTTGATTAAAAAAACGTTGCTGGTAAACTACCCCTTTCCCATAACCGATCTTCACCCAAAACAATAGGTCTTGAGTACTCTACAAACCAGTGCTGCATGCAAATATTTATTTGATTCGGTTTGAATTTGCGGCTGTTATCGTTTGCCACAAAAATACACTTTTAAATCATAAAACTTTCCGGTAAACTACCCATTTCGCTTAACTGATCTTCACCAAAAACAATAGGTCCTGAAAACTCTACAATTCATGGCTGTATGCAAACAATTATTCGATTCTGTTTGAATTTGCTGCTTTTATCGTTTGCCATAGAAAATACCCTTGTTGAAACATAAAACGTTGCTGGTAAACCACCCCTTTACCTTAACCGATCTTCACCAAAAACAATAGTGAGAACTCTATAATTCAGGGCTGTATGCGAAATATCATTTGATTCTGTTTGAATTTACGGTTGTTACCGTTTGCCATAGGAAAAATTAACCTTGATAAGATAAACGTTGCTGGTAAACTACCCCTTTCCCTCAACAGATCTTCACCGAAAACAACTGATCTTGAGAACTCTACAATTCAGAGTTGCATACAAAAAATTATTAGATTATATTTGAATTTGCAGCTGTTATCGTTTGCCATAGGAAATAATCACCCTTGATTAAAAAAGAAGTTTCTGGTAAACTACCCCTTTCCCTTAACCGATCTTCACCAAAAACTATAAATCTTGATAACACTACAATTCAGGGCTGTATGCAAAAAAATTATTTGATTCTGTTTGAATTTGCGGCTCTTATCGTTTGCCATAGGAAATACCTTTTTAAAACATAAAACTTTGCATGTAAACTACCCCTTTCCCTTAGCCGATCTTCACCAAAAACAATAGGTCTTGAGAACTCTATAATTCAGGGCTGTATGCGAAACGTTATTTGATTCTGTTTGAATTTGCGGCTGTTATCGTTTGCCATAGAAAAAAAATACCCTTGATAAAAAAAACCGTTGCCGGTAAACTACCCCTTCCCCTCAACCGATCTTCACCAAAAACAATAGGTTGTGAGTACTCTACAAATCAGGGCTGTACGCAAAAAATTATTTGATTCTGTTTGAATTTGCGGCTGTTATCGTGTGCCATAGAAAACAAATCTTCAGATAGACACACAGACACACACACAGACACTTTTCGAAAAATGAATTTTTTTCATGTTTTGAGTGTAGTACTATCAGAATCTGCAATAATCTCGAACACGATTTTTTTTGCCATCACCATACTTCCATTTCCTTAAGGAACATGGAAGTAAAAAATGCTTACGGTGTTGAAACGTTGTCATTCAGATGAGAGATTCGTCTTCTTCAGCACTACAGTCCAACGTGAGCCCTGGCTTCTAACACCAATCTTCTCCAGAGTCTACTGTCCATTGCCATCTCAGTGTAACACCTCACATCCATTCTTCTGTGATCTTCTAGCACACCATCCAGCCATCTCATCCTAGATAGCCCCTCTTTCTGTTTTTATAGACTTGCGCGCTTAAGACTTACTTTGGCATACGCTGACAATGCATCCGTTTTAGGTTATGTATCCATTATATTCCTTGAGCCTTTATTAATCCTAAAATGTCATCACGATTCAATAGCTCATCTATGTCCTGCTTATTTCTTATTCTCCATTTGTCGTCTTCTTTAACCCAGCCATAAACACGTCTTACGATCTTTCTTCAAACCTACTTAGTGTTATTTGTTGAAGTTTTTTTGTCTCTGTTTCACCTCCATAAGTAACAACTGGTCTGATTAGCGTCTTACGTGAATACATTAGAGACACTGAAAATACAAATGTGGTAGAAAATAAAGACAACAGGTGGGAGGACTATGAATACAAATGAGGTAGTGTGCAAAGGTTGGCAAGACGAGTGGTCATAAGTTTTTGCCGCAGACATCAACAACTGATATTTGTTCTTACGCAGACAACCGTGATGTTTTTCTAGGCTTATTACAGTTTAGTGTACGCCTATACACATTGCAATTTTCATATAATATATTATTTACTGTGTCAGAGTGACAAAATTAGTTTGATGTATGTACCGTACGTGACGGTATCGATACTGCTAACTCAGTTTATTTAGTCGAACATATGCAGCAATTAACAGTGGCCAGCAAAAAGTTAGGAATGTTAAATACATTTTTTCTGCAAACTGTTGCAGTGAAACCGTTTCAATTCAGTATCGCGCTGCACATGCAATTTATGGTGACATACAAACGCATAAATATTTTTTGTTAATTTTCGCTGTTCCCGTTTTACTATGTACCGTTTAATCAAAAGTGTTTAGTCCATTTTTCATCGCGCCTGCGACACAATTTGTCTCGTATCTGGCTCCCGCTGGTTTTACAATCCACAGCCTCTGTGTTCATTGTTGAAATGTTTGTTTTTATACTACGTTAGTAAATTCCAAATGACTTTTTTTTTTAAATTAACAGTCAAAATTTGTCTGCCTATGTGTAAGGTGATTCGTTTTTTAAATTGTATTTTTAGGACTATTTCATTTGGGTATATTGCATAGAGGTATATTTAAATTTGAGCAACAAATTGATAACTTCTCTTAACTTTCAATTTAATACACTATTCTGTTTTTGAAATCTTAGATATATTTATTTATTAAATGGTGTGTGTGAATTAACTGACCGTGTTTTGTTTTCATTTATAATTTCTAGTGTTACTACTCATCAATACAACAGAAAGCTGCCCTTCATTATTGGCGTTGTCCATCTTTCTCTCTTTGTGCGTTATATGTGTTGCAGTTTCGTCACAAATAAAAGTGCAGCAGCTAATGCTTTGTAATGCAAGCCGGTATAAAAGCTTTGCATTAAATTAAATTTAAGAACTCGACGTGAAACAATGTCAACATTCTATAATGTATTGCTTCTCTTGTCTTTCTTAATAAGAGTAGAATTAGAGACCAATTAAACCAACAAAACAGACAAAAATTCCAAGAACATTCGGAAATTTAATTATTATTTTGGACATGACACGTCATACTTTGATACGACGAATCCAACTAGACTGTGAAGAAGATATTTAGAACACCCGTTAAAATGTTTGGCTACACCTGAAAAGAAATGATGAGATCAAATTGTCTATTTCGATCAGCATACATATACACACAGAATACAAACATCATGCTACAACAGCATAGCAAATAAGTACTGTGAATAGTTAAGTAAAAAACACAAACGAAACAAGTCATAAGAATTGGGTTCCTTGAAAATTCATTATCATCATCATCTTCAAAACACAGCATAGCCAAGGTGCTGCCTCTTCCGCATTCAGAGATCCTCCAGCCGTCTATTTCAGTGTCGAAAATCATAACTGTGCCTAAAGTTTGCACGGCCAGTATTACTGACTGTTTTTCTACTGTTATTTGTAATCTTTTAATTTTACGTTCGAGGTAAAAATTTGTAAGTCTTCTCTTATGGTCTCATTGTTTATCCAGTCAAGTTTAAAACATTTTTTAACTGCTTTTAAGAACACTATTTCCGACGCCAGTATTTTCCTGTATTGTTTCTTGGTTTTTATCTATAATTCATACCTAAGGACAGTATAGAGACAGTCATGATTTTGTGAAACTTTTATTTTGCATCTCAGTATACCTTGCTTCTAAACATACGGCTGATTGTCTCACAGATCCTCGGAAACTGACCTAACTTAACACCAATATCTTAATTCCTATCATAGCCAGTATCGTTTCCCAAATAATTAAAATTGATCAATAGTTCTAGAATTTGGTTGTTAATCATTATTTTCCTCTAATTGGTTTTTCCCTATAACTGCTATTACCTTCGGTTTTATAGTAGTGATTTTTATATTGCAGCCCTTGAAAATCTGATGAAGCTTGAAAATAGGTTTTTTAAAAACATATTCCGTATTTTAAATTATAAGCAAGTCGTCAGCCATCAAGAGTATATTTAAATATCTATATCATGAACTCTCAATGCCAGGTCTCAATTGATGTTTCCATTTCCTTACTATGTCGTCAATATAAATGTTAAAAAGAGTCGGTGACATACTGCTCCATTGTCTAACACCTTGACTGACAGGTATTTTAGAAATAAAGAGAAAAATGCTACAATTATTTTCGACAGCTATTTTCGTTACGTTGTAGAGTCTTTGTATAGTTCTTATCAGTTGTTGTGGTTATCCACGTTCTTCTAATATTTGCCACAGCAAACGTCTGTCTAATCTATCAAAGGCCTTCTCAAAGTCAACGGAAGCTACAGCTACAAAGAATGTCGAAATTACAATACTTCTCAATAATTTTTGTAATAAAAAATGCATTTCCTGTACAGAATCCTCTCTTCTTGAATCCGTTGTGTTTCTCTAAATTAAGATGCTCGGAAATAGTCTACAGACGTTAGTGTATGATCTTTCATATATTTTGTATTCGGTATTAATCAAATATATTTCCCTATAGTTATTACATAATTATAGTCATTCGGGTTTCCTTTCATGAAAATAGAGACCACCCGATCAGTTAACCCATCCTGTGGAATCCATTGTTTTTCCTAACATATAGTATATAAATGTAATAATAATCTAAGTTTAAGCAAGATACCCCCATACTAGAACAATTCCGCGTTCAATCCATCTTGTCCAGTTTCTTTTCGATTTTTAGTTCTTACAAGGGCTTCTTCAAACTCGTCCATCGTTATTAAGTCTCCCTCGTAGGTAACAGAGATGTTGGTTTCTATGTTACTATAGTCTGCTGTTACATTAATTTTATACCAGAGAGCTTATTAATAATCTACCTATTTATGTTCGGGAATGATGTTTAAATTGTCTGTATCATTTCATTTTCATTCATGCCTTTTAGCATTTTTTAAGCTACAAATTGTCTTCCATCTACATTACATTTAGTGCTTTCTACAAGCTGACTCCATGATTCATTATGTGCTTGTTTCTTTAAACCCTTAGTTCTGTTTCTTTTTTTTATAGACGTATCTAGCTACATCTGTATTCAGTTGTAGATACATATGGTATGCCCTTTCCTTTTCTTCTATTGCTTTAGCAACTTCATTGTTCCACAGTCTAAGACCTCTTCTACTCTGTACCTTTTGCCTCTTTTACCATCTCTTCTTTTTACCGTTTGCCTCTTTTGATGCTTCTTCTATACAATCCCTTATATTCCTCCATTTGGTTTCTATGTTTTTGTGTGTTTCCGTTTTCTGT
Organism: Magicicada septendecula; assembly: GCA_034769895.1. Classification (NCBI taxonomy): domain Eukaryota; kingdom Metazoa; phylum Arthropoda; class Insecta; order Hemiptera; family Cicadidae; genus Magicicada; species Magicicada septendecula. Next base: position 321,629,704 of record CM068375.1, read on the forward strand.
ATCTGCTGATTTAAAAATCTGAGATAAATTTTTAATGCTGTCATGTTTCACTTAATATATTTTAAATACTTCCTCATTCGACTTGATACAAGGTTTCCTTCTCTTCGATCTAGCAAACATAACAAGCCAATTCTAACAATAGTTATTTTAACTGTGTTACTAATATAATGTGTTTACTTGAAAATATATTCTTTCAAAAGGTATTAATATGACGATTACTTTAGTACATGCACACTTAAAGTCAGAGGATATTTTTGAAGTATACGTTTATTGTTTTTCAGGTAAAAGATAATTTTATTATATTTCAAAATTAATTATAATTTTATTTATACGGTAAACTGTCTTCTGTAACACCATCTTGTATGTCATACAGACTCATGTTTGTCATTGGGCGTAACACAAGTAAACTCAAATCCTACGATCCTGGTTGGTTATGCAAATGTATAAGAGACACTTCCAACACACCACATCCCCTACCCACAGGTATGCACGCGAACGTAACGTGGCAGTAGTTGCTTTGACGTTGGGATCATTACCTTCGGTGACCGCTGATCAAGTCTGATTAAAGGTGAGCAACATCACGTTATCACCTTTAATATCTGTCACAATTTAATAGAGTCACGGCATGATGATACTTTGTCCACGTGAACAGGTGGGCACAAAATATGGTGTAACGTATGACTGCCGACGTGAGTGAGAATTATATGGCCGCCAACAGTAGAGTAATCCACTTTATTAGCTGGCAGCGACCATGATTAATGTACCGTGTTACACCAGAAGCTGTAAATTACACGGCAACGTGTAACATTATTTTGTGGACCAACCACCAAGTCGTCTGTCTGTCTGTCTTTATATCTTTCTGGCAATTCAATAAAGTGGACAACGTCATACACTACCTAATTTCTGGCTAGGTATGTGTTATGTGCAACGGGTTTTTGACGCCATTACCAATACCAAAATTAGGATTTAGTCAATACTGAATTAGTTCCACTAATGGTTAATTCTGGTCAAAACTACTTATACGAGGCGGCAAAAATTCTTGCTCAGACCACACTTTCTAGTTCCCTAAATACATCTTCCAAGAGTTATTTTTAAGTAACTTTATTCCAAAATATATATCTGTATCTTTAATACACTGTTTTTTCTATTCCGGATACAAATTCCTTCCACCTTTTTTTAATTATTGTAAACTATTCAGTTAGCCTTAATCATATTATTTTTGCTCATGCAAAAACGTCAGTGAATTTATATTTTCATTGTCTGTATGATGTATATATTTTGAAGTAAATATTATTAACAAAATTAAATAATGTTACTGAAATTAATATAACTGAAAAATGAGACGGCAAATGTCTTTGGAACCCGTTGTGAGGTAAACAGATGATTGTCTACGGATTGTACACAAATATACGTATGTGCTCTTTAAATTACTACAGCCGTTAGACCTCAATATGACTCAGTAAGTGAATAAGTGTAACACCTACTGTACATAACATTACGCATTTACTGAGATAACAAAGAAACTCCATTCCTGCCGCTATACTTGTGGTAAGATATACTTTCACTGTAACCAATGTTCTGTAAACCATGCAGCAAAAAAAAAACGCAGAGCTTACACATAAAAATATACATAAAAGACTTATTATACATTCGAAATAGGTAGGCAATCACAGAAGAAACTTAGAGAAGGTACAGAAGGTATCCAGGAAACTGGCGACACAAGAGATACAGAAATCAGACAAGCAGAATACAGGGAAATTACAAAATGGTTTTGTGTTTATACGCATTTCTATTGTAAAGTGTCAAAAAGTGTCACTCTTGATGTTTTCCTTCAAAAACATACTTCTTATATAGAACCACCAGTTGAAAGTACAACCAGCTTTGTTTATAGGGTTACAGTATTTGCATTGCTTTGAGCGTCTTAACAAAAACTAAATCCGTTTTCCCTATACAATCATATTTTCTGGTAAATTCTATCGAAGTATGTTTGTAAATATTACCAAGGAGGAAAACACAGTATACAATTAATAACTGAAATTAACTAAAGAATATTAAGACAAATCCTTTATTTTCAATACCTTGTATGTGACTGTTTCAGGTGAACTGCTCGAGAACGACGAGAGGAACAAATGTTAGCCGGTCGGAGAAACTGTTGAAGGAGCATATAGCAAAACTAATTCAAACGCGAATTAAAAGCAGTTGTGTGTATCAAAAATGTTTCAGCAGTGTAAGATAGGAAAGTAAAATTTGCACTAAAGAGGAAGTATAAAAAGTATGAATAAAATCACAGTCAGTACAAAAGTGCATTAATAATAAAATACTAGGATAAAGAGACAAGAACCAGGTTATGGCTGTACCGGAGTTATATACTTGTAAAAGTTATATACTTTTCGGAGACGTTATATATTTTCGATTTATGTTGATTGGAGAAATTATAAATTGGATACAAGCTGCAGTTATCAGTTAATTAATTAATTCATTATTTAATGCAGTGATAAAGATTATTAGTTATATTGTCTCTTACGATAGAAATTAGATGTACTGGTCAAAGTGGATGGATGACATAAAGAGAACAAAAGACTAACGTAAGAAAATCTCGAATTCCTGAACGCATATGAAACTAGGTAACTCTTACAAGATTGACTTGTGAACGGAGACCACTGAGGCAGATAGGAACGCTTAGTCCTCGAGATTTTTACAATCCTCATTCTGTACAGCTCTGTGCAGAACTCAAGACTTCTTAGTAAAAGAATTATATCTGCTTGAAATATTGACTTGTCTCCCTCTGAAGAAACTCAGTTTGCATTACCGTGTATAAGCTATGATTTTATACACAAATATATCATCTATGCATATGTGTGTGTGTGTGTGTGTGTGTGTGTGTGTGTGTGTGTTAAATTAAGACAAGACTTAGGAAAGTTTGGTGAAGTAGAATCGCTTGTGTTGACACTGGAGCAGGCGGTTGAACTGTCTCTGATCAAAAAGAAGACTAATCGACTTGTCTATTTATATAACGTACAAATTACACATTTTCTGTGCATACATTTGTTGTTTCATATATTGAAAATTATAAATTCTTCTTGACTATTTACATCTTAAATTTTTAAGTGTTTAGTTAAGTGTTAGTTGATCCCGTTTCAGTAGCTTCCTGTAAGTATTATAACTGTCAGTAAGCTGACACACAATCCTACGTATACAGATAGTCAGTATACAGAAGGTCAACAGATTGTTGTTTTTACAGTGTCTTGTTCTTTTCCTGCAATAATGTAAGATTATTCTCCCGTCCTCATTTCTAGTTGCAGCAGGTATTTTTGGCGTGTATTTTGTAGCGACATTTTTCTTTTATAAAAAGTTTAAGGTACTGGTGTTATTTACAATAATAGCTCCTTAAACTTATTCTTGTATGTCTTCATTATGTTCATTATGTGATCTATGTATCTACTCATATATATTGCAACGAATCACAGGATCATGATAGGCGGGGCAAGTCATATATTACACAGACAATGGACATTCATATTATATTGGTAGATGGTTAAGTTTGGTTGTTATCAATTGTATTTAGTAAGGTTAAGGGTTTAGTTTAGAAAAACTGTGCATTATTAGTTATGGTGATTCATGTACTGTGTTAGTGGAAATGTGCGCGCGTGTGCGTGTGGAAAACGTTTCCCGGGCGGTGCGTGAAGTATTATCGTTGTTTTGACATTAGCTGAACTGAGACATGTGTATCGCTACAATCCCTATACCTGTCGGACTATTGTTTACGTTCTTGTATATTATTAGTATGTAGTCAGCATGCATGAGATACGAGTAGTCTGATTACCGCTATGCATGCTGTTACAAGGTAAATGCACTCTAATGCATGAAAAGTGCATTGTCACTTTTACTAACCATGTGACTTCCATCCACCAATAGAATGCTGACTGGTGGTTGGAAATTTTCTTATGCCTGTCGTTACACAGGCAGTTCTTCTACGCCATCTACCGCGAACGGAACGTGCACTCCTTGTACAAGAATTCTACCGCTTGCAAGGTGTTGTAAAAACTATTCGTCGTTAGTGAAACGGGAAGACTCAGAACTGTGTGTGTGGTACATTTGCACACACCAGTGTTTTAACGCATTGTGCGAAAATTTACAAGCAGTTCTTCACTGCTGCTACCGTGAACGGTACATACAATCCTTGTACAAGACTCTACCGCTTGCAAGGATCTGTTAAGACTTTTCGGGATAGTAACGCGTGTGACGCATAACAATTGATTTATATCTTTACACACGATATTAATATTGTAGTATTACGTGTGTAAGAAGTGAGTGTAACTGTATCACTGTGCAAGATTTTCCGCAGTGACAGTAGTATTAATTGTTACGCAATAGTTCCATCAAGACGTTTCCGTGCTAGTGCAAGATTTCCTCATAGGGTGGTCTGCTGATCGCGGTAGACCTTGTTATTCGCGAGAACACTTGAAGAAGCCGGAGAGGTATAAGCTCAATATACCGTTATTGATTAAACTCACTGTCACCTGAGATATTACTTGGTCTTAAACTCTATATAAGTTTTGCGAGTAATAAAATCCGTAGTACCGTTGTTTGTGCGAAGTGTCGGATTCATCGTGGGAATTGCAGGACATCAGCCCAGCTGTTACAGGACATCAGCCCAGCTGTTACAGGACATCAGCCCAGCTGTTACAGGACATCAGCCCAGCTGTTATAGGACATCAGCCCAGCTGTTATAGGACCAGCCCAGCTGTTACAGGACATCAGCCAAGCTGTTACAGGACGCCAGCCCAGCTGTAAACGTTTCTGGGAAAACGTCTTGTCATTTGTAAGCCACACCTGACGAACCAACTACACCGCAAAGACCGGCCCTTCTATTCAACAACATCATCGGGGGAGTCTTCTTATGTAACGTATCACGTCTTGCGTATGAACATTATTTAACATTTTAAAAGAAAGACTCTATATCAAACATTACATTCTGTATATTACAAATATACCATATAAACTATAACTTGTGTTTGTACAATAAATAATCTTAAACCCTCCAATATAGACTTGTAATTTGAAATACACATACTATCATATCCTATGCGCCAATAGTTTAGTAATTTGTGTTGTCGCATAGAGATATTTTGGCGCTTAGCAACGTAGGGCTCGTTAAATAGCGGTAAATTTACGCTATTACATATTTGTCTATGAATATAAAATTTGTTGGAAAAATCCGACGTATAAATATAATTAACGTAATAATTGTATGTGTATTGTTCATGTGAAAAGCTGAGGATATAATTTTTCAAGTGTGCATATTCTCTTGTATATCATATATGAACAGATTTTATCAGTATATTGGAGGTAGATTATTAGTTGTTGTATGTTAGATAAGGTATTTACATGTTGATATTTTGAACTGCTTTTTCTGCGTGCATATAAACTGGTTACCATATGTTCTAATCTTGTTGTGATAATAATAACTTGCTTTGCGTATAAATCAATAAATTTAAATTTATTAAATTTTAAATTAAATTTTAATCACTATGGCGGAGTCACAAGGGATAGAGAATGCTTTAGCGGCCATATTAGCGAAGATGAAAACCATGGAAGAAAAGATGGAGAAAATTTCAGCAGAAAATAAAGAAGAGCGGAAAACTGATAAAGAGGAAAATAAGGCCCGTCAAGAGGAGGTGAAAGTGAGTATACAGAAGCTTTCAGCAGAAGCCGAGAAAAGAAGTAAATCGATCCACGACGAAAACAAAAGAATATATGCGGCCGTGCAGGAGCAATCTAAACAAAGCAAACAAATGATAGAAGCGGCAGAAAAGCGTATTAGCGAGACCGTGGAAGCTATGAAAGCTGATATAGAGGCGAGTTTGGAGGTTAATAAGTCACGACTTAATGAATATGGTGCGAAACTCGCTGGAGTGGAGGAGCAGGTAATACAACACAGATCCACGGTGAGTGAATTAATGGCTGAGCAAGACGTGCGGATTCAAGAGCTGCAACAGCAAGTGTCACGATTGCAAAGTACCTCGTCACCACTAAACTGTACTACGTATGTATATAAGACTTTGGATGACGTTAATTCACAGCAAAGATTTTATGGACGGCAGAATGAAAACCCCATGGATTTCATTCAAAGTTGCCAGCGGGATCTGGAGCAAATTGGTGATACCTTAAGTGAAGCGGATAGAATTAATTTCATAGTGCGGCGACTTAAGGGTACCGCTGCGGAGTGGTTTAGTATCGTCCAGGATAAAATCAATACGTTGGAAGACCTCGTAAGACATTTCAGAGCTAGATACTGGAATGAGGAGATCCAGCGGAAGATACGTACGCAGCTGGAGTTTGGAAAATATTCCAATACCAGAGGTCCTAAAGATGAATATGTGATGCAGTTGATATCCAGAGCTAGATATCTTGAGCCTAGCTTAACCGAACCTGACATGGTAAGTAAACTTGCGCACCACTTTGGACGCGGGATACAGGTGGCCGTCCTTACGCAAGGAGTTAAGTCGTGGAATGAGCTACTCACATTACTTGCAAAATGGGAAGGTATCGACAACCCGAATATAAATGGTAACAGTAATGAAACACCGCATAAAAGTTTTCAATATCAGAATCAAACCAAGCAAACACAGTCGCAACAACAACAACGACCTAAGATGTCTAATAGAAATACCAATCAAAAATTTAATGCCAATAAAGTAGCAGTAGTAGCGAAAGAGGATTCCGATATAGAACAGTCAAAAAACGTGTAAGGCTGCACGGCGTGAGTCCGTGCAACAAAATAACTAGTACACGTAAAGGTAGGAATGACGTTTCAAAAGCCCGGGGTAACTATAAAAAGCAGTTCAATAAATCAAATGTGAAAGATGTTAATTGTAAGAAAAACTTTGTAGTGTCCGGCCTATATCCTGCCGTAATTAGAGATAGTTTAATTTGCAATAACCATAGTAAAGAAAATGAGAAAGGTATTAGCGTTGAAAATGACACTGACCTCATTGTCAACGCGAAAATTAACGGATGTGTCGGCGAAGTTTTATTTGACAGCGGCGCAGAAATTTCGTTAATGGATAGCGATTCCTAGAGAGGCACAGGAAACATTTAAAAAAAATCCCGATTCTGCCAGCAGCCCACAAAATCATAAAATCAGCGACGGGTGAATCTCAGAGGGTTGACCGTCAAGCTATGATAACAGTATCCATTCAGGGAATGGAAATAGAGGTCACCGTGCTTATGGTCAAGAAACTCGTGTATAATGTTATTTTGGGAGTGGACACATTAAATAAACTGCACGCGACCATTGATTTTCCAAATAAAATACTAAGATGTACAATAAATAATAGTAAACACAATATCAGGTTAGGACGCAGGAGGGGTAAGACGGGGTCTGATTGTGAACCTATTACTATAACTCGCCCAGCGGTTCAACTTGCCGATAAGATAACACATAATCTGCGGACTCACAGCAGGCAGATAACGAGCAATGAGCAAGATAAGCTGCAAAGTATGCTTGATAAATTTGAATCTGTGTTTTCCAAAAATCCTACCGTCACGAATGTTTATGAACACAGTATTCAGGTCACGGATGAAAATAAATTTGTACGGAAGACGTACCCCATCCCCCTTCACTATCAACAACAGGTTGATGCCGAAGTTAAGAGTATGCTTCAGAATGGTGTGATTGAACGAACTGATAGCAATTTTTTAAATCCTATGGTTGTTGTTAAAAAGAAAAATAACGACATTCGATTATGTCTCGACATGAGAAATCTAAATTCTATTACAAAAAAATGCTACGACTGTGCTCCGAATGCGGAGAACTTATTCATAAAATGTCAAGGGGTTAAATACACGTCTCGCCTTGATCTCAAAAGTGGATTCTGGCAGATTCCCCTTGCCAAGGAGTCGAGAAGATACACAGCATTTCTATACCGAAATAAATGCTATCAGTTTAAAGTAGTTCCATTTGGTTTGGTTACCAGTTTAGCGGCCATGGTCAGATGTTTGGAGTTAGCTCTGGGACCCGAGGTGGAGGACTTCGTCAGCATATTTGTTGATGATATTTTGGTCATATCCAAATCATTTGAAGAACATCTTGCACATCTCAAGATTGTATTTCAGAAATTGCAAGCCGCTAACCTGACTCTCAATCTTGAAAAGTGTGAATTCGGGAAATCGCAAATTAAATTTTTGGGTCATATTATCTCAGCGGAAGGTATAACAACGGACCCGGAAAAAATACATGCGATCATGGAGTTCCCGAAACCCACAAAACCCAGGGATATCAGAGCGTTCCTCGGATTGACTGGTTACTTCAGACGTTTTACTCCAGAATATTCTGGGACAATTGAGCCGTTGTTAGAACTACTTCGTAAGAGTAATAAATGGAGATGGGAGGAGCGTCATCAGCATGCTTTCGACGCGACTAAAAATTTGTATAGTAGAAACCTGCACGTGTTCCATCCTGAGAAAAGGGGCACATATGTCCTGAATTGCGATGCTTCTGATTATGCCATTGGGGGGGGTACTCTACCAACGGAATGAGAAGGGCGAAAACAAAATAATTGCGCACAGTAGTAGGTCACTAAAAGGGGCCGAACGTAACTATTTCACATCGGAGAAGGAAATATTGGCTATTGTGTACTGCATTAGTAAATTTCGTTATTACCTGGTTGGACAACACTTCGAAATCCTTTCGGACAACCAGGCCTTATCGTTCATGTTGCGCTGCAAGTTACCGAACGCTCGCATATCCCGTTGGATCATGGCCATCCAAGAGTACGACTTTACCATTAAGTACTGTAAGGCAAGCGAGAACCAAGCAGCTGACACGTTAAGCCGATACCCTCCAATGGTGGAAGAACGTCATGCGTCTAATAACCAGGAGGTTCAAATTCTAGCTGTCAAATATAAATTAGAAGACAGTCTCAAAAATAAGCTAAGAAATATTGGTATGGAACAGCAGCGTGACACAAAGTTGAAGCGGATATGTGACGCTATCCGGATACAAGAAAACCCTAAGTACAGAATATATAAAGACGTAGTGTATAAAATTATCAATGGCGGATGGAAGATTATGGTACCGGACGCCATGGTGGAAGACCTCACCTGGATGTGTCATGAGAGTCTGGCTCATGCGGGGCCTTATAAATGTTACCTGGCAATGCGGGAGGATTTTGTGTGGCTAAATATGACCAGGAAAATAAAGGCCATACTCCGCTCTTGCCACATCTGCCAAACAGCGAAATATCCGAACCAACATACACAGGTTGAAATGGGTAACATTGTCGTCCGTAATAAAAATGACCTTGTATGCATTGATTTTTTGGGTCCACTTCCTCGGGCGGCACGTGGAATGAAGAACCTGGTGGTTGTTACGGATGCCTTTACCAAACATGTTAGCCTATATGCTATTGGTAGACCTACTACGTCGGCTGTCATAAACATTATGCTAAATAAATACATGCCGAAAAATGGTCCCGTAAGGAAGATACTCTCAGATCAAGGTAAGCAATTTACGAACACCAAGTGGCACTCCGAGCTTGAGAAACACGGGGTCCAGACGGTCTTGACTGCGATCCGGAGACCGCAAGGTAACTTGGCCGAGCGGGTCAACAAGGAGTTGGGACGGTTGTTCCGTACGTACTGTAATACTAACCAGAGTAAGTGGCCGGAATTCCTAGAATTTTTTGAGTATGCCATAAATGGAAATTATAATTCTACTACTGGGTATACTCCGAATGAACTCCAAACCGGAGAAATGCCAGGCCGGGTCTGGGGTAAACACATTGAAAGGATAGCGACGCATAATATGCCTATACCAGTTGAGGTAAAGAAAATCGAAGCTAGAAGACGCATTAAAAAGTGCGGCGAGGAGCTCACGGAAAAATTTAATGCGGAACATAAACTAGTCAAGTTCAAGACTGGAGAGAGTGTGCTTTTACGAGCATTAAATGTTGGAAGAAGGGAGGACAACAGCTGCGAAGTTTTTTAGGCTGTATAATGGTCCGTATACCCTGTCGGAACAAGTTGGGAAAAATAATTTTATCTTAACCAACCCAAATACCAACCGTGCGATTGGTAAATTCCATGCGTCCTCATTGAGGAAGTATTATACAAAGGATCCGTAAACTTAGAAATAAATGTCAGGATATAGGGGTAAGAATGTGTAGTGATTTAAATATGTCAATTCAGGTTTAAATGTTGTATGTAAGTTGGCTCTGTGAATGAACAATAATCTAGTTTTGATAAGGAATGTTGTCTGTGTACGCTATGATCCTGCATTAGATGTCGTTATCTGTGTGTCAAGAACATGTGTGTTTGTTTTGGTTTGAAGGTTACCACGTGTCTTTTGAATTGATGCTTCTGTCAATGTGACAGTTGGTAATGTTAGTATTAATTGAGGATGTTTATTTGATTTTAGTTTGAGGGTATTATTATTATTTCTGGATTAGGAAGTTGTTTTGGTTATATTAAAAAAAAAAAATTTTTATTTTCTTTGTTAGTTAACTAAAGAAAAAAAAAAAAATTTTTTTTTTTATGCGGGAGGGAGTTAATCCTGCAACGAATCACAGGATCATGATAGGCGGGGCAAGTCATATATTACACAGACAATGGACATTCATATTATATTGGTAGATGGTTAAGTTTGGTTGTTATCAATTGTATTTAGTAAGGTTAAGGGTTTAGTTTAGAAAAACTGTGCATTATTAGTTATGGTGATTCATGTACTGTGTTAGTGGAAATGTGCGCGCGTGTGCGTGTGGAAAACGTTTCCCGGGCGGTGCGTGAAGTATTATCGTTGTTTTGACATTAGCTGAACTGAGACATGTGTATCGCTACAATCCCTATACCTGTCGGACTATTGTTTACGTTCTTGTATATTATTAGTATGTAGTCAGCATGCATGAGATACGAGTAGTCTGATTACCGCTATGCATGCTGTTACAAGGTAAATGCACTCTAATGCATGAAAAGTGCATTGTCACTTTTACTAACCATGTGACTTCCATCCACCAATAGAATGCTGACTGGTGGTTGGAAATTTTCTTATGCCTGTCGTTACACAGGCAGTTCTTCTACGCCATCTACCGCGAACGGAACGTGCACTCCTTGTACAAGAATTCTACCGCTTGCAAGGTGTTGTAAAAACTATTCGTCGTTAGTGAAACGGGAAGACTCAGAACTGTGTGTGTGGTACATTTGCACACACCAGTGTTTTAACGCATTGTGCGAAAATTTACAAGCAGTTCTTCACTGCTGCTACCGTGAACGGTACATACAATCCTTGTACAAGACTCTACCGCTTACAAGGATCTGTTAAGACTTTTCGGGATAGTAACGCGTGTGACGCATAACAATTGATTTATATCTTTACACACGATATTAATATTGTAGTATTACGTGTGTAAGAAGTGAGTGTAACTGTATCACTGTGCAAGATTTTCCGCAGTGACAGTAGTATTAATTGTTACGCAATAGTTCCATCAAGACGTTTCCGTGCTAGTGCAAGATTTCCTCATAGGGTGGTCTGCTGATCGCGGTAGACCTTGTTATTCGCGAGAACACTTGAAGAAGCCGGAGAGGTATAAGCTCAATATACCGTTATTGATTAAACTCACTGTCACCTGAGATATTACTTGGTCTTAAACTCTATATAAGTTTTGCGAGTAATAAAATCCGTAGTACCGTTGTTTGTGCGAAGTGTCGGATTCATCGTGGGAATTGCAGGACATCAGCCCAGCTGTTACAGGACATCAGCCCAGCTGTTACAGGACATCAGCCCAGCTGTTACAGGACATCAGCCCAGCTGTTATAGGACATCAGCCCAGCTGTTATAGGACCAGCCCAGCTGTTACAGGACATCAGCCAAGCTGTTACAGGACGCCAGCCCAGCTGTAAACGTTTCTGGGAAAACGTCTGTCATTTGTAAGCCACACCTGACGAACCAACTACACCGCAAAGACCGGCCCTTCTATTCAACAACATCATCGGGGGAGTCTTCTTATGTAACGTATCACGTCTTGCGTATGAACATTATTTAACATTTTAAAAGAAAGACTCTATATCAAACATTACATTCTGTATATTACAAATATACCATATAAACTATAACTTGTGTTTGTACAATAAATAATCTTAAACCCTCCAATATAGACTTGTAATTTGAAATACACATACTATCATATCCTATGCGCCAATAGTTTAGTAATTTGTGTTGTCGCAATATATATATATATATATATATAAACTTTCACTATGAACTTACTTTATGCTTATTCCCCAAACGTTTCAACGTGGTATACGTCTTCTTCAGTGGGAGTAAATACACTACTATATTTAGTATTTACTCCCACTGAAGAAGACGTATACCGCGTTGAAACGTTTGGGGAATAACCATAAAGTAAGTGTATTTACTCCCACTGAAGAAAACGTATACCACGTTGAAACGTTTGGGGAATAACCATAAAGTAAGTTCATAGTGAAAGTTTATATATATATATATAATATTTATAAAAGTGAATGAAAAGGATGTACCAACAAGATAATTATATATATATATATATATATATATATATATTGTAACATAACAAAATTATCACGCTAAACATTTGAATTAATGCAACATAAATAAAGGAAAAAGTTCCATAGTGAGTGAGAAGAATAAATTGTTTTAAGGATTACACTAGAAACTGTATATTAAGTCTATAAAATGTTAATAAAAATGGAAAATAACAAAGAAAACCATTGATTAAAATAACCTACTATGTAAAAACCAGTTAAACCAGCAATATACCCAGTAGATTGGGGAAGCAGTACAAAAAGGGAAGGACCATATAAAAGGACGAAACCATATTAATAAGGGAAAAATAATAATAAGGTCAAGATGCAGAGACACCACAAGACCCGAACTTACTAATGTGATATCGAAGAAGGGACAAAACATATCAAGATTCCCACAAAGAGACCAGAACCAGGAAGAGATATGCCAGAACAAAATGATAGTCATGTAATACTTACCATGAAACAAAATTAAAACTGATATATGTAGACCCAAACAAGTTACAAGATACAATCCCAGAAAACACAAATTGTATACTAGTTGTAAGAGTAATATGTTAAAAAATATATCAAAAGAGACTACCATAGTGTAGAACCCACTGAAAAGACTACCATAGTGTAGAACCCAATAAAGTGAAGTGAGGTAACAAAAATAAGAAACTACAGTGAGTATAGTGAGAAACATAGCTAAAAAATCGATGAAAAGATATTCAATGAAGTGTAAATATTATAAAAAGACTACCATGAGTGTAGAATAATACTAGTAAAACCATTGGAATCAAAGACAGTCTAAGGACTGACAACATTATCAGTAATAAGAGTTTTTTAAATTAGATATAAGAAATACTATTACCAATAAAATGTTTTCTTTAATTACAGTTAAGTAAATTGTGAGAAGGACAAATACCAGAGGACAGTTCATAACTGAGGGTATAACTAATAATAAGATGTTTGTTATTTATTGTTAATTAGATAATATTTTAGATATAAGGTGATAATAGATACAAGATGTTTTTTAATCACAGTTGAATTGTTTTCAAAAGAAACATAAATACAAAAGACAGTTAATGACTGACAGTATTACTAGTAATAGGAGTTTTTTATTTTCTAATTAAATTATGTCTAGGTAGTAATAAGGATAAGATATTTTGTTATCATTTGATGATACAGTTAAATGTAATAGGAATAGGATGTTTTTGTTAAAATTAGGTGATATATGAAAAATAGTAGATAATAAGATGTTCTGTTGTGTTCAAAATAATGTTAACTAATTTTCAAGTTTGTCAAGGCAGAGAGGCAAGTAGGACATAAAAATGTAATAATTTTATTCAAAACAGTAAACCATGTATAATGTACAAACAGACCAACAAAGACACCATTTTTGTAAACACAGACTGGCATATAAACCAAAAAATTATCTATCAAAGAATCAATCTATGTAATAGGAATAGAATTCAATACATACAATACAGAAATTGAAAACATAATCAATACAGATACAGTTAATAGCAAATAGAATGACAAAAGAAAGGAAATTAACTTCTTTTGGGAACAGATAATGATAGGCCTATAATAGTAATCAAATCAGACTAAACAGCAAATTAATCAATATTGAAATGTTTTAACAACCAAATTATTAACAACAAAGTAACTACGGAGTGATTAAGTATATTCCATTGAAATATTATAAGAAAAAACAAATAAAAACCTTTAAAACACTGAATTTGTACAAAATATGAGGCATACAATCATTATATAAAATTGTAATTTTTGGGCTTAAATGAGCTTGAAACAAACCCAGCTATATATCAAAAGATGTAAAATTAAATAATCAATATTACTGAATAGTTAGATTTATGTAAAATTAAGAAATATTTGAAATACAGTAAAAAATAAGAAAACTTATTATGTATAGTTAGATGGTGAAACAAGTCTTAGACAGATATTTTTATAGTTAAACAATATGAAGAGGAAAAAGACATAGCACAAATTGCCCTAAAACGACGACGTTGCGTCTATTAGTCTATTGTTAATCGTAAAGCGGAATAGTTGGAAATGTGTTAGCGGAGTACTGAAAACAAAATAATTTGTAATAAAACCAAGTGTGGTTATGTGGCGTGTAACGGAGATGATCTAAAAAGTGAAATAACCTTAACTATCAATTTCTAACACTTCACAAATTTCCAAAACACAGTAAAAACACCATAAAACTCAACACAAGAAATCGACAGCCATTTTGAACGATTTTTGGACCAAATTCACAGAACACCAATACACATATTTGAACATCGGACACTACACAAGAAATCCATCCAGAAATCGACATCGCAGACGACGAGAGGACATTCCACACTATATTCCTGGACCAACACCACTTCGCAGAAAAGGGAATATCATTTTTATTTCTACGGGAGAAGCTCTGCCAATTCCAACAGCATCGCAGTTAAAATCGAGTAGACGGCGGCCATTACTGGATTCATCTCAAAGACAGTGCAGTGCCTGCTGAAGGGAGTGACGTCATTTCTTCGACTCGGTTCGAAATTCATTTTATTTAATTGACAATTGTAATAATAATTTTGCTCTATTTCAGCTATTAACATTTAGTTTAAGAATACCTGTTAAATGTATCTTGTTCCTTGCCCTCTGACCATTTCGACTCGTTAAAAGAACCACAAATCTAAACTTGTAAAAAATATATTTGTTGATTTTTTTCACTACCGACTGTAGCGAATATTAGCCAGTGCCTGGGACATGCGCAGTTTGACTGGCGCATAATTTTGAATGTTAATAAACGCAAATCATTACTCAGTTACCAGCATTGTTTTTATTTCTATAATTAATGTTACTATTATTTTTTATTAAACAAAAACATAATTTATAGTGAGAGAATAAATACATAAGGAAATTACAAACTCAATTAATTAATTCATTATTAATTAATTAAATTAAATAATTCAATCAAACTCAATACAAGAACAAGAAAAAATATTTTCACAATTTATAAAGTTTGATTTATTTGTTATTTATCAATCAATCACACCTAGTTATAACATATTTATATTAAATCTATTCTTTGTATTTGGTGATTTCAAAGTGGAGCTGTATCATCGGGGAGTTCAATACCGAGATCCAGCCAACATACACAATTCTTCTCATCAATATCTTTATATTTTATTTATTATTACATTTGAAATTATATTACAAATTAACTAGCTCAACTAGTGGGGCTAAAAGGAGAGCACAATACCATTGTTAACATATCACAAAAGCTACCCACAATATATATCTTTTCTATTTCTATTTTTCTATTTTATATTTGTAATAATTATTTATATTACAATATATATATATATATATATATATATTAAATATGTGTGTCAATATCATAAACTTAAGACCAGTTTTTTAATAATCATAATCATATAAAAATGTTGATCTAAATAAATGTTAAATGAAATAAATTAATTGTCGGATTAAATAAAATGTTAAACAAGAATTGAGGGGTACGTACCTTGTAATTACCCAAGTCTGTGACGGCGCAAGCAAGAAGAGCCTCTCTCCCTAATGGCACTGTGACGTTGTTAATGGGTCCCGCAAAATCGGGGTCGGTCTCTCCCCCGAGACTCAGCGGCGACCTCTGCGTACCCAGTTCTGCCAACATACAGAGAGACCACTATAATTTAACTGCGTAAATATTTAATGCATGCTCAATTACAGTTACCCAATGTTGATATGATGATGGTGTACAAATGATAACACTTTTAAAATGTTGGTAACATACCAGTAAACGGAAGCAAGCATGCTGATGTTTACGAGTATTATTGAAGTTAAAAACCCATATCAAGAAAATATAACAAATGTAATTAATTGACTTTTAGTGGTGAAAAAATTAAAATTATAGTTTTCAATCTATCGATATTCAATATACTAATACATTTTCCTTTAATATCAACTTTTTATTTAATTCTGACGGCTAGAAAAAATGTTCTTGAAATTATTTTTGTAAGTGTCTATCTTCAATCATTACGTTGGGAACCGTAAAACGAATTAATTTTTAGGTGTTTAATTAATCTTTTTCCATGTTTTATGCAGGGATATTTTGTCTTGCCCTGAACTCTGGTAACACTGTCTGTTTATGTTACTTTCATAAATTACTAAACATGTTATATGTCTTAGTTGCTTTGTTCTGAATATTGTTTGAGGGCGTCAAACAGAGCTTTTTCTAAGTCTGTAGATTATTACAGTCTATTGATTTGTGTATTATTTTTTTAATATTTATGATTAAATTTAAAAAGATTTTGATAAAGCGGAATAAGGTAAGGAAAAAAACGATCGTCTGTTAAAAGTGAACACTCTTAAGGACGTGGGATGCACTAAAAGTGGGTAAAATAAATTATTTTATAGTAGCATGTAATTCATGTTTATTTGTGTGATGAAAATTAATTTTTAGCATAAAGAATCCGTTTTCTCAGAAACTGCTGGACCGATTTGTTTCAAAGTTTTAAAAGATTTTCCTGTATTTAAATGTGGCCCTGTTCTAATTGGAACATTTAGAATATTAAATATAAAATATTAAATTAACAATTAATTTTAAATTGGACTTTAAAATATTTAAGACATCTCAAGCTAGGCGTAAGAATTTTTTAATTTCGAAATAAATCAATAAAAAACTGCTCCATCTTTCATTGCAAAACATATCTGTAAACAACGGGTGAAAATGAAACGTCGTTTCATGTATGGACACTAAAAAAACGGCCCAAACCCTTAATATGTGAAAGATAGTTGTTAACCGTCCCCCCAAGAAAGTAAAAATACTAAACTTTTGTGTTAGGTTATATTGGAAAAATTTATTGCAAATAAAAAAGAAAACCATATAAATTTGTATCGTATTTTATGAGGCCTAAGTATTTTGTATAAATTAAGTCTAAAGAATAGAACGAACAAGTAAAACGTGTGTGTGTGTGTGTGTGTGTGCTCTTCCAATTACTGCTACAGTAATAAGCTGCTTCAGAAAGTCAATAAATGAAACAGCTGCTGTACATATATATATATATATATATATGGAAAAATATCTACAAAATTACACACACCCCTTATTTTCAGGTGAAGCAACATGGTGAAGGATCTTCTACATCACACAGAAGGTACATAGTTATAAGCCAAGTGTAAAGTTACTGACACATTAGAGATATGAGTTTCAGGCTTATCTAGGTCAACATAAATTGGAAGACACGTTGTAGCAATCAACAGCTGCAACAACCAAACATGAAAACCTGTTACGAACGCTTCTTCTACAACTGGGTTGTGTATGAATAGTAACTGCAATATTTACACGTGTGTATTTCCCTATATACGTCGACGTGTAATGTATCATGTGAAAGATACTGTATTGCTGTGTGTGTTTTTGCTGGAAGATTTGAGCTTTATTCCCAAGAAAATAAGGGTTCGTTATTTTCAGCAATTATTAGATAATCTCGTTATTCATATGTGAATAAAATTATTTTAATTAATCCGTTAAGAAATATCTTCTAACTAATTTACGACCACCAGATTTTTTAAATAATCACTAATTTCTATTAATTAAAACAATATTTCCCATATAAGTATCTTGTTCTTACTTACTTTCTACTGCCATACAACTTTTTACGATTTTAGAATCCATTCCAATGTCTTTTCATGTATTCTTGTCCTGTTAGATCGTTTTCGCTTTTCATGTTTTGTTAGTTTTACAAGGAATTTATGCATAACTTGAACTCTGTTTCAAGGCAATTCTGGCGCTATTCTTGCAATGGGATGGTTCACACCTATCTTCTTGGTGCATCTGAAATTTAGTGCCTATCAAACGTAATCAATTTCCAGTAATATTTAAGCTGTAATTTGTATTGAAGAGAGGATGACCCCTTATTCTTAAAATTTTTTTTATTTTCCTTATTCCCTTTGATTTATTTGTTGCTTTTTCTAACTATCTGTGGCTCTCATGGTTTTCTTTAGAATTCTGATCTCAAAACTTGTTAGTTTCTGTTGTTATATAAGTGTCATCATACACTTCTCACTCTTGTACAAGGGTCAGTTGAAAAGTTCGCTGACCGGCATCTGTAACTTGTCTTTAGAAATAAAATTGTATGTGTACTACAAGATTTACATTTCATATAAACACAAATGTATCTGTTATTTTCCAAATCTGTGTATTAATTTGTTTTACAATTATCAAATGTTCCGTATTCGTTTGTCACTCATGTTTTGAAAATGTACAAAATCAAACATAGCGCAGTGATTGAATTTTTTCGTAAACACGTTCAGGCGCTAATAGAAATTGACAACAGAAAGGTATATGTGCTAGGAATTGCTGCGCCTTCAGAAACAATGGTACATAAGTGGGCACTTTATTTTCAACGAGGTCGAACAATCATGGGCGATGATTACAGCAGTACGTGCCATAAGTACAAAAAATCCAGACGTTTTGAAAAAATGTATAGAAGGTATTGGAAATTCGGCGAGTGAGAGTGGATGACGTTTGAGAAATCATAGGCATCTCTTGTGAAAGCGTATATTATATTTTAACTCATGAGCTTTGTGTGTAAAAACTTTGTGTAAAATAGCGAGGTGGTGAATATTTAGTAAATTGAAAGACATATTTGAAAATTAAAAGTTGTTTGTTGGTACGATTGACAGACCTTTTAACACACAAAAATTGTGACCTCTACAGCAAAACGGTAGGAGTCGCTCCAAGGACTTTCCACCCTAATGACTTTCAGTGATAAGAAACTACGTAACAATGGATATAGTTTTGTTCTTTGAAACCTCTAAACAATGGGTGACATTCTACGTCTTTCTTATCGCTTGACGTTTCAATGTCTGGCATCCGGAATCGTCCTCAACATTAAACAACGTAAACCAGCTTACAATAAAACATACAATAAACAACATCGAAAAGGACCTGGAAAATAGCTACCACGATCACTGTTCTCACCCATATGGTATACTTAGTTTGAAGTGCAGAGGGGTAATTTATTCTAGTTGCTTTGAGCAAATATAAATAGTAACACATGGTATTTGCATCATGAAGATACAACAACTATCAGTAGTCTTGATTCTTTAAGAGATGTTCGAGAAAAACAAATTCATTGTGCTGAAAGCTGCTTTTAACAAAATAAAGGCCAAGTTTAATAACTACTTTGAATTAATGGTATGAAGAATATTAGCAATATATACGTAAACAGGATTTTTAGAAAATCTTAATAATACAAGTCACTGAAACATTAGGCGAAACGTATAAAAGTAGAAAGATAAGACTAAACAAAAAATAATTTAAAATATAATGAATCTTTCTTACCTGTGAGTAAGAACTGTTATGGTTAATAAGAACTGCTTGTGCCAAACAAGCAAACCGTTCCTCAGATTTGGTTTAATAATTTGAGCAATGAAATGAAAGGCCGTAATGGTGGGGAAAGGTCTATGTAGGTGGTAAATTTTAAACCCCTCCCGGTAATTTCTAAGCAATCTCAAACCAAACCAAGCAAATGCTTTCCTCAGATTTCGTTCAATGTTTCGAGGAACCAGATGAAAGGCCATGACTACCTACGGACAGGTGTTCGTAGGTAGGAAATTTCCGTAAAAATTGGTGTTTTTCGTTTCAGGATAGAGTGAGGAGTAGGGGAAAGACATAATGGACCATAAATACGGAAGAAGACAGCTGTTCAGCAATTATTAGGTCTTTAAACAGGGCCTTTCAACCGCCAATCACAAGTAAGAAAGATTCATTTTAGTTTATAATATTTTGTAGTTGTGTTGTATTCATATTTTTATACGTTTCCCCTAATTTTTGTGTGACTATATTGTTGTTAAAAAGTTTTTTTAACGTAAATTATGTGTATGTTACTAATATTGTTTATAAATTTTATTATAAATTGTTTTATGTTGTTTGCCCTTGAGAAGGATCCTAGGATTCTAAGGATCGGAACGTCAAGTCTCCGGATAGAGGATTTGCCTGCAAATATTTTGTTTCAAACATTAGTGAAAATAACTCAGTCACCGGTTCTATTTATTCTGAAGATTTTTGAATGGATTGTAACATGAAAACAGGCGAACAAATTCTTGACCACTACAGACGTCTGTAGCCACAAATTTTACTAATATTTCCACGAAAGTATGACACTCGTGTTGCAGTAAGCATAATAATTCTACTATCACTTGTTGAACAAGTATCCACTATACAATATAAAAACAAATAACAAAAGTCACCAAATAATAGAGTTCTAAGAGTTTGTAATACAAATGAACACATAAATACTTAACACATTGCCTTACGACGTGCACTGATTCTATTCACATGGGGAACTTCTAACTAACGTGACTGATTAATGTGTACGTGACCTTGCGTGCCTACTTACGCCTAGCTATGATCAGCTGTTACGTCACGTTGACGCTAAATGTTTACTGTGCTTAGAATGACGTATGTTTCTGTGAAGTGTTTTTTAATACGCAACAACTCATAGGGTAACTTAGATCTTCGAAGTTTGCAGCTTATACTATTGGGTTTGAAAGGCGTATCTCTAATCCTGCATGGGTTCCGAAATATCTACTACCTACGATTGAACAGCAGATAGCAGCATCCAACACCACCGCACACGCCGGACATAGAGTTGACGCTCCACAGCCGAAACCACAGACCAAGATTGAGTCTGACTCAATAAATCGGAGATGAACCTGAGTAAAAATCGGATCCACCCCCCGAAAGCACCTGCACATAAATTGCAATGCTATCTTGGACAACGCCGTCTGGAATATTATATTATCCAGTATACGTGTAGGAACAAGAAACGCTATTGCAGTCGCTTGTCGCTTATGCTGGTACGGTGTTGGCCTCATTTATGATTTACATACGACCGTTCCTAACCGCAAGGCGATGGTAAACCAGACAGAGGTATCCTGACTTGTTTAAGCCCTTTAAATCTACGTCGTCCAAATCCGGCTCCCTAGTCACCACGATTTCTATGGGGAAGGGTAGGAGCCAGTCGAAAGACTGATGACTCAAGCAAGAATCTATTCGTTAAAAGCGTCACGTATGCAATAAAACATCATTAAATTGTGTATACGTTGAGAATTTTTATAAAAACAGGTGCTAGTAACTAAAAAAATTTAAACAAACTTGCACATAAAATCCTCTGGATAAAGTAACAGACATACTGTTCTTAAAAAAATTACATAGTACAACATTTGGTTATTTTTCAGTAGTAATTATTTTATATGCAAAGAAATAAAAATAAGTATATCTTGTTAGTAGTAAATAAACGTGAATGATGACGGAGAATAGTGTTATTGAAGGAAAACCTGTATTTTACAAAGAAACCGATAGAAATCTGACCGGTCACACAATAATTTTCTACTTGACGGATTCCCTCTTACGTTCAGTCAGCCGTAAAGACAAGAGACGATGCCATTCCTTTTCACAACAAAATGTTTTGATCTGCAGTAACCATTCTCTACAGGTCATTCAAGTATACTCGTATCTCAGCAAAAGTAACCTAACTGTATTATAACAATATTTATACCCGTTAAATCTAAACTGCACTATAATCTTGTAGTATCGTGTCCTAAAAACAAGAAAATAGACACATTCGTATTAACATTAATTTTATAATAGTCCATTATAGTCATATTTGTGTTATTAATATTACATAATTAAACTATTATTAATATTATTATTTATTAAGTAAGATTGCCCAAAATCGGGTAAATTGGTTGAAACATCTAAACCGAATGGACGACTGCCGATTTCGGAAACCACTATTGATAAGCGAAAACGACGGGGAGGTGTGGGACGTCCGAAGAAGCGTTGGAGTAATCAGTTGTATTTTATCTACTTGAGATCGGAACAAACAATTTTTGGTTTAATCCTTTCTGAAGATGATGGTAATTATTTATTAAATTATATTAACAGAAAGCTCTTGTTAGTGCGATTGTATTTTGTTGATACATTCACCATTAAGATTTTAGAAACTAGGTAATAAATAATGTTTACTAATTGAGACACATTAGCTACATTACACTTAAAATATTTACATTTACTGAATACCAAAACTCACTTTAGCACAGATGGTAACGTTTGTACTACTGAGGATACGGTTTTGCAAAATCGTGCACCACTTCCCTTCATTCGTAACGTCAGCGACCATTAAACGATACATAGCGTAATTGATAGAAATATCGAAAAGAACTAGGAAAATAGCTACCACGATCACTGACCTCACCCGTATAGTACATTTAGTTTGAAATGCGGAGACGTAATTTATTCTAGTCGCTTTGAGCAAATACAGTAAGTAACATTTGGCATTTGCATCAGTTGAATCATGAAGATACAGCAACTATCAGTAGTCCTGATTCTACAAAAGATTTTCGATAAAACATATTCATTGTTTTGAAACCTACTTTTAACAAAATGAAGACACAAACATCTCGGTAATCGTATATTTTGAGACAAATTTGAATTGTTTTTTCATTATTTTGACCATGCATTTTGGAATCGCCAATAACTACCAACGTTGAACAAACTATTATGTATGTAACCAGATAAACTAATTTAATTATATACTGTGCATCTTAATTCTTAATTTGTTTCGATATTACGTATGAGAAATTTTAATATTTTTATTCTTAATATACGTTTTTTTGAAGTAATTTGATTTGTCTTCAACTTAGTGTATTGTTTTTTATACAAGTTATGTTTCTTGGTTTATAACGTGCTAACATTTATCACTCCGTCTTAAAGAAACCCCTTAGCAGCGTAACTTTCTTAAAAACTATAACAAATTAACTAATACTAAAGGTAATACCAAACCAAATAAATAATTATACATCACCTTAGATAATTTTTCTAAGGAAGCAATTATAATATATACCACTTTTAAACATTTAGACAATTTAATGATGTTTCCTGTCACGAAAAGATGTGCGAGCTTCAAACACTTGGCAGCCTACAGAATTCAGATCTCCCGGCTACTTGGTATACCATTTAAGTTCGTAAACAATTTTCAGATATGCGTCAGGAACAGAATATTATGTGTATAGGCCTACTCGGTAGAATCACTAAATAGCGTCTGAAGGGTAGAAATTGATTTTGCTGACTGGATGACTGCTGCATCCCCAAACAAGGGGACTGTGCCGAACTGGCTTCGGCAACGTATTAGATTATTAGTATTTTAAAAACGAGCGCCGCTGACGTCACGCACTGCCACTCTGTTAAGATTGTTTGTTGCCGGTCAGTTATACACACAAAAGGTTGTGTGGCTACGCAATACTGCTGGCGCTGCCAGCCAGCTGTGTGTCTGTACATTCCTGCTTTGGAGGTTACTTGGCTGGGGCGAGACATTGATTCGCTCTCATTTCTGTTTCATCCTCCAAGCTGTTCATCTGGTCTCGGCTGGCGGCGAACTTCTAACCAGGACTTCCGTACCTATCACTATGATAGGCTAGATAAAGCGTGCTCCAGGTACGTGCAAGTCTGTGGGTTCTGAAAATATTCTAACCCCAAATATATTTTGCGTTTCAGCTTTCATTATGAGTTATGACTGTGTGTGTGTGTGTGTGCGTATGGAGCAGTTTTTTTAATCTGGGCATTAACGCTGTTACAAAATCAAATTAAATTATATTTAATTAAATTATGAATGTGAGAGTCGTGGGTCAAGTCAATTTCAATAGAGAATATGTTAATGTATCTTGCACTCAGCTGTTTTGATGTAATTAATAACAACGATAGACACAGCAAATCAATTTGAATATCTCAATGAAACATTAAAAAAATAATTGCTAGACGAGCTTAGTACTGTTTAATCTGAATTTGTGGCGATGTGTGTATGCGCTGTAGCTACTTAAAGTTAGTGTTGGTATTTAATGTGGACGGCCGAAGTGGCGTGATTTTCTTTATGACACCTCCTACAAGTATTGTATGTCCAGGTGCTCGACCAAGGACGAGATGGGTGTCAGGGGCGAACGAACATCTGTTCCCCCTAATAGCAGAGACGATCTTTAGCCACAATGCCGTCAGTCGAGGACTTTTCGATGCTAAGCTGAACCAAGAACTTTTCCAACGCTAAGCTGCACCAGGGACGGGTGATATGACTGTGACATCACTGATCCTCGCCTACACGGACTAAGTACACCGGACTATCCAGGTGGGAAAATTCTGTTTATCTATTTCTCTCTCTCTACGACATGTGAATGCACAGAAGCCGCCAGAAGCTCACTCGTGAAGTTCTGAAAATTAGACTCTAGCACAAACTCTCATGTTCAATTATGTGTGATCATCATGTTATTGCATGTGTGAACATTACCACAGTACACCTAATGAAGTATCTTATAACTGTATAATGTGTAAGAAGTTACACACATACACACACATCCGCAGTTTACTGTAAGATCTAACTTTCATCTAATTAAGACCATTAGGGAGTTAATTATCTCGTGCTATCAAGTCATCTGGTCATGGCAGAGTTTAATAACGTAGCTGGGGGTTGTCTGATGCTGTTGATGAGAAACGATTTTCTTTCACACACATACTTAATGCTTAATGATTAAGCTAAGGGTTCGTTTGGCTGTTTGAGTTTCGGGGCGGTCACTTACATTCTCTGGTGTGAACTATGCTTGTGAATATGCTGGCAAATCTATGCTTAGGAGCTGAGATATTCCATTTTACGTTGTTATTTATATTTGTACCTAGCTATACATATTAGGCTTCATTTATTTACGGTAGTGGGAATCGGTTTATGTGGAGGTTAGTGTTGAAATGAGGGATGTTTTGTTATTCATGTCGTATATGTGTTTGTGTGTGTAATTTTACTATATATATACATAGATATATTTTTGGGGAATATGTAACTGATTTAAAACGAGAGTATCATAATAATATATATCAAATAACCATAAATGTGCTCGCTGAGACAACAGGCTAGCCTAATTGATATTATACAACACTGATAGATTAGTATTGCTTAATGAATGAGATCATTACCAACTTTGACTCATACATGATCAGGCAGAAATTTTGCAATTAGTAATATCAATTCATTTACTTGGTGACATTATGGATTAATGGAAATACATAGATATATATAATTCTGCCTTAAATGGTGTGCTCACACAATTACGGACTTGTTATTTATGTAAAATCTTACAGGTCGAATAAAGCACACGCTTGTTGGTTAAAAGAGTTTTTCATTTGCAAGTCCTGTCATTCACCTGGGGGGACATGTCTGTAATTGTATTTGGGCCTTGCACACTTTTGCTTCCTCTAGGTTTCTCTTTAACTAGTTCTAAATATGATGTCTCTCCCCTTTTACAAAAAAAAACTTAATAAAAATAAAATTAAATAAAATTCAAAAAAAAAAAATTTACAAAACTTAGAAAATAAAAGGGCTGCGCTCAAATGTTAGTTCAGAGCGTGGTTTTTATGATTCTGGATGGATAGTAGGTATGATTTCTGCCTTATTTTCTCTGTTGAACTGGTGAAATTTTAGAATCTGGGGACTTATATTTATTTTCTTAAATGAAACTTAGTGTGACTACAGACATGTCAGCTGGTGTTAGGACTTGCAAATTACTTCAAATTATTTTTGATTAGACTCCAAGTGTTGTAAGAAAACTTAATGATAGTGTAATAAATTAACAGAATGAACAACCAGAGAAAAAGAGCACATTTTATAAAATGAATAGGGGGTTAATGAAGTTAAAATAATTTAATATGTGTTAGTGTTTAAGTGATTATTTTGTGATGTTGAGTGTGAGATGAATTTTGAAAAGGGGTTATGAGAATGTGATTAATTGTTTTAATGAATGTGTGGTGATTGGTTGCACTTGCACATACTCTGGAGCTCATACGGAGTCTGGACATGATGAGGGCCGTCGGTACTTGTTGAGTTTGATTATGACTTGTCTTTTGGATTAGACAACGTGTTTGGTAGCATCCCAGTTATATGGTAATTGTTTATTGAGGGCGTTGAGTTGCGGTATCGTATTTTGAATGCGGTTATGGTCCGACCAAGGGCATGGATGTGATACTTTATATTTTCGATTATATCGAATTTTATGTGTACTTTGTGTGTTGTGTTTAGTGAGTTAGTTTTGTTGTTTTGTGTCGTGTTCTCTTCTGGGCATTTTGCATGGCTGTTTCTCTGCTTTTATGACACCCATCTCGTCGTATCGCTAGAGTATTCTGGAGCCACTTGAATGATCAAGTTCTTCCTTATGTGTTGGTGTTAAATTGTTGTCTGTGATGTATGTTGTAAATTGTAAAATTCTGGTGGACACTGAGCGAATTTAAGTAGTAAGAGGGGCGTTCCAAATGAAGAAGGAATTCAGATGAAGTTGAGTTAGGATTTTTTTTTGGGGACCTTGTTTTTTGAAACGGGAATTTTAACGCCGACTGCACTAAAGACAATAGATGTTAGAAAGAATAAATTAAATATTAAACCAGAATCGATGCAATAGTTTTGAACAGTGATACAAACTGATCCGAAAGATAACCTTTGGCCAGCTGATAGCCGCAGCTGTAGCAGTGTTTCAAGCATTGCTGCCTGCTTATCTGATAGATTGTGTATCGTTATATCCGGCTAAATTCAAAGACCAGTTTATTTGTTTTCTGTCTGATCAGCTGTTCGAGCGATATAAAATATAGGTCAGTTTTTCAATGTGGATTAGTGTTTGGCCCGAACCATGCCGCATTCCGGGTTGAGTTCCCCAGGGTTGTTTGGGCGTCGGTTGTATGGCTGAGTGTTGGCTGTCCGCAGAGAAGTTACCCCCTCCTCCTTAGATAGAGAGATAACTATTATAAAGTGGAGATTGGGAGATTGATGTTCGCGTGCCCTCAATGCGGTCTTCTCGGCCTTGCTAATCGGGTCCGTCCGCCCTAGTGTAGGGATGTGGGCCAGTCGTGTGTCAAGGATTGATAATGCCTTGTTTTGCTGCACACGGCTGGTCGGTCCACGAGCTGGACGGTTGTAGAAATGGTACTCCCATATCAAGGTTGTAGCACCTTGTTAGCCTTCGGGCGTGAATATGTGAGTACCAGGAGGGTTAGGTGGTGGTCACCGGTGATGGTGACGTGTTGGGGCGGTCCCGAGAGTTTGGCATGGAGGAGAGGACGCGCGTGGGGGATGGTCGCAGTGTGGAGGAGATTTTCAGTCCTGGAAAGGAATATTGTGTTAGTGGTCCTGGGTCTCAGTTGTTGATTTGGGAGGCCTTGGTGGTCAGTACTCACAGCTGGCGCCTGCGATTCTTCTCTTTCTCCTGTTTTTCCTGTCTCTTCTATCTGCATGCGGACCAGGGCCCGGCGAGCATGCAGGACTCACACTTACACCTTCTCTTTCAGACACACATTCACTGACTCACACCTCTTCCTTCTGCCTTTTCGCTTTCCTGTGTTACTGAACTCACCAAGAGCGGTTTTAGAATCTGAGATTTTCCAGGTTTCCCGCAGCCGTCGTGCTTGAGGACTTCTTTGTTTTGGGTCAACCATGTTGCCCTTTTGGGGTGAGGGTGTGCCGAACTGGCTTCGGCAACGTATTAGATTATTAGTATTTTAAAAACGAGCGCCGCTGACGTCACGCACTGCCACTCTGTTAAGATTGTTTGTTGCCGGTCAGTTATACACACAAAAGGTTGTGTGGCTACGCAATACTGCTGGCGCTGCCAGCCAGCTGTGTGTCTGTACATTCCTGCTTTGGAGGTTACTTGGCTGGGGCGAGACATTGATTCGCTCTCATTTCTGTTTCATCCTCCAAGCTGTTCATCTGGTCTCGGCTGGCGGCGAACTTCTAACCAGGACTTCCGTACCTATCACTATGATAGGCTAGATAAAGCGTGCTCCAGGTACGTGCAAGTCTGTGGGTTCTGAAAATATTCTAACCCCAAATATATTTTGCGTTTCAGCTTTCATTATGAGTTATGACTGTGTGTGTGTGTGTGTGTGCGTATGGAGCAGTTTTTTTAATCTGGGCATTAACGCTGTTACAAAATCAAATTAAATTATATTTAATTAAATTATGAATGTGAGAGTCGTGGGTCAAGTCAATTTCAATAGAGAATATGTTAATGTATCTTGCACTCAGCTGTTTTGATGTAATTAATAACAACGATAGACACAGCAAATCAATTTGAATATCTCAATGAAACATTAAAAAAATAATTGCTAGACGAGCTTAGTACTGTTTAATCTGAATTTGTGGCGATGTGTGTATGCGCTGTAGCTACTTAAAGTTAGTGTTGGTATTTAATGTGGACGGCCGAAGTGGCGTGATTTTCTTTATGACACCTCCTACAAGTATTGTATGTCCAGGTGCTCGACCAAGGACGAGATGGGTATCAGGGGCGAACGAACATCTGTTCCCCCTAATAGCAGAGACGATCTTTAGCCACAATGCCGTCAGTCGAGGACTTTTCGATGCTAAGCTGAACCAAGAACTTTTCCAACGCTAAGCTGCACCAGGGACGGGTGATATGACTGTGACATCACTGATCCTCGCCTACACGGACTAAGTACACCGGACTATCCAGGTGGGAAAATTCTGTTTATCTATTTCTCTCTCTCTACGACATGTGAATGCACAGAAGCCGCCAGAAGCTCACTCGTGAAGTTCTGAAAATTAGACTCTAGCACAAACTCTCATGTTCAATTATGTGTGATCATCATGTTATTGCATGTGTGAACATTACCACAGTACACCTAATGAAGTATCTTATAACTGTATAATGTGTAAGAAGTTACACACATACACACACATCCGCAGTTTACTGTAAGATCTAACTTTCATCTAATTAAGACCATTAGGGAGTTAATTATCTCGTGCTATCAAGTCATCTGGTCATGGCAGAGTTTAATAACGTAGCTGGGGGTTGTCTGATGCTGTTGATGAGAAACGATTTTCTTTCACACACATACTTAATGCTTAATGATTAAGCTAAGGGTTCGTTTGGCTGTTTGAGTTTCGGGGCGGTCACTTACATTCTCTGGTGTGAACTATGCTTGTGAATATGCTGGCAAATCTATGCTTAGGAGCTGAGATATTCCATTTTACGTTGTTATTTATATTTGTACCTAGCTATACATATTAGGCTTCATTTATTTACGGTAGTGGGAATCGGTTTATGTGGAGGTTAGTGTTGAAATGAGGGATGTTTTGTTATTCATGTCGTATATGTGTTTGTGTGTGTAATTTTACTATATATATACATAGATATATTTTTGGGGAATATGTAACTGATTTAAAACGAGAGTATCATAATAATATATATCAAATAACCATAAATGTGCTTGCTGAGACAACAGGCTAGCCTAATTGATATTATACAACACTGATAGATTAGTATTGCTTAATGAATGAGATCATTACCAACTTTGACTCATACATGATCAGGCAGAAATTTTGCAATTAATAATATCAATTCATTTACTTGGTGACATTATGGATTAATGGAAATACATAGATATATATAATTCTGCCTTAAATGGTGTGCTCACACAATTACGGACTTGTTATTTATGTAAAATCTTACAGGTCGAATAAAGCACACGCTTGTTGGTTAAAAGAGTTTTTCATTTGCAAGTCCTGTCATTCACCTGGGGGGACATGTCTGTAATTGTATTTGGGCCTTGCACACTTTTGCTTCCTCTAGGTTTCTCTTTAACTAGTTCTAAATATGATGTCTCTCCCCTTTTACAAAAAAAAACTTAATAAAAATAAAATTAAATAAAATTCAAAAAAAAAAAATTTACAAAACTTAGAAAATAATGAATATCTCAATGTCTAATCCAAGTGCAGGCAATTATGCTGCATTGACACTTATAAGCTGAGGGAACGGAGAGGTGTGGGCATCCGAATAAGTGCTATAGTCACCAGCTCTGGTCTATCTGCTCGGAACCCGAATAAATAATTTTTTTAGAAAAAGATGATAACGAAAATTTCTTGAGGTTTACTGAAAACTACACTGAAGGGTGTAGAAGTAGAATTGAAAGAAAGAAAGCAGGGATATTTAAGTTTTTAAAATCACTGATTTCAAAAGTATACCACTTAATCTCAGAGATCAGCCAAATGCTTTCTTTTCATAATGTGTAGGAAAAAGAATCTACACATTTAAAAGTTTTAGAAGTGTCACGAGAAATGTTAAAAATTGGGTGGAACGAATAGATTTTAATTGGGAAGTGTCAATGTTTGCCCTGACGGCAAGGAGTGTATGTGCCAACATAATTAATTGTTGGTTATCTTGTGCTTCCACACGACCAACACTGTTCTCCTTCAGTACCAGGAGTAAATGTTAGTGTGCAATCCTTTTTCCTTGTATCCAGGACACACACAGTCACAGAATACACGAGAGATTGAGATAATTTTTAATTTAAAATCTTGTTACGACAGTAGCCTCTTTTCTCTTATACAGAATTTATGATTTTCTGTTCCGTTCTAAACTTTATATTCTCAAAATAGTAAAATGTTGTGCCCCAACAGAGAAATGCATTTTAAGACAATTACTGATTAACTACCATCGTATGGCAAAGTTTCTGACCAGCGGGAAGCGTGCCCATTACACATCACATGTCATACCAGCAACGCCATTGCAGTCTGTGCGGCAGCGGTTACAGATGTTTATGGCAGTCGGAATAACTAAGTACACAACGTGTTGGGACACAGCGTATCAGCAATAAATAATGCTGACGGTTACTGTTCTAAACCAACCAGTCCTCTTCATAATGGATTCCACATTTATCACACATCGTACTTCCTTTCAAAGTCGTGTGGGCTTGCCGATGCACATTTATCTCCCACAGTTAAAATTAGAACGATAAACGTTTTCAACACAAATTTACCAACACATTTGATCAAAATCGTCATCATCTTGACTTTCCGCCTGAAAATATCCTTCAGCAAACTCTTCCGTGACCTACCCACACATTTTTGTCCCATTTTTGTATTTCCATACTTTTTCGCACAGCCTGGAATTTAACATCCTGTCTAAGTGTTCTTTCCACTGTGGGCAGTCTTTTTATATGACTTACCCATCTGTAAACCGGTACACTATAATGGGGAAATCAGAACCTTCGAATAAAACAGTCAGACTTATCTAATAGTAAACGACTGCAACCTAAAAAGGACAAGCAATTTGAGAAAAATTATCCAAGAATTTATATGTCTATTTGAGACTAAATTGAATGCAGCTTTGAACTAAAATTGTTACAGCAACATCATAACGATGGAGCAAACAGATCAAGCAATACAGGGTAGCTGTGTACCAAACACGGCAGGCCATATGAAAGTGCAGCCCTAAAATGCATAAAATTTCATTAAAATCACTTGACTATTTTTAAAAATAATTTTGCTTGCATTTTCTATGTCTCTTCATTCTTACTTGATTAACTCTTAAATTTCTTACTAAAACGGCGACAGGGAAAGCTTTGTGTTAAGGGGAGTCTGAAGGAAAAAATTGAAAACAACATTGAAGGTAAATTTTTAAAAATTCCTGTTGTTTTAAATTCCTATTTTTCTTAATAAAGTGGTACATAATTTATTTTACAAATGAACTCAGAAACACGTTTTGTAAATTATACAAAATACGTGTACGTACAATAAAATTAATCAAATTTTGTACACGAAGTCTTTCTGTAGTACATATTGTAACATTACATTTGGAACAACTTAATATCGTACTTGATTTAATGAAGACTTTGGATAAGAAGCTAAACAAGAAGAACAATATCTTCCAAGATGATAGTGAAGAGGAACGACGAACCATTTTAGACTGACTAGTAATACAACTGACCGTACCCAAATTAATGATTTAGGCAAAGTGATGCAAAATACATTCAACTCCGATTATGACATGAACTTTCAATAATGACAAAAGAAATATTTATGAAGACAGACGGCTTATGAACGCACAATAGTTCGAATAATGAGATCGTTTATATCATCGCCCAAGTGAATGGACTAGAGACAAGATTCATGATAGATACGGGCGCAAACGTGTCGTTAATCGACAACAATGAATACATCAAAATTCAAAAATATAGTAAGGCCATCTTACCAACTTTACCAATTCAAAATATAATTTTAATCGGAGCCACCGGAAGGCAAAACAAGTCAATAAGAAAACAGGTATCATTAACAGTAACCAGCGGAAATGTTTTGATAAACACCAGAAGTGGAGTGACTACATTACACAAACAGAAAGCTTTATCAACTTAGCTTACCATGAAGCAATACAAGATACTCCATATACCATAATGCATGAAAGACTACCACCCCGAGAAATTAGTGAAATAATCAACTTCCCAAACAACCCAGCTTACCAGTTCGACAACGTGAGATTCCACAGCAAAATGAATGAACAAGTGGAGAAAAGAAGGAAAAAATACAAAATAATTCAGCAGAAAAAGATTCAGTACAAGATTGGAGACAAAGTATTATTAAAAAACCGCGAATTGCCAAGTTCTAAGGAAGGAATAGCAAAAAAGCTATTATTACTGTATAATGGACCATATGTTGTTATAAAAAACAATAACAATAATACTTATGTCATTAGTGATGTGGAAACAAAAAAGATTAAGGGGACATATAACCAAGGTTCCTTAAAAATGTATTATGAACCTAATAAACAAAGTTGAATAAAACACAAAATTCTAAAAAAATAGTAAGATCAACTTACAACTAATTATTTATGAGAATTAATATGGAACTGAAGAATTTATTATTATAATACCTCAAAATTCAAAGAATATAGTAAGCTCAACTTACCAACCTTGATAATACAGAATATAATTTTAAATGAAGCCAAATACACAAATTTGAATATCTCAGAATTCAAATAAATTGTAAGGGCAACTTACAGTACAGTTTGATAATGTTATTATGAATCAAGCGGATAAACAACTGGGAATAAATTTCCAAATTCTAAACAAAATAAGCACCTCTTATTAAATATAATTATGAACTTATTATTGGAATATAAAAGAAAGATGCAACATCCATAAATCAGAAGAAACCATAGTGCCATAAAACGAATAAGAAAGGACAAATGTAGACAATCGACGATGAAAATAAGACGACACTAGATCCGAATTTACTACAAATAACCTATCATGATTGTGAAAGAATTAACAACAACTAAAGATGCAAATACTTGTTATGTTTTAATTGAATGAAGATAGTGAATGAAAAATGAAGATTAAGGAGTACTGATAAAAAAGGAAAGAAGATAGTACCAATTGAAAATAAAAAATGTTATTAATATCCCCACAAGAAAATAAACATCTGAAAGAATCAATGGAAAGAAATATTTAGATCTGAGAAGTTTAACTGAGTGAACCATCCCAAGAATATATTATTATATTATTTTATTTTATTTAGTCGTGCATAGACTAGTGATTATTAAATGTGATTGACTGACGAGATAGCTCCAGCAATCGATATTATTGATGTATTATATATTATAAGGACAGCGGGGTATTAGGTCAAGAGAGCCCCCCCCCCCAAAATATATGATTCCAAAATATATGGTGAATAATTTGTTAGGGAATTAACGTGTTCCAGGGATAGAACACTTCTAATTAAAGACGAGTATACCAGATCATAAGAAGAATAGCAAATGATAATGTGAAAGATAAGATAATTGATAATTTCAACAAAAACAATATTTTATTAAAATGATCAAATTTGGTGGCAGGGTAGTATGTAACATTACATTTGGAACAACTTAATATCGTACTTGATTTAATGAAGACTTTGGGTAAGAAGCTAAACAAGAAGAACAATATCTTCCAAGATGATAGTGAAGAGGAACGACTAACCATTTTAGACTGACTAGTAATACAACTGACCGTACCCAAATTAATGATTTAGGCAAAGTGATGCAAAATACATTCAACCCCGATTATGACATGAACTTCCAATAATGACAAAAGAAATAATTATAAAGACAGACGGCTTATGAACCAGTACTATAAAGAAACAAATGGTTTCATTCAATGTATCATAATATCAAGAAAATCAAAATACAAATTGAGGGATAATAGGCCCAAACATGTAATATGTAAAAAGAAATATTAGTAAGTGATTAATTTAAATGATGTAATGAAAATATAACAAACCTTATTGTAGATACATGAACCATACAACTAATTGTAACAAATAGTGTTCATAAGATTGTCCAGAAAACAAAAAATAATAACTTGTCCACAGTAACATTTGATAAC
This sequence comes from Magicicada septendecula, assembly GCA_034769895.1. Classification (NCBI taxonomy): domain Eukaryota; kingdom Metazoa; phylum Arthropoda; class Insecta; order Hemiptera; family Cicadidae; genus Magicicada; species Magicicada septendecula. The sequence goes on from CM068375.1 coordinate 321,664,493, forward strand.
AAGGTTGAAGTTCTTTTAATGACAATAAAATGTAAAAACCTATAAAAACCAATAAGTATGTTTATAAATAAAAACTATTAAGTGTTCAGTGAAAAGGGTAAACGATAAACATAGTGACAAGTAATGTGAAACATAACATAGACAGTTTTAGAATAATTAATGAATTAACTGAGAGAAGACTAATTAATTAATGCATAATTTATTTTATAAAAATGTGCATGTTATTATGTTTTATCACGTTGTTTAATTATCATGGTATTTATGTTGTTTTTTGTATGTAGCAGGTGAAGCAGTTGTTTTAAGAGAATATCAATTCACTGATGTTAATTTCATTTTTTATGTTAACAAATATATCACCATAGAACTGGTGTTAAACAGTGATCAATTGATTGGCAAAGCAAAGTAGACTAAAAAAGATGTTATTGCTAAGTGTCAAACAATTGTATAGATTAAGTAAAAAACAGTTTATTTGTTCAAAGGTTCAGTAGAATCATAGCCATGTGGGCATGAAATTAAACTAATAGGATAGTATATCTTTTTGTTTTGTTAAGATAATGTTATATGTTAAACAGTTTTTATGGTTGTTAAAAGTTAATTTAGCTGTTAAAGGTTTTAAACATGGTGATGAAAATAACACCAGTACATAGGCCAGGTAAAACCAACTTTTGTAAATTTTAGATAATAATGTTAGAGATTTTATAAAACAAATGTGGAAGGATAAATATATTTATAGTTAATAGTGTACACAACGAATCTAGAAACAAAATAATACATCTCAAGTTATTTAAGAAAAATTCAAATAACAAAATTGTAACATCTGTAGTTCTTAAGTAAAAGTAGACATGTTTAGTGTCTATATGTCACAAATGTAAAGATCAAAATAATGCTGATAATAGTTTTAATTCCCAATCAGTACAGAAAAATTATACTAATTTGAAGGTTTTGAACAAATTTAGATTTTGAAATAATGAAAGTATATGACAATGGATATCCGAATCAACCAACCAGATTCCAAGTTTACCCTTAGCAACCAGAAATTTCGGATAAATAAAAAGAGACTTCCTTAACAACGGTCATAGCGTACAGACGCGTTTGTAAAACGTCTAACATAATTAAAAAATAAACTGTGTAAAACGTTCCAGATATATTGATACAGATAGAAATACATAACACGAACTTTTTACATCAAGTGAGGAACATCCAGTATATGAAATAGAAGACCCAAGAACCAGGGAGAAGGACTGAAGCGGACGTGGGCCCTATCTTCGACCACGAACCATACAAAGAAGAGGATTTGGTGACTTTGACATCTTATTATATTGTGTATCAACACCCACTTTTGTATACACGACTTTTTAAGTATTAATCAACTAAAACTACAGACACCATATCACACCAACACTAAGAACACTCACTAATAACACGTTTTGAGATTGACACCTTTTCAAACACCACAAAAACCTTTGATTTGGATAATAATTATTAAACACATAAACTGGACATAACCTATCGTAACTAGTAATCACGATCCGACTGCTTGTGTGCACGTTACACTCTAACTTTGTAATATCCTTTAACTGTAAAACTTGTATTTTTATTTATAGAATAATATTTTGTTTAAATTTAATCCCCGAACCAGATACGCCCTGAGATACTTTATTTTTAATAGAAACATTAACCAAAGCATTCTTTTGGTCTGACTAAATACTGAATATTTGCTACTGCTGTACCAGCTGGTAAAAGGAAGATGTATAATTTGCGCCACAATTGTGATTATCATAATCAAATTTAAGAAACAATTAACCAGTGCTTTTCTGAATAAAGGATTTCTATAAGGATATATGTTTGATGTTATATTTGCGTCGTTATTATTGCTGTTCCATTTAAAAAATAAGTTCACCGAGTACAGAGGACACCACGACGGTTGGCAACGGTGAGTGACGTCACGGAAACGGTACGTATAGTGGGAGCGAGCGGCAGATTACAAAACCATTCGCCGTTCAACATAACGTATTAATAATTACAAATTGACGACTCCAGTGCGAGTTAGTCGCTACATTTATATATTTGTTACAAATTGACACTTCCAACGGGCGGTGTATGTAATTTAAGTACACACAACATAACATTTAAATAACACAATTTACGTGTTACAAATTGGTGAATCCAAAGTGAGGTTTTAAAGAAGTAACGAACGATAACAACATTCAATAAACCTATCGTTACATATTGGCGCATAACAACGTGGAGCCTGGTCCAACCACGAAACCTACAATAAATTTTATTGATCAGCCCCCCTATAATACAAATTTAGCGTTTCAAATTGGCGAACCAACGTGTGAGGCGTTTAATTTAATATAAATTAAATTATAATTTATAGACAAACAAACAAAAATAAACAAAATGAGGAAGCGAGAAGTATCACGCAAACGAGCGGCCGAAACCGAGAAGGTAGACGAGTTAAACATGGAAGACAAAGAAGCAACATCGGTCGAGGAAGTAGAAGTAATAATAAGAGAGGACCAAGGAGATAGACAAGAACCGGACGAAGTCACAGAGAGCGTTGACATGAAGAGCATTATGGAATACTTAAAACAGGGTCATGAAGATTTCAGTAAGAAAATGGAGGTGAGTAGTAAGAAAATGGAAGAATTAAGTGAGAACAGTAATAAGACTTAGAAAAATTGAAGAAAGAATTAAATGATAACAGTAATAAGAACTTAGAAAAATTGAAGGAAGAATTAAAAACGGACAATAAACAATCTACGGAGGAGTTGAGCCGAAAATTGGGAGAGACTAATAAGAAAATTGAAGAAAAAATTTGAGAATTGAAAGAGAATAGCAAGAAAATGGAGGAGAAAATAGACGCAAATAATAAAGCATTGATTGAAGAATTGAAGGGAAATAACCAAGAGACCATGAAAAAATTGGATGAACACAAAGAGTCGTTAAAAGAAGATTGGAATAACAAGATGGAAATTAATAACCGGCAATTGCAGGAAGAATGGGACAAGAAGCTGGAAAAACCGGTGACTGAAATTAAAAGGGTAGAATCCGAGACCAAGGAAAAGTGTGAGAGGATGAACCAAGAGATACTGAGCGTCCGGGAAGAAACGAATGGACGAGTTGAAAATATAAGAACCAACCAAGCAGTGATGGGAGAAAGATTAGAAGGTATGAGTACTAGTCTCAATCGACTACAAGACCAAACAACTGCCCATAGAGATGAAATTAATTCCCTAAAAAACAGACAATGTACCGGTGCCCATACAACATGCGAGGAAAATCAAGAAGTTATCGACTTCCAAAATTATAGAAGAAACCCCATGCTATTCTTAGAACGAGTAGAAGAGAAAATAGCCAAAACCGGAGAAGACAGATGGGTTGTAATTAGGAGTATGCTGGACGAAATGTTCAGAAAAGTCTATGAGAATTGGTGGACGGCGATGCGGCCGAGTAAACAAAACTTCCAAGAATTTAAAAAGCAATTCAAATCTAAATATTGGTCTGATGCCATGCAACACATGATAAGAAGTGACATAGGATTGGGCCGATATGACCTGCACGGCGAGCAAACTCCAACCGCATATTTTCTTGGGAAAATAAACATAGCCAGACATTTAGAGCCTGCAATTCCTACAGAATGTTTAGTGAGGCTATTAGCTTACCACTATGGTGGGGAAATTACAAGAGGCCGAATAAACGGACGTATCCAAACCATCGAGGAGATGTCGACATTATTAGCGGAGATGGAACAGGAGAACTTCCTCCAATACAGACGAAGGAACGATGAAATAAACAGAAATAATGGTCGCCGCGACGCCCAATATGAAAACAACGGGCAAAGACCGAACAATAGTTACAACAACAACGGTAACCACTATCAACGCGGTTACCAAAACCACAATAACACTAACAACTATCCACAAAATAATGCGGCCAGAACAACCGAGGTTATAACAACAACTACGATAACCGATACAGGCATAATAATAACGGCAATAATAACAATCAAAATCAAACATATCGAAGACAAGTGAATTATGTAAGTATTCACGATAGAGATGTGGGAAGACGTTGGTACCAGGGACGAGCAAATTATAATGGGACCCGTGGGAGAAGTTTTCAGGAGGAGAGTAACCAGCACTACCGTGATGAACATCGGCGAAGTAGGAGCTGCGACGACAACAGGAATAACCGAAACTCAGTGACGTTCGATAATAACGCCATTGAGGTACAAGAGTCACAGAGTAGAGACAGACCCAATCAATCAGACAACAGGAATGAGGAGATCAGCCCTGATTTAAACGGACCGCGGCAGTGAAAATCCATCAGGTCCCATCACTGAACCGACAATTTGGGTACTTACTAGGACGAACCAAAATGACTGACGATACAATGACGATAGTGCACAATCACTTCTTAAATAATGTGAGAGAAGAACTACTGAACGAAGACACGATAACGCACAATAGTTCGAATAATGAGATCGTTTATATCATCGCCCAAGTGAATGGACTAGAGACAAGATTCATGATAGATACGGGCGCAAACGTGTCGTTAATCGACAACAATGAATACATCAAAATTCAAAAATATAGTAAGGCCATCTTACCAACTTTACCAATTCAAAATATAATTTTAATCGGAGCCACCGGAAGGCAAAACAAGTCAATAAGGAAACAGGTATCATTAACAGTAACCAGCGGAAATGTTTTGATAAACACCAGAAGTGGAGTGACTACATTACACAAACAGAAAGCTTTATCAACTTAGCTTACCATGAAGCAATACAAGATACTCCATATACCATAATGCATGAAAGACTACCACCTCGAGAAATTAGTGAAATAATCAACTTCCCAAACAACCCAGCTTACCAGTTCGACAACGTGAGATTCCACAGCAAACTGAATGAACAAGTGGAGAAAAGAAGGAAAAAATACAAAATAATTCAGCAGAAAAAGATCCAGTACAAGATTGGAGACAAAGTATTATTAAAAAACCGCGAATTGCCAAGTTCTAAGGAAGGAATAGCAAAAAAGCTATTATTACTGTATAATGGACCATATGTTGTTATTAAAGACAATAACATTAATACTTATGTCATTAGTGATGTGGAAACAAAAAAGATTAAGGGGATATATAACCAAGTTTCCTTAAAAATGTATTATGAACCTAATAAACAAAGTTGAATAAAACACAAAATTCTAAAAAAATAGTAAGATCAACTTACAACTAATTATTTATGAGAATTAATATGGAACTGAAGAATTTATTATTATAATACCTCAAAATTCAAAGAATATAGTAAGCTCATCTTACCAACGTTGGTAATCCAGAATATAATTTTATATGAAGCCAAATAAACAAATTTGAATATCTCAGAATTCAAATAAATTGTAAGGGCAACTTACAGTACAGTTTGATAATGTTATTATGAATTAAGCGGATAAACAACTGGGAATAAATTTCCAAATTCTAAACAAAATAAGCACCACTTATTAAATATAATTATGAACTTATTATTGGAATATAAAAGAAAGATGCAACATCCATAAATCAGAAGAAACCATAGTGCTATAAAACGAATAAGAAAGGACAAATGTAGACAATCGATGATGAAAATAAGACGAGACTAGAACCGAATTTACTACAAATAACCTATCATGATTGTAAAAGAATGAACAACAACTAAAGATGCAAATACTTGTTATGTTTTAATTGAATGAAGATAGTGAATGAAAAATGAAGATTAAGGAGTACTGATAAAATAGGAAAGAAGATAGTACCAATTGAAAATAAAAAATGTTATTAATATCGCCACAAGAAAATAAACATCTGAAAGAATCAATGGAAAGAAATATTTAGATCTGAGAAGTTTAACTGAGTGAACCATCCCAAGAATATATTATTATATTATTTTATTTTATTTAGTCGTGAATAGACTAGTGATTATTAAATGTGATTGACTGACGAGATAGCTCCAGCAATCGATATTATTGATGTATTACATAAAATAAGGACAGCGGGGTATTAGGTCAAGAGAGCCCCCCGACTGATTCCAAAATATATGGTGAATAATTTGTTAGGGAAGTAACGTATTCCAGGGATAGAACACTTCTAATTAAAGACGAGTATACCAGATCATAAGAAGAATAGCAAATGATAATGTGAAAGATAAGATAATTGATAATTTCAACAAAAACAATATTTTATTAAAATGATCAAATTTGGTGGCAGGGTAGTATGTAACATTACATTTGGAACAACTTAATATCGTACTTGATTTAATGAAGACTTTGGGTAAGAAGCTAAACAAGAAGAACAATATCTTCCAAGATGATAGTGAAGAGGAACGACTAACCATTTTAGACTGACTAGTAATACAACTGACCGTACCCAAATTAATGATTTAGGCAAAGTGATGCAAAATACATTCAACTCCGATTATGACATGAACTTTCAATAATGACAAAAGAAATATTTATGAAGACAGACGGCTTATGAACCAGTACTATAAAGAAACAAATGGTTTCATTCAATGTATCATAATATCAAGAAAATCAAAATACAAATTGAGGGATAATAGGCCCAAACATGTAATATGTAAAAAGAAATATTAGTAAGTGATTAATTTAAATGATGTAATTAAAATATAACAAACCTTATTGTAGATACATGAACCATACAACTAATTGTAACAAATAGTGTTCATAAGATTGTCCAGAAAACAAAAAATAATAACTTGTCCACAGTAACATTTGATAACAAGGTTGAAGTTCTTTTAATGACAATAAAATGTAAAAACCTATAAAAACAATAAGTATGTTTATAAATACAAACTATTAAGTGTTCAGTGAAAAGGGTAAACGATAAACATAGTGACAAGTAATGTGAAACATAACATAGACAGTTTTAGAATAATTAATGAATTAACTGAGAGAAGACTAATTAATTAATGCATAATTTATTTTATAAAACTGTGCATGTTATTATGTTTTATCACGTTGTTTTATTATCATGGTATTTATGTTGTTTTTTGTATGTAGCAGGTGAAGCAGTTGTTTTAAGAGAATATCAATTAACTGATGTTAATTTCATTTTTTATGTTAACAAATATATCACCATAGAATTGGTGTTAAACAGTGATCAATTGATTGGCAAAGCAAAGTAGACTAAAAAAGATGTTATTGCTAAGTGTCAAACAATTGTATAGATTAAGTAAAAAACAGTTTATTTGTTCAAAGGTTCAGTAGAATCATAGCCATGTGTGCATGAAATTAAACTAATAGGATAGTATATCTTTTTGATTTTTTAAGATAATGTTATATGTTAAACAGTTTTTATGGTTGTTAAAAGTTAATTTAGCTGTTAAAGGTTTTAAACATGGTGATGAAAATAACACCAGTACATAGGCCAGGTAAAACCAACTTTTGTAAATTTTAGATAATAATGTTAGGGATTTTGTAAAACAAATGTGGAAGGATAAATATATTTATAGTTAATAGTGTACACAACGAATCTAGAAACAAAATAATACATCTCAAGTTATTTAAGAAAAATTCAAGTAACAAAATTGTAACATTTGTAGTTCTTAAGTAAAAGTAGACATGTTTAGTGTCTGTATGTCACAAATGTAAAGATCAAAATAATGCTGATAATAGTTTTAATTCCCAATCAGTACAGAAAAATTATACTAATTTGAAGGTTTTGAACAAATTTAGATTTTGAAATAATGAAAGTATATGACAATGCATATCCGAATCAACCAACCAGATTCCAAGTTTACCCTTAGCAACCAGAAATTTCGGATAAATAAAAAGAGACTTCTTTAACAACGGTCATAGCGTACAGACGCGTTTGTAAAACGTCTAACATAATTAAAAAATAAACTGTGAAAAGCGTTCCAGACATATTGATACAGATAGAAATACATAACACGAACATTTTACATCAAGTGAGGAACATCCAGTATATGAAATAGAAGACCCAAGAACCAGGGAGAAGGACTGAAGCGGACGTGGGCCCTATCTTCGACCACGAACCATACAAAGAAGAGGATTTGGTGACTTTGACATCTTATTATATTGTGTATCAACACCCACTTTTGTATACACGACTTTTTAAGTATTAATCAACTAAAACTACAGACACCATATCACACCAACACTAAGAACACTCACTAATAACACGATTTGAGATTGACACCTTTTCAAACACCACAAGAACCTTTGATTTGGATAATAATTATTAAACACCTAAACTGGACATAACCTATCGTAACTAGTAATCACGATCCGACTGCTTGTGTGCACGTTACACTCTAACTTTGTAATATCCTTTAACTTTAAAACTTGTATTTTTATTTATAGAATAATATTTTGTTTAAATGTAATCCCCGAACCAGATACGCCCTGAGATACTTTATTTTTAATAGAAACATTAACCAAAGCATTCTTTTGGTCTGACTAAATACTGAATATTTGCTACTGCTATACCAACTGGTAAAAGGAAGATGTATAATTTGCGCCACAATTGTGATTATCATAATCAAATTTAAGAAACAATTAACCAGTGCTTTTCTGAATAAAGGATTTCTATAAGGATATATGTTTGATGTTATATTTGCGTCGTTATTATTGCTGTTCCATTTAAAAAATAAGTTCACCGAGTACAGAGGACACCACGACGGTTGGCAACGGTGAGTGACGTCACGGAAACGGTACGTATAGTGGGAGCGAGCGGCAGATTACAAAACCATTCGCCGTTCAACATAACGTATTAATAATTACAAATTGACGACTCCAGTGCGAGTTAGTCGCTACATTTATATATTTGTTACAAATTGACTCTTCCAACGGGCGGTGTATGTAATTTAAGTACACACAACATAACATTTAAATAACACAATTTACGTGTTACAAATTGGTGAATCCAAAGTGAGGTTTTAAAGAAGTAACGAACGATAACAACATTCAATAAACCTATCGTTACATATTGGCGCATAACAACGTGGAGCCTGGTCCAACCACGAAACCTACAATAAATTTTATTGATCAGCCCCCCTATAATACAAATTTAGCGTTTCAAATTGGCGAACCAACGTGTGAGGCGTTTAATTTAATATAAATTAAATTATAATTTATAGACAAACAAACAAAAATAAACAAAATGAGGAAGCGAGAAGTATCACGCAAACGAGCGGCCGAAACCGAGAAGGTAGACGAGTTAAACATGGAAGACAAAGAAGCAACATCGGTCGAGGAAGTAGAAGTAATAATAAGAGAGGACCAAGGAGATAGACAAGAACCGGACGAAGTCACAGAGAGCGTTGACATGAAGAGCATTATGGAATACTTAAAACAGGGTCATGAAGATTTCAGTAAGAAAATGGAGGTGAGTAGTAAGAAAATGGAAGAATTAAGTGAGAACAGTAATAAGACTTAGAAAAATTGAAGAAAGAATTAAATGAGAACAGTAATAAGAACTTAGAAAAATTGAAGGAAGAATTAAAAACGGACAATAAACAATCTACGGAGGAGTTGAGCCGAAAATTGGGAGAGACTAATAAGAAAATTGAAGAAAAAATGGGAGAATTGAAAGAGAATAGCAAGAAAATGGAGGAGAAAATAGACGCAAATAATAAAGCATTGATTGAAGAATTGAAGGGAAATTACCAAGAGACCATGAAAAAATTGGATGAACACAAAGAGTCATTAAAAGAAGATTGGAATAACAAGATGGAAATTAATAACCGGCAATTGCAGGAAGAATGGGACAAGAAGCTGGAAAAACCGGTGACTGAAATTAAAAGGGTAGAATCCGAGACCAAGGAAAAGTGTGAGCGGATGAACCAAGAGATACTGAGCGTCCGGGAAGAAACGAATGGACGAGTTGAAAATATGAGAACCAACCAAGCAGTGATGGGAGAAAGATTAGAAGGTATGAGTACTAGTCTCAATCGACTACAAGACCAAACAACTGCCCATAGAGATGAAATTAATTCCCTAAAAAACAGACAATGTACCGGTGCCCATACAACATGCGAGGAAAATCGAGAAGTTATCGACTTCCAAAATTATAGAAGAAACCCCATGCTATTCTTAGAACGAGTAGAAGAGAAAATAGCCAAAACCGGAGAAGACAGATGGGTTGTAATTAGAAGTATGCTGGACGAAATGTTCAGAAAATTCTATGAGAATTGGTGGACGGCGATGCGGCCGATTATACAAAACTTCCAAGAATTTAAAAAGCAATTCAAATCTAAATATTGGTCTGATGCCATGCAACACATGATAAGAAGTGACATAGGATTGGGCCGATATGACCTGCACGGCGAGCAAACTCCAACCGCATATTTTCTTGGGAAAATAAACATAGCCAGACATTTAGAGCCTGCAATTCCTACAGAATGTTTAGTGAGGCTATTAGCTTACCACTATGGTGGGGAAATTACAAGAGGCCGAATAAACGGACGTATCCAAACCATCGAGGAGATGTCGACATTATTAGCGGAGATGGAACAGGAGAAGAACTTCCTCCAATACAGACGAAGGAACGATGAAATAAACAGAAATAATGGTCGCCGCGACGCCCAATATGAAAACAACGGGCAAAGACCGAACAATAGTTACAACAACAACGGTAACCACTATCAACGCGGTTACCAAAACCACAATAACACTAACAACTATCCACAAAATAATGCGGCCAGAACAACCGAGGTTATAACAACAACTACGATAACCGATACAGGCATAATAATAACGGCAATAATAACAATCAAAATCAAACATATCGAAGACAAGTGAATTATGTAAGTATTCACGATAGAGATGTGGGAAGACGTTGGTACCAGGGACGAGCAAATTATAATGGGACCCGTGGGAGAAGTTTTCAGGAGGAGAGTAACCAGCACTACCGTGATGAACATCGGCGAAGTAGGAGCTGCGACGACAACAGGAATAACCGAAACTCAGTGACGTTCGATAATAACGCCACTGAGGTACAAGAGTCACAGAGTAGAGACAGACCCAATCAATCAGACAACAGGAATGAGGAGATCAGCCCTGATTTAAACGGACCGCGGCAGTGAAAATCCATCAGGTCCCATCACTGAACCGACAATTTGGGTACTTACTAGGACGAACCAAAATGACTGACGATACAATGACGATAGTGCACAATCACTTCTTAAATAATGTGAGAGAAGAACTACTGAACGAAGACACGATAACGCACAATAGTTCGAATAATGAGATCGTTTATATCATCGCCCAAGTGAATGGACTAGAGACAAGATTCATGATAGATACGGGCGCAAACGTGTCGTTAATCGACAACAATGAATACATCAAAATTCAAAAATATAGTAAGGCCATCTTACCAACTTTACCAATTCAAAATATAATTTTAATCGGAGCCACCGGAAGGCAAAACAAGTCAATAAGGAAACAGGTATCATTAACAGTAACCAGCGGAAATGTTTTGATAAACACCAGAAGTGGAGTGACTACATTACACAAACAGAAAGCTTTATCAACTTAGCTTACCATGAAGCAATACAAGATACTCCATATACCATAATGCATGAAAGACTACCACCTCGAGAAATTAGTGAAATAATCAACTTCCCAAACAACCCAGCTTACCAGTTCGACAACGTGAGATTCCACAGCAAACTGAATGAACAAGTGGAGAAAATAAGGAAAAAATACAAAATAATTCAGCAGAAAAAGATCCAGTACAAGATTGGAGACAAAGTATTATTAAAAAACCGCGAATTGCCAAGTTCTAAGGAAGGAATAGCAAAAAAGCTATTATTACTGTATAATGGACCATATGTTGTTATTAAAGACAATAACATTAATACTTATGTCATTAGTGATGTGGAAACAAAAAAGATTAAGGGGATATATAACCAAGTTTCCTTAAAAATGTATTATGAACCTAATAAACAAAGTTGAATAAAACACAAAATTCTAAAAAAATAGTAAGATCAACTTACAACTAATTATTTATGAGAATTAATATGGAACTGAAGAATTTATTATTATAATACCTCAAAATTCAAAGAATATAGTAAGCTCATCTTACCAACGTTGGTAATCCAGAATATAATTTTATATGAAGCCAAATAAACAAATTTGAATATCTCAGAATTCAAATAAATTGTAAGGGCAACTTACAGTACAGTTTGATAATGTTATTATGAATCAAGCGGATAAACAACTGGGAATAAATTTCCAAATTCTAAACAAAATAAGCACCACTTATTAAATATAATTATGAACTTATTATTGGAATATAAAAGAAAGATGCAACATCCATAAATCAGAAGAAACCATAGTGCTATAAAACGAATAAGAAAGGACAAATGTAGACAATCGATGATGAAAATAAGACGAGACTAGAACCGAATTTACTACAAATAACCTATCATGATTGTAAAAGAATTAACAACAACTAAAGATGCAAATACTTGTTATGTTTTAATTGAATGAAGATAGTGAATGAAAAATGAAGATTAAGGAGTACTGATAAAATAGGAAAGAAGATAGTACCAATTGAAAATAAAAAATGTTATTAATATCGCCACAAGAAAATAAACATCTGAAAGAATCAATGGAAAGAAATATTTAGATCTGAGAAGTTTAACTGAGTGAACCATCCCAAGAATATATTATTATATTATTTTATTTTATTTAGTCGTGAATAGACTAGTGATTATTAAATGTGATTGACTGACGAGATAGCTCCAGCAATCGATATTATTGATGTATTACATAAAATAAGGACAGCGGGGTATTAGGTCAAGAGAGCCCCCCGACTGATTCCAAAATATATGGTGAATAATTTGTTAGGGAAGTAACGTATTCCAGGGATAGAACACTTCTAATTAAAGACGAGTATACCAGATCATAAGAAGAATAGCAAATGATAATGTGAAAGATAAGATAATTGATAATTTCAACAAAAACAATATTTTATTAAAATGATCAAATTTGGTGGCAGGGTAGTATGTAACATTACATTTGGAACAACTTAATATCGTACTTGATTTAATGAAGACTTTGGGTAAGAAGCTAAACAAGAAGAACAATATCTTCCAAGATGATAGTGAAGAGGAACGACTAACCATTTTAGACTGACTAGTAATACAACTGACCGTACCCAAATTAATGATTTAGGCAAAGTGATGCAAAATACATTCAACTCCGATTATGACATGAACTTTCAATAATGACAAAAGAAATATTTATGAAGACAGACGGCTTATGAACCAGTACTATAAAGAAACAAATGGTTTCATTCAATGTATCATAATATCAAGAAAATCAAAATACAAATTGAGGGATAATAGGCCCAAACATGTAATATGTAAAAAGAAATATTAGTAAGTGATTAATTTAAATGATGTAATTAAAATATAACAAACCTTATTGTAGATACATGAACCATACAACTAATTGTAACAAATAGTGTTCATAAGATTGTCCAGAAAACAAAAAATAATAACTTGTCCACAGTAACATTTGATAACAAGGTTGAAGTTCTTTTAATGACAATAAAATGTAAAAACCTATAAAAACAATAAGTATGTTTATAAATACAAACTATTAAGTGTTCAGTGAAAAGGGTAAACGATAAACATAGTGACAAGTAATGTGAAACATAACATAGACAGTTTTAGAATAATTAATGAATTAACTGAGAGAAGACTAATTAATTAATGCATAATTTATTTTATAAAACTGTGCATGTTATTATGTTTTATCACGTTGTTTTATTATCATGGTATTTATGTTGTTTTTTGTATGTAGCAGGTGAAGCAGTTGTTTTAAGAGAATATCAATTAACTGATGTTAATTTCATTTTTTATGTTAACAAATATATCACCATAGAATTGGTGTTAAACAGTGATCAATTGATTGGCAAAGCAAAGTAGACTAAAAAAGATGTTATTGCTAAGTGTCAAACAATTGTATAGATTAAGTAAAAAACAGTTTATTTGTTCAAAGGTTCAGTAGAATCATAGCCATGTGTGCATGAAATTAAACTAATAGGATAGTATATCTTTTTGATTTTTTAAGATAATGTTATATGTTAAACAGTTTTTATGGTTGTTAAAAGTTAATTTAGCTGTTAAAGGTTTTAAACATGGTGATGAAAATAACACCAGTACATAGGCCAGGTAAAACCAACTTTTGTAAATTTTAGATAATAATGTTAGGGATTTTGTAAAACAAATGTGGAAGGATAAATATATTTATAGTTAATAGTGTACACAACGAATCTAGAAACAAAATAATACATCTCAAGTTATTTAAGAAAAATTCAAGTAACAAAATTGTAACATTTGTAGTTCTTAAGTAAAAGTAGACATGTTTAGTGTCTGTATGTCACAAATGTAAAGATCAAAATAATGCTGATAATAGTTTTAATTCCCAATCAGTACAGAAAAATTATACTAATTTGAAGGTTTTGAACAAATTTAGATTTTGAAATAATGAAAGTATATGACAATGCATATCCGAATCAACCAACCAGATTCCAAGTTTACCCTTAGCAACCAGAAATTTCGGATAAATAAAAAGAGACTTCTTTAACAACGGTCATAGCGTACAGACGCGTTTGTAAAACGTCTAACATAATTAAAAAATAAACTGTGAAAAGCGTTCCAGACATATTGATACAGATAGAAATACATAACACGAACATTTTACATCAAGTGAGGAACATCCAGTATATGAAATAGAAGACCCAAGAACCAGGGAGAAGGACTGAAGCGGACGTGGGCCCTATCTTCGACCACGAACCATACAAAGAAGAGGATTTGGTGACTTTGACATCTTATTATATTGTGTATCAACACCCACTTTTGTATACACGACTTTTTAAGTATTAATCAACTAAAACTACAGACACCATATCACACCAACACTAAGAACACTCACTAATAACACGATTTGAGATTGACACCTTTTCAAACACCACAAGAACCTTTGATTTGGATAATAATTATTAAACACCTAAACTGGACATAACCTATCGTAACTAGTAATCACGATCCGACTGCTTGTGTGCACGTTACACTCTAACTTTGTAATATCCTTTAACTTTAAAACTTGTATTTTTATTTATAGAATAATATTTTGTTTAAATGTAATCCCCGAACCAGATACGCCCTGAGATACTTTATTTTTAATAGAAACATTAACCAAAGCATTCTTTTGGTCTGACTAAATACTGAATATTTGCTACTGCTGTACCAACTGGTAAAAGGAAGATGTATAATTTGCGCCACAATTGTGATTATCATAATCAAATTTAAGAAACAATTAA
The DNA here is from genome assembly GCA_034769895.1 of Magicicada septendecula. NCBI lineage: Eukaryota > Metazoa > Arthropoda > Insecta > Hemiptera > Cicadidae > Magicicada > Magicicada septendecula. Next base: position 321,679,841 of record CM068375.1, read on the forward strand.
CCAGTGCTTTTCTGAATAAAGGATTTCTATAAGGATATATGTTTGATGTTATATTTGCGTCGTTATTATTGCTGTTCCATTTAAAAAATAAGTTCACCGAGTACAGAGGACACCACGACGGTTGGCAACGGTGAGTGACGTCACGGAAACGGTACGTATAGTGGGAGCGAGCGGCAGATTACAAAACCATTCGCCGTTCAACATAACGTATTAATAATTACAAATTGACGACTCCAGTGCGAGTTAGTCGCTACATTTATATATTTGTTACAAATTGACTCTTCCAACGGGCGGTGTATGTAATTTAAGTACACACAACATAACATTTAAATAACACAATTTACGTGTTACAAATTGGTGAATCCAAAGTGAGGTTTTAAAGAAGTAACGAACGATAACAACATTCAATAAACCTATCGTTACATATTGGCGCATAACAACGTGGAGCCTGGTCCAACCACGAAACCTACAATAAATTTTATTGATCAGCCCCCCTATAATACAAATTTAGCGTTTCAAATTGGCGAACCAACGTGTGAGGCGTTTAATTTAATATAAATTAAATTATAATTTATAGACAAACAAACAAAAATAAACAAAATGAGGAAGCGAGAAGTATCACGCAAACGAGCGGCCGAAACCGAGAAGGTAGACGAGTTAAACATGGAAGACAAAGAAGCAACATCGGTCGAGGAAGTAGAAGTAATAATAAGAGAGGACCAAGGAGATAGACAAGAACCGGACGAAGTCACAGAGAGCGTTGACATGAAGAGCATTATGGAATACTTAAAACAGGGTCATGAAGATTTCAGTAAGAAAATGGAGGTGAGTAGTAAGAAAATGGAAGAATTAAGTGAGAACAGTAATAAGACTTAGAAAAATTGAAGAAAGAATTAAATGAGAACAGTAATAAGAACTTAGAAAAATTGAAGGAAGAATTAAAAACGGACAATAAACAATCTACGGAGGAGTTGAGCCGAAAATTGGGAGAGACTAATAAGAAAATTGAAGAAAAAATGGGAGAATTGAAAGAGAATAGCAAGAAAATGGAGGAGAAAATAGACGCAAATAATAAAGCATTGATTGAAGAATTGAAGGGAAATTACCAAGAGACCATGAAAAAATTGGATGAACACAAAGAGTCATTAAAAGAAGATTGGAATAACAAGATGGAAATTAATAACCGGCAATTGCAGGAAGAATGGGACAAGAAGCTGGAAAAACCGGTGACTGAAATTAAAAGGGTAGAATCCGAGACCAAGGAAAAGTGTGAGCGGATGAACCAAGAGATACTGAGCGTCCGGGAAGAAACGAATGGACGAGTTGAAAATATGAGAACCAACCAAGCAGTGATGGGAGAAAGATTAGAAGGTATGAGTACTAGTCTCAATCGACTACAAGACCAAACAACTGCCCATAGAGATGAAATTAATTCCCTAAAAAACAGACAATGTACCGGTGCCCATACAACATGCGAGGAAAATCGAGAAGTTATCGACTTCCAAAATTATAGAAGAAACCCCATGCTATTCTTAGAACGAGTAGAAGAGAAAATAGCCAAAACCGGAGAAGACAGATGGGTTGTAATTAGAAGTATGCTGGACGAAATGTTCAGAAAATTCTATGAGAATTGGTGGACGGCGATGCGGCCGATTATACAAAACTTCCAAGAATTTAAAAAGCAATTCAAATCTAAATATTGGTCTGATGCCATGCAACACATGATAAGAAGTGACATAGGATTGGGCCGATATGACCTGCACGGCGAGCAAACTCCAACCGCATATTTTCTTGGGAAAATAAACATAGCCAGACATTTAGAGCCTGCAATTCCTACAGAATGTTTAGTGAGGCTATTAGCTTACCACTATGGTGGGGAAATTACAAGAGGCCGAATAAACGGACGTATCCAAACCATCGAGGAGATGTCGACATTATTAGCGGAGATGGAACAGGAGAAGAACTTCCTCCAATACAGACGAAGGAACGATGAAATAAACAGAAATAATGGTCGCCGCGACGCCCAATATGAAAACAACGGGCAAAGACCGAACAATAGTTACAACAACAACGGTAACCACTATCAACGCGGTTACCAAAACCACAATAACACTAACAACTATCCACAAAATAATGCGGCAAATAATAACAACGATAACAACAACCACTATCACCGCAGCTCTCCTACAAATAACAATAATGGATACCAGCGTGCCAATGACAGAGACCACCAGTTCCAGAACAACCGACGTTATAACAACAACTACGATAACCGATACAGGCATAATAATAACGGCAATAATAACAATCAAAATCAAACATATCGAAGACAAGTGAATTATGTAAGCATTGACGATAGAGATGTGGGAAGACGTTGGTACCAGGGACGAGCAAATTACAATGGGAACCGTGGGAGAATTTTTCAGGAGGAGAGTAACCAGCACTACCGTGATGAACATCGGCGAAGTAGGAGCTGCGACGACAACAGGAATAACCGAAACTCAGTGACGTTCGATAATAACGCCATTGAGGTACAAGAGTCACAGTGTAAAGACAGACCCAATCAATCAGACAACAGGAATGAGGAGATCAGCCCTGATTTAAACGGACCCCGGCAGTGAAAATCCATCAGGTCCTATCACTGAACCGACAATTTGGGTACTTACTAGGACGAACCAAAATGACTGACGATACAATGACGATAGTGCACAATCACTTCTTAAATAATGTGAGAGAAGAACTACTGAACGAAGACACGATAACGCACAATAGTTCGAATAATGAGATCGTTTATATCATCGCCCAAGTGAATGGACTAGAGACAAGATTCATGATAGATACGGGCGCAAACGTGTCGTTAATCGACAACAATGAATACATCAAAATTCAAAAATATAGTAAGGCCATCTTACCAACTTTACCAATTCAAAATATAATTTTAATCGGAGCCACTGGAAGGCAAAACAAGTCAATAAGAAAACAGGTATCATTAACAGTAACCAGCGGAAATGTTTTGATAAACACCAGAAGTGGAGTGACTACATTACACAAACAGAAAGCTTTATCAACTTAGCTTACCATGAAGCAATACAAGATACTCCATATACCATAATGCATGAAAGACTACCACCCCGAGAAATTAGTGAAATAATCAACTTCCCAAACAACCCAGCTTACCAGTTCGACAACGTGAGATTCCACAGCAAACTGAATGAACAAGTGGAGAAAAGAAGGAAAAAATACAAAATAATTCAGCAGAAAAAGATCCAGTACAAGATTGGAGACAAAGTATTATTAAAAAACCGCGAATTGCCAAGTTCTAAGGAAGGAATAGCAAAAAAGCTATTATTACTGTATAATGGACCATATGTTGTTATAAAAAACAATAACAATAATACTTATGTCATTAGTGATGTGGAAACAAAAAATATTAAGGGGACATATAACCAAGTTTCCTTAAAAATGTATTATGAACCTAATAAACAAAGTTGAATAAAACACAAAATTCTAAAAAAATAGTAAGATCAACTTACAACTAATTATTTATGAGAATTAATATGGAACTGAAGAATTTATTATTATAATACCTCAAAATTCAAAGAATATATTAAGCTCATCTTACCAACGTTGATAATACAGAATATAATTTTACATGAAGCCAAATAAACAAATTTGAATATCTCAGAATTCAAATAAATTGTAAGGGCAACTTACAGTACAGTTTGATAATGTTATTATGAATCAAGCGGATAAACAACTGGGAATAAATTTCCAAATTCTAAACAAAATAAGCACCTCTTATTAAATATAATTATGAACTTATTATTGGAATATAAAAGAAAGATGCAACATCCATAAATCAGAAGAAACCATAGTGCTATAAAACGAATAAGAAAGGACAAATGTAGACAATCGACGATGAAAATAAGACGAGACTAGAACCGAATTTACTACAAATAACCTATCATGATTGTGAAAGAATTAACAACAACTAAAGATGCAAATACTTGTTATGTTTTAATTGAATGAAGATAGTGAATGAAAAATGAAGATTAAGGAGTACTGATAAAATAGGAAAGAAGATAGTACCAATTGAAAATAAAAAATGTTATTAATATCGCCACAAGAAAATAAACATCTGAAAGAATCAATGGAAAGAAATATTTAGATCTGAGAAGTTTAACTGAGTGAACCATCCCAAGAATATATTATTATATTATTTTATTTTATTTAGTCGTGAATACACTAGTGATTATTAAATGTGATTGACTGACGAGATAGCTCCAGCAATCGATATTATTGATGTATTATATATTATAAGGACAGCGGGGTATTAGGTCAAGAGAGCCCCCCGACTGATTCCAAAATATATGGTGAATAATTTGTTAGGGAAGTAACGTGTTCCAGGGATAGAACACTTCTAATTAAAGACGAGTATACCAGATCATAAGAAGAATAGCAAATGATAATGTGAAAGATAAGATAATTGATAATTTCAACAAAAACAATATTTTATTAAAATGATCAAATTTGGTGGCAGGGTAGTATGTAACATTACATTTGGAACAACTTAATATCGTACTTGATTTAATGAAGACTTTGGGTAAGAAGCTAAACAAGAAGAACAATATCTTCCAAGATGATAGTGAAGAGGAACGACTAACCATTTTAGACTGACTAGTAATACAACTGACCGTACCCAAATTAATGATTTAGGCAAAGTGATGAAAAATACATTCAACTCCGATTATGACATGATCTTTCAATAATGACAAAAGAAATATTTATGAAGACAGACGGCTTATGAACCAGTACTATAAAGAAACAAATGGTTTCATTCAATGTATCATAATATCAAGAAAATCAAAATACAAATTGAGGGATAATAGGCCCAAACATGTAATACTATGTAAAAAGAAATATTAGTAAGTGATTAATTTAAATGATGTAATGAAAATATAACAAACCTTATTGTAGATACATGAACCATACAACTAATTGTAACAAATAGTGTTCATAAGATTGTCCAGAAAACAACAAATAATAACTTGTCCACAGTAACATTTGATAACAAGGTTGAAGTTCTTTTAATGACAATAAAATGTAAAAACCTATAAAAAACAATAAGTATGTTTATAAATACAAACTATTAAGTGTTCAGTGAAAAGGGTAAACGATAAACATAGTGACAAGTAATGTGAAACATAACATAGACAGTTTTAGAATAATTAATGAATTAACTGAGAGAAGACTAATTAATTAATGCATAATTTATTTTATAAAAATGTGCATGTTATTATGTTTTATCACGTTGTTTAATTATCATGGTATTTATGTCGTTTTTTGTATGTAGCAGGTGAAGCAGTTGTTTTAAGAGAATATCAATTCACTGATGTTAATTTCATTTTTTATATTAACAAATATATCACCATAGAACTGGTGTTAAACAGTGATCAATTGATTGGCAAAGCAAAGTAGACTAAAAAAGATGTTATTACTAAGTGTCAAACAATTGTATAGATTAAGTAAAGAACAGTTTATTTGTTCAAAGGTTCAGTAGAATCATAGCCATGTGGGCATGAAATTAAACTAATAGGATAGTATATCTTTTTGTTTTGTTAAGACCATGTTATATGTTAAACAGTTTTTATGGTTGTTAAAAGTTAATTTAACTGTTAAAGGTTTTAAACATGGTGATGAAAATAACACCAGTACATAGGCCAGGTAAAACCAACTTTTGTAAATTTTAGATAATAATGTTAGGGATTTTGTAAAACAAATGTGGAAGGATAAATATATTTATAGTTAATAGTGTACACAACGAATCTAGAAACAAAATAATACATCTCAAGTTATTTAAGAAAAATTCAAGTAACAAAATTGTAACATTTGTAGTTCTTAAGTAAAAGTAGACATGTTTAGTGTCTGTATGTCACAAATGTAAAGATCAAAATAATGCTGATAATAGTTTTAATTCCCAATCAGTACAGAAAAATTATACTAATTTGAAGGTTTTGAACAAATTTAGATTTTGAAATAATGAAAGTATATGACAATGTATATCCGAATCAACCAACCAGATTCCAAGTTTACCCTTAGCAACCAGAAATTTCGGATAAATAAAAAGAGACTTCTTTAACAACGGTCATAGCGTACAGACGCGTTTGTAAAACGTCTAACATAATTAAAAAATAAACTGTGAAAAACGTTCCAGACATATTGATACAGATAGAAATACATAACACGAACATTTTACATCAAGTGAGGAACATCCAGTATATGAAATAGAAGACCCAAGAACCAGGGAGAAGGACTGAAGCGGACGTGGGCCCTATCTTCGACCACGAACCATACAAAGAAGAGGATTTGGTGACTTTGACATCTTATTATATTGTGTATCAACACCCACTTTTGTATACACGACTTTTTAAGTATTAATCAACTAAAACTACAGACACCATATCACACCAACACTAAGAACACTCACTAATAACACGATTTGAGATTGACACCTTTTCAAACACCACAAGAACCTTTGATTTGGATAATAATTATTAAACACCTAAACTGGACATAACCTATCGTAACTAGTAATCACGATCCGACTGCTTGTGTGCACGTTACACTCTAACTTTGTAATATCCTTTAACTGTAAAACTTGAATTTTTATTTATAGAATAATATTTTGTTTAAATGTTATCCCCGAACCAGATACGCCCTGAGATACTTTATTTTTAATAGAAACATTAACCAAAGCATTCTTTTGGTCGGACTAAATACTGAATATTTGGTACTGCTGTACCAACTGGTAAAAAGAAGACGTATAATTTGCGCCACAATTGTGATTATCATAATCAAATTTAAGAAACAATTGACCAGTGCTTTTCTGAATAAAGGATTTCTATAAGGATATATGTTTGATGTTATATTTGCGTCGTTATTATTGCTGTTCCATTTAGAAAATAAGTTCACCGAGTACAGAGGACACCACGACGGTTGGCAACGGTGAGTGACGTCACGGAAACGGTACGTATAGTGGGCGAGCGAGCGATTACAAAACCATTCGCCATTCAACATAACGTATTAATAAATACAAATTGACGACTCCAGTGCGAGTTAGTCGCTACATTTATATATTTGTTACAAATTGACACTTCCAACGGGCGGTGTATGTAATTTAAGTACACACAACATAACATTTAAATAACACAATTTACGTGTTACAAATTGGTGAATCCAAAGTGAGGTTTTAAAGAAGTAACGAACGATAACAACATTCAATAAACCTATCGTTACAAATTGGCGCATAACAACGTGGAGCCTGGTCCAACCACGAAACCTACAATAAATTTTATTGATCAACCCCCCTATAATACAAATTTAGCGTTACAATATTTAATAAATAGTTTCACTTGAAAATGGTTTCACTGTATAAAAGAGGATATTTTCTACTTCATGCTGGCAACTCAAAAGTCAAATATGGCTATAGCCTATGTATGTTTTGTTTTGTTTCCGATAGTAGTGTCTGGTGATGAGTTTGACTTTTCGTTAGTTCTCACTAGTATATTTTAAAAGCGTTTTTTTTTACATCTACTTCAGAAACTATGCTACAAAGAATATTAAAAATTTTAAAGCTGATAAAAGTCGCTCTTCTCTTCTTACTAAAGCAGAATTTTAGAATTAAATGTATACTTTTTATGCTGTAAAAGTAAACTTGTAATCATTTTTTATAATAAAGGTTATAACATTAAAATAAATATAAATCTTATTTGGGCATGGAAATTAAATAAGTCTGCTTCAGTTCACAAATAACATACACGTAAAACGCATACAAAAAATTCAATAATTTATTACATCAGGTCTTATGCAAAAATTTACCTAAATTTGGGCAATTTAACATTGCCGGCATAGGGCTTAGCGGCTGTCCTTAATCATCATCATCATCATCAACACTATAACGCACTGAGCTTGGAACCTGTTACGGTACCCATCTTTTTTGCTGTCTACCAACGCTGTTTGCTGTCACTCGGCTTTCACGTGGTTGCTTTGAGCAGCGACCTCTTTCGTCCATTCTGTCTACGTGCTCCATCCATTTTTGTCAATCCCGTTGATCCATTCATGAATGATAATTATTGTGTTAAGCCCTTTCTTATACTTGAGTTTCTCAATACTTCCTTATACTTCTGACTACATCCTTTCATCCTTCGTAGGGATTCCCTTTTTACAACTTGTATTAGAATTTCGTCGCCTTTATTGTTACACAAGTTATGTTATTTTGTAAATGTCTTTTATGGAAAATAGTAAGCGGCAGAGCAGACTGTGAGCCTAACTGCTCCATAAAAAACATAAACAATATAAAGAAATCGATTTTCCTAATTTCGTTAAAACAGCTTCTGAAATTAAACGGAAAATCACACATTCATTAATAATTGTTGTAAAAACTCCAAAAACGTATAAACGAAACGAATATTTTAATAATCTATTAGAGTTTAATAGCTTACTACAAATTTTTAAAATAAAATTACAAGCACGTTTTCTTACTGAGAACTAGGAGTTCAACTATCTCATTTTAAAGGAAGTCAACAAAAGTAACTTAAATCTGTATAATAATTTAATACTACTAGTAATTTTGTACAAACCACTATGTTTTCTTTGATACTGACGAGCGCTTTCGGCAGTCAAACCATCTTCAGGTCATTTACCAACAGAGAAATATGAAACTGTTCACTTCTTATATACCGTTCTACCGGACCTATCTAGCCGCGCCCCCTGACGGAGTAACGTCTTACTTAGCTCCACCCGTAGTGGGTTGTCTTACATTACCAATTTTGTAGCCGTTACAATTCACGTTAACTCGTGAATACGAATGTAGTAGATAAAATAGTTAATAATATAAAACGAAGAGAAGAAACAAAAAATGAGAATAGTCAAGAAAAGAAGGAGTATAAGGGATCCATATCATATATAGGTTATAACACAAGAAAGATACAAAAATATTTTAGAAAATATATTATAGAGGTAGCGATTAAAAAATCAAAAACCAGGTTTTATATAATAAAAACTACGAATTTTTAGGAAGATGACATATTGAAGAAAAGTGGAGTATATATGCTTAGTTGTGGAGAATGTGACAAAGTGTATCTGGGCGAAACGGGTCGTCAATTTTGCCAGAGATTCAAAAAACATAAGAGGGGTGAAGGAGAGTTAACGACGAATTCATTATACGCTAGGCATTTTATAGAAGAAGGACATAAATTCATAGACCCAGTTGTAAATTATAAGATAATAAAAGTGATGAGTAAAGAAAGAAAAGGAAATTAAAGGAAGAAGTGGAAATATTAAAAATAAGAAATAAAGTTGAAAAAAGGCTAATGAATATAAAAACACATTTGAAAATGAAGAAATATTTATCAGCTTATTAGACAACAAAAAAAGTAGAAGATGAGTTAACTTGATTTGTAACGGCTACAAAATTGGTAATGTAAGATAACACACTATGGGTGGAGCTAAGTAAGACATTACGCTGTCAGGGGGCGAGGCTAGATAGGTCCGGTAGAAGGGTATATAAGAAGTGAACTGTTTCATATTTTTCTGTCGGTAAATGTCCTGAAGATGGTTTGACTGCCGAAAGCGCTCGTCAATACCAAAAACAACATAGTGGTTTGTACAAAATTACTAGTAGAAATATTTGAGACCACTAACACTCCAATACAACAATAAAATAATAATTTAATATTCAACTTATTACATCTGTGCGTGTGTGCGAGCGCGCTTAAATATAATAGTTTATATTTAAATAACATTTTTTTTTAAATTATATTTTATTTTCCCAACAGAGTAAATACAGAGTGAATAGGAAACAAAGTTGAGTTTACAAATAAGAATTCAACTTTTATTTCTTTGTATTACACAAAATGTGCTTACACAATATGTCTTCAAAAATTCCACTTTTCACTCTATAAGCAATTTAAGTATAGACCTAGTCTCAAGTCTTACGCAATACACTGTGCCAAGACTATTTTGATTTGTGTTCAGACAACCGTGATTCAAACAGGTTTCACTACGTTTCCTTTTAACATCAAAATATTTTCATCTCCACCAACGACGCTCTACAGATTTTGTTTTATATTCTTGTTACGTCTATTAAGGAAAACTATTTGTTCACCGGAGTTTGTATAAGTAAGGCCTTCCAAGAATCCATTTTACCATTTATTGGCAAAGAAATATACAATACATAATTTACGTATTGGTTGGGTACTGTATAGTGATTTACTTAACAGGTTTCCCTTTTCCAATGTTTAGCCTATTTTGCTTTAGAAATAATGTTATTGATCTGATTTTTTTTCTTTCAAATGCTTTCAATTAAACATAGATAAATAAATGACGCCACAATTTACAAAATAATTTCATAATATCAATAAGAAAAAGTCCAAACATATTATTAATTACATATAAATATATAAATAAATATATAAATATATAAACTAAATATACAATTATTTTGTATGCATAGAAAATTGTTTTCCAAAGGACACCTTTTTTCTTGTTTATATTTACAGAGCATTTATACATTTCAGGGAGTTTTTTTCAGAATACCTCTTTCCACTCTGATTGAAAATCCTATTTGCTCTTTTTCGTTCATTTTTTATTTTTGTTGTGTGTGTGTGTGTGTGTGTGTGCGTGCGCGCGCGCGCGCGTGTGTGCAAAGATTATTGGTATTGTTACGTTTTGTCAAATTCGTTGTATTTTATTTTGATTTGGACCTGTTGAGAGTATAAACTAACTGTTTTTACAATTTTTGTATATGTTACCAACCAAACTCGATTTCAGGAAAAGCTAGTTATTCCTAGCCCAAACTTTATCTGAAACGCAATAGAATCAACCGGTTTCGCCTAGTCTAAACTATTCTATCCTTAAATTGACACGAAACTCCCAGGATAAACTGATAGTTTATAGTCTAAACCAGTCTGGCCTACAGTCGCCCTTTACCGAAAACGTCAAACTGGTTGAGCGTAGTAGAAAATGATAACGAAATGGTAAACCAATATTTACAAAGCTAAATGTTTAAATACAGACAAAATGAAATAATTTTTGCTCAAATAGATGCCTCTTATAGTTATTCATTTGTTTCTTACACTACCTTTTATATATATTTATTTATATTTATATTTATGGAATATTTCCGATTATAGTACCAAGCCACGTATTTGGTAATGTATTTGGTATTGTTCACTAGGAATAAGTAGTTGCAATAATAAATTGCAGTTTAATATTTACAGGAAGCCTACAGCAACTGATACAGTTATACATGGCCACATCTTATCATCCACTGTCCCAAAAAATGGCCGCTTTCCACAGCATGATTAACCGTCTTCTGTCGTTGCTCCTCAGTAATGAGGACTACTATGATGAACTGAATAGTATTAAACTCATTGCAATCACAAATGGTTACAAAGAAACAATAATAAACATTATCCTCAAAAAACATAAGAAACGAAAAAACACGGATATTCATAGGGCACCCTGTGGACAATACATATAAATACATCTCAACGCCATACACGGCCTTCATGCCTAGAATTCTAACTTCAATTTTAAATAAGACTAATAATATTATTATCACTTATAAAACTACAAACAACATTTTAAGTAATCTTCGTGTTCGTGAACCAACAACCCTTGAAACTAAAACAGGGATTTATAAATTGGTATGTGATGAATGTGATGCCTTCTATGTGGGTCAAACGGGCCGAAAATTTCTAAAAAGTTTCGCTGAACATAAGCCACCTACATACTTTCACAACTTAGAAAACATCAGATCTAAATTTGCTAAGAATCTTATCGCGGAGAATCACAATTATACTGGCTGTAATACTAACCTAAAACCCCTTCACATTTGCAATAAAGGGCGTTATATGAACGCCCTCGAAGAATTCGAAAGATATAAAGCACACAATAATGCTAATACCAAGCCACATGTTTTGAATGATCAGCTGCATTTTAAATCAAATATCCTGTATGATACTGCTTTGTGATACGACTTTGATTTGAACCAGTGCGCGGTCTGTCGCCGTATGGTGTACACCTGAAACCGTTGTGCGCGCTATTTGTATAGTCATTCTTATTTTGTTCTATTTATAATGTGTTTCAATATTTTTGAAATATTCGACGACCATGCCATCGCATGATGGGATAGGAAGACAACTTAAATTCTGATGATGGGACAAGGTCCCGAAACATGTCAATTTTAATGTGAACATTTTGCTGTAAGTCACAGACGGTAAGATATACATTACTGACTTGATATTTATTTACTGTTACAGAGTGAACTCTGATGGCATTTTGAATTACAAAGTATAGATTTCTTTCTGTACAGACACCTGATTGTTGATTAGATTTTGGTACAGCTGCACGCGACGAAAACTTGTTCCGTTCCAACGGAGTGTTTGATGGCTGCAGTTCTCAATGATTTTTGACAAACCTCATTAACTTTCTCCTATTGTAAAAATTTTTGAGCGCAGTTATCGAAATTGGTTCTAAAAATTCAAAAAGAAAATACCAATGAAAATTAAATTTCGAGCTGTTAAGCCGTGGCCGATTGCTGCTATAATTCCGACCTGTTAAGCCGTGGTCGATTGCTGTTATAATTCCGAGCTGTTAAGCCGTGGTCGATTGCTGTTAAAATTCCGAGCTGTTAAGCCGTGGTCGATTGCTGTTATAATTTCTCCTATACGTTCCAGCCACGCCTCCGGAGGCCATAAGAAATAGAATTAAGGATAATAAATTTCGACACAAATGACGGGGCAGAAAACTACCTCTCATGTGGACGAAGGAAAAAAGCAATGACCAGAGTTTTAAAAGTTTATTCGTAAAAAACTCATATCATTAATTGTTTTATACATAAAAAATAATAAAACAGTAGGCTTGTATCTGAACAAACACAAATAAGTAGGCCTACGACACAAAATTATACTTAATACAATATTAAATAAATTAGCAGTACAACCCACACACACACGTGTGGACGCATAACTACATTAAACCAAACAAACAAGAACAGACAGAGCTTGCTAAGCACAGCGGAAGGGTGCTTGGGGTACTACCAGACCCCAAAAGCGCTCTGCAAAAATAGCTACATCAGTGGTCTTCAAATTGTGGCTTCTTTCGCGTGACGATAGAAATATTTACACACAAGAAAGTTGTTGGAAAAAAGAAACAAACGTAAACGAAATACGAATTAGTGACATAAAACAACAGTGTCAAATAGAGGATATAGTCAATTTGGCAGAAGGCACTAAAAAGAATGGAATAATTTGAAAGGCCAAGCAATGAATTAAGAATAGTCCAAATTCAAGACTGCTTAGGAAAACGGAATCCAGACTGACCTCATAAGAGATGGACGTGGGACTTGGAATCCACCTCTAGCAAATCCCCTTCATGCGTGAAGAAAAACAGGATTTTAAGGCTATGCAAATTAAGAATAAGCCAAAGATATTAGTCTCGTCATCTACCTTACCGTTATCATTCTCCTTTTCTGAATTATAGTATACTTGTTTTCGGTTATCTTCATATAACAGCACATATAACAGCTGTGCTCTGTTAAAGTCTAACATATTGATGGTGGAATGGAAGAAAATTATGTAACGCTCTAGATAATTTGAGATGTCATTTCCATATCTTTGTGGACTAATTTACTTCATTCGGGTTGCGTACTGTGTCAAGATCGTGCACTGACCTAGCTTCTAGAAAATTCTAGATCGTTTGTGCAACACTTCTTAACAGGAAAGAGAGATTTCTCTGGAGGCTCTGCGGGTTTAGAAGCGTTAGCAGTCGGATTAGCAGTTCAGTTACACCAGGCGATATTACAAGTGCGGCTCGAAGTGATCGTTGCAGTTTACCGGAAATATATTGTCTTCTTAGTCATTTAAAAACTATAATAATGTGATATTTTTATTGTTTGGACACATTTAACTTACGTTACTGAGCAATAGTGCCTTTGTCCATCTCTAACTGTTCTTAGTCGTTAAATAAAAATTGTGATTAATAACTTCATTGGAGTCAGTTATTCTGTTTTACTTAACAACACGACGATCCGTTAGACACTCGTAACACTATGTTTTTGCAAACCAGTTACTTTTATCGTTATCCACCATAAAAGCTAACAATGACTGAAGGAATCAAAGGGCAGTCATATGATTGTAGAAAAATATATCGTCACATGTAAATGTATACTATATTTCTTTTTAAAACATAAGTCTTAAGTTATGTATTTTTTAAAAACAATCTAAGTAGAGAACCGATCTCTATCCAGGATGTCACGAGATTTTCCACATGACGAGATTTCAGTAGAGTTTAACCAGCCGTGAACGTAAGACGCTGTCACGACCTTTATATTCTGATCTACAGTAACCGTGCATTACTGGTTATGATTTTCTACCTCTATTAGTTCTTTTAAATAAAGTAAAGTATAGATGAGGGTTTATATAAGAACTTTACAGTATACAAGAAACTGTCAACAACTTTATTAATCTAGTTTTCTTTTTGTTTTTTAGCCTGGATTGAATTCCTTGAAATTTTTTCTAGTATAAAAATGGTAAGGACTTTTGTTTTATTACAATACAACGATTGAAAACGTTTTCTGTATGGAATATATATACAACTGTATATATATTAACTGTGTGGGAAATACACATAAACTAAAAAAATACGTTAATGAAGATTTATTTCAGATAAACATCTAGAGATCTCCAGAAGCGTCATTAAAAAAAAATCTCAAAATACATAATCTGAATACGGCCCATATTAATCTAAACAAATGGGTTTTTTATTTTTATTTTGTTGTTTTCCTGATTGTAATTTTTCATTCGGCATTGTAGAACAAAGTAGGGGACAAGCATAATAGCATGGTGCCTGGATCTGACAACTGGGATGTTAATAAAAGGAAAAAAAAACTTCTAAAGATATTCAAGACACTGTCCTGAATACGGGTATTGAAGATTTGTTGCATGACGACAACTATATGATAATAAGAAGGTTGTCACATGAACGTATAAAAAAATAACAATTTGGATAGTCACAAAGAGGATAACGATGAAGTGGATAGGGGGCATACTGAAGCACACTGATTACATGTTTACACTGAACGAGACAAAAGAAAAGGAATGTTAAGGTGTCAGTTTAAATGGATAGTTGGTGGAACGTGAAGGCAGGATGAGCCAGGAATTGAATGAAATATCAAAGAACTCGAAACTATGACGACACCATAAATCCCTTACGAGTGACGCCCCATACAAGCTCACACGCGCCACGCAAACACGTATGTAGAAGCGTACGCGCACGCTCACACACATGCATACAATTTTTACGACGGTCGCAGGGAACATAAAACAATGAAATTCAAATAACTGAATACCAGAAAAATCGTTAACTACAACTTTAATAACAGTAAAAAAACAACTCAACAAACACTCGTCTACCATAAATCATACAGTCATAAATTACAGGTATGCTCACACATTAATTCACAATAATCACTTTACACTAAACTGCAAGTCACAGTAACAACAATTTCTGTAAGGGACACTAAATTACAAATCCTAAACAGACTGGATGGCAGCTTGTGAATTCTGTCTCACCGGGGTTCGACATGGATCTAGCGCTTGCTGGAAGATGGGTCGAGAATAATGGTTTAGTTACAAGCGTCTTGGAAACACTGGAAATTTAGATACTACGTGATTGCCTACCTTACATACATCCGTATAAGCGCACGCTAAGCACGTTGCATGTCTCCTGTTCTAAACACACACACACACACACACACACACACACACACAGACTTAAATGTTGTTAATTCGGGCCAGGAACATCAGACATGGTTTCCACATTTATCAGTTTTCCCTGCCAATCGACAACTTTACATCCTAGATTACACAATTGTTTAACAAATATGTGCGTCATGTTGAAATTTTTCAATTAGTCCACAGCCAGTATGGCTTCTTTAGTACCACAGCTCTGCTCTTTACATTCAATGTGTCATAAACCACGTTTAGAAATCGATTAACGGCCGTTTTCTGTATCTAAAGTTAGACTGTGGCACATGCGACCATCTTGAACGACGTTAGTCTTGATCTTTTTTATTCATCTAGGTAAGCACCTGACAAAATGTTCGAGAACACAAGTCGCATTTACAAAAATGCTTGGAGTCTTTTACAACTTAGTTTATAGTTTAAACTACTGAAACCATGTTTGTCAGAAAGAATATTTATGTTTTCCATTCCTCAAAAGATACTGAACATTATCCAGTTGCAAAAAGCAAGCACGTATTATGATTCGCATTTAAAATTTTTCCTAATTATTGGAAGCTATGTTTCAACATTTTTACCTTCTTCAAATTTTATTGTTTGATTTATATACGTTATTTATGCTTATAACTTACTGGAAAGCCCTGAGTAAACTGACTTTCTTATTATTGGGTAAGGCAGGTTTCTAAGCATCTATGTTTTCCTTAAGTAAGGATACTATGCTCTCTTTCATATGTTTGCAGCTATTCCAACTTCCTCCTTCAATGGTAACTGTTTCTTGAAAGATAACAAAATTAAAGCCCATTTCTTGAACGTTAGAAATTTGAATTGTAATTTAACTAATGAATTTTTTCATTCACAGAAAAAAACTAAAAACGCAAGGTTTTGGCCACCCAAACAATAGGCAGGCGTTTTCAGGTTAATTATAAACTAAGTCACGAATAAATAAAAAATACTCTAGCAACAATGTCATAATCGACAAAATTAGAATAACTAAACTTCATATTATATATAATAAAAATATAAAATAATATAAATAAGTTCTTACTATGAAAAAACACAACACTCACAAAACACAAGCACAATGTCCACGAAACCTTGCACATCAACAAGGGAATTCCTTAACTTGGCTCCGAGGAGGGATTCAGTTGCTACAATTTTAATTTTGCATGATTATTTCAACCAACTTACCACACATTCATCTACGTCATATATTTCAAATCACTATGTCTATATATATCTTTACTACCGCGCTAATATAGGATACTCTAAATCACTATTCCATTATGTCTTTGACACTTTAGGAGTTTTTTCTTTGATATCTTGAATGCTTTAATAATTTAAGACCATTATTGTCCCTCTACCACTTTCTATATACATTTTGCCAAATGTCAATTACATGGGTAATTGACATTTTACCAAAATGTAGGCTTACTGGGACCACATTTGTTTTGCATAAGCATGACGGATAAGATAAAATAAAACTGTACAATAAATATTTCAAGAAAGAAATCTGTGTATACGGCTAAATACTAAGTACAGAACGGGTCAATTCTCACTATACAAAACAACTCTGTCAATAGTAATTGTAAATGAATTATCAATTCTAAGAAAGGGGGCACAGTCTACTGAAGAAACACTAACAAAGTTTGACAGTTATGGGGATAACTCATACGATACCATTACAAGAGCCGGGAAACATTGAATCTCCCGGAATTTTTATTACAACTAATTCTATGAATTCGAACTCAGCTTGTGTCCATAATGATAAAGACGATGCCTACTTTCCGTTATCTCGTGTCTTAGTGTCTTAGACAATATTTTTTCAAATAATATAATTTTAATAAATATATTTTACATAGGTTATTAAAACGACACACACATACACACACAGACACACACAAATATCAAAATATACCCTACACATTCAAAATTTACCGAACTTCACATCGCCCTTGCTGATAAGAAAGTGTCTTATGTTCGCGTAAATCACATTTTAGTATACAACACTGTTATTTATATGTAAAATCAAGTGGTCCCAAGAGAATGGACGTTTGTGTTTTTGGTTTTGTTGGTACGGCTCCAGATCTGAAGCGGAATCAAATGGAATGGACACTTGAGACTTTCATTCCGTCTCCACAGATAAACCAACCTGTCGCTTAATACAAATATTATTTTACCATCACCGGGGTTTAATTTAGTTTTTTTTTGTGAACCAACGTAATATATTACATTTAGTTGCAAGTAATATTAATATTCCCGATGTGAGGTAATATATCACTGGGTATTACTCTCTTGTAATTTATAACCTCTGGTTTAACATGGTACATTAATCATAGCCGTTGCCGCTAATAAAGTGTATTACTCTGCTGCGGTCGCTACATATTTCAAACCGCACTCTAGAAAGTTGGACGTCAAACAGAATACGGTAATCCACAATGCAACACACTTGTGCTTGTTGTTGTAGGAGAAGAAATAACTTAGGACACTATAGAATACAATATGTAATATAGTCTCTTTCTTTATATATAATAGGGTCAATATCTTATTCTCCTTAAAATTGGTAAGTTTCTATTTTCTATCTTTGAAATAGTACTAAATAAGTTACTAAAATATATTTTTACGTTAATATCTGTTTCCGGAAAGTGTGATTGTTTGCTAGATTTGCTAGGAGGTCGTAACTACTTCATATTTATTCAGCAATTTGTGACAATCTTTACGTACACTAGGTGTTATTTACGGCGTATTTTTATATCAATATATTCTACGAATATATTGCAATTCACAAACATCATTAAAATTAATTTGATTTTTACAGTTGGCTTGTGGATTGATGTCCTTTTTTTAGTTAAAATGTAAAGAAGTTACTTTGTCATGAGGACCGTCGTCTTTACAGTAAAATATACAGCTGCACATAAAAAATTCGTTACTCACAACTTTAATACTAGTTTTTATAAACAAATTCACTTGGTACACTACCCACCCGTGGTTCAGTCAATTTCCTAACAGATTTAACAATAGCCCAACTCATAATATTGCAGTAAGTAATGAAAGCCACCAGTGCCCTCACACAGTAGTTAACGGTTAACAATGAACTAAATAACACACATAGTCCCGAAATCACTACAATAGTATAATAACACGTTTCATCGTTTTGGCCGTTTTTCCATATTTATAATTGGAAATAACTTTGCTGGTAAACAGAGATACTCTTCCAAAAGAATTGTTCATATGCGTTTAGCTATACGCTAACAACGCAAGACGACTTAAAAACTAAAAATCGCAGAAGTGCGTTGTCTAACAAGTGGAGTAGGCTATACCTTAATATAGATACGAAAGTAACGAAAGTAAAAAAGTAAAACTTAAATGCAAAGTATTAATTACTAAAAAAGCTATGAAGTGATGCAACAGATAAAAGTAAAATAAAATGTACTACAAGAAAAAGGCAAACAAATGATCATCATCATCATTACTTCGTGGATAGTATTTCTCCTGTTTTTCTCTTATGACTGCCGCCATCTTGTGACTTGCCTGCCTGTAGATCTTCTTCCAACCGGCTCATATTCATAAACCAACCTCGGAAAGTGGGTATTCTCCATTCTTTCTAGATTTTCTTTCAGCATTTTCTATAATACTGAATAAGTTTATTTAGGAAAACTATATCAAGTTCTCGTCTAATATAGTCGTTTCTTATATGATTGAATCGCGTACATCCCTTTAACGACATCAAATAGCTCACTTCGGCAGCCTGTAAGTAGCAACAGTCCTTCTTCCTTACAGTCCAGGCCTCACATCCATATAGCAGTGCTGGTACCGCCGTTCTCTTATAGAATTTGATACATGCCTCTTATCTAGCTTTCCTTTTTAATATCCTTTTCAGTATTTCACATACAGTTTACAACCTGCCTAGTTTATTGTTGAGATCATCAGTATCTCTATTATAAAGAATACAACCAAGGTAATTAATGTGGAGACCTGTTCTATGAGCTGATCATTTAACATAATTTGAGATCGAATGGGGCATTTTGCAAAAAAAGCCATCACTTTTTATTTGCAGTTGAAATTCTTAAAATACATTCCTTACTTATCTGTTTGAGTCTATACAAACGTGTCTGCAGTGCATTATTATTAACCTGGATTACAGGAATATCATCTGCAAAAAGCAGCATATTTAGTGCAGTACCGTTATTTAACTAAATTCTAGAAAGGAACCCATCATTAAGACTTCTAAGCAAATTGTGCAGAACAAATATACTGTTACAATATCGAGCAACGGATAAAAGGAAACATATTAATTTGCCTCGTAAATGTAATTTTGGCACTAGTTACAAAGGCTGAACAAATTTAATATCGGTTAAACTCTGACTTTAATATAATGTTAATTATCATGTCAAAATGTACTTTAGTCTAACATATGCCAAGTAGAAATATTAAGTTCCGTATTTGTCCTCTTTATTATACAAGTTTATTCAAAGAGAATGAACCGATTTCATAACGCAATATTTTGTTAAAAGAAAAGTAATTGAAAATTCCAACAAAATCACAAGTACTCTACTCATAATAAAGTTTCTTTTATTTCCTGTCTTACAAGTGTTCAATGTGGCCACCACTTGCAGCATAGACAACATAAGGCGATATGAGAATTCTTCTCAGACGCGTAGCAACATATCAGGATCCATTGAGTTGACCGCTGTTGTTGTTTGATGTTTAAGGTCATCGATGTGTGTAGTGGTGGGTAACGGTGAAAGGAAAACTCTCTTTTATATACGCCCGCAAGAAAAAATCACTCATGTTGAGATCTGGAGATCTCACAGGCTATGCAAGTATAGCAACATCTTGGGCCTCCTGCCGACCAATCCATCGTTGTGCATTTATCATTAAAGACCTCAAACCTTCCGGTGCCAATGGAGCGGTGCTGTTGTAAAAGGAAGGCATCTAAATTTTCTTGCACTATCGATTTCTCTTTACTTGTTCCTTTTAAACTCGTAGTCGTCCTGGACTTTTTCCTTTTTCTTCCTTTGAACAGACAACCACTCTCTTCAAACTGTCGAGACCACCGTCCAACGTTCTTCGGAGAGGGCAAATGAATGTCAAATAGCCTTCGAAAAGCACGCTGAAATGAAACAATCGTTTTTGTTTTCGCGAACTCGAAAACGCAGAACGCTCTTTGTTTTGACTCACCATTTCAAATAAATAAACAAACGTTGCCTCGGAAATGACTGAACTACAGCGGTCGTGTGGCAGCCATTCCGAACTTAGAAAACTCCTCTTCTAAATGGTTAATGACTCATTCCACGACAATGCTTGAGAAATGAAAAACTGCGTCATGAAATCTGTTCATTCTTTTTGAGCACTTGTAAGATAATAAATAAATCTTGATTATGTGTAAAATGGTTGTGATTTGGTTGGAATTTTGTATTACCTTTCCTTAATAAAATATTGCGTTTTAAAATCGGTTCATTTTTTCTGACTAACTCCGTATGGTTAAAACGGTAAAACACTTCCGCTCGACAAACAGACGACTTGGGTAGGTCACAATATATGTTACATGTGGCCGTGTAATTTACAACTTCTCGTTTAACACACGATACATTAATCATGGTTGCTGCCAGCTAATAAAGTGTGTTACTGTACTGTTGGCGGCCACATATATATATTTACACGGTACGTCAGCAAATAATTTACAACACCATATTGTCTGCCTATTCACCTTGTCATGGCTCTGTTAAATTTTATTTGGTAGAAACCTGTTAATGTGCTATTGACGTTTCTCCAAGTATACAGTAAACTTTTAGCTCCAGTTTGATTTGAATATATAGGCTTTAGAGTCGGAAAAAAACAAATAGAATTGTTTTAATAACACAAACTATAGCTACTGATATCCTACTACGGCGCATGAAACATTCTCGTATTCGAAACCCTGTGATATCTACTACATATCTTGCTAATGGGTCACTTAATCTTGCTGTCCCGTTCACGCAGTAAGACGATTTACCTAATGTCCAATGTCAAATTAAATACTTTGAGAATTCTTGTGAACCCCCTGTTAATCGTAGAGAAATCCTACGATTACCCCTTAAAACACACAAATCCCAATCGTTGGAGTGAAAATGAAAAAACTAGTATAGCTTTGAATAGCCCGACTACTAAACAGACTCTAATCACATCAACTGTAACCATCAGCCATACATCAAGTCACAATCTCAAATGAAACAATTAACAAACTAAATACTCCTCTTAAGCCCAAAGGCGGTTGAATACTAATAGCCTCATAGCCTACCCCTTTTAGAATACATAAGGGTACTTTCTTCTTTCAACAGTATTTCACTTTACAAAATTTGCTAATAGTTTTTGAGAGTATATTGTAAGTATTAAATAAACTTTAAAAATTTGACTCCGTACACGATATTTCAGAGAATTACTAAAGAAGACTGGAGACAAAATGTTGTTGATTCATAGGCACTTCAATTAAAAGATACAAAGGTATTAAATACCCTTATATCAGATCTTGAAATTATTTTCCACTTGTAGCTGTACATGGGTTTTGATTTCTAAATAACATGGCCTTTCAAACAACAGAGGTTTCATCTTTCTTAGAATAATTGTGGTTCGTTTGTACGACGTCACAAGATTTCGTAGAATATTTTGTTGAAGTAAGAACGCGCTTTATTTTACAAAGAAAATGGACACCAAACCGATCTACTCAACAATTTTCTACATGACTAAGTTTCAGTAACGTGCAGTCGACCGTTAACATAAGAAGATGTCACTTCGGTTCAATGTATCGAATGCTTTGATCTTGACCAACCACAGTCTACAGTCCTCGATTTTCTACTTCTGTGAACTTTGGAAGATGAAAACTATATATATATATATAACAAGACTATGTACTAGTTGTTGTTTAAGTGGAATACGTTCAGTATGGTTTTAGTTTTCATATAACGATACATTTTTTTTTTTAATTATTAATGAATCTCAGTTGTGTTATAGCCCTTCGCGGTAAGGTTTAGAGAAACTTTACTTTTCAAGTTACTCTTTTTCACTACGATAGCTACACGTTTTATGAGTTTAATGTGGTTTTTATTTAATTTTTGTTAAATTTGAGCCGAGAAACTTGCAGTAGTCTCTTAACTTCTTCATAACGCAAAAGTGTGGTTCAATGTTTAAAAAAAAATTTTAAAAGGCATATCAACTGCAGACCTTTGTTTTAAAAAATATCCAAATTTTACCCCCTACCTAAAAGAAACTTTATACACACGAACACGAGCACACACACACACACACACACACACACACACACACACACACACACACACACACACACACACACACACACACACACACACACACACATCGATGTATAGGTGTCGCATAGAATTAAAAACTACTGGAATACTGTATTAAAAAGGAGTGGATTTGTTAATGATGTCATTCTTTTATAACAATCTAGTGAGCTTTTAATAAATTTTATTAAAAAAATAATGTCTCACTTGATCTTTGAAACAACTAAAATTTTTCTTGCATACAATTAAATAAATTAATATTTAAATGTTCCCTTTGTCCTATTTACTATGAACCCTTTAATGATGTGATAAAAGTCTTTCTTTTAAATACATGTTTTATTATTGTACATATAGTTTCACTTCACTTTACTGTTGACTGCAGATCTTTCAAACGACGGGTTGATTCTGGATGATCCGTGGGTTGATAGACTTCCTCCGGCCTCAGGGTCTCATTCTGGGGTGTCGATGTTGCTTACTACCACGGTTATATAATTTCACAGATTTTGTAATTGCTAAAATAGTGTATTATGCTTACAATTTTTTAGTCGGCTTAAAGTGTTTACATACCCTAGTCGGATATCTTGAAATTTCGCGAAATACCACTTATAATAATACTTGCAGTAACTCTAGAAAAATTTTAAATTATGTTAGTCACGATTAGCAGACCGATCTCCTGAACAACGTTGCGCTTACACGTTATCGATACCCAAGAAAGACTGATTTGTTCTGTTTAAATAATCATCCTCAACTGAATCCTAGTAATCTGTTCGGTTTCTTTCTAGTAACCACTTCTCATAATTTTTCTGCAGATAATTTTTTTTAAGAAGGCCTTCAAACAGAACAATTGTTGTTCAAGAAAACTTGACAACTTTTACGACTGAAATGGTAGCTATAAAACCTTTTTACTTAAAATGTTCACATATTTAGTTACTGATTTAAAAAAAAATATATTGTCATGACTTAGGTATTTTTGTAATGAACATTCTCATATAAATACCAACTAAAATTTTCCACATCATAAAATTTATTTAAATTAACCTGTTTTTTATGAATATCCCGTAAACTAATTACGTACTCTCTCACACGCGCACTACACACGCGGCTAAGCATTCTGTCGCACCAATTCACAGCACTTTAAGTTGTTTCGTAAAACCTAAAAATACTTACAACTAAGATTTACAACAGTGTTCCTTATCAACTAACATATAATGTTCAAACCTGCAACCTCTACTCTTTCACACAGTGTTTTTACATGCTATCATATGCCTTTACTCCCTACTGGATTACACATGCAATTAGAATGTCGATTGCAGTATATATATATATATATATATATATATATATACATGTGTGTGCGCGTGTGCGTGTATGCTTTTGTATGCTAATAATATTAAGTGTAAAAATGTATTAATATACCGACAAATGCAATTTAATATAAATATGGTAATTTCTTTAAATTTTGAACATAATCTTCATCTAATATTGGACAACGTACACTAAATGTTTAATATGAAACACTGACTACAACGAACACAGAATTATACTTTCGTATTATAGGCCTTATCTTAATCAATATATAGAAACACTTAGATGCAGTTTAACAAAGCGACTAAATAAGAAACATTAGTTACAAATAGATACGAACGTGTATACAAACATAATAATATAAAAAAAAGTAAAGCGCATGCACAAGCGAGCGCTCAACTGTGTGTGTGTGTGTGTGTGTGTGAATAAATCAATATAACCCTACGCTACATTGTATAGAGTAATTTATAGCGTATTTAGTGTTTTGTGTAGGAACAGATCTACACGTTATGCTTCCAGATAGGTTTGAGTCTCGTGTTTTCTTTTCACTATCGTCAGCTGTTATTTATATGTAAACTCAATCGGTCCCATGAGAACGGAAGGGTGTGTTTTCGTTCTGTTGGTACGGCTTCATATCCGAAGTAGACACTAGAGACTAACAGTCCTTATTTTCACAGAAACCAACTTAGTTAAATACAAAAATTTAACTTATCATCGCAGAGTTTAAATTTGTGTCTTTGTTACTTGCCGTATTATAATACATTTAGTTATAAGTAGCATTATTATTCCCAGTGTGAGGCAATATATCACAATGTATTACCCTGTCGTAATTTAGAACCTCTGGTTTAACACAATACATTAATCATAGTTGCAACGCGCCAATTAAGTCTATTTCTGTACTTGGTCCGTTGTTAGCCGCTACATACGTATATTTTACAGAGAGCAAAGACACATAAAAGACGTTTACATAATAAACGTTAAACTGTATTTTGTAACATAAAATTTATTCTGTAATTAAAATGTGAAATAAAATTGAACACGTAAATATAAGACATAAAATGAATTTGTAAATGTTTTGCAGATCAGTGTAACGATTAGAAGAATCTATGAACACCACATTTATACGTCAACTTGTTACAGATCGTAGCAATGTACGGTTTAAAAGTACGGGAAACGGACAAAAGAGTTGAGTAAAAATTTAAACATTTAATAGAATTTTAAGTAGAAATCAACTCCTGAAGAAGTAGTTGGAGGCTCACCTACCATTGAGATTTAGAAGAAACGTTAATTTTTATATTATAGACATAATTGTGGCTAGATTTTGTTGTCCATGACGTGACCGTTTTTGTTGATTAACTATACAGTTACACACTTTTTACATTATATTACACAACACAGACACAACATTCCTTTGAACAACGGCGCCATCACCAAAAGCAGGACGGACAGCGCTCATAGCTGCAACCTCTGGTGAAGCTCTAACAATCAAAACCTACTTTAGGCCAAAAGATAAAAATCTATCATTTTTATTAATAATATTTGGAAAAAAGTGGTCTTCTAGGTATACAGAGTACCCGACACGAGTTCCTAAACTCTATGCTGTTTGCCGATGATCAATTTGTAATCCAAGATAGTGAGGATAAATTACAACTGGCTACCCACAAACTAAGTCTGTTATCAAAAGGTTATAATTTGAACATTTCAATAGAAAAAACTAAGACCATGGCATTCCTAGGAAAAGATTCGATTCGGACAAAAATTGTAATTAAAAATAAAATTTTAGAACAAGTACCACATTTCAATTACCTAGGATGTGATATAACATATGAAGAAGACAATGATATTCTTAATAAAACAAATAACATCCAAAGAATATGTGGGAAATTACGGAGAACACTCAAAGGAAAGACCACGAAGGAAACACAAATAAAATTCTATAAGGTGATGGTAGTCCCCAGGCTATTATACGGGTCCGAATCACGGGCACCAAGAAAAAAAGATTATAGACAGATAGAAACGTTCTGAAATGAAATATCTTAGATCTGTGAAAGGTTGTATAAGATTAGATCACATAAAGAACGCGTATATAAGACAGGAATTTAGAGTACAACCAGTAACGGAACTAGCGAAAATCTATAAAAAAAAATGGAAAGAGCATGTTATGCGCATGTCTCCAGAAAGAATTCCAAGAAAATCCTGAATTATAAGCCAACCGGAAGAAGAAATGTTGGCAGACTGAGACGGAGATGGTGAAGCCGGAACAGGCAACCTGCTTTAACCTGGACAGATAGATGATGATGATGTATATTAATTTGTATTTCGAGTCACTAATATTCTATATAGTTAAATAATTTTGGTAACAGCTGAATTTGTATGGAAACTTGAAATGCTAATTGTATGGCTCTTAGCAGCTCGTTTATGGAGTTGTGTGCATGCCCTGCACATTAAAAGAGAAAACAAGTGGTTGCAAGAAGAAATCCAAAAGACAAAGTTGATGAAGATATGATTAATTCACAAATGAAAACAATCGGGGGTCCAAAGTCAGTCGCGCCTCATCACGCTGCTTCTTCCCCCCCCCCTCCTTACTGCGTCGACTGTTGTGATGATTACAAAAATAAAGTGAAAATAATTGTAGATTGTAAATGCGTAAATCTTAAATTATCATATTAATGGGCCTCCTGCTACGCCAGTCCCACTTCTTTCAAGCTCCAGTCCGTTTTGGCCTTTCAATTGTAACTCCGACGCGTATCTGCAAATATCTTGGCGTCAAGCTTGACTCCAAACTACCCTGGCAACCACACATCAAACAAACCAGAAACCTAGCTCGCAAACTAACCCGGATCCTCCGAGTTTCAGCAGCAACGATCCTTGCTCCGGTGTGGCCTTCAGTCCACACCCCACATACATTGCTTGTCTTCGCCCCAACATGACGTATGCACATCTTATCCTGCTAACGGCTGATATGTCCTGCCTTAAGCCTTACAGGATAAATGAACGGCGACCTCTCCGCCTAATTTACCGCGGTTCCCTTAAAACTAAAACCAGCAACACCGCTCTGTATGACTTCAGTAAACACTTCCCAACCTTAGACTCTATCCTGTATACACTACATTGGAAATATGGCTGGATCACCAATCACCGTGCCTCCTTCCAATCCATTGCACCCTACAGCAACACAGCTACCAGGAACACTGACAGATCCTCCTTCCTTATTAACCCCATACTGCTTATCGCCAATAATACACCTTTAAGAAATGTTCGCAGAAAAAGAAATAACAAACTAACAAACAGAAACCACTGCAACTCTACCACCAGCTAACGCCGATCCCCTAATTCTATAATTCTCCTTCACTTCACACTAAATTTTATCTCCCTGCCTATCCCTTGACATCTCATTGACGCTACCCTCCATCTTTAGCGACCTGCGCTTCTCCACTCATTCGTGGATGTTTCTAGTTTAGAACTCTCATATCAATCCCCTAGTATCCCCCGTATGACTGTCCACACTACGTTCACACACACACACACACACACACACACACACACACACACACACACACACACACACACACACACACACACACACACACACCCAAACATTGACTATTTTCTACTAAATGCCCTCACCTTCTTGGCCTACAGCCCGTGCTGGCGTGCGTGTTCACATTCCACCGGCATAAAGGGGGTCGTTCTCAAAACCCTCTAACAACACAAAAAACCGTCCCACGGTTCGTCTCGTTGTACAGTGGAAACAGAACAAATAGCACCAGATGAAGTCACTAATTGCAGCATTATTTAGAAACAAAGAGAAAGATAGACATAAACATATGCTCTAATATCATCCCTCTATAGTCCAAATATATCTTTATGAAGTTGTCATTGTTTGGATTTCTCAAAACACACGTAATCATTTTTCTAGTGGTAACGAAGTAGAAAATTTAGTTTCTAATTGTCTAATGTAAATGTTATTTAAAACTACCATTGCGATGGAAAATGTGTAAATAATAGGAGATGATATATAAAAAATAGTCTTATAATTGTTTTACATATATTAGTTCGATAAAACATTTTTCGAAATGTCCGTTTGTATTTGATCGAACCTCAAATGTTTTCAAATGGAAGCCATTTTGGAATGCAATCAAAGCGTGCTGTCAAAATTGCATTTTTATAATCGTCAATGCTACCTTCACTAGACGTATCTTGCTGGGTCAAAAGTGCCAGCAAGATGATGATACCTTTTAACTTCAAAGTAAAGGAAATGAACGAGCAGTGAAAAACCATACGTATTACAAAGTAATGAAGAGAGTTGCCGTGGTATTTATCAGAATTAATGTACAGACTGTGTGTATATTGACCCAAAAGCAATTTCATTTATCAGTGGAAAGCAATAGTCGTTTGGTTTTGGGCCGTACACGTGTGCCAACTGCAAATACCTGCAGGCCAGCCAACCTAAGTAATTGATTTCGCTTTTAAGACTTTTCCGATTCTAGTCACGAGGGCGAGGCTCCACTACCCCCCCCCATTCAACTTTCCGCCAGGTGGTGTTCAATTTTGTGTGTGTGTCTAGGGAGACACATTCGCGTTTCTGATATCAAAAATAATCTTCTTTGTTCATTAAGTAAAATGAAAAAATACCAATACCGTGAATGAAAAAAATGTTATATCTGAAAGAAACATCGTGTGTTTGATATATTTCTGAAGTAACATATCGTTATTCATGTTTCCCGTAAACACATAATTACTTTATGTATGGGCAAGTTACGGCATTCTTTTTCTTTTATAGTTTCGATATTTTTGGTTTTGGTTTCAATGTAAACTGAAAAACAAAGGTTATGTATCTAATACGGTTATTGATATTTACAAAGACATTATATTCTAGAAGCTAGTATGTTAATTTTAATAACGTACAAAAGAAATGAACCTACACCAGTGCAATTTCTCGTACTATAAATTTGTTTTTAAGATGTGTTTAAAAGAAGATAATCGAGTGAAATTCGTAGAATCCAAATAGATTTTATCCTACTGACTTTCTCACAGACTTTCGTACGTTCATTGTTACTTCATGATAATATGAGAATACAAAACAAAATATATTATCAGATTATAATTACTTCTGCAAATAGATTGATCTTTTCTTAGCATGACGTTACACAAAAGATATCTGTATTTTGAGTGGTTTCTAAATCAATTAACAAATAATCAACTTTGTTTCGAATTACTAATATAAAATAATAACATTTAATTGATTTAGTTTCAGTTTTAATGTAAATTAACTAGTATTTGAATTACTTTTGATTGAAATTCGAAATTGTTGCAATCTTTATTTTCTTAATCAGCTGTTTCCAAGGTTGTACTACAAATATATAAAGTTTACGTTTTATTTCTTTTTTTTTTAAAGT
The DNA here is from genome assembly GCA_034769895.1 of Magicicada septendecula. Lineage (NCBI taxonomy): Eukaryota > Metazoa > Arthropoda > Insecta > Hemiptera > Cicadidae > Magicicada > Magicicada septendecula. Next base: position 321,709,628 of record CM068375.1, read on the forward strand.
AGGCCTATAATTTGAATAGATAATCTTGTTTTGTTTTTTATTTAAGTTTGTTCTTTTAATCAGTCAATTATTATTATTTTTTTTTGTAAATATTCATATTTTCCTGAACTCTGAAGGAAAGAACGAGTTACTTACAAACAAAGGTGTAATAACAATAGAAGTAAATAAACTTTCAAAGTGGCGTTGTATCGCTTACAACAAGTGTGTTTACATAAATCAGAAAATTCGTTCGCCAACCAGCCACATGCGTCTGGCTGTACAGCTCTCTTGCATCCTGCACACCAGAATCTATCGGCGTTTCAATCTCCTTGTTTCTCCATCTCATCGTACATGCCCTCTTTCCGCAATCATCTCCTAGACATACCCCTCTTCAGTGAACTATAAAACTTTCCGGGTCAACATTCATCACGCTTTTACCTCACGTGCGCCTACTACGTCAGACGCGTTGTCATTACGGTATCTAAAATTGTTCTGTCCAAACGACATTTGCCTCATGATATTTCCTTTTTTTAAATACACGGCAAACCCACAAGACATCTTTAGTAATTCGCTTGAACCATCTTGAGCCTTTGGTAGTTTTCCTTCCTTTGGTAGTTTGTAACTTTCCAGAGTTGTAAGCGGCTATACGAATAATCTTTTGCGTGCTATAATTTCACTCCGCAAATAATTCGGCTCCATTAAAAATATATAACTAAAATTAACACAACTAACAAGAAAAACTAATACCTTAACAAATACAAATCAACACAAAACACGGCACAATTTTCAAAATAATCAATTTTGGAAACACTCAAAAAACAAATTTATATAAACGCACCCACACACAATAATACCAATATAAACTATCAAAAACTAACAGGAAGCCATAACAACAACCAGCTTGATTACAAATATTTAACAAGATCAAAAACAAAAATGGTTGATGATGGAAAAAATATTTAATTCCCGAATCATGTTCCAAATAAGAAAACAATATATTGTTACGGCGGTCTAACTGATCGTTGTATGGTACAGTGGTAAACAACATACAAGACACCAAATAAGTCACTAATTACCAGCTTTAGTTACTACAATAAACAGTTTGTAATCAGCAAGATAGTCTCTTACAACAATAAAAGTGAATTGTCCAAAAATGAAAGTTGTTCACACGCAATAATAATGTCAACGAGTCTCGCACAATTATTATAAAACACATAACACCTCGCCACAATACTTCGAACCGCACTGGAATAAATCGCCACTAAAACTGAACTAAGCTCCGCTGAGTCCTTGTACTTATACATAGCTGAAATTCCAAAATAATCCATACTATGCTTCGGCGCTACTAGAAAACACCAGGACGTAATTGATTGCGGCCTTGCACACAGCGCGCGGACTGGTTAAATCTGGAATAGTCTCGGCTACGGAGGCGTGACAAGTATAACGTAATTGTCCTTTATCTGAAATTAGCAGCAATATGTACGCATACGCGCGCGCGCGCGCATACACACACCCACTCACATGATAGCCAGGCTCCGCTGGAATAGCCGAGAAACACGTAGCACATTCTGTAATGTCGTAACAATATCCTTATAGTAAAATAATAATAAACATAAAATTATAAATTTTAAATCAAACTAAAATTATACGAAATGTCGAAGACTGTCTGTAGGTCAACAGCGCATCATTTTGTAATGTTTCTAAAATACATTTTGCTTACGCTAAAAGTGGAATTACTGGAATGTGATACATGTGACAACTTACTCAAGTTACATGCAATATCTGGTCCACTAATTAAAGCGCTGGATATTAAACTAAGTTTTAAAACGGCTGCACTACTACTTATGTACTTAGCCAAATTTAGGGAAGCGACTAAATATATAAGGGAATATAACAGGCACCAGAAATAATGTTTCTACGAGAAATGAATACCTGCAGACACTAGGAGAGCCGATAAAGAAAAAAGAATACGAAAACAAGTTAAGTGGAAAAGTCTTAAATTAAATCAGCATGGTTCAACTTGTTTCCTGCGTCCCATATACAAACACTATAGGCATTTTAACCTCTCCTTCAAAAAAGATTAAACAGTTTTTGTGAAAGGCATATTAAAGTCTTACAGATATTTTAAATGAAACATTCTATAATTTTTACCATTACATTTTAACTATTAAAATGCTGCATTGTAAATACGTATTAAATCTAAATTAAAGATGAAATTCATGCAGACATTGCTCAAGTCATTTCTGAAATTGGTCCCCACATAAATCACAATAATAATGCTATGCGTTTAAATAAGATCCAATAATTCAGAGTACATTTCACTGTGTTCATTTAAATGTAATAACGTTAGGTCAGTTACTAAAAATTTAATCTACATCTTTCTCCGTATATAAATTCCTTGTCTATACACAAATTGTGTAATCATAAATTAAAAAATCTAAGGTTTGTCTGAATTGTTTTGTTACACCTAAAAATACTAATATTATACCTAAATTTTCTTTCTAATATTAAACCTAAAACTCTGACAAAACAAATAAAGGATCCATCTATCCGTTGACAGTGTTCTACAGTCTGTCGAATTCTTCAAATCAGAGGGTTCTATTGTACCACACCAAAAACTGTGGCAATCACATGTTGCACGTCTCCTTTCCTCATTTCATCGAGCTTGTAAACCTTTTCGGTTTAACATGCTTTCCTCGCCTATGTAAAACCGAGACTAACAACGTTTTTGGCCAAAGATCGTCAGGTATCCCTTCCACGTAAATGCGCTTTGCAGGTCTCTGTCTAAAATTGTTACGTCAATATTACGTTGGATTCTAATATCCTAATGCACTGGTCAATCTGGACACCTGAAAAGACATTCTCCAGATAAATTTTCCAATGCTTAAAACTTTTGCTGACATATCTGCCACTCTTAGTACTATAGCTTAATACTTTATAAGATGAAGGAATAAACAGTCATTTCCGTTTTGTGACTACATTCTCACGCCAAAGCTCAGAATTCAAAATTTTATTTCAAAATGCCTGTAGACTTTTCTCATTTTATAGCTTCTTCAATATTTTAGTAATTCTCATAATGTCAAAGAAGGGTCTTGTACCTCTAAGACGGAGGAAGGGATTTTACTAACCGCGTCTGCTAAGCTACTTTTACTGTTTAGTTGTGACAAAAGTAGAGAATTATTTAGTGCAGCAAAACTATAAATTACGTGTAAATAAAATGGGAAAAAATTGCTCTAAAATTTACAACGAAATGTTTAAGCAAGTACTAAGATTGTGATCCTGTTTGTATTTTTGTTTTTCATAAACTTTTCGCGTGTCGATGAAAGCGGATGAAGCCGGAGTGTAGCTTCAGAATTTGGGATTGGGAATATACAGCCTACTTTCACTATTCATGCAAAACAAAAAATTACCTACAGTATGAGAAAATATGCAATAATTATAAGCAAAATTAAATGACAAGGATAAAGCGGGACAAGGGCTGAAAATAAAAAAAAATCAATTTAAATGTTATTATTTTTTTGTTTCGTAATCGCCATTTAAAAAGTTTTTTGCTGGATAATTGTTGCCGTTGTTAAAAGCTGAGGATTATTCTAAACACTGCGTAATATTCCCTCCGCGGATATTGTTTACGAGAACAATAATAATAATTCCACAACAATACATCAGACGTGGTAATTAATGGCCGGCCGTTACAACCATTGCCGAATAAATTAATCCACCCTTTTGTTTGGGGAGGCGTAACGCCTTGTATCATCTTTCCCAGGATTTCTCTCTATAGTAATCGTGTTCTCATTCCCTGTATAAAACGTTTCAATGTATATCAATTATATCTCTCGCTTCTACTGTTGTTTCCCTTATTCTGTACTTTGTATTTTATGTGTCTTATTTATACTATATTTTTGGAACTACGATTTTTCCTCTGTTACTGTTGTGTCGTGATCATATTGAATGGAATATCACGGAAAGACGAGATATCCTAGGCGGTAAAATATGTGTAATTTTTTGAGAATATAAAATTTGCAAGGTAGAGACAGTAAGTGTGAATAGGGTACTTCCAAGAATCAAATTATTCTTTTGAAGTATTTGCGTAAACAATATATTGTTTGCACTTAAACAAATAATTCTGCAAAACTAGGAACGTGCTATTTATCCTACATACAGGAACCCGTAAACCGGTAACATTCTTCTAATTACTTGGATGTAATTATTAGTTTTAAATATTTAAAAGAAGCAGAAGAAGAAGGAAAAGAAGAAGAGGAGAAGAAGTTGCTTGAATAAACCTAAGCACAGTAAAAGCAATATAAACAACCAAGAGCCAAAAGAACAAATTGCAACAACCAACCAGGATACAGATATTTAACGAGACTACAAAAAAATTATTGACGATGTGAAAAATGCCAGATTCTTTAAACATGTCTAAATAAGGAAGAATATTTTGATATAAATTAATATTATATATTACGAAACTTCCACTAACAAATATTTGAAATATTATGTGTATACCTCATAAATAAAAAAAAAATAATCTATGTGAACTATTAAAATTTACACTGAAATTCGTAAAATAAACCATTATTATTTGCCTAGATATATTAATTATTGGTGTAGCTACTGCTGATTGTCTAAACGTAGACAAAAATATTTTAAACAATGTTTTATTTTTTGCCAAATCTCGCAAAACGTTTGATCAGTAATAATTGCACGGTCACCACTAATCAAAGAATAATGTCTTCTTTACAGTGATTTATGGATAACTCTGATTGTATGCAATACCAAGATGGCAAAGGCGAGAACTGCAATCAACTGCGTACACGGCGGGTACCGTTTGTAGCTGCTTATGTAATCAAAGATTCAATGAATTATTCACGAGATATGGCTTACGACGCCACTTGTGCTACCCTTCGCGCGATAATGGTAACTACGTGTAAGAGTCATTGCCGTTACAGCGGTCGTAACGGTTATGGAAGTACACAAAATATTAAACTGAACATTTCTTAAAATTGTTCACCTCTCATTGTAACTGGACAAAATCTCGTGATATCTGCCGTCGCGTTGTGATGTGACAGCTTTTTTATACATGTACGTCGCATGTAAACATAAATAAATAATGTTAGATATTATTTTTCGGAGAGATGTGGGGAGTCCAAAGAAGCGTTGGAGTGACCATCTCTAGTCTGTCTGCTTGGGACAGGAACAAAGCAGTTTTGATTTAATCCTTGTTAAAGATGATGATAGTGATGATCCTATTTTTAAATAACGGATTAATTGATTTCTCTGAATCTTAACACAGATGTCTGTAGTGAAATATGATAACCTGGCCTTAAAATTTACGGATTATCATATGACCATATATTCAATAAAAAGGTAGTCAATTCTTTTTTAATCGACCGAGAAAACAGAGTTTTATGACTTATTTGAAAGATGGCTGCAATGGATTGTATACATTTTAATTTGAATCTATCGGACCGACATTTGCGGTTACAGAAAAAAAATGTAAATACTACGTTTCGGACTCCCAAGTAATCGGCAGCCCTCTTGATGTTAATCACAAATTAACAGTAATAAATAATACACTATTAAGAAGCAACAGAGGAACAAAAAATGATAATAACAAAAGATTGAAAGGGCATATGGTATAAGTAAACGTATTTGCAGTAGAAAGTGCACATCTACAAATGCAAAAATTAGGCACTACATTACAGTAGTAAAGACAGAATGCCTATAGGCAACTGAATGTCTAGCATTGAATTATAATTTAGACAAACTATAAGTGTTGGAATGACGAATAATTAAGAAAATATTAGGCCCATGGAAAACTTTAGAAGGTTAGAAATTAAGAATTAATGATGAAATATATCAAAGTATAGAAAATATAACAGAAACAATGAGAAAAAGAAGACTATTATTTTTTAGACATTTATATAGAAAGGACGACAATATGTTAACAAAACAGATATTCAAATATCCGTGGAGGAAAAAGTCAACATCAAGCTGGATTAAAGAAGTCTAAAAGGATTTAGAAAAAATTATGCACACGCAAAGAAGCAATTGAAAGAGAAGTTTTTTGGGCAAAAGTGTTAAAAATGGAGGGAGTTTAAGGTAGGAGAAAGAATAATGCAGGTTCAACGTGGACTGAAGACAGGAAGAAGAGACACAGTGAAAAGATGAAAGAACATTGGAGAAAAAGGAATAACAAAGAATCAAGAATTGAAATTGGAATGTGATCTTCAGATGGTCGATACAAAAAATAAAAAAAGATCACACAATGTATGTAATAAGAATATTAAATAAGACAAACTAAATACTGATTAAAAAAATAACCCTCGCAAAACATAAACAAAATGCGCGCAAACACTTGCACACCAATAAGGCCAAAAAAAATACTGCGACACTCTTTGTTTCAGTAAGTATTTATTTTGTCTTATTTAGACTATTGAAAGTAAAATATGTGGACTTTTGTTATTATTATTTTGTTGACTGTCTATTACTTGTTGATAGAGTATCATTTATTACTTTTTGTATATCGCTTTATAATTAGCTTGAACACGGCTGACGATTGTTTACGTTGCATTTATACTTTCTCTGTGATGGCAAAACATCGTTAGTTAGATTCAAATTTCAGCAAGTTTTTCAAGCCACAGTTAACACTGCAGTATTGCAGTCAACGTTGGGTATACAATTTATATTCTATAAATCCATTTTTGTAGCGTTTTCGATCAGCCTTTTTCCCTCAGGTAAGAAAGGATATGTTACACTGGCGTTGTACAGTTATTTACGGAATCCAATGAAACACGTTAGTGGAGCGGTACATCGGACGAAGATTCCGGTCACACTTTATTAACAGCCATTTTGATTCACCTCCAGTCGTGTGACGGCTGGAAACACCTGCAGGTCACAGCTAAGTAATTGATTTCGGGGAAAGGCTTTGTCCATTCTGGTCACGTCGTCCCGGGCGACCTTACCTCTAAACACTGTTACTCCCTCACCCGTGTGTAGTAGTAAGGGAGGAAGACTTTATATAAACTCGAAATTTCTGTTTGCCACATGTTTGATATTTGATGAGTAAGAAAGGTGTATTTATTTGAAGCAGCGCTTTGTATAATGCTGTTAAATGAAAAGATGTTTTAGACTTTTCATTAGTAAGAATCAGATTAATTACAAGTGACTTTTTCTCCTGATTAGCTTGGCGACTGTTACTGTATCTCTCTCTGCGTTTAACGTTCTGCAAGCTCGTTGGTAGTTGATTTACTTGCGTCACAATATTGAACGTACGTTTGTAGTGTATAGCATAAGTGACAATTGGTTTTTGTTAGCTATTTGAGTCATACACTCCCAACAAGTCCATACCCTGTTAATTTTTGCTTTTATTAATTTGAAATGTCCTTCTTCTTCTTTTTTTCTGTTTAAGCTTCCGTGTTAGGACTCTGTCCAGTTCAATAACAACAGTCCTACAAGCTGTCTCTCCACTTCTTCCTTGGCCGACCAATGCTCCTCTTGGTGTTTGGTTGGCTATCTCTTACCTTTTTACTAGCCTTGTGTCATCAACCTGCTACCGTATTATCCGTCCAATTCCGAGTCTGTCCTTTGTTTCTTTCACCCATCCATATCTTTCGAGTGAATACGTGGCTAACCTTGTCCACCAGCCCTCCTCCTTTATCTGGGCTCGGGAACGGGAGAGGTATCAAATGTGCTATTCAATCCACACATTTTCATTTACCACAAGTGGGGAGTTATGAATTCTTCTGTTTTCAATTTAATTGTATGGAAGTATGTTCCGAACATATGGGCTTTCTTCCTTTTCAGACCATTGAAGTACCTTTTTTTCAGATTTTTTAAAAACACATTATTCATTACGGTTTTCCCTCCCGTGTAAGTTCGTCACTCTTGTATATTCCCATGGTTTCCAGCTTAGAAAACCCAGAAGGGCACAGTTAAACTTAAGAACCTAAACTACCCGTGGGCCAGATTATAAGCGATCGACTTTTTACAAGTAACATACAAATAAAAAAGACTGCACTTATTTGTAAATAAGGAAAGTAGACGTAATTTACACATTTAACATAACTTATTACATATGGTTAACGGACGGCATAATCTTTCTTATGCAAGTGTAATAATTTAATACAAAAAATAACATAAATCTTTAATGTGAAAACTGCGGTCGGTTTGCTGCAACGACAGAAGCAGAAATACCCACATGGAGCGGAAAACACTCAAACGTAACTTTGAATAAAAGATGCTATTGGCTACAAGTCGAGGACGAAATGCAGGACAAGCGCGTCTGATTCGGCTATCCAAAGGATTTAAAAAAATAGTCTAGATCTTGTAAAATGCTGAAGTTAAATGATGAGTAAAGAAAGTACACAGTCCATTAAACAATTAAAGTGAAACCTATTGTACGTTTATTAGTGAATAACAAAACAAATTTTATAGGTTTCTCCTGAAGGCCATTCCGACTTAAAATAACATATATATTAACTTTTGTTTACTTATTAAAGTAAATACAGTAATTATGAAATTGGATTTTTAATATAAGTTCGCAGGGCGCGGATTGTCGGTTGTAATGGCTGCACTATACCTGATCACTCCACTTAATACCTCCTTAGGCCACCCCGACTGCTCGTTATTTTTCTTTCTAATTAAATCAATTCCCTATAAGCCAATGAATGTACAATTCTTTACATTTTATGTAAGAAAGAAACAAGGAGTATATAAAACAACTGTATAGCTCTTGTGGTCTCTTTCCTATCTATCCATCACAATGTTAAATATTTCCATCCTAAGGATGCCGATCTTCCCTTAACAGATTTCATCGTCATCCACTTTTACTGAGAAAAAACTGTCTGAAAATAATTTATGTCAGTTCTTTGCAATATAGAGACTGGTCCAGCTGTAACACAATGAAAGAAAAGAAATTATTTATATTGTTACGATATCACAGAACTAGCTACGTGTTTGCCAAATGTGCCAGAAGAATCTCGCTCTAATGTGTGTGGCATACATGACTCCAGACGGATTCGCGATAGTTTTCTCGAAGCCGCCAGCCGCGGACTACATCAAGGCCGCAATTAATTACGTAGTTCACACTGGCGCTAAGACGTAGTTTGGAACGTTCTGGTCTCTGAGCGAATGTATAAATACATGGCGGCAGCGGCCTTAGTTTTCAGTATTAGTCGCGATATATTTACAGTGCGGTCCGAGTTTATTGTCGGGCGGTTGCAATCTGGCGATATTACTGTGTGCGTTCAAGTGGTTATTAGTTAAGTGTTGTGTTTTATAATCTGACGGTATATTGTAATACAATTTGTGACGATTTAAAGCCAATTTAAGTAGCACAAAACAAAACAAATATTTTTGTTTGAAATAATAAGTGAGAAAATAATTCACCCTCCCCTTTGTATAAAATACCTGTACCTTCATGTCAACCGCGAGTACGGACATGCAAATCATAATGTTGTTGAGCTAATTAAAATAACCATCCTAATTATATTAAAAGGACGTGATAATAATAAATAAAATATTGACTAAATAAAGAAGCTATAGTAGGACTAATAGTAGCTACGTAGAGGTAAATAATAATAATAAAATTACGAATTATTTCTTCTCGCGGCGGGAACTGCGCCAACACTCCCTACTCGGCTACTAAACCTTACGCCAGTCTCCTCTGAATCACCGCCAAGCCAACAGCCTTGTCATGTGTTGTGAAGACGAATACTTCTATATTGTAAAACTAGGTATTCGTGAATAAGTGTTTCGTGGTGACACAAGCCCCACATGTAATTAAACGAAGTGAAATGTAAAAACAAAAGTTACGTAGTTTAAATGTAAATATAAAAAAATTAAAAAAAAGCATAGGTGACACATCTCTTTATGAAATGGTATAATCTGTAAGGTATGTTCCATACCATATCATAAGGTAACATCAGTGCAATTTAAACCAAAATGTAAAAGTGAACACGACCTACCGGAGTGAATCAACAACAACAACACTATGAGCTCCAGGTAGCCAGAATCCGAGCCTCATGACTACGCTAACTACTTAGAGGCAACCACTGAAATGGAGGAACACAAACTACAACTAAGATCATCCAGGAAAACCTACGGAAGAGGACCATGAAGAGGACAAGCTGTGGACCAACATCATACCCAGGTGACATGGAAGCATAACTTCCGTGGTTATATTGTTTTCTAAGAACCCAGAGTAAAGAAACAGTTTATTTTTGTAAAGACTCATGCAAATTATGTAAATCATAACTTAATAATATGTATACTTTCTGTAACGAGATAAGAGTAATCTGAAGATGGATACAGATATAATTAATTCAAAATTGAACCAAACTATTCTTCAAATAGTTTGCATAATGTCTAAATACTTTTAAAATAAAAAAAAAATTAGAACCCGGATCCGTGGTATTCTATGTAATATTCAGTTGTATTGTTTTGAGCTCACCATAGTAACAGTTTAAAGAGAATAAGAGCGTAAATTGCAGAATCTATCAGAATCTTTCATTTAATAACAATAAGAATCATTAAAGGTATTATTTTGGAATTTTTATTTTGGAAGCTGTAATAAAGAGATGTTTTTGCTAAACAGAAGAGAGTGAGTAAATTTACGTAGCCTTAGTCAAACTCCTGATATTTACAGGTTCCCAATTTGTTGGTAAGTATTTAGTACTAACAATGGCACCCGGTTTAATTGACAGAGGCCAATTAAACTGGTTCCCTGTGTTATAATGTCTTAACAGGAGGAGACGTTATAAATTGTGTTTTAATATTAGTTGACATTTATTTGTGTGTGAAAAACTTTTATTTGATTTGATATAAGAGACTGTGTTGTTAATTACGAACTGTTTAACTGTGAAAATTAAAGCTGGTGATAAGTGACTTAATTGGTGTCTTGTAGTTTGTTTTCCACTGTACCTACGACGATCAAGTAGACCGTTGTAACAATATATATTACCGCTTCTTTATTTGTGATTTTGAATCTGAGTGTATCTTGGAAGGTGAGGAAATGTAACGTTCCGTCGCATATTTATATTGGTGCCCACGCGTTGGAAAAATATGAAACACTGTGTGACTCAATAGAGTATATGATTGTAATTTCATCCGTTTCCCGACTTCAATGGGCTTGACAAAGTCCGTATGATACATTTTGTCCGTACAATGTAAGTTACGTCGGCACCTGCTTACAGGCACCCTTTTGTTAAGGGAATATACTTGTGTCTTTTCTGTGTGTGTCTCTGCGTAGGTAGTGCAAAACAGTATTTCAGAATTATTTAGATCTTGAATATTCATAGAAACGTTTCCAAGCGCTCATGCCTTCAGGCGTGATACCTCTCGCGGTCACAAAATTAGCGGTGAACCCACTGGTTATGTTGTCGGCATGAAACTGTCCTAGGACGGAATCTTTCGGTCACATCAGGTAGTCATTGCCACACATGGAAAAGTAATTATTTTATAACTACTTTGTATTAAAATTATCCTAAGACTTTCACGGCCGGTGTCAGTTGTACAAGACGAGTTTTCCGGTCTGTTTGGCCGTGGTCTATGGTTTAATGACAAACCTAACGTTTCAACAGCTCCAATGGCTGCCATCATCAGTGGAATTTAAAGAAATCCTGAACGTAGGTTGTTCACGTCAGGCCCAGAGTACTGTGGTAAAGGCTGAAGATGTCCCGCCATGCTACCTGTACTTATAAATTCAACAAATTTGTATTTTGTATTACCCGTACTTTGTATTAAATTAGAAATGATTTTATATTGATATTTAAAATAATGTCCGTATTTTAATTTGAAAAAGTAGGAAAAGTTGAATGAATGTTTCGTGTAAGAAATTTAGTATAGTTTTACCAGTTTGCTCATTTAATCAAGTTTTCAAAGTTTTCCGACCGGTTTCAACATTGTTCAGACTGCTACTATAAGCCCGGCTGTTAGGCCGCGGTCACAGTTGCTGCTGTTGACGAACGTTTCGGCCCACTATCGGAAGCCATCATCAGTGTCTAATATTGACACGGTGTCCTCAAATTTACCCCACAGATGAGGTAGAGACTATATATTTTTCCTGAAAATTTAATTTATACAAAGTTTTGTACCACACGATTAAGCTGGAAAGCAGTATCCACTAATCAGCAAAAGTGCTATCTAATTGGCTTGGGATTGGTATCTGACTGGCACAGCATGCCAAATCCTATTTAGTAGGAGGCTTTTCTCTTTTGATTCATATCGACGGAACAACGTAAGCTAGATTTCCACGGACTCCATATGCAGCCGAGTGTAGTAGGCACACTCCGAAGTCAAGATCTTGGTCTCCTCAAAGAGAAGATTAATGAATTGGTTTGATGGAGAGGCCGTTGATGCTGATTGAGCTTAGATGCTGCGATAGAGCTTAGATCATGCTGGTACAAACAATGGGCCTCTTGAGGTCTCTACCTCATCTCTGAGATGAATTGGTGGACACTGCGCCAATCTTAGATACTGATGACAATCGACGATGGTTAGGCCGAAATTTGTCAACAGCGACAATGTGAACCACGGCCTAACAGCCAGGCTCATAGTAGCAAGTTTAAAACGTTCGTTGGTTATTACCCAGGCTACACAGCCTGAAGGTGAATTAAGATACGTCTTCATTGTTCGATTTATTTTCTGTTATTTTAAACTTTTTAACTTCTGCTACTTGACAGTTATGTGCCTTTATTTTTATTTGTTACTTTTCACTAAGTATTATTCAGTTCACATTTTGCTACATTAATGATCATTTAGTAACGTAAACTACAAAAGTGTGTTCAGAAAATTTAGCTTCTTCCTTATCAGAAACGACTTTTACGTCTTAAATTCTTAAAATTATTTCAGATTTAATAATTTTTAATTCTTTTAGCATAAATTTACAATTTTACATATACTCTCCTTGTTTGCGTTGCTACAATGTTTACTACTACTTGTTATTTACTATTGTGTTTACACTGTATTTTCTTGTAGCCACCGCTAGCAGTGGATGTTTCAATCTATTGGCTATGATTTCACTGCCACGATAATATAATCGTCAATCACAATAGCTTTTTAAATACCTTTTCCAGGGTCTTAAATTTACAAGACAATCGTAATAATGTTTTAACAATTTGTAAAATTTAGATGTATTTCTGACTAATTATTATTATTTTTTTCCTCTCAGTGCTGACACAATGTCATGTACTGCTGAGTGTATGAACGTTTGGAAGCAAATGATTATATTTTGGCTAACAAACCTATGATATTCTACTTTCTGTGAAATATGGAGGTGAACGAAAAGTTTCATAGCCGTGACCTGTGCATTAACATTTTATTTGTGTTACCAGAGATGGTCGGGTGGTTTACGTCTTTTTTTCTACGCCGTTTGTCAGTGTGTGCGCGGATACCGGAGATATTTTTCTCAAAAGCCTTTTTTATGGAATGGAAGCCGCCATTTTAATTTATTTTTCAGTTTTACTTATGCACTTGGAACATGTATTCTAACGTATATTATTTACTATACAAATAAATTAAAGAAGTTTACGTTTGATCAAAAAGGTTAGTACAATTTTTTGAATTCCTGATGTCCAATTAAGAAATTGTTTCTTGGTGACGTTAGTATCAATCCTAGCCAAAATAGTCTAAACTTTTTACACTATTACATGTATAGTGTAGACTTAAAAGCTAATTTAGTAGGCCTATGTTATGTTTTTTATAGTATTTACAATTTCTTTGACATTTTGGAATACTAAACTGAAAAATATGAAGTAAAGTTGTATAAAGATATAGATAAACTGTTCTCTTGTAGAAAAAGTGTTGCAAAAGGCTTCTGGCAAGCCTCCTATGCATGAGAAACTGTTCAAAATCTTCAAAGAATGTCATGAACAAAATGAATATCGTGATAATCATATGAAGAGTGTAGTTTGTTTCAGTTATTTTTTTGATTTTTATGTGCAACAATAAATAAAAGGAAAAACATAATTCTGGGTCTTTACACCGCAGGTGTGTAAAGCTATTCTTACGAAACGGGCAAATTTATGAAAGGGCAATTTATGCAAATTGCATGAAGATAATACACCAGTAACTGCTTCTTCAAGAAACAAAAAAATCATTGCACTGGCACCGTAACCGCTGTATTCGCCCCAGCACGATCTTTGTTCTTCGGAAACTGAAAATCACCACGAAAGGACAACGTTTTCCGACTCCTGAAGAGTTGAAACAAAATAGCTGATCCACAACGCTACACAAAATTGCGTACGAAAAGTGTTTTTAAGCCAAAAAAACGTTGGCATAGTTGTCTTAATGCTACGTTGGAGAAAGCATCGTAAGTGCAGATGAACCAATGCTTAATTTTTTAAATAAACAAAACCTGCACAAACTTTTTGATCAAATTCTGTATATTTAATACACATATTGAAACTATAGACTGAGTACCGATTATTTTGTTACTTGTTTAATAATTTTAGTTAGGAAATCTAAAACATTGGACACAATCATATTCATTATCATCTTCTACAAAGATTAATATATCTAATACGGTTTGTTCGATCCCAATCAGACAGACTGAAGCGGGTTACTACAGCATTTCTTCTCCGTCCCATCAACTGAATCCAGTAGATGCGGTAGTATGTGGTTAGTAGTAAATGGTTCAAACCGTGTTAGCACACATGGGTTGCTTCTATCAGATACACTCATAATATTTAGTTCTTGCCTTATATCTGCATTTCTTTTACGATCGTGGATGAAATGCACGTGCCTGAAAATCTTATATAGGACGCTTGAAAACGGCTGCCCCGGGACTTCGTTAAAATCCAATTCTCAAACCCATAAATAAATGTGAGAAAGCCTATCACCTTGTAGAACTTTAGACGCCATTTTTTCCTTGTTGATCTTGAGTTCTCCTGATTGTCCCGCAAATATAGTTAAACGTATGCAGCTTACTCAACACGTCATTGTTGTAATGTGAGACACAGTATATCAAGTCAAGATATTCAAATCTCCATCCTGCTTCATAACAGTAACAACTAAAAAAATATTGCTCAAAGGAATCAACTCCATGGAAAGCCACTACTTTAGTGTTCAATGTGGAATTCTGTAATCCGAAATCCCTGCAGATTCTATCTAACGTACGTACAGCTCAGTGTAAGCTACTCCCCGAGTTCGACAGGATAGCCTGGTCGTCAGCAAACAAGAATGTGTCAACTACAATAATAACGAGTAAACTAAAGAATCAGTAACAATTTTTAAACATCACTTTAAATCATAAGTCTTAAAGAATAGTTTTAAATTCAGTAATTTGAAAATTTTAAATTGTGCTAGTAGGTAAAGATACTGTTTTCAAATGTTAATTATGTGTTGTATTGTAAAGATTCAATTAGCAATATAATACCGACAAACGACCGGTCAAACCACGTGAATTAAGTAACATTAGACTGTGGCCTGATTACAGCCTCTAGCCCTATAAATCTCAAACCGTAAAACTGTCTCAGAGAAATCATCCCGCGTTTAAACACGTATGGAAACAAGCTGAACGCTGGTGAAGGTATATTTGTTGTGTGATTTTGTGTGTAGATGTCGAGTTTTTACTGACAGAAATCTTTTTTACCTATGCAGAACATAGTGTTTCCTCAACACTAAATTGTAGGTAGATGGGTTTAGATTGTTCTGATTTACAAACGAAACAACTTCACTCAAAGAGGACTCCATTTTACTGAGCTACCCGCCGACAGAATAAAATATTTTTTGGACAAATTAGTAAGAGGAATGAGGGATGGGAGAACGAGATAAACAAAAGAGGGAAGGAAGAGGATGAACCTAAAAATTAACGATATATACAGAGAGAGGTAGACAGACAGAGGCAGTTACAGTGGATGAATGAATGATAGACAGACAGACAGTGATAAACAGTGGCAAGCGGACGGAGAGAGAGAAAACGCGAAAAAAGGGATGGTAAAATTAATGGATGTAGATTAAACAGAATTAAAATTAAATGAAATAAATTACTTCTTTCGTTCCCTGTTTGTTTTGTATTTGATTATACAGTCGCTAAAGAAATCTACGAAATATTCTAAACAGTGCGTTATATTTCCGCTGGGGATATTGTTTACTGGAATAATAATAATAATTCAACAACAATATATCAGAGGGCGCTGCTCCGTAAATAATAGCTAACCGTTTAAACACAAGTAACGCTGTTGGTGTATAAATTAATCCTCAATTTATTTGAGCGTTGCCGTCTAAATTGTACTAGCTTTTACACCACCCGCACACGCTTATTGCTGCCTGTGGGCTGCAAGCTATTTGGAAATTACAAAAACCATATTTCAGATTATATGATCCTCCTCCCAAGTTACTTTTACCGTCGACCTCACTTCCTTCTAGACTTTTATCTTCTTCTTTTCCTTTCTCTTCTTCTTCTCCATCTTCTTCCTCTTCTTCGTATTCTTCTCCTGTTTCTTCGTCTTCCTTCATGTGTCTACCTAAGCACTGTCTCCTATCTTCTATATCCTCTTCTTTTTTATTTATGTTGCCTCTTTTCCTTCTACTTCTCACTTTTTCATTCATGTTTTCCTTACTCTTACTTCTCTTTTCTTCCTTGTCTCTTTTCCTCATCCTTAACAAAAGTCTTCTTCTTTTTATCGTTTTGGTTAGCAACATCATGATTGTATTATTCTTCTTTATCATCCTTTCTTCTCATTCTTTATATTCTTACTCTACCTATCCTTATTTTCTCTTTTGCTCTTCTCTTTATCGCCTTCTTTCATTCCTTTTTTCCTCCGCCTTCCCCTCCAACACCTCCTTTTCATTTACCTGTGTTTGTACTTTTTCTTTTCCGTTTTTCCTGTTTTACATAGTCTCTCCTTCTATTACTTATTTCTTCCACTTTTCCTTTGCCTTGTTTTTTGCTTCTTCTGCTGTTTTTTTGCATAACTCTTGGTTTTTCTCTCCTTTCTAATTTTCTATTTTTTATTCATCTTGCTTTGTTTATTATCCTCAGACTCTTCATTAAATTTTTTTCTTCGTTTCCTTCTTTCACTTTTGCCCAGTGATTATTTTGTAGTACCGTATTCTTTTTTTTGCCAACAAAACTTAACACCTGGTCATTGAAACCAGACCTGTGTTTTCCCCATAATTGTTTACTAAATTGATACTGTTTGCCTATTCATTGTACTGATGACAGCCAGTAATATGTAAAGTACTTGGAAACCTTGGATACTGTTTCGTGACAAGTGACCAACGAAACAGATCAAAATACTTAAAAGTGTCGTTCAAACATTTGTAAACAAGTAAGAAGATTTAATTACCTTATCGTTTTTCCTAAATCATAACTTTAGTGAATAAATTTGTATAAATTTTATTTCATGTGTTGATGACTGTAAAAATATAATAGTTGTTTGGTTTGACGTTGAAGTTTGAGCTCAACATAAACTGTTGGACGTTTTATCTGTGAATTTTTATTGTAAGAATTACAACATAGCTGCACTGGGTTGTTTTAAATTATTTTGGAAATATATACGATCACAGACTTCACAAACAAAACCCGACTTGTTAACGTAGAACGACGTTTCAAAGTGCTCCGTCGTCATAAGCCAATGGATTATGAACGCTAAATTTTATTTTCAAAAGTCTGCTTGTATTTCGCAGCATTCCGTCAGTTCTATCTCACTTTCGTCATTCGTTGTTTGTAAACTGGCGTTAGGCGTTCCGGCGTCTGCGCAGCTGGTGCTCGCCTCGACGGTTCGACGCTGCTCATCCTCTGCATTAGTTCTGCTGCTGTCATAGGGGCTTTCTTTCAATTCCTCATTCATTCATATTTTACTGTGTGCGTTTACAATAGAAATTAACGTCCTTGTTGTAAAGATATTTTGACATTTTTTAAATTTTAAGGAAAATTTGTCCAAGTTCAATATTATGTCACAGTATTAGTTATTAAGTTCTTTCAATATTATCACTACTCGAGTTTTGTTTTACAGTAACGTGGAGTTTCATAAAACCGTATCTTGAATAACGTCCTACGCGTACACATTCCCGAGCTCTACTCATTTTTCTGGTCAGCTAACCGGTGATTTTCCACCGCAAATTGGTAGCCATCTTGTAATGGCTTGTGACGCGCTCAAGGTTAATATTGCTTGGCATTTATACGTCTTTGCTGTTTTGAATCGTGTGTTAATTATTTAAATATGCGTTGTAGGTTTAAAGATAGTAAAATTTTGTTTGGTATACACAAATTCGCAACATCCCCCCCACCGGATTACCGGTTTAAGACGTTTTCTGTGAAAAGTCACATCTGTAGTCATATCAGACGATGAATCCAGGAAAACTATGTTAACAGCCATTTTAATTTACCTCAAGTTATGTAAGGGCTGCAAACACCTGGAGGGACCAGCTAAATAATTAATTTGTGATGTAAGGCATTACCTATGCTAGACAAACGTACCTCTAAAATCTGTATACACTACATATTGTGTAACTCTCAAATGCACCAGTACATACTGATGCAGAAATTCTAGTAAAACTGCAAAAATTGTTATACTCCAGAATAATGTTTTCAGCTATTTTCGATATCTAAATAAAAGCTACAAACTAGCAGTACTTTGATATTCACAGTTAATATTTACAAAAAATTTAAAACAAAAACTGTTATAATAATGTGTAAAATTAATTGACTAGTTAAAATAGTGTGAAATTGATTTGAATATATTCACATAATTAAGTCACAAGTTGTGTTCTGATCGAATGTTATAGAACAAATACAAATTCAGGAGCTCAAAGGAGAAAGGGCGAATAAAAAAAAATTGATTTCTTTTTTTACAGAATCCAATTTTATGACATGTTAAGAACACAGTCATACTATATCACGTATTTACTCTAGTATTTAGGAAATAGCATTGAAATGTATGGACTGCATAAAACCAGCTGAGAGCTTAGTGGTGTAATATTGGAGGAGTAAGGGTGAATGTATTTTGTATTATTCATTTTTTTATTTTAATTATCATTAATTATTTAAAAATAAAAGTGTAAACTAATCAGAATCTAAGTTTTTTAATAATGCAATACATATTCGCCCTTTCTATCCTGAGAGTATTCACAAACTTTAAACGCGATTTCTCAACACCTTGATTTTCATATTCGCCCTTTCTACTCCCAGGTCCTGAATTATTTACTCCTGAGTAATCAAGGTAACCTAGGTTTTATGAACACAAGCCGCACTACAATAAATTTTTAAATCCTCAAATTTGTAAAAATTATACTTAAATAACCAATAACTGTGTAAACCCCCGCTCGATAAAACATATTTTGTGAGTAAAGAACCATAATAGTTACCCCTGTGTGTGTGCGAAAATATAAACTGCATTGTTATTAACGAATAAGAAGAAAATATATATATTGCAACAGTACGTATGTGTATGGTACTGTACATTATACAATTAGTTAATATAATTTATGTAAATTAAAATAAATAATCAATATTGTCAGTAGTATAATTATTCAGATAGAAAGCTGTAAAGGGGAACAACGAATTTGCCTGCTTGGACAGGAAAGTCACGCCACACACAGCTGCGTCTATGTACACGTGTGTCTTACGTGTGTGAGTGCGGCCAATTAATTCCTGCAAAGCGTCACCCCTAAAATAACGTTAATAAATAAGTAAATTATTTAAATTGTGATAAGTGTGTGTAAAATATCACAAAACAAAATACGCCACAGTGTGAATAATATAAAGACGCACGCGTATACAAAAGATTGTGCGAAAACAATAGAAAGTGTAAATAGAGTGCAAATAAATGTAAATAAAACCTATAATAATTAAGATAAAGAAAAACGGTTAACACACAGTTGTACATATAAAAATTACCGACCAGATTAATATCAGGTAATTTGCAAAAGTCTTAGCATGTTGCGGAGACCAGTGAAATAACTGTGTAAATAATCGTGTTTATAAAGGAACGCTACGACAGACTGATTCATGCAGAGAATTGTCGAGACATGATTTTTGCGCCAAACAGTATAAATACGCGAGACACACCAGCCTTTTTCTTATCTCGTTCAACCACAGCGGCAGCTGGAGGCTATGCCCGACAACTTCATCACTTTCGTGAGATCACCGCTGAAGACCAGAGGCTATTACTGGAGATGAGGAAGCATCCAACTACATGTATAGATTCCAGCTGTACGGTACGAGTCATCGGACTACCGAGAGGATCCGGAGGATGGGGCACGCACTTCAGGACTACACCGACTACGGAGGAGGAACCAGGATCAAGGACTTAGGACCAGAAGAGGATACGCTAAGGAATTACCACCAAGATTAAGGTAAAATAAATCTATGTACTCATCAAAAACAAAAGACTCAATTAAAGACAATAAAACAATATAAAAGAAAGACAATATAATTTCAAAAAGTGAAATTAATAATTTTTAAATTTAACTGTTTATTGTATAGTAATTTATAGTAATATTTGAATTTATGAAAATATATTTTTGAAATGATAATTTAACGAAGATATTTAAATCAAGTTTGAAAGTAAATAGTAAATTTTTAAAGTAATTAATATGTCATAAATAAGAGCTGCATATGCAATAATATTTTAAAAAGGAAAATTAGACAATTTAATAATAATTAAAGAAATTGAGCAAGTCGAGAGCAATATAATATCATAATCAATGTTATTTATAGTTATACGTTTGTATTTTATGTTTCTATGGTTGAAATGAAATACTTGTATTTTATTAACAAGTATGTGTACTACAAATACACACATGCAAATACTAACGAAGTTTTTAACTCGCAAATTTTTTAAATTTTTAATTAGTAAATGTTTGAAAGATTCTAAACAATTCACGTTGTTATTATTATGATTACACCAGTTGTAAATAAATTTATAACGTAAGTATCGTTGCAAAAAAGTAGTGCTACCAAACGTGTGGCTCGTTAACGATACAGATAAAACCGTTATAATATATATACAAATATTATAGAATATGATGTATGTATAAAATATAAAAAATATGATGTGTCTAATGATAAGAAAAAAAATTTTTAATAAATGAATTTATTAATTTTTTTTTACCAAGCAGAGGAATAATGCGACAGTACAATCATATGCTGTACTCTGCATTTAATGGATTATATAAATATTTAAATTGAATTAATAAATATGTAATAAATAAGCAGGTCTGAGATTGAAAGCTGAGTTGATGTTAAAAATACGGCATATAGACATGCAGGAACAGACCTGCACGATCACGCGATTAGCGTTGAGAGTGTGTACATTAGTAAATTATGTGTGTGAGTGAGGCCGGTTCGAGCATAAAAGTTTGCAATCTCACCCTAAATAGGTGTTAAATTATATTTTTTATTTAATTATAAGAAAACCGAAAATGGTAGACAAAATTCAAAGACTCCTAAATATGTATAAAATTATTACACATGTGTAGTGAGAAAACGGCGTGAAAAGGTCGTGCAGTGCGAATTCAGTGCGATTGTAAGAGCGTAGTAATTACAGGAATTATACGATTACAATGGTAATTACACTGAACATGTGTAATTCAATTATCCATCGTTAGAGCATCCTTTAGTGCACAGTAGACATCCCAAGTGGCAGAAATGTGCGAAAATATGAAATTGGACGATAGTGGGGGAAGTGACGCCTCCAAGCAATTTCTGACATGCAGTATTCTGTCTCAACAGGTGCGGTACGATGCTCGAATATAAATAAGGGCACGGAAGAAGCCAAGTTGTTCTCAATCAGTCTTCAGTAGCGGCGGGACGCTATGTCCACTATCGACGCGAATTTTAAATTTTCTTAATTGAACAGTAAAGACGGATATACGCTATGTTCATATAAGTATCAAACATTAACTCTTAGTCTAATTACGAATACGATTATAGAACGTACTTGATGATGTCTACACACAAACGTCCATCACTCAAAACAAGCTACGAGGTTACGTCATGCAGAGGAACATTATGTTGAACAGCAGAGGCGTCTGATAGAGCAACAGCAGCTGGTGTAGAGCAACATATCACTCTACACTACAGCAACCATGAGGGACGAGTAACTGTAGGACAAGTGGAACCGGGTGAATTTGCAGGTAACTCCATCAGAAGAGGACCTACGGATCTACGGAGGACACGGGTACGATCTACAGAATCGAGGTGACAACTAATCAATTTATAATTTGTAAATGAGAGACTAAATACATTGAAAAGACACTTTGCAATTTAAAAATAAATAAGAGTTATGTAAAATGTTGATATAGAGATAAGAGAATTTAATTTAAATTCAATAAATATTTTCTTTGGTGATTAACAATTAATTTAGTCACTTTAAATTGTATTTAAAGTTTGCTAAGCAATCAATAATTAAGATGTATGCAATGCATAAAGTAACGTGGTTGGAAGTTATATAAAGAAAATAAAACAAAACTGCAGTAAAGCACACAGTCAGACTGAGCAGTCAAGATTTAAGATAATAAATAAATATTTAGAATATACCTTTGTTACTATAGAAGGTAAGATTTATTTTATGATGTATGTACTGCAACAATTGAACGTTTACGCAAACAATAATGAATACTTATGGCGAAGTAAATGAGACTTTTTAAACACGCTTGTGATTTATGAATAAAATTATGAAAACTCGTTACAATTCAATCAATGACTACTCTTATTACCATTACACCCAAACCTCATTAATTGGTACACTTACCAGTAATGTTATATACATTTTGGCACAGCACAAATTAATTTATATTTGTTTTGCTATTTGTCTTGTTATAAATTGTCTCCCAAAAGCGTGGGGCTACACAATTTAAATTACATTTGAATTTGTAAACAATTTAAATTTGTATTGTTATAATATATATAATACAATTAATATGTATATATATATATATATATATATATATATATACAGAATGAAATAAAATAGACGTCGCTGTACAAGAAACTTTAGCTAGAACCGCACAGAGTACAGACGCAATCGGCGCATGAGAATAATTGATATTTTCAAGACAAATTGTTAAACATAACTCCGAATAGCCAGTGCGAGAGTACATTAGTTATTAATTAAACAAAGTGTAACAAAATATAAGAAAGACTAAATAAAATTATATATTAGTAAGTTTTAAGTCACCTGCCAAGTAATATTTGTGTATTAATTATCCAATAACTTTGTAACAAACTTAACCTTGTTCAAGTTCATAAGTAAACGTAACGTGTAGTCAAGTCCACTCTTAGATTAACCAACGACTTTAAATGCTTTAAGAAGACGTATATTCACTAGCATAATAATATAACTCGCAAAAACATTATTTAATTGAAATTAAATACAAACAACTATTAATACTTGTTAATGAAATATCCACAAAAATTCAACTAACTCTTCATGTGAGCGACTGTGTCATCAAATTTCGACTTGAGTTAACAAATAAACGTTACCGCAATATAGTGAGACAAATTTGAATTTGTTTTACCATCTGCAAAGGTATATGATAAACTAGTGATTTGTTAAAAAAATTGTATACAAATAAAGATAGAATTGTATATGTATATTGCAACAGGTGAGATTTGTATATTAAATAATAATTTCACTCTTAACATATGATAGCATGTTCCAATGAGATCAGCTAATATATCAGTTTATTTGATTTGTGACGGGATGCAAATGAGTCTACCGTAGAATTCAGAAGAAGCAGTCTCGTTACTCTCTACAACATGTAATCGTTAACTCTGATTCAGTACGTTAGGTCTGTCAGCAGTTTCGAACACCAGTAGTTAGTGCGCGACCGAATAACCGAGTGCTAATTCGGTAATAGTTCAAGGTCTTCCGTTTAGGCATTTATGAACACATCAAGTTGGATGAGCTGCATGATTAAATTATAATTAATAATTTAACATTATACATAGAAATGTACCCAACCCGTAAGACGACCGAGAGAGCGTGAAAACAGGAGGAGATCCTGAAGATAAACCACAGGATATGCGACTGTATCCTGACGACTCCTGAAAGGAGCATCTGTAGACATTCATCAGGAAATGAGGAGAAACACCGCATCATTTATCAAATCAGGAAAGTGAACCCATTTTATATAAACTAAATAAAATAATAAAACAAATGTAAACTAAACAAATGGGAAGTTTATAGGAATTAAGATATAGGCTATGTCATTATTAAAGTGTAAGAAATATTTTTAAGTGTAAACTGATGGTCAACAAAAATTGTTCATTAATTTTAGTTACAAAAGAAGTAATAATTTATTTATTTAAACAGAACGATTAATTTATTTATTTTCTATTAAAAAATGTCTATCAATTTTGTTGTGCTAACATAAACTGTAGTAAATTATGTGCAGTCTAAAATTCAGACAATCGTTAATAAAGCCAAACATTCCCATATCAAGATATCGACTAATTATTCTATGCGAGATTGTACATCGCAATATATATATATGTGTGTGTGTGAGAACGCGCGCGTGTGTGTGTGTTTACGCGCGCACGAATGTTACAAAGACAAACATATATCTTTCAGCACGTCTCTGATACTTACCATGTGTACTGTTGAATTAAAATAATATTTTGTTTAAAGTGTGTTGATAATTAACAAATTTTTCAATAATCCAAAACACACCAATACTTTGTTCATTATATTCATCTTAAAACTTCTTTGCTGTACGTTGTGTTAGTGCAAAGTATGATTAAAGATTTTTAATATAATTTTCTGTTGATAATGAGATGATTTTCTCTAACGTGGTGAAATCATTGCAGGAGGCTTGTAAAAAATCCAGTGTGCGTAAACCAGCTATTAATAAATAGTACACAATTTTCAGCTATTTATAAAAAAATTACTGTCGTGAAGAGGTTGAATATCGTGACAGTAAAATTAAGATTGTCGTATTGTGTAAATGTATCCACAGATTCCACAGTTTATTTATGTATACCACAAACCTTTAGGTACCCCGTTGGCTAAACTGTCTCTATTAGGTCTTTTCCTTTTCTAAGGAATAATGAAAACTAAGAAAAACTAATTCCCCGACTCTTATGGTATTAAACAACATCGCTCAGGACGTCCCAGTCAATACAAAATATTAAATTTCATTTATCTTATGAACATTGAAAAGTGTGGATATCATTGCCTTTAATCGGATAACGTTTCCTTAGAAGGAAAAAAATTAAAGTGACATTAATATAGACAAAATGTTAAAAATTAACAAAAGAAAGCATAAATAGCATTTATTATTTACCAGACAGGGCATTCTTATTTTAAATTTTCATAATCTGATTGCGCAAAACGTAAAGAGAAATTGGTTGTCTGTAAGAATGTCGGATGGCAGATTGCTTGTTAAAGTTTGTCAATAGAAGACTATCGGACAAAGAAGAATAGGAAGATCTAGGCAGCGCTAGCAAAGTAGCTGTATTCACTTTGTCAGGTTTTTCCTCTTTTTTTGCGATTTGTCTGTTTGGTGGTAAAAGAAGAAGACTACCTCGCATCAGTATTGTGTATTTTATTGTTGCTTAGAAGTAGCAAAACCAGTGCTAATGGCATTTTCCAAATGGCTTTGTACAACTGAACTGTGAATGTAAAGGCCAAACACAATGAATGTAAATAAACGCGACACTTACTGGAAAAGAGAATTGTCACAGTTATAAAAGTAGACGCTATCAATACGATAGTAAGAAACAAAACAACGCGACCCTATCCGGCAAAGCCGTTCAAAGGCTTACGAGCAGAGCTTTTGTTAAGGAAAGATGTGATCATTCCTTTAGCTGATAGAAACCTACTTATTTCACATGAAGAAAATACACTTCAAGATAGCGGTAACTGGAATCGAATTTCGATGTAAACAATTTTTGTTTGTGTTGAAATTAAATGTTTGTTCTTTATAATTTTGTAAGATTGTTGCATAAAATACGAAGTCGTATTGTTGTAAAAATTGTTAAGATCAGCGCTATGGGGTGGGAAAATAATCTACAAAACCAAACGTATGATCACTATGCCATATTATAAAACAGTTACTCATTGCGAGAGAAATGAACAAAACTCTCGAAGACTTCAAACAGTGGAGACAGGTTGTGGAGTGTCCAGATTTCAGTATTAATATCGGATAGAATTTACGATTATTTGTTGACACCCTCAGGAATATTGGGCCATCTTACAAATTACCCAAACATGATACATGTAGACTCTACGTAAAGAGAGTCCTAGTAAAGGACTAAGCACAAGAAACGAATTTTTAATATAAGTAATGCTCAATAGAAATATGTCAATAAGATTTCATCGTATTAAATGTTATTATTTCAATGTATAGCAAACCCACAGAAAAAAGTGCCTACACACGCATATATCAATATGTATATATACAAATCCTAAACACACACAAAATAAATAAATGAAATGTTATCAATAATAAACCTAGATATTCTTCTACTAAACAATAAACGTAAAGAGCATACCAAAAGTGTACCAACATTACACAATATTCATACTTTTCACAGTGAATTCGTAAACTTATCTAATATTAAATTTACCGAAATCAAAATAAAACCATGGAATCTTTAAATGAAACAAATCATCAAAACATATCTAAACACATATTAGGCAATATCACAGTTAAAACAGATAACGCCGTTGGTAATATAGATAATAAAAAAAAGGTAAAATAAGAACAGAAGTTATTATGGAAGTAGTAAAATATATTTGTAAATATAACACCAAAAATCATTATATTAGGAATAAACAAAATAATACCAGAAGTAACACAAAATAAAAAGTAACATTTTAATAACTACTATAACAAAATCTGAAAATATTAGTGACACAATAACCATTTCTAAAAAAGATAAATAATAAAACAGACAAACTCATAAATATTAATTATTTTACTTTATTACACAACGACGCTACGAGTAAATTTCAAACAGAAATATTTATATAGGCCAACTTAAAAATGGTAACGCAAAGAATGATACAAAATAAAAGATTAGATAAATGTGTGTGTGCGCGCGCGTGAGTGTGTGTTAGAAGGCGCAAATTTATTTACAGAATAACAAGAATGAAATATATAATATTGTTATTTCCAAGAACGGCTAAACTTTATATTTTAACTCTAAATGTACACAATCAATCATTATCTAATTTGATATTCAGAGTAAATCTTTCAAAGACTTTAAATTATGTTTAGACCTTGTGCACACTAATACCTTGATTGTTTTATTCAATAGAGAATTTCATTGGTTTAAAATTTATAGAGAGGAACTTACGCCTTTCAGTCTCCCCCCTCTTATATACAACCCTGTGTTGTTCAGTCATGAAGATCATAATATAAAATCCAGTGGAGCTGGATAAATTTAAGATATATTTTACCCGAATAGGTTGTCACAAGTTGTAAAATCACAATTAGTTAAATTAACGAGATACCAGACAGTGTTGCATAGTGGGTGTTGCATATGACGGACAGTTGCATTGCTGTGTTGGAGCGATGCCAGCCAGCCTTACTCTCCTGACCAGCAGCAAATGCTCGCTGAAATCGGGTCAGCTGCAAGACGTCTCAAGTTACGGCATCCGCCACTGCATTAATTACTGCACTTCACTTTGAATTATTTATTATACTTTGATGGTACTGACACTTTATACCAAAGCAGACGTTATCAGAATGAATGAAGTACAGTACAAATATATGATAACAAAAGATCTTCTTCACGTTGAGTGTTAGCAGTAAGAGGTTAAAATGGAAAAACAAATTCGTAAAGAAGTTGTTGTATAAAGTGCATTTATGTATACGTTTTGCAAAAATTTTAAATGAACCCGTTATTGTTGTACTAAAAATTTGCTTTATTTATGTACATACGTTTTAACACATCAACGTGACCTTAAAGACGTCTCCAGAGTGTAACAAAACTAACGTCATGGAACTCGCCACGTCACTTTTCATTCGCTGCGATTACAGCGACCCTAGCAGTTACGTATACGATTAAAGTGGCTGACTAGTTTTACAAATTCATTATTAAATTACATTCCATAAATTAAAATCTGAAGAGGAGATGTTTGTAGCAATACAAATCATAACAACAAAAATACTTTTATAATTTACTGACACAGACATCCATCAAACTTGTTATTTCAGTTTATTAAGTTTGTACGTCTACTATAGGCGTAATGTAAATGATAAAGCAACAAAATTCGTACCAAAGACTTGCGAAAACAAATTCATGAAAAAACATAAATTCATACTTATATCAATAATGTAAAACTCATGTTAACTTGTTTCATGCTGTTGATCTATTATAATTATTTTTATTTTTATTTGTATGTAATGTGTTTTGTATAAATTAGAGTAGAGAATTTTGTGTAAATTAATATAACAAACTAATGAAATATAATTCAAGATATTTAATTAAAAATTTTTTTATGATAAATGAACGCACCACCTCATTCATGAGAACACAAACTATCATTTATGGTTTTTATCATATAATATAAATTGCTAAACCTGCCTATATTAATCTTCAATAACTATTTCTCTTATTGTTTACTTTCTGTAACATATAATATATTTTATCTGTTACAGTGGACATAAATTTTCTGTAGTATATAATAATACCAATAAATACTAATACCAATAATACCAATATTCTGTGTTTCAGAATATAGGCTATAAGGCCAGAGTAAACCGGAAAGGTTTGTAATTTCCGGGTTATTGGAACGTGGTCGAATGTTTGGTGGTGACATTTTTTTTAATTCAAAGCACTCAACCACGTCACAGTAGCCCGGATATTATAAACTCTTTCAATAGTCTTGAGTTTATGATCATCATCGTTTTATTCCACTTTCTCTTCCACTTAACCGTCATCATCTTCACATCACGGCATAGACAAGGTGCTGATTGTTACGCCTTGAAAGATCCTCCATCTACCTTTTAATACGTCTACTCACACACGTGAGTACTATAGGTTTACATTTCCAGACTCATTTGGTCAGTCTTGAATACGACATCCTTTCTAAGTGACTCTTCCTTGTAATGTTAGCGACTTCGGTATTTTTTCCTTGCACGTACTCCATCCATAACTTTTGTCATTTTTCCTTTAGTACCATCCATAACTGTACGTTTTGTAGCCGTCAATTCTTATATTCTGTTGAAGACAGATCTATATTTTTCCTGGTATCTTGTAGATAGCTTACGCATTATCGCTAAAAATCAATACCTATAGGCATAATATGGGGGTCGAGGTAACTTGGAGAGGTAGTACCTTTGCTTCGGGTTGACTGGGCACTGGCCCTCACAAGTTCCCAGGGTTGGATGATGTGATGGCAGCTCCCAATGGAGCCATGAGCCTCTCTCCACCCAAGACCGTACTGCGTGGTGAAGAGCCACATCCTACTAGAGGTGACCCCGTTGACGCAGAACAGTACGCATCTAGACCGGAAGGTCGATAAACATTCCTGGTGGAGGGCAGCAGTATCCATCAGTACCGAGGTAGGGCGTATAGGAAATAATCCTGGACCGGCCTATGTCTTGGATTATTGCAGGCGGTAGTCAAAATTTGACCCATCCGGCTGTAGTACTGCGACTGATGGGGTAGGTGGGACTCGATAGCTGTAGTGAAAGCAACCTACCTAGAGGAGAAAACCTCGATCACAATCCTGGCCCTCCAGGTTGGAGGTTGGGCTATGGGCTAACAACCCATTCCTGGAAAACCGGATGTTACGAAACTACCAAATAAGCCTCGGAAAGGACGGTATTATCGGAAACGACTCAGGCAACGGAATATGGACTTGTCTTTTGGAAGGTGGAATGTTAGGACTTTGTACAGGCCGGGGGCACAAAGGGAACTATTTGAAGAGCTAAAAAGATATAAAATTGGTGTAGCAGCAGTGCAGAAAACAAGATGGCTGGGAAATGGAGTAAGAGATACTAAAACTCATACGGTATTATACAGCGGAAGAGAGAAGGGGAAAAGAGAACTGGGAGTGGCATTTGTAGTTGACAGAAACTTAAAACGCCTCATAGTATACTTCCATCCAGTCAACGAGAGAATATGTAGAATAAGATTGGCTACTAAATTCTTCAATCTGTCAATCATAAACGTACACTGCCCGACTGATGAGAAGGATGAGGACGTAAAAGCAGAATTTTACCAATTGCTGGAAAAAATATATGACACCACCCCTAAGAATGACATTAAACTAATCATGGGGGACATGAATGCGAAAATTGGGAAAGAAGATGCATACCTTGGCACCATAGGTAGGCACAGTTTGCACAATGAATCCAACAGAAATGGGGAACTGCTTATCGACTTCGCTACAAGCAGGAATATGGTTATCAGCTCAACTCAGTTCCCACACCGGGATATCCATAAGGGAACGTGGGTAGCCCCAGATGGGAAAACAGTCAACCAGATAGATCATGTGATCATAGATAAAAGAGCAGCCACAAGTATCATTGATGTCAAAACCCGGAGAGGAGCGTCAGTTGGTTCTGATCATTATATGGTGCAGATGAAGTTTAGATGCAGGGTGGCTGTATATAGGAAGGACAGACTCAGAAGACAGGAAAAGCTTAACACAGTGAGTTTAAAGGACCCAGAAAGGGTACAGGAATATGCTGGGAAAGTGAGGAATAGATTGAACGAGTCAGTCGCAGGAACGGTGGAAGAGAAATGGCAGAGCCTTAAGTGCGCACTCCTGGAAACCGCCAGAGAGGTACTAGGAATAGAGAAGAGACGGAGGCGGGAGGACTGGTTTGATGAGGAATGCAGGGAGAGTGTTGCACGGAGGAATGAGGGTCACAGGAAGTATTCTCAGTGTAGGACTAGAGAAAGGAAGCAAGAATATGAAGAGAATAGAAGACTGGCAAATAAAGTATGTAGAAAAAAGAAAAGAACTTTTGAAAACGGGCTGCTTCTCAAAATGGAGCAGGACTTTGCAGATGGAAGAATAAGGAATGCTTATAAATATTAAGCATCTCAGGGAAGGTTATAAACCATCTACAACACTATGTAGAGACAGAGAGAATAGAATTGTCAGTGATCCAGAGAAAATTAAAACTATCTGGCGAGAGTACTTCGATGGCCTCCTTGGTGGTATGCTACAGGGAGGAGAAATTGTTGCTCACACTCCGCGGAATGCAATCATTGGGGGGATGGAATCTGACCCACCATCAATTCAGGAAATAGAAGAAGCTATTAGTGCCCTCAGGAACAACAAGGCACCAGGTACAGACTTGATTCCTGCAGAACTGCTTAAAGCTGGAGGTGCTGATGTGGCGGTCGCACTGCACTCCTTAATCGTGGACATATGGCAAACGGAACGAATCCCCATGGAATGGAATAAGTGCATTATATGCCCCATTTATAAAAAAGGCGACAAACTTCAATGTAGAAATTACAGAGGCATTTCGTTGCTGTGCACCTCCTACAAGGTTTTTGCGTACATCTTGAACCAAAGGCTGAGACCCCTCACAGAAAATATAATACGGGAATACCAAGCTGGATTCCGACCTGGAAGGTCTACAATCGACCAACTCTTCTCGGTAAAACAGATACTAAGATGCGGATGGGAACGTGATATTGATGTGTACCAGATCTTTGTGGACTTCAGGCAAGCGTATGACTCTATTAATAGAGACAAACTCTACATCATAATGCATGAATTTGGAATACCAGGCAAGCTGGTAAGATTAACCCAAGTTACTATGCAGCAGACTGAAGCCCAAGTAAAGGTGGATAGCCAACTAACTGAACCCATAAATATTACACGGGGACTAAAGCAGGGAGATGGGTTGGCCCCAACACTATTTAATATTGCATTGGAATATGTAATTAGAGGCTTATCAATAAATAGCTCCAATCTGTTAACAAATAAAACTGTACAGATAGCCGCATATGCAGATGACATTAACATCATGTCAAGACGGATCACGGCAGCTAAAGAAATATTTATAGAGCTTAAAAACAAAGCCAAGGAAGTTGGGCTAGCCATAAATATGGATAAAACAAAAATGCTTATCCAAACAAGAAGGGACCAGGTTCATAACAACACCGAGATAGAGGAGGACACAATTGAGGTGGTGGACAATTTCACGTATCTCGGAGTGAATCTAGCAAAGACTGGATCAGAGGAGCCGGAGATCCAAAGACGGATCACCATTGCTAACAAGGCGTACTTCGCATTGCTGCCATCATTTAGGTCTGGGGATGTGCACAGGGAAACAAAAATGAAAATATATAGGACTGTCATCAGACGGGTGCTATGCTACGGGTGTGAGGCATGGGCAATCACACAGAAACAGTCGACAGAGTAGACACCTTTGAAAGGAAAATCCTCAGACGCATTATAGGCCCAATACAAGAAAATGGCTCATGGAGACTGAGATACAACAACGAACTGTATCAAATATATAAAGAGATACCAGTCTCAAAATTTATAAGAATTCAAAGATTACGTTGGGCCGGACATGTTATGAGAATGGAGGGTGGCAGGAACCCTAAGAGGGCTTTGCTGGGTACATGGGAGGGAACGAGACCTAGAGGTAGACCGAGGAAGAGGTGGGAAGATGGCGTTGCAGAGGACGCGAGAGACATGGGGATAAGAAACTGGAGGAGGGTTGCAGTGGATAGAGTGGATTGGAGGCGGAGATTGGTGGAGGCCAGGGCCTACTTGGGCTGTAGCGCCATAGGAGAGAGAGAGGCATAATATTGCTTTTTGATAAGTATTCCAGAATTAATTTTCTAATATATTGATAAACATACACTACAATTTTCACCATTAACGCTTATTCTGTCAAAAAACAGGGTTCAGCTAAATAGACCTGTCTTTGAAATTAGTATTAAGTCGCTGTAATTTCGCTATATAATCAAATCTGTCAGAGCCACTTCTTTTCTCTCTATCTCTCTTTCAGAATATTTTCTTTTGTTATATGTTCTGTGAAACCGCAGTTCTCCATACCTGGTGGTTCCATATTATGAAGCTACATTATTACGTACGTAAAACACACTACACATTACACAGCTGGTCACGTAAATACTGATTGGCGCATGCGCAGACGTTATGAATACGTACTAAACTGTCTGGATTTTACCTATATCTTCATTACCAGTTGCCAGCGATCTGCACAGCATGTCAAGGTGTTTCCATTTTTAGCAAATTGCTGCGAAGTAAGTTTACAAAGCATACGGTAGGCTGTTGTGACGTAAGCAAACGGCTTCCCTAACCGGAAACCGTAGTTCGCCGTACCTGGTGGTTCCACGTTGTGAGGCTACACTATTACGTACGCGAAACACACCACACAATACACAACTGGTCACGTAAATATGCCTAACACACTAAGTTAAACAATGGCAAAAATAAATGCTTATGAACAGCAGTTTTAAAGCCACACGCACTATGAAATGATGCGCTTATTTATGGCGTACTGATTGGCGTATGCGCAGGACGTATGTAAGGTATCCTCGCGCAGTTACAGTACTTCATATGTTATTAATTCAATTTTTTTGTGTTACCTCGTTTTATTAACATCCAGGAGTCCAATTAGGGATGCATTCTGTCATCAGTATTTCTGCTTTAAATTTTTGATTGAACTGTCCTTTATCCAATACAATGTTACTTTGTACTATATGAAATATTGTACGGTATTGTTATTACTATTTTAAATATTAACACGTAGGTTTAGGTAAAACACAAAGTAAAGCATAGTTGTTTGCACAGAACTGTGTAACGTAGTAAGAAAACCTCTAAACATTTTCAAGTATTACTCGCAAATGATGTCAGTACTGAGTAAACTATTTTCAGTCAGCTAGTAAGCCATAAACACGAGAGTCAGAAAGTATCGATAACGTGATTATAAAAAGTATCGATTACGAAACAGATTCTTCTTGAAAATGGAAAGTCGACCATTGAGATATCAAGAAT
Source organism: Magicicada septendecula (assembly GCA_034769895.1). Taxonomy (NCBI): domain Eukaryota; kingdom Metazoa; phylum Arthropoda; class Insecta; order Hemiptera; family Cicadidae; genus Magicicada; species Magicicada septendecula. The sequence goes on from CM068375.1 coordinate 321,743,503, forward strand.
ATAATGCTGAAGGGAAGAAAATATGAACAAAGATATGAATGAGAGGAAGAATTGGAAAAATTTAAGAGAACAACAGTGATGGTGATAAGGAAGAGAAGAAGGAGGAGTAAGAAGAAAATTTAGTTAAGTCACACGAGACCTGTAGCTCAGCCAACGAAGCATGCTGCTGTCGTTTTGCACTGTGCAGAGAAAAAAATGATTGGGTGCTCGGAAAGTTTTCAAGATGTTATAACATATCTGATTTTAGACATTTGTTAATGTAAACAGAATGTTGTCTGCTTTTTATAAGACGAATAACATTCTTAAATTTCGTTAGCGTGTTTTAAATAATATTTTTCAATAACATTTACGTTAGAATATTTACGTTTTTCTAGGTCTATTGTAGGCTCCTAGCCCGTTGGCCGCCTAGAGGACTCGGACCTCCCCACAAGCTGCAGAGCCCTGGAAGTCGTGGACAACTTGCACGGACGGGCCAGGCTCTACTGGTCAGCAAGGCGTCTAATGGCCGAGCTGCCACGGACGGGCGTTGGATGAAGTAAGAAGCAAGTAAGAATATTTAAGTTTACACACCTGTGTTTCCCGTGTTACACTGCGTGTTCAATATCCCGTGTTCATGCAGACAAGCGTACAATGGCACGACGCACAAAGCGTAAAGCGAGTAGGCTACGTGCAGCGACAGGAGGGCCTGTCGACAGGAGCAATCGGAAAAGTCGGTGCTCGTGAAGCACCTTCTGGTAAAGTCTGAGAAGACGTAGATACTATCCTCTATGGTGAACTATCCTGGGATATACGGTGAACTATCCGTACGGCGGCTATACTGGGAAGTAATCGAGATATATAAACACAATAACAGCCTCAACAGGAAGGACGAGAACTTAACTCTGTATAAGTCCTGGTATGGTGGACTCAGAGGTTCTCGGTCGCTACCACGGATATAACGTGTAGCTCCGTTGTTGACACAGGCGACGGAATTGGCCAACCTCTCGGCCAATCACATTGTAGCCCTCTCCCGGACGGCTATGTAAGTGCGACGGTTTGGGGTCGCGATGTAGGCCAAGGAGCAGAACAGAAGACCACTGAAGATGATTGCCGCAACTGCAGTCGAAACGTTTGGATCTTCAAAAGGAAAACCACGGTCCAACAGCACGGAAACTAGTTTTACTGAAGACAGATGTGTTTGTAATTTGTCTGTGATCTTTGTAATGTCTTCCAAGTCATTGATAAGGACTAGGAAAAAAGAAGATAATAAAAAAAGAGTAAAGGAAAATTAAGTGAATGGATATCAGAATAATTTGGAATAAAATGAAATGTGTTACACTGCATACCCATATGGTAACTTCCTAATCTACCGTTAGGCAATATTTAAACATTGCGTTATATTACCGCTTAGTGCTGCAATTGTACTTCCACGACTATATCAATGGCGCTACTGAGTAAATAAAAAGTGAATCGTTTATACACAAGTAAACCCACTGCTGTATTAATTAATCGGCCGTTTGTTTGGGGGGTTTTAAATTATTGGCACAGCTACTGTAAACGATTATTGCTTCCTGTATAAAATATTTTTTTATACAATAGAAAACCGAGTTTATCAGGAATCGTCGTCCTTTTGTTACTCCTTTTTGTTGTATGTGTTCATCATTGTCTTCTTTTTCGTCTTACCTTTCTTCTCCTTTACCTTTCTTATTTTTTATTCATCTTATTGTTCTCCCTTCTTGTTTATTACTTTTTATTTACCTGTACTTTACGTTTCTTCTTCTTCATTTTCTTTATACACCTCCTTTTCCTCCTGATCCTCAACACCATCACTGTTGTTCTTTTACAGTTTTACAATTTTTCCTCTTATTCAAACTTTAATTCATATTTTCTTCCCGCAGTATTATATTCTAGACTTTGCGTTTTCAAGAAGAATCCGTTGCGTACAATCACGCAATCGATACATTTTGACTTTCCTCTTTATGGCTGACTGTAATGGTTTACTCAATACTGACATCATTTTTAACACTTCAAAATATCTAAAGATTTTCTTACCATGTTACACAGTTAGCCTACGTGAAAACAACTATTCTTTACTTTTGTGTTTTACCTAAATCTACGTCTCAATATTTATAATAGTAATAACAATGCCGTACAATATTTCATAGAGTAGAAAGCGGTGGCGGCTGGTGTCTTGGTTGCAGCGTTGGACTACTACCAATATAGAATAGCTAAAGAGTAAAATAATATTCAAAAACATTAAGCAATTAAAAGTATCGTCAATTTCAACGGAAAGCGTATTAGATTCGCGTACACAATGTCGATGTACAATTCAAATGTGGCGCGCAGGCTGGTGGTTGTAGGCTGCTTGCAACTTCAACAGTAAATGGCAAAGCTCACTACACAAACATATGGGAAGACGTGCGTTACTCTTCACAATTGTCCTATGTTCCGTATGTGAGCTTGGTGGTTGCAAAGCTTACGCAACGCTCTACTAGTAGCGTTGTAGTGCATCCTTAGTTGTGTCATAAAATCAGCACAGCCTTCTTGACTTGTGACTTGTGTCAGGTTTAGTGTTTACGTTGGTTTAAGGTAAACGTTATCCGTTGTTTGAGGTTATAAAATATAGTATTTTAAACTGTAAATAACTAAACTGAAATATATACTTTAATTACGATAGTTTTACATCTGTTAACCCTTCTCCCACACACTCCACTCCAACCACCAAAATTTGGAACCAATAGCCGTTACTGGTGTATAGGAACATACTATTCGATAAACAACAGTCCAATAAAAAGTTTGAAACAGGAATACTGATGACAGTCTGCATCCTGAATTAAACTCCTGAATGTTGTTAAAACAAGGTAACGCCAATAACTGAATTATTAACGTACGAAGTAACGTTATTGGGCAAAGAAAGTTCGCGGAGTAAAGTTTACATACGCTATGTGCAAGCGCCAACCAGTACTCCATAAATAAACGCCTCAGTTCATAGTGCGTGAGTCTTTAGAACTGCTGTTTTTAAGTATTTACTTTTGCGATTGTTTAACTCAGTGTGGTAGGCGTATTTACGTGACCAGTTGTGTAATGTGTGGTGTGTATTAGGTACGTAATAGTGTAGCCTTATAACGTGGAACCACCAGGTATGGCGAACTACGGTTTCCGGTTTGGTGAGCCGTTTGCTTACGTCACAATAGCCTTTCCGTATGCTTTGTGACCTCACTTAGCGGCAATATGCTATAAATGGAAACACACATTGACGTGCTGTGCAGATCGCTGGCAACTGGTAAAATCCAGATAGTGGAGTCAGACTCTATATGAAGGTCGTGAAGAGTCTCAAATCTGCAACACATATAGAAAGTGTATGGTGACAGTGGCGTAATCCAAAGTTAGGAAAGGCTGTGTTTTGATACGGTATGAACTTATCTTATGAATGGGAGACTAACAATGGCGAAAGGAAGTATGTCCCATGGATCACACGAAGAAGGAAACCAACACGAGTATTTGCCTATGGAACCGTAAAGACAGAATTTGGTAATAAATGAAATTCGGCGAAATAATTTCCTTATACAGCCAAGAAGTGTGTAAGAAACTGCTTCAATACTAAGTGATTTTACAGCAAGTGTTATTACTTTACTTAACTCACGCATTTTAAATTATACAAGGTGGTCCACAGAAATCTGACGATGTTAAAAATAAAATAAGTATTATGAAATATAATTTATTCACTTTTGTTCTTTTATGTAAGTACAGAAAATTTGATGCCATTTACAGGGGTAAGTCCATTTCTTAAATAAGGCCTTTCTCAAATGTCCTCCATCATTCTATATTCACTGCTGCAGTCTGTCCTTGCATTATGTTGTTTCGTATGTCTATGATTTCTTCCTGCATGTAAGTCTTGAGTTCGTAAATGTCGTTAGGTTTATTGATAAGCACTCTAGACTTGAAGTATTCCTAGAGAAAATAGTCACATACTGGTATATCTGAAGATAGTGCCGGCCATGAAACATCTCCCACTCTGTAAATCACATGGTCTGAAAATGTCTCTCATAGTACCGCTACGGGTGCTCCGGCAATGTGGACTGTTACTGAATCCTGCTGGAACCAGATGGTTCAAGGAATACCTCTAACATCAGTATGTATCAAGCGGAAGTGACTGTCACCGTTTGTCCCTCCTCTTCAAAGAAATAAGGGCCTATGATCGGGAAAGTTGCCACAGCACCCCAGACAGTAACACGCGGACTATGAAGGGGATAGATATGTTGCTTCTTAAGACTCGTAACTGACGATTGACTAAAATTTTGTTTGTTCGATGTGACCGATAAATAAAAATGTGCTTCTTCGCTCGTTAGCGAAACCGTTTCATCAGTTAACAAGTTCTCGATTTGCTTTATCACTGTTATTTTCTCTTACACCACTAACATGTTACACGAATATAAGTTCAAACCTTTGTGTAGAATTTGTACGACACTGCTGCGGGATAAAAGTAGGGGTGGTGCATGCTTTGTGTACTGAAGGCTTCTTAACATCGCCTGTCTCACTATCAGTGTTTGGAGGTGTTCTTACGGTGTGCACTAGACCTGGTTGTTTGATTTTCTTTGCAGAAGCAGTAATTCAAAAATTTTGTATCCACAATTTTTATCGTATTTCTACTAGTAATATCACTGTGACGTGGAACACGAAAGTGACGGTGGAATATTCGGTGCGTTGTCACAACTTAATCATCGTTTTCAAAATAAGTTTCTACTTCAAACGCACGGTGAGTAGCAGTCCACCGCTCCATTGTAACTGAAATGGAATCAGGTATCCAAGGCTACAGCAAGTCGGATTTCCGCTTGCATGCCAGGGTTGTCAACATACGTCGCTTTAAAAATCGTCAGATTTCCTTGGACCACCCTGTATTATAATCATTATAATCGCTATCAACATCTTCATCTTCATGGTTTATTGAGCAAACCAAAATTAGTTTTATCCGGTCCCAAGCAAATAGATCATTTCAGCGCTTCTTCGGATGTCCCACATCTCTCCGTTCCTTCGATTATAATATAATTCCCTTTGAAAATGCAGAATTTATCCATTTAGTAAATATGTTTTAACCATTTTAGCCAATATTAAGCGACCTTATCAAGTGTACTCATAATATTCAGTTCCTGCCATACATCTTCATTTCATCTATGATCTTGGTGTATTTACTCTGTCACGTTTCTGAAAAACCCATATTGTCCTCTTAAATACAATTAGCATGAGAATTCGCTAAAGTCTATTTCTCAAACCAATAGATAATTGTTGAAAACGTTATCACCTTGTAAACTTTAGGCGTGTTTTGTACTTGTTAATTTTAAAGTTCTTCTGAGTTTTGCCACACGTATGGTTGAACTTGGGTAGCTTATTCATCGCGCCACTGTTTGCAATATAACACAACTTTAAGCTCAGATGTTCAAAACTACTAACCTACTCCACCACATTATAGTCTACAACAATTTGTGCTCGAATGGAATAAAAATTAAAGAAAACTCATCACTTGCATTTCAATGGATGAATTGCAAGAAAATTTATCACATTAGTCTTTAACGTGAAAACCTGTAATCCAAAATTATTGTAATCAAGAAATGAGGGATTGTATTATCTACTTTACACTTTATGATATTATATCACTGTGCGGTGGTCAGACCTTAACGCTTTGACAACAGATATTAAAGTAGCCTACTTAGAAAATAGAAAAAACGATGTTTCTAAGAAAAACATAAACAGTTTTTATTTGAAAAATAAACCAAGTGTTGTAAAAAAATCATAAATTATCTCCCCCAGTATAAAGAAAAGACGGATGATTTTATGGATACCACAGAAGCATGACGCCAGAGAAATAAGCCAACAACATCCTTACTTTCTAAGAAAAAAAAAACACAAGTACAGTGGGTAAAAAAATTATTGCGAAAACTTTGGAATCAGGGAAGGAGATGTAGGAAAAGAATTTGGAAAATTTCAGAGGTGAAAGGAAAACCGAGATGAACCGAAAAGGTGTTATCAAAAGAGGAACCAGTAACGGCTACCCACTGAATGAAATAATCCTGGGGAAAGAGGAAAAAGTTTAGACTGTTATTTTTATTCAATCACAGGCCACAAATTGTTAAAATAAATTAAAGAAAAAAGTAATATTTTATTTAGGTCTATATATCTATACTTTATACTAATCAATGATGTATAATTAGATGTAGTCTCTGAAACGAGCGTAAAACAAAACAACACTTGCAAATGAAATGATTTGTAATTGTGCTATCAAACCTGTAACGGATAAAAAGAAGGGTTAATTTAGAAATAATTATTAGAATAAGGGTGCATATGTTATACTTGTTTAAGTTTTTAACTAAAATTACTGATTCTGAGAACGTAGGAAGTTTGTTATAATAACTCGTAAAATTGTTTACGGAATTCAATGAATCACGTCCGTGGCGTGGCAGTATATCAGACGTGGAATCCAAGCACACTATATTAACGTTCATTATGATTCACCTCGTGTGATGCGAGTGCTGCAAACACCTGCAAGGCAGGGCGCAGCTAAGTAATTGATTTGGGGTGTAAGGCTTGTCTTGTCTATGCTGGTCACGCCGTCCCACGCGAACTTACCTCTAAACATCATGTATACATATGAACGTTACACACACACACACACACACACACACACACACACACACACACACACACACACACACACACACACACACACACACACACACACATATGTGTGTGTGTGTATATATATATATATATACATACACACACATAAGAATATTATTTATCGACCGTGTTAATTATGGTTTCAAGTGGATATCGAGTTTCGGTCTAGTAAAAATGCAGGTTTTATGTGAAGTCTTGAGATTTATTTTATCTCATATTCATGCATATATTGTTGAGTCACAGATACACACATACACAAAACTATACACTAAACTACGATACAAGACATGATACATATTAATTATATTTTTTCTCACTTTGTATACTGCATAGTGGCAGTGTGTGTCAATTTCGTTACTCTTCGTGAATTAACTTCTAGAGTCACGAAATAGATTCACATACCGCCACTATGCCGTATAAAAGTGAGAAAAACTATAATTAATATGTATCATGTTTTTGATCATACTTTAGTGTAGAGTTTTGTGTATGTGTGTATCTATGACTGAACAATATATGCATGAATATGAGATAAAATAAATCTCGAAACGTTGCATAAAAACTGGATTATTTATTCAGTCGACATCCACTGGAAACTATATATACATATTTAATTTATACATAAAAGTAACTCAACAAGTTTCATACAATTATTGATTGACTGTCCGTATTGACAGTATTGACATTCTACACGCGGTGCACCGTGTCGGTTAATAGTACGCTTATAATATGTTCATTCAGAGTGTTTTACGTATTTGTTTATTATGTGTTTGTTTTAATATGGATTTTATTATATAACGAGCTCCTTTGGAGCGAAGGTCTGAAGGTGGGTCATATGGCCTGAAACGCGTAACCCAGCACAAATTACGCTTGACGTCACTTGACGGAAATTATAAGGTAAATTATATAAGTATTATATTTTTTTCGTATCAATTCACCTAACGTATGTTTCTCCGAATATATCAATATCTCCTGTGGTTTTCCAAAGAATGAATTCTTATTTAATTAATAATATTTCGATTATTTGTTCGGTGAAAAGTACGTTAGATAAAATGAAACGATAAAAATATAATACCACTACTCTGAAGGGGAAATTATATAATACAAATACTCCAAAGGAGAAATTAAATAATACAACCACTCTAAAGGAGAAATTATATAATACAAATACTCGGAAGGATAAATTATATAATGCAACCACTCTGAATGAGAAATTATATAATACAAATATTCTGAAGGAGAAATTATATAATACAACTACTCTAAAGGAGAAATTGTATAATACAACTACTCTAAAGGAGAAAATGTATAATACAGCTACTCTAAAGGAGAAATTATATAATACAACTACTCTAAAGGAAAAATTATGTAATACAATTACTCCAGAGGCGAAATTATATAATACAACTACTCCGGAAGAGAAATTATATAATACAACTACTCTGAAGGAGAAATTATATAATACACCTATCCCAGACGAGAAATTATATAATACAACTACTCTAAAGGGAACAAAATTATATAATACGACTACTCCAGAGGAGTAATTACATAATACAACTACTCTAAAGGAGAAATCATATAATACAGCTACTCTAAAGGAGAAATTATATTTGATTTTGTGCATGTGCGCAATAATATTATATTTGTATAATAGTGCACGCACGCGCACTATTATACAAAAATTACTGAATGAAACTAATTGAGTTTGTACGTTTATATATATAATCACAAACACACACACACACACACACACTTTACCCTGTAATTCTTTTTTTCTTTTACCATGTATTTGCTATATCATTCTTCTGAAAGGTGTATATTTTCAAAAAACAATTAAAACAACTTGTTAATTACAACAAACATTTGTTTAGGTTCTTATTGAACAAGAAATTCCTCAGATTAATGACGGGTTTGCTTTTATATAGGCCTACTTGATTAAAATTTATGCTAATGTTTCCTTTTTTGGATTTGATTGTTGTGAATTATATCAACAATATTTTTCTTTGCTTTAAAAAGAAAAAACACTTTCTATTGGTTCTGGTAACACCAATCGTTCGTCTAATTTTTAAAATTTGTTTTCTTATGGCATGAAACGAGGACGTATTTTAACTTTGTCACTAAGAGTATTGAAAAAGAATTAGCAACACGATTGGTTTAATACAAATTAGATTTAAGCGTGTTTGTAAACGCCATTATACGTATTTACTAAATGTGTACTTAACATTAACATAAATATCTTCTTGGTTTTATAAACAGGGTGAACATCTGTAGCTTTCAGGTTTTCTTGTGTCATTGCCATCATGTACGTTTCATCCTAACATTTTTAGGTCGCAATAGTTATCTATTATCACTAAGTATTCCTCTTCTTTCTCTGCACGCTACACTACAGGCCATTACCCACGACACTTGTCTAATTTATTAATCTTATACAATTTCTGTATTGTTATGTTTTCAGTAACTGTCGTTTTATGTCAAAGTTTTTATAAAGTCATCTTCAAATTATTGAAAGTACTGTGTAGAAATGACAGAGCGTAAATATTTTGAACCGCCTGGAATTTTGTACACTACGCATTTTGACTTACCGTTTATTCGTTTCCTTCTTTACCCTACATATTTATAATCAAATTCAATGCGACAGTTTCTTTTACAACGCTAAGGCTCATATAGAATATGTGATGGATTGGATAAGTACGTTCTTTGCTTTCACAGATGATATAATAGGGCCTCAATGGTACGTTACACACGGACCCGCGGCTTCTGTGAACGGCTCTGTTCATATCTTCTGTGATGGGTGTGCACTTGGTATGTTAAAAAAAAAATACTTAATTTATTATTTAAAAGGCAGCTAGTAAAGTGGGGTTTGTAATCAGTACCGACAAATCAAAATACATGCTGGCAATCTCAAAAAATAGATTAGTCATCGAAGTTATTACCATAGATGAGGGAATGGTACAGTCTCTTAACGCATATCTCGGATCTCTAGTCACCACTGACAACATCACATCAGTGGAAAGTCTTCATAAAATCATATATGCTGCGAATAGATGGTTCTTTGCTCTATAGCCCCAAACTACGATCGAGAATTATTTCCAGAGCAAGCATACGTAATAAGACTAGTGTTTACGTATGGTTGTAAAATGCGGACGTTCGAGAAAAGAGATCACTCAGTGTTGCAATGTTTTGAAAGGAACATTAAAAAAACGTTTGGAGGCCTTGTTTTGGAAAAGGTACGTCTTGTAACTGTATACGCTATTACGCTACTCCAAAGGCAGATAATAAAAATACTTAATTTATTATTTAAAAGGCAGCTAGTAAAGTGGGGTTTGTAATCAGTACCGACAAATCAAAATACATGCTGGCAATCTCAAAAAATAGATTAGTCATCGAAGTTGTTACCATAGATGAGGGAATGGTACAGTCTCTTAACGAATATCTCGGATCTCTAGTCACCACTGACAACATCACATCAGTGGAAAGTCTTCATAAAATCATATATGCTGCGAATAGATGGTTCTTTGCTCTATAGCCCCAAACTACGATCGAGAATTATTTCCAGAGCAAGCATACGTAATAAGACTAGTGTTTACGTATGGTTGTAAAATGCGGACGTTCGAGAAAAGAGATCACTCAGTGTTGCAATGTTTTGAAAGGAACATTAAAAAAACGTTTGGAGGCCTTGTTTTGGAAAAGGTACGTCTTGTAACTGTATACGCTATTACGCTACTCCAAAGGCAGATTTGTTGGCTTGTTATGAAAATCCATGAAGACAAGACGATCTTACAAGAACAAATTATCGGGGAACTTTTTGGTCAGTGACAGCGAGGAAGACCAAGAGCAAGAATCTTGGATAATATATAATACGAGGTTTGTAAAAAAACTAATTATTAATTAATTAATAACATTTCGATTATTAGCTTGCTAAAACGTACGTTATGTGAATTAAAATACAGGTGAATATAGGGTGAATATAATGAAAAATATTATTTTAAAAATATAATATAGCTACTAGGTGGAGCAATTATATATATATATATATATATATATATAAATACAGGTATATTATTATACATAAATTACTGCAAGAAACTTGTTGCAGTACCTACTGCCTACATACTACCTACGAAACCTGTTGTCCGTAGTACCTACGAACCACTTTGGTGGCGACGGTGTGCAATGGAAGCAGACGATTAGAGGAATACACTGAAGGTCTACCACGGGCTGTGTCGCCAAGATGATGATTCTGTATGTAACATGATGAATGTATAATTATAATGTTACAACACACACACACACAACATGTCTTACGTTACTATAGTCTTTCATTTCAACAATCTCGGTTGGTAAATGGCAGAATGAAATTAATTAAATATTTATTGGAACGTACAACAAAGCAGCAATTGTCTAAACAAACTAAACAATGTTAGTCAATTTCTCGTATGAATAAAACAGACACATTGGCTTTATATAAAATTGACACTTATTACAAAACAGTTTAGAGCACGCTAAAGGATTGTCCTCGTTTCAAATAGTAGACGCTATCAATACGCTGAAATCGAACAAAGCAATACAACCCAATCCGGCAAAGCCGTTCATCGGTTTACAAAAAGAGCTTTAGTTAAAGGAAGCAATAGTTTCTTTACCTGATAGGGACCTACTTACTTTGCGTGAAGAAAAACACTTCAAGAAGTGCATTTAACAAAACCCTTCTCCGACGATTGGTTTGTTAGAATTCGTTTAAAATCGGTCTTCATTTTCTAGTAATTCTCAATGATGACAATAGGTTTTACAAAAGTAAGTACTTGATAGGAAATAGCTCTATATATAAATAAATACTATCTTAAAATATTAAGAAATTATAATAATGTGTAGGACTACTTTTAGGCATTTGCAATAGCAATGTGTGAATTTGAAACTAGGGAAAGCACAGTATGACAATTTCCATTACGCATTGTTTGATAATTTTTCGAGGGTTTGTATTAAGTATTATTTAATTATTCAAAACTATTCCTTGCAGTTACTTTATTATACATTTAAATTAAATATGTGACAACGTTGTGTCAAGACTTTAATTCATTATTTGAAGTTTAGCTGTCATCTTTCGACGTTTGGCGTAGATTGTCGTAACAATTTATTCCGTCGCTAAAAATTACAAACAACGTCAGCTTCTGTAGATGCAAATGCATGGACCAGGGCACTCTTAGCATTCACGCTCCCATGCAGTTGCTTCCACCAGTAACGAATCTAAAATGTGGTCTGGTGGGCGGTGTCCAGTCGAGTCGGTTTCATATAAAAGAAAAAACAAGTTAAAACTAATCGATTTAACAATCTTTAAAATGGTCAAAAAGTGTAATGACATACTGAAATTAATCCCATTAATGGAATAACAGTAAAAATAAGCGTTATTGAAACATTGTTTGTAAGATACTTTTTGACTAATTTGATTTTCATATATTTCATATTTCAAACGTACAAGAATATTCTGTGTAATAAGTTTGTTTACAGACATTCATTTAAAAATGAATTAAACTGCTGTAGCGTACACAGCTGAGTAACTAATAAAACATCTTAAAAACAAAGAGATAACCAAAAGTTCTTGTAAATCTCCCACCCTTTGGCAGGTGAAGGTTCCAGAACCGTCCCCCCTTCCACTACCAGGAAACACGTCTTTAGCTTTTACTGTTACTGTATGACACAATGTTTATAGTTATCAAATACATACCTACACATTAAATGGAGTATTTGTAAAAACGTTTCAAGTTTTAAGATTTAAACTGCATAGTACTTGCAGTATAGTTGCGAACTGTAATTTTACAAATTTTGTCAGTATCAAAGCACAAACAAGAGTAGATTGTAATTCCATTTTTAGACTTATTAAACAGAATAGATTAGGCTACGTGGGTTTCCTTACGACGATTTATAGATGCAAATAAACAGAATTCTACTGCAAACAGCTCTAGCTTCCTGAAGACGATTTACGCATTCGCACAACCATAATGCCACCGCATACAGCAATAGCTTCCTTAAGACGTTTTACGGATGCGCATAAACGGAATGCCAGCGCAGGCAGCTGTAGCTTCCTTCGACGATTTACGGATGCGCATAAACAGAATGCCAGCGCAAACAGGAATACATTCCTTACGACGATTTACGAATGCGCATAAACAGAATGCCAGCGCAAACAGGAATACATTCCTTACGACGATTTACGAATGCGCATAAACAGAATGCCAGCGCAGACAGCTATAGCTTCTTTCGACGATTTGCGGATGCTCATAAACAGAATGCCAGCGCAGACAGCAATAGCTTTCTTAGGTTTCTTAGGACGATTTTTGAATGCGCTAGCTTTTGTGCACTCCAGCCATTCAGCAAGACAAAATAAATAGAATTAGTTTTGTGTTTTATTCTTCTGCATCAAATCATTCAATACTCTGTTAAGCAGTAATGTAATTAATTTAAATTATTCTGAATAAAAGCTTTTGGAAAGGGAAGTGGATCTCACAATTCTATCAATGATACTGAGCGACTGAGCGAAAATTTTGTTATATTCAGACACTGAAAAAATTACCTTGAATAGCCAATAAGCCCAACGGTCAAATTTATTTACCCTTCTATGAAACAAAACGCTTGTTCCGATCAACGTCCTTCTACTTATAAATTTATCTAGTACACATTGTATCAGTAATTAATAAAAGTAACCAAGTAAAAAAAACAGAATAGGAAGAAACAAAACTAAATAGTTAATTAACATTTTTCACATTTACTAATACGCTCGTTTTATCAAACATACAGTGATCCCTTTAATACTTGACTAACTTTCTTCTTTTGGCGCTGACCAATGATTCATGAAGAGGGGGATAGTTTTTAAAGTGCCAAGTGCCTCGCTCCCAATTTTATACATGAGTTTTGAATAGTTCTTTACTGCTACTATTGTTAAGTAATTACACCTTGGTATATAACTTTCAACAAGGCATTTTTTTTTTAATTTACAAGATTGCACATCTCGGGGTCTTGTAAACCAGAGGATTCCATGCGCAAACCATTTTTAAAATGTCGAATTAACTCGTAAGGCTGAGTCATTTTCTCGTAGATAAATGAATTTGGTAGTATTAATAAACGCATTCAGTACATCCAGCTCAATCATTTAAGTGAGTTTATTTTTAAGATTCGATATTTGATTACTGTTCAGCCTATTCACTCGTTTGCCCATTTCCCGGCAATAAAGTTTTTATAAGAATTTGGTTTAACTAAAATATAACAGGATGTTAAGACTATTTAAATTGTATGTTATGAATTGTTGATTGAAAAAGCCAACATATGGTAAAGTTGAGAGTTTGAATTTTTTAAAGAATATAAACAAACTTTATACGTAACAGTCTCAATGTATGGTTTCACAGTGATATCAATTCCAGACAAAATTTTGATCTCATTACTTATTAGACATATCTTAAACACAAGAATATTGTTTACGAGATTTAAAGTTTAGTATAAAAATACTGAAACAGCGATGAACGAACAATACCGACGACAATGCAGGTGCTATGAAACAAACATCCAAGGCAGAATTAGGGAAACAGATATAACACTGATTGTATACGAAGAGTTTTCCGGGCTGTTTCCCCGTGGTGTACGGTTTAATGACAAACCAAACGTTTCAACAGCACCACTGGGTGACATCATCGGTGGAATTCAAAGAAATCCAAGACCTCCTGAACGAAAGTTGTTATCATCAGCCTTTACCACAGTACTGTGAGCCTGATGATAACAACCTACGTTCTACGTTCAGGAGGTCTTGGATTTCTTTGAATTCCACTGATTATGGCAGCCAGTGGTGCTGTTGAAACGTTTGGGTTATCATTAAACCGTAGACCACGGCCAAACAGGCCGGAAAATTCTTCTTATTCAACTGCCACCGGCCGTGAAAGCCTTAGGACAATTTTAGATAAACACTGAGTTTAGAAAAGAGGCATTGAGCGAATTACGCTTAGTGGGCGTCTAGAATAAAAAGAGGTGAGATAAGATATGAGTTGTGAACGAAAACCGATGAAGGGTGGCCAATTTGAAACGCTATGTGGATGTTGTGTCCATCTATTCATTCAGGAAACATAATAAACTGCTCTGCGAGCTTTTATAAATTTAGTCTTCTAGGCTTTACACAGTTGTTAAGGAATATGTTAATTGTGACCAACTTAAGTTATTAAAACACACACGCGCGCGCCTGCGAACCTGTAGCTATAAATCCCTGCTTACAAATATGTGTAAATATCAGTGGTCATTTAGCTGTTTAAGTGAACGTCCATATGAATTTTCTGTTTGTTGTCTTCTGCCTCGTTATAACGCTACAGACTGTTTACCGAGATCACTAAGAGCCAGTCAAAGACATTTCCTTCTTGTTATATAGTCTCTAATCAGGATGGAGATTGTTTACTGCCTACGTACTTACTTAATCCTGACCTTCTACCTTACACCTTCTATTAGGTGTCAAGATTTTGCAGGGAGAACGCCTCTTTGTCCTACTCTGAACCAGTTCTCTAGCCATAGAACACACTGCTCTTCTCCTGTCTACGCTTCCTTTAATACCGTCTTCCAGCTTCAATCTTGGGTTTTCGTTCTAATTTCTGGTTTTGCTTCCCATGCTTTTCGAGGATATATTTCATTCCACAAAAGTGGCTAAACAATCTGAACTGTGAAGACGGTATTGATGTTCGCTTAGTTGTCGTACCTTCCGGACAGTGCTGACAGCTCTGAGTATGAGTAGGGCTGACTGGTTACACAACTGGTAACAATTCTCATTTGCTGCTCCGAAAGCTACCTCCTGGAAACGATGTTCGACCACCGACTAAACCACATCTTCCAGTTTGTAGAGGTCTTTAGGAGTTACAACCGGGCTGTTCGCAGAAGCACCGTCCAACGGTGTAGGCTGAGTTATAACACGCGGCAGCTGAAGTAAAACCAGTCAGGCTTCTATAACTAAAAGTAAGCCCCTTCACCAAATTATAAAGCTGTAAGCCGGTCTTCTTGCACTCTTCAATTTACTCTGATTAAAAGAAAATAGTTCATTGTTATCATCTTTACATCACGGTATAGGCAATATGCTACCTCTTCCGACTTTAAAAATCTCCCAGCCATTACTTTCTGGTCCACTCACATACTGTGTCTTATAGGTTTATATTACCGGGCTCTTTGAGCAGTCTTCAATTTGACATTGTTTCTTAGTGTCCTTTCTACGGTTACGGTTGTTTATAATATTTAATCTTTCATCAAAGTTTAACAGATGTAATTCTTCTCTTACGGCCTCATTCTTTATCGATCAACCTTAGAACACATTTTAGATTCTCTCACGAACCCCATTTTGGAGGCCTGTATTTTGTTTTATTGTTTCTTGATTGTCGTCCATATTTTCACACGCATGGAACAGTAATGAGACCGCCATAACTTTCTGTAACTTTAATCGTGTACCTCTAGGTACCTAAATTTTGATATAAAATAAAGAAAAAATTAAATTTTGTTTTTGAAATTTAATTTCTCTCCAAGGTACTCAAATAATTCTGTAAATCTCGTGTTTGGTTTTTGAGTGTTATACCCGTTTTTAACCAATTTCACAAACTGTAGACTACACAAATTTTAGTTTACTTTATTGTGACGACACTGATACAGCGCTCGTTGATACTACACGTGAAAAAGGAGCCGTTAAAAATTTCACTTATTTTCAATGTTAAAGGAAAATTACCTAATCTTTAGGTTATGAAGAGAGTGTATAAAAACAAGGACGCTTATTGGATTGATTGTTGAAATGAGAAACAAATGAGAAATTATATTATTCAGAAAACATTATCAATAGTATCATGCAGACAATAAACAAAATTTTATGTATTGTACCTACCGCAGGAGAATGCTAGAAAACCTGTGTTTATAGACATATCTTATACATGTAGTATATTTGTGCAACTAGCAGGGTGCTTTATTAAGATAGAAAAATTCTCTACCCAAACGCATCCGTAGAGCAGTTTATACATCGGTGACACGGTCACATTGAAACAGTTTTATCGGCAATTTTGGTTGAACGCGAGTCATGTATGTCAGCAGATACCGGTATGTCAAGTAAATTATTTCGCAAAGAACATAGTAAAATGCAAGAGATATGCAACGCAATGTTGTTTTCCACCATTTGAACTGGTTCACCGTGCTGATCATGTGGTGTAGTAGGTGGAGAATGGACGCTGGCCGGACCAATTGGATGAGGCAAAAGATTAAAGAGAGTCTGAGAAAATCTTTCCTCCTACTGAAAGGAAATAATTCTAAGTCCACCAACTTCTAGATTAAAAAAAAAGAGCGTGTGGCACACAAAGATTTATAAAATCAATAGCTACATCTTTACATATTTTGATATTTCACAAATTTATTTATTTACACATTATTTTACAAACACTATACTAATCGTGATAGGAATTGTTTACAGGTAGCCATCAATGGATCTGCGTTTATTTCCTCCCTAGTATATACTTAGGGCAACACAACCCTTAGTTAGCTGACCGAGCGCTCGCCTTGCATTTTATCATACAAAACCCAGTCTTCCTACGGTTATGTCAGTCAGCAACATTGCAACGTCAAGTGAAGCGGTTCTCTCTATACTGGCTTGTCTGTGCCTCTGATTAAACAATGTAGACTGGTTAGTTCCTGTCTGTCGCTGGTGTAGAGTGAGCGCTAACAGGTTTAGAGTACCGAAAACAGGCTATTGGCCTAATTTCTGAAAGGAGGAGAAGATGGTGTTAACGAAGACGATGAAAAAGAACGATCATGTGAAGAAAATGAAGATAATGACTGCGACGACGATGATGACGACGACTGTGAAGACGATGATTATGATGGCGACAATGGCACGACAATGAAGGCGATGATGATGACTACGACGTAAACGATGACGACGGCGCTGACGTTGGCAACGATGATGATGAGAATTTTGTTTTAAATAATTTACATTATGACATATACCTTGCAATATCTTATGGTGCACTGAAGTTTGTTGTCAAATGATTTAAAGACAGTGGAAGCACAATGGGATTATGCATATAGAAGAAATTATTTAAAATCGGAGAGAGGAGGAAGGAGAGAGAGATATGAAATGGAATGGAAGAAGAATTTATATCGAATAAATATGTACTGAAGAGAATAGAATTGTTTCACATTTTAATACCAGTTTAAGAGAAATACACATTTTATTTTGCATTTTATTACACGAGAAATTGTAAAAGCTAGAATACATTGTTTACGTTCTGAGCAGTGTTTTATACTATCGCTAGGGATATTATTTTCAAAACAATAATAATTCCACTCCAATATATCAGAGGGCGTTGCTGCGTAAATAATGGCGACCCGTTTAGAAACAAGTAAACCTATTACCGTATACATTAACGCACCATTTGTTCTAGGGTTGCAGGCTCGTACTGGGTTTTACAACGCTTCAGTTGCTGTCGTTTACGTTCCGTACAAAATGAGAGTGTTAACTGAATGCCACCTTCTCCAGGAAAAATGGTTCTTTTTTTTACGCTGTCTCTCATTCTCCCCCTCTCACTCTATCACTCTCTCTCTCTCTCTCTCTCTCTCTCTCTCTCTCTCTCTCTAACTCTCTCTCTCTTACACACACGCACACGCGCGCACACACACGCATGTTATCATCGTCGTCGTTGTTGTCACTGCCACACAGAATTTCCATCCAAACTGCCCTTCCGATGACTGTTATGTTGTATTTCTCTTAAAAAGTCTTGTCGGGTTTTCTATACTACAGTGACCACACGGTTAGGGACATTTCCAACCACAAATGTCTATCGTGATCTCTTTGTCGTTTCTGTCCCTAATAAGGCGAACTGTTCTAATCTCACCATGACACATGTTTGCTATTTCCATTTGTTTTTTACTTTTTCTTCTCCATTTCTATTTCAATCTCCTTTTCTTTCTACGTTTCCAATACTTTTCTTATTATCTCCCTCGATCTCCCTCTCATTCTTTTTTTTTTTTTCTTGGTATCTTCTCTTACTCCCTATACTTGTCCTCATTCTTCTCCACCTTTTTCTTTATATTGTTTTGCTCCTCCTTCTATTCCTTTGAAAAATAAGGCAGATCTGGCAAATTCTAGTCAATTTCCACTAACGATTAACTTTATGAAACCCTCTTAAAACGTTACTACCAATAAAGTAACTTGGCTCTGTATAACTGTGCCTAGAAGGGTGGTTAATAAACAAACGAAACACAGACACACACACACACACACACACACATCTGCGAACCTGTAGCTATAAATCCCTGCTTACAAATATGTGTAAATATGAGTGGTCTTTTAGCTGTTTAAGTGAACGTCCATATGAATTTTCTGTGTGTTGTCTTCTGCCTCGTTATAACGCTGAAGACTGTTCACCGAGATCTCTAAGTGCCAGTCAAAGACATTTCCTTCTTGTTACTTGTTATATACACTCTAATTAGGATGGAGATTGTTTACTGCCTACGTACTTACTTAATCCTGACCTTCTACCTTACACCTTCTATTAGGTGTCAAGATTTTGCAGGGAGAACGCCTCCTTGTCCTACTCTGAACCAGTTCTCTAGCCATAGAACACACTGCTCTTCTCCTGTCTACGCTTCCTTTAATACCGTCTTCCAGATTCAATCTTGGAATTTCGTTCTAATTTCTGGTTTTGCTTCAAATGCTTTTCGACGATATCTTTCAGTCCACAAAAGTGGCTAAACAATCTGAACTGTGAGGACGGTATGATGTTCGCTGAGTTATCGTACCTTCCGAACAGTGCTGAGAAGCTCTGAGTATGAGTAGGGCAGACTGCTTACACAACTGGTAACAATTCTCATTTGCTGCTCCGAAAGCTACCTCCTGGCAATGATGTTCGACCACCGACTAAACCACATCTTTCAGTTTGTAGAGATCTTTAGGAGTTACAACCGGGCTGTTCGCAGAAGCACCGTCCTCCGGTGTAGGCTGAGTTATAACACGCGGCAGCTGAAGTAAAACCAGTCAGGCTTCTATAACTAAAAGTAAGCCCCTTCACCAAATTAAAAAGCTGTAAGCCGGTCTTCTTGCACTCTTCAATTTACTCTGATTAAAAGAAAAATGTTCATTGTTATTATCTTTACATCACGGTATAGGCAATATGCTACCTCTTCCGACTTTAAAAAACTCCCAGCCATTTCTTTCTTGTCCACTCACATACTGTGTCTTATAGGTTTATATTACCAGACTCTTTGTGCAGTCTTGAATTTGACATTGCTTCTTAGTGTCCTTTCTACGGTTACGGTTATTTATAATATTTAATCTTTCATCAAAGTTTAACAGATGAAATTTTTCTCTTACGGCCTCATTCTTTGTCGATCAATCGTAGAACACATTTTAGATTCTCTCACGAACCCCATTTTGGAGGCCTGTATTTTGTTTTATTGTTTCTTGATTGTCGTCCATATTTTCACACGCATGGAACAGTAATGAGACCGCCATAACTTTCTGTAACTTTAATCGTGTACCTCTAGGTACCTAAATTTTGATATAAAATAAAGAAAAAATTAAATTTTGTTTTTGAAATTTAATTTCTCTCCAAGGTACTCAAATAATTCTGTAAATCTCGTGTTTGGTTTTTGAGTGTTATACCCTTTTTTAACCAATTTCACAAACTGTAGACTACACAAATTTTTAGTTTACTTTATTGTGACGACACTGATACAGCGCTCGTTGATACTACACGTGCAAAAGGAGCCGTTAAAAATTTCATTTATTTTCAATGTTAAAGAAAAATTACCTAATCTTTAGGTTATGAAGAGAGTGTGTAAAAACAAGGACGCTGATTGGATTGATTGTTGAAATGAGAAACAAATGAGAAATTATATTATTCAGAAAACATTATCAATAGTATCATGCAGATAATAAATAAAATTTTATGTATTGTACCTACCGCAGGAGAATGCTAGAAAACCTGTGTTTATAGACAGATCTTATACATGTAGTATATTTGTGCAACTAGCAGGGTGCTTTATTAAGATAGAAAAATTCTTTACTCAATCGCATCCGTAGAGCAGTTTATACATCGGTGACACGCACACATTGAAACTGTATTATCGGCAATATTGGTTGAACGCGAGTCATGTATACCGGTATGTCAAGTAAACTATTTCGCAAAGAACATAGTAAAATGCAAGAGATATGCAACGCAATGTTGTTTTCCACCATTTGAACTGGTTCACCGTGCTGATCATGTGGTGTAGTAGGTGGGGAATGGACGCTGGCCGGACCAAATGGATGAGGCAAAAGATTAAAGAGAGTCTGAGAAAATCTTTCCTCCTACTGAAAGGAAATAATTCTAAGTCCACCAACTTCTAGATTAAAAAAAAAAGAGCGTGTGGTACACAAAGATTTATAAAATCAATAGCTACATCTTTACATATTTTGATATTTCACAAATATATTTTTTTACACCTTATTTTACAAACACTATACTAATCATGATATGGATTTTTTACAGGTAGCCAACAATGGATCCGCTTTTATTTCCTCCCTAGTATATACTTAGGGCAACACAACGCTCACCGAGCGCTTGCCTTGCATTTTATCATACAAAACCCAGTCTTCCTACGGTTATGTCAGTCAGCAACATTTCAACGTCTAGTGAAGTGGTTCTCTCTATCCTGGCTTGTCTGTGCCTCTGATTAAACAATGTAGACTTGTTAGTTCCTGTCTGTCGCTGGTGTAGAGTGAGCGCTAACAGGTTTAGAGTACCGAAAACAGGCTATTGGCCTAATTCCTAAAAGGGGGAGAAGATGGTGTTAACGAAGATAACGAAAAAGAAAGGCCATGTGAAGAAAAGGAAGATAATGACGACGACGTCGATGATGACGACGGTAACATTACGACATGAAGACGATGATGATGACTACGACAAAAACGGTGACGCCGGCGCTGACGTTGGCATCAATGATGAGAATTTTTTTGTCAATAATTTACATCACGACATATACCTTGAAATATCTTATGGTGCACTAAAGTTTGCGTTTCAAATGATTAAAAACAGGGGAAACACAATGAGATTATGCATTTAGAGGAATAATATTTAAAATCGGAAAGAGGAGGAGAGAGAGAGAGAGAGAGAGAGAGAGAGAAAGAGAAAGATAGAGAGAGAGAGAGATAGAGAGAGAGAGAGAGAGAGAGAGAGAGAGAGATAGAGCGATGAAATGGAATGGAAGAAGAATTTATATCGAATAAATTAATAGAATTGTACTGAAGAGAATAGAATTGTTTCACTTTTTTAATACCAGTTTAAGAGAAATAGACATTTTATTTTGCATTTTATTACACGAGCAATTGTGAAAGCTAGAATATATTGTTTACGTTCTGATCACTGCTTTATACTACCGCTATGGATATTATTTTCAAAACAATAATAATTCCACTCCAATATATCAGAGGGCGTTGCTGCGTAATTAATGGCGAGCCGTTTAGAAACAAGTAATCCTATTGCCGTATATATTAACGCACCATTTGTTCTAGGGTTGCAGGCTACAGAACTTCGTACTGTGTTTTACAACACTTCAGTTGCCATCGTTTACGTTCGGTACAAAATGAGAGAGTGTTAACTGAATCCCACCTTCTCCAGGAAAAATGGTTCTTTTTTACTCTCTCTCTCTCTCTCTCTCTCTCTCTCTCTCTCTCTCTCTCTCTCTCTCTCTCTCTCTCTCTCTCTCTCTCTCTCTCACACCCACACACACCCACACACACACACACACACACGTCATAATCGTCGACGTTGTTGTCACTGCCACACAGAATTTCCATGCAAACTGTCTTTCCGATGACTGTTATGCTGTATTTCTATTAAAAAATCTTGTCGATTTTTCTATACTACAGTGACCAGCTAGGTTAGGGACATTTCCAACCCCAAATGTCTATCGTGATCTCTTTGTCGTTTCTGTCCCTAATAAGGCGAATTGTTCTAATCTCACCATGACACATGTCTTGTTATATCCATTTGTTTTTTTACTTTTTCTTCTCTATTTCATTTTCCTTCTCCTTTTCTTTCTACGTTTCCATTTCTTTTCTTATTATCTTCCTCGATCTCCGTCTCATTCTTTTTATTTTTTCTTGGTATCTTCTCTTAATCCTTATACTTGTCCTCATTCTTCTGCACCTTTTTCTTTATATTGTTTTGCACCTCCATCTATTCCTCTGAAAAATAAGGCAGATCTGGCAAATTCTAGTTAATTTCCACTAACGATTAACTTTATGAAACCCTTTCATAACGTTACTACCCATAAAGTATCTTGGCTCTGTGTAACTGTGCCTAGAAGCGTGGTTTTAAACAAAAGGAAACACACACACACACACAAACACACACACACACCTGTACCTACGTACATTTCGTCATTTCTTATCGTGTGACTTCTTGCATGTGAATATAATTCTTTATTTCCTTATACTAATTTTTTTATACAATGGTTTATTTGTATTATTTACTTATGAAGATTTATTTGAAAACTTTATTAGTCGACAGAATTACATTTATTTAAAATAGTTACATTTAAAATCTAGCAACGATGAGTACTATGTCTGGAGAATGGAATTGCCATTGCTTCCTGGGCGAGTAAGAAGGAGGGAGGGTTGACTAGTAATATTTCAACGAAATGTCGATAAGTAATGAAAAGAAATAAATATATACAAAAGAAAAGATTTATAATAAAATTGAAATTTTATTATCATTATTATTATTATTATTATTATTAATACTGTTGTTTGTTTAATAACAACTGTGCACACAAAAGCCGCAAATACGTATCTGGGTATACTGCTGGACATGAAGCTTACGTTTTGGCGACAAATAAAACGGGTGGCTGATAAGGCTGCAACTGTGACCGCGGCACTGAGTAGAAATATGGGGAACAACAGTTTGCCGAAACCTTGGAAGCGACGGTTACTTACGTCGGTTACGCATTCAATACTGCTTTATGGTGCAGAGATATGAGTTGATGCACTCAAACTCGAGAAATACAGTTGCATGCAACAGTGCAGCGAAATGGTGCAGAGTGGCTTGCTCCTACAGCACGGTTTCGGAGTCCGCGTTTCTTGTCATCACGGGAATAATCCCAATGAATCTGCTGGCACAAGAACGGAAACTGGTTTACAAGAGGAAGGCCCAAGTAGATACCGTAAAAGCTCACAAGGAGGCCAGGGTCCGTACTATGGCTCAGTGGCAGGAAAGATGGACTAGTGACAGGAAGGGAAGGTGGACCGCTAGGCTCATAAAACAGTTATCTGAGTGGACTGATCACAAACATGGCAAGATTAGTTATTTCATAACACAGTTTCTAACTGTCCACGGCCTGTTCAGGGCTTACCTATGTAGGTTGGGTAAAGTCAGAACAAACTACATTTTCTGTAAACAGGAATTAGACGATGTGAACCACACTTTTTCACCTGTGATAGATGAAAAGAGGAGAGTTGAGTTAAACTCTGGAAAATATAGTGGAACAGTTCAAAAATATAATCGGAATAATGCTAGAGAATTAATACCATTGGGATATCAGGTAGCAGCCTACATAGAGAAGGTACTAAGGCAGAAGAAGGAAACAGAAGATGATCTTACTAGGGCCGCTGACAGAATAGCATAAAACGGGAAACGTGTACCCGCTGAAGGTTTAAAACAGGTGAACGCCCACACGAAGTACAAATGAGTATTGCGAAAGCTGAGATCTGAGGTGAATCGATGCCGTGGACAACAGGGTTTGTGGTTTTGGTGGGTGCGAGTCCCACACACCGTAGAAGTGCGGACCTTCCTGCAGCAAAGATTAGTTTTCCACAGTCTCCCATGTAAAAGAAAATTATTCGTTTAATCATGTTTTTATATTCTTAAACAAATGAGCTCATTAATACCAAATGGATTAATAATAATATAAATTATATGACTGTGAATTGTGAATATTTGAATCTTATTTAGACTTTCGTTATGTTGGTTTTAATTTTCTCCATGTGGTGATGCAGTTTATGAAGAGGTGTACAATGTGAAACCCGTATGCACTTCTCAAGACGGGTGCTTCCACTAATGTGTTGGAGCTGTGCCAACAGCTCACTCTAGTAAATGGTTTGGTTGTCATCACAACTGGGTCAGCTGGCTGCAACAGCGTCTTAAGTAACGCCTTCCCACTGCACTGCATTCGTTACTGTAGTAACTACAGTACTGAAGTTTGCTCCTCTAAATGTTTACCACAGCTTCTTATAATACTGCCCTTTTCTGAAGTGTGCAAGTTTTCCTTATTTTGTAATCAACTCGAAATAGCTAAATTTATACGAACAATACTACCTACAATTGCGTTGCATATCTCTTGCATTTTACTCTGTTCTTTGTGAAATATTTTAACATATCGGTGTCTGCAGCCGTTACATGACTCGCCTTCAACCAAAATTGCCGATAATACAGTTTCAATGGGTACGTGTCATCGATGTATAAACTACTCTACGGATGCGATTGAGTAAAGAAATTTTCTATCTTAATAAACCACCCTGCTAGTTGCACAAATTTATACATCTATTAAGATGTGTCTATAAACGCAGGTTTTATAGCATTCTCCTGCGGTAGGTACAATATATAAAATTTTGTTTATTGTCTGCATGATAATATTGATAATGTCTTCTGAATAATATAATTTTGAAGTTTTATTGATTGTTTAATAATGTGATGAAATTTTGATATGGGCAGCTTCTTCTAGTGGTACTCTTGTTATATTATCTTTGTTTGGTAGTGTGATAAAAAACTCAACTTTAGAAAAAAAATATTTCTATTTAAGTAACTCCAGAGGATAATATCAGAGGATTATGAGTTCTTCTGCAAGTTATTGATTTTATTGTTAGAGACCGATTTTTCCATACCTGACATACCTGTGGATTTACACCAGACTATACATACTTCTGACAATTTCGAACGAAGAACAGACGCTAATAGTTTATTCAAAAACACTATGTCACTACGCTCAGCACCATACAGTCGTCATCGTCAACATCATCAGCATCATCATGCCGTAAACAGCACATACAACTTTCGACTGAGGAGCACCAGCACTATCATCATCACCATAATGCACTCGTAACAGAGACAACTATCTACGAGGCAGTAACAGAATCAGCACATCACCATCGTCTTCATCATAATCATATTGCATGTACACATGTAATAATATCTTCATAGCGGTAAAGCACCAGACATGAAGATTAGTGAACAACTATTTAAAACAAAAAACTATTTTACAAGGAAAACAATATGGTCCAAATAAAGAAAATAAATAATATTGTAAATAGTGTAAAAGTTAAATAAGTAATATGTAATTTTAGGTTTTTGTTTACAAATAATTTTCTTTTTATTTTTAAATGGGTGCACTATTGTAAATAATACATCTGTTTACGTGATATAAGTATGTTATATTTATTAAATAACTAAATTTACCTTTTATTTTTTTAATAAATACAATAATACTTTCAGTTATGATTTGATATGGTTAAAAATTTAATGATGTAAACTGGATACTAATGTCAAACACCCAAGTAATTTAAATACTTCAAAAATTGTTATGTTTTACTTACTTTACGTTTTAAAGTTTGTGCATCGTTTTTGTGTAATACATATAAGATGTATTATATTTTTACTTTGTAGCTTCTTAAAAAAGGAAATACTCTGAATTCACATTTCTAACTTTCAAAATTTGAAATGTAATTATTTTTAAAAATTATAATAAATAAATCGGCGATTTATGTTTTCAATATTTAATTAGTTACTTTATCCTATCAAAGTCTGATTCCTCTATTTATAACAAAAGTTTGATGTACAGCAATTAAGCTTAGAGCAAAAACACATAAACTCCTACGCCCCAGCCGGTGTTTTAAAGAAGACATTTGCGTTCGCTATTAACACAGAACTATACACAGCATAATATTTGTAACGTTACAATCCATAATTTCATAAACAATATTTCCATCACTAGTTTAAAACATTTGCATCAATATTCGTCAGTGCTTCTACAACAGAGAATTCAACCAATATAAATACTAATATTTGCATATGAAAATATTACTTCGCAGTATATATTAACTTCATAAATAACTTTAGAAACCATATTTATAAAACCAGGGTATAAAATTTTTGTATGTACACCTGAAACATTTGAATAACATGTATCCCTCTGAGATTGTCGTAAACGACATTAAACAATACATTTTATACATCCTTAATAAAACCAACACTTTTTATATTTATATAGTTAAATTTTTATAGTTAAATGTTGTTTAACTATAGGCACTACAACGCTCCCCTCTGTGTGGCAGTGATTACTTTCAGTGACACATCAAAAAGCCAAGGAAATTTATCCCACGATAATGCTCGTAACACGATTTATAAAACCCTGTTTACAACAAGGAGACATATTTATTCCTACTGCGTCATCAACTTCAACATTGTGATTTACGTGTCGATACATCTCAGAATAAATTAGTATTGTACACATCATTTTTGCTTAATTGCGGTATGTTTTGTGCAACGAAACAAGAAACGTGACTTACACATGAACAGCAAGAGATGCCCTTCCTTGGAAGGTACTAGAATATCGCACACTCAATCACTAGAGAAAAGGTAGGCCTCGAAGAACTTAGTGACAGTATGTGGAGGAGAAGACCTACTGGGAAAACAGAAATTACTGGCGGTTAAAGGCGAGTGGAATAGGGTCCCTCCTACACATATGTAATATTGCTAGGACAATTATGTAACGTCATTTCTAGTGCGTCATTCTACACTTTCCCGACTAGCCCAGCGTGGGGCGTCTGTGTTAAGATCGGGCATTCACGTAGGCTCCAAACTGTTTGAGCTCTTGTAACTACGCAGATTATGTTGGCATGCCGCCAGGAATATGGAATATAATTTTGGAACTTCTGCGGGATCTATACAAGCATCACCGTCCGGCTTAGTCAGTCAGTCAGTTACACCTAGCGATATTAAAGAGTGCGAAATATGTGTTTCTTGCGCATTATCGGAAAGTAATTATTGTGTTAATTAGTTCTGTATTGTGCTATTCTTTATAAGGTGACATTATTATTGTGTGTGGTCAAATTTAATTTGACTTATTGTATGAGTGTACCTTGTTGATTTCAAATTGTTATTTGTGACTAATTATAGTTAGCAATTGGTGACTTAATTGGTTTCTGTACTTTGTATGTTATCAATAAATTAATATTTGCAAACACTAACGAGCATGCACTACATTGTCCGTCTCAGATATTGGTGGGGGAGTTAAACAATAAACATTTAACAAAAAGTGAAGGGGTTTAGGAGGCGCTGTTTATTACGATTTCGCGCTGACAGGTGGAAAGACAGATGGTTTCAATTCCAAAGTTACAACAGCAGCAGCGGCAAAATATGCCACTGAAAAATTCATAAACGACGCGCAGGACGTAAGAGAAGTCTTATCGCCACCTAACGTCATGAAATATTTACCAACTGGTACAGATAAAATTTTTCTTCAACTCTTTCTCAGTATTCGTTAGTAACTGAAAATTGTAAAATGTTTGTTACTGATTAAAACACAACGTTTGAGTTCTCAGTTTAAAAGTCGCAGTACTACAAAAAATTAAAGACAATTTTTAAAAATAAAATATATATAAGAAAAAAATTAATTAGAAATAATTACTAAAGGTAAAATATTTGCCAAACACAGATACCGATTATTTTATTTTTTTAATATATGCAAGGCATATTCTTTTATGGTAAATATTAATATTAGTCCTACTTTTTAACATATTTTTGTGCACTTTAATGTATTATGTTTATACAGTTTACACAGCGTTTCTGTTCAGTTTACAATTAATTTAAGTACAATAATGAATTGGTAGATGAGCTATGGGAAGAGTAATAATAATAAAATAATAATAATAATAGCCCAATAGTTTTGTTGTTGGTGTTGTTGGTATTATTATTATTATTATTATTATTATTATTAGTAGTAGTAGTAGTAGTAGTAGTAGTAGTAGTAGTAGTAGTAGTAGTAGTAGTAGTAGTAGCAGTAGCAGTAGCAGTAGCATAAATAGTAGTAGTAGTAGTAGTAGTAGTAGTAGTATTTTTATTATTTACATGCATATGCAATTACTATGACGTATTATCTTAATTGTACTGACATTTTTGGGGAATACTGTAAACTTTACTTTTTATTAGGCTGCAAACATTTGAAACGGTATTTCGATAAAAGATTATATAATAAATTATGACATTTTTGCACAACATATTCATGTCTATTATGACTTTTTTATCAAAATTCTTATGCGAAGAAGGTATCTCAGAAGACAGGGAGGTGTGTCATAAGAGTTCTCAGTCATCGTTGACTAAGTATAGGGTAATAACTTGCTAGGCTGAAGACCCATACCGGTAGGGAATGACCTCTGTTTCCGCTGGTTACTTGGAATTGCTCTGTATAATCTTTATAAAATCATAGGAAAGACACGATACTCGTCAGAGTCGAAATAACAAATCAATGGCCATAGTTCACGCGTCTCTGAATCGTGTAATCCATAGAATTCAGGTCGAAACAATGGCGGACAAAAGTTGGTAACTGGGGTAGTCCGCCCAGGGCCTCTTCAGTACAGGGGCTTCGCATAGATCTTCATATGAGAAGATCTATACCTTGTTAGGGGCTAACAAGGTTTTCATAGAATACTCCGAATCTCAAATTTATACCCTACAATTTATAATCTTTTGTTTTTAGATTTAAATTTGAATGACTAAATTCATTTATTGAAGAATCGTCGTAATAAAAGTCATCCACTATGGACAAGATAACAAATATACTCTATAATTACCTTTGTGTAATAGTTCTTTGACGGAATATTCTTATCATTATTTAAAATTGGTAGTAGAAAATTCCAACTTTATACATAGTGACTTTGGTGAAGAACTTGTGGTGCAAAAAGTAAAAAGTTTTTGGTGACACGTACGCACTAATAACGCCATCGCGGAAGCAGCAGTTACAACAACCACCAAGGACGACCTTCAGTTTATTGTCACAAGAGAGTCCCATGAATTATTCCTAACTTTTGTTTCAAACTAACGTATGCTTTCACAATTTGTGTAACTGTAGCTTCCCGTAATAAAAGGTATTCATAACTGAAGTTGATAGAAAGTTGTCTCAGAGACCAATGTTACGTGAGGAAATACTAAAAATACTTGACCATTTGGTAAACGGGAAGGTAAATTGCATTGCTTTGAATTTTGATGAAGCAATAAATAAAAAAAAAAATTAAACGCTTAGAAACATAATTTAATTTTCATGTACTTTAAAGTAGTGCAGTAAATCTTTTAATTTCGTTGTCTTATACGATTTATTTTTTCTCTTTGTTAAAAGCTATAATAAATTAGACAACTATTTAGGTACGTATTACTTAAAAAGTGAACATACTATATAATATGAAACTATATGATAAAAACTCGTGTCTGAAAGACCTCAAAACTTAAGGCCTTCAGGCCGAGGGGTGGCAAACAAAGGAGGGTCGAACAGGTAAGAAATCTTACTTCAGCCGTCTTGCAAACATTTGAAAATACGTATCTGCTGGTATCAGAATTTCTTATATTAGGTAACTGGGTAAATAATAAAGCTGGTAATAATGTCCATCACTGTCTACTGTCTACAGGTCTCAGGGTGTCGTTAACAGAAAAAACAAACAATTTTTTTCTCTTGTAGTGTAATTATTATTCATACACTAAAGGTATCATACATATGATTTGCAATAAAGTTTTAGTTACTAACATTCTTAAACCAGATCGATTTCGCTCATAGACCATCGTCAGGTCATATACAGCCCACTTGATTACAATATCGTGAAGCAGCCACTATTTACAAAAAGATATTGTGACTGCAAGTGCGGTGTATACGACCTGACGATGGTCTATGACCAAAATCGATCGTGTTTAAGAATGTGAGTAATTAAAACTTTATTGGAAATCATACGTATGTATGGTATATTTAGCCTATGAACAATAAATACACTACAATAGAAAATTGAGATTATGGTTACCATTAGTAAACAATAAGTGTATGTATATTATAAATACGTCACATTATAAAAAAACAAAAAAAAAACAAAATACAATTAGGTGTGTACTAAGGAAGAGTATCAGTAGTTTATAAGGTCATTGCGGGTCAAATCGTAAAGCAATATGTCGGTGTATAAAATCTCTGAGAGGTAATGAAGAATATAGAGTTAGAGTTTTTCTTCACTTAGATGAAGAAACATGTTTTGTGGTAAGACATATTGTTTTCTGCTTTCCTACATTTATTGTCTCTGCTTGTCTTAGAGTTTAGATTAGCTTCATTGTTTATAACTTTGTTTTTCATGTATATGATTTACGCTTTCGGCAGATTGCCAGAAAGGAACTCATGTATCGTGTAGGGAACGTTGTTCCGATTTAATGATTAAGTCCGAGAAAAATATTAAGTGCCTTCATGACACTCAAAGTAAGACCCGTTCTATACATTTTTCTCCTAAATTATTATTCCACAGTTTCCAATATGAACGTTAATTATTTTCCCCTTTGAGTTCATAAATTACTCGAATGTCTCTTCTTCAGCATCAAAAATTTATTTTTAGTCGTGGGCTTATTTTCCCTTCCTCTTCCTATATATGTATTGTTTACGTACATTCAAATCGATTCATAACTTTTCAGGTCATCTGCCCTCTCTCCCCTGCTCTTACAGTCATCTATCGTCAACTCTTTTTGTATTCCCTTTGCTGTCCAATTTTATGTGATGCTATTACGATTGCTGGAATCATAGTTTCCGTAAACTGAATAAAAAAACTGAACAGCGGAAAAATATTATTACTTATTTGATTTCAGATCTAACAAAGAAACAACAATAACACTTGTAAAAACCGATTCTTCAATTTTACGATTTTCTAACAGTCACTAAGGTTACAAACAATAAATCTCACTGGCATTGACATAAATATAACCCATATTTTACATTATTTGTGTCGACGTTTTGGCAGTATTTATTGCTGTCATCAGGACAATTGTTTTGAGCTGTTACACATAATTATTTGTTATAGTATTTTGTTGTACTTATTGACCAATCTTCGCTAAACCTTCCTTCGTTTAAAGTTATAGTCCAAATTGCTGTATATTTTTGTTTATACGGAAAACATTCCGAATTATTAACGTATTCCTAAAGTTTTCACGGACGGCGTCACCATTGTTGAAATTTAAATTCAGGCTGTTGGGGCGTGGTCTACTACAGTTATTTTCCTAAAGCTGTTATTCTCAGACGTTTCGGCCTCACCTCTGGAGGCCATCTTCAGTGATAAACGGGTTTTAACAAAACTGACACGATATTCAGAATACTTAGCTGCCATTGTGCAAACTCCACAAGTTTATATAAATGGTCCTCTTTGGGACCTCGAATATTCTTTGCCACAGTACTGTGGTCACTGACGAACACCATGTCAGTTGTGTTAAAAAGAATTTATTACTGAAGACGATCTCCAGTGATAAAGCCGAAACGTCTCAGAATAACATCTTTCAGGACAATAACTATAGTAGACCACTGGCCAACGGTCCGGATTTTAATTTCTACAATGGTTCCGAAGTATTGTTTTTACCGATTGGCACACTTGGTAGTTGTCTTTTACTTTCCTCACCAACTTTGTCACTTCTTATTGCCACACTGCTAAATACTTCGTTCTTGACGAGGCCTTTCGGTGACTCCACCATCTTGAGGTATTAAACGACCGTCGTTTTAAGACCTGAAGATGGTGGGGACACCAAAATGCCTTTCCAAGAACAAATATTTAGCAGTGTGGAGATAAGTAGTGCAAGTAGTGACATAGTTGGTATTAAGATGACTGCTAATAAAACTAACAAAACTGGAAATTTTAGTTTTCTGTTCATAATTCAGATTATCTTCACGTCATATTATGTATACTCGTATCTTTTACCATGGATAAACTTATGACACACTAGTTCTTTTATGTAGATATTTTTACTGTATGTTACTAACTAAGGCGGAAAACGAATCCAAGCCACTCGCTGTAGTAATGGGTGTGACAGTTCCAACCGGGATCGTTTACTAGTGCGGAGCAATTATGTGCACAGTTACTGTGTCCAATCCAAATAAACGGCGCACTATGTTCCGTTTTTGCTCAAACAGCGGCCGCCATTAGTAACGACGACGACGGTAAAACTTTTGGAGTGCCGACAGCGAACACTGTTTGTGTTGGTAGCGGTAAGAAACTTGGAGGTCGTAGCGTGGCGTGTACTTAACGACTCCCAGCAGAGGCAGCAAAAACACTGTGTTCGCTCCGGCAGCGGCGTTTAGCGGGTGACATTCTTAATGACACCACTTAATGACTTCCAACTGTCTTACTGTAATTGTTGTCCCTGTAAATGTTACGCTTTCAGTTACAACTCTCGAATATTTTACTTTTTCTTACACATATTTTATTAAAAATAATATGATACAAACATCATCAAATATTGTGGTCTTACAATTACAATTGGTTTTTATGAACTTGATCTTAATGTTCGTGTGTTACATTAGCGGGAAATTACATTTACAAACGCGAGTAAAAATAATTTTTTTACAATATTGCTATTCTTTATGTGGTATATTACGTAAGTTGTAATTATTAAATAAAATATTTCGTTAGAGTAATTTTATATATGTACGAATAGAAGTATTTCAAAAACTGTTAATAAATACCGGACTGTCAGGCCGTGGTCGGTTGCTATGAGTTCTCGACGTATCGTCGGCAACGTTTCGATTCCACCCTCAGATATCTTCATCAGGTCGTCAAAAGCCGATAGACCGTACGGAAACAGTAACGGCAGATCTTTGCGGAACGATACCCGACACTTGTTTTTTTTTTTTTTCTTAGTTGCTTTTACCAGAAACAAGTTTGATATCGTGTAAGCTTTAGACGAAAATTACTAGCAGACTTTATATGTTTTCAGTACGTAATTCCGATAATTAGTATCTTCGAAAAAAGTATCATTATCAGCAGATGCTGCTGCAGCTTTACAACCCCTTTTTGTGTTCTTGCCTATTCCTAGTGCTGATTCGACGTGTTTCTGTTATTGATTATCTTCAGGTTCTGCGTTCCTGGAATCCGAAAGTTTTACAACGCAAATTTTGTATTTTTTTTCATTATTACGATCACGTCAATAGGTTTATAAATTCCCTGAAAATTGTAGTTGGCGTCTACGTTAAAATATCAG
Source organism: Magicicada septendecula (assembly GCA_034769895.1). Lineage (NCBI taxonomy): Eukaryota > Metazoa > Arthropoda > Insecta > Hemiptera > Cicadidae > Magicicada > Magicicada septendecula. The sequence goes on from CM068375.1 coordinate 321,777,429, forward strand.
GAGTTTGGAATCCTTTTTTAAATAAAATGACTGGATCGTTATAATGAATAAAATACAAGATTTACAATGTTTACAAATTTTCTGGCACCAAAAATTACAGAATTGATTGAATTCTTATTTTTCACTGATACTTATTCATCCAAGATCTTTATTTTCTCATTTTATCATTCCCTCAATGTAGTCTGAATTTCTCCTATCTAATGCGGTCTTCCTCTTTTCCTTCTTCCTGGTGGGGTCTATTCCATAAGTCTCCTTGGCAATCTTTCTGTGCCATTTTTTGTGTGTCTAAAATACAAGATTTCTGTATTAAATAGTGGTAAATATTGTTATATCGGTCTCACGGATCTTTCTATTGTACAGTAGAAACAAAATACAGACACCAATGAAACCACTAATTGCTAGCTTTAATTAGTCAGAAATAACAATTTGAAATCTACAAGGTACTCGTACACAATAATTAAAGTTCAATTTGTCCGCACGCAATAATAACATCAACTTAACGTCAATTAGACTTCCGCACTAATTATAACACACTATTCACGTTTTGCTAATCCGCAACAATCACTTGATCCGAACTCCACAACATCGCCAGGTGTAACTAACTAAACCGGTCGCTGTTGCTTATATAGAGCTTGCAGATGTTCCAGAAAAATGTTCTACTCTTTTAGTAGCATCCAAGCGTAATTGCTTAGTTGAGAGTACTCGAACGGTCAAGACGCTACTTTAATACACGACCTTGATAGAGCCACTCCATCTATCGACTTTTTGAGAAAGTACGTAATTGTCGTAGAAATACTGTACAGATTGAATATTCCTTTGTATTGATTTTCAAATTCTACAAGCATATAATGGTCAGTTTTAGAAGGTTATTTGACGGGAAAGGCTTTCTTTTGAATTGTGCGTTTGTTTGTAACATTGTGAGGAGATCTTCAGTATAGGTAGGGGTAGTTTCAGAGTTGGTGTACTATCTCAGTCGAGTTATTCCTCAACGTAGTACGGGAAACGCGATTGGTTTTAAGAAAAGTACAACAACAACGTGTTCTAATCGATAAAACAAAGTCGCTCCTTTTGATATCTGTGAATAAACGATGCGCTTCAGAAGGTCAACAAACAAAATGACGTAATCTCAGCACGTAAGCTTGATCGTAATGTTGTCGAGACAGAGTAGCAGAAATGTCCACAGATCCACTGCAATGATGAATATTAGGAGAAAATTGTTGAAACAATTAAAAACTGTGTTAAACCATTTAATCGATTTGAGAAAATCTTTCTAAATCATCCAACGCAACAAATGCGAGCTCCAGAGTTTAATGTTCCAATTACAGTAAGCCCGTTCAGATTAATACAGAAAATATTTCTGTGCAGAAAACAATTTCTATGTCATTTATGAGCAAATATCCTTTGCTGACTAAGATTGTATTGGATAATAAGAGTATAAAGCAGTTGTCACATCGTCGCAATCTTGGTTGTGACTTTACTTAGGATGTGGATTACAATGCTAATCACAAGTTGGCTAAATTGCAGTCAGTGTGTTTCATAATTCGTCGAGCGCTGTCAAGAAAAACAAAGAAATTCTCAACTAAAATTTTATAAGATAATGGGCTTACCAATGCTATGTATCGTCCTGAAACTTGGGTCACGGCGTTATGATATGGGAGTACAATCACCTGTTTTTGTTTTGAGGGTTATTTTTCTACTAAAATACATTTTAAAGGCAGAAACAGATGTTTCAGGGCAAATGTTTAGGGAATATAGATTGTAGTGAAAAAGAAACGATTCAAGGTGGTAGATTTGGTGGAAGCTGGGATGAGTGTAGTAGAGCGGATAAAATGGAAGCCAGCCTGTCTATTTGGGCTGAAGAAGGGATTCATGAGGGTCGATGGCCACGGCGAATACAGGAATAGTTTCTCCAGGAGAGTAAATAAACGGTAGGCCCAGAAACTAAACTGCGAGATTATACTGACTGCATCATGGATAAGGGGAATTTGTGTGCGAATGTGTACTATGGCAAAGAAAGGTGGAAACTGTAAACGGAGAGTCAGTCTGCTTAGTCTGCAGAAGTCCTCATTCCAGCAGCGTAAATTCTGACGATGATTAGATGGACATGAAAAAAACCTAATCAAATTTAATCTACTCTGTTTATGTTTTTCTATTGTTCTCTGAGTGACTCTCTTCATTGTTCTCATCTTCTTGTCTTATCCGTCGAGCTGTTTGACAACACTCCCTGATGTTAAATACCATCTCTAGCGTCCTTACCGACATCTCAAACGCTTCATTAGAGACACAACCATATACGAAGCCACAATCACAACCTCATTTAGACCAAATTTGCCTTCCAATAAAGCCTCTACGTAACACACACACACCAATAATCTCTCTCTCTCTCTCCCCCCATTTGTACCATCTTTTTCTCAAAACTCAACCTGCACTGGCGTAGGTCTGTCCCCATTGTCTATACCCTTTGATTAAATGTGATATATCCCTAGATCAGCCTGGAAATTGTCTTCAAATAATTCGTAAAATCTACAGAAAAAACACGAAAGTTACCCCTACAGCGATTATAATAGCACCAATCGTTAAAGGCAAATTTTGTTTAACCTAAAGAGATAATTATCTAACTATTTACAGAATATGTCGGTTTTGTCGAAGGACATGGCGTATCTAAAATAAATTGTAAGTTCTAAAGGATTTTAATATATAAGAAAGACGATAAATAGAAAATTAGGAAACCAAACATGTAACGAGACTAGACTAAATTTACACAAAGCATTCGTATCTTGACTTTGACGTAGGGAGTGAGAACTGGGTTCTTGCAGAGCCAAACTAGTCAAAAAATTTAACAGGTAAAATATATTTTCTAAGAGGAGCAAGGTTTGCACACGGTTGAACAGAATAAGTAATAAATATACGCTGTTATAAATATAAATATAAGTAAATATATATGATCAAATGATTATTTATAAATACATAAATGATTATTATTTATAAATAGTGTAGTGGCTTTAACACATCGACTGAATGGACGGCAAGATAGTTGAGAATATACGAACCTCCGAACAGGTGTCTGAAAATCTTTCAGAAGAGGGAAACAATGCTTTGGAGAGAACGAACAGTTCTTTGTTCGTAAACAGCGAACTAAAGAAAAAAGACTGAACACTCAGTATATGAGGATTACAGTATTCTGTTATCGTCTGTGTGTCCAGTACGTTGCAATTTGAATTGCGCAGTTTAAAATAAGAATGTCTCGTATCACGTAATAGGGAACAAACTGAGGTTTGAGTGTGTTCCATCCTAACTTGCATTTTCCTGTTATCTATATAGCAGACGTTGTTATGCTTGGTATGCACCGCAAAGTACGTATGTAAACGCTTAGAGATCTTACAGTCATGATTCTACAGTACAAGATGAATTCTGATTCTTTTATAATGGTTTCCTATAGTACGATTGGAGAGACAGATTCTTTGTAAAATAAACCATCATTACGTGGGAGTTCAACACGAGCAAACGTTTTGATAAGGAGTAGTCTCTTACAATTAAAGTGTCAGATGTCTATAGGCGTATATTTCCAGCGTTAACCGATTTCAAAGAGGGGGTGCGCAAGTTGTGCCTATAAACGTTCTGTGAGGGAATTTTAGGCAGATTTTCAAATATTTAGTGGGCAATATATTTGAAAAGAAAAAATTTAATAAATTAAGTTTCAAAAATTAAAACGCAAGTGTTTGGTGTTTTTGTATTGAGTGCATTTGGGTGTACTTTGTTTTAATCCTGCAATGTTTACTTTTTAATGTAAAAAAAAATTCGAGACTACTTAAACAGTCTTTAATTATAAATGGTTACAGCTAATGTGTAACAGTGTACGTTAGCAAGATGAACGACCCCAACATAGCAGTTCAAATCATGTTCCTCCAAAAGCTGAAGTTACACAACCTCAAAAAGTTAGAACTATAAAATTGAGTATATTCTCCAGTTTAATTAAAACGTTTTTATAAATTTAGTTAGCTAATTGGAACACAAGTGTTACTATAATATATTACGATTAAACGCAGTAATATAAAAATATCCGTTTGTTTCTACAAGTACAAATTAGCATGACCATAGCTACATATGAATATAATGAAAACCTAATATCTGAAGTAAATTTACGAGGCAGAAGCAGAACAAGAAACTTTGGAAAAAAAGGATAAGGAGACTTTTGGGAAAGGATATGAATCTTGTGAAGAGGGATGAGCAGCCATGAAACAAGTTATCGAAACACAAAGAAAATTTAACTTGAAAACGTAAATTATAATACCTATAATTTACAATAGAAAATTGAATTATAGGTACCATTAGAAAAACAATAAGTGTAAGTATATAAAAATACATCACATTATCATTAGTTGAAAAACTTGTTACATTCCCTAATTTTGTGAGAGGATTAGATAGTGTGAATAGAGAAATACTATGGGATATTTAAAAAAATGGAATTTACCTCTGCTCTTGTTCAAAGTATAATGACTGTATATTGGAATACATCAATTGTTTTTGCTGTAGGACTCAAACTGGTAAAAGCTAATATTTTCGTGACTGTTTTCAACAAATACTTGAAATACGGGAAAAGTACAGATGAAACTAGTCTTTCAATATTTAAATTGCATTACCACGTGGAATATATTTTATATTTTTTTTTATGTAGATGATGTTTCAATTGTCTAGAAATTTAACATCAGTTAGAGAGAGAAAGTTTTAAATTAAAACTATTTGTGAAAGTTATATTATATAATAAGTTTAACAACGGAATCTAAATACTTGGCATTTACGCTAAATTGTAGCAAAAAAGAAGCAGAAGAATATGGTTGGTTTGGATTTTATCCTATCATCGTTTTGTTACCTTTTAATTTTTATTAGAAATTTTACCTCATTTCTGAACGTTTTTACTTTTTACTTGTTGGTGTAAATCTTTTGTCACTCTAGACCTATAAAGTATTGTGTAATCTGGTAAAATACACGTAATAATTATGTATTATATCTTGTTTGTAGCACTATTAAATAGTGATACGTAATGTACGATATTAATTTAATAATAACTTATCATTAAAATGTTTAAATATTTGGTTAATTCTAAAAAGAATATAAGTGTATTTTAGGTAAATAAATATACAGTATAAAAATATATCTGTTTAAATACAAAATTAACAATGCAACAAAAGCGTTAAATACTACACATAATAATTATTTTTCAAAGAAATAGAAATAAACATAGTCAAAATATTATTTGAAATACATGTTTGAATTGGTATTCAAGTCACTTATTGACAAAATCTGTATAATATTTACCGTATTTTTTCTGTCGTGTGACTTCGTGTTGCGTTCGATTGATTTACACGTTTCGAAACATATGTTTCGTCGTCGGAAATAAAAAATCACTCTAAGCGAAGTCGTTAAATATTAAATATAATCTATTATATAATATTTAAATATTTAATATTTAACGATTTCCAAAGACGAAACATATGTTTCGAAACGCGTAAATCAATCGAACCCAACAAGAAGTCACACGACTGAAGAAATACGGTAAATATTATACAGATTTTGTCAAAATATTATCTTCAGAGAACGTAATAACTTAGCATACAGAGGTAAAAAGACGGTTTGACGCTAAAAGGCAAACCTCCTGAAACAGGTTTCTACAAACTTGTTTTGTCTATCAAAAAATATAATGGTAACGGTTTATGGGAAATGACACATAAAATGTAAATTTAAGTTTTAATCACCTCTGGTATAAACATTCGTACAAGTACACTGTTTAAGGAAACGCTGAAGACACTGTATTTATTGTACTATAATTTCTAAACGTTTGTTTAGTTTTCAGAAACAGAATTTTTCAAACCTTACTAAAACAGTAATACGCTGTATTGGTTTCAGATGAAAAAATTGCAAAGCGGAGATACAATAACCATGTGTAGTCACTTGGTTTCTTCCGTCCACTGATTGACCATCTTGGTATCAGCTGGTAGTAACTACAAGTTTAAAGGACTTTATTGAACCTTTTCAAGAGAGGTTACATTTGAAGTGACCAGTCACATTTGAGTTGTATATAAAAAATTTGTTTTGAAATAATAATAAATCCTCTCTGTGCTGTCGAACTAGTTACGAGTGTCAGAAACGATATTTCGCCGAACACTACACTTCACTCGTTCATTACTACTACATAACGTTATCCAAGGTTAAACTAGCTTATTTCCAACAAGCTTGGTGGTGAAGAGCGGATCTTGATTTTATGGTGTTAAACGGAAAATAAACTCAGGAGAGGAGTGAGGATATATAAGTAGCAGCGAAGAACATTCAGCAGTCTATTAAGGCCCTAAAAATGTACATTTTTCTGATTTGTACCTAGTGTCTGTTCACTAATTCAATGATGACTCTTCTTCTACTCCTCAACCCTGATGTTTTTGTGCTCTCTTCCAAATACAGTACTTTTATCACCACATAGCTTCTTCTTTCTTTTACCTGATCTGAATACTTTTCCCTTCTACTTTGACCCTTAATCGTCTCCTCAAACAGGGTCGTGAATGGCGTAGCAGATGAGCAATCATATTGCTTCCCCTTTCTGCAATGATGACTGCTGCTATAAAATTTGTGTACTTATAATCTTTCCACATTACAAGATTATAAATATAGAATGAATAAAGATTATGACAGATCATTAGTTAAGAATAGTTGGTAAACTGAGAATAGAATGTCTATCAAATAAATTGTTGAACACTACTTAAAAAGTGATAAAAAACTGTTTAAAACTATGGACATAATTTTTATCAAAACAATTACAAATATTACATTACAAGTTACAAAAGTATATAGATTAAAGAAAAAAAATGTACTGGTTTAGGTATTCACTGCTTCTAAAATAAATGGATAGAATTTGTTTAAATTCTTACAATAAATCTACTATATATTTGACTATGTACAGTACAAACAAACCTAGCTTATTCATCGGATATTATTCAACAGACGAAAATTTGTGATACCTGTAAAAATTCAGATTTCTTAATTTTACATCGTTTGTAAAGTTTGTGACTGCTAACGGTTTAATGAAGTAATAAAAACAGTGGCTACTCTCGTAAATTTATATCGGCGACTGAACCCGTAAATTGGTCTGCTGGAGACTTCAAGTCAGTTATATGCGCAGATGTCTTTGTCAATTCGGTATACGAGTAATTTGCTGAATTAACGTTTTCCAATAGGCTCTGCTCTGTAAACTTGAAATAAGCTTTTCAAATTTATTCCATTCAAAACCTCTATTAAATTTTATTTAATCTCTTAAAATTACTTTTTACCTTATTTCTAGCATGGCTACGCTACAGTTATAACTTCTTTCTTATTAGAATATTAAAATTTTCAGTTAATCTAATACGTCCAAAAGTTGTCCAACCAAATTTATCTGCTGCAGTCAATAAATATTTTATGACGTTTGGTGGCAATATAACTCCTGTTCCGTCGTTTATGAATTTTTCTGAGGCACAATTCTCCAATGCTTCTGTAACTTTGCAATTGGAACCATCTGTCTTTTTACCTGTCAGCGCGAAATCGTAATAAACAACATTCCACAACCCTTTGCTTTTTGAACCACGTTTGTTTAACCCCCACCACTGTCTGAGAATTACTGTGTATGTGCGCGCGCGACTGTGAGTGTGCGGACTATAAATGTTTAAAAACTATCACAAACATAGCTAGGCCTTTTATAAAATGTTATAACAATAAATACAAAAATCAATTTTCTATTAGGTTTATTTAAAAGAGTGAACGGAGAGCATGGTTAGCGATATTCGAAACTTACCTTGGGTAACCAAAAAAATATCTTTTTAACACATTTATGCAATACGAATATACATATAGCAAATAACAGTCCCGAGCTTAAAAAATAGTGGTGATACCGCTACGGTAGTCAGAAGGATTGTCGTTTTTAAGAAATGGAATAAAATAATTCATAATCATAGAATTTGTTTTTACGAGGGTCAGTTGAAAAGTTCGCAGTGAGACATCTGTACCTTAGCGGTAGAACTAAGATTTTTTGAGTGCTGCAAAATTTGTATTTTTATGTGAACTCCTGTTAATTTCTAAATCTACCTATCAATGTATTCATTGTTTCGAAGCTGTTTATAATTGACATGGCATGTGTGTTTTGAAAAACGGACAAAATCAAACATCGTGGTGTGATTCTTTGTTAAAAATTGTTTAGCGCTAATGAATACTCAGAACAAAATTGTAAACGTGTCAGGAGGTGCTGCGACTTTAAACCCAACGGTTTGTAAGTAGGCACTTCAGTTAAAACGTGGCCGTACAAGCATTGAAGGTGATCCCTCCCTCCGCACTGGATGGCCAAGACATGCAAGATGGGGCAGCTCTCTTGCACAACGCTTTTTCACACCAAGTTCTTGAGTTAAAGTATGATGTACACGCTTATATGAGATGCCTATGATTTCAGCAACGTCATCCACTCCTGAATCTGCGGTCTCCCAACACGATATGAAATGTTTTTATTAATGCAATTTTTTGTTGCATTTTTTGGATGTCCACTCCTGGGATCGTCTTCAGTACTTATACAACCACGTTCAAACTCGCATGTGCCCCATTTACCGTTGTTTCTAAAGGCGTAGAATATCCTAATATATTTACAATTTCATTTTTATTTTCATTACCGCTAAAACGTTTTGTAACAAAGAATTCAGCACAACAAGATGTTTGATTTTGTGCATTTTAAAAACACGCGTGACAGGAAAATTTCATACAACTGGTAAAGAGTGAATATATCTGGAAATTAACAGGTATTCACGCAAAATATACTCTTGCACCACACGAAAAATTTTAGTTCTAACACTGAGCTATAGATGCCGTTCCGAGAACTTTTCAACTGAGCCTCGTATAGTACTTTCAATACGCATAGATAGATACCAATAAACAACAATTCTTTAAGTTTACCACTGTCCATTACATACACTTGTTAGAAAAAAGAAATGGCACGCAACATTGTAGCTGTGAATAATAAGTCACCAGTTACAGATGTATGCACGTAATATTTCACATGTTGCACTACGTTTCTGTCAAAATACACGCACTGAATCGAAAGTCACAACAACGGCTAATAACACGTATAATCGCCTCGATTTACAATCTCAAACTTAAAAGGTGAAAAAGGCGATTCACTATTACTAATTTTTCAGTGAAGGGTTTGTGAGGATCGGTCAAAAATATAACACAAATTTCAACATATTTGTGTCGGCGTTTCGACAAAGTTTATTGTCATCATCAGGACCTTTGTATGAATAAAAAAGAAATGTCAAACACAACAGAACAATTACTTGGGTGAACGTTTTTGTGTATGTGAGTGCGTGTGCGTGTGTATGTATGTATGTAATTGTTCTGTTGTGTTTGACATTTTTTTTGTATTCATACACAGGACCTGATGATGACAATAAACATTGTCGAAACGTCGACACAAATAAGTTAAAATTTGTGTTATATTTTTGACCGATCCTCACAAACACCCCATTGAAAAATTCGTTGATTGACGGTCACTACGAATTTAAGGACTATTAATAATGAGTAGCAACAACCTCACGAATATGAGGAAATCCCATTTAATTGAAAAAAAATCGCGGAATGAAGGGGCGCAACAGCTCCGGAACTCAGAAAAAATTTTCACTTTATGACCTACGGCTGTTTACATAATACATGTGTGCAACTGCGCAGTCCTTTAGTGTCACATTCCACCGTTTATGTATCTGGTTAAATTTGTAAATTTCCCTGCAGCGTTTTGTTTCTCCGTACTGTGAACAACGTGAGATCATCTATAAAAATCGTTGTGAAGAACCATACATGACTTCCATATCCTAAAATTTATATTTAAAATCATTTATGAAATGAAATATTTCTATAGAAACTACTACTTTCTTCTGCCTTAACCACACTACTGCACTCGATGTTCACTTATGATGGGAGTCGATGCAACTGCCGAAACGTCTGGTTTTGCAGAAAACATTAGACCACGGCCAAACACCCCAGGAAGGCATTTTAACGTTAAACTACTTCTTTGTCGATAACGTACTATACATATACAAAATATCCTCTCCCCCTTCAACTATCAATTTTATTTATACATATTTCGTTTACTTTTTACAGTGGATGATTATGACCTTCTTTTCAGGATTCTTTCTTTAAAAAAATTAAGTGTTTTACTCTTCTTAAAACATAAAATGTTGCAAGTAAACTACCCCTTCCCCTTAACTGATCTTCAACAAATCAATAAACCTTGAGTCCTTTACAAATCGGGCACACATGCAAACAAAATTATTTGATTCTGTTTAAATTTGCGGCAGTTATCGTTAGCCACATACAAAATTCTACACACGGACACTTTTCGGAAAATGAATTTTCTTCATGTTTTGAGGGTAGTACAATCAGAATAAGACCTAATCTCGAACACGATTTTTTCCCCATCACCATACTTCCATTTCCTTATGGAACGTGGAAGTAAAATCAATCGATTACGAGACGTCTTTAAACATTTCATAGATACGTTCCCACGCAAATGTCCATCAACTTTTTTAACGATTGTATCATATACCCAAATGTCAAATTTCGAGTAGATATTCCTGCACACAATATTGTTTGTACTTTCTAACGAGTCACACGGATGCTTACGATATTATTTAGGCATGCGGTTCAGGTGCCAGTCGGTAACAAGATAATGGAAACCTCTTGAATAATTCATCGGGTACAGTGTTAAATACCCAAGACGCAAAGCATTAACATTCGTCACTGCGACCCGCTTCGTCTGTTGTGTCCCGTAATTACGTTTGACTTCATTCAGATCCCTCCCACCCCGCCACTTCTGGCTAGACCGCAAAAATCTTATTTTGGCCCGCGTACAACACTGCAGTCACGTACACGCGCTAATTAAACCTGTAATTTAACTGCACACTTAGACACGAGCAAATACTATTCTTAAATATAGTTTTTAAACAACACCTTTTATTAGTTTTTCAAACATATTTTATTAAATTAGGGACGGTATTTATGGCACATTTATTACTATCTAACCAAATTTTAGTGTTGACATTTTAATGATACCTATTAGTGAATAAGACTAAGATAGTTATAAACAACAGCACTTTAGAACAAGTGAGCCGTTTGAAATACCTCGGCTGTGCAGTAAACTATGAACCTGAATATTGTTACGGCGTTACACAACTACACAACCGGTCTGCGCACACCACACTATATTCAAGGCGGCAAGTAATTACACTCTAGTGTTTCCAGTAGCGTTGACGCGTAGTATGGATTATTCTGGAATCTCAGCGTGGTATAAATATAAGCATTCAGCGACGCTTATTTTCAGATTAAGTGGTGATTTATTCAAGTGAGGTTTGAGTTTACTTTGGCCGATTACTCTGTCCCTTCAAGTGGTTATTACTAAAAAGTGATTACTGTGCGCGACTCTACTAGTTGACATTATTATTAGTGTAAAGAAATTAACTTGAACTATTGTACGAGTATAATCTTGTTGAATAGCGTGTTGATTACAAACTGTTAATTGTTATAATTAAAGCTGGTTTGTAGTGACTTAATTGGTGCAGTTTTGTTTTCCACTGTACCATACGACGATCGGTAGATCGTCGTAACAATATGATATAAAACAGAAGATAAATAAATTTAGGAATATTTGTGGTATGATTGAAAGAAATTTTGAAATAAAACAAGACACAGAACAAGGATTAAATTTTATAAGGCAATTGCAACGCTTACATTGACTCATGCGAGTGAGGCTTGGGTGATAACAAAAAAGGAATGCGCCAAGATTCAGAGTGCTGAAATGGAGTTTCTTCAAAATACTTTAAATAATACGTTGCACGATACAATAAGAAGTAATGATATAAGAGCAGAACTCGAAGTGAAGGACGTAAATGAAATTATTTTAATTTGCAGAAGACAAATGGTGGGATCAACTGCAAAGAATGAGAGAGGATCGATTGCCGAAAGTGGTACTGAACTATAAAGCCATTGGTAGAAGAGACGTCGGTGGTACGAGGATGAGATGGGTGCCGGCACAGGTTTATATAAAAATAACCCTGGAAGAAAAGAAGGAAAAAGAAGAAATTTTAATAATTTACGAGGGTTATTGAATAATTAAAGTTACAAATGGCTGGAGAGGGAAATCGGTTTATTTAAACTGTTTGACAATATTTTCACTTTAAAAACAATTCTCAGAAACGTTAAGAGACTTGTTTCATCTCTAAATAACTGCTGTTCATGACTGCTGGTAAGAAATATTCATGTTGACTTTGGAGCCAATTCAGCGTATTTTCTTTGACGTCATCGTTGACATAAAACTTTGTACCGTGTAACCCCCGCTTCAGTGAACTAAGCAAGTGCAAATCATTCGGAGCGACTTCCGAAAACTAGTATAGGGAAGGTGAGGTAGAGTGTTCCAAGCTAATTTATTGACTGTTTCACTCGTTAACTGAGCTGTGTGTGAACAGGCGTAATCGGGTAGAAGAATGACTTATTTGCAGAGAAATCTAGGATATTTGTACATCACTGCTGGCTTAATTTTATTAATTAGCATATCAAAGTCGTTGCCGCTGATCACCTAAAAAATCGCAATATATCTGACACCACAAATGGACGTCCAGAACGGTGCTCGTCAATCACTAAAGTTCTTATATTTCTAAACTGTTCTACCAGCTTTCAAACATTTTATTGCGATTCATACGGCATTTATTTTCTGTACTGCTTTGTCATAAAAGAGTAAATCGTAGATGGGTTTTCACCTTTCGAAAGCAAAAAACTAATCACAAAACGTTGTTTAACTGATTATATAAAGCTTTAAGTGACCTCACCATTGTTAAATGATTTTCAAACTGAAGATAAAGTCTAGCAGACTGTGACGGACTTACTAAAAATATTGACAGGTGAAATATGTAGCCCTGTTTCAGTCACGAGAAACGACATCTCCGTAAGAGTGTAGCTTCCTCCTTAGGGAAAATGCCAATAAATAATTTTATAACCCAATCCCTTTCCTTTTTAAGATAAATCTTACGATTCTGCTTATAGGTTAGTTTTAACATTGTTTAATTTAGCCACAATTTTTTGTTTTATTTTTCCCTTACGAGCAGAGCACTAAGGTAGTCTACGTGTAAGGTCGCCGATCCTGCCACCTATCATTATTATGTGAGGGTTGCAGGTGGCACTCCAGACATATCTCGTGAATAATTCATTGAATCTTTGAATACATAAGGAACCGCAAACGGCGCCCCCTTTCTGTGCATAGTTGATTACAGTTCTCACATTTATCACCTAAGCACCCTACGGATACACTTTCTGTCATTAGTGCTTCTACTATTAGTACGCTTTTCTGTTGATCACTGCTTTAGATAAGGATTTCCGGATGGCTGGTCGTTATAACCACGGGATTCCCGTAGATAACAATCTAGCTGGCGGTGGATCCTTTTCAAGAGATCGCCAAGATATAGTGTTGCCGATTGTTTTTTTAAGGTATTCTCGTGGCTGGAAATATTTTGACAGGTAGTTTTAAATAGTGGGTACTTTAGAGTCAGTTACCGCTTGTGTATACAAAATTTAAGTTTGCATATTTCTAGTTTTATTTGAAGATACATTTTTATTTTACTGATAAAGTTATTATTATATTCTGTGACTTCGAGATTATTACTAAACATGGGGCTGCTTTTATTACAAATTCTATCACGGCCGGAGCCAACATTATAAAACTTAATAACTAAAGGACTGTTTGGTCGTTACAGGTTGCTTAAAATTTGGTTCATTATTTCTTCTATACGCTTCCGCCACCCACCTAATGTCTTCTTCAGTAACGACGCCTTCAACAAAGGATGGCATGCTGAAACACCTCAAGCAAAAGTAAAATGTATACCTCAAGCGAGTTCAACCAACCCGTGTCCATATTTTACCGTTAATTTCTCGTACAGCTTGTGCACGTTATGTCCTTCTTGTCGTTAACTCTTAAAATCCTACTATTTCCTTTAATTTTCAATTATATTGTAAATTTATTTTCATTTCTAATATCTCTTAATTCTACATTTCTCCTAAAACCAATTACGGTGTAAAGTCCTGACATATGTGATATATAATTACCTTAATATCCACTTTAGTGATACACACTTTCGTCACTGATGACGCGTTTCGGGACTAAGTCCCATCCTCAGATACACATAATTAATAAACTAAAATATTAAAATCACGACCATGATACTGGTCAAGTCAAAAATAATAAAATACATTACAAATCGCATGTAATAAGTTTTGCTAACCACGGCTGGAGCTCCCGCATGCGTTCACCCGCAACCGCGAGGTCGGGTGACGATCGCGGTTGCGGGTGAACGCATGCGGGAGCTCCAGCCGTGGTTAGCAAAACTTATTGCATGCGATTTGTAATGTATTTTATTATTTTTGACTTGACCAGTATCATGGTCGTGATTTTAATATTTTAGTTTATTAATTATGTGTATCTGAGGATGGGACTTAGTCCCGAAACGCGTCATCAGTGACGAAAGTGTGTATCACTAAAGTGGATATTAAGGTAATTATATATCATATAATAAGTGATACGGTACGCAAAAAATAAGTAATTGACCTGACATATGTGTTGACCCCACCCATGTGTGGTAGGAACTAGATGACAAGGGAGTTTACTTACGCGGATGTTTACAAAAATGTGTACGCCCTGGGTGGGCAAGAAGGTAGAATGTAAGAAATACTGATTGTTATAAATGTATGTTTCGGATCCAGAAATGATCTAAAACTTTAAAAAAATTAAATCGGGAAATGTCGATATAGTGGTGTGCAAGAGTTTTAACTAAATATTAATTAAATCGTTTAATAAGAGTTTTAATAATTAATTATATAAAGTTTTTACTTGTTGTCAAAGTAAAATTATCCTTATTGAAACTAAATGTATACATGTTCCACATGCAATAAAAATTCATAAATGCAAACATATGAAATATTAATAAATCTTAAATTAAACAACAGCAAATATTTTCAATAAATCAAAGAAAATTGAAATTGGGTTTCACGCCCATGACAACCTGCAGAGCAGAGCTGTCATTCGCTGATTATTGTATTTTAACACAAAATTTTGTTACCCATTAAAATGGTTTTGTAATTTTTTTAGCGTAATGATTAGCTTAACTATAATTGGTAGCTGAGTAATAATTTAATTACACTTCAATATTGCTTACGAAACTTCCATAATATTGGTTTATGATATGGCTCTATTCATCTCTATATCATCAGCTATCTACATTATCATATTATTAGCTATAGGTAATAAACATCAACAGCTATCTAACTAAGTCCATATTACATATATATAGGAACGTGTAATGTATGAAAATTATAAAATTATTGTGTATGAATATGTTGATGAATTGTTAGGTTTTTTTAATTGCAATTTGTTTACATAAAGTTATTACAAGGTTTTTTTATTTCAGTTATCAAAGAAATTCTTTTTCTTCAGTTAAGTACAGTAGTACTGTACTATTTTAACTGTATATAGTTGATACCTACGCGTATAATAAGGGTTTATCAATATTAATATTAATTTGAATACAATTAATAATAATGATAAGAACGTCCACCCAACGGACAATACCACGTGAGATACGATTTAGAAAGAGCCCGACAAGAGCGCACTACGCTCCATTGTAAAGTAATTCGTTTAATTGTTTAGGATTGGTAGCAATACCTGAATAAGAGATGTTTCTTCTTTTATTTTTTAGTGTGTGAGAGACTCGCCAACCAAGGGACAGGCTTTTCCTCTGACGGTGTGTTACGTAATTTCCCCTTTTTTAAAATAAAAGTTAATTTAATAATAATACATGTTTCTCTTGTATATGTAAGTTGCTTACCATTGAATCAGGAATACATGTAACAAGAAATTAATATCCATTAACGCCAAAACGTATGCATTATTCAACAGTAATTCGCCTGAAAGTACTTTATGCAGCTGAGTGTCTGACTCTGAACAAGAAAATTATGAAGAACTGAAAGTCACAGAAAGGAAAATATTAAGAAAAATCTTGTGATCAATAGAAGATGGAGACCAGTACAGAAGACGCCACAGTAATGAGCTGTGCACACATGATGAGAAAATCACAAGAGTAATTAGAAAAAGAAGAATTGTTTTCTACGGACATGTTCAAGAATGAATCCTGACAGACTAACAGAGAAGGTTTTCAACTATTTCGGAAAGCTCTCAAAATGTTCAATACTTGGTTCAAAGAAACAGAAAATGATATAGAAAAACTCCCGATTACTCTAGGAGACATTGAGGAATGCTTGCCACTCAAAAAGAAATTATAAAATTCAGCAAAGGTTTCAGGAAAACCCCAAGAAGAGCACAGGTTCCAGCTGGACTGTCGAAAGGAGAGGGAGACATGGATCAAGTTTGAAGGAAATTGGGAAGATAGAAAAGAAGAAGAGAGGAACCATTCGAACCAAACGTAGTCCACAGTGGCTCACACGAAAGCAATAAAAGTTTTTTTGAACCTCATCTATATATCTTCTACTTTACATTTTTTGACCGTATTTTATTTTTGACCATATAAATGGTGCCTTGAATTAGCCCCATATGAATTTACAGACACTAGGAATTTGTTAAATATTTGCACCCACGTCTTAATTTAAATTGTCAATTATATGATGATGGTTATTTGACAGCAGTGCATACATTTTATAAGGAGGGTGTCAGTTAAATCTGTTAAAGTTAGGAATAGGGTGTCATAACACTTAGATGTAACAAAGTGTTTAAGACAAGGACGTTCCATAACACCTATTATTTCATTCAAAATTCATATTAACGCAGTCATAAGCAGAAGGAAAGATACTGCTGCGAATAGGGGATTTTAATAAACTACGAATCAGTCTACGCGTTTCTGTTCACAGATGATCAAATTATAGTGGCATTGGACGAAAAGTGATGTAATTACCCGATTCGGAAATTCTACGACAAATACAGATCTTGATGCCACGACATAAATAACTAGCACAACCAAACTGCTACTGTGTGGAAATGAAAGTGTCTATACAAAAGTAGATTCGCACTTTATAAAAAATAACGTTATTATTATATATTCTGAGATGACATTATCAAAGAATGGCAGAAATCACAAAGATAGTTGTAAA